>CM053996.1:8752037-10047300 GCA_028641955.1 Protonibea diacanthus
TTTAAAATTATGACGTCAGCAGCATATGGCCCGCCTCCAAACCACTGACTGTAGCACTGTAGGGTTTTTATAGCACCTCTGACAACCCCAACATGAGGCCATACATAGTACATACATGATCCAACATAACATGTGCTTGTTTTGCTGTCGCACTTGAGATAAAACCGAGTAGGATTAAAGACGGCACAGCAGAAGAGAGGGGATGTTTCATCTGAAGACATGTCAAACTAACGCATTTTATTAATGAGCTCACCTTCCAAATAAGCATGTTGCAGTCAGAGGAAACTCAGTCCCATCTCCTCCGCTCCTCTTAACCACGACTATTTTTCCATGTAATGGCATTTTCGTAACTTTACCTAGGGACGTTAGCAAAGAGACAGAGCTTAATATCAACATCAACAATGTCAAATTAAAGGAGGCAACATAATCAAATGTCGATTTTTTTTTAAAGAACATAGGATTGTAACCTTAGAAAGAAGCCTCATAAAAGCAAAGCAACAATTTTAAAGCATAGTCTGTGTGTAAAAACGTCACTTCTATGCTAAACATTACTTTTTCAGAAACTAACTTAACGTTGCTTAATTTGACGTTAACTCCCTTTTGGCCAGTAGCGTGTTTTATCGTTGTCATAAGTCGACGTTTTCATTTAAACTCAAACCAACAGGTCGATTTTAAATGAAGTTAAAACACAGCTGACAATTATGCGACACCCCACGTGCAATATCGGCTAGATAGTAACGTTGTCTGTCGTGGGAAATATGCCAACTTACAAATGACCTGAAGTTAGCTTAGCGACTAGACGACAAAGCGACACACGAGTTTCAGTTAAACTGTAACGTTAAATTAACAGACCGAGACTACGCCACACTTTGCACCAAAAAACATTTTAAAGCGTTTAACCCTTACCTGGAAGTCCGTTCAAAGACACGTTAACTTCTGGAAATCCATAAACATCGACCGGGATGTGGCGAAGAAGAATTTATCTATAGTATCATATCAAACTAAAAGAACAATTGATACTATACCGTACTCTATCCTGTACATCGACGAATGGCTAACGTTAGCTACCTTCAGCAGCCGTCACTTGCCGTCCCTTGCCGCTTCCAGAGGTGCCGCGATATCACTCCGCCCCTCTACACACAGACACAAGATTAATCAAATTACAAAATACTGGGATTAAATGATGTTTTAGGATAATATATATGCATATCATGTGTTTATGTGTTTTTAAAGCTCGTTTTGGTTATGTGCATCAAATTTAACTAACATTTGTGTGAGGGGGACTACTTTGTTTACGAATTTGGCGGAACAGTCTCATTTGGGTAAAGGGACACTGATTTGAAAATGTTTGAAATTCCGCGCGAATGATTCTGATTGGTTGAAACGTCACTGCCTCGGTCAGAGGGCGGGGCATAGTAGACTGGGTCTTTGAGCACAGCCCAGACAGACAGGACAGGCAGCTATATCGCTTGATAGACATAATCACTTGATATCGCTTGATAGTGATAATCAGTTTGTTGTTTAGCATTTCCCATGTATATATTTATATTCTAATAATTATAAGTAAAGTTTTCATTTTGTTCCTAACTTAAAATTTGGTATAAAAATGATTTCCAGGAACGGCTACAGCCACAGCTGTGTCTAGATTGTCAGACGGCTCATGGGTTTAGCATACATAACAGTATTCTGTAGCCATTATTTATAGTGTTGTATATAATAATACTAGACCCTTTTCAGATACGAGACATTGACTTTTTCACTGCAGAATAAGCAATAATATTTAACTGATAACAGTAATAGTTAATAGTTCTAAAAAAAATTAAAATGAATCTTCATATTCCAGAGCCTAATTTTCTGTATGCTTATTTATTGGCTTGGCTTATTAAGATACATAAATGGAGCAGAGCCAAATGTCAAAATGTTAGTGAAAAATGTTCATAGGTCTGTACTAACTAACTAATATTCTCTCAGTCTGTAATACATGGATAATGTAGGGACAAATTATTCTGTTAAACCAGAGCTACCTGCATTGAACAAATTATTATTAAATCATTTGTTCAATGCAGGCAGCTTGTTTCCATGTCAATATGCTGCTTCACCGTGCTAGTGTGAGGTGCTAGACAGTGGTTATCAGATTAGGTGTGCCAACTAGTCTGACTAACTAACTGCTCACTATCAAGTAACTATTACTCTTTAATCTTGGCATTATCTTCATCCTGACACTGCGCATTCTGAAAAGAATCAATATAACACATAATAATGATGGGAATTGCTGAAGCAAGAGTCATGGATTCAGTAATGTCTGTTATACAGCAATATATCCAGTGCTAGTGTTTGCTTACATTAGCTATTGTAAAATAGTGGTTACCTGCACTGTTAATGGTCAAACCAGACCAAGTCAAGCCTTACAAGCAAAACTCCTGAGAGTAGTGATTTGAGCACAGGTATGTTTTACTGCTTATAAATAAAACTATACAAGGAAGAAGAAAGAGAAATATTGGACCAACTTAAAAGCAATACTTCAGTTGGTAACACACAATGAATTAAGTTTTTTTTAAGCAATTGTCTTAATTTAACTTGTTTTCAAAAAAAAAGGGAAGTTGATAATTTTCTTTTTTCAGTGTATTTCTTATTCAAAAAGGTGATGTCATGAAGGATATTGGTCTGGTATTTATCTAGTGGGTGGTGGCGAATATTCAACACTGAGTTTAATTTATTTGAATATTAATAGTGACCTGTGAACCCTTGTTATACGTCTATTCAATGCTCTCCTATTGCTACACAAAAACAAGGGAGTTCTATAGCTTCAAGATAATTTTAATAAATTATCTGTCATCTGTCTGAATTTTCCCTTACTTCTCTCCATAGATTATGATGTATGAAACCTTACTGAGGACAAAAAAAAGACACACGTTAACAACACAAACACATTTAATAATTATTAAATGTTGGTTTTATTTTTTATCTTTTTTTGTTGTTTTGTTTTTTTTTCAAAGTCGCTTGATAATCTTGACAAAATTGCAACATATTCCATACTTCTCAAACTGACGGTGTGTCTGTTGCTATTCCAGATTAGCTGTGGAGGGAAAAGTTGTGCGCCGTTCTGGACAGGTGAAGTCCTAAATGATGAAAGCAGCTTTGACCGTACAAATAAAAAGAACACATGAACGTCTCAGAGAGACTCCACACTGGCATCCTATGTCGTAATGTTGCGGGAGATCAGGGTCGGTGTCTCTCTGCACGAGTCCTGGTCTGCCAGGCCTAACAAAAATGAGTGACTGAAGAAAAATTCAGGGGCTCAGTAGCAGAAGTGTGTGTATGTGTGCATCTGTGACAGGAGGGTTAGGAGGTGCAGCACAGAACATATACAAAGAACAGGCCAAGCACACAAAATGATTCCTTCCTGAGACATTGGCGTGTGTACAGTAATGATGGTCTTGATGACGTGTGTGTGTTAACGGTGAAGGCGTTTTGGCGTAAAGTGAGTCGCAGGGTGCAAGGTTGCTCTGGATCTGGCAAAAAAGTCACATATTTGTATCTACCACAGGTTGCCAGGGGAGGGATTTGTGAGGACTTAGTTGACAGACATCACATTTGGGACCTTCACTTGCCTGACCACTGACAGAGCAGAGGGATAACTACAATCTGATCTTTCCCCATCCACGACAGAGACTGCTGAGAATCACTTGTGTTTAATACAGTGTGTATATACACCATTCTTCACATTTTAACTCTCTTTGAAGCGGAGCCGCTGTAGTGCACTTGAACCTGTTTGGCTACAAGTGGCATCAGGCTCACCAGTTTCAGAAAAAAAAAAAAAAACACCTCGTCTCTTTCTGCTACATGGCCAAAAAAAGCTTTGCCCCGACAGGAGTGCTACTTTGTTATCTACTGTATGTAAAAAACATGTTTTAAAAGTGTAGGGGGTGGGGGAGGGGGGTGTTGAAATTGTTTGTGAAAGCCACATTCTGAACAGCCAGTGATTGGTTAAGGGTCTGTCCAGTATTTAGTAGGACACAAAACATGAAAGAACTTCCTTCAGTAAAATGTGCTCAAAATGTCTTTTTCTTGCATCACAAACCTATAAACAAAACACATAAAAGGTATTCTTAAAAAAAAAAAAAAAAAATATCAGGTGAAGCCTAAAACTCTTCATAGTTTTAAAGAAATGAATACAGCTTATATACACAAACTCAAAGGCTACTTAAAATACACCTTAATAATGAATCTTCATTAATTTGATTTCTTGAAAGGACCTGTGACCATATCATACAACCAAGTTCATACAATCATTTTTTTTTCCATTCTCTTGGAAGCGAAAAAAAAGAAAAAAAAAGAAAAAAGGAAAACAAATCCAACCTGGAATAGTAGGTGATATTCATTGCGACTTGTTTTCTGTGCACATTTGTGTGTGTGTGTGTGTGTGTGTGTGTGTGTGTGTGTGTGTGTTTGTTTGTTTGTGTGTTTGCATGTGTAGATTGGAGAGAAATTTCAACATCTTTTACTTTTTGTTAATTAGAATAATGTACAAATGTGATAAAACTGAAACGTCTCTCTCAATACTCTTGATGGGTATGAAAAGATTCAAACAGTGAAGGAGTACAACAATTTCTAATCTCAGAAAACATGTCCACATTTCAACCTGCCATTCTGTTCCGAACATGTCAATCACAATAGTTCCTTAACTTTTTCTATATATATTTATATATCTTTTGTACGAAATCTGTTTTTTTGAAGTTGGAAAAAGAGAAAAGACCCAGAGTCTTTGAGGAGGGGGGGTCTTTTGACAAGTCCCAAGCTTGCAGTCTGCCTCAGAGTACAACAGAAAAAAAGTGTCTGGTGTTTGTCAAGTCTGTATGCATTGTCCTTGTTCATATATTTGTCCCATGGTGCTCCACCCACTCTCGGTCTGATCTCCACTGCATCCAGATTTGTTTCCATGAGTCTTTTGGAGAAAGGTGGAGAGGGGAGGAGCAGCGGTGGAGGGGAGAGTGGAGGGAGAAGGAGGATGAGTCATCAGCAGTGTTTACGGTGTGGTCTCTCGGAGGCATCCTGTTGTCCCGGCCTACCCCGGCCTTACCTCCCCTCACATCAGGACGGTGCTCCAGAGTGAGGGAAAGCAGATCAGGAGGTGGGGATTTGTGTCGTAGCAGAGGAGGAGGTTGGCTCTGCCGGTCTCCTGCGTTCAGCAGTCAGGGTCAAGGCCCCCCTCCTTCGCCCCTCCTCTTTAGAACGTTGAGGGAGGAGACAGAGAGCATCGTGAGGAAAAATAAAAAGGTGGGCCGTTACTACGGCGATTGTGTGGCTGGACTGCTTTGGGCAGAGCTAGGTGACAGACTGGGACTGCAGCTTCCTGGTGGGGCACCGCTGGGCCGCCCGCCTGCGGCCCCACTTTCCAGGCCTTCTGAGTTCTCCAGCATCTCCTGGATGAGAGGAGGCATAGAGCCAGGGATCTCCATTTTCAGGGTGATGACACGCTCAGCTCCTGTAGAGAAGGTTGGTGAGAGACGGGAAAGTGTTAACTACCAGAGTTCTTACAAAAATACATTTTAGATAAACATTCATTCATTCTTTCATTTCGACACAACTTAATATGATATAAAACAGAAAGTGTGAGACTGAGACTAGTCTGGACCACAAACCTTTAGCACTGATGCTTCTCAGATCAGTGATCTTCATCAGCATCTTGGGGAACATGTGCGGTTTGTGAGGCCTCCTCCTCCTTACGTAAATCTTCAACGCCTCCAGGAGGGGCTCTTGCAGGACGTCCACTTTCTCTGCCTGTTCCAAGTCCTGGCGATCTGTGGATAAAAACAGAAAATAGTGTCAGACACCTATTGTCATAACCACAACTTGCCACTAGGTGGTGGCACCCTGTCACCATTTCATCCACAGATAGAACGGCAGTGGGTGGGACTATGTGGCAGTACAGTTTTTGGAATTTTTTTTGGACTGTCAATTGGCAAAAAGAGTGTTCAATAAGTATTGAGGAGATCGGCCATACCTCCACACAGCAAACAGATGGCGCTGAGTAGCCCTGTCTCTGCATCATCCATCTCCAGAGGAAGGAGCTGGTTGGCAAAGGCAAAAACCAGGTCGGTAAGGGGACCGAAGCCAGCATTGTGCATCTGGGTTCGGTTTAGCGTGAGTCCATCTGAGAATGTCATGGTGTCTTGCTCTGGTGTGTAGCGTGTACAGATTCGGAGTATCTGGAGACAGAAGCGACAGAACAGGATGTTGATTTGGTTGGAATTTTGAGCCACTCTTCTACTTCTTCTTAAAGATTTAGAGATTTTGGATATAAAAATGCAAGGCCATTTTTCTTACCAGGATGTCCAGACAGGCTGCCTTGAGCAGAGTGATCTGATCTGCGATCGTAAGCGTTGTAAAGCCGGGCAGCTGCTTAGCAAACTCCACTGTCTTTATGATGCACTTGGTGGAGAGTTCGCTGAACTTGTCCCACAGGTCTACGTCCAAGGATACACGTCGTTCTGAGCTGTTAGTCTGGAAGGAGGTGAAGAGGTGGGGAAAAATGTTTAGATTTATCCAAATAAATGAAATCCGATAGATGACAATAAACTACAGCTATCACAGGTGAACAAATATATGCACAGATTGTCAGTGTCGTGCTACTGACCGTAGTGTATTTGCCCAACTGGCAGAGAGAGGGGAAAGTTTCCTGGTGTGCCTTGCGAACCCTGTCGATCATCTGCTCTGTGTCGGGACTCAGCACGTAGCTCTCTGTGCACTCCTGCTTCTTCTCATCCTTTTTCTTCTTGTTCCGGTCGTTTCTCACCGCTACAGGGAGCAACAGAGAGGGGTAGATAGGATTAGTATGTGTGACAGAAATTGTTTGGCTTCAGCTCTTGATGAGCTTAATGTCTAAGCCTCGGTTCATACTGTATCTGCAGCTTCACTGTGTAACCTTTTCGGCGACTGATGAAGTCATTTCTTTCTTTTAGAAAACACAGATTTGAACCTGAAGTGAAAACCAAACAGACGTGGCCTTTGGCCAATTAAATCTGTAAAGATTGTTTTAACCTACAGGTCCCATTGAAGCGCGACCACAAGGCAGTGCGATCGACATCAAAAGGCAAAGTCGTCAGCAGGAAAGGATGCTCTGTCTGCAGTACACAGCAGCAGCAACCACAGCATCACTTCTCTTATCCAATGCTATAAGATAAATGTTGTGAGACAGCTCCATCAAAGAAGCGCTATGGTAATGGAGAGAGAGGAGGTGGAGGAGGAGGAGGAGGAGGGGGAGGAGGGGGAGCCTTGAAATAATCCAATGTGGTTTCCCTCTGGGCGATCTGGCTGAGAATAGTGTGCTCACCACAAATGACAAAAAACACTAGGCGGGGTGTTTAGCATTGGAATCCCATTACAGGCTCGATCCATTTCTCCAAGCCCATCTAGACTGGGGTGCAGTTTAGCTATGACTGGGTTGTGTATATGTATGTGTGTGTGTGTTGAGGGTGGGGGTGGAATGGGGTGCTTGCTGATAAATAGTGGTGGTGGATGGAGCTATCCATAAGGCTGACAAATTGCCACAGCTTTCATTAGGGGTCCCGGCTAATCTAATAACATAATATGACAAATATCCCGCCTCTAATGGTTTTAAAAGGGCTCGGCGACTGAGCCCATACCGGAAAAAAAAAAAACCTTCCAGCTTTCTCTCGCTCTTGCTCTCACATCTCTTTCTCCCTCTCAGTTATACAACACTTGTTCTCTTTCCTCCCCCCCCCCTCATTTCGTACTAAACCAACACCCCCACCTTTCCAAAATTCTATTTCTTGTGTTTTAAATCATCCCCCTTTCCTAACCTCATCTCTATCAGTCCTCGCGTCTCGCTACCTCCCCTGGAGGTAACTGAATTTCCCCTAGCTGCTGACCCAAGATCAGATTTTCCTTGTCTTAATCCTAACCTTGACCATTAAGGGTGAGAGCGCTCAGGCTGATGGGAGATCAGTGTCTGTGACAGAGGGGCATGGCCCGGGGCCAGGGAGGGATGCACTAGTCGCTGCTGCTGCTCATCCATCAGCCCCGCAGACAGGCCTCCCTGCCTGGGAGAACATGAAGGGAAGGAGGAGGGAGGGGGCTGGAAGTCTGATGCTGCACTATGTTATTGCTAAGCACTGCTCGCCAAAACAAGAAATGAAGAAGACCCTGCTGTGCAGATAGAGCACGGTGATACATTATTTGCCGGCGCTTTATTGGTACTTATGTGGTAGGGAAGTCACCAAAACACATGCGGAGATGCGGTAGCAAACAAGTGACACATCATCGAAAAGTCCATACTGCACAGTATGTTACACAAACGGACAGATTTATAAACGGTACAATGTTTCCCCCTTGAGATAATTCTGACTTAATAAGTGAAGGAACGCCCTGCGTATAGCTATAGTGAGCTTCTGAACATATCTGGACGAGCCCCGCTTATGGTGCTGATTAGGAATCTGTGTCCAGTCTGCCATGAGGGGAAGGGGCGGAGGGGGCTGCAACGCAGTCGATGTCCAATTAATTCACAAATAAAAGTGGGGCATCCCTAGCGCCCAGACATTACCCGTGCTGACAAATTGGCAGCACAATCATAAGCCGCACAACACAATTTAATGAAGTCATTAAAGAACTATTAGGCACGACTGGCGATCTGTCATGGCGAATTGCCACATGCAATAACTTGGGGGGAGGACTGTAGCGGGGGAGCGAAAATGAAAGAAATACTGCCTTTCTTTTTTTCTTTTCTTTTTTTTTTTATTGTGTGTGTCGACACAAGCGTGCGTTTGATGTTTGTGTGCGCGTTCACTCTGAGCAATGCATCTTTCAAAATGCATTATGAGAATATGAATGCTAATGGAGGAACTTGCATCCTGGATTGTTTGTGGTTACGTGTTCATTGCATAAAAATGATTTACAAGAGCCCGGCACGTAACGTGTACAGAATATTGTGACAACACACACACACACACACACACACACACACACACACACACACACACAGCCATCACTCAATCATTTGTTTTCATAGTGGATTTCGGTTGCAGCGTGCAGTTAATAGACAATTTCTGTTAGTGCCTTGGTGTGTATTTGTGTGTGTGTCTGTGTACAATTCAGAGAGAGGTGGGCAGACAGGGATAATTCGTGTGAGGAAAATTAAAGCACTGGCAGCTCGTCCATCACACAGATTAAATTCAATGGAAAGATAAAAATGTCAATGTTCCCCCTGCTCCTGCTGCTCGCAGCGCAGAGCCACCGACGACAGTGATGAAACTTTCTCCCTCTCTCTCTCTCTCTCTCTCTTCCTGTCCTCCAGCCTCTCTCGTCTCTCCTCCCCCCCTTCTGCTCTCTCAACTCTAGATTTTCATTCTCACTCACACACTGGGCTCAATACTCCTTCCTCTCCCACAGCCTTCATCTTTCTCCACTATCCTGCCTTTTACCGGCTGATGTTATCCTCCCCTCGCGCCGTTCTCCATCATTCTCTGCTTCATCTTATTTTACTTTTATTACTTTTTCTATCGCTGAATAACACCTTCCTCGAGGAACATGTGAGCGATAGCTTTGTGAACAAGACAAAATAAATAAATAAATAAATCATAAAGGGGGGAGGGGTGATAAAGAGAGGAAGGTGCTGGTGGCTGGTCTGAACTCAACAACATACATTTTAAGGGTTGTGCAACTGAATCATATTATTATTCCTGACACACACAAAAAAATACTCAAAATAGTGAAGTGTCAGCAGTGGGGGTGAAGTTACTTTAGCTGAAATGTGCCTTTTATATAAATATGCTGCTTGGGAATCAAGTGTTTCCCAACCGTTTTCTGCTTGTGACCGTTGAAAACAGTTCATTTGCGACCTCTTGTCAAATTTTGCAGATTTCTGTGAGTCTCCTGATTTCAGGCAGAGACTTTTACCTTCTCAGATCAAGTTGAACTTGAATATTTTGGAAAATATATATATACAAAAGCCGAAATATGACAAATGCCATAACACTGTACTACAGCATTCAATCATTCTTCGTATTTTAGCCATCTTAATGTGATTATAAATGTTATTTTTTACAAACTTTCATGATTTATTTCATAAGTCTTGGTCTTCACACACTGTCAGGTTGATATTAATGTGGCGCCCGGCTTACAGGCGTTTCTCTTGTAACCCTCCACTTGCTCCGAGCGCCCTCCACCCCCACCCGCCCCTCCTTCTGACGCGGTCTTGCTTGGCATTGCCACCTGGCAGCAGGCCTGGCACTGTCGTCTGGAGCTGTCTGTCGACAGACACAAGGTCACCCAGACGTCCCCCGGCGCCGGCGGGGGGTCCACCTTCTGTGAGCGCGCGTGTGACAGAGATTGTATGGTGTTTAAGTGGAGCTGTCCGAATGTATTTCTGTTAGAAGAGTTTTTATTCACGTCGCTTTGTGTTTTGTCACCTTGCATGTGCATAATTTGAATGTGAGCATGAAAATGTGCCCGAGCATGCATTTTTATGTGTGTGTGTGAGTGTGTGAGAGAGGCAGAGAGACTCCCTGCTGGCCCCAGATGGCCATCCTCTCCTTGCTCCTCAGCTCAGACCAGTTTCACCAGCCAAAGTCACTGCTGAGGACACAAGACGAGCAATCTGCACACTCGGCACAAAATGACCACAATCAGAAAAAGTCATTACCAGCCCAGCCAAGTAAAAGCAGCTGCGCAGAGGTGGGTCAAAATAGATCCAATAATAAAAATTCCAGCCTCCATCGCATTCAGAAAACCAATTTTTCCACATGTGCAGTACTAATTTTTCACCACTAGATGGCTCTCTAACTCCAGTCTATGTCCTGTTGTGGGTTTTTTTGTGTGTGTGAGAAAGAGCTGGCTGCTGTGATCCTTCTAACCATGATTAATGGCCCCATTCAAAGGTAAGGAGCTCAGAGGATAACTTCTTTTACTGTAAGCCACAGTGCTGTGGCATGGGGAGCGCTCCCTGCACTCCCTGTACCAGAAAGATGAGGTAAATAGCGCTGGGAGGACAGGAGGTAGAGAGGGACGGAGCAATGGAGGTTGTCTGCATGCAGGTTTGAACAGGTGTGCGGTTGTGAGAGGAAGAGAGGCGCTGCTGTTCTGTTTAGGCCTATTTCTGTTTCTAGTATTTATGAGTAGAAATGTGTCCAAAACACACTCTAGTAGTGTGTAAAATGATAGCACATGAGTCTGTCTGTGTAACAGTGTGTGTCATGTGATCGGGCTGAGGCAAAAACCCTGCTGGCCACCGACTTCTCTGCGGTCACACCTCTTCCAATTACTTTATCAAGTCTGAGTGCCTGCGTGTATGTGTGTGTGTCTGTGTGTGTGTGTGTGTGTGTGTGTGTGTTCACACAGCCCCCGGGGTGCAATGATGGGAGCAGACGCCTGCTCTTTCACTCTCGGCAGGTGAGAACATATTCATCACAGAGGCCTGCCAAGCCTGGCGACACCCTGACTGTTATTGCCAGTCTGCATCACGGCTGCCCTTTGTCTCGCTTTTTACAGCGGATATTCTCTGCGAGCTGAAAAACCTGCCAACTAGACAAAAATCAACTAAAAAGCATCGGGGGGGGAATGATAGTAACAGCTTTGAATTGACTCATAAATATGGGCCAAAATGGACAGGATGTGGTTTCCACATAAATCGATAATGAGTCACTGCCACAGCTGATATGAGTAGTGCATCGGTAGTGGACGCTTATGCAATGTTATCAGTGTGACAAATGCCAACAAATGCTACGTCTTAAGACGGCAAACAATCATGCTCTCCTCTCTGGGATTAAACAACTAAGCTGAGATCTGTGCGTGGCCTTATGAGCACTGTGGTAGCACGGCATTCTGGGTCTTTTTTTTTTTTTAATACTCACACTCCTTGGACATCCCGACTTCCAGGCACTTCTGCAGCCGACAGTACTGGCAGCGGTTGCGGGTGACTTTGTTAATGATGCAGTTCTTCTCCCGGTGACAAGTGTACACCATGTTCTTCTGGATGCTTCTCCGAAAGAAGCCCTGTGTGACAGAAAGATGGAGAGATGAGGAGATGAGGAGGGAGGACAGGTGTTGGCAGAGGGATTGGTAGCGATAAGTTTGCAAATAAAGCAGTAAATAGCTGAATTACTTAGCAAATACAGCTGCAGTGTTTGATGTCCTATATCTGCTCAGCATATGGTTATCTATCAACATCGCTGCTTTTATTACAGGCTTCTGATGCCTTCTGCAAACTCTCTACTCACATATTGGCCACGTTTACGATGTCAATTCTCATCCATTTCTCAGCAAAGCTTCGAAAAATGAAATTAAAAAAAGAAGCCGTGCAGAAAGGCTGCGGTTCAAGTGTAACAAACTACCAACTACCAAGTGTAACAAACTACCAACAGCTAAATCCTTAAAGGGCTTATTCCGTGTCATAATCTGCACAGTCACCGTGTCATGAGGTCATGCACCTCCTCCATGATAGCCACTTGAAATAAAAATAATAATAATAATAATTTAAAAGAAAACACTTGTGGAGATGTCTCAAGTCAAAAGACTTTCGGTGCAAAAGAGTTAACAGGGTTAGTGGGCGCCATATAACCATGGCCTAGTTTACATAGTCAGTAAAAAGCAATTCTAGATCCAGGCCGAGTGCATATTATTAGAGAGAACATAGAGACTGTTGTGCAAGAACAAAAAAAAGGAATCCCTTTTTTCCCGCATTAACATTTTCTTTCTCACTAGATCAAAGAAAATCAGAGAACGTGTTTAAAAATTGATTCCATGCATATGAAGGACAAATCATAATGAGCTCGTCTTTGGTTACTGAGCAGAAATGGCAGGCCTCTGGGGAGGCTAACTATATTTTGATTGCATAAAAGCAAAACAGAGAAACGTGGGGCAAAGTATCTCTGATCTATCTCCTGATCGATGCAGTGCACGTCTCATGAACTAACTGAACTGTAGAGTAGCTCTAAGAGCCACAATAAGCTCCAAATATAGAGTAATTAGCGGATAAGAAAGGTCTAAAATTAGTTCTCTCTGTTTTAAATTGAAAACTACAACTGGGACGTCTGATATGAAAGAAAGAACTGCACACATCTTTAAATGATAAAAAAAAATAATCTGGACAAAATTAGGTTATCTACAAATATCTCCAATTCTGAAGCTTGACTTTTATTTTGGAATTTTCTGACGTCAAGTATGTAACCACAAGGCACCATAAGCGCTGCCTGTGTCAACAGTGACAAACCAGTTTAAAAGCCTTGCATCACAACTTATACGCAACCTAATACCATGTAACCCCAATAAAATCAATGTTAACCTCCGTGGCCTTATTGCTTAAGCATCCCTCGTGTGTCAGAAAGATAAAAAGAGGTTAATGCAAATCAGCCACAACTGAGTGGGTACTCTGCAAGCAGGGCTCGGAACAAATATAATACAGGTCAAAGTCAGTATTGATGTGACGCAGTGGGACATGGGGCTATGTTTTGGTGGGTAGGAGGGTGGGTGGGGCCAGCAAGGGAGAGAGGGAGGTAGAGGGAGGTGGGGTGGGGTGGGGTGGTGGGGTGGCTGCCAGGGAGCCCCATCCCATGCCGAGGGATTAGCTTTTGCTGGGCCGACAGATGGCCGGTGGACCTAAGCCCGCAATTTGTCCTTCCCAGATCGCCATCCTCTTCTCATATCTCCCATCCACCACTGCAGAGTGAACGTGAGGCCTTTAATGAACTACAAAGAGGAAGCGTATATACAGTTTGTCATGTATCTGTTTAAGCAAGGTACCAGCTAGGGCAACGGTGACAGATTTTGCGTCCGGCTGGTAGAGGAAGAGGGTCACTTTGTCTAACTCTGTCTTGATTTCTTCAAGGCCTCACGTCTTCTTTGTACCCTGTTGTCACATTGAAGCATTTAAAAAAAGGTTCCTCTGAGAAGGCCTCCTTACAGAATAGTGAGGCCTGGACAAACAACAAAGTGGAGAGAACAAGGCTTAATTCTAGCCGTTGATGCTGAGAGGTAAGTCTGTGCTCTCTGTGTGCGGCTGCGTGTGCGTGTATCATGTCGTCTTTGATCCGACGGTGCCCTGACCCTGACCCCGGTGTCACCGGGGGATTGACCCACTCCCTCCTCACCATCAGGAGGCTCAGGTGCCCTCTCGCAGACACCTCCTGATTGGCTGCTGCTGGCGGCTCGTGGGCCGGTCGACTGTTCCTGCCCCTCCCCCTCCCTCTCCTTCTTTTAGGAGTCATTGCTTCCTGCGGCCCTTAAGCCTCTTTTTGTATCACCGCTTAATCCACCCGGCGACAAGAGCCCTCAGCGGGCCTGTCAGCCACCCTGCAGTGTTCAGAGGAGATGAGAGCCACAAGAAGAAGAGAGGGAGGGAGGGAGGGATGGAAAAGAGGAGCCAACAGGAACAGCACATACATGATTGCATGTGTCATGTGCGCTTGAATTCACAGCCTGTCTACCTGGTGTGTATTATAAGCCTTGCACGTTTAGGAGTGTGTCGGCGTGTTCTACTTTGCATGTGTGTGAGGAAATGCTTTATTAAGACGATAGCAGGGGGGGAGTCTAGGGTTGGCAGGTTCACAGGGAAGCACAGGAATCCTCTCTTACGTGACTTTCACGCTGTGCCCAGATTAAGAGTGCGTTCCCAGCCTCCCACTGCGTCCGTGCATGTGTTTATATGTGTGCGCCCGTGCCCCTGCCTTTATTACGAAGCGGCCCACACATTAGTAAAGACGGATGCCTGGTAAGAGGGCCATTTGAAAAACACAGCACATAGGGGGACATTCTTGCGAGGCGCGGCGGTTGGGGATTTTAAAAATATGTTCGCTTCCCTCCCGTTGCACCGGAAACCATGAAGAGAGATCGCCTGCTGCGTGCTGCCATGCCTCCAAGACAAAAACATAAACATGAGGGGGTGGGCATGCATATTTAATGTTTAAGTGTTAATATCTGGAGGGGGAAAAAAAAGTGCAATACCGGTGAGTATGTGCGGGCGGTAGAACTTAAGCAACAAACGAATGAGCTGTCTCCAAGTAGCAGAGCTCAACATTTCCCTCCTGTTTCCTCTGTTCGCTGCAGCCCCCAGGAAATGCCTTTGTAGTTTGGCATGCCGCAGCAAAGCCGACGCTGCTAACCCTCGACTTACCCCAGTCTCAGATGAGACGACCATATACATTCACATGCCTGTAGTGCTGAATTATTGAATATGCTATACCAAGTCATCTCCTCTGAAGTCAGAGATACGGAGAAGGCATCCTGAATTTTTCAAATTAGCACTGCGGCTGTCGAGTGAGCAGACAGGCGGCTCAAGGACAGGGGACTAGTGACGTTCGTAGCTTTAGCCAACATTTCTAATGTTTATGACAACACTTTGCTAACCAGCTGAGTTGTTGTACTCTTGGGATGAGGTGGCGCTGAGTACTCAGAGAAGTGTAAAAAACTCATCTAAGACTAAACCACATCTCTTTGGTAATGAAATAAAAGTTTCCCCCTTATTCTGAAGTGCTGTTATCTCTCCATTAACCTAACAGCATTTCCTTCTGTAGTTAATCAATACATCTAGTTATTCAGTCAGCATATTACTGAGCGCAATGTGTTTTACTTTGCTACTGTTTGAACACAATCTATATGCATGTGTTCTCTCTCTGATTTAAAATATTCTACCTCAGCTATAACTGGGAATCTAATTATCTTTCACCAAGGAGGCATGCAGGGTTTGCTGCTGGTTTTGTGGAGAAACGTGTTATGAAATGAATCCATAGATTCAAAAGCTGAAATTTCTGTCATACCTTAGTTGCGTAGCTTTAACACCTCACGGCACAGGGACGAAGATAGAGTTATTGTTTGTCATTGTTCTAAAAATCATTTTCACTGCGCAATATCTGCCGACTGATGAATTAAAACATCAGCCGTGTCCCCACTGTACGAAAGCTTCGAAAAACTAATTACAGTGTCAATTCTGACATTGTTTCTGAGCTGTCAGGGAGAACAACGCTGTGATCACCAAGGAGAAACAATTAATTACTCAAGTTTACAGCTCGTATATTGTTTGCACTCTTTTCTGTTTATTACACTGTTACAGATCGTTTTAGCAGCCATTAGCAAGTGGTGTGTGTGTCATTGGTTTTAAACGCTTCCTTTGTTTGTGATACACTTTTGGAATGAAATCAAACCTGTACGTCAGATCGAAGCCAATGCTTTTTAATACATGCAAGCGCCTCACACACAAACACAAACAGAGCTATAGTCAGGATACATAAAGCAGTTACCAGCTAACACGGTAGCTATATGTAGCACTATAAAGTGTTATGTTGACAAGGGAAACTGCAGGCCTTCATCTGTATGTAAAGTTCTGGTTTGTCCATTCTCGACATTCAAGGGTTTATTTCCACTCACCGGAATAAAATCAGAGTATTAGATTTTATATGGCCAAGGCAAGTGAATAAAATAGGTTGATATGAATTTTCTTTATTCTACGTCTCGGTACAAAGCCTGTCATAACGAGACATTTTCAAAAATTTCGCGAATTCAGACAAGCAAGCAGCAGAAGCAGCAGCTTGGTTACCCCTATAAAAACTGCACAGGGGTCAGCCTTTACTTACTTTGTTAACTTTTTATAAGTGGGATTTGGGGAGTAGGTTAGGTTTCATGGAGCACTCAGAGGGTTTGTGTTAAGGGGTTTCTGTGTTTGTATGTATGTGTGTGCCAGACCCCTCGCTTTCCTGTGATCTCCTCCCAATGCATTCTTTAGTCATTTGCCCCTTCCCCTCCCCCATGCTCTGATGCACTGACCGTCTTTCTCTTGGTGTCAGTGAGTTCAGCTGTGGCCCCTGTACCCCGTCCCCCTAATGTGCAGCCCCTCCAACCATCCCCACTCTTCTCTTTCTCGTTCTTAATGCCTCCCGGAGCACAGTCTGCGCTCACACTCCCACTATCTCCCTCCCTGCAGTCTCTCTCCCATCTTTGTATCGTTTTGTCTGCGTTTCCACATTCCCCCCTGAGTTCCTGCCCCTTCCTTACGCTTTCTTTTTTTTTTTCCTACTGCGCCTGCCTCCTGCCTTTTTCAGTATGGCTTTTTCTTTCTGCTCTACTCCCCCCCTCCTTCTTCTGCACCACTCCCATCCCTGCACGTATGGAAACACACACTCGCACAGTATTGGCTGCACAGTCAATAAGTCAGAGGGTCTAGCAGGCACCTGTCACCAGTAGCACCACCCTGCCTGCTTTCATCAAACCACTCCCTGCCTCCTATTGCTACACGCAGGACTGCAGCCATGAGAAAAGCTTGCGAGATGATTTACATACAACTGTCCTGGCTGGTACTCTTCCACTTTGGAAATGCAAAGAATGCACGATCGCCTTCCAAAAAAAACAAGCTGTGAGATGTTCACACCCGACAGTAACTATACATCAGATTCTACAAATCCCTCCTCCTCATCTCTATCCTGCTCTGAGCTTACACAAATCTGGCTCCGCGGCTCAGGAGAAGCGAGATAAAGAAGGTCTGTGTGTTCAAAATAACAGGAGAACGTGTATGCATGCAGGAAGCAACTAACAACTGATAACAGAGCAGGTGGGGGTTGTGGGGCCTCTTCGGCACCTGTGTAACATGGCCGCGTTGATAACAGAAGGCCGACGTGGGCACGTCAGCAAAGCTGATACGAGCACCAGCACTTGATTCGCATACTGTGCGTGATGGCAGATCCATCATGCGTGTTATCTTTACAACATGTGTAGATTTAAGTGTTGCACTGTCCAGGTCACATTTATGATTATACAGCTCAATAAAGCAACCGATAAAGTCAGTAAAGTGAGAGATTTGACCTGTTTCCAACATTAAATTCCAGCGTTAAACACAGAAAAACCCAAAAGGATGCTAAATACTCAGGATGACACGACTTATCACTTTCATCATCTCAGCTCAGGCTGTGAAGTTTTTTTGGAAATCACACGAAGGTTACGAGATTGACGAACATCTTGCTTGCTTGGCAGATTCAGAGGAAGGCCGGGAGTCTCACCTTGCAGCCCTCACAGGCGCTGACACCATAGTGGTACCCTGAGGACTTGTCCTGGCACACAAAGCAGGGCTTGTAGACGCGGGGCGGCGGGGGAGGCGAGGGCGGGCTTGGCACTATCTCCTCTGAGCTGGTACTCTGGGTCTCTATCGCTGCGGAGAGGAGAGAGAGCAACAAGAGAGGTTAGTGAACACTATCAGATGGAGCGCTGACAGACATGCAGCATTAATCGATATCAGCGGGTTAAACACAGACTCTCATGTGTGCACTCAGATACACACGCATAGGTCTTAAACAAGCCGGGGCCCAGACAGATACACTGCTGACAACATTCGATACAAATCACCAGAAGGGGAACTCACTCACGTTCTAACAATGTGTTCGAAAAACAAAACTGCAAATGCAAGGACAACTTCTTGATTTGTGGCATTTTCAGATCCGCCACAGGGAAGACTCCACAAAATATCTTCAGAGAAAGAAACACACACACACGCACACACACCATCATCAAAGCACCAGTAAAACCAGCCTCTGCAATGTATTCTTATTGACTGCAGAAATTGCGGCTTGTGACTGCGTTTGTGTGCGCTGTAGAGGCTGCTTTGCTTAGCAGCTTTCAAAGGCAGGTTTTCATCTCTGATACAAGGCCTGGAGTTGTGCTTTTATATTTTTTTAAATTGTGGAATCTTTTGAAGTACGAATCCTAAATTAAAGTATGTACTGCAGCCGGAGACCTCGCTCCCTTCTGTTCAATATCACATCAGTAAACAAACAGACAAAAAAAAGCAGAATATGCTCAGTCTTCCTCCAATAAGCACTAATATGACAAGCCAAACAACACGGGAGCACTTTGTTGGCGCTCATATTTTGTGCGCTTGTAAACAAAGAGGTCTGGGATTGTAGGGAAGTACCCTGCTGTTGGCTTCATGTAATATGTATTGGACTTTGACCTCAATATCCTGTGTGTTACAAAACACGGCTCTTTAATCAAATATAAAAAACACACATTCACAGCAGCGACACGCTGCCTGTGGCCTCGAGGTGACCAAATAAGTGTATAATCCCTGTTTGCAAATCGTGTTATTTTGAGCCAGTGTATGTTTTCTGGGCTGTTGAAGCTTTTTTTTTTTAAACTGATGATGTCTGATGTCTGATGATAGACTGATAAACTTTGCATCAGTGGTGTTAGCTTTAACGCAAACAGCCATTACAGTACAGAAAGGTAGCACACTGTATGCGTGTGTGTATCTTTGCAGCCCTGTCGCTCCGCCCAGCATCATCAGCTCAACAGAAGAGGGATTGCAAGGTTGACAAGCAGCTCAGGAGCTGCCTGTAGCTCTGTGCTTGAGTGTAAATAAGCCATCTATATTTAACAGAGTGGGCTTGTTCAGCAGGCCCGTAGTACAGCTGAGAACACACTCCACGTGACGGCACCGCAGACAAACACTACGCTCGCACGGGATCCCGTCACAACTCGCAGAACTCTAATCGCGCCGCACATTTGGGCGACAGAAAGCGAGGATAAAGTTTTTATCCCTCTCATTCTCTTACTCACGCACACGCGCACTTTCCTATCCTTTTATAGCATCTGCGTGCAGGTTGGAGCTTGCCAATCTCTATGCGCATGCAGCAGGTGGTGCAGGGGAAGATTACATTCAGAACAACCAAAATAAACCAACCAGATGCCCAGATATGTTCGAGGCTTCCTGGAAAAAATAACAGACACAAGTACCGTACACCAAAATCTAGCCTCTCCAAAGCCTGCGTGTTATCTCACACAGCATATCCAAGCGGGGTTTCAGGTGACGGGGACAGTTAATCTAAACAGCAATAAAGCTCACGTTGCAACACTTGACAGAGACACCCAATCAGGCCCAGGGTTATTAAGACATTTCATTTATGAGGCCCAGATGTCATATCTCACATTCACACCATCAACAAGCCTTTTAAGCTCTTGGTATAAATATTTTCGAAAGAGGAGAGGAAGACAGAGACAAACAAATGGAGTGAGACGTACATATTATTTACTCGAGAAGAAGAAGGGAAACGAGTGGAAAAAGAAGAGAAACTTTTCAGATGATGCAGTGCAGAGATAAAGGGAGGGAGGCAGAAAAAGGCAAAGAGAGACGGAGAGCTATGACGTGTTTGAGCAATAAACAAAAGACAACAATACAAAACAGATGAAGTGATAAAAACGGTTCACACGCGGAGAGCGAAAGCTCAGCTGTGTTTCTTTACTCATGTTCCTCCCTGTGTGTTTAGATTCATTAGACATCACACACACACACACGTCAGGGTTTAACTGAAAGGCTTTTAAAAGTAGTGGAAAGCTCAAGCGCCAAACTATTAATTTAAAAAAAAGAGAGATTACAGAATTTGAGAGAAGGTGTGGAGGATAATTCATACGCTCGTAATCAAGAATTATACTGTGTTCCAGCGAGGAGAGTTACGCAAACGGCAGGGCTCTGTGGTTGAGGAGGGAAAAGGTTTCAGTCACAAAGTGTGAGAAGGAGAACAGATTGCAGGGCCTTCCTTTGCTTCTCGTTGCCGTTTTATTGGCGTCATTACAGGCCATCTCTGCCCATAGCGCCGGGCCATCCAGCACACTCAAACAAAATGAACTTAAACAGAGCAGCCCTTGCATAATACGGCATATTTTCTCATTAGCAGAAACCCATTCACAGTTTTCGGCGCTCTTCTGCCTCTTGATGTGGACTGATTATAGCCCTGCATTATTACTGTGGCCACAGAGCTATTCATCCACGTTTAAAGCTGCCTTCATTAGAAACGCATAGACAAACAGATGTGCCACCCACCCACGTACATACTCATGGATATAAAACTTGCATCTTTGCCTTCATTTACACAGGCTAAGGGCTTTCCTGGAGCCATTAAAAAAAGCCTCGGACACACTCGCATAAACATACATACAGAATGCACGGTCTTAATGAGAGCACCCATGGAAATCTGGGACACAAGGACAAGAGTCTGTGAGGGGGCTGGCGACTGTAATTAAATACAATGGCTGGCTTATGGAGCCTTGTCAAGCTGAGGCATGGAAGCAAAACAATGGCAGGCCTGTGGACAGAGAGGCAGAGGGGCTCAGCAGAGAGGACAGAGCTACTTAGCCCTTCAGCAGCCCTCACCCAGGCATTATTCAACACCAGTCTGCATCCAAGCTCTGATCAACACCAACCATCATACAAGCCTGCCTATTGTGTGCTCCACAGAAATCATACGCACAAACACTGGAAGAACTGACTCACACTCGCCTGGAGAGCTTCCCTAGATATCCTTGCAACATGTTAACGTTGGAAATTTGTGTGTCTGGCAAGGTTTCCAGGCCGGAGCCCCTCCAGAGCCTGCAAAGTCACCACGGTAACTAATACTTGAGCTACAGCTAGAATATCACTCCTTTAGCCAAGAGAGGGCTAGAATGAATAGACAATAACACCCCGGTTAGCTTCGGGATACAAGCACAGGAACCCGTAACCGTGAAAATAATGTTTAAATGAAAAACAGTAAGGAGTTACTGATAAGGAATCTATTGTGCTTTGGTGAGGAGCTGAAACACAAACCACACAAACCATATGGTCACCGCAATTGTTGTGAACAAGACACAAGGCTGGATTCAAGATTACAGCCTGGCATGTTGTCAGACCAGTCCCAGAAGCAGGAACAAACAGCAAAGGCCGCCAGGTGTAACCAGCCAAAACAAACCTGACACTGCACTGCATTGAAACAGCATTTAAAAGGAGGTTGTGTCTTACATCTGACCGGCTGAAAACTAGCCTTTCTGCTAATTCTCGCCTATGTGACGTGAATGCGTGTATTAAAATGAATCTGCTGTGTTTACGAATTCTGAATGACCGATATATCAAACCCCCGATATTTAATTTGCTTTGATATTCACATTAACAGATGAGTGTTACACCCTCGTGTGTGGCGCTTGTACTGGAAGCGCATGTGTGTGCGTGCAGCGCAGATATCTCAATAGCTTAATGTAGCACGGTGTTCTCGAACTCCGAGCCAAAGCACCGTTGATTTAATTAAGTTCAAGTGTGAGTGGTCTGTAATGCCGCTCTTCAGATTCACTTTGCATACATCATGAGCCACAAGTGCACTTAGAGAGAAGGCGCGCCCTCACAGCCACATCCTCCATAAGCAATTACCGCATGCCTAGACTTAAATGGACAAATATGCACAAGACTGAAATGAAATCTGTTCTGATGATGAACTGGCCTGAGTTGTAATACTGACATAAGATAGCCTGGCTAACATCAGCACTTCAAAGGCATTGAGACCACAGACCAAGAGACGCGTGCACACACACACACACACACACACACACACACACACACACACACACACACACAGACAAACACACACACATACACAAGCCCGACGGCTATTATCAAGCCTCCGGACTCTGTGCTGCCTCGGCCCAGTGCTGCTGAGCAGTTCTTGAGGTTCAGTTCTAGGTTAGTCCTCTGAGATTTGATTACCTTCATCCCCACTGGTTACTGGGCCCAGCTGTGAAGCATATTAATGAGATTTCACCATCATTAGGGGGAAGCTAACTACATTAGCAGGCTGGCTGCTTGGCTGGCTGTCTGGATTGTGGTGAAGAGAACTGGAGAAAATGAAGGCGGAGGGGATGAAGGAGGAGGCTTTGACAGGGTCTTCCACTGTTGAATCCTACTCTATCATGGACCATTGTGTTCCCCTGGCTTCTATTAGGTTATTTGGACACAAAGACACACACACACACACATGCACACCATGTGTAAAATACATGGAAGAACATACAGTGGTTCATTTGTCTTTCCATGCAGCGAGTTTGCAGGAGAAGAGACACCAGACAGACCACCATGCCACAGGCTGCTGCATTAAGGCCCGCTTTGAAGTCTGCTTAAAATAATGAAGTGGGATGGCCAATGGAACAGCCCCGGGGATAGAGACCGCCTTGAAAAAAACCCTGGGAGTTGTAGGCCAATGTATCATGCATGCCCATAAAAACGACTGGCAGCAACTTAAGAGCTTTTAAGTGCAGCGAAACAGGCCGGCATCACTCATGCATGGTGCTTGACTTTTGCTAAATATTCAGATGTTATTTCTGGTTTCCATGTCAGGAATGTGGGTAAGCAGCAGGGAAAACGATAAACACACACGCGGGAATGCTTTGTCAGCACTCTTCAATTACTGAAGGGGGAAATGGGACTATTTCCTTGCTTACAGGGAAATCCTGCCATTCTCTCACAAAAGCGTCATAACAGCTTTCCGCTGAAAATGGATGGGGCTCCGCTCGCCGTTGCCTTCACACTGATTACTGACAGCAAAAGCCACGCACCCCATCTGAATACGAGCCGGGGTTGAGGGCGTGTGTGTGTGTTTGTGCGTGATCACACACTAGCAGCCACGCACAGACTGACAGCTGTAAAGGAGAGCGACGGTGGGGTGTGTTTGTGTTCAAACACAGAGTGTGAACAGTTATTGGATGGGAGAGGGGGAGGAATCTGGAGGCAGGGCATACGGGTATAAGTGAAAACACACACTCACACACACACACTCTTACACACACACACACACACACACACACACACACACTCACGCAGGAAGGAGAGCCAGTGGAGGTTAACACGGGGCAAGAGAGCAGACAGCGAGCCTCACGCCTCCCATATTCACTGTAACTAAATCCGTCCTTTCCACCCCCGTCTCCCCCTTATTCCTACCTGTCCCACTCACAGCGTCTGACATTCTCCTCTCCCTCATTGATCTCTTTCACTTCTTTCTGTCCATCCTTGCCAAAGATAATGATTCCTACAACTTTAAGGCCCTCAATTCAGATTGTCACATACATAACAAACAATGAACTGTAACCAAACTAGCTAAATGACAGAATACTATCTTATCAGTGATCGCTACAAACGAAGTTTGGATTTATTGTGCACCTGGAGTTAGTGAAATGGTCTCTTCCACACAATTAAAGCATAAAGATTACATTATGTGGGCACATAGGCCTCAAACCTACCAATTATTTAACACAGGAATGACAATATCTGATAAATCTTTCATCTGAATATACAAATAAATAACAATGGATCAAATTTGTTGCCTTATAGATTGTTTTGGATTCTGAAGTTTGTCGTGCTAGTAGGCCATCTGTCACTAATCATACCCACTCATAATATGCATGTTATGGCATCATTTGAGTGAGTGTGTGTGTACGTGTGTGTGTGTGTGTGTGACTTAGGAGGATTATTGAGGATCCTCCTGCCTGGTTGTGCTCCACCTAAGCTGCAGCATGTCTAGCTTGCAGTCTACCCTCTGAATGTAGAGAGAGAGAGAGAGAGGAGGGGGCAGAGAGAGAGGATGCATGAAGAGTCGGGGGTGCTGTCACAAATAATGACTCTCCATGCTTTCCAAGTAAAATAATGGGAACATACTTGCAGTATTGCACAAAATGCCATTTTAGGAAGGAATGGAAGATATAGCATGATGTATGACTTATCATTATATATATATTTTTTTTTTACTTCATACATCTGACATTATGATGCTCATAGTATAAAGGAAGAAAGGCATGGATCAAACTGAGAACTTAATTTTCGGTAGTGAATGACACATAACTTCCACTATGTTGCGGCCTACATTTCAGAGAAATGACAGCCTGCTGTTTTGCAACCATCGCAGATATTCAAATTCTGCAAAGAGAACAGAAATCGAAGTGACAGCTCGAGTTCTTAAAGGACGGCGCAGTATACCCGAAGTGCTCCGAGGTGAAGTAACTCTCCCATATAGAGTGTTGCGGCAAGAAAAACACACACGTACGTGAGTGATAGATGAGGGTCCGAGCAAAGGCCGAAGGGCAAGGCGGTACAGAGTAAGGAGTCTTTCTTGCCTGTTATGACTATCCCTCCATCAACACCAGGAAATGGTGGGCCAGGAGTGGGGAAAAACACCAGGTTGTGTTTAGAATGGGGAATTTATGGCATCTTTACATCATGGTAAGTTGTAAGTGTACTGTTATGTACGTGCATGAGAGCCTGTGCAAGTGGACGTCAGCATGTTCTTGTCTAGGCCAGGTCTGGTTTTTATCAAGCCAGCGGCCCCCACTATGTTCCCAAGCCCTTCTCTGGGGGCCCAAGATAACTTCCCTCTCCATGCTGCCAGGCCTCTGAAATAACAACACACCAGGTTTTCCTATCACTACTGCCCTGGCAAATGGAGACGGAACTGAGAACATGTGTGGACAAACTAGAGCGCGGGGGTGGGAGACGGGGGGGAGGGGCGGCAAGAGAGCGAGCAGATGGCAAAGGTGAGGTCTACAGGGGGCTAGACTCGGAGCAGCAGCTTCATGTTAACCGGACTAGCTTCCCAGTGCTTCTGCTGCAGCCACATGCTAGCTTCTTGCTACAGTTGATTACGAGTCTATTTCTAATAAATACAGACTTTGCAAGACGTCTAAACCACAAATAAATATCATAAAACCTATGAGTCCACTTTCATAAACCCTACTCCAATGTTTATGGATCTAATCGTGCAAAAAATAAAAGCACTAAAGGCAGCTATCTTGCCGGAGAGAACCACAAGTTCCCTGGCAACAACGCTTCCTTGCAACCCTGAGTAACACGGTGTAACTCTACCCAGCAGCTGTCTATTCCTGCTGACTGACAGTGGGAATATGTGAGTTGGCACTTGCCCCAGGGTGACTGGAGATATTTGGCATGAGCTGATGGTGTGGGACATGGTGGTGGGCACAAGGGGGGCAAAAGGCAGCCCGTGTCGGGCAGAGGATGCCAGGATGTGGACAGGCACAGCGGCGTGTTTCAGCCGCCTGTAACACATGTCATACTAGGGTGTGGGGGCATGAACACTTCAAAACACGATATCCGACGTAAGAGTGGATTCTGATCATACAGTTGGGACATGGCAGGTCTATTAAGACGCTCTGACAGGCCGCGGTGTCGGTGAATGTGTGCTTTTCTTGGCGCGGGGATAAATGCTTCAATTGTCCCCATGCATGCTCGCATTAGAGGCAGCCGCAAAGCTTCATCACAGCAATTAGCTGAAGGCAGGGAGTTTTGCTCAATGGGAGAAGCAGGCCTATGATTAGCGAGCCTCCTCCGTGGCTAATCCACATGACAAATACAGGCAATGTTTGCCCACAGTGGATCTGCCATTGGACATTAATGTTTACGAGCCGATCACACGCATGCAGCAGCTGTATGCTATCAGCTGAGCAGCTACACTGACCCACATTAAGAGGCAGAGAGAGAGCAACAGAGCGGGGAGCAGGAAGAGGCAGACTGCGAGAAAGAAACAGTGGCAGATAAAGATAGAGAGGAGGAGGAGGAGGAGAGAGCATCTGAGGAGAAAGAGGAGCCGAGCTGAGCGACAGGACTGGGGGAGGAGTGTGACACGCAAGGCAAACATTTCAAAAGCAGGCCCCAAATAAAATCTGCGCACGCTGACATGTTTGATTCTAGGCGCCCTCTTCACAGTGAGAACAGGAGAAGGTGTAACCACAGTGTAACCTCCCTTTGTCAACTCTCTCAAAGTGAATTAATACCCTCCCTGGAGTGACTTACAGCTGCGATGCCTTATGACACACGATTCAAGATCAAGGTCATCTTGGATCATGACACGAACACATTCGCACACACTCGCAAGTGAAACCACAGCCTTCCACATACCAGCCTTTAATGTTAGTGCTCTTACTGTGATAATGACTTCATGAAACATTAAGCCTCTCTTTTACAGAGTGCCTTCATTGGTTAATTATAGAATTGTGCGTGAGTGGATGACAGTGTGCGTGCCTTTTCCCTTCTATGATAACAAACTGCACTCATGCATACGAGGAGCCAGGAGGGTGCCGAAGCCTACGTACTAAACCTGGTGCCTTTCGCAATCTAGAATCTCACTGTGTGGTCTAACAAAAAGCCTTTAGCGTTTTCCCTGTCTGGCTGATGAGCTTTTCTCACAGCCACTTTGAATGAGTGCAAAATAAGCTTCAATTCCCCCTATTCCCGTAAACTCCAAGGTCAACGACATTACAAGCAACCGGTAATAAGGAGTCAAAGGGTCAGAGGCCTGAAAATATTCCTGTGACTTTAAAGTAATCATGACAACAGAAGTACTGGAAAAGATTTTTTAAGAAAGTAGTCTAAGATTGGTGGTTGTAAGCGCAAAAATATGTCTTTTACGAAAGCAGATGATGTAAATTAGTGGAAAGATCATGAACACATTTCTGCCTTCGGGATTTAAAAACAATCACAGGTGGAGAAATGCTGGAAAATGCATTTCAAACACTATGATTTTGTCTGCCTGGCCTAAAATTACATCCATACACATTAACCAGAGCCCATTCATCTTTATTGAGTGCCACACACAGTGTTTGAAGGCCAAAAGCTCCTCATGAATGCTTTTGCTCAAGTGTTTGCTCTTCACTCACTCTAACAGAGAGGTTATCTGACCATTGATACTCGCTAATCCAACGTGACTGGCAGCATTCAAGGCCCTCCGTTCTAAGGCGCATATTTAACAGAGGAGGAAGCAGGTCATAAATATGGAAGGGAGCAAAGGGCTATTTGCATTAGAGAGCTGAAGTGGACTTGAAGGGCCCAGAAAGTAAAAGGGGGGGAACAAGGGATCAAGAGAGAAGGGAGAAAGAGAAGAGGTTCATGAGGATCTGGGGAGGAGAAGTGAGGATCACCGGGGACAGGCTTTGTCATGTTAAACTGCCTCTCTCGACTCATGTTCTCCCCTTTCCCCTCCTCTCCCGCTCTGCCTCTCTGTGGACAACACAATAGTCAATCACAGGGGAATAGATTACGAGGGTTTGATCTCCTCAGCTTCAGAGGGGAAGCATGACCGTGGAAGTGGGGGAGAGGTCGCAAGTGCAGTGTGTTCGCGTGACTAGGGTGGATGACAGCGTGTGTTCAAAGATGCTAAATAATGTGCCGTCTCACTGAGTCGTTTCTCTTAAAATACAGACACCCATTTAAGGTTTGTCACTTCATGTACTCGTCAACATGAGTTAGAGCTAATAGTTAAACTCTCTTGTAATTTACCTCCGCCTTCAAGCCTCAGCAGGCTAAACGTGCATTCCTCTACTGTACATGAAACCCATAATGACAACAGTTCCCTTCATAAATTAGCTCAATGTACCAGTGTCAAGTTTTGAGTTGAAAGCATATTATTGTGGACAGTAAGTGGAGGTATTTGCAAGGGTGTGGACAAGGAGATGCAGCAACCGAGCCATTATCCTGTCACGAGTCTGTTAAAGAGCTCAATGATGCCGGGACCCGAGGGGGTTAGTAGGCCAGCACAGGGGTTAAAGTGACCTTAAGACCCCTTGGAGACAGCTGACGTGTTTAGAATAGCCAGACATGGAGGAAAAACAAGCTAGCTGCACATTCGTGAGACAGAATCAACAACAAAACAATCAATCTGACTTGCCATTGTCAGTCAGACTGACACATAGGCTACAGAAATTGCAACACTGAGCAAAGTCCTCTGCATAAAGCAAGGCTCTGAGTTCACCGAAGATCACAGCGATAGCTTTAAACGCCTCAGCCCCAACGCTGCACGGCCAGCCGCTGCTCTCCTGCTCATGCCCTCTAATGATGACTGATGACACGCGTTTGATTCAGCTGTCTGATGTGTAGTGTCAGGGGGCTGCTTAGTGGAAGATTTGGGCAGAGCGAGGGGAGAACCGAGTGGGCGGGGAGAGGCAGACTCATTTGTCTTTAGTGTCAGCGCTGATGCAAAAAAATTTAAAAAAAGAAAAAAAAGAAGTGAGGTGCTTGTCGATAGCACCGGGAGGTTAAGTTAGCTCAGTGCTTAGGGAAGATGGCTGATGAGAGCAGGCAGAGTCATCAAGGGAGAGCAGTGGGATGTTACTAGAATTTAATGAAGGACATGTTTAGCTTCCTCGAGTATGGTTTGTGCTTTTCCCTCTTCTCTCTGTCTCTGTAAGTGTGTGTGTGTGTGTGTGTGTGTTGTCTGTGCCTTCACAGACACTAATTTCCTGCATGGATCCCTGACCTTTCAATGTAGCCTGGGGGGAGCCATTTGATCATGACACACATACACACACACACACCCACACCATTTCCTGTGATACAGCTGCCCACCAGTCAGTGGAGTGGTTTTAGTGAGACAGTGTTGATTTCTCCCTAGGGTGTCAGTCCCAAAAAAAAATGAGGTCTTTCATGTAGAATAAATCATTTGGTTGATATTACGCATATGATTTTTTTTTTAGCCAAAACAGCAGTTGACAAAAACAGCAGCCAGTACAGAAGTACTAGCAGGACTAAAAAAAACACTGCTGGCTTATTGATTTAGTGATGGTTGTCATTTATCACTACAGCTTTTATTCTGAAGCTTTGGTTTGCCAATTGCTTGAGATCATAACTGCAGTTTCATTTTTTTTTTTGTATGTGCAAAGGAGCAAAGTGAAGCTTCAAATATACACATGTAAAGATTTTGTTTGCAACTACAATTCTCTAACTGCTAACTAATTATTCATAAGGAGCATGTGTATGTGTAAAAAAAAACACATTATGTACAGTAGATATGCATACACGTACAGGACTTTTTGCTGCCTATGCGCACACTAGTAAGCAGACCTGCCAAAAACAATGAGTGGAGGTAACCTGAGCCGAGCCCTCAGGTGAGCCTGGTGTAAATGCTCCCACTTCTCCCTCCTGTCCTCTTTCCCTCTGGGGTCCAGTTAACCCTGGCCGGCCTCTGTCGACTGCTTCATCTCTCTGTTTTGTGACCCGGGCCTCATCATGACCCCTGGGGGTGACTGGGTGCTGTTTATTTGCGACCCAGTTCCACTGCCAAGCAGGAGCGTACGCCTCTCCCAGTTAACTCTGTCCATTAAGCTAAGTGGGGCCTATCAATTATGCAACAGTTTCCAATGTATAATTCAAGGGATATGGGGAACTGTCATGAATAGCGACACACAGGTGAGGAAAGAGTGCAGTGCTTTCGATTCAAAGTTGATTTATATTATTACACGTCTGTGAGCCAAGTTGTTTAATGTGATGAGATGGAATCTGGGATGGAACAACAATACCAATGTCGGCCTGTAATGAATAAATTATAATAACAGCAAACGGACAAACAATTTGAGGGAACGCAGATACGCTGACAAAATGACGAGATAGAGGGAGAGAAAGTGAGCTGCCACAGAGATGATAAGAAAGAGAGAAGAAAGAAAGAGAGAAGCTGCCACGAAGCAGAGCGAGAAAATGAGAACCGAGCGTGATGAAGACAGAGAAAGATACGCCATTTATTTTGTCCTTGAACACATCTTGATTTATACATTGGGCTCAATTGAAAAACTGAGCTGAAAAGAGAGCATGAGAAAATTAGGGCAGAGCATTACAAGTGCGAGAAGGCTGCTTTACAGTGATACCCCCCTCACACACACACACACACACACACACACACACACACACACACACACACCCTCCTCCTCCTCCCTCTGCTGTGTAGGCGTGGGTCCTAGGGGAACCACCGATGTTAATACAGTTATTAAGCCTCTCCACTGAAGCCTGCTCCACCTCCCCAACCCTCGGCATCAAGGAGCTCTCTGCCTGCCAGGCAGCGGGCAAACTCGCTTGCTTCCACAATGAGATCAAACAGTCCCAAGTAGGCCAGCTCAGGGGAAGCAAGTGATGAAGCTTCCCACTGAGCAGTGAAGGCAGGTGGGGTTGGGTATGTCAAGCCCAAGGAGCATCCCAGCAGGCTTTACGAAAAGGGGGTGGGGGGATGGGGTGTAGGCATCAGCCTTCCAGTAGTTCCTACTTCCCTTCCTCAGTCAGCTGACCAAGATTCCCATGCATTTCTTCCTGGTGTTGGGGATTACAGCTATGAAGGGCTTTAGCGAGCATATGTGCAAGAGCCGATTTCTACGTTTGCTAGCTTCGGGATGTATGTAACTGTGGAGGTTGATTAGAGGTGAGCAGTGTGAGGGAAGATGAGGCTGGGTGGCCTGGTTAGGGAGTAGCACTGTAGGCTAGACTTTCATGTGCAGCAGCAGGGGAAACCCTCTGTCAGAGCAGAGGGGAACCTTGCTGGTCACCACTACAGCAAAGGGAGGGGGGGGGGGCATGTGTGTAGATGCGTGTGTCTAATCGCTGCATTACATCCGATTCATAATTCACACCGGGCGGGAAGATTAGTCTTGCCACTCTTGCCTGTAGCCAGAAGGAGCAAATCTGGGCAGCCATGCAGATTGCACGCAAGGTGCAAAGTAAAGCGCACAGGTCGGCTTAAGCTGCCATCTATCTCACCTCGCTGTTATAGTTCATTTTGAGCAAGCTAAAGAAAAAAAAAACATGATGAGGCTAGTAGAAGCTGGGTTTTTTTTTTCCAAGGCAACTGGGCCACACACATTAAAGTTATTAAAAAACTGCCATCACACATGGGGCTTTTGTTTCATTGTGACACCTGATATGAAAGAAAGGAATGAAAGGCGCGAGGAATGAATAAAAGAGATGGGCGCGATAAAGACAAATACTGTAATGTGCTAAATAGGGCGGTGATATAGGTCATTCTGTACCAGACTCTATTTGCCAATGCTGGCCCGTTTGCAGCCACTGGATGCAGGCCAAGACTCCATCAGTCGCACTACAGCCCTAATAATATCAGTCACCCAGCCAAGCCTCTCCTTCTCTCTCTCTCTCTCTCGTTTTGTCCGTCTGTTGTCTCCCTTCACTTATTTCCTCGTTCTTTTTCTCCCAATTCACTCTCCACAGCTTTTTGTTCAAAAAGGAGAAAAGGGCAAACATCCAGAGGCCAAAAATGACATTAAACCCCCTGAAAGGCTCCACAGAGATTATTGTTTGAAAATGCCAGCCCTCTCGGTGCCCCCCCCCCCCCGCCCCTTCCTCCTCTCCGGGTGCCTGAGATCTCTCTCTTCCCTCTCTCTCTCGTTTTCTTTCAGCTGAGAGGTGCTGACAGCCCAGACACAATAATCCAGCTCTATTGTGGAAGCGCCACAGTGGCAGCAGCGCTGTGCAAAGGTTTCCCACGTATGGCGCGAGCGGCAAAGCCGGGTGTCACGTCGTCGCGGGCAGTGGCACAGAACAACACCGCTACAAGCGAAGGGGCTCCGCGCCTTGCCACTTGACAACTCTGGTTCAAACTGTTGTCACCTATTTCCATTAGTCAGCCCCCCTGGCTGGAGCAGGAAAAAAAAGGAGAAGAGGGGAAAGCCTAGCTGTCAAAAGGCTCCAATACTTGTGATCTCCACAAGCCACAGAGGAGCATCAAACAAAAGGTGTGCATATTAGGACAGTAACTTGAGGGACTTTGGTCAAAGTAAGCAAAAGCACAACTGTGAAATAGCAAGCTGAATAAATAATTCAGATGTCTCCATCATATCCTTGAGAAACTGATGAACAAATGCTCCTTTTCATGCTTTCTTTCCTACCCTCCCTTCGTCTTTTTTAGCCTACTATAAAAAGCTTTCTCAGGTTGCTGTTAAAAATCCCGTGGAATAACAAAATGTGCCCTCTCCACTCTGTGGAGTGCTGCAGGGCTACATATTTCCCTATCAGACCAATGCCCATCCGGGCCGGCAGGGCTTTTGAAAGAAAGAAAGAAAGAAAGAAAGAAAAAAATGAGGAACTAGGAATGAGGAATAGACAGACATTTATGTGTCTAGTTTCATCCAGAGAAGAGGGCTCATGTCATCCTGAGGGCTTTATCTCGGTTTCTTTCCCAGCGCATTGTCTCCGGGTATGAATCATTCAGAAACAAACACCAGTAGGCCGCCGATTTAACCCTACCAGAGCTCTCACTAGCAGCAAAGAGGGAACGAAAATGACAGAACAATAAGCGCTCCTTAGCGTCTGACACGACCACTTAATTATTGTGATATCTGCCAAGCAACTATCTCTATCTCTCTCTTTCTCACTAACAATGGCCCAGATAAGAGACTGCAGGTCACACTAGAGGTTAGACAATACGTCTCGCTGAAAATGGAGGGGCTTGCTTGATATCAGAGCACCTCCCTTTTAACACACTCTCTCTTAACCTACGCGTGTTCAGAGCTGCTCAGCTACAGGGCATCTCTCAGTTCACACAATGCTAATATCACAAACAGGGTTAGAGGGAACAAGCGTCCTGTAACCTGAGCCTGTCTGCCTCCTTCAGTCGAACATGCTGTCCTATCCATCACTATCCAGCGCTGCGTTCTTCCTTCCCACCTCCACCGCACTGTTGGCAGTCTATTTCATCCCGGTCCCAGGTGGGCCTTTAAGAGTCAAATGTCAGAGGCCGGGCTCCAGCCAGACATGTAATGAATATGAAATGATTCAGAGGGGCTGTGGGAAAGAGAAGAGAGTGGCGTCCAGACAGACCTAGTTCCTCTGTCACTAAGTGGGACCATATTGAGTCAGGCTGGGCCGAGATGGGCTGGGCCAGAATGACACGAGAGAGCGCCAAAGAGGAGAAGATACACAATATGGATATCTAAAGTTACTTTAGAGAGGGGCTTCTATAAATCAAGACATACAGAAAAGGCTTGTCTTCCTCCAAGCTTCCCCTGTGTGCTTCCCGAGGGCCTGTTAAAGACACCAACACCAGGTATTATGAAAGCCAAGCAAATCAGGACTCCAGCTTTTAACCGCAATGAGATCATCTGAAACACTGAGACATTTCTCCCATCTGGGGAGTCTGCTATCTTCTAAAACAAAACAAAAAAAACACACACACACACACACACACACAGCTGTAGCTGAGAGGACATTGTTTTTTGTGGGCACAGGTAACTAAGGGTGAGCTTGAGTGAATCAGAGCTCCCTCTTCCTTCTCGCACGAAACACAAACATGAGCTCGGTCAGAGCGTTTCTCTCTTTCTCCTTAGTTAACAACGCTGACTGAGGCGGCAGCAACACTGTGCTATTTTTTGCCCAGACAGCAAGAGAACTGCCAGCCTCTTGTATTTTTAGCATACTAACCTCTACCCTATTTTCTCGGCTGTCCCACTCTCTAAATAGGAGGGCATTCCATTGCGGTGTGTGTATGTGCGTATGTGTGTGTGTCTGTGTGTGTGTGTGTGTGAACTACTTGAGGTGTACAGAGTTGTCATCCATGTGATGTTAACACAGATCCCCAAAGGGCAACTGGGGATGAGTGTGTTGGTAGAAGCAGCAGCAGCAGCAGCAGCAGCCCTGTGCTCTGGCCTAGAGCTAGTGGCCTGAGAGACAGTGCGGCAGACTGCACAGGATAGGGCAGAGGCATGCAGGCAGGCAGGCAGTGGTCCTCCGCAACTGATGAAACAAGGCAACATTCCATGTAATCACTCTATATATAGCGGATGCTGGCAAAAGGGGGGTTGGAGGGCAGGAAATCTTGTAAAATATGAGGAAAAATTAGGGCAGGCGAGCATTAAAGATTAATCGTGACACTGACTGCCCGGCTCAGGCTTGCCATGCGGAGAATGCAACCATGGAGATGGGAAACAGAGAGGGAGAGAGAGAGATAAAGTGGGAGAGAGAAAGGAGACACTTTGGGAATGAAAATGCCTTGCAGATGAATTCTGGGGTGATGAATGTTCCTGGTTCAATACCCAGATGAATTTATGTGTGTTCCATTATGAGAGGGTGGGGATGAAACATGGAGATAGGGCGAAGAGATGGTAAGAGAGAGCTGGAGAGAGAAAGAGAGAAAGCCCTCTCTGAATGTGCTGGTGAGCTAGCCATGCAGAGCCCATTGCGAACAAGCCATCTGTAGAGATAAGTAAAGAAGTGATTACAACAGGCCCAGCTCAATTTCTGACAGTTGACGCTTGACTGCCCCCGTAGAGCCGAATTGATTTAAATGAAGAAGCTATGAATATTTTAGAGGGTAGAACCCCCCTTTAACCTGAGCAGCTTCGATCTCCCTCCCATCCCCTGTATGTATGAGTGTGTGTGTGTGCGTGTGTGTGTGTGTGCATAACAGGACAGACACGGGGGAGACTGTAATTAATGATAGTGAGATTACGGCCCTATGTCACAATGTCTGCAATCAGCTGCCTTCTTTAAGCCCTGATGAATCAATGACACTGCCGGGATCTTTTGTGTGCCCTGTGTGTGCTCATCAAAAGGGGCTTTGCAGTGAACACCAACCCTTGTTTGGGGATTTAGCGTCAAACCAAACGGGTGTACAGTACACTCTTGACTGATGCCTGCGGCTAATTCTCTCTGCGAACAAGCTGGGGCCCATCGGTGGGTCTGTGCGTGTGTTCAAACACACACACACACACACAAAAAAAGTGCCCAGACAAAAATATGCTGCATTTCTGACTTCTCGCTCTCTCAATATGGAAGGACGCTGCGATATGCCACACCCAGGAAAAAATAAAAGTTGCCAGTCAGCTGTATTATTCTTTGTGCGCGTCCAAAAGTCAGTTGCTCTGCAAGTGTTCAAGGTGATGAACCACACCCACCTCATTCCACCTTAAACAAATGACTGAAACAACGGTCACTATCAAACAAAAACATGTTGTATCTTTGTTGCTCCTGGTAACCTTGCGGCACGGTGATGATCCCAGTATCTCTATTTAGTAAACGATGAGTCGCATTAAAAAAAGGGCAGCAACAGCTTTTGAAGGTTGGTGGCAAGGTGGCGTTTTGGGAGCGAGTGATGGCAGGTTGTGAAATGCTGCCCTGCGGCCTTTCCCAGGAGAGCAGCGGCGTTGAACTCCCTTCACCCCTTTGCCATTACAAACATACCTTGATGACAAAATGTGTTATTGATGTTCACCTGAAGGTGAAAGCAGGCGTGTTTCTGTGGACATACTGATCTCTCATTCGCGCACACACACTCACTCTGTGTGCAGTTCCAGGCGTTCAGGCTACTAAATCACTGTCGCCATTGGCTGAAAAGGGGTTAGGCAGACATGGCGCAATAAGGAGCCCGCCTGACGCTTCCCTTGCCTGGAAGAACAGGGGACCTTGCCTCAATGCTGTCCATCCATCCTGTCAGTTCCATCAAGATGGGATCAACAAAGCCCCAGGAGATAAGGCCTATTCTCTCATCAGCCTGTCCATGAAAGCACAGAGGTGCATGGACATTAAAGAGCTTGCAGGAAATGTTATAAGGCTCAGGGACTCGGCATTGACATTAAGGGCAAACACTGCAGTTCCGGGATATTAAAGGCCTGGGATATGCATCACAAGCTAAAGGTATTTTACTTAAGTTGTAATCGGCTTTGCCAAGAAATCCTGAGTGGATTGATCAAGAAAATAAATTTAGTAGTTTGTGTTCTGACCTGTTCTCCAGCTGTTTACAACAGAAACCACCCTTCAATGTCAGAAACTGACAGTAGTCCGGCCAACTCCGTTCTGGGGACAGGACCAGCCTCTCTCTGTTTATGCTCTGTTGTTCATGTTTTTCCCGATTCTCAGCAGACACTTGCCAAATAAAATCTGCATATATAAATAAAAGGAGGGGGGGTGGGTGATATTCGCAGTTCTTTCGCAGGCACAACACCAATCTGCTGGCCTGCACACAGTCCAAACACATCACCCACAGTTTTCCATGTTGCTGTCTAACAGCACAAACAATTAGGGACGCTGTGTTGCTGCGCTGTCTGATGCTGCAGCCTCTCCGAAAGCCAAAAGAGAAACCACATGGGTTTGCGCTTCACCAGCAAAGCTCAAACTTTCTTACTTTTTTCTCCTCTGAAAAAAACAAAAAAACACACTCCACATAACCTCCTCCCCCTTCATCAAATTGCTCCTTCTTACAGTCCGTTGCACCGAAAAACAATAAAATACCATCTGTTTTTTCTTCGGCCTCGTCTCCTGCTAGGCAAAAGGACTTCCGCACTTAAATACCACATGAGTCAGATTAAGCTGCCAGTCACTTGCCCCTCAGACACACAGCGTTCACGTCCAATAGCCCACTTGGCAGTCCCTGCCTTCGCGAGACAAACTAGTTAAAGCTCGCCCTTCTCTCTGCCTCGTCTACTCTCTATGGAAATCCCTGGTGACCGCTTTCTTTCGTTCTGTGGACAGCCTGAGAAAAGCAACAAAGAGCAAGAAGAAGTCTATGGGCTAGTGAGCATTTAAGCCCACCCCGTGCAATCCCTCTTTCCCCCCATTTTTAAGTGTGTGACAGTCATGTGAACAAGGCCATGCACATTCTTTCATGCATGAGCCTATAATTGCTGTAAGGATTCCGACAGGCACTCAGCGAAAAATCAAGTGCATTTAATCTGCAAGACCGGAGCCTTTTTTTTTTTTTTTGCCATCAAGATTCAGCACTGCTGCTCTGAATATAACCAGATTATAAGCAGCTTTCTGACATTGCCTGTGACTGGACTGGACAAGGCAAACGTGGGCTGACAGCAGCTGGATGGAAACTGTCAAACAACTAAAGTGGCAGCATCTTTAAAAAGGACAATAACATCAGAGATGAAGCGCCCATATGATCTGGATTTGCACCCAGCCACCTAATGGGACCAGGAGGCCATTTACTTCAGCAAAAGATGTCACTGAGTGCACTCTTCGAGCCAGAGAGCTCGTCTGTAAAGCCTGTAATGAATAGTTAGATCCAATGTGGAGAGGTTGAAAAAACAGTGGACCAAAAAGGAAAAGCACTGAGGGGGTAAAAAAAATGTTTAGCTCCACCAGCAATCTGTTTCTAAACCCACGTTCAGAGGATAACATACCATGAAACTACTGTCTGTGAAGTTTGTATTTAAGTCCAGAAAAAGATGAAGCCAGCAGATGTTTTTGGGATTGTCTCGTGCTTTCGAGCCTGACTGGTTTGGATTCCTGCTTAAGAACGCGAGGTGAAAAAGAAATCTTTCTCCAGTTTGTCTGTTTTGTTTTCTACCCGTATGATCCAATAAGCCTCTGAGCCACGTGATGACACTAACGGATGTTGTGCCTCGCTACTCTAACCCCCCCCTCTCTCTCTTTTGCTGCCACCGCTCCCTCGTTGTGCACTAAATTTTTTATTACATTCAAGCAGTAAGGCAAAGAGCAGCTATGCAACCCCCTCCCACACGCGCACACACACACACACACACACACACTCCTCCTGCAACTCCTCTGTTGAGCAACACAATGTGGAGTCGAGTAAGGGATCAGAGGTCTTTTCCTGGGCCAAACCCCCACAGTCTCTCTGATACCAGCTCACATGGTTTGAATCAATGCTGCCACTAGAGCTGTTTAGTGGGCCAGTTCGATAAATACTATAAAGCTCTCTAGACGTATGCCTGCGCTGAAAAATGTATGAGACTTGTCCTTTTAGTCGAGAGGAATTTCTAATCTCATCCGACTTGGAGAAACAAGCAGTGAAAGAACGAGAGAGAGAGAGAGAGAGAGAGAGAGAGAGAGGCTACAGCACAAACAGAACTGTTTTGAGTGCTTTTGTTGTTGCTGCCAAACATCTGAAATTCCTGTTTAAATTTCCCTTTGTCGTGTGTTTCTATAGTCCTGAGACAAGGAGGAAATTGGCCCTTAAGAGCCTGTGGAGATTCCTGCCTTTTTACACTCCTTCAGCTGTGAAAGACAACAGAGCTATCTCTTCTATAAAGGGCCTGCTTGAGCTTTGTGCAGTGCAGCTCCCTTTGAGGTAAAGAATGGGAAGGGCCTCGGTGATACTTTGTTGTTGCAATAAAACTCTCTCTTATTGCGGCAGATACCGTATCAATAAACTGAAATCTCCCATGACTTGGGGGGGGGGCTGTTCCACAACCAGAGAAAACACACATTCACACACACACGCTCACTTACACAAAGTCTGAGATTTGAAAGCACCATCAGACACCGACATGTTATTTTTAGACACAGCAGAAAGCTTGTGATGCCTCCCTGGCACAGGAGGATGCAAATTAATTTTTGATTGCATTTTTTAGAATTAAGCATTTATTCTAACATGTATATTCAGATAAATATGAAACTGTAAAATCTGATTCCTAGAGTTGCAACAGTTCCCCCACTTTAAAATACATTTAAATCAAATCAAAAGGGCCTGATTGGAGCATTAAACAGATGAGGGCTGTCCAGCGTAGGCCGTTCTGCTCTGTGGGCTTGTGTTGTGTGCAGCTATCCCAGGAAACCGAGGGGATAACACTGGCAGGAAAGTTTGATCTGATTAACGTTGGCATGGCTGGTAGAAACCCTGTTTGTATCAAGTGCATATTTCGGGAAAAGCTTTTTGGATAACGTGGGTCGGATCAAAGAGACGCAGTCTCGTCGAGGTTTCTCAGAAAAAAAAGGAAAAAACACACACAGAGACACACACACACACACACACACACACACACACACACACACAGGCTGGGTGAACACTGAGGCAGGAAAGAGAGAGCCGAAAGTGGGTCAAGTATATATAATGCAGTTATGGCGCTCGGTGACGGCGATAACATGCAACGCTGTTTGGCACATATTATGAGCTTTAAATTATTGAGGATAAAGGCCTTAAAACACCGAATATAGACGCAACCGCCGTGTGATTATAAATATATAAGAGCGTCGGAAACACACCTTGTATTATAGATTATAAATACACACGCACACGTGGACATTTACGCTTTAACTCCCACCCTAAATTAGTGAAATGGAGTTGAGGAGGCACCTACAGTGATTGGAGCCGTTCCAGTGCTGGTTCCTGATGGACGTGCTGTAGGGATGGGGCGCTCCGGGCACCAGTCCTTTCTCCGGGATCAAGCATCCTCTGCTCTGGTTGTAGTAATCCATCATTAAAAACGGGTTCGGGCTGGGATTCAGTCCCACAACGTCCACACTCTCATACATCATACGGTGCAGGGCGATAGCAGGGGGTTATTATTTAAATAAAAAACAATATCTCTATATTAAAAAATAATAAAGTAATGTGGCGCTCGCAGGAGCTGTGTGGTTTTTAGCTCACCACCAGCAGAGGTAGAAACTGATGGAGGGGCCAAACGGGGGGGAAACTGCATTAAAATCGAAGGAAAAGTGACAAATCCAAACACAGCGGGGACATTTGAACATTTGGCATCTTCTTCCAGAGATGTGCTGATCGAAAAAAATAAAAAATAAAATAAAAATAAACAACCCAAATCGAGGTGAAGCAGTGTCTTTGGAGCCTAATCGGCTGCACTCAATTTAAAAACATAATTTAAAAAAACAGTGTGCATGGTGTCCAACGCAAGAACACGGTTTGTAATGCACACACACTCACACACACACATAAAAAAAAAGAGAGAAAGAAAGAAAGAAAACGACCCGGATAACTTCAGCACAAAATATATATATTTATATATCGGTCCTTGTCGGCCTTGCTCAAACAGAGAGCAACATTTGAGGCTGTATCCACACCATAAAGAGACAACAAGCAGGGTTAAATCCAAAGAAAAGAGGACACCAATCTCCAAAGTCCGTGTCGACAAACACGGAGGGGGGAGGTTTATCAATGGGACCAAAGCGCCGATATCACAGAGGAAATCCCGTGTAGTTGCAGTTTGTCCTTTGGGTTACGGTTGCTTGTCCCGTTTGCGCCCGCCGTGGGTGGACTCCTGTCTGTGTCAGCCCCCCAGTAAATGAACCGGTCTCCCTCCGTGCGCTTACAACAACAACCGGTGGCTGGCTTTCCCCTCGGTCGGACCCGGCTCTCGAGATATCCAGGTTCGCATGAAACAACACGCAGCAGCAGCACAGTCTTGTTTGTGTTTTGGAGAGAGAGAGAGAGAGAGAGAGAGAGAGAGAGAGAGAGAGAGAGAGCGAGGGAGAGAAGCCTAAATCATTCCCACACCAAATCGTGCGGCTATCATGTTCTGCAAAAATGTGACAAGGCACAGCAGCTGAGGGCTTTGGCTCCACCTCCACTAGGCTCCTTTTTTTTCTCCTCTCTCTCTCTCTCTCTCTCTCTCTCTTTCTCCCTGCCCTCAGTCTCTTTTCATGGGTAGCTCCTCCCACCTTTAACCCCTTCAGGGACGTCACCGTGGATCTCCCTCTGTCTATAAAGCCGGGCCCTGCGTGGGACTGTGAGAGGGGAGGGGAGGGGAGGGGGGCTCATTCAAATTTAGGTGCGGTGACTTTAAATAGGAATATATTTGAGGACATGATTAAGTTATATAAGCTCAGTAATGAGTCTTTCCTATCATTACATGGAGTTCATGGACTTAATGAGTGCTGCACCACACTGTATCTCTCTCTTGCTCTTTTTCCTGGAAGTTCCCATCTATGTTCTCCCTCTATTTTTGGGCTCCTCCTTCCAACTAATTTGACCCTTTCCCCCCATGCTCTCATCAGTCCCTACCCTCCGATTTTTTTTTTTTTCTCCCCCAGCTCAGTCTCCCTAATTTGCCTAATGCTATGCGGCTGAACTTTTCCTGAACCCAGGGAAGTAGGCAGCCTCACCTCCTGGTGACCCACTGGCTGACTTGGATTCGCCTTTCTGGCTCGCTCTCATCCCACATTATTCAAGGTTTCCCACCTTGTACGCTCAGTAACACCATTACACTTTTCCTCAAGTGCTGCCCAGAGAGGCGCCTCAGTTCACCCGGCACACATAAAGTAACACAAGTGGCAAAGTCACCCCAGTCATGGTAACTGACCCATAACTTTTCTCGCAGTGTACTTTACAGCTGCGAGGCCGTGGAAGTTGTTTTGCTTCAGAGTTTGCACCACCTTCCCGAATAAAATGTTACTCCACCTTTACTCTGCAACATTCCATGCAACATTGTTGTAACTTGTTATGCAAACATGCAGATGTGTCATGCACGAGGCCGCGGGTCCATGCCAAAGCTTAGTGTAGCAGAACCGCGGAGGAATGAATATTTCCTTTTCGGAGTCAGGTGATGCAAATATCAGCGCTGAGAGAATGGAGTGACGGTTAAGGTCACGGTTCCACAAAGACACACAAACCTTTTACAAACATCAGTCTCGGGCTGTAGTGTTGACAGCAAAGGAGCTGAGCTTTTCACAAACTTTGACCTGTGATTGTCATGTCTATGGCTCAGCTGCTAGCTCAAATTGCCTGCACATGCAAGCACTCATTAGATGTCATTTTGTTGGAGGAAATCTCACATTATATAACTTGTTTTTTCACCTTCACGTTGAGAGAAAATTGGACTCATTTGACTTCTTAAAATATGAAAATATCAAACATATTAGGTCATTGACTGGGACGTCCCAGACAAGGTCAAGGACAGCTTTTAAACTGACGTCTTTAACAGTGTATCTTGAGGATTTTTTATCCTGTTTTGGTGTCTCAGTGTGGCTGCAAAACATTTCAATCCTTTTAAAAAGATCCCTGCATCACGCAGACATGAACCAAATAACCTGTGTGACTTGAAATCTACCCCACAGCCTGAACAATACCTCTCCTCCCCCCACTTTCCCTACACCTGAGCCACAGGCCACAGCTGGGGCTGACCGACACAGTTTTTTGAGAGGGATTATCTGCATGGAGCCTGGCAGGGGGGCTTGGCCTGCTCCGCCCCCACTGACTGTGACACTTATTTAACGCAGGCCCCAGTGTGTTTACCCTGCCTGATAAGAGCTCAGTGTGCAGGCCTGGGCCACGGTGACCCCTCGCCTGCACTGATAGTGCAGCCACACATTCCTTGACAGGATTAGCCATATGAGTAATGGCTGTCAGAAAATGCTAATTTTCCAGGGTCTGTTTTCTTCTCCGAGGGGAGAGCATTCATTCTCGGGTAATACCCTGTGATAGCATAGAACAAGCTAAGAGATAACGGATTGTTGATCATTGCTTATTACGGAGGGGGAGGGAGGAATGCCAGATTAGACCTGAAAAAAAGTCCTTTCCTCTGCAGCTTTCTAACATTTGTTTTTAGACAAAAAAGCCACTTTGTCATTCCCAAAGGGAGCTGAATATTTCCAGGTGCCTATGATGAAATACATTTGGTAATTTCACATTCACAGAGAGAGCACAGGAGTAGGTGAACAGTCAGGAACTGTATTACATTATACCAATGGAAAAATAAGCTGGTTTAGTGCCAGGTGGTATCCACTCTGCACGGGGGAATGACTCATCGCAAACAAACACACACATGCATACACATGAGTTTACCGGTGAGCTAAAGTGCTCATCCACACACTTGACAATTGTTGCCACGAGTGTACAGGAAGTAAAAGTGGAGAGGCTTGGCTCACACCAGTCCAGGTGGCTATTCTTGTTCCAGCATCAATAAGCGCCACACTCCTGAGAACATGGAAAAGTACTTTGGCAGGAAGCAATGCCAGACAGAATGAGATTGTGTCTCAATCCCCTAACTTGTCACAGAGAGTCTTGGTTGTGTGGCTTGGGCTTCAAAGCGTTGTTGCATAAAGTCCAGACAAACGGATGAACGAGCCTGATTAAAGCACCATTCAGACGCGAAGGCTTTATACATGGTTATGTAAGTGCAAATAACAGAGGGATACCACGAATGGTAAACATAGTGCCCCTGATTTGGAGTAAAGCTGGGACTGAGAGTCCAGCGGAGGGGGTGGGGGAGAGAAGTTGGGGTGAGGGATTTTAGGAGGGAATTCAAAGAGTTTTATGGGCAAGGGCGTAGAGGAGATTGCTGACTGGACCTTCAGGGTGTCAAACTATTTTTACTGCCCCCACTTTCCTTCTTTCTTAGCCCAATCAGGGCTGTTAGGAAGCAGTAAAAAGTGTTCGCCTTGCCTTTTCTCCCCCTCCAGGAGATGTCCAGGTCTCTGTCATGCTGTGGGGAAGAAACATGTTGTCTGCGAGTCAGCAGCATTATCCTACAATTGTGATGATCACTGCCATAATCCCTCTACACCCCTACTCCTGCTACTGGCATCGTCCCAGCAGCCAACTTCCTCATGCCAATCTCTAACCAGGATCGCATCTCCCCTGGGTGCATGTGCAGGGTGTGCTTGTTTGTGTGTGTGCTGAGGTGCACGTTTGCTTTTAGGCAAGCGTACCTGAAGGTCCACCAATCGGTCTGCTCCCACAATGTTCCCCTCACTGACATTACGGTTTTCTGTGTGTGTGGGTGGGTGCATGTGTGTGTTTGTTTGCACAGCTGGTTTTGTGCAACGCGTACAGGCAGCACCAGCCAAACCCAACAGCTGTGCTCTCCGACAGTGAGCCAACGTGTAATGAGGGCCCGACCCTTCGATGTGAGAACAAGCTGCAGTTATCGATGAACACTGCACCGCTTCCACCTCATTTCTGTCAATCTACTGGATGCACACACACACACACACACACACACACACACACACACACAGAATGCCTGACCCAAAGTTAAACTGTTCAATACATCCACACATCTGTGCTTTGCTATCCTCGGTGTGTGTGTGTGTGTGTGTGTGTGTCTTTTCTAAAAAAAGACCTTCTTAGTGGCTGCAGGGATTTTGTGAAAGCTACCCCCCCTGTCATTATCCCTTTAATGTCCGTCTGACAGCAGATTCCAGCATTTATGGTACAGGGCTATATCTGCCCATAAAGCCTTTTATTGTTTAGCCCAGCTCTATGGTGGCCGTAACCTGGTTTTCCCATTTTTTATGGGGACCTTCACTATATCACAGGGGGGAGGACAAAGCTGCCCACCATCAGTGTTTACCAAAGTATGGCCTACTCATAAATCCATCATGGCCGGCGGCATTCTGGAAATACCTCAGCAGTGGGAGAGAAAGAGAGCGAGGAGGAGGGAGGAGACATGGCGTATTGTATAGCTTGTAACCGTCCACACTCTACGGCCTTGAGTTAGAGGGCCCATCTCCGCAATGATCATTAGGTCTATGTTCCTTTGCATCAAGTCCATCACTCAGAAAATCAAGAGAAAATTGCTATGGATGTTACCCTGGAGGAAGGATATCTCAATATCGGTCATCCCAGACTTGGAATGGCCCCCATTAGCTGTCAGAAACAGAGAGATGTTTAGTACATACGGATGGATACACAGCTAATTCTATTAAGAAAGACAAGCGGGACAGAGAGTGAAACACAGAGACAATTCCACCTAGGAACAACCAAGAGGGCAGGCGGAGAGAAGAGACTGAAAGAAAGGATAAATCAATCAATGAGCCGTGACGAAAAGAAATGTTTTACAGATATTGTTTAAGCGAGGTATTTTTTAATAATGAAAACATCACGGTGTTTGCTGAGAGTAAAGATCAGTGACATCTGGAGTAAAACAAATGGACAGTATTGAACAAGAAGAGCGTGTTTGTTTTATGTGCCATCTCAGTCTTATAGATTCCAGGGAATCTCATCATTTATATCTTTGGTGAGATAAAAAAAAATTAACCAGATATTTAAGACACTGACAATGGAAAAACTAAGGAGCTTTCAAACAGTATGGGGAGGCTAAAGCAAAGAGATTAACAGTTCTTGGAAAGCCCAGAGGAACAGAGAGAAAGAGAGAGAGGCGAAAGAGGAGAGCAGGAAGAGGATGGCAGAGGCTTGAAGACCTAGGAGTTCAGTCAACATCTCCGTCCTGCCAAAACTCACTCCGAAATTGGCATTACTGATGCAATTACAACTCGAACTACATCCTATTTATCTATGTATGATACCCATTCATTTCTCCATTTCCTGCATCCAGGTTCTTGACCGCAGCCTTGCCCTTGTGGCCTTAGCCCAGAGTTCACAAAAACATGACAGATGAAGTGAGAAAATGTGGGAGCGGGGGAAATTTTTTTAAAAAAAGCTGTCTTCTCATCTTTCAAGCTTTGATTTTGCCTGTGTTGCCTGATTCGAGCTGTTTCATCTCCCACTAACAGAGATCTTAGACACTGCTTCCTGGGTGTCGAGGCATCGTGTTTAAAAAGCAGCTCTGTATCCCCCCCCCCCACCCTCCACAGTATTTTCCTATCTCCCACCCTCCCTCTTGCTGCTCTCTCTAGTTTTTGAAGTGCTGCAAAGGGCCAATTTCCCGTTTTCCATTCAGAAGTGTGATGCACGGGGTGGCCTGGAGGGGATATGAGAAGAGGAGGTGGGGAAGGAGGGGGGGGTTAGTGGTTCGCTTTAAGTGGATTGCCCTCAGTCTTGTTGTGCCCAGCCCAAAGCATTATAACGCCTCGGCGAGTGACCTCCACTTGAGTGGTGCCCCTAACACCGGCACTGGGCAGGGCACGCTCGTTGTTGTGCTTAGTACAAAGACCGAATGTGTGCCACGATCCGCGCGGAGGTTGGATAACTGCAGGCTGAATGTGCAGTCAACACTCATCAAAACGGTTGTGTGTGCACGCGCGCGTGTGTGTGTGTGTGTGTGTGTGTTTGTACAGCTCTAATCCTGCCCTTCCTCTTTTATAAAACTGACTGCTCTCCCCTGCACACATGTGCTTGTTGCATCCTGCTTTTTTTTTTTTTTTATGTTTTTGAGTATGTCTGTGTTCACGCATGCTCCCCGTCAAGCAATGCTGAAAAGTACAAAAGTGCCGAGCTGGTTCAGATGTTAATGAAACATGTGAAATCCCCTGCTTAGCCAGCAAGTTGGGAGCTGGGGACAACAAAGGCCCACAGGAGAGCAACAGACTGCCGCGGCTCAGAGCATGACAAATGCCCCTGCCATCGTCACCAACGTGGCCCCTGTTACCCTGCCTTTTATAGTGAGGTGGGGGGAGTGGAGGCCGGCCGTGGGGATCTGCCTCATTCTAACCTGGGGAGGGGAGCAGGAGGAGGGTTAATGGAATGGATGACTCCGCCACATTAAAAGAGAAGGGAGCAGAGCGATGAGGGTGAGGGAGGAGGTGTCATCAGCATTTCAAAAGAGTGGGGCGCAGGGAATGTAGATGGAGCAGCTACTCCCCTTTCTCTGCCATCTCTCAGCCACTCTGTTATTGTCCACCATGCACCCCAGCCCTAGTGTGTGTTCGTCTATATGTATTGACGCGTATGAAAGAGAGGAGTTAATTGGATGAGAGGCAGCCTTTTTTCATCCACAAGTCCCCAGAGGTGTGCATGGGTCAACTTCATCTGAGAGCAGAGGATAACCCTGACAGTGAAGAGCCCAGATTTTCACTGCGCTGTGGTTGTTTCTGCAGTCAAAAGGTTTGCTCAGCTAAGCCACAAGCAGGCAGGAAAAGAGGCTCGTCCTTTGTCAGGCCCAGACAACAAACCCAAAGAAGTGCTGTGAAAATTGATATCAATGTCAAACCTTTTGCCCCTCAGGCCCCAGCTTGTCCCGCTCTTGATATTTAGTCAGTAATGCAAAAAGAAACACTCGAGGGAAATAGGGAACTACATGAAAACATGACCAGCATCACATGACTTATCATATGCCAAAATATGCATCCACATCTCTCAGCACAGAGCAACTGTTGTTCTGTTGCTTAACAATATTACACATATCTTGGCAATCTCGATGATCTGACTCTCGCAGACTAGAACATTTCAAATAAACAGATCTGCGTTGGCAAGTACGGCTGTCAAAGGGGCGCGGAAGGGAGAAAGTTACAACAGAGGTACCCGTAAGTTCTTTCCGTCCATTATATTTCATAGGGAAAAAGTTAAGAAAGTACTTTTTTCCCCTTCTCATGTCGACTCGCTTTTATGTCATAAAGCCTGAATAGAAAATACTTTAAATTATCCACCTCTGCAGTCGGGACTATCAATCCAGCGCTCCATCTGTGGCAAAACTTCTAAGAGTTCAAGCAAAAGCACAGAAGGGCTTTGGACTGATATAAATAAAGCTCTGCAGTCACTATGGCTACCCAAACCATCTGTGTTGTGAACCCATAGAGAGGGGGAGTGTCTCAATAGTAAGTAAATGGGCTAATACAAAAAGTGAATGGCTCAGATGGGCAGATCATTAGCCGGCCACATCTTACCATTCTCTGTGTGATACCAGGACAGGAGGGGGGTTGATACATGAAAAAAAAGAATCCTGATAATATTTAACCAGTGGAGATCTATCATCAATCTGGGCTCAACCCCCCACCACCCCACCCCACATCATCAGTCCTCACCCCCAGCTCTGGCCTATTGTCATTTAGACCCAAGCTCCCTTTCACTCTTTATTCAATATTTTTGAGCCATTGTTCCACCTTACATGCCCCCTCTGAACTACATTACTTTTCCCACTCAGTGGTGAAAGGAGAGGGACAACAGCCAGAAAAAACATAATATGTTATAATGTCAAGAGTAACAAAAACGTCAGCCAGCCATGGCAAAAAGTCTGGGTTGCGCATGCATTCTCGGGCACAAGCTCCAGACTGAAGCATGCACACTGTCACACTTTGTCCTCTCGTACTTGCACACACACACACTTTTTCCTCTCCTTCACACACACGCACACACACACACACACACACACACGCACAGTGACCCTGTGGGCTTTGCCGGCTCTTTGAATGAAAAAGAGAAGTCATTTATCCGACTCATCTTTGCTGCACCTCGCAGCACCTTTTAAAAACACTCTTTATTCCTTGCTAACGCTAAAGCTGCACCTTACTGACAGCATGATGGAGAGCCCCATTCTGCCTCCCCCCTCTTTCTTATTCTCTCTCTCTCCCTCCTTCTCTTTGCTGTCTCTGGAGCTTCTCCTGTCTTTCCGTCCTCGCTGCCAACAGTCCTTGCAGAAAAGTGAAGGCTGAGCTTCAGTGACAATGTAAGAAAAGCATCGGCCTGTGCGCATATGTGCATCTGACTGTGTGGGAACTTGTGTGTGTGTGTGTGTCTTGGGGTGTTTTGGCATGGATCCCCGTGTATCAGTGTTTGCATGTTTGATCGGAGGAAAAAAGGTGTGACAGTGAAATGTGTAAAAAGGTGCACCTCATGTTTGGAGGTGAGAACAGTAGTTCGAGGGGCTGCTGGGAGGCCTGGCCTGTCAGAGCTCATCAGGAGTTAACAGCATCATCCTCCAGGACGCTCTCACATATTTCACTGTTATTTGCTCAACCTGCAGAGATGCTCTATTATCAATACAATGCACATTACTTCTACATCTGTCAGCTGTACTGTTGTTCAAGCTTTACATCCGAGTCTAGCTTTAGGCCCTGCTGATCAATAAAGTTCATTTTAGATTTCATCTTTCACCCAGATTAGAAAGCCTCAACCTCTGACAGACCGTACCACGTAAGCTGTGTGCTCATGTAGCTGCTTTCTATTTACATTGAACACATGTCAGCCCCCTACCTTCCTTATCTTTCCTGTTTTTCAAAAGCACCTTCAAACATTGTCGCATGATGCATATTCCAGTTAGGACACAGTTAAGCGTCAGGCTGTCTAGACCCTGTTTGACCAGAGGTGTGCATGCTCTCGGGCTTGTGTGTTTATCTGAGGTAGTCTCTACGCAACCAAGCAGACATTAACAATAAAACCTCTAACCTAGTTGGACGACAGCCCATCTCTTTCTATCTCCCCCTCTCTCTGGATGGATCATTCATCACTCTCTCCCTCTCTCTCTTTTCCTCCACACAGCATCCTGGTCCACAACATTAGCCCCACCAATACAGCTGTTAGTACAGATAAGGGTAACACTCGCGATATGTCGGATTCAAAACTTATTATTATGTAGAGTATGAAAAATAAATAAATGGACTATAAAGCGCGGAACAGGCGTATAGAGGAGAAGGCTTTAGCTATGGAACTATAAATGGGCCAGGCTGTTTCAAGGTCATGAAAAAAAAAGTTAGCTAGTATTAATGCTGTTTTCCTTATCTGATATCACTATATATATTTTCAGGGATCAAGTGTATCCAAATGTAATGGATGTATGGCCCCAAAACCAGCTACTAATGCAGCCATCTGGCTATCTGAAGGGCAGATCTGACACATGGGGGAGGCTGCTGTTCCTACATGACAGCAATTAAAAGTACTTTAGTAGCTGGTCGAGGAGAAGAGGTATGGAGGTTTAATGGTTGTTGGATAAAATAATCTATTGCAACATGTGTGTGTTCTGGGTGTAATTCAACCAATTATCTGTGTCTTCCTCTTCCCCAACACCATTACTCGCCTGCCTTTATCAACCAAACCAGATTCCTGTGTTACGGACTAGGCTTATCGGAGGGCACATCAGACCTCCTGTTTTTGTCAAATTGCAGAATTATGAAACAGATCTTGCAACAAAGTTGTGATAACTGTAGCAAGAAGTGGTGACATACTAGGAGCTACGTACAGTAAATGACATTATCAGTATATTAACTGTAATGACTCATGCTTTCTACACTTCCTTTTACTGTAACTTCCCTTTCTTGCAAAATGGCTAACATCCATGTGTCGTACATTTGCACGCAACCATTGTCTTTGTGTGTGTGTGTGTGTGTGTGTGTTTGTGCTTGTGCAGTAACTGTTGCCATCCCGGGCGGTGTCGGTGGCTCAGTCGCAATGTCATCCGTGTGTCGTCCTTGTTCTGTAGCTCTAAGACGTCAGGACTGTCTGAAGCTCTTTAACAGGATGGCTCAGGCCCTCTGCATATCTTTCCACCCGCTCTACACTCACAGTAATACACACAACACACAAATACCTTTGAGACACAACAGAGCCAGGGGCAATTAGATGTTCTATGGACCTACAATGTGCCCTCACACCATTGTTATAGGGCTAGATGTCACAAGGGAAACATATTATATTATTTTGAATAGTTGCAACATGAGATGCAACATGCAAAAGATGACAAGAATTCAAATAAAAACCTTTAAATGATTGTTTCCCCTCAAAAATGACAATTATGTTTTACCTGTAGTAGGAAAATATTTCAGATTAACTGAATGTTCATCATTAAAATGCCAATAATAAAAGATGGATGCACTCTGCTCCAATACTACAAGAAGATACAGTGCAATACTCGTGTCAGTGTATTGGTAAAGGAAGTGTAAGATGTGTGGGAGAGAGAAGCAATAGCAACTATGACACGTGAAAGAGACTGCGCGTGAATAATTCACGAAGGAGAGAAAGCGACAGTTAGCAGGAGTGTGTCATAGGACACTGACGTTCCATCCATCCATCCATCTACTGAACCACTCCTCATCTTTCTCTCTTTCTGCTCTGGGGAGTTCAGATAAAGGATAATGGATCTGCTGACATTCAGATGTCCCAAAAAAAAAAGAAAAAAAGAAAAAGAAGTTCACAGTAAATAACCCCGTTAGCATGGAGCCACATGCAAATACACGTCAAACAAGGAGCCAAACAGGGACAGGGACACTCCCACAAAACAAGCATTTGAACACAAATGGGTGTGTACACAGACGCATGTGCTCAAATGCAAAGGACACGTGTGCGTCCATTATACAAGCGTACATTATCACAATATCTGGATAATTTGTGCCTGTATGGATGCTGTGTGACCAATTTTCTATGATCAGGCAAGAAAGATTGGTTAGCAAGCTTGTAAACAAAACACTACCTCCCTTTCTCGCGCAAACACAAAAAACACACACGCTCAACACAGACGCACACACTCATATAATGCCCTCCAGGCCTGGTGCTTAGGGAGTTGCTAGACTACACCTCAGGGTTCAACAGTCAAACCCAGGCAGTTAGCCAGAGTGCTCCGGGCTGAACTTGGAGTGATACTCATAATTTGTGTCAGAGAGGCTTCTGCTGAATAACAATGGCCGATACAATGGCACCAATGATGTCCATGCACATGTCACGCCCACCGTTTTGACCTGCAGCTGCTACCTAATATCAGACGTATGAGCAGCGTGCGTCTAGTGTCTGAAGTGGATTCAGGCACAGATGAACGCGGGCTGTAAATTGACACAAAGTTGGTTCTATGTATCAAGATGGACACGAGCTAATTAAAAAGGTTGAGTCAATAGATGTGCGCAAACAATCAATGACTTGAATTAGAAGACAACTTCTCCTCGCCAGCACACACACACACACACACACACACAGTTCATTTTATTTTTGTGTCAGGTTATGATAATAGAGTTGTGAGTTAGTAGGAAATATTTGCCGCCATAAAGCGTGCGGCAAATCCCACCATCAGCAACATGCAGGTGCACGATCATTCCAGCAAGCGGACAACAATAGACACCATCCTCCCTCTCTCTCTCTCCCTCCCTCCCTCCCTCTCTCTCTCTCTCTCTCTCTCTCTCTGCCAAAAATCCAGTCGGGTGGCAAAACAGCTGAGTGAGACACATCATCGAGGGCATTTCTGTTGTCCCAAAGCAGAGCCGCACAATATGGCTGACACATTCAACGACAATGGCACGGTGACAAGAGAGACCAATACACCCGGTGGAAAACGTGGGTTTTTGGCTTTAAACACCGCTGCACTGTCTATGAGTTTCCTGTTCTTTATGTTTTGAGAGCACAGATCTTTGTTATCAGTGTGTGTGTGCATATGTACAATTATTCAAGTACATATTAGTATTAGTATACAAATATTCAAGTATACATAAGCTTTTATTAAATGTATTTTAAATACATTCTCAACATCAAAATGAATTTGGTGTACTCTAACATTTCCTTAAGGTCTCATAGTCTCTGTTTGCTTACACCTGTTTTAAAAAGTTTGTGGGGAGCACTGTTATCTGCAAGATAAACATCTGTATCAAGGATAAATTGGGCAAATGTAATGTCCTGTGTGGCATCTGAATGCAGTGAGACTTAAATAACTATGATGAGCCTGCTAAGTTAGAGCTTAGTTCAAATTCTGTATAGTCGACAGGAGAGAAAAACAGAACACCCACTAAAGAACAATAGATATCCAAACTAAACATATCATGACCGTGAGGATAATTTAATCATGCAAAATATACAGATATAATATAGTACAGGAAACTGGTGTAATTGTTTTGTAATTTAAAGAGTTACTCCACAGAGATTACTAAATGCAATTGCAGGCCTAATGTCGGCTTAACATCAGTCCAACAAGAACACTTTGCAGTGTAAAAAAATATTTTCTGTACTGTAAAAGACCATTGTTGGCATGGTAACAAATGCAATTGGAGATCTGCCTGACTTAAAAAAAAAGAAAAACATATCATTTTGCAACAAGCATATTCATGGAAGTGAGCACAATTTCCAAGAACAGAATGGAGTATAGAAGTAGGACGAGAAGTAGATGATAATGGGGCATAATTAAACCAATGATCAAAAAAACTATTTATTATTCTTAATGTGGATTAAGATGAATGTGAGCTATGTATTTAATAATATATACATATTTATATAAACAACCAAACAATGTTGCTTATATAACCTCCTTCACTTGGGGCGGATGTCAGACATTAATGTCTTTTGTAAGGTGGAGCCAGTTCAATGTGCATATCACCACAAAAATGGCTGCAACAACGCATGAGACTGAGTATGGGAACGTACATCATATACTTTATTCATAATATACTAAGTCTTTACATACTCCAAACTTAGACGACTAAACAAAAGAGTTTATTACATGTGGCTAGAAAAAAATAAATCTTAGGTTTCCATCTTTTAGATGTTGATACCGTTTCTGTGTGCCATATACTGTTCAGTAAAGATCCTCTGCCCCCTCTAAAAAAAGACAGAAATATGTTTATTATAAAGAGGGATGGAGTGGAAGTGGTTAAATCATGATCCCTCTGGTTCATGTCTCATTGTTCGGTCTGGTCTAGAATACACTTTAAACCTCTATACTGAAACGTGGGTTCAGTGATTTAGACTTTAGAAGATCTTTGATCTTTCCTCTCTGCTTCTTATTACCGCGTCTTCCTCTCATCCTCCCTCTGTATCTGTCCTGGACAGTCCTGCTTGTCTCGTACACATAATTTCCTCCTCTCTTCTGTCTTTGCATATCTTATACTCGGATCGATTGTTCCCCCTCCAACTGACCTCTCTCATACCACCATGCCTCAGTTCCTCCTTAGCTCCCTCAGGAAATGGACAACTCTATATAATCAACTTAACTGCTTTGCCGTCTGCCAGCTTGCCGACCTGCCATGCGGTTTAGTGGTCACACGGCTCAGCTCCCTCAGCTTATCGTGCATGGTGCAGCAGTCAGAGGTTCAGGCAGGCAGTGAGAGAGGAGCCAGCTGCCCCTCATATACCCCTACTGGTGGTGACACTGATTGAGTGGCTAACAAAGGAATCTCTAAGTGTGTGGTGTATAAGAAGCCTTTCAGTGGATGCATATAGCTCAACTAAATATACAGTATATATATACATGCGGCAACGTTTAATGTGGAATGAAATACTGACACAATGAAATATTGAATGCCTTTAAATGTTACTTTGATGTTGAGCTGCAGTGGAGACTTTCAACAGTGTATCAAACATTCACTATCTCCAGCTTAATACGTGCATAAATTTGCAGCCTTTTCTGATTTATACAACTTTGACTATATTTGGGTTTTGGACTGTTGGTTGAACAAACAAGCAATCTGCAATCAATATTATCGCTGTCCCTGAGAAGTATGTTTGCAATTTTCTGATGGAGGCTGACAATAATTGTTAGGCTGCAGCCTTAAAATTACAATAGGACTTTGGAGGAAATTGAAACATACTACAATAATCGAACGAGCAGGAAGGACAACTTGGCAATATCCATGCTGAATTCCCCAATTTGGGAGAGAGGAAAACACGGTTATAGCCAGACTTCCTCTCTCTGTTAATGTTGCCAAGCTACAAAATAATGTCTGCATTACAGCGCACGCCCAATTTCCTGCCGAATGCTGCCTGTCACATCTCCACTCCACTGCGGAGGAGGAGAAGATCAGATCTGCCGGGTGGAGTTGTGTCTAAATTTACAGTGGCAAGTGTGACATTCATCCGTAGAGTGTAAAGGTGCATGGGCAAGGAGATGAGGAAAACTCAGCTTAAGAAGGAAGGGAGGGATGCTGAGGGAAGGATGGGAGGAGGTGATGACAAGCAGGAGAGGAAGTCAGTTGCCATAGCTATGGGGGGGTTGTGTCAAGGAGGCACATGCACAGAGCTCTGATGGTCGTATTCAAGTGCTGAACGATGGCTCCTCACTAACTTTTTCCACTTCTTTTCCGCTCTTTCTCTTACATTCACACAGGCCGAATCTTTGTCTGCTATCATTTCTTTCCATATATTCCTCTCTCCCTCCTTCCCTCTGTCCCATTCCTTTCCTCTCTGAAGTTATAACAAACGTCTCTCCTCCTCCCCTCCACTCTCTCTCTCTGTCTATCTCTCTGTCTATCTCTCTCTCTCTCTCTCTCTCTCTCTCTCTCTCGGGGGATGCACAGTGCCAGAGCAGAGTTTTATTTGTGTAATTTACATCCTCTCCGACAGCCTTCTGTGCCCCCGTCCCCCTCCTCCTCCTCCTCCTTCCCTACAACCCTTGGCTTTTACTGCAGCCAGACCGTCGTAAAGCAGCCGCTCTTTGTGATGAGAGAGAGACGGAGATGGGGAGGAGGGCTGTCTGAGCCGCAATCCAGAGAGAGCTGATTGTAAAAACAACACGCGGTCACTTGATGTAGGTCCGCTTCCTGGATGGCTATTTGTGTGGCTATCGGCATGACTGTGTGTGTGTGTGTGTGTGTGTGTGTGTGTGTGTGTGTGTGTGTGACTGCACCTTCACCCACTGCCTCTCTGTGTGTGCCAAATGAACAAGGCAGTCGCTGGGTTGCTTTCTTGACCAAACAAGCTTTATTATATCCAGGGATCAAGCATTAATCCGCCAGCCATCATGTGCTTGCTCTGTACCTAGCTAGTTAGCTGTGGGGGGTCAAAGGTCAAATGATAATCCCATTAGCAGGTGGAACTTCCAACTCACCTGAAGAGGTGCAGGTCTGTTTGGGGGTCAGGTAGCAACAGAGCAGATTAGCAGTTTGGACGGCAAGAACTGCCGCTTGTATAGTCCTAATTTAGCTGCAACAGGAACTAATAAAAGTCTATTGGCTATATTCAACAAGCTGAAAATTAGATAAGTTGCATCTATGGAGAAAAAAAAAAAAACATCAAAGGGAGTCGATAGGCACTCTGAGAGAGAATGCTAACACGCAAAAAAGAGAGAAGTAGAAGAACAAAAGCGAGAAGCACGAAGGTTAAATAGGTGATGAGAGGAAACAAGCCTCCCTTTGGGACAATAAAGACGAAAATGAAAAAGATCAGCTGAATCTCAGTGATAGAAAACACACAGATAAAAGAGAGCCTGATGCTAAAAGACATGAGAAAGAGAAAATGTGTGCTTTCTGGCAAGCAAGGTCACAAATGAATAAAGCACAGACACAGAAACAGTGATCCGATCTCCTGCCTCCTTTATTCAGACGTTTCTCAGTCTCGCCTGTTCAAATGTATTAACGGATGTGTTTAGGTGCCTATTGAGCAGGGTGTCAAGGCGACTATCACTGGCATGGACCCACACACACACACACACACACACGCACCAGAACAACAGCAGAACTGTGACAACAGGGTTTGAGCTGGAGCTACGGGGAACAATGACCCCCAGTGGCTGCAAAGATGTTTCAGAGTAGAGTGGAACACAAACGTGCGTGTGTGTGAGTGTGTGAGCGTGCATGTGTGTGTGTGTGTGTGTGTGTGTTGAAGAGGGCTGCAGAGGAACTCATTAGGACTGTTAGGCCAGTCAGCCTTTCACAGCTCACAGCGGCTAAGAATGGTAAACAAGCCCACTTGAGCACCCACTCAACAATATCACACACGTGTGCACACACACTCGCGCACACACATGCTCACTACAGTATGAGATGCCATTTCAAAAGGAAACATGCCTTATTAGAGCCGTACACACACACACACACACACACACACACACACACACTTGCATACGTACGCACAATCTCAAACCCTTTCTTTTTCAAGTCTGCAGCACCTCTGATTCCACTCTGTTTGTTACAGCCTCCTCTTTAAAGATGACTCTGACAGAATTACTGGAGCCAAAGTGATAAAATGTACAGCGGAGATGGGAAGAGGAGGCTGAAAAGACGGGGTGGAGGTGGGTGTGGGTGGGGGGGCGCTTCCACACTAACAAATGTACAGCTGTTGGAGCGAGGCAATCAAAGAAGACAGGCCAACGGCACAGCAAAGACATAATTAGCAAACATGAACATGCATCATGTGTCACCCATGAATGCCATCTGCTTCAATTTAAAACTTTACGAACAGAGGAACGACACACACTGAGAGAGGCAGCCGCACTGTCTCGCTGACTGATCGGTCGCCATCAATTATTACAGCGTGTCACGTGCGTATGAGGGTATACGTAACATATATGTTGGCTGTTATGTAACAAGACGCGGTGGCTGTATGCTTGAGGTGATTTAGAAGGTGTCTCACGATGAAACGCTCACTGCGTATCAGAGTTCACAAGTGAATTGGAATTTAAAGGGTAAAAAAAGTCTCTGTTACACGTTTGAGGCAAAAAATGAATCATAATGAGACTTTTTAAAACTTTATTGGTGTTTGCCTAAACAATCAAGTATGTGTTGGGCTCTAATTTGCTGTGAATGTTTTGTTTCACTCTCGTCCAAACCACCAAAACCGGCAACAATCGGTAAGCCACATGGGCCCACATATGGTCTAAGGCCCATAAAATCTTAATCAAGGTTAATATGAAGAATAACTCTCCCCTCTGCTGTGGCTCACAATATCACAGTAGAGCCATGCCTCTTCTCAATGAAGGAGACCTGATGTGTTATTTTAATCAACTCGGCCTGTCGGCATTAATTATTCACCAGGCTGGTGAATTGGGACGCCCCGCGGGTAGAAAGAGGGAGGGACAGGGGGTCCCTCTGATTAAGGGTTTTAGGGAGAAAAAAACAAAAGGGAAAAAAAAGAAGAAATAAGAGAAAGGAAAGATGGAGAAGGAGATTAGAGCTACACCTTCTGCCCTAGTTCTTTGTAGCTTTTTAGCGCGTGTGCAGCGGTGTATGAGGGTGCCCATAAGGTTCGTGGGCAAACAGGCGAGCAGCAGAGTGACGACAAACTGTGTGTGATGTGCACGGCCAGGGTGAGGCCTAAGGGTGCTTATCAAGGCTCATGTGTGTGTGTGTGTGTGTGTATGTATCAGTGCTTCAATCCAATCATGACGCTGCTTGATCTAATTCCTGCCGTTCGGGAAAAGAGTCCCGCCTCCCATGGAGACAGAGCCGTGGGGTAGGTGAAACGTGATTGGTGGTGATGTAGCACACACACACACACACACACACACTCCGACATCGCATGGAGTGCTCCTCTTGGGCTGGGGTGAGCTGAGGCCTGGTCGGTCCCTGCGTGACACCATCCTCAGGCGCAGCGTCTGGAAAAACTCAGTTTTGAAGTGAGTGACGCTGCCGTATGTGTGTGTGTGCGTCCCAGAGTGTGTATTTTTGTGCCCGAAGAACGCAAGCGCCCCTTGAGTGAGTGAGTGTGTGTGTGCCTAAGCGGCTTTGAGAGCGATTCTCACAGCAGAGACAGAAGGGGGAACAGAGCGCCCCCGCTGACACTCTCAGTGGGCTGACACAGAAAGCTTGTTTGGGGGGCATTAAATCTTAATACAAATGAACACTGGGGAAGAGATGGAGAAAAAGAGAAAATGAGAAGTGAGTCTGACTTAAAGGTGATAAAAAGGGAAGGGTCGTGTTACACGAAGAAGAAAAGACGAGGAGGAAGAGAGTAGGTGAGGGAGGGGAGGGGAGGCTGTACAAGAGCGCACAGAGGGGAACTCCTCAGGGGCAGGAAGGAAGGATGTTGCGAGGGAAAAGAAAACTCTTTCCCCTCCAATCCACAGGAGGATAGCCTCACATGCCAGAAAAGCGTAGTGCGGCACTAAATCAAACCAGTTAAATCATCATGTGTTAATGACTCCGTTAACCCGCTTCTCCCCCCCTTCTCCCTCCCTCCCTCCTCTCCCCTTCACTAAAAGCCTGTACAGAGTCTCTGTCATCCCTAATTCATCCTCTCAACAGACAGAGATAGAGGATGGTGAGAGAAGGTAGGAGATGAAGGGCAGCAAACTCTCTCCTGGGACTCTTTTATAAATAGTTTCTGCCAATACGATCTCAGTTTGTCTACAATGTCAGCGTTGTGTGCTTTGATGTCATTGTAGTCCATCACTGTCACCATGATGGACAGATATGCAGCATTCCCCGCATCTCTTGTATTCTAGTTAGCGCGTAGCACAGTTTAATTTATGCTAACGTGCTTAACATTATGCGCTGTTGGGTTTGGTGGCATATATAAAGACGCGTGTATAGTTTGAACTTCATGTGCTTACTATACTGAGCAGTAAGTACTGCTGATGGCGTTGTCATGCTAGTTAGTGCAGCAATTACCTGCTGTGCAACCAACAAGAGCATAAAAGCTGCTATGAATGTTGCTCATTTAGAGTAATGTCACCTCAAAAAATAGTTTGATGAATACGCATCTCGCTAAAGATCCGAAGACATGGCTGTTTGTACTACACTGGGTTTCTGCATACATGGATATGTCCATGCATTTTTGTGTGAACACAATGACCGCACAGTCAATAAATTTTTGGGAAACCTTAAACTCAAATTACACTTTTTGTGTCTGTGTGGCCCATGTGACGTGCCCATGTCTGCAAGGGTCTAACCGTACAGTCCGCATAGTCAAATTTATGGGCTGCGTGTTTGCGGGCTGTCAGATGACCAAATTTACATCACATGTAAGCTTGCATTGATTTACAACACACACATTCATTGTCTTTTGCAAGAATCGTGACTTGAAGTGAAAACTGTAGCTTCCCCAATATATATATGTTGCGACACTGCAAAGCACTTTAGTATGCAAGGCTTATTCTAACCCAGAATCAGCGTCAATGAAGCTACACTGCATGTGGGCAAGACCTACAAAAAATGATAAAAAAGAAATACTCATGGTAACTGTAAGCTACATGTAGCTACATAACAGATTAGAATCTACACAAATAACTAGCCATAAAACATAACATTAGTAGTATGCTTTCATCCTGATCAACAAAAAATATGTATGCTATCTGCTCTGTAATGGTTACATATAAACTACCACAAATCAAGAGCTTTGTTATGATTCAGAAGAGGGCTAACTTTAGCTCGCTAATACTGGCTTTGGGAACAGACCCACCAAAGAGAAGAAAACATCTCAAATCACAATGCGCCCTTGAGTGATTCAACAAAAGAAGACTGGAAGAGCATTGTACAGAGCCCATTAATGAGAAACTGAGTTGGTCTGGAAAAAAAACAAGCATGTTTACTTCACTCCGTTGTTTGGATAGAAAATTTCCAGTACACCGCAATATTGTCACAGCACATCCAAGCCTAAATGATTTACAGTGGTGATTCATTTTAAACTAATGTATATTCAGGCCTGCACTGAATCAGTTCCCCTGTTGTTCCAAGACCAAAATGAAGACGTAAACAGAAAGAGAAGATTCGAAGTGGAGAGAAAATGCACTGGACAAGAGCCTTTCCAAGCACTCAAATAACGAACAGATGCTAATTACATGCACGAAAAAAAAGCATGACTCAACTCTCCATTAGCACCTTGTCCTCATCCGTTGCCGATCAATCAAAGCAACAGAAATTATGTTTATTCTACTGGCTTTGCCTTTTGCAAACAAGCAAAAATGTGCAATTAGTTTCCAACGATCTTGAACAGTTGACATAATAAATTCAACAAACATCTCCAGTGGCACTGGTTTGTCCTGTGAATGTGTTCAAGATGTTAACAGTGTAATAATTGATTGATCCGTTTCCAGAAATGGTTCTCGTCAGTTTGAGCGGCTCTGTATGCAAATGGAGGATAGGATCGCTCTGTTCCTTCGCCCTGTTTTTCTTCTTCCACCCCGCCTCTCCTACCACCCCTCTTTACTCCACCTCTCTCGGCTGAGTGATAAACACTGTCTGTTGACCATAAATCCAGGGGGAGTCCTGACAGGCGTCCCAATAAAGCGCTCTATTTTCTCCTTGTTTGGTGGGTTTGTCAGGGGCCCAGAGGAAGTGAGATAACATTAGGAGGAGGATGAGGAGGAGGTGAAGGAGGAGGAAGAGGAGACGCAATTTCATCAGTGCCGCGCACACACGCGAACACAGGAGCGCACGTCACGCTCATAAACAAACAGTGAGAATATCCACATGGATGGACGAAAAACACACTCCAAATGAGTGATTCGTGTGCTGAGTGGCCAAAAACGCTCAGGCCGCAAGACGTTTAGTGAAATATCGGCTTCTGAGCTGTGAAAAACACATTTTTTTTAAGTTGCTCTTTCCTTCACACAGCCAAGACAGCATTCACAGAAACACAAACCCCAACTAACATGCAAAGAAAACACCAACTCCCTCCCGTTCTGTCTGCGGGAAAACATGCGGGCTTCCTCGTTTATTTGAATGCGACACAAAGCTGTGTGTGCATACCATAACTCATAACAGACTGCTTTGTTGCTTACCAAGATATAGAAAAGGGCAATTCAACTGAAATGTGGAGTGCGAGGTTCAAACAGTTTTTCACCAGTTTTCAGTCCAGGATTTTGTGGCCGGTCCTAAAGGGTGGCTCGATGACACGCTGAGGGCACCCTGAGTTCTCTTCTGTTGTGTTGGGATTCTTGGTGTGACAGCCACATTTCTCCATCTCTGTCATGCATAAACCGAGTGCAAACATTGATTTCTTTGCTTCTAATTAAATCCAATCCTACAGTGGAACTGCCAGGTCCTCACATCAATGACTGGACGTCCAGTTGTCTGCTTTTATTTACTGTCACAGGAAGTCTAACTGCAGATGTTTCCCAAAGAATTAAAAGAGTCAACCTTAGGTATGTTCAGACATTAAGTGAATTTCACGCATAAAAAGTCAATGGAAAGGAGCAACTGTTCATTTTGCTCTTGGTAATGCTATTAAGGTGAAGACGTGTCCTTGTGGGTACCAAATGGTTCAGCAACAAATCCCTGAAGGTTTTATGATTGTGTTTCAAAGAAGTGCAGAAATTCCTGGTGGGTTTGAGTCAAACAAAGACACATGCTTGTACACTCAACACACATCCAGAGGACACGTTGCTAGCTAGCCAGCACAAACAGTCCAATTTTCAAATTTGTGCAATCAGTGCAGGGTAAAAAAAAAAAAAAGTCTGAACACACAGTTACACTGATCATGTTTGTTTGGAGATTTATGACTCTTTTATGAAGAGTGATGTCATTTTTAGCGTGCATCCCAGTTCCTACATTTCTCTAAATGTTTTTTTAACCAGACCCAGAGACTGAATGTGAACCCGTTCAGATCGGCTTTGAGTTATTTTGAGTTCAGTTGAGTTTAGTTTGATTTTATTTTTTGCTCCTATAAGCATTATTTAACATTAACACTTGGGTTTATAATCATCTTTTTCATTTTGCCTCTATCAGTCCCTCATTCGAGTGTTTCCCACCCGCCTTACTCTTCACTCCTCTCTTCTCGAGAGGACGCTCCTATCTTGCCAATTCTCTTGATTCACTCCCACAAACTTCTCACCTGTCCCTCCGTCTCACAACACACACTCCATCAAGTCCATCGCTCTCTCAAGCACTTCATTTCCACTGCCTCTTTATTTCTCTCAAACATACTCAGCACTCTCCTTCTCCACCTCTTTTATCTTTTCTTCGCTGACTGATGGTTGTGAGGGGACTATTTGCTAGCACTGCGGGCTAACACTTCACTTACACTACACCAAACTTAAGGGCTGACAAAAGACTAGATGGTATATGTGTGTGTGCATTTATTCTTACTCGTTAATGAAAGAGACAGAAACAAAATGAGATATGGCGTCAAAGGAGCGGCTGGAAGACAAGAGCAAGCAAGAAAGCTTCAGCTCCTCAGGCTGAGCCTTTCTGCTCTTAAGAGGATTCCCACCTGGTAGCAATTTAGGTTCTGCCTGGTATAGCAGGCCCTGGGAAGGAAAAATAATGTCTGTTGGGTTAGTGGTTTCATTTTTCAATCAAATAAATCACGACCTTACAGAAAATAATTTTTGTCTTTTAATGGCCTCCCCGACGTTTGAAGTTCCTCAAGGGACAGCGAGCTTTGAAGTCTGCAGAGTGAAGAGCGAACGTCCCTCAGTGTGTGTGTGTGTGTGTGTGTGTTACAGAGTGAGTGTTCATTCCACTGCCTTCTGAAAGTCCTGAAACACAACACCTGAGGTACTCCTGACAAAAGCAAAAGCCCTGTGAAGGCCTTTGCATGTAGCCATATAAAACGGCTACAGATGAAAGCAGCAATATTGTGGAAATAAAATAAAATTTTCACTTGCAAACTCTCGTCAGTGATCGCATTGCAAGCACGGTGATTATAGACCTGCACAACAGCGTGCTGTAGAAGTCCCTGCTTACAATCTTAAAGGGACAATTTGGGGCAAAATGGTAATTTGCCCTCTCGCTGAGAGTTACGTGAGAACACTGATGCCACTCTCATGTCCATCAAAATATGTTTTGGCTCAGCTGAGCTAAAAATGTGCTAGCTTCATGTTTACCATACAGACATCAAAGTTACAAGAAAACAAAAAAGTACATGTTCCAAAATGTCTAACAATTGCTTTAAATGGGGGAACAAACTAGACACTCAAAGCCCAGATGAGCGTCATGGCATTGTGGCTAATGGCAGCCACTGACGTTTTATAAATTGGAATCCATTTACTACTTCCTGATAATAATAATAAAAAAAACAACATTTCTGTATATATCCGAAGGCTGAAGGGAATTACATCTCCTTTGATTACAAAATATCTCAATACTGAGGAAAGTAGTTTGCTGAGCAGCTAACTGTGTATCAGAAAAGTGCCCCGGCTATCTCAAGTCTGCTGATCAAAAATGTTCGAAAACATGGTAGCGATGGAACACAATAAAAGCGAGTGCATGTACCCGTGTACCCAACCCCCCTCCAGAAGACAGACAATTAGAATAAAAGAAAATAATGGGAGCGGGGGCTAAGAGCAGTAAGAGCTCTTGACCTCAGAGGGTAGCACAACAACATGGTTTATGGAAAGAAAAGGAAGAGGTCTAGGAGCAAATGAGAGACCTCAATAAATATCCAAGGATGTTCTTCCTGTTTTGAGGCCCATTTAAATGGAGTCTGTTCAGCTACAGCAGCATGGCCCAAATGTACCAAGATTGGGTGGGATGACTTTGAATCCACAGCCCCACGCACACAGTAAGAAATGGACAGATTAATGTACACACGTGCACAAACACACGCACATGCGCGACAAGGGAAAACTACGTCAGCTTCTGGGCATACTGTACATGCAGCCACACCAAATGTGTCGACAGACGGACGACTACCTTCCTGATAAAGACTTGAAATATTCCCCCTCAAAACGTTTTCCCCTGGTGCTCTTTCACTACTTTCCATGTGTACCTTCAGTCTAAGCGAGCTGTTTTTGACATAAAGGCTATTTTTCAAAGGTCTGAAAGACGACGGCTTTGACAGCACATCTGCCAGGACTGAGCTCCTGCTTTTTTTTTTTTTCAGTTTCGGAGAAGAGGTGGGGGGGGCAGGGAGCAGAGAAGCCATATAGTTGTCTTCCCGGCAGAGAACCACCTAATGCTCTCCAGAAACATGCTCACTGTCCTTGTACTGTTCACAGCTGTGGTATATATGTGTATATACACACAGGACTATATACAGAACATTTACTTAACAGCCAAACCCACTGGGACAAAGAAAGACAAACACACGAGGAAAATTAAAAAAGGTGTGGACATATCTCAGACTTAATGAAATGCTAAAACACACACACTCGTCTTGCACACACCCATGAGAACCTCAGTTAGTATAATATTTAAAGCAACATACAATAACTCCCAAAGTCAAACCAACTCACTCGCACTTTGTACACATCTTGATCATCGGCTCTATTTGAAACCCTTAGCCTGGCAAGATTGAAGCGTGGGTGGATAGACGGATGTTTGCTGACTGCCCTCTCAGTATATAATGTCTTTTGGTGGTGGTGGTGGTGGGGAGGCATGGAGACAGAGAGATGGCTTGCAGTGGTGAGAGACAGCGAGAAGAAGTCAATTCTTAGGAAAGAGGATACAGGAAATAAAGACAAACAACAGGGAATAAAACAGAAAGAAATCGGAACCGTCCAGAAAGACGACCTGGGGGTGCGAGGAAAGATGAAACAAGTGGACCGAGAGCGAAAGAGTGAGGTGGTGAGAGCGAGAGTTTGGCCAAGTGCTTACAGGAAATAGTTGTGTTTGATGAGTAAATATTGAATCAGCGAAATCCCATCTCTGGCAGCACCTGACCTCTCCCTCCTTTCTGTTTCTCTCCGTCTCTCTGTTAACAGTAAACAGAGACATTTTACCCACATTCTGCAGCATAAACACGAGTTTATGAAACAAATCAACTGACATAAGTGAAACTGCATCTGCACAATTGCATGAAAGCAGACATCTGAGAAACACAAACACGTGAGTTCAGTGTTGAGGGGTGGGGGAATAAAGCTGAAAGTGGGAGAGTCCCTCACTGCCAAAGCCCTCCTCAAGAAGGTCCGTGGTCATTTGTGAAAAAGTGTGAATCTGCTCCTGATTCTTTGGTGAAGGGTATGCCTGGGCCTGCCGTGATTTAAGATGCCTGCAGGGGCCACTTTCCTCATTCACCCCCCCCCCCTTCTCTTGATCTTTCTCTCCCTCTTCCTAACCTCCTCTTCAGTCTTGTCTCTTTCTTTCAAAGAATGAGCGATTAGAGGGGTCTCCGGGTCAGAGAGGGAGGTCTTGGGTTTGACCTTAGGTATGTAGTGGCGTGCCATCTCTTTCTCTGGGATCAGTCACCATTGCCTTTTATTCCTTTAAGATGCCCTCATTTTACTCAGGGTGCTTCACCATAGAGTCAGAGCATGTGGGCGTATGGCATGTATGACAGAGTGTGTGCTCACATCATTTTAGCTGATTACAACATGGGCTTTATTTAGTTTTAGCCATTGTTTCCATCATCATGCTTGGAAGGAGAGGGTGAGGTGTGGGAGAGTATTCAGTCTGCAACTATATTGCCAGATGTCACTAAATTTAAGTGACAGAATATCGTACACACCGGACCTTTAAAGTTGATCTCTGCAAAGAATTGTAGTTGGTATGGCCCCTCCAGACCAGAAGAGCATTTCCAATGACAAACCATAACCTTGTCTTGTTTTGTGATATATTTTGTCTGTTTTTCTTCTACACAAAACCACTGGCAGATCAAAAAGACTCATGTTGCTATTGTGTAGTTGTGTGGTGCTGGTGCTTTGTCAAAATGTGCATTGTGTGAGCAAGAAAGACAAGATCCGTGAAACCACTTGTTATTTGTGGGGTCCGCCACAACTGAAATTTAGACGAAATGCTTGCATGCAAGTCTGTCTGAGTTAGGAGAGAAAGGAAATGTTTTATTACAGTCAGTGCAAGTATGGTCTTTGTGTGATCGCATTTGTGTGTGTTTCCAGCCAAAGACGGGAGATTTTATCTTGGCAGCAGCTGATCAGTCAATGTCACAGACTTTCACAGAATTTCTCAGTAACTCCACTGGTTCCGACCAGTTTGGCAACCATCAACAGTTTGTGTTAAACAACAACTCTGGAAATCCTACACAGTCTAATCCATCTAACAAAAAGCTGGGTTAAAAGCAGAGATTTTTAAGACATAATCCACGATGGAGAGGTTATAGGTCTGCTTTTCAGGTTGACTTGTGTCCCGCTGTTGTGCGTTATACTACGGCCGCTTGAGTTTTTGTTAAATAGTTCAGAATAATTAGGTTAGGACAGCAAGGGTAATGAAAAATGCAAGGGCGAAAAATGGCTGCTGTGACTGCCACGTTCCTGGCACACGTTCTTGTGGCTGGTGTGACTGCGAGAGTGTGTGAACATCTGTTTGTCGCATGACACAGACCGAATTAGGGGACTAATCAAGGCATAATGCAAGCCAGTTGTTTAGAAGGCCATTTCAAATGGATGGGTGAAGCTGTGTCACTAATTAAGGCTCACTTATTGTGAGCATTCTTACGGGATGTCTCTGTGAAAAGGAGCAAGGCTGGGACACGACGATAAAAAGGAGCATGTAAAAGTTTGTGTGTGTGTCATTCACAGGAAGAGCGTGGACGAGCGGGGAGAGGATGAGAAAGCCAGTGAAGGTTTCAGGCGCCTTTTAACATTGATCACAGGTTAACTGCCGAGCAGCTGTTTGTTCCTGATGAAAAGAAAAGAGAGAGGCTGTAAAAAAAGAGAGAAAAAGGTGAGATCAGAGTGATGAGACAAATAAAAAAAAGAGAAAAGAAAAAAAATGCAGCCATAAGGTACTGAAACACAAAAATGTAATTCGAGTGTTAATCTTAAACAAAGGAATTGAAAGCAAGAAAACATTATTATTTCCTAATAATCCTTTCATTTTAATTCATGGGGAAGTACATCAACACACACACAGGAGCACAGAGGACATTGTTTCTGAATAAAAGACACAAGCTCTAACTCCACTGGACAAGAATTACCTGCGGACCTCATAAGATTTAACAATTTATAGCTCACATCTGTGTTTCGTGCAGCACATTCAGACAGGATATACTGTTCAGATGGAATTTATTTATGTAAGGCCAATCCGTTGATTTTAATATCGCATGTGCTGATTGGTGATTTTAATCCCGTCTGGAGTGCATATGTCATTTTTCCCCCTCTACACCAGTGATAATTGCATTCCCAAGTATCTACTGATTTTTGGCACGCTCATTTGTCCTAACCGGACAGATGACCTTGTAGTTTATGGTGTATTTTAGCTTTTGTGCATTAGGAAGCACTTTTCCTATAAGTGAATTTATCAGGTCAGGACACTGTTTGAGATCCAGATGTGGTTTAAATTCTGTGTAAAGTAAGGATAAATATGTGTTTGTCAGACCAAAGAAGAAAGTGCTATTAACCACCCAGCCAAATTTAAATAATTAAAAATAAAAAAGGTTTATGAAATTAGGTGTCAAAATCGGGTAAAAATGAGCAGTATTCTCAGCTCCACAAGACTGTGGGGGCTGCTGAATGTGCTGAAGCTACACCCACTTGTGGGAGCAGTCAAGCAGCAATTTTGAAGCGACTGAAACGTGTCAGATGAGTTCAGAAATGACTAACTTCGAAACACTCCGAGTGAGATGAATGAATCTCTGTCTCTCTGCTAGGGGTGCAGGGGTATGCTCAGGGTGGCCTCAGCGTGTCATCGAGCCACCCTTTAGGAAAATCCTGGACTGAAAACTGATGAAAAACTGTTTTAACCTCTAACTCCACATTTCAGTAATATATCGTTCAAAGTCTTTTCACGTGTTTTCAGCAACTATTTTCTAACATATTTAATGTATTCTGAAAGAAATCTCAGAATTTCCATTACATGGACTTCAAGTTAGTTTCGCTCTTACTCTTTGTGCATTTACACTCAAAGTGATATCAGAACACTTACTTAATTTCCACTACAGTCAATTGGGTTTACAGGAATTAAAAAGGGAACTAGTTTCATACAAATAACACAAATATTATCACATGACCTCTATGTTTGATGAAAACTGAGGGTAGATGAGACACAAATGGCACCTGAGGGAAGATGATAGTGACTGCAAAATGACTGTTTTATTGAAAAAGAAACCTTTCTAATGAGATATTTTATCTGCTTTGAGCACAATCTCTGTAACCTAGTATCATGAAACACTGTCTACAAAAATATTTCTGTATTGTGATACAATATTATGACTGACTCTTCACAGCCTTGACAGGAAAAAAGCAGCAAGACCTCGAAGCTATATAAATAGGTACAAAAAATAGAACAGAAACATACAATGAATACAACTGACAGACTCAGAAAGTGGCCGTAAATCTCTGGAATGCTAATGATTATCTAAAAAAACAGCAGAATTCAATGTGCACTAGTTTTCCGATGGTGAACTTAAGCCTGTAATGTGCGGATGCTGTCACCGGTGCATTATCTTTCCACTCTGAGGAGGCAATGTGCTAATGCTAGCAGACAGGCTTGAGGTTAAGTGTGGCCAGGGGCCCCTTAGAGAGGTGCCAAGAGAGAGCTGGTGGCCCCATAAGCTCTGGCCGAACAGAGCTCCCTTAGCCCCTTTTGCGCAACACAGCTAGCCATTGTGCTAGGCTGAAAAAGCGCATTAGCCACTGAGAAAAGGGCTTTCCCTCTGAAACCCCCTTTGGACAACAAGCAAAGCTCTGCTTGATAATTCAATCACTCTCCGAGCTGTGCGGGGGCAGACCCGCACAACCTCTCAGGACCTTTCCTCAGCTCTCTCCTTTCCTTTTTCCTTCCCTCCCTCGTTTCCTCCATTAGGTAACTGCCCTATATTTTACAGATGCCGTCATCCCTGCCGCTTATCAAAGGACAATAGAGGAATGATGCCTGTGAGAGAGTCATTGACATTTGAATGTATGCGGCAGTGTGAATTATGGCTGCATGCGATGGGTGCTGCAAAAAGGGCATAAGAAGATAGAGATGTGTGTGTGCGCGCGCGTGTGTGTGTGTGTGTGTGTGTGAGGATGTGTGTGTGAGGATGTATGGGGAGGGGAGAGGAGATAAAAGGAAGGAGAAGGGGGTCAGCGCGAGAGTGGGTTGACGGAAAGGATAGGGAAGCCGTAGAGATGAGTTCTTATCGCGTTACCCTTGTCTTGACTTCCTCGCAGAGCCTTTGAAGAGAGCAGAAATAAAGATACTCGCGCTGGCACATCAGAGAGAGATTTAGATTATGCCAGTGTTTACCCAACTGAGTGCTGCATGGCTGCTGGCGACAGCCTGCTGGTTTTGAAGTTGTTATGGCCCAACTACAGCTTATAGCGCTCGCTGCTCAAAACATAACACCCATGCTGCAGAGGAGGGCTTGTGTGTCAGCTTGTGTGTGTGCGTCTGTACACATGTGTGCATGCATTTGCCAGTCGGAGTGAATGTTTATGGGAGATAGCATGTGTCCTTGTTTTTCTAATAGAGTGTGTGATGCATTCTGCCTTTCTGTGCGCACAAATGTGTGTGTAAGTGTGTAGCACTCCGAAAATGGAGCCATCCATCGGATTATGGGTAGACAGCTCTTTGAAAAGGAGGGCCTGTATTTGCATAAGCGGCCATGGAAGGAAGAAGAAGAAGAAGAAAAAAAAACCTATAGAAAGAAAGACAGAATGAGAGAGCAAGAGATAGAGAAAGAGAGAGAGAGAGAGAGGAGAAGAACAAGAGAGGGAAGGGGAATGGACCACACTTGCCAAGCCACTCGGGGATAAATCCTGTGGCTAGGATCAAGTATTCTGGGCAGGGATTTGGCCCCAGGTCCCCTCAAAGCAAATGGAAAATAACAGGCTGCGAGTAAATAGGTGGCAGGGTAATGATAGCTCTGTCAAGTCCTAAGGTGGAGAAAGGGAGGGTGGGAGGAAAAGAGTGTAGAGAGAAAGAGAGAGAGAGAGCGAGAGAGAGAGAGAGGGAGAGGTGTGGGGAGGGGATGATCGGGTATAACGACAGAAAGATGAGAGTGAACAGGAGATGAGCGGACGGGGAAGGAACCACTGAGAGAGTATTGACGTGACGGAGTGAGGGAGGAGGAAGAATGCAGGTGGAGAAATGAGAGGGAGAGAACAAGAGATGTGTGGCAGCCAAAAAAAGAAGGGCGCGAGGAAGATATGAGGGAAGGCCAGAGGGCCAAAGAAGAGGGTGATGGGTTTTCTTGTGGGAGCGCCTTTTGGCAAAGCTTGCTGGTGTTTTGGCACACGATGCTGGCACGGGACACGGGTGCTGCTAATGTGTCTATGTGTGTGTGTGTGTGTGTGTGTGCCTAAGGCTTCCACTACTGTCACATCTGCACAGAAGCACTGTATCTCTGCCCCGCTATCCCTCTCTGATTTGCTGTCTGTCTCGCTTGTGGTTTTGCCTTCTCTTTTCAGCAGCACTGAACGTTTTCTGGTTTAAAAAAAAATTAACGCTTTTGTCTGGAGATATGGTTGTCTTCCTATACCACATCCACTAATAGGGCATTATATTCTCAAAATACAAGCTTGGTCTTGGCACTTTCATGAAATAAATCAACTTATAGTATAGTACACTGGTGTGTCTAGAAAATACTGTACAGTCCATCAATGTACAAAATGCTCGAAATGCACAATAACAATTCCCAATAATAATTTCTCAAAATGTTCCTGTGTGTCGATATCCTCTGAAAGCACAGATAGACTCATCTTCATCATGTTTAATGATTTAAGTCATAAAAAGGTCACGGCAAAAGGAATTACCTACGAGAAGAAAGAGCGAAATGATTTAAATAGCCCGTTGAGGAATGTGTACGCAAGCCAGGTACCAGCCATTTAGTTTCTCTAAGATTTGTTATAGGAAATGTGAATAAATTACATGCTGTGTGGCATTTTAGGCTGCGGAAAAACAAAATCAAACTGGCTGAAGTCGACTTTTTTGCAACCTGACTCTCGAACTACCTGCGATGTGCCAACAATCTCAAAGTAGCATCAATTATTTCTTTTTGAAAATAAGAATAGGACAGTCCTTGTGCTCATTTTTCAGACTCCCAGTGCTCTGCAGTTAATTAACAAGGTCGTTAAGCTGGGGTGAATGAGTGCGACGCTGCCATGCTAGATGTGTTTTACACGCCATGTTTAATAAGCCTGCATCTTCGCCATCAGAGTATCGGCACCCCTCAAATGGCTTTCCAATAATGACAACCAGCTCCCCAGAGGTACTGTTTCTGTGTGTGTGTGTGTGTGTGTGTGTGTCCTTCTGAAAAAGCTAAATGGCTGATACCTGGCGGCCTAATAGAAAAAGTGCTCCAGTCAATAGCTTGCGTGTTTGTGTCGTAGCCGCACACACTTTGGATTGCTGCCAAAAGGGAGCACACCACAAGTGTTTCTCACTGTCATTATCCTTATCCCTACCACACAAGCTGTGTGTGTGTGTGTCTGTGTGTACGTGAAAGTGTGTGTTTTCGCCACCCATGGAGTGTACTGACATGCCCCCTTGATTCCTGCAGACCACCGGGGCAGAGAGGAACCACCTGTCTGTCCAGAAACCAGCACACACACACATAAACACACACTTTGCCCAACATTACCATATCCATATTTACCCACGGTCAGTGCATTCCACCACGGGCTGCTTAATGGGATAGGTGACACACACACAAGCTTCCTTGAGGTCTGAAAATACCCTTTCATATTTCTCCTTCTGGCCCAAAACTACATTCATAAATGCCATAAAGCCCCCTAATAAGTCAGAAGAGATGGTGCTCGTGTGTGTTAGCCATCCTCGGAAACACTCCTGCACCGAGCAATTACTGTGGCTGCTGAAACAAGAGGGCTCTGTGGGGAAAAGCCAATTAGTACGCTGTGGCAGCAGGTAGCAAGCTGGCTCCATTCATTATGATCCCTCATAAGACTGTGCTAATGTAATAGCACGGTGTTAGAGCTGGTGACAGACAGCGGAAGGCTTTAATGATAATAACGGGATCAATAGTTGGGGTGTTATTGCCAGATAGTTCCATATTCATACGAGCGTGAGGCACAAAGGATTTAATCGAAAACACTAATGAAAGTTGTCCACGTGGACGTGCGTGTAAGGAGCACGTCCTACTGGATGTGGAGGTTTGGCCGTGTTCGATACAGCGGCGTGCACGTTTGCCGGTGTGTGAGCGTGATCAATCTATGGCGATAATATTCAGTTAACTAATAAAGCTGCAGGCAATAAATGTAATATCAATATCTGCAACTGATCTGCTCCGGTGCGTAACCTAACCGATGATTTTCAGATAATGTGATGTGAAGACCCGGGAGGCTAGAGCTGGACAGACACAGCGTCAGAGAGAGAGAGAGGATGGAGAGGAGTGTGTATGTTGTAGCCTTCTGCTCTGCTTGGTCCAAATAATTGGTCTATTGTGGTTTGCTAAAGGAGGCCAAGGAAGAGGAGCTGGACGGCTCTGAGAACGGCAGTGGAGGAGGTAGAGTGTGGACAGAAGAAAGCAGAGCAGAAAGGAGAGGGAAGGTCTATCGAGCAGGACTTTAATGCCAGATGAGCTCAGCATTAAAATAAAATGGCAAGGCCTGGCTTCAGGACTGTTTACTCAACATGATCCACTTCGGGAACTTGCCAATAACACTCTTTTACATACGCAGTTTATACCTGCATCGAACCGGACTGGACTGAACAGAAATAAATAAATACAGGCATTCGGGAAACATCACTCCAATACACAACAAGACTTTGTGCAGAAGAAGCAATCCGTTGTACTAAAAGTGATTGAAACAATCATCCAAATCAAGCCGAGAAGAATCATGACACACAAAGGTGTATAGATATAAGAGAATAAAAAAGATATCAATGTACACCCTGTGTTGCAAGAACGTGGCCTTCAAGATCTTTCTATACAAAAGTATGTATGGCCAAGGACAACCTATTATTTACTCATTCACGTGCACACACACACTCACACACACACACACATATATAGTGTGTGTATGTGTGTGTGTGTGTGTGTGTGTGTGGAAATGTGAAATGTGAGAAAAGAAAAGGAGGTGTTTGAGAAAGAGGGAGGGAGAGAGAAATGATCTGCCAGAGAGGGGTTATGGGAGAAGGAGGAAGAGAAAGAGGTTGAAGGTGGCGTGTTTGTGTTACAGTGTGTATTGCATGTGGCAGGAGACACGTGTGTTTCTGTTGCTGTGTGTGTGTGTGTGTGCATGTGTGAATTATGCCTGCAGTTATCTGCATGCACGGAGGAGCAGGAGTAAGAGAAAGTGAGCCAGCGTGAAGGGCAAAGATGTGTTTATGTTTAAGTGTGTGTGTGCGTGTGTGTGTGTGTGCGTGTGTGTGTGTGCGTGTGTGTGTGTTTCTGCTCGTCAGGAAGCTGTGGTGTCCCTGGTTCTCCAGTGTTTACAGACAGGAAATGTTTGTCCAAGGCAAAAGGGAAGGAACCTTGCCGCCCCACATGGCAAACACTGAGAGAGTAGTCCAACACACACACACACAAACACGTGCAGATATTCAGAAACATTCACACACTTGCAACAGTGTAAAAAGAGGAATCTGACTGGAGCGAGGTGGGGTATCTGGTATTGGGGAAGTAGGAGTGACTGGGCTGGGCACTAACTGTTCTTCACTTCCCTCCACGCCGGCTGCCAACGCAAACTCCAGCAGATAGAAAGTCAATACGCTGACCCCCTCTGAACCTGTGAGAGCCTGTGAGAGCCTGTGAGAGCCTGTGAGAGCGAGGCCGCAGTCTGACAGGCCTGTCCACACCAATACGCGCAAACTGACTGCACGTCCGCACGAGCAGCTGTATTCCTTTAGTTCATATTTCTGCTGCTGCCACAGTCGTTTAATTGATTATCTCGCTGTTTGTCGATGTCTGCTGTGAGAAGCAGGGATTGTGTTAAAGTGAACTGAATTTTAAAGCACTTTTGGGGGTCAGGATTCATAGTCAGCGGCGGTGCTTTTACTCATATTTATTCAACTTTGTCAGAAACCTTAGAGGCTAACGTTTTACTTTATACACTACCGCACATAATATGTCAGTTATAGTTTACAGATTAAGATTTTACACGACTGGACAGTGTAATAGCATAACTGTAAAGTCTTCCTTCCTTAAAATAAATGAAATAATCTGTCCATGCAGTGCGATCATTTCAACTTCTTTTCGACACAAATTAAAATGTTACACTGTATTTGTGTAAAATTTAGATTTAGCGTGTGACTTGGTGCAAACTGCCAGCATGAGGTGTCACATTTCTGCATTTCTGTGCTGCAATCTGTCTTTTCAAGGCGCTGAATCTCACCCCCGGAGAATCCTTGAAACAAGCTGATTTGTGGGACTTTCACGGTGAGACTTTTTTCACAATGCAAAACATACATCCATAATGCAAACTATGATGTATTGTTATAGATTCAATTCTATTTTCAACAGCATATAAAAGCATTTAAAGTAAGCTTGACCTGCTACGACATTAAAATAAGCAATAATCGGCAAATGCATAAGTAATTTAATATACTGGATTTCTTCTTACTTTTACTTTTTAAAAGAACTTTTGAATAAAGGATCTGAATAGTTCTTCCACCACTATTAAACAGATGTTCTTCTGTATAAATCAATACAGTAAAGGGCAGCTTCTCTCCATACCAGAAAGTACTTTTCACCTAGTTTGACTTAAGCAACTTTGCAAGTCAGTTCTGAGGCTTTTGATGGATTATATAACCGAGTCGTAGCATGAAGGCTGGCTACGATGACAGCTTTTGTGAGATTTATTTTAGGAGCATTTGCCAAATCTGTGTTCCCCAAATAAACAATGCTCCTTTCTGGCTGTCCTGCCTCACTTCCCTGTGATCTGCTCTGACATTTCATGTGTTTGTGTGTGTGTGTGTGTGTGTGTGTGAGTATGCGCGCTGATGTGTATGGGCTTGCAAATTAAGGACAGTGCTGGAGGCAACGTGGGCGTGTGTGTATGTATGCGTGCATGTGTGCGGTTGCTGCTCTCTGTTTACCAACACACACGTCTTTCAAATAAGAATGATCTAAACAGCACGAGATGAAAGAGTCCTTTTTACCAGCAGGCTCACAGGCACGAGCATATGTACACACACGCGGTAGGGGAGCTTCACAGGAAATGGTGAGCACCAGCCGCATAGGTAAACCAGGACACACACACAAAGGAAAGTAAATCTTCCTCTCCCCACCTCCTGTCACTCGACAGCCAACCCGAACAATAGCCAGGGCATGGCACGGTCCCACATCTGAAACGTGACCCGGTGCAGAGTAATCAAAAAGAGTAGGAGTTTACTTACTGGCTGGTGACGGGGTGCTGTACCCGCTGATGGGCAGTCCCGGCAGAGCTGGAGGCGACAGGCTCCCCAACATGTGGGGGAAGAAGTAGGAGTATGTGGGCATGGGGAAGCCGTTGAGGTGGGGGCCCGGCACCGGGTTGCCCTTTCCAGCCATGATGGCTTCAGTCCACCTCCAGTCACAGACAGATCTCACTGAAAAACCACCTTAACAAGGTCTAACTAAGAGAGGAGTCAGTGTGGATTCCTGTGTTGATTTAATCCCCCATAGGGACACTGCATGAGTAGATATTCCAAAAAAAAAAAAAAAAAAAAAAAAAAAATCCGTGTGTGCTGGTGCTGGTGTCCTTAAAATGTCACCAAGACAAAAAATCCCGTTGGTTTAGTGAATGTGTGTGTTGAGGATTGAATTACTAAAGAAACACAGATAAAAAGAGACGCAGGGCGGAGGTATAAAAGAGGACTGTAGACTGTTTTATCCTTCCTTTCTCTGCTATTGTGAAACAAGCTGAAAGGCCTTATTTGCGAGAGGCGTTTGAGAAGCTGGAAACTCGCACGGCCATTCCTTATCTTCAAGATGAAGGGGGTGAAGGAGACAGAAGGCAAGTTGAGTCAAGAACAGGTGCCTTTGATGACTGCAGTCAGGAGTGGTGATAGTGGTGATAGGGGTGCTAGTGGTTGTGATGCTTTTTAGGGAGCGTAGATTCACTCTCCTAGCGCTCCTAGGGAAGGCGGGATCACATGGTGCCGAGACGAAGCTCTTCTCCTCGGACAGGCCTCCTCTTTGCGGTCAAAAAGCTTCTGCCTGTGGTGAAAAAAAAACAGAGAGAGAGAGAGGGAGATCTATTTAGTGCTTCAACGACAAGGTAAAGAGATCGTTTCCCTTTGTACTTAAGTGCTCGAGCAAAACAGTTCTTTTCTTTTGACACTAATTAATGGTAATGTCTCATCTGAAATGTTACAAAAACACCCCCTCCGCCTTAATTATCTAATGGAGTGTTAAAACTGCGAAGAGAGCAGTGGGTGTGTGAAGTCTCCTCGCAGCTTTGTGTGCTCATTAACAGTGACAGACTACAAATACTGCGGGAGACGAGCCAAAACATAAATGAAAGGAACGTCACAAAAGAAAACTTTGCTAATTACACCAGTTGCAGAAGCCAGAGGTGAGACCCAAGGCGCCGATCTGGGACCACTAGAGATTTCTGCTGCAGAGTTTACTGCCAAATTAAGAGCAAGACATGTACTAACAGACCTGAAACCACTGCAGAAAGCATGAGCACACACAAGGGCACTGACAGTTATACACCCAGAGAACACAATTATCATAAAATAGTACACCGGCACCAAAATATATACAAGACTAAAAGAGAATCTCTTTCTTCAAAACAGCTTGTCATAACATGAGCATAACCTATTTTTAATGTAATGACCCTTTTATGAGGCAGTAGATGTAATGCATAGCAGTAAAAGTAAAATCATTGCGACACACACACACACACAGTCTGCACTTAAAACGCAGGAGGAATGTATCTTTGCATGAAAAGTGTTGCTCAGGAATGTGGCACTATTGCATGAATCACACCGGGACATCATGGAAAGAGAGAGGGGTCAAGTGAGACATGTTGGTGTGCCTGTTCTCACTTGAATGATCTACATAAAGCATCGGGATATGACAGGTGAGAGGGGCGCACTGGTGGCAGCCGTGTCCAGATGGGTGACAAATGAAAGGAAAAACTGACATAAAGTGTTTCACCACATGCCGGGAGAACAGCTTCAGCGCTCGGCGGCACAGACTCGAAAAGTCTCTGAACTCTACCGGTGGGATGGACGCCATTTTTCCAAAAGATATTATCTCATTTGGCGTTTTTAATGATGTGGTGGAGAGCGCGCCAAGACAGTTAAGTTCAATAAGGTTGAGATCTTGTGACTGTGAAACCTCAGGATGCCGCTGATTACATTTTCAGTGGATCAAGCATAAAGCAGATGTGACTGATCCACATTAAATAATATTTTCAGGCAATGGTAACAATGCAAGCTCAATGAATTTGTTACGTTTTTTTTTCCACTCATTCATCCAGGTTTTCCATTTAATTTGTTGTCCATCTGTACATGTGATGATGCTCATCTGCGCAGCTTCAGACAGACTGCAAACTGTACTTTAAAACCAACACCAGGCCTCCTGGTGGCTAGCTGGGCACCGGTGATGCAGCACTTTAAATCTTCTTGCATCACGTCTCTCGTGTTGATCATTCCTGTCTCTAATGTCTAAAAGTCAAACATCTTCAAGCATGTCTTGTTCTTCTCACGGGGTGGTGGGAGTCTTTGTCACTGCAGGAGCATTGCTCCACCATCTTTGATTACAGTATAACTTTCTTTGGTGCGTCTGTCAGGAAGCTGAGTGACTCAGTGACGCTGAAAGTGCGTTTGACGATACACAGACGTATACAGCAGGAAATTGAGTAATTATTTATGAGAATGAGTTGCCAAACTACAGCATGTGTGTTTCTGTGTGGGCGGCTGAGTATGTATGGTGCAGGTAGTGCATGTGCAGCACTGATATGTCTTTTAATCAGATGGAGGGCTGATTTTATGGGTTTGGTCTTCTATTAGCTGCCTTATTTTTATTGATCGTTGGCAAAGTGCTCTCTAGTCACACGTTGCTGGTGTGTGTGGTGGTCGGGGGTTGTGGGCTGGAGGGTGCGCTTGTATTAGGGCAAAAGCTTTAACAGCATTTTTTAAAGCCCAGGGGAGTTGGTTATAGTTTTACTTGCTTTTAAAGCCCCTCTCTCCACTGAGTAGCCACCTATTAAACCAGAATAGAGTTAAGAGTTAAGGTAACATACTAACAACCGCCTGTAAGATATTATTTCTGGTTCCATAATACAGAGTACCACACAACCATTACCATTATGAAATGTGGCCTTGTTACACTCTGCATTGCACGTCGGTGCGATCATGTAAAATGCATCAGCGTTGTCGAAAACACACACTAAAGTGATGTAAAGCCATATATATTTTAATGCAATACCCAGGGGCCACAGACGCTGAACTGGGTCTTTCAATGAGGAACTACAACTCACTGGGACACGAGGAGAACCCACAGGCTGGAAATGGGCCACTTCCTTCACCATTATCATTACATCGTCTAGTGTGGGCACCATAAGAGGTCGTTGTGTATGAGAAGCGGCATCAAACATTGCAGTGCACTTACACCCACAGCAACTTTTGGTGTGGTGCACCCACAACTAATTCCTTTTAGTGATTTTACAGTAAACAGACGGGGATATTGTTGTCAAAGAAAGTGGCATATGGAGCTTTTCTCATATTTTGCGATGGATAGGAGCTGACGAGTTGGACCTAAAGGCAAAGTCAAAGTTTCTACCCACGTGACTTTTGATTTTAAATTAGACGCCGAGAGACACCATTCGGTTGTAAGGCAGAATGTCAGGGTTGTTTAGAGACACTGGGCTTTTATGTGAAGGTCACTCAACAGTGACATTAGAGATCCATAAAATAAGGATGAGGTTAAAGTAATTAAATTATAAAGCATTCCATTTAAGTGTGACAAAATGGATGACATCAGACATCTATTAACTAAATTGCTGAACTACTCTGCTAGAGCAAACATTTTAATACATAAAAATGTTGGAACATTATTTTATTTTATGTTTTACATTAATCGCAGGAAATCATTTCGAAAGAAGGAACCCCATTATTCATTTTCTATGCCTATGAATATTAAAAATTTATATTTGCAAGAGTATACAAGTGTTTTTGTCTGGAGCTGAGAGCAGACAAACATTTTCAGATGCATGTAAACAATGTCTGACTGGTGCAGCCGAAGCATTTCAAACACATTCTACAATCGGTAGCCCTTTTTGCACTCATCCATGCATGCACACACACACAAACACGGAGACACACACACACCCACTCAAAAACCACAGGGGAGTGTGAGCAGAAGTAAACCATAACTGAGCACCTGTATCATGCCTCTCCCAGTGCTACGGACAAAGCACACACACACACACACACAATCAGCAACACAAATATTAGACACACACACACACACCGCTAAATGAGGAATCAAGGCAGAACTGAGAGCCCGTATAATCTGCTGTGAAAACTGCACACGCAACACCAAAGCAGGGTAAAGCTGCTGACATGCACTCCTCATCCTCCCTCCTGTCAATGTACACAAACCAATCACCCTGATCCTGAAATCCTAGAGTATGTACATGTTTATGTGTGTATACAGACTGTATATAAAGCATATGCATACATGAACACAAGCACAGACATCCATAATTGTCTTTTACTCCGTGTATACATCTCTTTTCTTTACACACGCAAACACACACACACATACTAATCTCTCCTCCATTCCTCTGTCAGGACGCCCTCGAATCTCAGCTGCTGGTGCCTCCCGCCGTATGATGTATGTGTTCTGTATGATACGGCTGACACACAAGGTTGTTGATATGGAGAAGACGAAAGGGGGAGCATAACGCTGCACGCTTGCTGGTCTTTGTTGTAGTATAGACGTGCTCGAGTAGTGTCATGGCAGACGAGACATGTCTCGTATGTATGCAGTACGTGCATAAAGAGAAGACGATAAGGAAAAAAAAGGCGTAACAAACAGGAAGGTGAACCGTACGTCCATGTTACGTCCATGTACACATGAAAAATGTACTCACGCACTTGCTTACCGTGCTTACACTGACACAAGTCAAACATCCATAGTCTAAAATGGGAAAGATAGTGTGGGCTAAGATTAAAAGTGATGCAATAGCCATATAGAAATGGGTAGGGGCGCTGAGGACTGGAATCTACCCATTAATGTTTGTTTAGTTTCTAACAATTCCTCCACAGCTTCCATTTGTATAACCTTATCTGTATATAACCAGCCCATATCTGCCAAATTCATTTCCACAAGGGCACACAGGCAAGGTACTGTATGGAGAGCGGCTCCTGAGGGAATGTATGTGATCACTTACAGTATGAGGGAGAATAAACAAACAATCTGGGTCACTTGGTCTTAACTCCGTGTTTGGCATGTAACAGGCAGAGAGGAGGAAGGATCAGAGGTCATGGGGCACAGGAGACCGTAATCGGTTGTGACAGCAAACGTTGAATTAATAATCAGAAAAAGCAAATCGCAGCGTGAGGTCAGGGTGGACGGGCAGATAACGTAGCAAACACGGCCAAGGGGGAAATAACGAATAGAACGCGTGACGCACGGAGACACTCGCTGGTGGTGTGTGTGTGAACAGAGGGAGGTGCGCATTTGAAGGTACATGCGGTTCAGCGCGTGCGCGGCCAGGTTCAAAAGGGTCACTGACAGGAAGTAAAACAGACGCCGGTTGTTGTCGAGGTTTGGAGAACAAAAAAATCACGGGGTGTTTCTTGAGATGGTAAGACACGCACAGGCGCAAGTATGAACACATGCATGCACACACACCAACAACATCTGAACCTAAATCTCTCCTGATGACCAATTATCCGTGATGTGTGTGCTGCTAGTGCTACATCTCCTTGACAAGAGCAGCTGGTGGTCAGTGGCACTTGAATGTGTTGCTAATGCTATGGAGTTCAGTGGCGTTCGCCACATGGTTATGTTAATGCTACATCCTACAGCATAATTACAGAGGATGGCTCCATCTGGCACGCGTCTTTGAGCTGCCATTAAGAGAAGTTTAACTCCCGCTAATATATCTTAAAGAAATATTACCGCTTTGTAACTTCATTATAAATGTAAACCTACGCAGTACGGTGAACTGATCATTACAGGCATTGCTCAGTGATATGTAGTTCAGCTTACAATAGACTGAGGTAACAAATACTGAAGAAGAATCAACACTGTAACGAGTCACTAGCTATCATGTTGTTATATGATACCTGCCCCTTTATGTTGTTCCTTTCCTGTGGGCTTATCATTTGAATATCGCCAATGCGTTGCACCTGCTGTTTCAAATGACAGGCATGCTGCTACATATACACTTTGGTGTTTCCAACGTGATGACATGGTATTTCACCACTTAGAGGAAAGGGGGACTTAGAATTTCTCTATAATGGCCTAAACATAAAACCCACATGGATTTGTACAAAAACCTCTCCACAGGCTTGCGAGTCTAGAGTGGATGTCGGTCTTTTAACAGCATGGAGTGGAGCTCTGACTCCAGCCTGTATGGCTTTGCAGCGTTACACATAATGGAAGTCGCTGAAGCACGATGCACTGAAATTTTTATGAGGACAGCAGTGTGGGTGGATGTATACGTTAGAAGTGAGATGTGACATTGCGCGAGCGAATGTGCTTTTGTGCACGCTTGAGTGTGCACATACTGCGCATTTAAGAGCATGTGTGTGTGTGTGTGTGTGTGTATATTGGTATGTGCAGTGATGTACATGAACGAGGTAAATGTGTGTGTGTGTGTGTGTGTGTGTGTGTGTGTGTGTGTGTGTGTGTGCGTGTGTGTGTGTGTGTGTGTGTATCAACAAGTGTCTGATTATGGGCATTGTGTGCGGTGGTGCATGTAGCCTGTGTGTGTGCGCATGTGTGTGCTTATTAATGTGTGCCAAAGTCATGTCCTGAATAACATTTGCATGTCATCTTATTGCCCTAGGGGGAGTGTCTTACAGTACACTGCATTTACTGTACATTACCAGCTCAGATGGGATGGATTTTGCATGAACGGTAGACCAAATCTACGGGGGTGCAGAGGTGGTTGGGGGATGGAGGCAGAACTCGGGAATCCAACTGAGAGATGTGCCAGAAAGGGTCATGCAAGGCTAGGGAGAAGTTTGCGAGTCAGATAAGGTCACTAATAGTTTTCTCTACCTTACTCTGGATTATCTTCTCACTAAAAGATGGTGGAGATATATTAAAACAGACCAAAGATGGAAGAAATCTGTTTGAATATCCTGGATTCTAACCTGACTGCATTGTTTCACGTAATCACCCTTCTTCTTCTCACTCCACAGCACATTAACATGTCTAATAAAAACGCTAAAATGTCACAAACACACGCAGGTATTCTATGCACTCCTACATGCTAAAACTGTGATACAAGTACAAAGTACAGTCACTGGACTTTGGTGAGTGAATTATTTTATTAGTTTTAGTAAAGACAGAAACTATTTCCAAACTTTTGTCTCAAAAAGTTGCAATTCACTTTACGCAGCTAAGACATTGTGGGTGACCAAGCAGGATGTCGGAGCTACTTCTCAATGATAGCCAGAAAGTGTGGCGCAAGGAGGCTAAAGGGTGCTAAGTGCACATCCAGGGCGGTGAGGATCCTCAGCCGTTTTGCCAAGGCCCCCTGTGGGGTGAATCCACTTGTCAGTGGAGCAGGCGGGGTGACATTTCTGCCTCACCTCAGAAAGGTCAGCCTTTAATTATCTCAAATGCCAGCAAGCACTGCACCTGCAAAAAATAAACCCAGGGATGAGCTGTGTATGTGCGTGTATGTGTGTGTGCGTGTGTGTCAGGGTAAGATGTTAGCCTGCCTCTTCATACATAATGAGCGCTACCGTAGCTGTCCATGCAGAACTGGACCATCTGCCAACCTGCATGCATGCATGCATATATACCTATAAACACACATTCACAGCCAGATCCCGACAGATGCACAGCGACACATTAACAGTGTTGACCAAAGTCAATAAAACGTAGAACTAAAGACACATGCCAACCCCCCCTTTAAATAAAGAGTATCAGATGAAGATGGTTTTATCCTGGGAACATCAGCAGCTTCTAGGAATGTCTGTGCAAAAATAGGCTGCTGACAGTATACATAGACATAGACCTATAGATAGAAGAGTAGCATGGGCCAGTGCTTCTGCAAAATATGGGTCAGCTATGTGACGCATGGCTGACTAACTCTTTATCGAGATCAAAACTTAGGAACCATAAATCTGAGGAAGTAGAGCAGTGTTCTTGTGAATATTTCGAGTTAAGCAAGTCAAATTATTTCCGGTCAAAACGCAGTTGGTGACAAACCTCCGGGTATATCTGGCAGAGCATTGCATGTGTTTGCTTTTCAGCTAGTCACTGTAGCTATTCAGCTCGGTCAATATTTGCAGGGGGCTATGGTAACAGAAAGCTCCCACACCCGCATAAACACACTGCCCCCGTACACTTAACACTCAACCTCACACATGCACAAAAACCAACACTCTGCCCTGAAAGTCCCACTCGTGCTCAAAGGAGGTCGGAGAGACAAAGGGCCATAGATCATCGGTGAGGACGGCGTGTGGCGAGCTCCTTGTGTCCAGGTTTTTCCGGCATTTTTCTCTCTCTCAGAGAAAACATGGAGGGCCGGTCCCTATTGTTTACACAGCTGGCTCCATGGAAAGGATTGCTTAATATGAAATATGAAGAGAGTGGAGAGGTTAGAGGGAGAGAGCTGGGAAGAAAAGAGGGAAGGGAGCCAAGTGAGAGGGGTGGTGGTGGTGGAGGAGGGCCAACGGGCCATCGCAGAAAGGGAGTTAAACGCTAAATGTGCTCTGGATTAGGGCACATTGGAAGTGAGCAGAGAAATGTGCTCAGAGAGGAGGTGGCAAAGACTCCAAAGGAAACTCCAAATACAGTGAAGAGGAGAACGTGATATGGCAACAGTGAATCTGGGAGAAGAGCTCACACAGAAGGCTCAGGGACTCGCAAGCAAAATAAGAGCAAACAGAACATGGAGCAGAAAGTCCTGAGGTTTCCTAGTGGTGAGAGAGTCATGCCTCCTGCGGTCTGGGGTCTGTAGTGCATGTTATTCTTTCCCATCAGTTACATGCTGCTTCCACACGTTCAGTCCTGCCTCAACAACCCTCTGGTAGTGTCCCGACAATCCCCCATTTCCTCGTTCACCTAACGCTTGATCTGACAAAACCTCAAGCTGTACAGGTTCTAAATGTTACTTGGATTTGTTCTAAAAAAAAAAAAAAACAGTGTTGGTTCATCTGTGGGGAGCAGACAACGTGGAGACGACTATCAACAGTATCAAATTAAAAAGACTCTTTGAAGGGGAGATGTCTTAATGTCTTAAAGATTCTCTATACAAACACAAAGAGCAGACACTACAGAAAAATACATAATATAAGACAAAAATATTACAATATATTAAAAAGATTCATCAACATGACGAAGGCCTGGGTCTGATAAGAGCATGTGATTAAGATGATCCAACTTATTTTCATGAAGTCCAGCTGAGACTCATTTTTATTTTCTCTTTTCATTGCTGATTAGTTTGAAGATCATTTTCTTGAATAATCATTTGATTATAAAACGAAGAAAAATAGTGCACTAATTCAATTTATTTAAAAAGCTTTTCTCCAAACAATAGTCATATAAGCAAAAATATATTTCATTTATAATGGCTAAAGACAAAGAGTGCCAGCAAGTATTCAAGTTTGAGTTTTTGTATTTTTTTGTAATGTAATTTTCTTTTTTTGTTTTCTAAAGGCTTACATAACCGAAGGACAATCACTGTGAATAACAACATTGAATGAATTTAGCTTGATCCAATTCAGATAACAAACAGTGGAGGCCATTTGTAAATGGGAGATTGAGTAAATTATTTTTGTAAAAGGTAGAGAGTCCACTTATCTGGCAACAACACAATGCACTGTTCTGTACAGAAGAAAGGAGCTGAGTGTGTCTTGTGTTTGTGTGCATGTGAATGTGCGTGTATGTGTGTTGAGTGGGGTGGAGTGGCTCCCTCAGTCCACCTCCAACCCTGTTCCAGTTAGCGGGAGAGGCCCGGCACAAATGAAGTCCATATTTCTGAGAAGGACTCCAACAGACTCAACACACCCCACCCGCTGACACACACACGCACACACACACGCAAAATATCTACAGTCAAAACACTTAAGCTGTCATTTTCCATATGCATAAACATAGATGGGTGCACGCACCTCTACCAAGACATCACTCTCTATTCTCAAAAGGGAACAGAACACAGCTGGCTCAAGAGAATGTTTCATTTTTCCTCCAGCCAGCACACACACATTAATCAACCGTGTGTGTGTGTGTCTGTCTGTCTGTCTGTGTGTCTTAGTGTGGGTGGGTGTGTGTGCAATCCCCACTTCAGCATGCGTCTTTGTGTGTGCGTCTGCCTATAAGGCTATGTCACCTTTGTGTACCCGTCCAGGATATAACGCTAACAATGTTATGCGAAACACTTCGGCACATTTCAACACAGAAGATCCAATGACACGAGAGCTAATGACGCACTAAAGCGCAGGGCCCCTTCCTGTTTATGCGGCCACTTGCCCCGCTGGAGGATCAAACAAGATCTGCTCTTCAGAGCGGGTGTGCCCTCTTAAATCGGACAGTGTGTGGTTCCTCCAGGCTATGCGATACCAGTATTTCTTTAAAGTATATAAACAAAAAGTGCAGCCATAAAATGAGGGAGCTATAATTCAAAGGATAACTAATGGTTCATTAAGGTGTAATCAAAACTGAAGTTTATATAAAGTGCATTAATATCTGTATGCACATTTTCCTTTGTGTACAAGTGTGTAATAACTGTTACTGTGCTGCAGTGTGTTTGTGAATCTGTGTGCTGCACAATTGTGGACGTGTGAATATGTTGGTATTAAGCGCTGTGTGTGTGTATGTGTGTGTGTGTGTGTGTGTGTGTGTGTGTGTGTGTGTGTGTGTGTCGTGTGTGTGTAAAGCAAAAAGCCGGTTTGACTCAGCAGCCTACGTAAATGTCACTGTATTTCCACAGGGCTTGTTAGCGTCTTGTTTACAAAAGGCTAAATTCAATTACTTGAATGATCTACCATTGTGTGTTTGTAGCTGTGTGTGCATCCGTATATTGATGGGGCCTTTTACACTGACGGTAACAAAGTCAGTAAACATTCTAGTACATTATATGATCGTAGACCTGAGACAACACACTTCATACCACCCTAGCAAACCACGGGCTCTAGATAGGCTGAGGACAGACGCCTATGTAACCTTTTTGTTCAAGCAGGGCATATAAAAGGCTGCTGGTAAGGGCTGCTTTATTAGAGATGATTGTGAAGAAATACAGGCAGTTGAGAGCTGCAGCGTAACAATAACAACAATAAATTAGAATCTCTATTATCCCTTCACTGAAAGAGAATCACTAATAACATCACATCCTGATAAATATGTTCAGAGCATAGACTTTTTCTACTGTTGAATCAGTGTCCCTGGGAAATAAACAAGAGCACCATTTTATTGCAGGTATGATATTTCATATATAACAGCACAGTGTTTCTCTCTCTGGATACTGGTTAGACCTTTGTATCTCTCCCATAGGCCTCACGCTGCCTTTCAGCCAACACAATCAGTCACTATCAAAAGACTCTGCACTACCAACTTTGTGAAGCTTTAGCGCTCACTGGTATTTGCAGGTGTGCGGGACTGTGAGTGACAACATGTCAACCATAAAAGAGATAAGTGCTGCAATGTGCGATCATCAACCGGTCCAGGCACATGTCAGATGACAGCCTCGTCCAGCGCTGCTGTCCATTGTGTTACCGTCTGTATTTAACGTCCCTGAGCAAACTAGGCTTCGGGCCGGAGGGGGAATGCATCTTTCCATAGCTCCTGACCGGTGGCATCGGTAAGACAAGCAGGTCACAAACAGAAGCAGTCTGTGGGGGTACGGTGAGATCGCTTACATTAGACCACCGCCTGCCAGCTGCATGTGTATTCATGTGTGTTTGTGTTTATATGAACCAGTGGAGAGGAGGCAGGGGTTTGTGGGTCAGGGGCGGACACAGATGGATACCACCGAGCGGTGGTCAACATGCCACAACCTCTCGAGGACACACACATGCATGAGCTAACATATATCGTGTGTGTAAATACCAAAGCTGAGATTAAGAGCATACATTAGACACACACACACACACACACACACACACACACTATACATACATTAATGCACAGTATGTAAACACATAAATCCATATGACATCTGGAAGCATGCAAGAGAAAGTACAAATGTAAAAACAACAGCTGGATTCAGCTTATAAATACAGACATCCAGCTTAGTAACAGGGTTCATGACCACAATGGCCTTATAGATGCGTCCACGTGTCTGTATGTACACTAGGTTTAATTAGGAAAGCCACAGAAAGACAGAGTTTAAAAGAAATAAAGTGAAAGTTGGAGGTAAAAAGAAAAAAAAAAGGAAAGCGATGAGCCTAGAAAGAAAAGAGAGAGAAAGCAAACGAGAGCAAGATTGCAATACTCATCATACCCACTGCTTCGGCCTGTCATTTTCTCTCTCTTCCTCACACAGACACACTCACTTTCAGACACACACACACACTCTCTCTGGGAACAAATATCAAGCATATTCCTGCCTCTCTCCCCTTACCTACTCTCCAGGAGTCATAAAACTCACATTTAAAAATGCATGGGCTCCATAAGCTGCCAGGCCTATCTATTAACTGTGTTATAGTGTAGCTGGCTATAGCTGCTGACGGCAGCCAGGGAATGCTGCTTTCCATTAGGGGAGGGAGAGCGAGGAGGAGGAGGAAGAGGAGGAGGAGGAGGAGGAGGAGGAAAGGGGACGAGGGATGAGGAATGAGGGGAAAGACAGAATTTACTCATTTTTCTTTTTCCCATGGCACTGCAATCTGATGCCTGCACGTTTGGGCATGTGGTAGAAAGGAGCGGTGTGGGGGGGGCGGTGACTTCAACATGTAAGCCTGCATAAGTATAAATATAACTGTATCAATGCAAGCGTGTGTCCGTGTGTGTGAGTGCGCGCACGTGTGGTTCGAGCACCTGTGTGCGAGTGTGTGTGTGTGTGTGTGTGTGTGGCTGAGGCGAAAAAGTAATTGATTCGAGTGTTTCTGGGAGATTTTGTCCGGTGTCCTTAGGCGCTCACCAGATGACTATTGATTGGTTAATTGATTGATTGGCATCTGGCCGACAGTGAGTCAACAACATCATCACTCTTCTTATGGACGCAGGCACCCCCCCCCCCCCCCCAACATCTCCTCCACCCTCTGCCAGCCTTGCTTCTCATGATCTTTTACAATGTTTAAATACTTAGTGCTGGTAATCGGGGAATGGGCTGCATTTGTGAGAAAACCTTTGCACAGAATTTGTCCTCCTCGGTATCTCCAGAAGATAACCAATGATATGAACCAACGCTAATCTACTTCTAGCAACAACAATACTTAATACATAGAGACGTGGGAGTTTTCCATATCCATTTTCCAGTTGTGATGTAGTCATTTTTTCCAACAAAGCTGCCTGCCACTGTGCGCTAGCTTTCACTTTGATCATTAGATATAATGGAACCACAGAAAACGCCACACTGGGACTGTCATAGCAACCAAAAATAAAATGTGACTACTAACCATGAAAAGAGAAAACGGTTCTGTCTGAATGTTTTCATTTAACTGTGCAGCCCCCTTCACCTAAGCGTCCTTGAGCAAGTCAGTAAACATCAACCTGCACTTGATTCGAGCATCTGCTTAATGTCTTTGAATTAAAATGTAAATGAGGTTTTCGATGGTTTGGGTGATCTTCAACATGCCAGTGTGCATTTCTTCTTGATGGGTTTTGTTCCCCACTCCTCTGCCCCACCTCACGGCGCACGTGTAAGTCAAACACAGACTATGAAAATTAATGATATCGCACCCAAAGCAGTGCTGACACTTAGGAACAAGGTCCCTGTCCCTTTAATGGACCATATAGACAATGTCTGCTGTATTTCAATTAACAGACAATGGGACGACATGGAATAATGACATATAGGAAGAGTTAAGTGACACGTGAGAATGAGGCGGTAACGGCAGCACCGATCCCTTTAATGGACCATCGTGGTTGAGCGTAGACAATAGGAGTTAATAGGAAGTGTAAAATTATGATGTAGGCCCTGTCTAAAGGGGTGAGTGACACCTGGGAGTGAAGCTGTTACAACTTAATGCACTGCTGCCATTGGGATGAATCAGCTCCGCATATGGGGGGTGGAAACCATCTGAAGGTTGCTAATAGCAGCCGCTGTCAGTCCCACATTAACCTTGAGAACAGCCAGCGGACTGTGTTAGCCCTGCTGACCTCTCTTTTTCACACACGCGCACGCACACACACACATGCAATTCCAGTTGTTACATGTATGACTGACGGGTGACTCTGCGCATGCACGTCTAACCCTCTTCCTGTGTCTTATGAGGACCATCAGTAGGATTAAATCAGTCCATCACAGGCTGCTGTAACACCATATAGGCTGTCTGTGCTGAAGTCAAATCACCTGAACCTTTCCTGTTGCCCCCAGGGTTAGGGTCCATGTAGAGCAATAATGGCACTCCCTAAGCTCATTTTGTGTACACAGATGTGCACAGACCTCATCAGCGCAGAATGGAACAACACCAGGTAGCATGTGTGTGTATATATTACATGACATTTGTCACAGTCATATTTACCTTGGAAACAACAACATACGTATATGCCTTCACCTTATCTATATCTATTCATTTTCTAAAAATATCCCACAACTTGAAACCGCATCCTGCCACTCATAGCTACGGGAAATATGTATGACGAATTCATTTCTTGTAGTACAAACTTCTAAAATGGCAAACAAATAGAATAAATGTCGACCTTGGCATTTTGAAAACACAGAGCAAAAAGCATAACTTTGGTCGTGTTGTTGCTGTTTGGCCTGACTGACAACGAGGACTGTGCGTTCAGGCATGACTAGGCAGGCTGATGCCCATGTGTTTTCAGTCAACTTTCACTGGCAGGAGGGAAGACAGAACATGGAAGATAAAGTGAGAGAGGATTAGAGATGGAGACTAAAAATGAGCAGGAAAACAAAGAAGGGTTTTTTTTTTTCAAAATAAAATGGTTGGAATGGCTCCCCGGCAATGAGTAAAGCATGATCAAACACAGCACTGACCTAATTTTCTGCCACCCATCACAGAGAAGTGGGGAGAAGAGAGATCTAAGAAGATCTACACCGGAGAGAACAGACTGAAATTGAGGAGGCTGTGTTTCTTTTTTTCTTTTTTTGAAGGACAGCACCTGTGTTGCCTTCAGTAACCCCTAATGGTCCATGTCTGAACCTAATTGCCAACCTATCTTTTACTTTACCATCCAGCTGCCCTTGCACACACTTGGTCCATGACGGTGCAAAAAGCTTTTAAAGGGCTAACATTTGTGCTTCAGTGGCCAGAACATTGTGTGCAGCACGGCCTCTCCGCCCATCACTACAGTCCACTCACAGTGCCACTGTGCTACTGTGACCGGACTGACGGGATATTTTTAGAAAGGCGTTGACAGTATCACGTCCCCAAACGGGTGTAATCGTATTATGCTGGAGGTGCTAAAAGCCTTGAGTTGGGAAAGCGCGTCACTGGAGGAAACGGGGCTGAGACACATAAGCGCCGTTCCCAGTGAGTCTTGAGAGCAAGAAGCTTAGGAGCAGAGAGGGAGGAGAAGATAAACTCAACATATGAAAGAGAAAGAGTGAACAGAAGGACGCCATGTAAATAAATCCACTGTTTGAGAGTACTAGGTGTGTCGTCGGAGCTTGTGGTGGTGGTGGTGGCTCCGAGTTGGGGGCTCGATCGTTTTGACAGTGTTTGGTATCGGCAGCTCTTGAAGGTTCAAGCCGGCCATGGGGATGATAGATGAAAGACTGAACTTTAATCAGAATGGCGCCTGGAGCGTTTTCAGGGAGGTAAACAGGTTAATCAGTCAAGCCCTCCTTCCATCCTCCCTCTCATTCTCCTCTACTCTTTCCTCAGCACATGACCACTTCTGACACTGGCATGCCATTTGTCTCTTTCCCATCAGCACCTCCACCGTACAACCCTCATTTTTCCCCCCACCCTGCTTCACATCTCTGCAAAACCCAGCCTGAGGTACAAACCCCCACCTTCCCTACAGCCCATACTATCAGGCATATCCCGCGATCGCATGAAGGGGAACATCAAAGCGCTCCGTCAGCCCGTTTAATATCTCACAGCATCAGCCACCATAAAACTATGAGGTGGGAGGAGAGCATTCAGCAAACAGAGGCTATTCATATGCTCTTGGTTTCCTGCATTATTGCTTCTCCACTTGCCTGTATCATGGGAGGTAGATAATCACTAGGGGGTAGATAATCAAAGTGATCACACCATGTCTTTAAAAAACCTTCAAACAAACCGTACTCAAATCAAATCCAGCGAGGCAAAGGCAGGAGAGAAAATAGTGCGGGGAGCAGCCAAGCATTATCCATTGTTCCTAGTGTCTCATGGGCTTATTTATTAAAATGGCCCTGTCTTACTGCCTCTCCAAGAAACAGCTAGGCGTACTGGCCTGCATAAACACTTGTGCAACGTGCTGAACAGTGCCAAATTACTGCACGCCTGACCACCGGACATTTTAAACAAGCTACAACTGTAAAAAGGAAACCAGGAAACTAAGAATTCCCACGAGTTTACGGTCCAAGCCACATTCTGTGTTTTTGTCATCCATTTCATACATACAAGCCTTTCCTCTCTCCCTCTCCCTCTCTCCCAGAGAAAAATAAACAATCAACTCTAACAAACCACTCTGGCCAGCCGAGTGTGAACCTTACAAAGCCTTAACAGCTCCTGTGGAGAGAGGCCACGTCCAATCTGAAATTACCCACACCAGCTCTTCAACCACGGGACTCGGGAGCAAGGATATATTGTGTTGTCTGGGATCCCGACCACAGACTTTGGTGAGCAATCAACAAGGGCTGCCACTCGCCAAGATAAACTTCACAGGCGGTTGCCACTCATTTACGGGCTGAGCTACCCGACCCGGCTGCATCGGCACTGTTGTGCATCAAACTGGTCGCTTTCCTCTCGCTTTGGTTAGAGTGCAGATTAGGTTTTGGAATAAATGCTCTTCTTGTTCACATTTGTCCAGGATATTGCAAAAGGACACTGGTTGTGCAATATGAGTTAAGAAACACACTTTACAGGAGGCCTTGAAGGGGAAGAGAGAAGGGAATGCTTGTTTGGGGACTTTGTACACGCTTTATGTTGGGAACTTTCCAAGTGTATTGGTGTTATTACCTCCTCCTACCCAGTCTCCGCTTTTGTCATAGAGAGAATTCTGCATGTTCGCTTGTTTAATGATGTGAGCATCCACACCGTAGTTTGAACTATACACACACAAGCACCTCAGAGGGGAAAAAATGCTAATGAAGCTATTAATGATATATCAGCGCATAACTCACCGCGGCAGCGAGGGAGGAGGAGGACAAGTTCGGCAGCATCGTCTTCAAAAAAAATAAATAAATAAATAAATAAAAATAAAAAAACGAGTTAGAGAGCTGTGTGGGAGTTCAGAAAAAGGGGGACTAAAAAGTGCCAGAAGACAGTCGCTCTGTTGTTGGGGGAATGTGAGCTGGATAGCTGCACACCCACTCACACACGCATGCAAACAGGGAAATGCGTGACTGTATAGATGTGACAAAAACACACACACACAAACTCTTATACTGTACATGCATCATAAGCTGAACTCCTGGAGGGTTCGAAATCCCATGTGTGTTTACGCTATTATATTCATTCTCTGGGGATTTCATAACAGAGGGAATATCAAATGAAACACACAGTGCTGTGGTCTTCTATTACTGCTGGATTAGTGATGCCCACCCTCTGCGCCACTAGCTGCGTCTTCCTATCCCCCCCCCCCTAAGGCCACTCTTCACTTGTCTGCATTTAGTGCTCATACAGTTCTTTTCTCTGTTTTTGCCCTTTTTTCTCTCTCTCTGAGGGAGTGGTGGTCAGAGGAAGTTGAAGATTCTGTAAGGACACACGTTTGCTCATGCATGACTTATGAAACCACGGTTTCCTGTGCTTCATACAAACTCAAATACACCCACACATGCTGAAATCATAGATTTTTTTGTTTTGACATATTCTCTGCAGTGCTTCAATAACTTGTGATACAATGTCTTCTCACTTCAATTTATGTTTATACTTTGTGTTTCTGGATGTGGCAATCTTTCCTCGCTATCATTGGTATTCTTCTGTTTATTCATAGCAAGCTTGTGTTACGGGAACAGAGAGTGGCGGTGCGTTTATCTATGACGAACTTAAAATTCAAACCTCAGATAGCTGACTGCAAAATAACTAGAACTAAACTAGGATTCGCTTGGTAGAACTTACTGGAATTTGTAAAATTGTAAAACAGTCGGACAAATACATGGAAAAATACAGGGGTTTGCCAGTGGGACAAGGTGCTGGACACTGACATGCATTCGCCATATGCTGAAAAGTGGCCTGGAAATCTCCACGGCCTAATAACGCATGGCAGACGGAGCCTGTCGGAGTGGCAGGCCAGCTGAAAGCGATTTTGGTGGGATGAAGAGAAAACGCAGAAGAGACACAAAGAGAAACAGAGACAGACAGCGGAATACAAGGAGGTGGAGGGAGACAGTCATCAGCCTTGTCGTCCCATCTCTCTGTAGATGTGGATGAATCTGTCCTGACAACACGGGAACGACTAAGACCTCCTCAACCCGTCTACACACAAACACGCACGCATGCATCTTCTACAATAAAGGCCAAGACGGAGGAGGGAGGGAGCAAATCGGGTGCGAGTAAAAGTAAATAACCTACTAGATGGAGTAAAGCGGGGACAGAAACTGACTCTGGAGGGCCTGAGAAAAACTATAAAACGGTGAAAGAGAGAAGGGGAGGGAAAAAAAGGGAGAGACGGCAGATGAGAGACAGATCGATTTTGGTAAAGAGGGAGAACGAGCGGTGGGCATGAAAAAAGGGAGAGACGGAGAGGCAAGAGAGCATGAACAATGATGAGTAAATGAGGGGCAGCCTGAAAGAGAGAACGATAGGAAGAGGGAAGGGGAGATGTGATGGAGGAAGAGGCTGAGAAAGACACACCTTGTCAAAAAAAAAAAGACTGAGAGGGCAGAGGAGAAAATGAGAAGGAAGACAGAAACAGAAAGGGGAGTACAAAGAATGAATGAAGATAGAGAGAGTGAGGGGAAGATGAGAGGATGCCGTATTTTCCTCCATCTCAATTTGCACAAAACTTTCATTACCACCAATTTGGGCCGGGAGCCGTAGGCTGGACCATTAGGCGAGCCCAGCATCAATCAGCCTAATCTCCCTCCCAGGCTGCTAAATTACAGCGCCCAGTTGCTTATTAAAATTTGTCGCCCGTCTCCCAACACCCGGCCCTGTTGGAGATTAGACAGGGGCCCCCAGACAAATCTGTTCCAGAGAAGAAGAAGAAGAGGAGGAGGAGGTGGAGGAGGAGGTGGAGGAGGAGGAGGAGGAGGTGGAGGGGAGGAGGGGGGAGAAAGAGGAGAGGAAGGAAGTACAGGGACAGTAGGAGGGGAAAAAAGAGAAATGTGCTTGCTGAGACAGAGCGGATCAGAGTGGGGGACGATCATCTGGTTTGATTTATACACTCCTGTAGATCTGGCATGAACACACACACACACACACACACACACACACACACCCTCTCTGCATTTCAACTCTACACACACTCATACATCCCAATACATCCTATATACACCCCCCCCACCACCCCAGATGCAGTTTTCCATTCCTGTCAACACCCCCAACACACACATGCACACACACACACACGCACACACAGAGGCTGGTGTAGAGAATGTGGGGTTTGCGACGCCTCCCACTGCACACTCAATCAAACCGGCGGCCAGATAAGACGCATGATGAATGGCGTAATTGAAGGCGGCAGCAGGGTAATGCTGCATCGCTCCGGGTTTGGGGAGGAGAGAAGAAGAGTGGCGAGTGGGTGATTAGCCTGTAGGATTTATTGTTATTGCTGTCTTATTAAAAAATACTAAGACTGTCTGCCTCGCCTACTGTAGTACACCTCCAGCGACAGACCATATAGGGCCCTACACCTTTAGAGGGATGAGCACACAGCAGGGTGGCACCTATATGGATTCAAGGTGGGGGGGAGCGATATGAAGTGTGCTCATATAGAAGAAATCTGACTCCGACACGAATGCTGCAGGTAGGATTTGGATACAAAAACACTGTACCGACCCACAAAAACAACCCAAACATTGATTAACACTCACCTCCTCTCTGGAAGGAGCGGTATGTGGAGTGACTGGTGTGTGTGTTTGCCTCTAGGTCAGTGGGTAAAGGAGGGAAACGAGGCAGCTCTACTTCAAGCTGTTGTGCACTCAACACATCAAACACTCTCATTTCACATATCACAAGCTAGCAAAGGTCCTTGACAGGAATGAGCCAGATAGTGTGCCTAACAGCCACAATGAAGCCACTCACTCCCTGACAACACATTTCTGCTGTCGTTCAGCAGAGACAGCAAATGTGCAGAGGGATTTCTCCTCTGACTGTCCATGCCATCCGATGACCCCGATTTGCGGCGGTCTACTGTTCGTTGGGGCCTAATCTGTTTTAATGGATTGTGACTTGTGGCACATGAAGAGATGATTTCAATTAGCGAAGCTCAGCGTGCTGTTGTGAAGAAACTCTGTGCCACATTTGGACACGCAGGCCTCGAGTAACCAATTATTGTCAGATAGTGGTGAGAAATCAATGTTGCCTTTGTTAGTTTTTGGTTTTGTTTGTTTCAAAGTGAAATACCACTGTTAAAAATAAAAATGGAAATCTGTACACGTGTATTTATTTTGTCTAAAAGCTCGACTACGATATTAGGCACACTGTGCCAGGGTGCTAAACACCTCCTTTAACATTGTGTCCTGCATGCACCATGCTACAAAAATAGTGCTGGCACAAAAGAACGCTATCGGGGAGCAGAGCCGCTGGAGCCGGGCAAGTGGGCAGTGTTACTGGGCTCAGCAGCCTCTGAGTACATGGCAGAGGTGTAGAGACCGAAGAGGACAAAGAAGCTAAGAAGAGAAAAGAAGAGAGTGACCAAGCGGGAGGCCGCTGGACAAGAGTAAATCTGAGATTAAGTAATTAAGTTATTGGCGAGAGCTTGGTGAAATAAAAAGGCTTAAACACAGCCGCTGAGCTGGGCGTCTTGCTGTTGGACTAGCAAGTAATATTAGCTGGCTGCTTTGTCTTGTGTTGTTGCTTGGCTGTGTTAGACAAGTTGTCGACTCGTTTTTTGATGATAAGTAATATAAGCAAAACAAATACACCTGAACAGTTGTTCATATTGGTAAAACAGTGGTATTGCGCTCTCAACCTGGGGGAGCTAAATCACAAAAATGCCAATTTCGACCTCACTTTAAGCCTTGAATAAAAAAAAAACATCATTTCTGATTATGCTGTTAAAATACTGTTCTTGGCCAACAGTTAATGGGAGACAAAAGCATGGCACTGGTCTTTCCCTGCTCAACTGATACTAAGACAAAGAGCAGAAAGCCATTTCCAGCAGACACTTAAAAACACATTAACCGAGAACACATACAGCACATGTGAGTATGCACACAGACGAGCAAAGATAACAAAATGCAATGAAACTCCCACACAAATCCTAGAATTCAGTCACTGCAGAGACACACACATGCATATTGCATCACTGCAGCGAAAGTGCAACAACTGCAAGCAGTGCGGTTGTTCGGAGTATGTCCACTGTCAACACATACAGACACGGTAACCAGTACAAGGAAAACCACACATGTATACACACTGAGCCAAATGTGGCCTCAGACAAAGACCAGTCAGCTCCTATAAATAGAACAAGAAACATAGCAGTTGCTTTGTCTGAAAGTTTAATTAGCATAGCACCTAGAGTATTCAAAGATAGAAGAGTTGGCAGTGGTGAGGAGACGTGAGCCAAAACGCTCCAGCCCGTCTGTGCTATTTTAAAGATGAGTTTGAATCTTTGATGCGTTGTTGTTGATTCACTCGGCTTTGTGTTGATATCTAAAAGTCGGCGTGCCGCGTTTACTGCTGTTGCAGGGTGTATATGATTTATAAAATGAGTTAAGCCCAGGATCTGCTGCTGTATATAGAGTGTGTCTACCTCTGTCGGTCGCCAGCAGCCCCTCTGTGTTGCTGCTCAGACTGATTGAGTGGTGTGCTGCTCGGCCAACTGGGCTTCCGGCTGGTGGACTGCCCGCATCGATTGCTCGGACGAGCCCTTCTTCTGGTGCATGGACAGGAAAACAGAGAGAGAGAGATGGGGAGAGGAGGGGAGTGGAAAAGAACGGTGTAAAAAAAAATATAGAACAAGGAGCAGGAGAAGATAAGGAAGGAGAGAGGGAGAGAAAACAGGAAAAAAAAAAGGGGGGGGGGGCATTAGCTTAAATGAAAGTTTATTAGCTGTATCAGTCAGTCAGTGGGATGGGGTGGGGATTTTGCCCCAGGCCCTCCATCCTTCCACTCTATCTACCCCCCCCTTTCTGCTTGTGTGTGTGTTTGTAAGGGGAGTGGTTTGGGAGGGGGAGGCAGGCATGACGGGAAAACATTAGGTTGTTGGCGAGTCGCCTGTACACCAGCCAGTAATTGGCTTGGGGTAATGGTCATGTCCAGACAAATGGTGTAGGCCCTAACCGTGTTACGAGCAACCAACTGCTCCGCCTGTATTCACAACATAAAAGCCAGCACTGCTTAGATACCGGATGGCTGCAGCATGTGTATGTGTACAAGACTCACAAAACATGTGATTTACTGGGACACAACTTTTTTTTTCTCTCTCTCTCTCTCTCTCCCCACCTCACAACCGATATGTTCTGCATGGCCTGTACGGGTGATTCATGATTTGCTTGTGTCCTGTGTGGGAGACTGCGCTGTGATAAGGAGAAAAAAGATGGCAGCACAAGCCCCGCTCACCTCGAGGGACAAACCAGCATCTGCCGGTGTCCTCCAAATAAGTGACAGATAGGAGATGGGGAGGAAGAGAGGAAAAAAGAAAGAAATAAAAGGAGGGAGGCAGTGAGGAGGGAGAGAGAGGGAGGGGGGGGTGACGAGGGAGAGGGAGTAAAGGGATAACTTCCATTTTTCATCCATCCCTCCCTCTGCTCTGCATCACTTCCCCTTCTGTCTGACGGCAAGCTGAGCCACTAATGTCCATTGTGTCTGGACGGGCTGCAAACACACACGTGTGTGCATGTGTGTCCGTCCTGCAGTTGATGTTATATGAGCGAGAATGTAATGTATATGCCCCTACAGTAGCGATGCCAGCTATGTAACATGCATACATGGATAAAGCTGTGTGTGCATGTTTGTGCATGTGTGTGTGTGTGGTGGCAACCCCTCAGCCATCCAGCTATCATCTCCCGCCAGACAGGCCCCACCAAGGCAGCCCAGCTGGATAATGAGATCCATTATGATTTACGTGCCAAGAGGACAGCCAGACAGAACAAAGACATGTACACACACACACACACACACACAGTTTGGTGTACATGTCAGTGTGTGTATGCGCGTGGGCTCTCTGTCTCTTACTGTATGTGCTGATGTGTGCTGCCACTGTTTCATATTTCAGTCTTTTCCATCAATTTCTTTTTGTGTGTGTGTGTGTGTGTGTGTGTGTGTGTGTGTGTGTGTGTGTGTGTGTGTGTGTGTGTATGTGTGTGTGTGTGTGTGTGTGTGTGTGTGTGTGTGTGTGTTAGCTACATTAGTTGCCTAGAGGGCATCTTGCAGTGGACCCTCTCTCCGTTTGCAACTCAAGAACTCAGACCATTTCTCCATCTTTCCTCACACTCTCACACACACTCTTTTTCTTTCTGCATCTCACCTGAAAAAGCAAATTCATTGAAAGATTCACACACACATACACACACACACACACACACTGCCCCAGGGCCTTGCAAGCAAAAAGTGAAAGGTGAAGATTACAACTATGTGCTGCATCAAAAAAAAAAAGGAGACCACACAACTTCGCCCTGATTGATCAGTACCTCTGCAGCACTCTGCAGCTAGCCAGGGATTTGTTCCAAGGTATTTGTGCGTGTGTGTGTGTAAGTCTGTGCTGGGATTTGTTAGTGGAGAGCCGAAGTAGCTGTCAAACACATTTTGGAATAGGAGCAGGCTATTGCTTCATTTCACTTTTTGGGAATCTGGGAATGGAGGAGAGGATGGAGTGTCAGCTGAGAAGAAGAAAAAATCTAATCTGCTTCTGCAGAAAATGTGAAACGTCACATGAAATGTTTGAAGGGAAGACTTTTAAAGAGAGCAGGTATGAGGTGAAATGAGTGGGCTATAAGCTGAGTCATGGTATCATATTACATCACATCAAATACTCATAGAGAAATAGCTGCAACTAGCGGAGGTTTTTTTTTTAATTATTATTATTCATCAGTCGTTTGTTTCATTCATAAAATGTTAGAGGAGAACAAGAAAGCCTGTGACGTCTTCCTATAGTTCAAGGGGAAACCCCCAAATGTCTGGTTTTGTCCGACCGACAGTCTAAAACCAAAAGACATTCAGCTCATAATTACATTAAACCAGCAAATCCATAGAACAGAGAAGCTGAAACCTGAGAATGTTTGACTATTTTGTTTGATATATGACATAAGAGATTTAATCAATTGTAAAACACAAACACACACAAAAACATCTGTTGGTCGACCAATCAATGAATCCACTGATTGTTTCAGACATATTTTTGAAAACAACACCGGACATTGCTTTAAAATGTGTTATTATAAATTGTTATTACTGTATTTAGGACGGCTGTTTTGGGTCCTTTGCAACTATGTATTCAGCAGCCAAACCTGCAGTAAAACAAAGCAGACCTCCAAAGATTGTAAAATGGCCAAACACACGAGCAAAACACAAATAAACTTCCAATGCGCATTCATAAAACCGACTGATATCCCGTGCTTTAAAACTGTCTGTCTTTCGCACGCACAAACACAGAGAGCGGGCCCTGCCCACTCTCGCAGAAAACAATGATAGGATTCTCTGCTGTTCCTGCTTTATGAAGTATTCAAGTGACGCCAGCTCAATTAGAGGCCTAAATGCCAAGATCCAGAGCGGGGAGGGATGAAGAGATGAACAGAGATGGAGAGAGATTAAAGGAGAAACAGAGAGAGAGAGAGAGAAAGAGAGAGAGAGAGGGACAATGAGGACACAAGGCAGAGGCAGGAAGGAGGAGAGCAGAAGACAAGTAGGCCACAATGAAGATATGGGGAATGATGGACTATACGTAGATCTCCTAAAGGAGATGGGAAATGACAACAAAGAACAGGTGGATATGAAAAAATGAGCAATGAGACGCCATCGAAAAAATACAGAGGAGCGTGAAAAAAGAGGAGGTGAACGCGCACAGACAGAGAGATAAATGCCAAAAAGAGACGAAACCAGGACTACCTTGACGTCCTTGATCTGTCTGCCATTGCTCTGCCTTTGTATACGCACATATACACACATACACAAACACATAAACACACAATCCTCTGTGGTATGTATTTCCATCATCAAATGTGATCAGCGCTACTGTCCGCGAGCCAACATTCTCTCAACCGTGATAACCCCTGTGAGAAAGCACACACACACACACACACACAGCGACACTTTTCTACAATGAAATACTGAACATTTTGTCCACGACACACACACACACACACACACACACATGGTGAGTCCACTGTGACCGGCCGAGGTAGCAGAGGAAGATCTGACATGCCTGGTTAAATTAAAAGGTCAAATAAATTAAATAAGCATCAACGTGAACGAGCCTTCAGACGAACGGCGCGGCGGCTCGGCTCAGAGGTTGAGCTCTAGGGGGTTGTCTCTAAGAAAATGAGCAGCGCCATAATCATGTATTATTTAATTTAAAGGATAATTCCAGTTTATTACATCTGCGCTCTTATTTTCATCGTTTTGGCTGCTATTTCTATGGGTTATAATAACATTGTACTTGCCGAGTTAATTGCCGAGATCTGGGAATGCGGCCACATCACTAAAAAGAAGTCAGACGAGGCAAAAACACAATTATACGGCTTAAAAACAAACCTCCAGGTTAGTCAGACTTATTCAGAAGAGACAAACACAGGCAGACGGTAAAATGAATGCCCAAATCGTCCTTTACGAAGATGATAGTTGGCATAAATTAAACATTTCTGATTCAACTGAAGTAAATATCCTCAAATGCCCTAGAGGCCTTGATATGAAATAAAAGATCTGGGATCTCTTAATCGTTAACAGTTAAAATATACTAATACATAGTCCCAGTGACATGCTGTAACAAAGACACACACTGTATGCCATTTGATGGAACATGCCATTTGATGGGGACTTCTACCCAAAGAGTCCTTTTGTAGTATGGGTGGGCCCCGTACCATTTGAACCTCTTACCCTGCAGATATTATCGCCATTCTCTCCACGTTTACAGACAAATTTTTGTGGTTTCAATAAATTTCCCATCAGTGCAGACAAAGTGTTCATCTTCTCCATGGTTAGCCACTCACTGAACTATTTTGACTTCTAAGTTGGTATGTGTGTAGTCTGTGTGGGAGCTGAACCCACAACCCCACTGTTGTGGCATGTCCCACGCTCCAGCCCGCTCGGCAATCAGCACCAGCGTCGAAACCCAAAACACATGCTGTAACCAAAATAATTCCCTCTAATTGGGCACCAAACAAAACAACACAGTGCCTCAGATCCTGCTCTGACAAAAACCTAACATCAATATTTCTCCAACAAACCAAACTCGGGCGAGCGCGCCGCCACCTCCGCTCCACCCTCCCCTCCTCCACATCTCAATTCTCCTTAACAAAACAGCTCTTCGCTCACTGTGGTGCCAACTCTAATCACTTCCCTCAGCACCAGGTGGTTCTCATTGACTGGGGCCCAGCTCCTCCACTCTGCAAGACGCTTTCGCCAGAGGAAATTGGCTCGTCTACGCGCATTTATTGCTCGCGAGCTCTATCGAACGGAGTCGTGCATGGTCCTCCAAACGCCAGCGTTGGCCTTTGTTCGTGCTCTTTGAGCGTCCTGGGTTTGCAGTGCGGAAACAGCTGCTGCAGAGTGCGCTGCGCCATCCAAAGGAACAATTAGAAACACCCTTTTCCTATTACTCCCCACTATTAACCGCCATTGTGCGAAATTAGCAGCAGTCTATGGAATAAGTGGATTCTAATTCATGCCCTCTTTTCATGGGCCGCGGCTGCTGCAGTGGCTTTCCTCTGCTAATGAAGAGGATGAAAGAGAAGTGTTAATCAAACTGAGCATCTCATCTCTGGTAATAAGGAGCAGAGGAGAAGCCTTGGAGTGACTCCCCAGTGATATTTGTGTGCACATGTGTGTGTGTGTGTGGAAGGGGAAGTGACGATGTATGCATCTGTTGCTATGCTATTCTGTTACTGAATTTTAGACTCTGTAAACTGATCGCAAGTTAAACAAACAAAAATAAATAAAATAAAGAGATGCAGGAAATATTGTGTGTGTCTGCGTCTTGTTTTCTAATTGCTTCAGCATCAGCCTAGAGGGATGAACGCCCCACTCTGGGCCTATCCCTCTCCACCAGCAGCCTTTCATCCCTCCCAGGCTCCCTTGTCTTGGACCACAGTGCTAACCAGCAGGGTCTGATTAGATTTAAATGTCAAGAGAGATAGGACAATACAGTTATCTTCCAAATTATAGCCCATTAAAGGACCTAAGCAGTGCGCCTCCTTCCTCAACTAACTAATCACCAACCAAATTCATCATCTCACAGACTGGGGCATAATTTGGGGGGGGCTATGGTTTCCCTTGCCTCTCCCTTCCTGGATGTGTGAGTGTGTGTTTCACACCATGAGCAAGGGCATCCAGGAGTGTCTGTAATGTGTGTTCAGTGTGTGTGCACGCTCTGTGTGTGTGTGTGTGTTGCTCCGGAGGGAGCTGGTTTAGCGCCCCAGGCCAGTGCCCCATTAAAGAGAAAGTGAGAGAGAGACAGTGTGTGAAAGAGAGAGAGAGAGGAGAGGGGCTCCTCATTTAGACAGCAGGAGAGGAGGGCTGTGTTCCACCTGCAGCCAACCAACAGACAGATAGACAGATAGACAGACAGACAGTGGGACCAGGACTTGGAGGCCTCCCATCTGCCCCCTCCTAATTCACCTGCTGTCCTCGGGGTGTCATATGGAGCCACATACCAAATTAATGGAGTCTCCATCTTCTGCTCTCTTATTTTATATGTTTTTTTTTTGTTTGTTTTTTTTACTTCTCTTGCTTCCTTCCCTCCTTTCATCCTTCCTTCTTGTGCCCTCCCTTCATTCCTTGGACACACACTTTCTTCACTTTGTTCTTTAATTCATTCTTCCTTCCTCACCTCCCCTCATTCCTCTATAAGGAACCGCATCACTTATCTAGCATGCATTACAGTTTTCATCCCATCATCGTGGAGCTGGTGATAGAGGTGGGATGGTGTTAGTGATGGTGCAAGGAGAGAGAGGGGGGGTGTCTTATGGAGGAAGGAGGAAAGTGGAAATATAGGACTCATATCTCAAGGTGGTTTCCTTCATATCCTCGTCTCTCTTGGCTGCTTCGCCTCGATCCGCATCTCCATTTCCTGCCCTGCCCACCTTTCAGCATTCATCTTCCATCCTTCTTCTCCATGTTGGATCCTCTCTCCTCCAATCTGTTTTTCATATTTCCCCTCCTTCACCTGATCCTTTGTCTGTTCTTTAATCTCTCCTTCTACTCCATCTCTATCTTCTACCTCCCCTCTTTATCTGTCTTTTTGCTCCCCCTCCATCATGGTGCTACTTATATTGGGCTCTGACTTCATACCTCCACCGGCGATTTATGCACAGGAGCCTGGGCGATGTGCATTAGGGCCCCTGCCGTACAGCAACGCATTATGGATCGCACTATAAATAGCTGCCGTGCGTCCTGTAAAAGCTTTTCATTACATAGAGATATCGTTCAATCAATATAAGCCCTGCGCTAAATCTAATTACCAAAATGACCAAGGCTGGAAAAAAAAAAATATGTATTTTCAAGATTATCAGGCAAGCGGAGGAAGCCACTGTTTGGACCAAAGAGGTTTCAAGAGGACCCTTGACAAAATAAATAGCCAATTTTAAGTACAAGGTACAAGAGAAAATTGGGATGTGGGGAGTATGAGAAAGGGAAAAAAAAGTAGGACTGAATGAGGAGGAGGAGGAGGAGGAGGAGGAGGAGAAGTGGTTGATGGATAATAGAGGAAGGAAAATACACAAGGTTTAAACATGCACTCTCTAGTGCATACACAGAGGCAGAGGCATGCTGTCCCGCTCTGAGCAACTCCATACAGTATATCCAGTAGGTGCACAAACACACATTATGTTACCACTGGGCCCCAGCTGAAACTCCATGGGAGTCACTGGTCTGAGCCAGGCACACAGCAGAGCTTCATATGAGGTGCAGCTGTAAGAAGACTCGGTAGAAAAACTAGAGAGAAAAGGGGGGAGTGAAAAGAACAGAAAGAGAGAGAGAGAGAGAGAGAGAGAGAGAGAGAGAGAGAGAGAATAGGAGGAGCCCGGGGTGTCATTTCTCTCTCTGTCAGCTCCCTGCCTCCCCCATCCTCCCTCCCTCCCCCATCACCCCCTGAGATGTGGATGCTTCGCGGGGACAATTACCGACTGACACTTCATCATGGGCCGCGCGACAGGCGCTGACGGCCCTCGTCCAAACAAATGATGCTGGGGTCGAGGTTGCGGGCCTGCCTCCGAGTCTGCCTGCCTGTAGCCCCGCAGCATGGCCCTGCACTGCATTAACAAGCCACACACACACACACACACACACATATAGAAAAAAAAAGCTACATTAAAAGAGACTCTTCTCAACCAACCACCTCCTTCCTTTAAGAAAAACACATTTATCAGCAGTGGGGGATGGTGGGTGGGGAGGTGGGGGGGGCTTCGATAGAGGGATGGAGGGTGGGTGGGGGCGCTACAGTACTGTCAAACCCCATCCCCCTTAGGTAAAGAGAGAGCTCTTCATCTTTGTGAGGCAAGAAGGACTCACACACACACACACAAAAATACTCCCTAACCCTCCACACATACAACTAATCAGATAATGGGGTTAAACAGCAGCTTAAAAAAGCCAACGAGGCAAAAAAGCCAGCAATCAGCACAGTGACACCAGCATGCATCAATTAACCCTGTGTCTTTGTGGAGCACTGATAACGCCCTGACCCCCCCCCCCCCAAACCCTTCACAAGCAAAACGATCAAGTCACTCCTTTGCCTTGAGTGCAGCTAACTTTAGATTTAGAAAGTAGGTCGACTGCTAATAGTCAAAAAAAGGGGGCAGCGTATAATGTTTAAGTAGAAATCATTAAACAGACAAAAAAGAAAAGCATGTGGAGGACCTGCTGGTAGTGGTCCCTTAGCTGAGAATCTGAACCTGCAAATTAATAAATGCTGCCTGTGATCTCAGCCCAGGGAGGCCCGATGAACAACAATTGAGACAGACATCAAACGCTTGACTAACGCTGAAACAACACTCGGTAAAAAGCTCGCTGGTCTCCGAACGCGCGCTCCACCGCTGTACGTTCAGGATGGAGAGGAGGAGCGAGGAGGAGAGACAGAGAAGAAAAGCGAGACTGTGACAGCATAAACAATGAAACATTTATCAAAGCGAGGAGCGCGGCATCTTCTGCGCTGCGCGGGCAGACTGCTAATGCAGGTGGCATTGTTGTTGTGGTATCCTGAGCCGCCGCTGCTAGCAGGCGATGAGCTACTGAGCCTCAGGTTGGTGAAAACTCAAAAAGCAACCTGTTCCCTATTGGCTCTATACTTTGCGGACGCCCTCTGTTGTCCCCCGAGGAGCTCAGTTTGCATTGTCATGCGTTTATTATCGCATTCTTTTCTTTCATGCTCCTGATGTTTTCCCTATTGGCAGCCCCGCTTGATAAATGTGTTTATGGCATCTCTCACGTCTACAAACCTCTCCACGAGCCGCTGTCTAAGATAAATAAAAGGCGAGCTGAGAGGGGTGGGGTGGGAGGGGGGGTAAAAATGAAGGGCAGTAGAGGAAAAAATACAGAGCAAAGCCATACGTCATGTTGGAAAGGCCCTTGAGAAGGCTTTCAATCTTTCCGTCAATACTCTGCACGCAGGCCTGTATACGCCATCATTAAAAAGGGGACGCTTCCCTGTTTATTTATCATAAGGACACATGGCTGACAGCTTCCTGTAAACAAGCCGTGTGTTTATATATGTGCATGTGTGCGCGGACGTTCACTGTAGCTTCCACAAACTTTCGTGACCGTTATCTATTAAAATGGATGGCTGTTGCTCGGTAATGTGGGGAGCAAGTGATGGAGTCGGCCAGTGCGCTTTCTGATAATGGCCGTTAGGGCTCATCACTGTATACAGAGATTGAGGTTGTTTAACAGATGAGAAAAAATGCTTTTTTTCTCCCACATCAACTGGCGGAGAGAGAGAGAGAGAGAGAGAGAGAGACCACTGAAAGGGACATAATGCATGAGGTGAGCGTGGAAAAATGAAGTGGCATTCAGTTTTTCAAGATGTTTTCCAGAGCTTAATCACCACCAAGATAACAGATGTTTGAATAGTGAATGAATCATTCCCACGATGTGACAAAAAGGTTACATCAAACGCAAAAATCGCTATAAGCTAGTGATGAAAAGAAAGTCCTTTTTTTATCGTTGACGCTTCAAATACTACTTTCAGTTTTGTACAGTTTCCTGCGCTCTGACTCATTTAACTGTCGACAGCAGGAAAGAAAAAACCCAACTCCGAGAGAAGTTGTTAACTGCAGTTTTCTAAGTGAAAAAGAGCACCGCGTGACTCTGTGGCCATCATCAGCACCAAAGGTTAGCCAGTTCGCGCACAGATAAGCTAAAACTAAACAACTGTTGGCCAACAGCTGGGTCCAGTCAGTAAGTCAATAGCACTGATAAGTTCAAGCTTGTTGGAGGAAATGTTACTATTTATACATCCTAAAAATAAAAGGCTTGTTGTGGATGTTTGTGCGTGTCACGCTAGTCAAGCGAGGGCAGGTGAGTGTGTTTGCGTGCATATGTGAGCATCCAGGTCCGACTGACCCACAGAGAAGGAGACAAATGGCTATAGCAGGGGGCCGTGCTTGACATTTAGGTTTCATGTGGTAATGGACGTTGACCCGCTGGGGTCAGTCCTGCCAGCGAGACAGGAGAGGGGCCCATTCCTGCACACAGCCCCATCCCCTGTAACAAGACACTAGCAAAACAGTGGCTGACACACACACACACACACACACACACACACACACACACAATCACTCACTCACTCAGGAGAAAAAAAAAAAAAAACGACAAGAGGGGCATCAAACATCCCACAGGTTGGACCACATAGGTGAGGTGTCACTCTGGAGGAGAGACAGATGTGCGGTATGCGCTTTTGAGTGTCAGCAGCAGCATATAGCCGGGTTACATGTGTCTAACTGTGTAGGTGCACATTTCTACACCCATGGCAACAGTAGCTTACCCATTGTACAGGGAAGCCAGAACAGTGGGAGCTGCTGTTGTTAAGAGACTACCCTGTGTTCACCCACAACTCGGCAACCGGAGGCTACTTTATATACTGTTTGTGACAGCTTTGTGGTAATAATGGAGCCCAGGCCCCCGCTAGTGCAAGTGGCATGCTCAGTCAAGTGAGACTTTGCCTAAGAGAACACATACACACACACACACTATACACACCAGGCAGCCTCCTTCACGCCTAATGAGACCACTGGGAGTGTGGAGAGCAGGAGGCAGGGAGAGGGAGATGAGTAGAGAGAGAGAGAGAGAGAGAGAGAGAGAGAGAGAGAGAGAGAGAGAAAAGACAAATACACAGAGAGCGACGCAAGGAGACCAACTGCTCCAACTTTCAAGGTTTGGGATTGGAGAAAGGGAAGCGGGAAGGAAAGGAGTGATGACCTGGATTGCTGCCAAAGAAGCAAGAGGAAGATGGGGGGTGTCAAAAAGAGGAATGTGAGCGTGTGTGTGAGAGATAAAGAGAAGGAGTGAGCGAGTGGAGGTACACTTCTTGGCTTAGCAGCGGGTGGTTATGCAATGTACACAACACAGGAGTGCAGGGGTGATCAAACACACGGGGTGCATATATAACTAAATCTGACACCGGAGTGCAACAAGAGACGTCGAGCATAGAGGGGGGAGAGAAAAAAAAAAAACAGGCAAAACAACACTAAAATATAAAGAGAACAGACACTCCCCCGGGGATGGAGGGAGGGAGAATGAGTACACTGGGTACTGGGTACACATCATTTTTGAGTGCCGATGGAGGAGGAAGGCAATGACAGAGGAAAAAAAGCCAACAAAAAATAAATAAATAAATAAAGATAAAAATAAATATATGCCAAAACTGCTCTACCTCTGCCTCTGGCACTACAGCATCATCTGCTCATCCAGGCAGGTGCACATTGCAGGGTGGGGAGTGGAGAGTAAGTGAGTAAATAACTCGTAGTCCAAAATGGGAAAAGGCTTAAATGTCCGCTGACAAGGAATATGTACAGACAGGCACAGCTGAGCCTTTGGTTTTGCTTCCAGGGAAAGCGGGGCATGAATTATTAACAGGCGCTCGGTCTAATGAAGTGAAGATGAGCCACTTGGCTCTATGCTCATCAGAACAGACAACCATGCTTGTTTGGACTACAGTGCTCAGACCTCACAGCGGGCTATAGCATCAACAAGTGACATGTCACCTATAGCACTGCCATGACCATCGCTCTGATTATCTAGGAGAAGACCTGTACTGGGCTGTGTGTGTGTTTTTTTTTTTTCACTCTCTGTCAGCACCATGCTCATTGGCAATGTCAGTCATGCAGTTAATAGACTTAAGTGTAGTTGTGAATCACATAAAGAAGAACTACAAAAAAAAAAAGAGGAAAAAATGTGCTGCACACATTTCGTCTCAGCTGGTTTCTACCCATCATCGGAGCCTCAGCTGACTCTTTCACCACAAGTTTACTGCATATCGAGCTGGAGCGTGGGACACAGTGTTTTTTTTTTTTTTTTTTGTTCCTGATCCTGTCAGTATGGCACTGGAAGGAGACTTCAGCAAGTACTATGGTGCAGTCGATACGTCACGTGCAAAGCTGGAAAGGGAAAGTGCAAAAGAATGCATTTCCGTCTCTGGACTGCTAGACGCCTGCCGGAAATGCAGCCCCCTTTTTCTTTTGGAAAAAAAAAAAAAAAAAAGAACACACCCACCTTAGTCCCAGTTCACAGCTAGTCTGCCTATTGTGAACAGTCCCCAGTGCATTTTCTCATCAGCCTGCTGAAATCATGCCAATGTGTGTCAAACATTCAGGGACTTGAACTAGACAGACAGTTTTCCTGTGTTGTTTTCCTTCCCTTGAGTATTTAGAATAACTCACTAGTATTATGTGAACATTACAACTTACACTTCTCTCATCAGTGTCCTTGGCTGATATGTCAGTGGCTCACTCATCTTGAATTCATCAGTGCCTGAAGTGTACCTCTTATGCTTCTTCTTTACACAGTGGTAACTAAGCTGCTTTATATCTTTCATCGACATACAGCTGTACTGGATGTGCCTGGGTCAACACTTGGACTAGCACTCCTCTCCTAAGACTCCCGACAAATCCAGATCAATAATAAGGGACAGGACTGGATGGAGAATATTTTTTGTTAGTAAAGCAGTGTCGCTAACTGGCTACAGTCACTGCTTGTGGGCTTTCTGCCTGCCTCCTCTTCCGGCAGTCCACATGCCACTGCTAATCCCTCACAGACCCAGAGGACAGCTTTGGGATCATCTCCGTTTGTGAGCTGGGAAAGACAGGAAACTGGCAGGTACATATTGTCTGGGTGAGACACAGTGGATGACTGCAACAACTTCTGCAAGACAGCTCCGACCTTCCTTTGGGTGTGCGCAATTTTGCAAAGTGCTGGTTGTGTTGATGTTGGATGGTGACCTTGCTGACCAGCTAGACTCCTCCTGGATCTTTCTGCCTCCAAAACAACACTCAATCCCTGCTTGCTTTGGCCCGCATGCTGCAGGTTGGGTGGTAGCACTATTCATATAACAAAAAGCAGATTGAGTGGGAAAGGCTTTCTGAGAGTGACGATTTTATGTCTCCCATTGGTGAAAACAAGTGTCATCGTAACTGTGGCAAAATGGCTTCAAAGCCTTCAAAGCCACCAGCCATCGAGTTAATTCGAACGGAACGTTTTAAATGTTTGTTTGCATCTGGCTTCACTTGTTAACAAATTGCTCCAAATACATCGCGCCGCAACAGCACACTTGCACATCTACCAACACCAAATAACAGGAAGCTTCTCTGTTCTTCCCATTTTTACCAACATTGCGTGAATGCAGCGCAAACACTGAACAAATCATGAGTGTGACAACATCTCGGGCGGATGATTTTACACACTTACAACATGTGTACTAACAGGGACGAAAGGAGGACCCCTCAAGTTAGGAGCAAACATCATAGAGCGACTGCATTTATAATCTCTCCTCATATAACACAATCGACATTATGTTGTTTATATGGGCTCACTGCTGGATGAAAGGGTTAGCCTGAGACTGGGATGATTCAGTAGGCAAATACAGTATAACTGAACACATAATTGTTATTAACCAATATATCGTCTGGGTAATAATTCCTGAAAAGGCATGTTTACCTTAGGCAGCAAGCATAGACAATTAGACCATGTCAAAGCATATAAACATAAATACACAAACACACAGGTTTGTAATGGTAAAGTATGACATGAGTGTCAGAGCACTGCCATTATAAACCCAATTGACAATAAAACTCTCAATGCAGTCATAGTAATATGTTCCTTTATCATTCAATAAGGCAGTTCTCTTCTGCAAGACTCTCAATGGCACTGCACTCACTCCTGAGGAGCCTGCAGGCAAGAAACAGTACTCAGGTGTTGAAATGTCTCTTTAAATCAGTAAATATTTCCAGTCGCACACTGTGAGGTGAAGTGGAGTCTGAGCAGAAGGATAACTTTATATTTTAATGAAGCTATGGAGGCTAGCGTCGTGCAACTAAATCTTATTTAGACACAAACAGCAGTGAAAGGCCACACCCTGAGCATGTCAGCTTAGCTCTGTACTTTTTACACACACTTTTTTTCCAGTGCAGGAAGGACCCTATATCACTGTATATAATGCATCAGCGACTACTGTCGTTAATTTCTTCTCTCTTTCCCATTCTCTCCCTCTCTCCTCAGGGGTTCCCAGTGGCTGTCCAGAGCACATGTGTTTTGGTTTACCTAGAGTGAAGCCCTATCTGAGCCCGGGCTGAGAGCAGACTGTGGGCTTTGTCTGTGGCACCATTAATCAACTGTCCTTTAACAAAAACAGAAAACCAGATGAGAGACAAAGGGAAGAGACGTGGGGGGTGGGCACTTATTTAGGTAGAAAAAAAAAAGGCAGAGAGGGTAAGTAAAAAGGAAGAGAGAAGAGAGAGAGAGAGAAGGGGGGATGCTTGACCCAGATCCAGGCCTTCAATAAATCAAGCAGCAACAATAACAAGCAAAGTTTTCATGTGGCTTGACTGATTAATCAGGCTTTTTTTTTTTTGACATGGGAGGCGAGGGAGTCTTTTCTTCTTTTTCTGTCTTGTCTCTCTTGTGGGAGACTGCAGAGTGGCTGAGCGAGTCTTTTTATGTTGGGTGTTTATGTCTTTATGCTGCAAGGTTTTAGACGCGGAGGCCTGCATCGTTCATGGTTTAATGAGAGTAAGGCCTTCACTTCATGGTGCAACGAGACAATTTTAGTGAGGGTTTCCGGCTACATTAATGAGAAACAGGGAGGTTGTCGGAAAAGGTATGGACATTCCTGCGCACGCACACAAATAGGTGTACGCATGTATGAAGGTGCAGGCATGCAGACACAGGTTTCCTCTCTAAAATATAAACAAGCGCTGTTTTACACACATGCACACAGTGCACACTATCTGCACAGCAAGCCACAGGATGTGAAGCAGCCCTTTGAGACTCTTTGCGAGGTGCCGATCGATGGGCATTGAGTGTGGACAAGGAGGCCTCAGGATCGATAGGGGGCCATTACAGAGATGTGCCTACTGGGACCTGGGAGAGGATGTGTGGGGGGTGAATACATCTGGGCCCTTGATGCTGTCTTCTTCACCTTATTGGTGGGAGGTTTTATTCCACGTGAGTACCGGGACACACATATGCACAGTAGAAACGTGGCCATGTATGTGCATTAAGAAGAAGAGGCTTACATACTAAGTTAAATGGGGAACATCACGTACTGTACATGCGCTTGCTCCCTCACAAACGCACACACACACACCAGCTAATGGCATCTCAGGAGACCTGCTGCCATGCCAGGAGTGCACATCCTCATCTCCATCTCTTAATCTCCCATTTTCAGTGTCCTCATCTACAATCTTCCTGTGGGGGAAGATTCTTTCCGTCTCTCTAACTCACTTTTGGTGCCATCTTCTCCTCTATTTCCAACCTACTCTCTCTTTCTGTCTTCCCGTCTATGCACTGCAGTGTCACTAGCTGCCTGTGCTGTGCTCTGTCAGAGGATCCTAAGACTTTCTGTCACCATCTTCTCTTCCACTCCTCTGCTTCTCACAGAGAAAGCACTGACTGTTCTATTCCCTGTCGCACATAAACACACACACACAAAAAATGTACACAGACACACACACACACACAGAGTTGGGGAAACAACAGTATTGTTACTTTCACAAAATGTCTGGCAGTGACATAATCCCCTACCACTTCCAGTTTTACATGCTCTTGAGGCATCTGCAATAATTTTGCATAAAGGTTTACTCATGGTCCAGTGCAGCTGCACAGCTGAAATGACTTGTAGCAACAGACTCCATTGATGTACAGTACCAGTCAAAAGTTTTGACACTTCTTCTAATTCAACGGTTTTCTTTATTACATAACTTTCTACATTCATATTCAACATTCAAGACTCATTTTACAATTTTAAATAAACACTGATGACATCAGAACAGTGTAAACAAAGCTAAATGTGTTTTATATTTTAGATTCTTGGCATACAGTAAATAGCTCTACTCAAATTCTGACAAGAACCGGTCAGCATAGTAAGATAAACAAAAGGCCATCATTACTTTACGACATGAAGGTCAGTCAATCCATAAAATGTCAAAAACAAGCAATGGACCAGTGGAAATTTGTACTTGCATCATTGTGAGAAACAGAGAAGAAGAACAGATGTGTCTGCATGTGTGGTTCCCACCATGAAGCTTGTAGGCGGAGGTGTGAAGGTTAAAATTCAAGGTACATTTAACCAGCATGACTGACATGATGAGCAATGGGCAACTGCATCAGTTTCGCACTCACTGGGACCATTTTCAACAGGACAGTGACCCAAAACACACTTGTAGTTTATGCAAGGGCTGTTTGACCAAGAACAAAGCTGGAGAGTGACGCAGTACTCAGATGATCTGGCCTCCCCTAACTCGACCTAAACCCAATTGAGATGGTTTGGAATTATTTAGACTGCAGAGTGAAGTAAAAGGAGCCAACAAGTGCTCAGAATATGTGGGAACAACTTCAAGATTGTTGGAAAATCATTCCAGGTGACTACCTCATAAAGCTGACTGAGAGAAAGCCAAGGGTCTGCAAAGCTGTCATCAAATCAAAAGATGGCTACTTTGAAGAATCTAAAATATCAAACATATATTGTTTTTTGTTTGTTTGTTTGTTTACCACATAATGTGTTATTTCATAGGTTTAATGTATTCAGTGTTACTCTATAACGTAAAAAGTAACAAAACTTTTGACTGGTACTGTAGGTGTACTTACAGTAAGAAACTGTTAATGATTAGCTGTCACTTGAAAACCATCTATAGATCAGTTTACTTACTTTTATGAATCTCTGAAATTCTTAAATATCGATTACCAAAAACATCTTCCTCCAATATCTAAACTCCAGATCATTAAAGTGCTTTATTTTGCAACTATGCCACACTCATGCAGGTGCTGGTCACATGTAAGTACACACAGATGAGCCAGTCAGCCAGGCGACTGAAACCAATGAGGCCGACTGTGAGCTGGCTCTTGCAATCGATCACCACTCCAGGAAAAAAGTGAAAAACGAGATTCATATTTAATCCTCCTAGTAGTATGAGAAGGGTCTCCTCCTACTCGCCACTGCCCTCTTTTCTGCGGCCCATCTCCACCAGCACCGCCATTACAGGACGGTTGAAAATAGTGCATTTGGACGATGTTGTGGAGACGAAGGACTATTAAAAGTCAGGCAAATGCATTTACCAGTGCTTATGAAATTGCACTGAGGTGCCATGTCGGCTCCTGCAAGTGCTGTCCAAAAAAACCCTTCTGTGGCTGATCAAAAAGAATGTGCACGTGTGTGCGCAGACACACACACAGATGCACACAGTGTCTGGGCTCAGCTAACAGTCCCCATTGGTTTGGAAGTCTATAGCAGGCTATAACAACTACAGCCTGGCCGGCCTGTTAGTAGTGGGCCCTCTGTTTCAGCAATCTGGGTTCTCTTTGCCTTTGGACAGGGACCAGGTCAGGCTGCACAATACACCACTGTGCTTGCTGAGGGAGAGAAAGAAGGAGAGAGGGAGCGGGAGAGAAAACTGCAGGCATGTGAGTCTCTGTGTGCACACATATGTATAAATGAGCATGTGTGCACATTCATGTATGTTTGACTACATTTTGGTTGTAGGAAAACTGCACATGTGTGTATGTAGTATACCACCACACCCTCTCTTGTTCGCACTCTTCCATACTAGATTGCAAGGCCTCCCTTCTGTCTCCCCAACCTCCATCGTTACATCATCATTGCTTCAGCTTTTTGCTACCTCAGCACAAACAACCATTTTGGGACCCCTGGCTGCAGTTTTCCTCCCCCAGGCAGCGTTTAAATGGCGTTGTTGAAAATCTCCAAGAGGTCAGTGCACCAGAAGTAACACACATCACTGTCAGTCTGAAACAATGCAGTGGAAAGCAAACGTGTCGGCGTATGCAACTGTGACCACTACAAGGAAAACAGACTGAGGATACAGCGTGGGCCTGTGCCCCTTTAAGGAGCACAGGCGGCACCCGTCCCTTTAAGATCTATTTCTCACAGCTTGCGGGTGCTGAGCTGAGCGGGCTAGCCTGAGCCGAGCTGTGCTGTGCATGTATGGTAACAGGGGGGAACCGCGCCGCCCAGCTTGCCAGCCCACCACAGGGAATTTGTTTATGTTTCCTTGCTGCCAAGTTCCTGTCAGGAGGCGCCCCAAAGAGGAACTGCAGACTGCTCGGTACTGTTAGCTACGCCCTCTCGCCTAGAGTGGCTCGGGTTTTCTGCATACAGTATCGGGTGGTGCTTTGTAGCAACACTTAAATCCAGGGAGGTCTCTTCATCAATTACAGCAGTCACACATGCACTTCAAGCACTCACTCAGTTGTTCCAAATCTCGGCTTTGAGCGCACCGAACTTTATAAAACAAGTTATAACAGAAAGCCTAATTTATGACCCCAAACAAATTAACACCAATTTACTCAAAACACTGTACATAAAACAGTACAAAGGCATAGTTTCATTAAAGCGATGCTTTACGAGTGGCACTTTGTTATGCTGTGGATTATGGGTATTGTAAAAACTGAGCACCACCACATAAAAACACAGTAAACTGGATTGGTAAACTCATGGGCATTAAGTCAAGCACTTGTGGGAAAAGAGTCGAAATCTAAATTACTCTCCCACTAATGCAAAAGAGTAAACTATTCTGACCTCCAATAACACACATAAACATTTCCTCGAATCATAACAAGAGTATGATCCATTACTGCCAGTGAAACAATAGCTACATCACTCTTGCACATTAATACAATGCCACAGCCTGGCGTATACATGCCATTTCTTGACTCATCCACTGCATATGAGCCATTCTGTCAACAGGGTCAGCAAGTGCGTTAGTCTCTATCTTGAGTGCTGTGGCCACCCGCAAGTTTTGTCTCCGTGCAAAAAGGAAAGAGACGCTCACTCGCATGTTATGTCAAGGACATGAGCCGTTTGTCTTCGTACCATGCACGCGTGATGTCCACTAAGTGTTTGTGGTAGGAGATAGAGAGATGTGCGTATGTGTGAGTGAGCGGAGGAAGGAAAGGTCAGACAAGGGCACACAAAGGGGCGTGGGACCCAGGATGGCGAGACGGAGGAAGAGATATAGAGAGAAAAGGGGAAGAACAAAAGATGGAAGCGTGGATGGAAAGATGTAGGCTGAGGTTGGGGGGGACTGGGTGAAAGCAAAAAACAGGAAGCCATTTATGTCAGCTTAGATGGCAGGACAGCGCCCACTCCCTGTCACGTGCTGGCACATTTCACTGCTGACTGTACAGCCAGAAACTCCCCATTTCACATACACAATGAGAAGTAAACCAATGGCTAAGTGGATGAATGCACAGGGGGAAAGCTCTGGCTGCATTTGTTTGAATGAGATTCATAAAGTCTTGTCAAATCTCTCAACTTTTATTGATGTGGGTAAAGTGCACGCTCACAACTAAAAAAAACTCACATCAACTGAGCAGCAGGACATGCAGCACAATTCTGCTATTCTGCGGTTGGTGCCACACAATATCTTGTTATTCAAATTCCTTACAATAAATGAGCTCAGCAGCATAAAATACCAACTAAGCCTAAAGTAGTTTACTCAACCATAACTCTGCAAATTTGGAGGTTTGTGTAAATCTGGCAAATCAAATTGGTTAATCAGAAGGTGGAAATGTTGTAAAGCCCCATTCGTACCAAACACCACATTTAAATTTACTACACTGAAAGAGCAAAAAATGCCTATGAGCCATTAAAGTTTCAAAGAAACTGGCACAGCCACACAAGGAAGGCAGTTTTAATCTAACACGGGGAAATCTAAAAAAATAAATAAATAAGAGTACAAAAGCAGCTGCAGCATGGTGGCAAGACAAAAAAGACCAAGTCTGGCTAAACAACAAAGGTGTCGAGTGCTGATTATTCAACTCTGTGTAGCTTCGAAGGAGAGTAAGAAGTGCCATTATACAGGAACAACTGTGCATAAACAACACATTTCACCTTCCTTGAAGTTTCCATGTGTGGACTGGAGAGAAAAAAAAAAGCACAACGGTGCAAAGAAAAAAAAAAGTCCCATTCTAGACAGAGGGAGAGGCAGCGGGCTCGGCAGCCACCATCGACCTACCGCACACAGAGTGTGAATCATTAAAGGCATGTGTTCCACATCAACTCCCGGGGCAGCTTCCCAACCCATGTATGAGAGTGGGTCTGAATTATGACGGGGAAGGGAGGGTTAAATACCGCTTTATGTGGAGACGAAAACCCCAAACCTGCTAACTCAAAGACAGAGAGGGAGAAAGAGAGGGAGAGAAAAACTGGAAAATCACTGCGTATAAGTATTGCACGTACCTTCTGCCAGTTCACAAAATAAAACAGCAATGAATAAATGAAGCAGCTAATGGAATAATTACATGATTTCCAAAAACGTGATGTATCATCATGAGCAGATGAAAAAGGTTTTATGCCCTCTAAACAACTAAAAGGACAGCCAAACTGAATCGAAAATTGACCTAATTCACAGTAATTCCTACATGTTTTTCTGGCTGCCTTCGCCTGTTTCTAACCTCACAAAAGCTCTGACAACACAGTGGGATAACTTTCCCCGAGAACACAAATCAAAAGGCGAGGAAAGACAAAACAATGGAGAGGAACTGAGAGTTGTACGCATAGAAGACCGAAGTGCCAGCCTTAGTCTTGTCCATCAGGCCACCCGTATGCCAGGCTGGTTGCTAACATGGAAGTGTCTGCCAGACCACTTGTCATCCCCAGTTACGACCCATGGACGTCTTCTGTGGGTGTGAGTATGCGTTTGGGCACAAAAACACACACCCTCTCTGGCGTGGGCACCCAATGAAGGAGGCGATTTGTCTGCATTCTTCTTGGTATTGGCTGGCATCTTGGTGCACATACCATTGTGCTCTCTGTCTTCTTTTTTGCTCGGAGGCTGGTATGAGTGAAAGTGCCCATCTGGGGTGGGGGGGTGGTGGGGGGGAGATCACCTTTCCCCAAGGCCAAGAAGGGATGGAAAGGATGGGACAGGACAAGACAGGACTTGACAGGACAGGAAAGGGAAAAAGACAAGTTTGTACAGGCAGGAGAAGCCCAAATAGGACAGGACAGGACAAACTAAGCCACATTTCCTGGGACTCTGATTGGCTGACCAACCTTTTCAGCTCCTTCCTGCCGGTCATTAAAGTGGTAACATTCTGGCAAAACAACGTGAAATGAAATAAAGGGGTAGGACATAAAATGAATAGTATTATTATTCTCTCTGCTGCCACAATGTTTTGCAGCCGACACAAGGAAGATGAATCAGACTCAGTAAATCAGTCTATATTCAGAGAGTGATGATCCAAGTTCTTCGAGCCAGCTCCTAATGATGAATGGCTGTTTTTGTTTGGTCTTTGTCGCCTGAACATGACAGAGCAAATCTCCCTACTGCCAGCTCCAACTCTGATGCAACAGACCCAGGATTAGACTTGATCCTACCACTGGCGGCATGGAGGCCACAAGACAGAGCACCACCTTTAAACAGTAGGGTGTGTGTGTGTGTGTGTGTGTGTGTGTGTGTGTGTGTATGTGTGTGAATAGGATTCCACAGGCTTCAGCTGTACATGTAAAAGGTGACTTGTACTAAAGGTAGTGACAAGCAGAAGGTATGACATGGGGGAAACACAGACAAAACAATCATGACCAACACATTCGATACAGCCACAAAAAGCCAACATGGCAGTCGCATGACAGGGAACAATGCTATTGTATAGAGAGCAACATGGTGTTTGGTATCCACAGATACAAGTGTGGAGTGTGGAGAAGTCCAATTACCCAGAGTTTGACAGGAGCGACAAATTCGGGCTTACCCCAAAAACGTCAATCTCCCTGTCCTTGGCCAAGGAAATCTCCCCTTGAATCGATTGCAGCTCCTAAGCTCTGAGGAGAGAGGAAGAAAGAGAGAGAAAGATATTTGAAACCAACAGATTTGTGGTCCTTATCCACGTGCTGCAGACTCAGTGACTCCCTAGCCTCTCTGGCACAGAACTGCTTCACTACACGAAAACCCTTACACTCTTTTTCCTTCCTTCGCTCTCATACTCCCTGTAATCTCCCCGCCCTTTTCCAATAGATTGGACTTTCTCACTCGCTACATTTGTGCCCCAGACATCATGTGAAAAGTGGAGTAAAACAGTGCTTTTGTGGTGTGTGAATTACCTGGGGCCTCGGCAGGCACAGTAGTGCTTATGGCCACAACTCAATTACAGCAATGTGAATCAGGTGGCGGCCTAGAAATCCCCTTAGCCTGATGCACAAATAGGAACACAGAGGCGCCTTCATTGCCAAGATGGAGACAAATATAAAGTGGCGTGTCAACTCTTCACATAAAGACAGCTAAGCCTATGCTCCACAGATGAATGGCTGCCGCACACATGGATCCAGCGGCACTGGTCTGGAGCGTGTGCGCGCGCGTGTGTGTGTGTGTGTGAACAATGTCATTTTGTTTACGCATGTTGCTAAAATATGTGTGTACGTGTGTACTAATATGTCCAGTTGCAGATCTAAATGAAAAGAGTCACATGGCACTTAAGCGCTCTGATAAACGCCACCTTTGTGTGGCAGAAACCATGGAAAATGTTTTGCGGGATTGTTTTTAACCAAAAACAACTGGATGAAAATTATAGGATGGTTTGCAAATGTTAAAAGGCACTTTGTTGGATTTCACGGAATCAACGGAACTGCACAATCATGGTCAATAATACTGAATAGAAAATTGGTTTGTGTCAAGAGCACTCAAAAGCGTTTAGTTTATCCTGTCTTTTTCTTTGAGGAGAAAACAGACCATCTCTTTTTAGCATACAGGTCCCCTCCAGCTCCCATAAAATGTAGAGCGGTGGACCATGGTTTTCCAAAAGTATGTTGAAGAGAAGCCGATGACATTTAAAACTGTGGTCTGTTTGGTTTTATTTCACTTCACTATGCACTTGTCACACCTCCCTCCAGGCCAAAGTGGCCTTGGTGCCATTTTACAAGCAGCAAATGAATTTCACACTAATTTGTTATCCCAAGCTCCTGAGGACAGTCAAACAGCAACACGTTTATCTTTGCTAAAACTCCAAACCTGAAGTCGATCGCATTTCCAGTTCCATACGAGGTGTTTGCCAGATGAACGCAACGGGCGTTGTTACAGTTTCTCTACAAGCGAACGCGCCTCACATGCATCGCCTATAAGCTCGCCTCCCTGCTACATGTGCTTATTTAGCCTGTGTGACAGAGATGTAGATGGAAGCCCAGACCTAAGAGATGCAAAGCCGACATCGCTGCCAAGTGGTGCCTCTGCTGATCCTTAAATTATCGTAATTCTAGACCTATGCATTACAAACATATCATGTAATATTTGTACTGTCTAATACCACAAAACCCATTAATGACAGGGTGTGCACACTTACATCAGGAACACTTAAAATACAATGCCACGTATTATCTTCACCTTGTATTGCGATCACCTTCTATCACCCATTTCCAAGCAGGTTAGAGGAGAAAATACGCAGTAATACACCTCATAATATATGATAATATAATAGACAGCAGTCCATAGAAACTGAACATTATAGGAGTCACAAACCTGTGTTGCCATGCTCCTGTTGACACTAGCATGAATGGCTGTTAATTATAGTGTCTATAGATGTATCAGTGTGGGTTTGCCAAGGTACGAATACTGCACAGTGGCTCAATATTTCTTCAACAGGCTCTAAACCTTCTGGACCATTTTGCAGTTATAATAAAAGCTACTTAAGAGATGTACCTGTGTTTCTTTGAAAAAGCTATGGCTTTCCATGAGATTTAAAATATGAATACTGGTGATACTGTAGCTTCAGGAGTGAATTTTGGCTTTGAACTGGACCTCCATCCGGCTATGGTGCATTAGTTTACATGTAACAGCTCAAACTAATGCTGTATGTAGCATTTAGCTCCAAGCGATACCGCTAATCTACTATATGAGAATCTATATATACTATAATCTACTATATGAGAGGCTTGTTCCTCGAGCTGACAACACTTCAAAACGTAACACTCTCCATCCTAACCTGACAATCAGCCAATCAGCTGACCTGTGCCCAGACCCTGAATGGCTCCCCATTTCACTTCCCGTCTTATCACACGCCCTCACTTCCTGTTTGTGGACATGAATGGTGTCTGAATTGTGTGTCCACTAGACCAAGAACAGCCTAATTTAGATAAAAGGGCAGGTAGGATGAAATGAGGACAGGGTTTATGCACATATTCGGAAATGTGTGTGTGTGTGCTTGGGCATGCGTGTGCGAGACTGAAGTCTATACACTGATGAGAGTGGACAGGAGTAGCCTGGGGTAATCACGTCATTATCCTTGCTGATGGGTGAAAGCAACTGACTGCATACACTCACCTTTCTCTCTCTCTCTCTCTGTCACACACACAGAAAAGAAGAAGAAGAAGAGGCCCTCACTGCTGGAGCCCTGCCAGACAAGCCCATCTGCTTTTTAAATGGAACCCAATTTACAGCACCTAGAAGGCCTCAATTGCTCGGGGACCCACAGTCTCGCCAAGCGGAGAGCCTGAAACGATAATACGGCAGGGTCACCCGATCCTCAATGTAGGACCTAGCACCAGCACCTGGGACTGGGATTTGGGTTGCTCAAGTGCTGATGGTTAAAAAGGTTTGATGGGAGGCGGTCCAACTCTCACATGAAATCATTCATCGGCCTTGGGACATTCACTTACTGGTTGTGACAGCAGCACGCCTCCACCGCCGCTCAGTACAAATGTGTAAAAAACCGATTGCGGGTATGACCAGCAGTCTCCAAGTGCGAGGTTACTTGGGAATGGCAGCCCTGCGGCGAGAGTCATGAGTTCACATAAAAACAGACACAATGTGTTGTTTTAACTCGCTTGGTTCTATAAAATTCTACCGGCAGCATGTGAGCACGCACGCGCATTCACACAATGTAAACCCCTCTCTCCTTGAGGCTCCGACTCTCGGCGGTGGAAACCCCCTTCAGTCACACATAGATCACATAACCTCTCTTGACATCGGAGGACAGCACTCCCAATGGAAAGATGCAGATTCACACAAGCTGAGTGCCGGCCAAGGCTCCAGACTGCCATTGTCCTTCAGAGTCATCCAAACAAAACAATGAAGAGGGTCACACAAGGCCCCCTGTGGAATGGTAAATAACTGGAGAGACAGTGAGAGAGGAAGAGACAGAGAGAAAGGAAGTGAGAGAGATATTCGGAGAGCGTAATCCACTGACAATGACTGTGTTATATGGAACACCGAGTGCAAAATATGATCATCTGGGGGCAGGTGAACTCCACTCGTGTTCAATCATTCAAGAAGAATCTGACACTGCTTGAATGGAAAATACGTCAGCTTCGTGATGTAGAGAGCCAAAACACCCATGTAAAGAGAGAATGTAAATTATCTCACCTCTAGTTATAAGGAATTATAGTTACTATAACACATGGCGAAAAGACATCTATTCAACTTTGGAGTTTTAAAGCAATATTTTATACGCTGAAGTAGAATAACAGCAATTTGCATCTCATACAGCGCTGCAGGCAGAACTTCTTTTCATGTGTACAATCATCTAGGCAAGTGTTGATTTTGTCAAAGCTACGCAGAGGCAGGAAAAAAGGGGGGAAAATCCAAACGATATCAAAAGCTAAGATTACGGCGATGTTAATCATTCATTAGCGCTGAGTGACCCTTAATCATAAAACCATCTTTGTTGTCATTCATCTGGCATTAAATGCTAGCCTGTTAATTCAGACTCAGGATTCTGACAATAGGCGGTCTACAAAGGGCTTGGAAGGCACAGTCTCCCTCCCAATTGGTCTTTCATATGCTAATGAGGGAACTGTTTTGGGTTTACTGGCCTGGTTGGAAATGATTTAGGGCGACACCGGTGCTCTGAGCCTTTATGTTTAGGCTGGCCGCGGGGGCTCATATATCACCCTGATCATTAATCAATTAGCGTCTCCTAGCCACCTGTCGGACACATCGGCGCACAAAACATTCCTGCCCTTGGGCAGTTGCTAGACGATGATCATCAGTAGCAACACTATTACCTTCCAACCCCTCGACACCCCCCTCCCACTCCCCTTCTTCTTTATGGTAATACCCTGATGGATTACATAATCGCACCCAAACACTGCCCGCAAACGAAAAGGTCTGCAAGAGAAGCAGAAGTGGAAACCGCCATGCCTGCCTGTTTTTTTTTAATGGGTCTCCCCCCTCCCAACTCAATTGAACAGCAACTTTTTTAACATGCATTTGCCCTCCGCTGTCACAAACAGAAAAGACGGGGCAGAAAGGAATTGATGCTGACCTTCAAGGAGAATCAATAAGCTGACGGCTATTCAAAAGTGCTGAATGCACACCAACGCTGTGTCCTCCATTGTTTTAAATGCAACTGCCTCCAGCGGTGTATTGATGGTTGTTTAGTATTGATGACGTGTCACAGTAGCGAAATACATGCGCGAGTGAAGCTTTAAACTACCGGGGTCTCAGTGACATTAGCATAGGCCCAGAAAAAGTGATTTTGTTTAGACGAGATGAAGTTACTGCTGAATTGCAGTAAGTCAGCGAGAAACCAGACGGCTAAAACAAACACGCGCTAACTGTTCATTCATCACTCGTTCATTTACAAATCACAAAAGTTTCTGTAAACTTCCAGTTTTCTGGGAAAAAAAACGAACGGGAGAGAGAGAGAGTGGGAGCGAAAGATGTGAAAAACAAAGTTGTTGCATTTTTCATGGTCTGGGTTGTTTGACAACTCCATCAAGCTTTGTGATCTCGTGAAGCCACTTGAGACACTGTGCGGTGGGAGCGATGGCGAGTGAAAAAAAAAAAAAAAGTCAAAAGATTTCCGTTTAACAACTGCCCTCTGCCCAACCGCCACAAATACTGTTTTTTCTGGAGATCTGTATGTAAATTTGAACTCTCATGCAAAGGCCCTCGCTGCCACTAGACAATCTCTTTTTCACAGCCCTGCTTCCCTGACAATACCCAACTCCCACCACCCTCCTATCCAACCCCCAAAACCCTTCACATTTTCACACTTTTTTGTTATTTGGAACTAATTCCTAAAAGCAGCTGAAGAGATAAGTGGCACTAAAATTAGCGTCTAATCCGCCAACCCTCAATATGGGGACATGGAGAAAGTAGATTTGTCAAGCCTTGATTTAGCAGTATTCTTTCATTATAAAAGTAGCACTCTTCACGCGGCTTAGCAATACGAAATGGCTCAATCAGTCTCATGTGGAACATTAAGGTGGGAAGGGGTAAGAGGATGGAGAGAGGGGACTATCTGTGAACCCGGAGAACTTGGCATCATGCTGGCGCAGTTATTGTGTCGACAGCACTGCGTTTTTTCATACCTGTGCTGCACTCTTCAACTCTCAGGGTTCCCCACCGAAAATGACATTCACCATCCACTTCTAAAGGCTACAAACAGAAGAGCTGCTTCACTGGGGTATTGTAGAAAATCTGGGCCACTGTGTTGGGTGTGTTAAGTGTGTAACACTGGGCTGGGCACTGGAGACATGGGAGTTTTTTTTCTTTTCTTTCCTTTTTTTTTTTTTTCGTCTTTTAAATCCAACCAGCTCAGGCAAGGAGCCAGCTACCGACATTATCAGGTGGATTTTCAAAAGAACAAAAGCTCCTCTGCGATTCTTTACACTGCCGATGGAAAAAAAAGCTGGAGAGAAACCCCATCCAGTATAGATACTCAATGTGTGTGTGTGTGTGTGTGTGTACTTTTATAGCCCCCTGTCCTTGGTATTTCAACCATATTCATTTCTTCCAGAAGATTATTTCCCTGATAATCTCACACTCTCTTCTATTTACTTATCTCTTCAGTAAGGCCCTAAAAACTCTGATATTAAAAGTGCAAAGGGCAAAACTAAAGCCGGGACACATGGAGAGGAAAGCGTATCTGTTTTGACTCAGTGTATCTAATCACATTCACAACATGAATGTATTTCCAAGGCCACAAGGCCAAATAACAGATATTTTTGGAACAATAAATCTGGAAGGGGAGAAAAAAAAACAAAAACAAACTCACACTTGACTGCAAACAAGGAAAGTACATAGTTGTGTTGCCTTGTATCTGTTGGTGGACAAGCAGTGTTGGAGAGAAAAAACTAATGCCTGAGCAAGATAAAGGCCCATCCACAGGGAACGGAGACAGAGAGAGAAGACAGCGGGAAGGAGGGGGGTGATGGGCGACAGGCCAAAGGCTTGACCTCTCGGGGTCAATAGGTGATTAGTAACATTTATCATACCTACGCAAGCTGCTAAATGAGAAGCCAGGCAGCTTCTCTCTGAAGAATTCAGCACATTTCGATGTCAAAGTCCAAATGAAGGCTGGGCGCACTACTGGCAACCAGATGCCCTGTGTTTATGACAGAGACAAATATTGGAATCCCTAAGTGGAAAAACATGCCATTCTGGCACACGGCAGCAGCAGTGAAATGTTACATCATTTTGACGATTTAATGAGCACAGCCTGGATCACATCAGAAGTTTAAATACCTGCCAATGCCAATATAAAAGCTAGTATTTCATGCTTCATGAGAGAGGCTAAAAAATAAGTTTCATTCGATAGGAAAACAATGGTTGGAGAATGAGGGGGCTGCGGTTGTGGTTGAGGGGGAGGCGAGCAGCACTGTCCTGATGGAAGTCATGCAAGGTATCTGAACACCGGGAATCCATGGAGCCACAGCTCAGCCGCACTGACATTCACATGGAGGAAATGACAAAGAAGCAATTGAGTGCGGAGACCAGATTTGGCACAGACTTATCAGAAAACACTCCAGCCTCAGGGGACTGCCCGACAGTGGTTCTCTGAAGAAGCACGGCAGCGCTGCAGTGTTTTGGTGCTCTGGACAAGTGGACAAGAGTTCGAGTGGGTATCCTGGGCCAGAGGCCAATGTAAGAATGAAAACACGCTGTTGTGAGGGAGGACAATTAGGACACACTCACGCAACAGGCATCTATCAAAGTGAAGATGACAGTTAATTTCTCAAATAAAACAAACATTTCCTTCTTGTTAGTAGTTTCATAACTTGTGCATGGGCAGAAAAGCCACAATGATTCTACTTAAAGTAAAGTGCACAAACAAAACACAAATTAGAATGGCATCCCATTTTTATATCCCACACCTCCAACGCGCACGAAGAAAAGATGAACAGTTTTCAGTTGCGAACACAAGCCAAGACTCGTTCTCCAAATCACTCCAAGCGCTCGAGCGTTAAGACGGTCCAAACGCAGTGAAAAGTTATTTTTCACTTTCCCTCCCATAATCCACAATTTAAGAGGCGCTGTTGCCCCGGCATCCCACTCCATGGAGGATGTTTGAAAATAGGCTGAGATGCATAAAGAAGATGGGGTTTATTAACTATAGATATAACGCAATAGAGGTCAAATATAATCCAGGGAAAGATGCGAAAAAACAACTTAAAGCTGAACTGGAACGGCCTCGCAGCATGCTGCTACATTCCCGCTAGAGAACAGTGTGGACATGGGTAGGCAAAACACAGAAAAAGCAAGCAAGGGCTATAAAATAACAAACAAAAACAATGCTTATTATTGTCATTTCATATTTGAATTCAAGTATGAGCGCAGACGAACGCACCGACTTTCACAGATTTCCACGACTGGCTCACTTGCTGCTCACATGATGAAACAATGCACACCTGTTTTCAATTTGTCATTTAACGAACCAGATGACCTGCAACAACTCTGCGAGCCGAACAAAGAAAACATTATACAGACATTCTATCATCATCCCTGTCACGCTGTTGTTTGTTCATGAAACATAAGTGATTATCACGGAGCTCAACACAACGGTTCAACACTTCAGGCGCTGCTAAAATACTGGGGGAACAGGGCTGAGCCGAAAGGCAGGAAAAGCGGCTTCACATGTGCGCAGGTGTAACAATGGGCAGATGTCCAAATGCTCTGCAAACTGTTCTCACTTCATTTTTGACATTCTTGCTTCCTGCGTTGCGTTCGACGATGAACCACGCCGGCCAGCTCTCTGTGCTACGAGCGAGGGACAGTGTGTTTTCAGAGAAGAGAAATAAAGAGGGCGACTCAAATCAGCATGAAGGTCTTACGAGAATGTTGTTAAATTGTCATCGCAGACAAAGCCTAGGTGTTGCTAATAACATTAACAGTGGCTCAGTGTCCTAGTAAGCCGTGTCAGTGAGCCTTCATGCACGAAAACGAGGCCCTTGAACCGGCTAAACTAAATGGGATGCAGCCATTTTAATGTGCTTAATTACGCCTGTGCTTTTCCTGATATGACGTGTCAAAAGGTCTGCGGTGAAAAAGACACACTGACTCTTGTTGCACCTCTACTCCACATTCACAGTGGCATAGTGACACCACGGGGATATATCACATTTTCTGTAGCATTTTTTTATTGATCTCATCTAGAGATGATTACTTCCTCGTTACAAACATGTCTACTGCAGAAAAAAAGACTCAATATCTCTGTTTGTGAGGTTGATTTGGAGTCTCTGAGTCAAGCCCACACCCTTAAATGTGGCAGAAATCCCTCCCTTAAAATAGGAGTCTGGTGTTTGGTGCAGGGATACAAGGAAGCGGGCAAAGCCCCTCAAGATAAGTTTCTTTAATACTCTTGATTGTGTCGATCCATTTGTGTAACGACCACATCCTGTTGTGCTTAGGTTTCCCCCTCCTTGCTTTGGTTTCACAGGATATCCTCAAAGAAACTAATATCAATAAATGAACTCATTAGTATTAATGTGCATTAATGTGGTTTAAGAAGAAAATCAGTAATATACTAGCAGGGTTCAGAATTATTGGTGTAGCTGTATTGACGTCCAGATGTAGCCTCAATCATTTTGTCTTTTTGTTAAAAAAAATACATAGCTTGTGGTTGCAGCAAGCCTAAACTAGGTGTGTCCCAGGCTGATCTGCAGGATGAGGATTGAGGCCATCAAGGCATTTTTTTCATGGATTATATAAAGCTCAGCCTCTTCCGATCCTTTGTTTATCATAATCCATTGCGCTCTGATAAACAGTGGAACCTGTTCCTTAATACACGGCATTGCACTGCGAGTGAGTGAAGTGCAAGGCAGCGTGAACAAATAAACAGTAGCCAGGCTCTGAAATTAATATTTTCCATACAGGCAGCCAGAGTTAGTGAGCAAAGCCAGATTGGGTTTTAAAAAGTGCCGCTTTGCAGGTGGACTTGGCGCTGAATTTGATGCTGTGGATGGAGAGAGGTCCAAATCTTTATGCCATTTAATATGCAGAAGAATACAGACCACAAACTCTCGTAGGAGACTATGAAAGGAGAGCAGCTATGCAGGCTTTTCTCTTATTATGGAGAAAAATACAAACATAGAATCAGATGCTCAATATTAAATGACACCTGGAGACAAAAATACACACCTAAGTACAAGTGAGCCAAAAAAACACGCCAAATTGCAAACTGGTAATGGGCTCCAAGTTGAGGAAGCAGTGACTAAGAAAACTAGGAATGGCTGATGTGTACAAATGAAAGGTTCTGCAGAAATCACCCTGGAACACGGAGCAGAGCGGTGCCGAAAAGCCTCCTGGAACACAGTCAACACATTTCACACACGCAGGGCCTGGAAACAACACGCTTGGGGCTTCCACCTTCATTTAGATGAAAATGGACCTCCTCGAGAGGAAATAAAGCCATTTTTAACTCCCCCTCTCGCTACGAGACGGCCTCCCGTAATGTGCCCAGTCAATGGACTGTGGGTTTATTCAACTGCAGGCAGCCCACAGCACTGCCATAAATAATGTAGGGCAGCTCACATGAAACCCTAATCACCATTGTGCTGTCACCCAACAGAGAAGATTGCTTGTTTAATTTACTGCGCTGCATCTGTCTCAGTTCTGCCCAATTTAGTTTCACAATTTCATTGGGCAAGTACTCCAGGTATTTATCAATATGCTTTTCGCCCAACGCCATGAATCAATAAAAATGCAATGTTCACGTGTCTAAGTCTGTGTGAGTGTGTGTGTGTATGCGTGTGTTTGGGGGTGACGGTGTGTATCTGTGCCATGAAGAACAAACAAGAAAAGCTGCAGCTTGTGAAACAACAAAGGCTGGCAGAGAAGAAGCCATCAACACTCAATAACCGGAGCTCATTATTGGCCATCTACAACGTACTTCATTACATTACTATTCCATTAGCATGCAGACATTTGCATATTCCAGTCACCTCTTTACAGAGGCTGTTGATCATAAATGGCAGCCATATGCTGCCTGGTGCGCCATATTACAGAATTATTACTGCGACACAAAAAGCCAAGAAAAATGGAAATTATGTTGACACGAAATGAAGTACAAAACCAATCAAAGGATCCGCCTTTATTGATAGTGTCTCACAGTCTCACTGACTGAATGAGTATCATTTACATCCGTGAGTTGTGGTTTCTCGCTGACAAACATCTGCGGGCGGAGGCCTAGTTTGCTGGTTGCATTTTTGAGACATTTTCCTCACAAATACATGCACTGTACATGCAATTTATTTATGCGAAACTGCCAGCAAAACAAACATTTATTTAGCTTTTACAGGAGCAAGACATGGAAGATTAACTAGTGCTATACAAACGTGCGCAAAGCTGAATGTAATTAACATGCGATCGTGTTTTGCTGCTGTTTTTGTGGTTAATTTTAACTTAACGTCCACTCCTGCAGCTGCAAACGCAAGGCCTCCTGTCATCTAACAGGCTCTGTACTGCAACATTTCAGCATGACAGTGATTTGGTGTGATGGCTCTTCTGCACTGTGATGACAGCCCATGGAGACAGAATAAGTAGCAGCGGCTCACTAGCTACATAGACTTGGCGGCCACAAGCCAGGACAGCAGAGCAGTGTGATAACGACGCTGTGAGCTCAGCCACTTACAACCAGCTAGCTGTTCGAGCTAGCAGCGGAAAGGCTGGTATCATCTTTGTTCAGGACCATTATCTCTCCACCGCCGTGTTCACTTCACACTGATAAATGTGGCCTAGCAACTCGAGCTAATGTGCGAGCAGCTGCATCCACAGCAGCTGGGTAATACACTGTCAACTGACACATACGCCCACACAGGAGGCACAATACAGAGGATTTGTTCCACCGAAATCTGTGTTAAGATGCTTTGGTTTGTGTAGTGAAACTGGACATGGCCACTGCTCAGGACGCTGACGTGTAAGTGTCTTACTTAGGGAGATTCCAGCTGATACATAACCACTATGTATCTTAATAAATTCTTGTTGGAAGTTGGAGTAGATTTGTCTGTCATGTCAAGAAACACCAACCGCTCTCCAATGTGAATATTTTCAGCTTTTCATCACTGTAAATCTGTTGGTTTTGGACAGTTGGTCAGAACAAAATAACATCTGAAGATGTTGCCTTGGGCTCTAAGAAACTGGGGTGGATATTTTCACTGTTTTATAAACTAAACAGACTTGGGGACTTGAAAGAATAATGATAATGATAAGCCATAATCTAGAGTCACTCTGTGTGACAAGCCTAATCTTTTTTATCTACTTGGATATTCTCTGTCTGGCACATTTTCGCATTATTCTGTCCAATTTTCAAATTACCTAAAAAAAGATTAAGACTGAAATTATACCAATGTCAACAAAGTAAATATGAAAATGGAAGGTTTTATTCTTCTGGATAACCGACCACAAATCACTGCAATGTCATAATTGACTGCAGACACACACTGGGCACGGAGCAGTGCTGGTATTATCAAGGAGCGCTTAAGGACAGATTGGCTGGTCAGACATCTGTGTAAGTGACACCAGCTATCTGGCTAGCTGTCTGACTCATGGCAGCAGAGGGTTAACTTGGCAGCTCCGCTGTACAGTGCAGCTCTAAAAGGAATATTAACAGCATGTCCCTCAGTGCAGACTGAGAGAGAGCAACAGGAAAAAGGAGGACGGAGCGAGAAGGAGAGACGGAGAAAATGCAAGCAGCAAAGGGGTGGGTGTGCGAATCCAATTTCCAGTGACAGTGTGCTCAGGATCACTGTTTCAGTGAAAGAACATATCATCTGTCAAAGTTAATGGCAGTGTCCTGGGGAAAATGAAGGAAAATAGAAAGGAGACCATTCATTAAGGAGGTGGGGGATGGGGGTGTGTCGAAGCCACCAGTCTGCTCCACTGTCTCCCTGGGAAAATAAATATATACACAAGCCATTATTTGTGCATTTACGAGGTGGCAGTGCAGCCACGATCAAGGTTCTCGTGCTACAGAGATAATATTAGCACACATGCCTGGAGAGGAATCTGTGGGCAGCGCGGAGCTATCACTGGGAACGACGAGGTCGGGCCTGGCTGCCTGGTAGGATGGCTGGCAGGCTAGCTAACAGGCCCGGCCAGTCTGTCTCTCACTCAGAGCTGTGGATGTACTCAGTGGAAGCAATTGATACCATTGTTTTATGGAGAGGAGGGTGGAGGGGGATTAAGAACCGACAATAGGGTTCTTTCACTGAAAATGTCAGCCGTCACGCCGGGGGACTGTCCGACTGGGCAGAGACACTTTCGTAAAAAGCCAAGGTACAAAATGAGTGTGGAAAATAGTATGAAAACCCTGTGACGAGGCGAGGGCAATGAAACAGTGTGACGTGGGCCAGAACATTCCCATGCCAAATGGTAGAAATGCAATCTCAAACATGGGACAACAGGCTATGGGAAACTTTACGACACAGATCATGTGAGAACAAGTCAAACAGAAACACAAGGCCTTCAATTTATTTCTGTTCTGCGTGTTTCTTGAAGATCGGTTTCACTTAAAAAAAAAAAAAAAGCTAGCTATGAGGATAAATATGTCAATGGTTTCAAGGCCTACCAACACAATATGTAGCTTGAAACACATTCCAAATCAATAACCAGGATAATAGGTTATATGGGTCTTTAGCTCAGCCTCATTAGGAAAAAAGGAGACAAACGTGGCCTGATTCTTCAGGCAAATTAACATTGCGAGGAACCTAAAATATCACAACCAATGATCCGTTCTGGGACATCTTATCATGAGACTATAAAACAGAGAGATACAAAGTTCTCTCTCTGAGTGCTTTGATAACCCCACTGGCCTTGGACCTCTTTGAAAATCTCACTCTGAAGGTTGGAGGTGAATATAAAGAGTAAGTTGAAGCGAGGTACCCTGCCGCTTTAAGGCTGGGATGAAACCAAGTTATTCTACCACTCTGACCTAATTGCTCTCTCGCTCTCCCGACATGAACACTGGGAGCTGTGCACTCTGACACGTAAAGATTATTTAATACCATCAAAGCCATAAAAAGAGGAATAAAGGGAGGCGGTGTGAAAGAGGTGGGGGGGGTGGGGGTGCGGGTTAGTTAACCCTTTTGAGGATGGCAGGGTGGAGGGGCAGTCCAGTGGTGCTGTGTGGAAAAGCATCAGAGAGAGAATCAGTATGCAAAAGCGAGCCTGTCTAACTGCCGCCGACCGACATGAGTGGAGCTCCCACATCCCAACATCACAGCGGCTCCAGAACTCCCCCTCCAAAAATAAAAAAATCCCACTCGGCTTCGGCTACACTCTCCTGGTATCGGCTCCCACCCTTCTTCTTCTCCTACTTTTCCCACACTCGCCCCAGTCCCTAAGGCAATGACTACGTCATTGGGCACCACAGCCAAACCACTGTAATATCCCAATTTATTTCTACTTATTCTGACAGAGTCAGGGCCTGTTTCATTTGGGTCAAGGCTTATTTTATTAGTGTAAAGCCACTCTGCTTGGTTCCACTGGACTCCATTTGTAGAGGTAACTGTTTCTCTCTTAGGCCAAGTGAATTCTACTTAATGCCAACAACAGTACATCGGTAAACCAACACACGTACGCATCAAAACAAATTCTAAAAAACCTGGCCCATTGGTTTTTCCAATTTAAAGCAAGTAAAACTCCAATTCTACAGTGTGGTTTTTCACTGTAAGCACTTCCTACTCAAGAAACAGAGCTACTGGCAGTCAAAATCTGACAGCGCGTGGGTGGGACTGGGTAGAGGTGTTTACCGGTAGGCAAGCGCTGGGTGACATCTCCAGGGTGCCCTGCCATTGTGGGGAGCATGTCTCATCTGTCAGTGCCTGATGAGTTTGTGCTGCAGAGCCACAGCCTCGTGAGTCAGCCTGGCTTGACAACAGGGAGCAGGCTGCTGTGGCGGTGGGGCCGTGTGTAGACCACTACAGACCAAACCAAACTAAACCACCTGACTGACTAGAAGGTTTTGGGTTTTTTTTTTTTTTTTAAGAGAACGCTTGGTCCACAGCCAGAAACAGCCATGAGTATATCTGTCCTCTTTGCTTTTTTTCACCTCCTACGTTTGGTGGTTTAAGTGTTATTTTCAAAAGACGCTATCCTGTGACTGGAATCAAACCAATGACCAAAGATATAGTGACCTACTAAGCACGGCTGACACCTCTATTTTTAACACGTGATAGTAACATGAGGATGGAAAGAGACGTTGCTCTCTAACTTACTCCAAAATTTCAAAAAAGTAAAAAAAAAAAATCACCTGGATAATATCCAGTAAGCAGCACATGAAACAATCCAACCAACTTTTCATAACTCATCGCCTTTTATTTGGTACAATTGTTCCACAGGTGATGAGTAAAAGAAACTGCCACCAAAATGTGACAAATAAAACTGTCAGAGCTAGGAGCTACTGACTCACCACTACTGTGTTTTTAAAAGAACAAAGACGACAAAATTTCCTTTCCAGTGTCATTCACACTTGACTTTACAATCTGCAGAGGAAGGAGAGGGATATGGTGAGGGGGTGGGGGATGCATGGGGGGACAAAGTGAGTGTGCCACAGCCTCAACGACGATGACACATTTAATGCCATGTGAAACCGAGGCGTGCGAGGCCTTAAACTGGCACCGTTCACACGAGGAGAGAGCTGACTTCCCGTTGGCGCTTGTCAGAGAGAGGGACAGCATCACAATAAAAAAAATTTTAAAAACTCTCACCCCGTGTTACGTAATCACTGCATTTTTACAAATTTAATTTCTGTGTTGTCAGTTTTGAAGATATTGTTGCAAGAAACAATGCTAAATTTTCATTTCTGGCTGCACGACAAAAGACATCTTAGAGCTGCTGTCAACAATGATTTGAGGACAGAGTTTCTCCAAGCCATTCTCACTAGATCTTAAGAATTAATACATGAGATTTATGCTTGTGAATGCCAACTCTATAATGCACTGAGACAGGGACTATATTTTTAGTACTCAGTGATGGAATCAGTTATCACAAGACAGCTAGACAGCTGATTAAAAATGGTTACAATCATTATCATAAGTGACACTTTAGTGAGTAAACAAGGAAAACAATCGTGCGCTTAGCCCAAGACTTCCCAATTACGGTGATTGCACAACATTTAACTGTGAATCACACCAAGAGAGGAGGTGACAGGGTAGGAAAACCCTCAGACACACCAAATTTCCCACTGTGGCTCAGGCCTTTAATGCATCTTGCTCTGAATGTCACAGGCTGTCACAGTTAAAGGGCATCTTCTTTACCCAGCCCCACCCGGCAAGAAAAAAAAGTCAGTGTGCCTACGCTGCCATGTCTGCATATCTGAGAAGTTTGGGGGGGGGGGGGGGGGTGGATAAATCTGCAGTGTCATAAAGTACATCTGTGCCAAGTGCACAGATTAGTCAAATTAGAAGGAAGCACACAGATAGTACTTGTTGGAGCCTTAAATAGAGGGTAATAAACACTGTAATCTGCGGTTTTACACTGCATTTTTTTTTTATAAGATACACTACAGGTTTATGATGCTGCAGGGTATGTAACTCGGATGCTATAACACAGCCCTTGACATTTAATTTGCTTGGATCCAGACACCTCAAATTGCCACATTATCTTGACAGAGGTTAATCGGGGGTGTTAACAAATTAGAGGAGATATCTGTCAGTTTGCAGTGGGTACTTTAAGGCTTGCGCGCGGAAGAATAATCAATGTGTTTTTAAGGTCATCAAGTTTCCAAGCTGAGTATTAAGAGCACATCAAAAGAATGCAGGCTTGTGGTTGCCCCCCCTCCTCCTTCTCCTCCGTGAGCTATGCCTGTTCATCCATTTACAACACACACTGAGAGGAAGTGGGCTCCTGATATGATCGGTATCAACACCGAAGTACACTATGCACTCGAGCAAAGTTCACCTCAAGCCTGTAGCAGCCCGCAATCAAACGACGCTGGCCATCATTTGCAAAAAAAAAAAAACAAAAAAAAAACGCACCGTGTCACAAAAATACATATTTCTCCACATTCCGCTACCCTGACGTTGCAAAAACAAGTCGGAGAGGGGTTGCAGACGCTCGTCCGAGCCGGACTGTCATGTTTTTTTCAAACCCACGTAGCGACACTTCTCAAGCGGCCAAGCTGAGATGGTTAGCAGGCTGCCTCCGTTAATTGACTCTAAAAAACTGTCAGCTCTTAAATGCAGCACGTCCCCGACGTCTTCACGGGCTGCACAGAGGAGCAGAGGAGCGTTAGCTTTGCATGCTAGCAGCTCCCCTAACGTATCCACTGAAGACAGCTAACGCCGCTCGGAGAAACACAAATACACTTTATGCTCGACATGCCTTTGGCTGTCATGAATTAGCAACTTGACAGGAGTTTCTTGACACTTATTCAAGGCGGTTATTTCTGATATTAAACGTTTAAAAAATTAAAAAATTAAAAAAAAAAACTGTCACACTCGCATATCAACCGTAGCCGTGCATGACGCATTCAAAACCCTCCAGGTGAAGCAGTAAAACACAGTGCCCGGTTAACCTCCTACAGAGACCTGGACGCATGCTGTCAAGTGTTGACAAGCTGTCAATGACAAGTGGATGGTAATACCTGGGACCTGTTGACTCCTCCTCCCGGTCCCCCTCGGGCTGCTCGCCGCCGCCGCCGCTCCTGCTCCTGCTCCTGCTGCTGCTGCTGCTGGAAGTTCAGCCGCGCAGCTGTAATCTCTCCGCGGTGGTTACTCTTCTCAAAGTTTTCTGCCGACTCTCAAATCTGCAAACGGTGGCTCTGCCGTGTGACACTTGCCTAGTCGATACCCCCCCCTCCCGCTTTCCCCAGCTGCCCCTCGGCGAAACCGTAAGATAAGAGACGGCGAGCCGCTTTCTCTCTCTTTTTTTTTTTTTTCAGTGAGCAGGCAAGTTTGGCACGGCTCTCGCAAGGGCAACCATTGCAGTCACGTTCTCTGGCTGTGAAATCCAACACCAGCTCTGACCCCGCCCCTTTCCTTTACCGAGGGGCCAGTCCTCAAAAGTGGATGTCCTCCTGCTCTCTCCAGATGTGCTCAATGCTCTGCACAAATGATGTGAAACAACAAGAAAACTACTGCTTTCGGTGCTCCAGCGTTTACTCATGGCTCCTTTACGCACCGCACTAAAGAGGTGGAGGAAGCACCCATAATTCTTACTTAAGAAAGTAAAAGTAGCAGTACCTACATGTAAAAATATTCTATTACAAGTAAAAGTCTTGCATTCAAGATTGGATTTGAGCAAAAGTGCAAAAGTAAAATCAGCAAAGAGTAAAAGTCCCCTTTAGAGTGTTATATAATCATATTATTTGAATATGATTACTGAAAGTAGAAACACACAGTACAGCTGGGGTAAGCTGGCATAATTTTAGCTTACTTCATATACTATTGGATAGTTTCCCCTATAATTATTAGATTATATGAATTAAACACGTTTTCTTTGTAAAATTTGAACTGCAGCTGTCAGATAAATGTAGATGAGCAATATTTCCTTTCTTTCCTAAAGGTATAAAGTAGAAAAAACTGAACTACTCAAGAAAAAGTACCATATTATTTGAAAATGATTACTGAAAGCAGAAACACATGTGCATCATTTTCATATCACAGCTGGTGGAAGCGGGTATAATTTTAAGCACTTCATATACTATTGGATAGTTTACTCAATAATTGTTAAGTTATATAAATTAAATACATATTTTGTTAATGGTATAAGTACCTTAAAAATGTATATAAGGAGCAATGTTTAGTAGAGCAGCAGCCTCATGTGCGAAGGCTCAGTCCTTGCTGTGGAAGCCCAGGGTTCAAATCCGACCTGCGGCTCTTTCCCGCATGTCATTCCCCGTCTCTCTTTCCCCACATTCCTGTCACTCTTCAGCTGTCTCTATCAAATAAAGCTTGAAAAGGCCAAAAATAACAATCTTTAAAAATGTATATAAGTACAGTACTTGAGTAAATTCACTGGCTGAAAAGTCTGGGAGCCAAAGACACATAATCTTGGGTTGCAAAATAACTTAACCTTTAATGTGAGGTTAAAGTCAATGATATCTCCAGCGAATAGAGTGATTATGTAATCTGATATTTTAAAAGTAATGCAACAAAACACAAGTTTGCCACAGAGAGTGTAGCAAGCCAAAGGAAATAACAGAAACATGTAATACTACATTTATTTAAAACAAAAAATGTGTGGAATTTTGGCAAAAATGTAGAGAAGAAGACCAACACAACAACTGAGAAAAATATGTGACGGCTTCAGCTACATCTTTCATCAATCATGTATGATCAAGGCTTTACAGCAGTAGCCCATACGGTGCCCTGTAAGGACAGCTGTACCCTGCACACAGCTCTCCTTTTTGTAAAGCTCTGGATAAAGAGACAACTCCATATCACTGGAGAAATTTCTGATTTTATTCAAATATGCATGCATTTGTATAAAATTTTAAACAATCTGGCCTGTCCTCCATTGCGTGACTATGCCTCCCAGTCGTGCTGAGAACACCATTAAAGGCTCTAAAATATCTTCCATCACAGATTGTACTGTACCCTTTTGTCACACTGCATTTGGGCAGTCAGCTTCTTCCGTTGAATCCTCCACTCAGACGAACTCCAGATCAAATGAGGAGCTGCGGCTCTTTTTATATTTAAAACCAAATTATACATTTGCCTAAAAGCAACCCGACTGCATGCTCACTGACTCTGCATTTTGCTTTTACACCACAGGCTTTAACTGGTTTTTAAATTTTTGTCCACCTAAGTAGTGCTGTTATATGTGTGATTAACTGTGTTATTCCTCATTTTTGTGAAAGATTTGTGCATGTTTTAGTTGTGCCTGCAAACGGTGTGCATGTAAAAAATGAGCTCCCAGCTATAGATGATAAGATTTATATGATAATGTATGTTGCTGTTTAAAAAAGGAAAAGATAAAATGAGCAAAGGAGGCTCAAAGAACAAATTATTTGTGTAACGTGAGCATAAAGTCTATACATATAAACATGTAGTCATATGTATGCATATCATATATTTACTCATCAGTCAACTGTAAATTATTTTATTTATTATATTAATTTTGATTTTATTCATACTGAAATTGAAATCCCTTGGTAACCATTGATCAGACAAATGGTTAATGGCAGTTGATTTATTTATCAACTCAAGCTCCAGTAACCTGTTATTGGTATTTGTTTTTGTTTTTTTCTACAGTTCATTGACTATGCAAATAATGACTGATTAGTTAAAAACACAACCAACACTAGATTGTTAATTAATGAATTAATTGTTGCAGCTTTAATGTTCCCATGTATGCTCAAGTGTGTTTACATGTGTGTGCACACAGGTACATGGTGAGGGGGTTGTGAGCGGTGAAAGTGAGTGTGCCACAGCCTCAATGGTAATGACACATTTAATGCCATGTGAAACCGAGGCGTGCAAAGCCTTTAACATCCTGTTGGTGCTTGTCAGAGTGAGGGACAGTATTCTGAAGAAACTCTCAACTTGTGTTACAAAAGCACTGGTTTTTACAGTTATCACTTTGCTAAACACTTTGTTACAACAAATTGATAACAAATTTTGTTTCTTTGTTGTTTAGTTTTGAAAAAAAAAAATATATATATATATATAAGAAACAATGCTAAATTGGCATTTCTGTCTGCACGACAAAAGGCATCTTAGAGCTGCTGTCAACAATGATTTGAGATTCAGAGATAATTTCTCTGAACTGTTCTTATTGTGTCTTAAAGGTCCAGTGTGTAGGATTTAGAGGCACCTAGCTGTGAAGTTGCAGATTGCATCCAAAAGAATACTCTCCCACGTCTCAGCCTCTCCTTCCAAACATGTAGGAAAAACTCTGGTAGCCAAATTCATATTTAAAGCAAAAGTCCATACTTAGATCAGTGTTTGTTTTGTGTACTCTGGGCTACTGTAGAAAAACAACGATTCAACATGGCGAACTCTGTGGAAGAGGACCCGCTCTCTCTGTAAATATAAAGGGTTCATTTTAAGACAACAAAAACACAACAATTCTTTTACTCTGGTTATTATACACAAATGGAAACATACTTAATATCATATGCCTTTGCTACCAATGAATACTCAAAATCTTACACACTGGACCTTTAAGCGTTAATTTGGCTGTCTATTTGTTCCCATGTTTACTCAAGGGTGCTTACATGTGGTGTGTGTGTATATATATATATATATATATATATATATATATACACAGACTGTAAGAATGTTTGCGTGTGAGGGAGTTGTGTGCCAGGGGACGCTCCGGTTCCCATCTGTCTCTCAGATATGACTGCTACACTCAATAGCTTTCCGCCCCAGAAAGCAAAGTTTTGTGACAGGTGGTAGAAGTGAAACCTCTTGTCCGATATGATTGGACAAAAGGCCACAAGACAGCTAGTGACATACTTCGCCTCCATGTTACCTTCTCAGTTGCTTTTCATCTTTCTTTTTTTTCCCTGGGTGCATTGACACTGCTACACAGAGGCTGCTAGCGACAGTATCCTCCTTGTTTCGCCTGCTGCCTTTAAGGCTTTCTTATACAAAAGCTGAGAGTGGCACTAAGCTGTGTCAGTTGTCACACATCACTACACAAGTGAGGAATGCAGTGCTCGAGGGGGGGTTTGGTTGTGACATGGGACACAGAGGCATGCAAGTAACCCATGGGCTGAGGGAGTTGTGAGATGCTACAAGTATATACTGGTGGAAGTAGCTGCTGTCATAGCAGAGTGCTTGAAGAGATGAAACTGTCTTATTTCACTGCCTTCTGACAGGTGGAACTGGGGCCAGGCATCCGTGTGCTTAGCATGTGTTCGTGTGTACTGGATGGGCTCGCCCTCGATCACTCAACTGCAGTGTGGGGATTTGTATTGTGTTGCCTTGTGTTTCCTCTACATATCTCTAGGTTGGATAGTAAGGCCTCTGGGGTCTCCTTAGCCCAGCTGCATCCTCCACTTGTAGCCAGGTTTACACTGGAAGTTACTGGAGTTGAATCTTAATGGCTTTCCAGTCTAGTATAGCTCCCCCTCTACTCTGAGATGCAGATATAGACTACATTTCACCATGTACTGTACAAGGTATGTACCGACATGTCAAGCATAGTGAAAAGCCATGTGACACGTGTTCCATTTAATGCTTTACATAGCCTCCCTGCATGCAAGCAAACCTTCAGAATGTCAGGATAGACACAGTGGCTTGTAAGGCACATGCATTAGCTTGGTGTCTGGCTACTGTACAGAGACAGAAAATCAGAGTTTGGACATGCTTCGAAGATCCAAGATTGCTAATGCTGCCTTCTCTCCAAGACTCTCAAGGAGCGACTAAAAGTGAGACAAGCTTGACATTGACATGACGGATTAAGTACAGTATGCATACAGAGTCTGTCTATGCTTTTGGTTGGAACATTTATCACTGGCAAGTGATGTTTCTTTTCAAACTGAGATAGCTATATCCATTACTGCAGTGGTTCCTAAGCTGAGGCTCAGAATTCACCCAGGGGGTCAGGCTATGTATCTGTTTATTTTTCCAGCTTTTTTTTTGATAGATAGATAGATGGATATGCACCCTTTGTTTATGGGTCACAAGAAGACATTGCTTCGCTTTAAAGAAGATTATTTGCTTTCTTGTGAGATGAAAAGATTGATACCATTCTTGAGTTTGTGCATGAAGTATGAAGAACTGTGAGTTGATTAGCTTAGCTTGGCATAAAGACTGCATGCAGGTGGAAACAAGCTGGCTGTTTTCACTGATCACAAAGTCTGTCCCCTAGTACTAACTAATTCATTAATTTATTAGCACAGTATATCTTTGTTTGGCAACCACTGCATTACTTATTACAGACAAACTCTGACATGCCTTTAAGGGCACAAGATCCGATGTCCTTAATCCTGTGATCCCCTCCTATGAAAACCATAACATAAAATAGTCCCTGTAAGATGGTCATTGTTACAGGACTGTAGTGGAGTGTCCCTCTCATGTTTCATTTTACAAGGCACCTGGTGAGCCCCATAGCAGGTGCTCAGTTTCCGCTGCTAAACGTCGGGTGCCTATTTACTGTCCAGTGTGAAAGTCCAGTGCTATTTCCAAAGCGTGGTAACATTAGCCAGCCTGATCAATGCTTTCACCCCCAGCATGGGGCCACATACCACATGTCACGGTCTGGTTCACAGAAAAAAAAGGGAGGGTGGCAGACAGCCAGGGGGCCCCTCCTCTGCTTACGTTGTCACCCACACCCAAGAGAAACATTTCCAGTCCCCCAAATGTCAGTGGACAATTACAGTGGGGCGTCTAATGCACCGAGGCAACATGAGAGCCCGAGGGCGTGACGTCAGAAAGGCCAACAGTATACCAGCCTTTCTTGGGTATACGTTTGGAGAGGATCTGAGACCTGGTGTAAAAGAGAGAAGCGTGAAGGTGCCAAAGCTTGGTGGTCAGTCACCATCCACAGAGCCCCTTGACTTTTAATTCGTCCAGCCTGCTGCTGCCTTCTTAAAACCACACATTTATTTGGAACTCCCAACAGCCAACCATTCATCACTCTGCGACTCCCCTTTATTAGCTTGTCATCCATAGTAGAGTGTAATGGTGAAACCATCATGCAGCCACGACAGAAAACACTTAATGGCAAGGCTCGGGGCTATATGATTGTTCTTAATGAAAGAACCTTTCTGGAAATATCATGGAAAGATGAAGATATCGCACCATTTGAATGATCAAGAGCAGCTACCCTGCCAGTAGCTGGAATGTGCCACCCATGTCTGTGAGTGTGTCTGAACAGGCGTGCTGAAAAGCTACATAGCTTTCACATTGGTTCAGTTTATGGCGCTAGGTTGTGAAGTATAAAGAAGAAATGGGCGAGCGGGAAGAAAGAGAGCGCAGATGAGATTGTATCAGCCGCATGGAAACAGTTAGCCAAGCCCCAAAGCCTCCTTTGAACTGCAAATGGCTGTTAAGAAACAGCTTTCACTCAGAACACATTCGAATAACATGCCACCAACATGCAAGAGGACACAGAAACACACACTTCCACACACACACACTACCACCACCACCGCAACCGCCACACACAGGGACAACCCTGCCAACCACCCACATCCCTATCTAATCTCACCTGCAAGAGAGAAAAGCCATTATACAGTTTAATTTTCTCTTTCTCATTTTTTCCCCTCCTGGCAAAAAAAAAAAGATGATTTTTCAAACCTCTGACAGCCGAGCCTTTCGCAGGATTTAGTCCATCTGAAAACATGTGGTAAGCCTTGTGGAATGTTTCAAATGATTCCCAGATGTGGGCCGCAGACAGGTTTAACCCATTCTTTTCCCGCTCAGCGGCAGGGAGGAGGTGTAAAGGAGGCCCTGCCGGGAGAAAGTCTGAGCAATATCAAAAAACCTTTATCCCTCTCCGTCGATTTTTGTTACTTTCAAAGCATTAGGGCTCACTGAACTGTGGCTTAATGTAATTTGCCGTAAACCTAAAAATGGAAGTCCTCTTATGCTGCATTACCCAAGAATAAAGAATGCGAGAGCACTGCTTTTTCCAGATGACTCAGCAATCGCAGGGACCTGGCATTAAGGAAAACACCTTTATTTGAGACAATTCATACTCCTGACATGGTTAACTTCTCTCCGCATTGCTCAACAGACTGTTCTCTTGGCTTTTTTCCCTTGCAGAGCAACCTGTAACAAAGCAAAACATTTCTCATATCAGCTCGAAAAAGCAACGTCTCTCTGGGCATGTATAGACTGCCGAGTTTAGTCCGTGCCATACAAAAGAAATACAAGGATTAAGCTTACTTAATGCTTCACTTGACCTTCATCATTATTGTTTGCATGGTACAATTAAGCCAAGGCCTGAAACAGAGTTACTGGATTGTTTTATGAAGGACATTGTAGTTGTAGTAACACTCCCAAAGATGGCGGTTTTGATGAGATAGGGAGGGAGGTAACAGAGGAGCCAAACTACTAAACGGGGTGGAGAGAGTGAGCCGCTTGATATCCTATGAGCAACAAACTCAAGTGACCCCATTCCCTGTTCTCCCTCTCTATCTTCAGCTCTGCCGTTTCCCTCCCCTCCGCCTTTTTCTCTCTCTCTCTCTTTCTCTCTCTCTCTCTCTCTCTCTCTCTCTCCTTCCCTCTATACTTCCCCCTCTCTCACCAGCCTAGCCAACTGTGAAGCAGTTGTCCAACACGCCCGTCAGACTGCCAGCCAGCATGTTGGACTGAGTCCCATTATACACAATCATAACAGACAGAAAGGGTACATGCAGACAACTGATAGAATTGCACTAAAATTGAGGGCAGGGGAGAGTGGCAGGCAGTCACTCTGGAAGCCAGTTGGTGAGCAAGCAAAGAATGATAGAGGAGCAGTCAGAGAGGGAGAGATAGAGGGAATAGTCTTGTGCTATGAGGCTCTTAGCAGGATACCATAGGCCATATGAGGCCAGAGCAGGCTGGGAAAGATTGTTACTGCTTTGAGCTTCCACATGTGAATGCACCGCAAAACCCCCTCTCCCTTTTTTTTTTTTTTTTTTTGCCTCCCTCCCACAAGCCTCCCCAAGGAAAGACCAGTGTTTTAAAAGAAGCACAAACAACTGCCAACTCCAAATTCTGCTTTTTATTTCTGAAGGGGAATCAAGCGTGCTTTTGCTTCCTAAGCGCTGCTGTGTTGCAAGCAGCCCACTGCTCTATTAACTCAGGTCACCCATTAAGAAAGAGCAAGTTTTTAGGTCTGGGATAGTGAAGGGAGGAGGATAGACGACAGTAGGGGCCCTCTCATTTCCACCTGTTCCCATCAAATATCCACTTTCGCATGCAGTGCTTTCAACACCAAGTGCTGGATAACAAAAGCTAAGGCCACGGCCACTGTGACTTTAAGATCAGGAGTTTATTTCGAGAAATAGTTTGACACTTTAAGTTTTTATGAGAAGATCAATACCACATTTAAGTCTGTGCATTAAATCGGAGGCTGGAGATAGGAGTTGCGCAGCTTAGCATAATTGAAGCAAGGGGAAACAGCTTTTAAACTTATTAAATATCACTCCCAACACCCCTGAATTCACAAACTAACACATTTTTCTGTGTGTGTGTGTGTGTATGTGTGTACTTGACACACAATCTGCACCCTTGTTGTTACTGTGAGGTTACCAGTAGAGACTCTGGGAAGTCCCTGTGCCCAACTGCTGGTCGCCAAGAGCAAGTTTCAGCACTTAACTTCCCATAAAACAACAAATTACTGTTTTTACTGTTTGTGTACCGTTTAAACAAACAAGACACAACATGCTAATTACTGAGCTTTCGAGGTGCTGGTAGGCAGATTCCCCTGTTTTCCAGCCTGTATGCTAAGCTAAGCTAACCTTCTCCTGCCTCCAGTTTCACATTTATCATAGAGATATGAGATCGATATTCATCTTCTCATCTAACTGTGTGCTTCTGCCTATTTTCTAAAATGACCTTTTAATTTAAATCTGGGCGAGCTGTAATGAAAATAAATTTATTTCAACTTCCCCTCTCAGGCATCTAAGCCAAACAAACATGTCATGTGATAATGTCATGTCACGCAACATGAGTGAAACATCCTCTCCAAACGAACCACCTGGCAGCCTCCATCTGCACAGCGCCTTTATACCCACACACACATAAGGTTATGTTACACGCCCTCCCTCCTACCGCGTCTTCCATTTTGGATCATTGGGGTGCCAGTCGCCAACATGTTCCCCTTCCCGGCATCTCATCAGAGGAAACCCAGAGAGTATGTCCCTTTAATTAGACCGCCCGTGAAAATAATGGTGCATTAATGACATTTCTATGGGGGCCAATGAGCTGGAACAACAGAGGAAAGACTAAATCACAAATCAATTCCAACAAATGTAATTAAGGCTTAATTAGCCTCCAGGGTGTCACTGGAATGCCATGGAGGGGATGATGTGGAGGAAGACAGAAAGCGAGAGGGGAAGTGAAAGGGAAATTTAGACAAAGTGACATCGTCATGGGTCACGAAACCAACGTCCACCACGATAGCCTACCTCATGTACAACAATCATAAAGGACATACTACATTTATTGTGTATCATGCCCAGACTGAACATTACATAATGCTATCAAAGCTTTGATTAAAAGTCATAAGAAAGGCTTGCTTCTGTATGCTAAATGTGTGGCTCTTGGCACGTGCCTAGGCGGTTTTAAAGGGGAGGGCTGATTTAAAGGCAACACTTCCAGTGTGGAGCCACACAGCCAGCGCTGGGTAGAGAAGTGCTAATTCTCTATAAAAACAGCAGCATGTACGGTTAAGCCCAGCAACATTCTGGTGTTAAAAAGAAAGGAAGGGGGGGAGGAGAAAAAAACAACAGAGAGGGGAAAAAAAAAAAAAAAAAGAAATGCAAAAACCGCAGGGAGGCTTGGAGAGGACTGGCCTGCCTCGCTGGATGCCAGATCACACAAACACAGACTCTCGCGCCAATAAATGAGCTTCATAAACTGCAATTAAAACCCTGGGCACTAATTTAGTGGAAATGGCAGCCTGTAAAAAGCGGAGTGTTAGAGAAAGGAGGAGAGGAGGAAGAGAGGCAGAAAAAGGGGAAATCTAGTTCCTGGACTTCCAACAGATTTTTTCCCTTTCTTTTCTTTCATCCCTTGCATTAATGCAGAACATACCGTGCGTATATTTTTTTCTTTTTCCTGGTGCCGCACACATGCAGAAACATGGATACAATGAGCTACTCACTCACATGCAGGGAAGCGTAAACTTTACACACAGATTCATTTGTTTATGCATTAAAATCCCAATAAACAGCTGAAATTATTACCAAACGTTACAAGGGAACACGAAATGTCACATGGAAATACTGTCTCTCACACACACCTACACCCTCTGAAGCCTCTCCCAACAGCCATCCAGGACAGCAGGCAGGCAGGTCTGTCATATCAGAGGTGTCGGGGGTGGACTGGACACGGCTGATGGGAGACATCTGCCCTGGCTGCCTGTCTATCGGGGTCAAAGACTATAGAATGAGGTGTCAGCATTGTGATAAAACAGCCCACACACACACATACACACACACACGCACACACATATACAAGGTGCAGGCAGAGAAAGGACCGTAAACACATCTTACTCCCACCACTCAGCAGACAGCATGGTCTAAACCATCAAGTGACACACTTGATATGCTCCTCAGGTCCGTGTGTACATTACAGCGAGACCGGTTGTAATTCAGGATGAGTGGTCATGTCATGGGACGCAGGGCAACTCTGTTAGATAATGTCGTAAATGCCTTTCGCTGTGGTGCCGTGGTGCAGGGTGACAGTGGAATATCAGAGGCTGAAAAAAAAAAAGTGTGTGCGCCTGGTGCGGCGTGTGAATTCCTTGTACACCAGCAGCAGCTATTCCTTCGCACAGGATGGGTGGTTTCAACATCTCTTCCTGGTTAAGATTACCGCAGAGTATCGTCTGACCTTGAGCTGGCTCGTCTTCTCCCACCTTTAAGACTGATCATAAGTTGGAGCTTTAAATGTTATTCATGGAACCTGCATAGTCAACTTCTTCAAATGTCAGGAAAATGGCAAATACCACAGTAATGTCAATAAAAATGCTCACATATCATACCCGTAACTGTAGGTAGAAAAGCTAAAAGCAGTGCAGTGAGCTTGTATAAATGTCAAATAGTTATGCATAAGAAATCTTTGAGGACTATTTTTATTTTTCATGGTGTGAGTGTGTGTGTGTGTGTGTGTGTCAGAGAATGTTACTGTAAAGCCCTAAACACACACCAGTGGTCTCATCCCTGCACTGTATCCCACCCCGTGAAGGCTAAGCATACACTGGAACTAAGTAAGCAATGCCCTGTGCTATGTTGCCTTTTTTAATTGCTTATTGATTGCTTTGTCACGCTGTGACAGAAACAGGGGAAACAATGAGGGAAAACCTGGATGTGATGAGAACTGAGGGGTTGTAATGCATGGCTGAGCGGGAGACAGTCTCAGAGGGGGGCGAGCATAAAGTAAACTCTGCTGGAGAGTAAATAAAAGGGATTTAAAAAAAAAAAAAAAAAAAAAAACACAGTGTGCACCGCCTCACAGAAGGAGCTCCAGTTTTGAAAACAAGAGCAACTATTTTTGAGGCTATTATAAAATCCATAATAAAGAAGAAGAAGAGAGCTACACAGATAAATAGACTTGTCCTCGGTTGCTAATCTGGGCATGAATTTCTTCTTTCTTTGTGAAAAAGAGAAACAAGATGAGCTTGGCAACGGAAGTTTGAGGTTTAGGCTTTTATCACCACCCGAATTCTCTGCTCTATCTCTTTTTTCGGTTTCCTGTGTAAGTCACCATTACGCTAATGTGCCCTTGATGGCTCTCTGCATGAGCAGTCACTCACAGTTTAAATAAGAGCGCAGGGTTACATGGGAGCAAGTAAAAGTAAAACACCCAGAAAAACAATGAGCGAAATTGAGCAACGTCTTATAATTCAGTTTCTGTTCTGAAAGCTTTGCAGATTAGTGTTTGTGAGATCAAAGTAGTTTTGGAGTGGATTTTATCAGATCGTGCCCTTTCAACACCCTCGGTCAAGAAATGATTTCTTCTAAATGAAAAACAGCTCTCGGTTTGAAGATGCTATATTACCGATCATTAACAATGAAGATGTAGTGCTGAGGATATAAAAGGGCATATTTAGATAATTATATTAATACATAAGTGCAGACATTTCAGTCACTAGTTTCAGTCTCTATATTGGCACTCTGACTCACTGTCACGATGACTCATGGCATGCAGGCACGCAAATGGGAAATGATACCCACATATAATAATCAGTCGGGATCAGATGTTGCTCATCTGTGACTTCTGCTGATTTTCCCAGGGTTACAAGTGGCCACACAGAGACTGACAGAAACAGGCAGTGAGAAGTGACCATAATCCTCAAAATGTCTCCCTGTGATCCGCGAGGAACCTGCTGCTGATCTGATCTAAATGAGGCGGAGAAGGAAAACTCCTTCCCTTGATCTCCCTGCAAGAAAAAAAAAACAAATATCACAAGGGCAGCTAGAGAACCACAGCAGTGTGATGGTAATCTTGCACAGTGACCATAATCCTCAAAATGTCAGAGGACAGAGGTTTTAACAAAGTAGGGAGGAGTGAAAGTACAGATTTTCATTTTCCGTCCAATGTCAAATAAAACTAGGACTTGACAGCAGTCTGTTTTTAAGCGTTTTCTGTTCACATAGAGTGGAAAATCTTGTGGGCATCAAGTGTAAATAACTACCACAGATAATTCTACGCTTTCAGATGTATAAAACAACAAATATGAATATAACAGACGTTTATTTGTTCAGCGCATATTAAAATACTTATCTTTTTTGGACTTTCTTTTTCTTACTTTACCCTCAAGGGCATTGCTACTAAGAATACCCTTAGGTAATTCACAAAAACACACCAGCCTTTTCCTGTTGTCTCTACCACCGACAGTGCGGTTTGTCTGCACGCCTATGACTGAGGGTAAGAGGAAGTATAGTTTCTAGTCTACAGTTACTCTTTCACTATCAGATGCATGCACAATTTCAAGAAAAACAAACACAGATAACATAAATTTACAAAGTAGATATCGATCATGATGTTTCATTTTTCAGAAGCAAACTTGATCTTTCAATAAAGAAATTCTTTTTTTTTACTCAAGTTTTATTCAGGTTTTATTCAGGTGCCCAGGAGGCAAACTCACACCTCTTCAACCCTCCAGTTCCCAATCCAATCCCCAATGGACTGACCTACTGCCACTTCATCTATAAGGAAGTACTGAAAACTGACAGGATACCACACTCTGGGTTGTGGCTGTAAAAATTAGCTTCTAAATGAAAATTTCAGTTACTTCCTAAAAGTTTTCTTGCTATGATAACAGTAGATTACTGTTTAAAAGGTTACTGGCATTCTAAATAAGGCAATGATGGAAATTTGTTCTAGAGGTTAAAGTGTCCTCTATGGTGACCCAGTGTTCAAGAATATGTGATGAAGTGCTGTCAGGAATGGTGCCCTTCCAGTAGAGAAAGCATGATGCAGTGCCATATAGGCTGCCGTACATGCTATAAAGAGGTTTGAAACTGTTTCACCATAAATGCATCACGGCTCTCTGCATGCTGGTGCCCCACTGCATGCAGCCGGTGACCTTTATATTTTTTAACTGCAGCCCTTTGGACAGCCTGAGTTTGCCACTGTGCTGTTTACAGGGTCTTGCAAAGGTTCTCTTTCAAATTCGGAGCCAGTCCGTGGCTCTGCAAAGTCCCACTTTCTAACAACCAGAATGAGCAAAAAAAGAGAAAGTATCGTCAGGCTGGAACAATGCCTTGTGTCCATGTTAATCCACAACAAATCCGAGCCACTCATTATGCCAGAGCTGATTAGGGAGTGCAGTTTAATAAGAGCTAACCTATAGTGATGTTGGGAAGAGGCTGTAAAAACAGGCAGGGATTATCACGCCCACCACAGGGCACAGGGAGCAGCGGAAGTGGCAGATGTGACAGTTGCATTTGGAGATGGCCAGATGTGTCAGAAGCTCAGTGTCAGGCACGGAGATTAAGGTTGCGCTGTCCTGGTTGGATTAGCGCCAGGCGCTACATGATGCTAATGGCTTGGCAGTGGCAGGCAGAGTGAAGGCACAGGTAGGCTGTCAGATGTCAACATGGGGCTTTTGTGTTTGTGCCTGGATCTTCCCTCCACACGGCTCCCTGGACCCTCTGCAAGACAACCTTACTTTACCAAAATAGATGAATGATGATATAAAAGTCTTGGTACTGGGATTATGAAAGGGGCCACACCATGCAAAGGTCCAAACGTTTTGATCTTGATCTAGTAGATACATCGTTGGCCTTCATCCTGTGTGTCTTTTGTCTTATGTCCCTTCATTAGATGTACAAAATGAATGTTTCATTGTCAGACAAGGAAAAAGACTTTGCTAGAATATTAAAGCAACCGTACCTGCTGTTCATGTCCACACTCTGCACAATCTGATATGATCCAGTGCAATAGCTCTGCAATAAATGTGACTTTTGCGAAGTTTATTACGCTCAGTTATCGCATTACATAGGATCGATTCAGTGTGAGATAGTTTGTTGTGGTGATGTACTGGATTAGCTGTTATGATACTGCACAGGTGTTAACATATTTTTGTGTTTGCACCCTCTAGAGGCAGCCAGGTAAAGGCACTGAAGCTGGAGTTGAGCAAAGATGACTGTACGTGCTGTTCTTGTAAGCCTGCTGTTGCTGTTACTGACCCCAGAGCAGGACCGAGGAAAGATGTAACAACAACAAAAAAGGAACAGAACAGAATGTAACACAGTGAAATATGCAACGCTACACAATGCAACACAAGACACTGTGATGCAATGCAGTGCTTTCCCTGTTGTTTGTTTACCAGGACCACACCTGAGTTACTGTGCCATATTTTGCCTTATCATATTACCTGTCAGATGAAACAATGCAACTCTGTGTTCATCAATTAATCTGTTGGTTATGAATTGCTGGAAAATAGTATGTGTCCAGTGCCCATTGCTTGTGTTGCTGTTGACTGACAGTCCAAAGACACATACATTCAGTTTACAATGATATAAAAAGCAAGAAACATCAAATATTTGTCCTTTTGGTGGGAATATATTAAAGGATGAGGCTGACATTATGCTTTTACTGTCAGCAAATTCCTTGAAAAGGCCAAAACTAACAATATGTTGGTCTGTTTCTCTTTACAAATATGTTTTTCAGTTGCTCAGTAATTTCCTTCAACAGCCAGGCACTGTAGTTCTTCGCAAATGTTAGTCAGACGGGAGCAAATATTGTATTTGTACTATGATTAGCCATGGATTAATACACATCTGGTGCGTTAGTTAATATTTACAGCAGGAGAGTGTATGTGGGATTAAATCAGAATAAACTACAGTTTGGGCGTTCGTCATAATGAATTGATTATCTTTTTTTTTTCTGCTGATTTTTCTGTCAAATAATCGTTCCAGCACGACATAATATAACACAAACAGATAACAGACGTGGACAGTGAAAGCAGCACGGCGGACAGTGAACTGGCTGAGCCGGCTGGCAGGCAGCAGGCAGGCTAGCTCCTCCGGGGAATGCTTAGAAACGGGAACATGAGTCCACATTTCTAGACAGTGACTGGCCTAGTTTCAAGAATACAGTCCATGCTCTCTCTCTCTCTCTCTCTCTTTCTCTCTCTCTCTCTCCCTCTTTTTATTCTGCCTCTTCCTTCAACACCACAGTGGAGCAGCCAAACAAATCATGCAAAGTTAACATCAAAGTTTGACTCTCAAAGGTCACTGTATCTCTCATAGAAACAGCCGACCTCTGTGCTGCTGACGGGAGGAGGTGAGCCGATGGAGGCAGTGCTTTTGGAGGCGGGAGGATATTATTACTTTTTTTGGTATTTTTCCTATCTTCCCTCATCCCCTGACCTCCCACCCTTCCATCTACACATCTCATTATTTTTTGATATCCCCCTACTTTCCCATCCCATCTATATCCCTCCCTCTCTGTCTCTATGTCAGCCTCTCCCTCTCTCGCTTGTCCCCTGTTTTAAGGACACAGGCTTGTTGAAGTGGAAAGCCGGCCTGTCGCTTGATATTATTGCCAACATAGGACCAGTGGAGTGACACAAGGTGTGCGGAGCCAAAAAAGAAAAAAAAAAAAAAAATCCAACCAAAACAGATGAGACAACTGCATTAGCTCGCTTTCTCTCTCTGTGTGTCTTTCTGGCTTTTACGTCCATCCTTAGCTCATCCCTGCAGGACTAGAACAAACACAGAGACTCTTAGAACAAAAGGGAGAGAAAGGAAGTGTGGAGGAGCGGTTTAGAGGGAAAGAGAAATGATTAGCACAGCCGGTAATAGAGAGTGGAAGGGACAGGACATGAGAGAAGGAAAGAGAGTCTTTGGAGCGAGCTGTAATCCAATAACAGGTCTTGTGAAAAGACACGCCGACCATAAAAACTCCAAAGAGGTTACGTGGGGACTTAGCTGGATATATAGAGCATGTCCAGTTGGCAGAAGAGGATGATGGGACAGAGGAGGGCAACAGAGAGAGTGGAAGAGAGGACAACAGGTTTGTTCATTTGTTAATCCCCTACAGCCCCCCCACCTCCAATGTGTTCATCCCAATCTTTCGCTCCAGTGGAAAGTCACCTCCCCCCGCTACACCGTGATAAGATTTCCCTGGAGAGAGTCAGATGGTGCCACTCCACCCCCACTTCTCTTTACCTCCTTTTCCTCTCCTTTTTACTGTTTTAACCTCCCTCCCTCTTTCTCTCTCTCTCTCTCTCTCTCTCTCACTCTGTGGGTCTTTCTCGTCTTCCTCTTCCTCTCCTCCTGCCATCGTATCACTCATTCCACCAGCACTGATGTGTGAAGAGCGCTGGGGGAGAAACCTCCACCGAGGGGCCTCTTAAGCATTCAAGGTCACCGCTTGACAAAGTGTACGCTGCAGCGCGTGTGAGTGTTTCACAAGGCATGTGATGTTTTGTAATATTTGATGCGCTTCCCTGCAAATCTGACGGGCGCGCGCTTGTGTACGCGCGCGCGCGTTGCGTTGCGTTTGCGCAGTTTGCGAAACAGGATGACCTGTGGTCAGGGTGTGTCCTGGCAATAAGAGTGTTTACACTCTTTTAAAGACTCCGTTCCAACATCATCAGTGTTTCCTAAAAACAAATTGACTCACATGGGTTTAGTTGTTAAGTTCGATCTTATCACACATCTGTCTAGCGAAAACCTTACATCTTCGAACTGATGACTTTCCCGGAAAGGAAACTATTTTCAGCTTGATATCTGCATAATATTTGAACGAGTTTCATAAATCCAAAGATTAGAGGCTGCTTCTAAATCATATGTTTAGATAATGATCTCATGAACTCAAGCTCCAGCATGGTGTGTTCTGATAGCTGGATGGTTGACAGTGTCCCTGGTTTGATCCTCCCCCTTGAACACCCCTCACTTCCTGTCTGCCTCTACACTGCCTGTCAAATTAAGGCAAATATGTCCAAAAATAATCTTTAAAAAATAGAGTTAAAACATTAAAAAAAAACTGTAAAAATCAGCTTTCATGACAGCACCAATATAAATTTTAATCTGCTCCAGTCATACTGCTGTACGCTAAAACTTCAGCAACATTTGCTGAACCAAAACGGAAACCAAATGTGATATGATGCAATAAAAAAAAAATAAACAACTACAACTACTATCTATCAAATGTGATGGAAGTGATAGAAGACTCACTCACACTTATTTCGACACACACAGTGAGTGACAGTGATGTACGGTCTGCAGCCATCAGCCAAGCTAACATTGATCAGGACTGGCTGCCAGCTCACCACCAAATCAATCATGTCCATTGATCCAACACCATGGGAAGAATGTGTGTGTATATTGGGGAATATTTGTTGTTGCAGGCTGTAAAGAATATGATATTACAGGTTAAAACCGGGGGAAAATCAATGCTGATTTACAAGGCTGCAGTTCTCGAGTAGCTCCGGCAAAAAAAAAAAAAGAAAAGAAAAGAAAAGAAAAGATGCTGCATTTAGCTTATTATTTTAGAGTCCTCTTTATTATTAAGAGTATACATTGATCTTCATTTCAACGCATTTGTGCGCCTTCTAAAAAGAGTGACCGAAGGAGAGAGGAGGTGTTATACATGCCAAATGACACCAAGAAAGTAATGTGAAGATTTTATTAAAACGGCTGAAAAAAAAAAAAGTTTTATGTGCTTTGAATGGAGTTTTGAAAACCGATAATCTTGCCTCCCACCCTGCAACAAAGATCAGAGTAGAGAAAGAGAGCAAAAAGAGTGGGAGAGACATGGCCCCGAGACCTGCCAGTGTTTTCAGACCCTCCCTCAGTACTTTTTCCTCCAGGGTCTGCAGAGGTACTGTAGAGCTGAAGATGTTTGACACAGACATGGCGATAAAAGACAGCTGAATGAAGAGAAATGAATGTTACAGTGTGCGTACGAGAGAGAAAGAGAGAGAGAGAGAGAGAGAGAGAGAGAGAGAGAGAGAGAGAGAAAATACAAATGATCACATGCTGGTGGAATGAGCCATACTCCTGCTCCTCTTATCTATCTGGGGGAGGAGAGGAGACGAAAGCAGAGTGAGTATCACACTGGGACCAAAACATAAAAATCAGATGGAGGGAAAAGAAGAAGAAGTGAGGAGGTGGGGTGCAGTGGGAGGCGGACTACCAGACCTCCCCCCAGAAAAAGAATGACTGGAACATGAAGAGCCTGCCTTTATGGTTTAAGAACAATGTCCTGCATTCTTTTTCTTAACCACAAAACTGCAAGGCACTTACCCCTCTGCACACACACACACACACACACACACACACACGCACACATGCACAAAAGCGTTACACACACCTCTTGCAGAACACATAAATGCAGGCGTCCTCGTCCACATGTTCACTCACAGAAGTGCACAGGCTTTTGCTTTTAAAAAAAAAGGGGGGGGGGGCACATTACACATGAAAGGATGTGGGGGGTGGTCGAGGGGCAGCGTAGGGCGGCTGTTCAGAGTGTGTGTCTTTTTATCAGGTGAAGGAGAAGCAGGGAGTTGGGGTTGGTGGTGGTGTAAGATTTATCTGCTGCCGTCGGAAAACTTTGACCCCTGAGTTGTAAATCTGTCAAAGGAGTCTAGCCAGCTCAACAGGAAACATGAAGAGGAAAGAGGGGAGGTGGTGTGGGGGGGGGGGGGGGGGGTGAGGTTGGAGGGACTGGGATGTTTGGGGTAGGGAGGTGCACACACCGTAAGCCCAACCATTTCAAAAGAGGCACTTTTCAGAGCTGGGGAGCGGGAGGTGTCCCCATCATGTTTACAGTTCTGAAACTGATCCCTCACAGCCCGACGAATCCCACTCCAGCGTTACCCCGCACCACATCACTCCCCCCAAAATTGTTTTTGATATAATGATATCTCAGTGTGGTTGTAGCATCAGAATTACAATCAGAAACCTTTTTCTGTGCAAAGCCTTGAAAATGTGACTTTGACGTGGCTCACACAGGTACACGTCCAATGAAAAGGACACATTTTAAACATTAGCGTTCAGCTGTTATGTTGTGCTTGATCCATTCTTGAAGTGCTGGGAAAAGGAATTCAAGGAAAGCACGAATGGTATTGAGACTATGTCCCCACAAATCAATACACATTTTTTTATATATTTTTCTTGTTCTGGGCTTTGATTCACAATACGGTCCACCTCCACAGAAAGGTGTAGCATAAAGACACATTTTCAAGGTTCTTCTTTTTGAAAAGATGCATTCAGGGTGCAGCGCTTAAACACATGGTGAAGTATATCTCTGTGTCTCAGTTACAAAGTCCATTTGTTGTCGCCTTTCTTAGTAATTACATGTTTCAGGACGGCTGATCCAGACAGTTTCAGTGTTTTCATGAACATGCTGTCAGGCAGCTAAATGAGTATAGAACAGTTATTTGATAAAGGTGTTTCATACAGATGTCTGTGAAATACAGTTAGCTTTCTATAAGACAGCATTTATGAAATAACATTTTACATTAATGCAGTTGTTGAATAATATAAATTTATGTCCAGTTGTATTATAGAATCAAAAAACAAAAGTAGCTATTAAACATCCACTTGATGCTCGCTACAGATTGAGTCAGTCTCCATAAGTCCCCATGTTAAAATATCCAACTTCACAGAAATAAACATGTTGACAGCCTGGTACAAAAACAGTTTTGGTCTCTGCTCAAATTATATAAAGTTATGCAGAATTAAGAGCGCAGCCCGCTTTGATTGACAGAGGGGTGCTATTACAGATGGCATGTTTAAGCACCCAGTCATCATTTGGCCCGCCTCAGGTCCACCGATGATTCACAACTTTCCCGAATTTCTGATTAGCCAGGAGGCGAAAGCAGCAGCGTTACTAACATATTCGTCATAAACAGCCCAAATAACTGATTTTGACGGTGACAATGGCACAAAATGAAAAGTTAAGGACTCGAGTTGGGAATATATCTGTATCAAACTTTAATGGCAATACATTCAACTGCTTCCCGAGACATTTCAGTCAAAACCACAAATGGCAGCCTCATGGTTGTGCTCCAGGAAACGTCAGGGGATCGCCAAAGTCATTAGGATTCATCCTCCTCTGGGGATTATAAATGTCCGTTCAAAATTTAATGGCTATCCATACAATAGCTGTTGAAATATTTCAGTCTGGACCAAAGTGATAGACTGACCAACCAACTGACCATCTGACAGACCAACACTGCCATCTATCCAGATACATTCCTTTTGGTTTGTGCAGTTACAGCGTGGAAAGAAAATCCTCAGAAAACAACTTTATACTTTGTTTGGCATTTTTTTTTAAATGTAACTAAGTCATTGTGGACAAACCCTTATGAGACAACTGTGGACATGAATATATAATTCAACTAAAAGTGCTACTGTACATGATGCATGTTTGGAAAAACTCAAGACAAAGCTTGCGTTCCCCGGTATTTACATTCTGACAGACCCTTCCTTCTTTGCAGGTAGTGTAGCAGACATTCATCTCCTTGATCTATGCCAGATCAGCAAGCGAGCAACTGTCATACACCCCATGAAAAGAGATCATACCTTTACTTACCCTGTGGCAAGCACAAACAATGATGCAGTGTAGAACCGATTGAGAATTGGAGCACAGTACTGCTGCAGCTAAACAATGTGTTTTTGTGTATTTTCTTGAGTTGAACCCTTCTCCCCCAAAAACCAAACAAAAAAATGCATCTATTTCCTGTGTTTCATTATATTTAACCAAACACAGCATTCACAAGCATAAACCGTGATAGTCAGGTGTTTGAATCCACATCCAGTACATTATCAAAAGGCTCACTCAACCAAACATCTTTCCACTGGGATAAGTGTGACCGGTCTGTCCTGTGCATCCTGTCCTGTGTGCCTACTCTGTGCCAGTGGGGCAGGGCAATTGGACACACTTTACGGAGACTAAAATCATCTATTACTGAGCCCTGGGAAACCCCAACACCTTGGCACAGGGTGGCACGCTGTCACAGGCTGCCTTGGGAACAGCTCAATTAGCCACCTGGCCACTGCCTCCCCATCGCAAGACGGGGAGCTTTTCAGCCCGTGGGCAGAAGTGCAATGGATCAAGAAGATGGGAGGATTTTGGCAGGCATGCAGCTGCACACACAGCTTTAAGGGAACACCTTCCTCAGCGTTGGATATTGTTTTTTTTGTGTGTGTGTGTGTGTGTCTGTGTGTGTTTTTGTGTTTTCAAATTGTCCATAAACAGTCTCTATGACAGGAATGTGAGAGAATGAGATCATCCAAGAGCTATTGTTCACCCACACCTTCGCATTGCATCGCTTTAACCGAAAATCCCAAATGGAAACAAAGAGACAGCAAGAAGGCTGAGACATTGTGTCAGAGAGTTCATTCACAAATTACAAAGGGATGTATGCAGCTATAGTGTGAATGCATTATATAAACAGCATGTAAATAGAGCTGTCAAGTCACAGACAAAGAAACCTCAAGAACATTAGAGGTGTTTGATCTAAGTTTGATCGACTAGCTATATGCTAACAGACCTGGAGACGGTGTGTAAGCGGCTGTTGTCCCTCTTTGCGTTTGCACGTGTGTAGTTTGTAAGTGTGTCTAAATGACAAAGACAGAAGCCAAACAAGGGCATAGTCAGTCAGTGCCCTAGACGTACACCGAACGCAAGCACACACATGCTGTCAACCCCTCCTCCACCACCACCCCCCCTACGTACACACACACTTCTCACATTACTGTGGGTGAGGGATTTTTTCATGCTTTCGTTGAGTGAAAGAGAGAAAGAGAGGTGTGAAGCCTCAGTCACGCAATGCCGCCCTGTTTGGTTCACAGTGTGTGTGTGTGTGTGTGTGTGTGTATGTGTGTATTTTGGGTGCCATGGCAAAGTGTGTGTGTGTGTGTGTGTGCGTGTGCGTGTGCGTGTGCCAAATTTGGTATGTATGTTGCGGTTAGCTAGTGAATGCATCTCTGCATCCAGAGGTGACAATCTGACATTGCACACAGGAAGTTGTAGTTCCTGACACCACCCTTCCATGTTAAAAAAAGAAAAGAAATTTGCACCTTAAAAAAAAAGGAAAAAAAAAGAAAAAAATCTATTTCAAAATCTCTCACCACTGCTTGTCTGCTCACGGGTCTGGAAATATCATTAGTTTTCAACAATGGACTCAAGGGGCAAGCTCACTAACAAAACTAGCACACTGGACTGCCTCAAGTGAAGCATGGTGGCAGTTTATATATATATATATATATATATATATGTGTGTGTGTGTGTGTGTGTGTGTGTGCACGGGCCTGCAGGAACATGTGTGCATGTGCTGGCATTAGGGAGGTGCAGAGGGCATGAGAGGCCAAGTTTGGGGAACTTGTTGTGGTAACAGATACATGTGCGGCTTCAGAGAAGGGGAAGTGAAAGCCGAGGGCCGCAGCTGTTCATGTCTAGAAGGTCTCATCTATGCTAACAATAAGAGAAAGGAAGTGAAGAGCAGAAATTGGCAGCGTGCCGCAGTAATCTGTTTGTTACAATCTGCCATGCATGTGAGTCTAACTGTGCGTATTATTGCCGTCTGTACCAGCAAGGTACAACAGTCACACTTCCGTTTTCTTTTTTTTTTTTTTTGCTGTTGTTGTTTGTTTTTTCTGTTCAGGCCTTTTCGTCTTCACTGGTTACTGCTGGTGGGATATCACAATAGCGGCATGCTGAAAAGCAGAAAGCTGTTATTTTTTATGCAAAACTGAAGTGAGTCATTCTAGATTTCGATGCTGACAAACTGATTTGCCTCAACAAGAAAAGGTCAAAGTGACACCACATCGAAAGTGGCACTCCGAAACCTCACCTAAGCTATTTCCTCCATGATGCGGTGTGTTTCCACAAAGGTCTTGGATTTTATAAGGTCACGATGACTGGTAGTGTTTATTTGAGGACTTTTGGATGAAATCACATTTCTCACACTGATTTAATGATCGTAACATTTTGTGCAATGCTGGTTATGCCTTCACAGCATCATGCTGTTTTTGGTTTTATTTTGCACTTGCAAGCTAGCCAGCTAGGTTAACGTTTTAACTAAATCATTACTTATCACACTTTATGAATCCATAGGAGCACCAGCCATGCTGTGGCTAATTAATCTAGATGTTGGCACTTTCAGAACTATTTTTAGGACCTGCTCACACCAATGTGCATCAGTTAAATTACCAGTATGTGTCAGCTGATACGATACTAAAAGTTCACACCTTGTCGAGAACATTAATGTAGAAACATTTCTTTCTTTTTGGTAATTACAAGAATAAAAGCCTATTTTCTGATTTGACTTCAGGATGAAGATCAATTACAATAACACTGAATCACTGAATGGAAACACTTGATGAAGATGGAGCAGAAGCTTCAGAAGTCTAGTCCACTAGTAGACACTGTAATCCTCTAAACCAGGACAAGAGTACCTCCTGGATCAATCTCCAAATGAAGAGTGAATGAACTGCGCTCCCTAAGCCAGGTGCTTTTGAGCAAGATACCAAACCAGCTGCCCCATAGTAGCATGTCTTTGACTGATTTAAGACTCTAGTTGTATTGTGGCCTCTTCCAGGTGTTGAGGTGTGTGTGACTGTCAGGAGAGTAAAAAAAAATTAAAAATAATCACCTCTACTAGTGCTCTCAGATTTTCAGAAATCAGCACAGCCTAGTCGAGAAAAGTGGAGGTGAAGGTTGTTTTTGGCCTGAACTCAAATACCCCCACACTTTACCTCCCCGTGTTCCCCCCTTACCCATCTCACAGACTCCCACTCTTAAGCCCTGAGCTCCAGTATGAAATCAACATTGGGCCTGCAGGAAATGAGAGATCTCCACAGGAGATAGAGGAGGGAGGGAAGGTGGAGCAGGAGACAAAAGAAAAACAGCGGAAAGAACCATAGATTTGACTTTTTGGCATTCAAATGTCCACTCTCCATATCATGGCCCTGCTCCCCTTCCCTGTATTTCTTCCCCTACTTGTCTCTCTATCTTTTCTGTCTCCGTCTCCATGAACATCTGCTTGCTGTGTGCGACCGTGCATGCAGCTGCGCCTTTTGCCTATATAGTGAAGCTTGAAGGGCTCGCCTTATGAAAGGCTCCGGGCTTGTTGTTTTTTCCTGGCACAGTAATTCGCCAGCTAAGCCAAGAAAGTGGACAAGCAGCGAGCTATTTCAGCGGGGCCTTGTTTTTGTTGTTCCACGCTCAAAGACAACATGACCTCATGTGACCCCCCCCACCACCCGCCACCCCTCCCAGCTACTCAGGGCTGGAATAAAGCGAAGTGTTCAAGGTGTGGGAGGCAGATCGCGGCACGACCGTGCAGCGCGGCAACAACACAGATGAGCCTGCGCCTCACTCCAAATGTTGTTTCACTTGAAAACACAGTGATTCAACAAGGGAGGCCGCTTTAAGAGACGCCGTCTCAAATGTACTGAGCAGGGCCGAGGGGGTATTTTGACTTTCAACATGTACACACAAGTGTGCGCACACAAATGTGTCTGCGTCTCTGTGTGTGCAGACGCAGATAAGCGAGACAGACACATACACACACTCGTACGCGCACTCATACACACAAAGGGGTGGGGTAGCAATGAGGGGCTCGGTTAATGGCTTTTAAATTTCCACTGAGTGAGTGACTTACAACTGTGGAGGAGCACAGCTGTTCCTGATTTGGGGAACAAAGAGGGGGGAACGGCAGCGATCTGAGAGACTGGACCAGGCTGCTCTCATTTAATGGGCTAAAATCTCCCAGGAATGACACAGATGTGTGTGTGTGTGTGTGTGTACATATGTGTGTGTCCAAACTTAAGTATCTGTGGTCATCCTTCATGTACTTGTAGTTTGCTGTGTGAAGTCTCTTTTGCGTGCACGTTGGTGTACATGTGTGCGTGGGAGGGCAACAGGATACGTCTGCGTCTACAGCCATAGATTAAGGCCGCAGAGCCAGCGACAGAGCTGTGTGATAGCGAAGGTCAACTCCTTTGGGAGTTGGAGAGGTGGGGAGAGAGAGAGAGTCTTTAGATGCATGAGATTTAATGCAGGGGAGAGAGGAAGAGAGAGAGAGAGAGAGAGAAAGAAGGAGACAGGAGATTAAGGCCAAAGCTCATCTGAGCATGTCAATAAGAGTTGAAAAATCTAATGTCAGCCAGGTGGAAAAAATCCAACTTGCTTTGATCAAAGACTTTCCATCTCAGGCAGACAACAACGCAGCATGTTTGAACGCAGCCTCGCTTGAAAAAAAACAAAAAAAAACCCATGCTTCTTGATGTCAAACTTTTTATAGTGGAGTTCCATCCCTTGAATTACTGCTTCCTGAGCCCCCCTCCAACCACCCACACAATCCACCCCTCTCTCTCTCTCTCTCTGTCTCTCTCTCTCTCACACACACACACATACATACTCCGCTTCTCCCCTCCGAGCTGTGCTTTGTTTCCTGCCGCTGGTGAACGCAGCCCTTTTCCTCGGAGGCCCCCTCGTTGCACTGCAGCCTTGTAAAACATAGCAGGTCAGCATCACATGACTGAGGTCTAGGACGCTGTAGGCTGGGGCCCGGCCCTCTGTAGCGCCAGAGCAGGAGTTGGGTGTCAAAGTACACACGGGTGGGGCAGTGTAGAGGGAGAAGGACGTAGAGACTGACAGCAGAGTGAGGGAGAGAAGTAGTGAGGCAGAAATATGGAGAGGAGGTAAAGAAAAAAGAGAAAGAGAAATAAAGAAAGAAAGGTAGGGAGGGATGAATGTTAGCAGTAAACCAATAATTCTCCCGAGAAGCTGAAACCACTAAAAGAATATTATTTCCATCCATCCATCCCTCCCCAAAGAACAGCCTTCTCAACCCTCATCTATCACCTCCTCCCCTTAAACAGCGTAACTCTTTCTTTCTCACCTCAGGTCTGGGATGCTCAGTCACCCATAGACTGATGTAGACATGAATGGGAGTCTCCGCACCCTCCCCTTTCCTCTTCCTTCCCCCCATCCTAACCCCCTGTTTCACTGAGTGATGGGAGTTGACATACATATGGAACACACTCATCCTGGTAGCGCTCAAAAAAGAGAGGGGGGGGGAAGTGAGAGCACGCACACACCGATCCATAGATGTACACATATACATACAGGCCTATCGGTGCATTCGCACACCATCTACACACACACACACACACAGTAAATTTACTTTTCCATCCAGGCTGTATGTCACGAATTCCTTCACCAGTGTCAGTTTCAGTTTCAGACTATCTTCTTTCATTTTTGTCATTTTGGCTTCTTTTACTTCCTTTAATTTTAGTTTCTTGTCTCATCTTGTATGTCTCTTACCTGGCCTCCCTCCCTCTCTCTCTCTCTCTCTCTCTCTCTCTCTCTCTCTCTCTCTTGTTTGAATGTGTTCCCAGAGGTCTCCATCTTTATAGGAGGCCTGTCACGCTAATAGATTTCACCTTCTCTCATTTTCTATCTCGCTGTCATTCCCTCTCTCACCCTCTTCCTCATCTGCTGCCCATTACGGGCATGAGTGTCTGCTCACCACAAGCTACAGTAGCTTAGCAAATTAAATATCTGTTGGTTTTTACATTTCTTCCAGCAGAAAACATGTGTATGTATTTCTTGAAGGCTGCTGCCTCTGGTAAAAAAACAGAGTGTTGGTACAGTACACTCTCTTCAGGTGTTACTGTGCATGCATAGATTTTAGGAAGGGGGGGGGGGACTTCCACCTATTCTGTTAAAATTAAAACAGCATCTACAAGCATGCTAGCAGCTGTGTGAGCCTGTACTTAGTCACATTTAATGCTAACACGCTAAGCAGGTTATGTTTACCATTGCTGTGTCTCGATTTGCATGCTTCTATACTTAAAGTTGCTCACTCATAATATGTTCACACTGTCAATTATGGCAAAATACAGTGTACTGCAGCTGGGAGTACCCAGATGGTGCACTCATAATGGTCAATGGTTGCCCTAAATGGTTGCCATTTTGGCTACATAGCGGAAGGGGAGGGAGCACCGGCATTACAAAAAGGCTGAGGAAGCTGCTGGATCTGAAGTGGTTGTTGGATTGGATATGTAAATTGTACATATATTCTATATCTAGATTTTGGCAGTCAAATGTTGGTGCTAATGCTCCGCCCTGTTGCAATTTGGCGACTAAGAAAGAGAAAAAAAGCATGTTGCAACACTACCCTGCACACTACAGCAGGAAGTACACAGAGCACACAGTGTACTACAAAGTAGTTCACTAATGAATGTATCCAAATGAAGACACAGCTCATGTTCACCATCCTCAATGTAGCATGCTAACATTTGCTAATTAGCACCAAACGCAAAGCGCAGCTGAGGCTGGTGTTAGGAGTTTTGCAGGTACTGGACAAAAACTTTGACCTGATGATGGCGCTCGATGAAAAGTTAAGGGACCAGCACAAGTTATTACAGTTCATTCTGTGGATGAAAATGACTGTGCGTCTGAAAATCTCACATCAATCCATCCAGTACAATACAAGATACAAGATTTAATTTTCAACTCAAGTGTTGGATTGACTAGACTCACAGACATGACCATCGATGGAGTCATTGGCTTGCTGGGCTAAAAATGCATTAAGAGTTGTGAAATTGGGGAAAATGTAGTTATTTAAAACTCGACACAGTTTCCTCTTTTGCCTAAAGCCATTCATAAAATTTCATGTTTAATGAGGTGAAGCGTATGCCAGCCTTCAAAGGACTTTCTTTGAATGTGTGCATTATTCCACCAATGAAATATATGTTTGGTTGCAACATTCAATATGTTATTGGACAAGTATTAATGATTTGTGTATATGGATTCTATATGGTGTCTTGTCAGTGTAAATACTCTCTCTCTCTGTATATATATCTGTCTTTACAGGAACTCTGCAGTCTGTTTAAAGTAGTCAGGAAGTTTGTCAGAATGCAGCTTGTCTCTGTCTCTGTTTGACAGCCTGACTATGTGCTTCTCTCTGACTTGTGTATTAAAGTGTCCTCTAGAATCTACCAGCCTCCCCCTCTTCCTCCTCCTCCTCCTCCTTGTAACCTCACCCCTCACTCTCCGTCTTGCTCATCCCACATGTCACATCACATTTCCCAGACAGCCCCAGGAAAAGGGCAGAGGCCTTATGAATTGATGTGGGTCGCTTACAGGAGCATGGCCGGGACAAGGACAGGCAAACACATGCACCCACACACACACACACACACACACACACACACACACAGACACACACACACACAGACACACACACACAGGAAGGTGAACCACAAGGGTGAGGTGACACTTAATGTCTTTCACCTGTCACCTGCTTTTATTTTGCAGTGTGCCCGTGCACTCCTTGAACTGTGGCTTCAGCGTCTGCAACTGAAACATTTTTACTTGTTTGTTCATTAATCTGAACGCGTAAAACACACTTAAATGCATATAAACACTCCGAAACACTCACTCTGACAGAGGTATGGCAACAATGCAGCGTTACACCACATCATGCCCCAGTAGTTTTGAAAGGGAAGCTTTCCCTGTCAGCCCGAGCTCCTCTGTGACCTCTGAGAACAAGCAGTGGGCAATGACGACACCTATTGGTGAATGCGAGACGTTGTTGGGCAATGGGAGCTGTTGCAGAGAATATATGAGATGAATAACCAGTGATATTGAGTGCATTCATCACCCGCTGACAGTAAATTCACAGAAGAAAATTGACATTAGCTCATAAACATCTATCACAGGCCTGTGTATTCGGGGACACACATTTGAGTGTGGAATGCGCTGCAGATGAATCAGATGCAATGGAGCAGGAGGGGGCTACGTTATGATATTTTTCTGTGTTTTATATCAGCACTCCACAGTTTTCACACACACTTTCACTCTCTGTCGCATCCCATTGTGCTTCTTCGTGACTCCCGTTACTCCTGATTTATTCCTGTTCCCCACAGCCTGCACGCAGTCTTTTATATGTCCAGTTAGGCAATTCTCTCCTCTAATTGGTTAATGGAGGGCAGAGGGGTTTGGTGTGAAGGGAAATCCCAGGAGCCTCTGAGGCCTGCTTCATGCCCATTGGACTGGAAGGGAGCCAAAATGTATTCTCCACAAAGCTTCCCCCCACGACTCCACTGGACTGGAGAAGATCCAAGATGGATGCCTCTGGGGCTGTAGGCCTACTGCTGTGAAACTTACACTAGTGCAGATGAAATCTGATGGAGAGGAGCTTTGCATCCATCAATATTCAGAGTTTATGTATTAAAAATAGCGGGAAGTTAGGACAAATTCAGATTGCATGATATTAAGATTCAACGCTGCCAGCTTTAAACGACTTTAAAACCCAAATATGAAGTCACATTACATCCATAATAATCAAAACCTGATCCGTCAGCTTACAAAGCAAATTCCAGGAACTGCTGCACCACATGAAGCTGCCTGTCCCTCTCAGCGCTTTAGAAAAATAATGCTCTGTGGAAAAATGGAGCAATTTTTAGAGACGGTATCTTGAAGCTCAGTGATCCACAATGCTTCTACATGCAGCCGGCTCCCTGAGGATAGAGAAAAACACAGCATGGAGAGAGAGGAGGAGAGATGGTGGAAAAGGAGAAGGAGGGAGGAGGAGGAGGAGGTGAAGGAGGAAGGGAAGAAAGTGCATGCAAGTCCGCAGAAAGGAGGAGAGGTGAGAGGAAGAGTGATGATGAAAGAAAATATAGAAGTAGCGCTCAGTCTTAATATAGATTGTTCTGTATAAAAGGTCAAAGTGGTGAGGGGAGGGAGTAATGCTGTCCCTTCTCTGGCCTTAATCTCCTCTTTCTGCCTTCCATCTTTACACCCAACAACAGTGGAAGAAGAAGTAACCAGATCTTTACTTAAGTGCAACAATGGAAAAAATCCTCCATTACAAGTAAAAGCCCTGGAAGTAGGAGTAGAATATGCAACAGTGGTGGAATGTAGCTATTTATTTATGCTACATTATACTCGTACTGCACTACAGTTCAGAGGGAAATCTTGAACACCTTCATTTCATATGCAGTGTTTGGCACTTTAAAGCTTAAGATTTGACATAGAGAATGATGAACTTATAAAAATGAGATGCACCACTATCCAACTTGTGTATACGAGCTTTAACTTTACTTAATTTTTATTTTATTCTATTCTATTTATTTTATTTTGTTTGCTTGGACATGTTTTAGGTGTTTCTGTGACATTTCACTGTACAAACTTTGTTGTAATATGAACCTTGATGCCTTGATTTTTTCTTGTAATTCATTGGAGTACTTACTTTTTCATTGCAGTTTTGTCAGTTTGACTTCAGTTAAGGACCTGAGTACTTACTCCATGACTAGTTTGGAATAATCTTAAACTTTTCTCCAGAAATATCCACCAGGAGTGGTGCATTAGAAATACATTCACAAAACATATTCTACTCCAAGGACTAGATGATGTTATTGATCTCTCCACAGCGTAAACTACACATACCTGAATATATGAAACTTTATAAGTAAGAATATTATTTCTCACATTTCATGAAAAAATACTTTTTCATGAAATGTGTGGAAATAGTACATGTATGTATATATTGTATGTATATGCCTGTGCATGTGAATATCTTTGTATGCATTTAGCCTGCTACAGGTAACATAGTGCAGATCTTATTGTATAACCTAGAGACTAATGAGAGATCTTGTCTTCTTCTGTCTTTTGGTATACTGTCTAATTTGTGTTTATGTCTCGTGTTTCTTGTTCATGAGAATAAAAAAAACATATTGGAACAACAAGTAAAGCAGAAATATCCTTAAGCAAGGCACTGAAATTAAAATGCTCCAGTGGAGCTGCGTAGTGGGTTTTGATCCAGCAGCATCCAGGCGTGAAAATATGTAATGGTATAAATATGGAGCAAGGTGTTGCATGATAAGTCAACTTTCCCCCCCGATACTGTAGCTGAAGGTTAAAAAAAAGGTGTCCCCTTGTTCTTCGACATCAGGACGTTAAGATGAGAGGATAGTGTGGTATTTAAATTTCTCCTTGTCCTATCAGCTTGAACTTGCCAGCTGTGAAGGAACAGAGGTCAGGGTTCAAACTGTGACAGCAGCAAATGTCAAATGACTCGTCCCCTACTGTGACTGTCACCTTGGCTCATCGTTGAGGGAGCCAACCAACCAGCAGGAGAGGACAGAGAAAGAGATTGAGAGAATAAGAAAGCAAGGTAGAAGGAAAGAACTTGTCTCGCGAGATTGGGTGGATGAACATATGAAAATGTGGCGTTGCATAATGGAATATTGCATAATATGTCCCATTTGAAACCATGTCACTCACTGATGCATGTTAGGACCCCATGTACTGATGCTGGTGAGCAGGAAAAACCAGGAGAAGGACTTCTGGGGTGAGATGGAATGAAGGGGGAGGGAGAACATGGAGGGCTTATGGTTCTGTCTCCGAGCAGAAGACGTGGAGTGACGGAAGTAGACAGCCAATGGGGTGTGGGCGCGGTGCAGCGGAGAGTAAAGTGGGTTGGGGGATGGGGTGATGGTGGCTGGGGCGGGTGGAGTTGGTGTGTGTGACGGTGGGTGGGCAAGAGCGCGGTCGGTACTGGTATTTCTACCCTGTCACATCGCGTTAGTGTGCAGCAGAGCACGACTGCTGAGCACACCACTCTGGACAGCTCTGCACACATGGGGCGAACCACACACACACACACACACACACAGGTTTAAATTCACAAGGACACACAGTACCTACACTTGAGTGCACACACACATGCACACACTGTAATCTCCCACGAGGACCACAAGGACATCCAAAACAAGTGAGCACCGATGGAGGTTTGACAGAAACCATTGGAGAGTGTTCATCCTCCCAAATTTACTTCCATCCATCCATCCATTAATTTACCCATCATTACAGCGCTCTGTCCGTCCCTCCAGCCATTTGCGGGTACAATCATCACAAAGGCATATTAATTTCCTCAGAAAAATGTGCACACTAAATGGAAAAAAAAGGATTGGAAACAGATAAATCAGAACCAAATGATGTCTGTCTGTCCCAAAAGACTGTGTATTCATGTTGAGAAAATATTGCAACCTGATGTTCTTGGCTCTGTGCTTAGGCAACACAGGCAATATCTTGTTTTGGAAAGAAGTTGCTCAAAGCCAGATGTGCAGACTGTACAAAGCTAGAAATGAACCATAACAATTTACTTTACCGCCGTCAAACACAATGCCGCACTGGGCGAAGAGAACAGCCAAGAAGCATCATGTCATCAGACTAAAGTTATCGTGTCAGCAGGGGCACAGCAGTCAGCTCATCCACTCTCTGGTCACTATATGCAACACGGCTTAGTGGATCGAGTCCAGAGGCTTTCACACAATATTTTTTCTTGAGAAAAATGAGATAAAGAAGGGGAAGAGGAGGAGGGACCCCCCCCCCCGGCAGGGAAAACAGGAAGAAGTGAAAAAAGCAGATGGAGGGAGAGATGAGAGAAAGGAATAGAGGCAGCGAGAATATTTCACTGTAAATGCTACATTCACACAGTGCACCCTGTGGCAAGGGAAAGAGAGAGAAAGGGGGGGAGGGAGCGCACAGATGGATGGATGAGGAGGAGGAGGAGGAGGAGGAGGAGGAGGAGATAGAGTGGTGAGGTGTGATGTGCGATGACCCGAGCTCTTCTGTGACGCCATAAACTTGGAGGCATGCTTCGGCGGCTTTGAGCGAGGACAGAGATATAAGCTGTCCTTGGCCACCGGCTGCGTGGCCGGCTGTGTGGTAGGCCAGAGGTCAACAAGGACACACAGAAATGCATAGGGCGTCATCCGCATTACAAAAGGTCATGAAGGTCACAGTTACATAACTCGGCCTGAATATCTAATACATTAGTACACGACTGTTCACATACAAAACATTCATACAAGTTTTGTTGTGTTTTATCGGAGTAGATTTCTCAGGGACGCTCACACTATTTGAATTCTGGTGAAGTGTGTGTGTGATGTGTTGTGTTTGGTCGATACAAAAAGAAAGGGCAGCATACAGACAAACAGGTGGAAAGTGCTAGCGTATCTTTGTCCAAAGCTAACAAAAGCTACCTACCAACATCTCTAAAGCTCACAAAACATTGAATAAATTAGATATAATGTTCATTTGCCCTGGAAGTTTGACTTTTTTTTAGTCAGATTAGATGTTTCCAGTCTTTTGCTGTGTCCCAGTTTGCTTATATCCATACCTACACTTGCTGTATTGAGTACATAAGTCCATCCACTGCGTTAATTATGGCAAAATGCAGCGTAAGGTCAGTACCTGCATGGTGCACTGATAATGGTCAAAAAGTTGAGTGTGGAACGCTGGACACTTCTCGCCTTTCGTGGTAGCCATTTTGGCTACGCGGCAGAAGGGCAGGGAACACTGGCATTGTGAAAATGGTGGCCAAGGAAGTTGCTGAAACTGAAGCAGTTGTGGTAAATATCGCAATATACAAATGTAAGCTGTATACATATTACAGACGTATGGTAGGTGCTAATGGCAAAAGTGGTAAAATGTTGCAACTGTTATTTCCAGTAAGTGTACAACAGCTGTACTCTAATTTCAACACTACCCTGTTGAAACTAGCACACTATGCCAGGAAGTACATAGTGTACACAGTGTTCTACATAGAAATATACTAACAGAAGCTAAGCTAACTGGCAGCTGTGCATAGTATATATATATATATGTTTATTGTGTTTATTGCATATTTGAGTTTATTGACATTTGAGTGCTATTGGAGGGTTTTTTTTTTACATTATTTACATTGTCCAATATTGTATATTGCTCCATATTTATTTGCAACATTGTCCAATATTGTTTCTTTATTAACTCTGTTTTTGGTCTCTACCAACCTCTGAAGGAAATATATTGCTTTTTAGCTGCTAAATGTGCCACTGTGTCTACATGTTAGCCACTAACTGTGTCTTTTTGCCTTTTGACAAAACAAATTACCGCAAACTAACTGACACAGAGCAAAGGCAGGGCAGGAAATCATTTGTTGCTTTCTAAGTCAAGCTGGTGACTTGTTTAGGGTGTACCCCGCCTCTCACCCAAAGTCAGCTGGGATGGGCTCCAGCCCCACCGTGACCCTGATGAGGATCAGCGGTTATAGATAATGGATGGATGGATGAGTTTCTAAGTCTTTGGACAAAATATAACAAAGCTGCCCTGCGCCATCTGATGTGTGCACCTGATGGGTGCTTCAAGGTAAAAGCATGCATACACAGTAAAGAAAGACTGCAAGAAACTGGTTGGCCAACAGAGGCTCACAGCTCAATCTTGCCCCCGGGCCTCCTATTGGGTTAATCCGGCCCAGAGAAATAAACCAACATATTGAGACATAAGGGCAGGGGTTTGTAGGTACAAGGGAGTGGATGTCGACATCTGATAGCCAGCAGGTACTCATGCCTGGAAAGCAAAGCAGACAGGGTAACACAGCATGCACCAATGGTCACATTCAGCAGTTATTTTGCTTACACTATATTTTTAATTATCCATAGCCTATTGTGTATTCATGTTGGGCAGATATTGACTGTAATTTCTTAGGAACGTGTCTATAAAATGTAATGTGGTACCAGGAATATAGGTGGAAACAGGGTTCAACTGTTACACTTGATTCCAAATAACTGATGTCATAACTTTATTTTACCAAAACGAAAGGACAGGAGGTCAGCTGTTGCATGGTTACATTTGTCTGTTTAGTTGCAAACTACAGGAAACCATGAATTCAGCAAATCCAAAAAAAAACAAACAATAATAAAGGAAGGATTCTGGTCATCAAGATTTTTTTCAGTTCTTCAAAAGTAAGTTATCATTTCCTGCTGTATTAAAAAAACAAAAACAAAACAAATAAATGAGTGTGTGCTTACCATGTGTACTGTTGCTGAATATACTGTTTTTTTTTTTTTCAATCATTAGTCAGAGATTAAACAGAAATTTCCAAGAAACCTCATCCCAAATTATTGAGAAATGAACCCTCTGGGGACCTATCAATGGTCCACTGTTGTGGACCCCAGATGGTTAAAGCAAAGGTGAAAAATAAGTTTGTCCTAGCCTAAAAGTGGTTGTAATCTAAATTTGTGGGTGACAGCTCCAAAGTCAGGACAGTAAACATGCTTGATTTGCTTAGTTCTGGGCACCGCAACCAACCCACCAAGTAATGCAACAGAGTAAGCTGTTAAGACTATGTTTGGAGCAGGGAGAGCAGGAGTGATGCTTCTTGGATCTCCCCTTGAAAAAGAAATCTTCTTGCCAAGTGTCGTCCCTACATGACTTAGCAGAAAGTGTGAGACTCAGACCCTCTGTGTGGAGCTGTCAGTCAGCCAGGTGTGTACTGAGAGAGCCTCCATGGAGGGTGTGTGAGGGAGTGAGATGCAGGTAGAGCGCAGGGAGCCCCTGAAGTGTCTCATTCAAGATGGCAGGGGGGGGAGTATGGAAGAAAAGGAGGTGGGGGGGGGGGGGGGACGCAGAGAGAGAGAGATGTTATCGCTTCCATCTCCTCCTCCTCCGTGTTGGTGTGAAGGGAGTCGCTGAAAACAGATGACCTACATTTTCTTTGAGACAGACTCCAGCAGTGAGGCCTCCCAGGATTCAGAAAAGACGGAGTGAAGTATGGCAAAGGCACAGAAACAGAGAGAGAGAGAGGGGGAGAAAAGAGGAAGAGTCTGAAGAGGAGGTATAGAAAGACAGAAACAGACACACTTCCAGTTTGACAAGGCAGACATGAAAAGGTAGAGACGCGGCAGACAAAAGGAAACAGGGAAAGTTTTGACGGTAATCCTCTTCGACTCTTCCTCTCCCCCCCTCTCGACTGGTTATATAAAACACATCTAGAATTCTGTTCTATGCACATCAAAGAGCCTGCACCGCTTTGCAATCTGCATATATGATGCGTCCAGGGAACAGCAGGAGGTGTGTGTGTGTGTGTGTGTGTGTCTCTGGGAGGAATGTTTGAGTCAAAAATAAGCTTCTTTGGAGAGTATTTAGATGACTTTGTGTTCAGATGAGCCACTCGCATCTGTGAACGCTTAAGTCTTCAAACAACAATCTTCATTTGAGAGTGCTCTCTCTCTGCAAATACAGCACTGATCATTAAAGAACCAGTTGATTTAATCGACACGCAGCTTCGAGCTCTTTCAAGGTGGAATGGCTGAGGGAGGCATCACGCTGTTTCAATCTGAACTGAATGAACTGATTATGTCTCAGGACATAATCAGCCAGTATCTCTGAAGTGTGGATGTTGTCATTGAAATAATGTGGCTGCAAATGAAGTCATCTTACTGGATGATGAGAGCGTCATAAGTCATGGTTTACTGTTCCACTGCTGCCACCTACTGATGACAAAATGCACTTAAAATAGGGAAGCATGAGAGCTTGCTGATGCTATATTTCCATATTTTAATACAGACATTATGGTGGCTTCCTCAGCAGCTGGAAGATCAAATTTCATCGGCATAAAGTCCTATTTTTTGTATTTAGACTTTGAACAGGGACTGTTATTTTGTGTATGTATTTGACATGACCAGGACTATAACATATATATATATTTTTAGGCCTTTTAAGTAATAGAAAAAGTCAAATGATTTCCCCACAGATGTGAAAATTAAAAGAGTGTGACAGTTTATTTACTTATTTACTGCAACAATTCAATTTTCAGTTTTATTTATATAGCACCAATTCATAACAAAAGTTATCTCATGACACTTTCCATATAGCGCTATATAAATAAAATTGAACTGAATTGAATACAGAACAGGTCTAGACCGTATTCTTTGTAATATTATCTACAGAGACGCAACGATTCCACCTGGAGCAAGCATTTGGCCACAGTGGCATGGGAAAACTTCCTTTTAACAGGTAGAAACCAGCAGCAGGTACCTGAGAAGCAGCTGATGACTAGTTGAAATACTTGGGTCCAGTGATGTCAGCTATAAAAACAAAAAACCCTCTGACTCATCTCTCTCGGTCTGATCTGTCTTCTCTGCTGCACAGCATTTGTTCTTTTCATTCATGCAACAACTCGTACACACTAGGCCTTACACTCATGTACACATGCACCCTCCTTACTGATGTACTGATACACACACCGTAACTTTTCCTTTGTTCTTAAACAATAAATGATCTCTATTTATGCCTTCGATCTGCATCTCCCCTTGTTTTTGTCATGGCCTCAGAGCCGGTCATGACATTAAACATTCAAACCATTTAAATATGTCAAAAAACACTCTGCTTTAAATAACAAGCTGCCACCCCGAAACAACAATCGGACTCCAATGGTTGTGGTGTCACAAATCCTGCTTGTCGCTACAGGCCTTTAAGGTGATTACAGAGTAATGTTCCCATCAGCAGATTCATGTGAAAACAGTCTTGTGTCACACTCAAAAGTAGCAATAAGAGGAAACACACATTTTTAAGTGGAGGGAAACTTTAATATTCATATTCTGCATGTATAAAGTGATGACATATTATGATGCATTTCAGAGAAGAGTGGCGTCACAGCTTAATTCCTGCAGTGTGTGTAAAACTGTGTAAAAATCTGTTTGTTAGTAATGTCTTGTAAGTATTGCATAGCTGCACAATAAACTGTGTGAATGTGAACTGTGTAAAGTTAAATGACTCAGTGAACTGGATAATATATTCAAGTTAATAAATCACATGCTGTGTTAGTAATTTGTTCTTGAACAACAAACTTATTAATAACAGGATAGAATACGTGCACGATGAATAAAGCAACAAGTGGCTTCATGTTCAACTGGCTACAGAACAATGAATTTAAAAAAAATTCCATTCAGCTTGTTTCTGACATGCTTCATGATAGATTACAATCTCTCAAACATGGGAACCCGTGGGAGTCATTTCATGTTGTAACTCTGCACTAAACTCGCCCATGTACAGTAAAGAAAAAAGAAGTGAATACTACAATCAGACAGAAATATTCATTACAGAAGTGCTCTTAAAAAAAAAATCAGCCATGTCAGACACCCAACATAATAAAGGTTCAGAAGTACTGTGGTTTTTCATTCATTCATGACCACGTGAGAGACACATGTAAGTACATGTGCAAAGTAAGACGCAACCAGCCAGCTGCTTTTTGTGCGCACCTGAAATATAGTCTTGTTCACATGACCACATTCAAGCTAAAGATATAATTCATTATGAAAAAAAAACTACTTCATCATAATCACAGTATAATGGATGTTATTCAATGAAATCCTTATACTGTACGATCTGTATAACAGAATTTACTATAAAGATATGTAGAAAAATTATATAACATGATACAGACTTCTGTTCTATTGTTGTTTGGTTGTCCTGATAACTGTTGCTTTATATATCAGTTATTTAGGTTGCAAAATTGTGAAAAATCTTGCGATCAATTACCCTTAATAAATGCTTAATAAGTTGTTAATAAACAGAGTTTGGTCCAAATTCTCTGCAGCCCTTTTCCAGAGGGAAACATAGAGTCAAATAAGTCAAAGAGATCTTCAAATCACACCCCAAAACTTGTTCTTAAGAAAGTTTACATAAAGATTTAGCAAACCATTAAAAAGCCATTATTTAGAACTTATAAACCTTTTATAAAGGCGGCCTTATTAAAATGTGATACTTAAAGTCTTAAATCCATCACAAACTTCTCCTTTATGGTAAGAAGTAGAGGGTGAGATGAAGGCTGTGCAATCAGCAATGCCACTTAATTGTGTCCCTTGAAGTAAGGACAGGATAACAACCTTGATAAATGTATGCTGTAGGTCTCACTATTGAATGCACCTTGTGTGCAAATGTTTAGTATTAATAACCCAATATAGAATCTAACACTTCCATGTCATTGTAGCTGTCACACCAGCTAACCACACTCAAAAAACAGTTCAACATTTTGGGGAATACATGGAGGCTACTTGCTTCCTTGCTGAGAGTTCGATGAGAAGGGTGGCGTAGCTTAGCACAAAAGTTACTGCTCCCACCAGAGTTGTTTATCGGTTTTTAAACATAATGCATGCTGTTAGACAGGTTTGATGACATTTACATAACAAGTCTTCGAGTTGAGTTATGCTAACCAACTGCTGCAGGTAATTTTATATTAGACATGAGAGCAATCTTGGGTTTCTCTAACTCTCAGGAAGAAAACAAGCAGCCTAAGTCTATTTGCCCCCCCGCATAAAATCTGCAAAACCAAGTTCAGAAAAGAGTTATCTTCATCTTCCTGTATAGATACATTGTTCACTAATTGCTGTTTCGTGGTGGATTTTTTCCTTTAAGAAGGGTGTGGCATGGGAGTATACAATCAGCCTGCAATCCTTTAGACAAAATAACAATCAGTGTATCAAATGTAATCCAAAGGCTTTTCCCCTTCCTGAGCTATTCATGGCCCAAAATGACTGATCACAACAAACAAGTCAACAGTGCAAATCTGCCTTATCATAGCCAGCAGTCTTATCATGTCTTTGATTATTTCCTGCTCTCAAGAGTCTTCAGGGATTTCCTTATCATGTCTTCTATCATAAAACACTTTCAGTCATTGCCGGTCAGTCAAAAAGCCCTTCAGGATATGGCTTAAGGGAATTAGTCATATCATTATAACATTTAGATGAAATTAAGGAACTGGGATGTTTGAATTAAGCTCCCTCACACCATGAATGTCCTGTTGCTCACATATTTGCCGGCCTTAGGCTTGTGGCCGACGCTGGAGACCTTCTTATTTGGATTGGTTCTCTGTGGTCCCTTTTTCAGTCTCACGGTGCTGGGTGCACTTGACATCGACTTTTCTCCTAGTCTCTTCTCTTCCTCTTGCTTTATGTTGTGGAGGTTCTGGCTGACATAGGAGTGCTGTCGTTTGAGGGAACTCTGCCTTAAGCAAAACCACTTAAAGGAGCTGTTTAAAAACTCTAGGCAGCTGGAAATGGCTGATATCACCCCCACAATGAAGTAGAAGCATAGGAAGATTGTTTTCTCTGCGGGACGGGAGGTGAAGCAGTCCACAGTGTAGGGGCAAGGAAAGCGGCTGCATGGGAACTGGGCCTCCACCTTGAATCCATACAGCAGCCACTGACCCACCAGAAAGCCTATTTCTGCCACTATGCGGAAGGCCACATTGACAATGTAGAACCTCCTAAAACGGCGATCTCCTCTGTAGTCCTGAGGGTGAGAGGTCTTCTTGTTATCTTGATGCATGGCATACATGAGGAAAACCAGGGAAGGTGTGGCGATGAGGACTATGTGAAACACCCAGAATCTGTACTGGGAGATAGGGAAGGCCTGGTCATAGCACACCTGTTTGCATCCCGGCTGGAGGGTGTTGCAGGCAAACTCCTCTTGCTCATCCTCAAAAAGGTCACTGGCTACAGTTCCAAGAATCAGTATCCTAAAGACAAGCATGAGTAAGAGCCAGAAACGACCAAGCATCGGCGAGTGGTCCTGAAGGGTTTTAAAGAGTCCGCCGAGGAAGTCCCATTCCCCCATGATTGCAGCACTGTTGTGGGTATGGCTTCTTGAAAGTCTGGAGATCTATTCACCTGCCCGTCTCAGAGCAAATGCTGTCCCTGATTTAAAAAAAGAAACTAAATGTGTTTTTATGTCCAATCCATGACTCATTGTGAGATCTAATAGACAACATCACAGGTCAAAGGTTGGTCCAGGGTTTATGCCTTAATTGGTGATAGGGTTTATGTTTTAATGACCTGAAACCAAAAATGAAACATGGTTATACCACCTGCAATAACAATTCCAACTAGAAAAATTTCTAAAGAAATTTTGAGTGTGCCTGACTCTGGCCCTGTTGCCCCCATACATTATTATTGACACTGCAGTGGCACAGAGACTTCAACAAATTTAGTCAAAGGCAGGCTTGAGGTTGCCAAGCAACCAGGGTGAGGTGCAGGCCAAGTGCATGCACAGAGACACAGAAAATCTCCAAATGAACCCCCTCGAACAGGTGGCCAAAAATGCCAAACGGTGTGATGTATCCAAAAGCCGAATGACCTTGAGCATCCTCATCTTATCAACCAGTTCTGTGTCGAGTTTCAGAGCTAAATGTTAAAAACTCTGACCTCGGGAGTTAGAGAAAGAACAGCTGCTCAAGCTCCTTTTGGAAATTTCTCCTCTCCAATTTACATGGGAGTAGATGTGGCAGTGGGTGTTTGTTGCTGCCGCATCTTTGCATCCCACATTCAAACTATATATCTGACAGCTTTAGCAGACAAATATGAGTGAAACAACAAATTTTCCTATGTTTCTAGCAATAAATTATTTCCGTAGAATGACATTTGTTGCCTCAAGCGCAGTTTACAAATGTATTTTTTTCTCTCCCTCTCCACTCTCACACTCTAGCTATGATGTCACACACTCTAGCTTGCAAACATTCTACCAATACACACCCATTCATTTTTTTGGTGTTTTTTGGCAAACTGTTTGCAGAAACCGGCTGAGCTGGTCAGTTTGATACCTTTTTTGAGTATGCGTGAGCAAAACTGCGGGAGGACTAGCAAACAGAGTGCGCTTTCAGGCACACTCAATTAACAACAGGAATTTAAGCATCTCTAGTGGCTTGCAAAAGTATCGACCCCACCTTGGCATTTTCCTATTTTGTTGTCTTACAACCAGAAATTAAAGTGAAATTTTATTTGGATTTCATGTAATGGACATACACAATAGTCCAAATTGTTGAAGTCAAATGAAAAAAATAACTCATTAATACATTATAAGTACATTATAAGTAAGTAAATACATTATAAGTCACTAAGAAAGCTGCAATATGTCTAATGTAGGTTATTCTCCACACATTTAAAATGCATTTTCAACGGTTACAAATAGTCACAATGAGGCTACTGGAGGCAAACTGGCTGGGTTACATGCCAGTCTGAAACAGCATTTCAAACAAGCCAATGGCAATAGTATGATAAAACAAGTTCAGTCCAAGTTTCATTTACCTGACGCAGAGACATGTGACACCGAACCTCTTTGACGAGCCTTTAAAATCCTGTTTTCTTGCTCAGAGAAATCAAAGAAAAGTGTGAACAAAAGTCCATAATTTAGTCCTCTCACTCTCTCTCTCCAAATTGCAAGTGACTGAGGATTGCTGGGGCCGCCAGGGCGGAACATCAGGAAATTCCTGCTACGTCCTGATCTACATCTTACCCGTGCAGGGCTGATGAGCATTTCAAAGAGCTGGTAGGAAAGGATGTTTGCATCAGTCACTATAATCACAAGGGACAACATGAAACTTACACGAAGCAGTGTGCTTCATTTAGTTTGCAATAAAATACATCTGGAAGTTTTTATTGTGCATCATAATTTGGAGTTTGACAGTTTTTTTTTTTTATGGCTGGCAGTAAACATGTTATGATTGCTTTGCAGTGATTTTATGACTGAACCAATTCATTACTGTTGTACTGCAAACTAGATCTCTTTCTATTCCAATTCAACTCAACTTGTGCATTAAAGTCTTTCACAAAGCTCCCCTCCCTAAAACATCTAAACACTCCTGAGAACTTGACTTGTACAGACAAAAGCAATGACAGATTTCACTAGAAATTAGCCCTAAGCAGTCGTGCTATGCAAGACAATTCCAAACACACTGCGCAATCAATACAAACAACTTTATTTTCAAGATATAAAATGAACAGCCACTGAAATATTTACAAGACAGACAAGACGGACAAAAGTGGATTACAAAAGAAATGTCACTGAAGTGTAAATAAGACTAAAACTAGACTACACGGGTCCTGACACATGAACTTTTTTTTCTTTACTTCTGCTCTTTGACAGGGTGAACATTTTCTTTGTACAGATTTTTATGATCTGCGGCAGGCCTAAGGTCCAGTCAAGCCACAAGTGTAAATGCAACAAGTGCTTTAGTGATAAAAGCGAAGCCATATTCAAATCAAACTATGTGTATAACTTACTTAAGAACCTGTATTCAATACAAAATCTAAAAGAAATGACGTGCATTCTGGCTTAAAGATTTAAAAGTCTGAGTCAGAGTCAAGGTTGTAGGTTACAGGTTTACGGGCACGTGAGGGCTTGTCCCGTGGTGCCACGGCTACGGGAGAACCTGTTTCTTGGTCCGAAACCTGGAAGCTCTCGTCATCAAGCCACTTCTTGGTTTTCTGCAGTAACAGAACATACACAGATAGTATAGTATAAATGATATTAAAATGAAGAAAAATGGCCCTTCATCGTCCGATAAAAACCTCTCTGAAATCAGAACTCAGTGTAAAAACTCACCTTGCTGCCGGCAGTTGTTTTGGCCTTGAGGCGTGACATGAGGTTGTCTGAGCTGCTGTCGGAGTCGTCACTGTCAGCCTGTTTCCGTTTGAGAACGGGCTTTGCCTTTGAAACTGGAGCTTTAGCTTCGATCTCGGAGTCACTGGAGTCAAATGAAGGGACCTTCTTGGCAGCCGTGTTGGATGAAGTTTTGGGCTTTGACAGAGCATCCAGGATGGACGGCTGCTTCGCATCTATGAGAAATTACAGATTAGGGAAGATCTCTTTTCTTTAACGGTTAGCAACAGTTATTAGACAGGCTAAATACCTGGAGCTTTCTTCTTGGATGCTGTCGGTTTCTTGGCAGCAGGAGCTTTCTTGGGCCCAGCCTCTTTGGTTTTACGTTGAACTGGAGCTTTGGGTGCGGGCACCTGATCGTCGGAGTGAGCTGCAAAGCACAACGAAGTGCAAATAATTAAAGATGAGTGATGGCCCAACATTCTTCAAGTTCCTCACAGGAGTGCTGCTTGAAAATACTTACAGCTTGACTTGCTTTCAGCTCGTTTCACTGTTGATTTGCTCTTTGTCGCTTTTTTCCTGCATAGAAATGATAGAGAAATTTCATTTAAGGTAAATAATAAAAAAATGAAAAGACGCCTTGATGTGAAAGAACATCAGTGCTGTCACACTCACGTGGGTTCTGGAGCTGGTTTCGGAGGTGGAACTGGAGAGTCCACGTCACTGTCAGCCATGGTGCTTGGCTCAGGAGCAAAGCTGGTGTCATCATCGCTGATAACAACTTTCCGTTTTGGAGCATCCTTCTTCCCCCAGTCATCGAATTCATCTTCGCTGTCGGACATGCTGTACTTCATCACAGCTAAATAAATAGGCAACAGAATGGTTTGATTTAGAAATGCTGCCAGGGATTGGTGGAAAGAAGTTTGTTTTACTGGAGATCTCCCATTGTAGATGAGCCGTCATACAGCTGCTGCAAAGATCAGTTAATGTCAACTGAGTAAAGAGGAAATTAGCCTCAAGGTTTACTTTAGTTCAAAATCTCAAATGTTTCTGGAGAGATTAGATCTTGCCTGGAGAACTGGAAGAACAGTCTTCCAGTTGGAAGACATTAAACAGGAAATATCACTATAGATAAACTTCCAGCTGATTCACCTTTAGTCTTGCGTTCAATCCTCTCTCTCGGGGCAACAACTTCCTCTGCCTCCATTTCACTGCCGGCAGACGGATCGTCAGACTCTTCATCTGACCATGGATTCTTCTTGGGCTTCTTGGCAACAGGCTTGAACTGAAGAGTGCTCTGCTTGCTGGTCTTTGAACCCTCTGCAGAGAAGTGTGATACAAAAAATGCAACGTTGGTAAAGAGAGCTTCAGACAGGACTTTTTAAGACTGGTGCAGAGTTTTCATTATGTTGTTGGACATGTAAGCAAACTATGATGTAGCCAATAATATCCAACCATAATGTTGTTACAGCAGTGCGGGCTGTTATTATTCTACAAACAAGTGCCAAGCTCAGGACACATGACCTGTGTTAGTTATTGTGATGGAGTACTCACTGGAGAACTATTTTTTATAGACATGCAGCCTCATATCTTATCACTGAAGTGACTGAACAATATCCTTTATCTAAAGGTGGTAAAGCTTGCAATTTCTTAAACAATATCTTAAGTTTCACTTTCAGAATGACAAGGTGAGGATCAGAGGTAGAGACTTGTTTACATAAACAACACCTCAAATTTCACTTTCAGAATGACAAGGTGAGGGACATAGGGCATATTTAAGGGTGTATTTTCAGAGGGCTGCCACAGATTTTTTACTGATATAATAATACTGATCAAAATGTACCTTTAAATTGGTCAGTGTAACCTTTTCTTGTTATTACAGCAGCCGTTCTCACCTTTTTCCTTTGTCTGGGCTTTAGCTTTCTTGTTCAGTCGTGCAGCCAAGCCAATCCCCTCACTTGGTTCTGCGTTCTCTGCATCATCTCCAAACTCCATCTTCACCACTACATCTTCACTCTACAATTAGAGAAATAACATAAAGCAAAAGGTTACTTTCAATTAGGAGTGTGCTGTGATAAGTGTGAGGAACTGCAAACCCTGTGAACGTCATAATAATTACTTTAACGCCCACCAAGACAGTCCTCGTCTAGAGTGATTTATTTAAACTTGAAGACATACCTTGACTTTCCTGCCTCTCTTGCCTTCTCCTTTCTTAATGTCAGCCTTCCTGTTAGCTTCAGCTTTCATGGTGCTGGTAACGCGCGGGACAACGCGGCGTCCCTGCGGCGTGGGTAGAGTCTCCTGCTTCACCTTCACCGATTTGCCTTTTGCCCCCTTCTTAACAGGAAGAGTGGCACTCTCCTTTTCCTTTGCCTCGACGTTCTGAGCACAAGAAGGAACAAGATCAGAAGATTAAACACAAAACTATGGTGGACATCCTGTAACTGAACATATGTGTGCAACAAAGTGCATTTATGACTGGATGTATAGGAAAAAAAAAACAAGTGCAGACAAATAAAGCGCCCATACCACCAGCTCCTCTGAGAAAGCGACAAGATCTTCCTTCCACAAGTCTGCCGGAGTCTTCTTCTTCAGGGTGTTCAACTCTGTCAGCTATAGCACAGCAGTTGGGTCAGAAATAGAAAAGGTTTGCACAAGATACACCAATTTAATACAAAGAGTTTGAGAGCTGGTAGTTGATGTTCACACCTTAGCATCTCTTTGTTTGCACAGCTCCTCTTTCTTCTCTTTGGTCAAGTACCACATGGGCATGCTCAGCAGGTAGTTGTAGTCTGGCCCGCTCGTGTCCTCCTTCTCAGCTCCTTCCTCATCTTCATCCTCCTCCATCTCTTCCTCATTCTAAAAACAGGACCACAATTATATAATGTTATTTGCTCAGGTGGGGGCTGATTATTAGACATACTTTATTAACGCAGCTTTAGGGTTTTACCTTCTCTTGAGCCAGTTTCCAAGCTTTGACTGGGTCTGAGTCGTAGCCCATCTCCTGCAGCATGCGAATCAGTTCCTTCTTTGGCTTGTTCTCTACAAGTAGAATGACAGTATTACTGATTAATAATTATGGCTGAAAAAAATCATCTAAACCGTGAATGCCATGGTAAATATTAAAATTTCAGATCATTCTAAATGACAAGGTTAAATTTGAGGCTAAAATTTGCACTATATAAATACGGTACTTATTGATTTGGATATTTGGATGTCGTTCAGATGAAATTACAGCAAGCCACTAACCGATGACCAAGGTGCCCTGGATTTTCTCCAGGATGAAGCGGGCCTGGTTGCTGAGTTTAGCACACTCTGCCCCCAACATGCCGGCCAACCAGTCCTTTCTCAGCACGTAGTACTTCATCCTCAACTCGAAGAAGTCCTTGAGGATATCCTGCACAGACTCGTACTTCTTCAAGCTGCCCACGTGGTCAAACAGAACCTAAAAAGGCAAAACGGGTTAAAATTTTCAGAAAAGGTACAAGGTGCAAGACAACATGACTCATCCCATGCTGCTGAGATTACATGTGTGTGCCAGCCATTACCATAGAGTTGCAGGTGAGTGGGCTCTGAAGTTTGAAGACCTTGTGGAGGCCAGCAGCCTCGACTTCCTGCAATTTCTCCGCTGTCATCTTGACCACAAAACGCACAGTGGTGTCGGTGTGGTATTCCTTGAAGTCTGTGATCAGAGCAGGGACCTTCTCTGTGCCGTTCAACATTGGCTCCAGCACATTCTCCTTGTAGGTCTAGACCACAGAGAATAACGTGAAATGATACGGTGGAACACCTTGAGAACATCGCTAAGAGGACGAACAAAGCTGCAGTGACTAACCTGTGTCCAGGACTTGACGGGCAATTCAGAGATCTCAATGGTCGTGGAATCAATGATGGCCACCTCTCCACTGTTCATATACTGGTTATCCATCACCTGCTCAATTGTGCCTCTGAAGCCTTTGTAGTTTGGAAGCTAGGCGAGAAAAAGAAAAAGCACCCTCATCATGATTTCTTTACCAGAAGACACAAGAATCTCAGGAATGAACAACCATTTTGTGTTCTCACCATGGGCAGAGGCTCGTCTCCGTTGAGCATGCGGTGGATGTTGCTGATGATCTCTCGTATGTCGTAGTTGGGGATCTTGCTGGCCCAGCCTGTGCCGATACCTTCAGCACCGTTAACCAGCACAGTGGGGATGATGGGAATGTACCACTCTGGTTCGACACGCTGGTTGTCATCATAATTGTACTTGAGCAGATTGTCATCCACAGCTGGGAAAACAAGGCGGGCAAGAGGACTGGAAGGAAGGAAGCAGGGTCGGATTTATGAGTTAGTCACTAAACCATGAAATCAACTCCCGCACAGTCTCAAATGTGTGCAGGAGGCCTGTATCTTTGTAAGGAGGTTGCTGCTACCTGAGCATAGTGAAGATGTATCGAGGGCTGGCAGAGTCCTTGCCACCATGCAACCTGGTTCCAAACTGACCCAGAGGCTGCAGCAGGTTCAAGTTGTTACTTCCCACAAAGTTCTGGGCCAAACCCACAATAGTCATCATCAGCGAGACCTGAAAAATGACAAGAGTTGAGGAGACTGAATCAACAATATCAGCAAAACCCACTCACTGGGAACAACTGGTATCATTAATTTACACTGAGAGGCTGTCTTGAATTAACTTCTCTCCTAATATCTACTTAACCAGAAACTTTATGAATAAATAAAGTGGATAAATTGATGTATCTCTTTTATTTTTTGCAAATGGCACAAAAAGAAAGAGCTGGCCATCATTATTCCCCACATATAAATACTACAGTTGGCCATCATCTAACAAACAACAGCTCATGTAAGTGTGATGTCATCTCACCTCTCCATGGTGGTAGGCTGACATCTCAGCGACCGAGCCGGCCAACTGGGCCACCTTCACCTCCCGCTTGTCATTCCTCTTGAAGCAACAGAACAGCACCTTCCTCTGGCCTGGTTTCAGACCTGACATAAACACAAATGCAGATTAGACCACTGCCGTACCTACAAGCAGTGTTTAAGAGTTTCTGTGTCATTTCACGCACCGTCTACCAGGCAGGGGATTGACCTCTCATTGTCAGAGTTGGAGAAAAGAACCAGCTCCTTGTTGACAAAGTCGTTGTAGGACAAAGACTTGGTGGCCTGACTGTACAGGTAGTCCTGTGAAGAGACAAAAGATAAAGTGAGATTCAACAGACTAAAAAGCCATAAAGCACCTAAAGGTCACTAATGGTTGGGACATTACCTCAGGCAGGTTGTGCTCCCTACGCTGGCGTCTGTTCACCATGAAGTTGGTCAGCCATTCTTTTCGCTCATCCACTTTCTTCTTGCTAAAGGCCTGGGCAAAAAAAAGGAGTAATAATCAGGAATTGATACTCCAAATACTGTTACAAGTTTAGAGGATACACTACAGGGTCTTAAAGGTTTAAATGAATTTTTGACATGATCCTCCACATTGGCTAATGAATGAGCCAAACACATGTGTTACATCTTACAAGGGTGATAGCTTCATCATCTTCAGGTCCAGAGTACTTGAATGGGATACGGTGTCTCTGCATATCAGAGAAGTACTCTTTGGCTTCCTGCGATGTGCTGGTTCCCAAACCTGGATGGACGAAGACCACAGAGGAAGAAAAACTATTAGATATGGCACTGTAATGACGCACAAGACAATAGCCGTGACATTGGTCAGGTATGAAGGGTTGCTTACTTGCCACTTTTACTACCACACAGGGGTTTATAACAAACCTTTGTAGTATTTTATTTTCCAAGATTTGTGGTTGGGCTGGCTGTCTCTCCATGTGTTGAATTCAGGGATGCTGTAGAAAGACAGCTGAGTCTTCTTGTTCGATACCTGAAGAGAGGAACATGCAATCAAGTCTACAATTACTTCATGTCATGTTACTCTATCATTAAGCATTAACATGTTAGAATAAAAAGTAAAATAAGGAGAGAATGACCATTATTCAATCACAAAGTGTCATTATTACATAAATGGCAGCATTATTATCATATATATTATCCTATTCAACTAAAACTACATTCAGTTTTGCCTGTTTTGACACAAGATGGCAGTGTTGCTGCAAACTCAAGACTACTCAAAACATTTATACCTCTATCAGAGAAGAAATACCCTTTGTTTAACGTTATTTTCTATATCCCCAAATCATTTTTTAGGTAACTAAATAAATACAATATAAAGGAAGAGAACAAGACCATACAAGGCGCCTTCTAAGTTGCTCTGAAAAAGTTAAATAACTTGTCAAGGCCTGAATATCTCGTGTTTTCAGTTCTGGACTTTTGGTGAGGAAACGTACCTTGATGATGGGGGTGATGAACTCTTCCAGGAAGTTGTGCCTCAGCAGCGATGGCCAGTTATGGTGGATGAAATTGATCAGGAGGCCTTTAATGTGGGAGCCATCTTGATCCTGTCGCAATCACAGGTGTCCAGTCATATTAATGTAAGGTAATCAGTAGAGGTAAAGATTAATATCACTTGAACTTCTATGTGACGCTGCACCAAAAATGCACCGGGTTAAGAGAGACTCACCGTGGCAGCACTAAAGAAACAAAGTTTAAAATGATGAATACAAAGTGCATGCCCTAAAAAGCAAAGTAAAACAGATGTCCAAGATGAAATGTCAGGCGCACCTGATCTGTCATGATCATGAGCTTGCCGTAACGCAGAGTCTTGAGGGATTCTGGATCGCTGTAGTTCTTCTTGTACTGAAGGCCGAGGATCTTGATGATGTTGTTGATTTCAGCGTTCTCCATAATCTGATGAGGAAGACCAGATATTTTTAACTCTCAGCTGTTTACTAAACTACACTACAGACAGATGATACTAAATATAGTTTCCTCTGATCAAAACCATTGTTATGTTTGTGCTTGGAGATACTGTGTCCATATACATATACATATACAAATCTATCTATATGACCCCTATAACATATGCACCTGCAAACCCATACAGCTGCCATCTAATGACTGTGAGCACAATGCTAACCTGTTTGAGTGAGGCCTCCCGGACGTTGAGCATTTTTCCTCTGAGGGGGAAGACGCCATAGCGGTCCCTGCCGACCACTCCCAGCCCAGACACAGCAAGTGTCTTGGCTGAGTCTCCCTCAGTAAGGATCAGCGTGCAGCCGATTGAGTTCTTCCCACCTGCCAGAGAACGTGGTGAGTGAAGGATGACGGGAGCTAATTTGCCTTTTCATGGGACAGAAAAAAAAAAGTGGGGTATACGATACCTGCGTCGTTGGCATCGTCCAGTTTAGGCACCCCTTTGATTTTTGTGTGTTTAACAGCTGAGCATTTCTTGTTGAGCTGGGACTGAGCCTTGAACTTCACCCAGTTCATGATACTTTCCACAATCCCACAGGATGTGGCCTATGGAGAGCAGAAAATTAAGAGGAATGAGTAAAAAACTGAACGATTACACTTGTGAGGAAGAATGCAACGCCAATGGTTTTTATTAGCACCTGTTTGATGAACTTTTCGCTGAGAGAACAAGTGGACCCAAAGCTCTTCTGCTGCAGTGTCATGTTCTCTTTGGTCTGTGAGTCAAAGGTGGGGTTCTCAATCAGACAGTTGACAAACACCCACATGTGGTTCTTCACCTGGATGGAGAGGGAGTGGAGAATACTCAGTATTACTTACAGTTATACTTTACTCCAGATATTATGACAATAATGTAATCACACAATGCTAGACAAGGTCGTTGTACCTGGAAAGGCTTGACGGCCACCCCAGCTTTATTCTTCTTCTTCACCACTTCAATCAGCTTGCTAACCACCTGGTCAGCCACATAGTCGATGTGCCTCCCTCCCTGAGGTCCAGAAGACAAGCATAAGATCCCATTTGGAGAATAAATGTCATAAGTCTTAATCGTAGTGACACAAAGTGGTTGGGAGAGCAGCCAAACATGTACTTAGCTGCCAAAGGAACCTGGCCTACAAGCTCAGTCTGCCTTAAAATGTTTCATATCAGCTCAAAGATGAAAAATTAAACAGGGCTGACAAAATAAGATTGAAATTAAAATTGGCCCCCAGTCTTCTAACAGACAACTTAAAAAAAACAAATAATTGGTAAAAATGAAAGTCACAACTCAAACTCAATCACTCTGTTGCACACACTTATACAATAAATGCACTACAAAAGATCTAACACGCTGTGACATTACCTTGGTCGTAGCAATACTGTTGACAAAGCTGACTTGCTGGAAACCTTTCTCGCTCATAGTGAGGCAGACCTCCCAGCGCTCGTTGGGGGTCTCATGGATCACAGTGAGGGCATTGCCGACCTCATCCACCTTGTCCTTCACGTACATGTCCACGTAGCTACGGAAACCTGTGATCTGGATGACAAGAGCCGTTTAAGTTTTGATCAAATGATTTAGCAGGCAATTAAAAATGTTAGTGTTGCCGTTATTCTTCTAACTCCTACATCCAAGTAAAGTAATGTGAAAGTAGATGTAAAAATAATATGCAGTACATTTTCACTATTTGGAAAAGGTTTCCAAATAGTGAAAATGTTAAATGAAAATTAAAGAACGAATAAAACCTAATTCTTATTTAGTAAGAGAAAACCAAAAGATGGGCGTTGGCAGAAATTGAGAGACAGAAAACGATAACTTACTGGCAGTTTCTTCCCGTTGAAGAACACACGGACGCCCTTGGTGGCTCCAGCAATGTCGTAGGCTCTCCTGGTCATCAGAGCCACCGTGTCTTTGTCCAGGATGCTCATTTTAAACTTTGGCAGATCTGGTCTGAAGGTGATGCAAGTGTATTCCTCTCCATCGAAGTGTCTGATGCTAGCATCTCCAGCCCTGCCCATGTTGTCATACCAAGTCTGTGGGAGACAAGGACATGCATATGGTGAAATGACATTTTTCCTTAAACGCTACAATGACTACAAAGAGAGAAAGTGTGGTGCTGCGTTCCTCCTACCTGCTTGAAGGTCTTCTTGGACTCTTTGCAGGAAGTCTCTACAGTGAACTTTGTGCTAAAGATGTTGCAAAGTTTAGCACCATATCCATTGCGTCCACCTAAAGAACGAGATGGAGGTTAGAATGCTTGAAAAATAACCAGAGTCCTCTGATTAGACAAATATATTGTTTATGCACTGTAATTAAATCAAATGAATCTTCAGTTTTAAAAATCATTCTCACCGGTGACTTTCTTCTCGTCATCGTCATAGTTACTGGAGGTGAGGAGCTGTCCAAAGATGAGAGCGGGCACATAGACCTTCTCCACTTTGTGCTCCACCACAGGAATACCCTTTCCATTATTCCACACACTGATGGTGTTGTTTTCACTAAGGGGGGGGAAAAAAAACCACACACATTTTCATCATGTGCTTCTGTGGCTGAGGCTATCTGACAAATTACGTGCAAAGCGACACTGCGGCAGCTTAATTGGTCGTGCAATATCAAATATTACTCACACATCAATGTTGACTTTGATGCAAGACATGCTCTTATCCCTCTGCTTGTTGTCAGCTGCATTTACTGTGGGGAGAATAAAACAAATTGCCTCAGTGTAATAGGCCTGCCACGGGATGGCCAACATTTTGTCTGTATACATTATGCGCCACTTAAAATGATGAGAGCTTATTACTCACCAAGGATCTCATCAAAAATCTTGTAAAGCCCGGGCACAAAAGTCACGTCACGGCAGTTCAGTCCAACATCTTCATCAAACACCCACATTTGCTAAGGAAAGAATTAAATTAGTGGCTAGAAAGATCATGAATACATTTGTATAACAGGAAACAATAATTATTTGTTTTCCCGATTGACTCTACAGTGAGCGATCCTTCCTGAAAATATCTATAACAGTCCACCCTCACACAGGACTAAAATAAATGAGGGTTCATTAGTTAAGCAACAAACTTCAAAGATATTGCTGTGTGCCTTCTTACTTGGGTGACAGGCTCCACAGAGCCTATGTACGAGTCTGGTCGGAGCAAAATGTGCTCCAGCTGCGTCTTCTTCTGGTAGATCCTCTCCACCGACAGCCGCTTCGGATCTTTCTTCGTCTTCTCCAGTGTCTTGTTCTCAAGGAAGGCCTGCCAATGACACAGGTTTATCTGTTATGTGATTTACTCAAGGTCTGCTAAAAGTTAATTATCAGGATTTGATCTGATCTGATTTCACTGTGTTTCTTAAGGACACAGGACAAACTGTTTGGAAGAGGGCTCACTGGTACAAATGTAGTCCAACATATCTGCAACTGAAATGTAAACACTGCTGACTAAAGACCACATGCTCATCTAGCGATAAACATTAGATTTTTAATCCTAAATAAATACGTAAGTGACTGAGTATAGCATTAGATAAACTGTTAAATTAACGTTAAAGGAAGGCAACATTAGTTTAGTTGTGCAGCCCCATGATGCTGGAAACTGTAACGTTAGCTACATCGATCATCTAAAACCTGTTGGCCTACATCCCATTTGATGCTGGGCCATGTGTTTGTGGAGGGGGAGTTACCACGTTACTGATAGGAGCATAACAAACTTTGTTGTTTTCTTGTATGTTTGCATTTTAACATCACGCGTTGTTACGTTAAATAACGTTAAAGCTAATTACGTTACTGTACCAACCGCTGCAGGCTGGCTAACTTTAACCGTTGCTAAGACTCGCTGTGGCTAACGTTAAAAGCAACTGCAAACAGCAAACATCGAAGAATAATTACCTTCAGTGGTGCAGCCATTTTCTTATATTTATTGCTAAACTCTGGTGCTTCTGACAACCTGTAGTTTATAACTGTCCCTGGCTAACTAACACCCAGCTAACTGCTGCCCGGCTGCACTAACAGTGAACTCAAACCTCTGTTTGAAAATTCAAAACTTGGACGACTGCTCTCGCGCCAGCTATATGGACCAATCAAACGAATTGCTGTCTGACGTTTCCCTCCAATGAGGAAGTTAAAACCGGAAACGGCTTTTCAAGAATATGACCAATCACCGTCGGCTGAAGAGGTATGAGCCCGCCTACGTTGTGTCTCATGACCAATCAGCTTCACAATATAGAAAATAACAGAATAGATACACAGAATACGGTAAATTGAATTTATTTATCATCAGAAAGCAGGAAAGACATAAATAGGGGAAGATATTTTGTTATTGATAACTCCTATTGAGTCAAGTCAACTTTATAGTCAATGCTGCCATATGTACAGGACATATAGAGAACTGAAATGGCGTTTCCCTCATATCCCTGGTGAAAACAGCAATATACATGAAATATAGAAATATATACAGGTTAAAAAGATATCAAAGAAAAATATGGCAAATCTAAAAGATATAAACAGTATAAATATGGCAATTATAGAAAGATTCAGCGGTATAAACAGAACAAGCAGTATAAACAGTGAGATCTATCAAAAATAAAAGATGTGTACAGTGTAACAGTACTGTGAACAATTTTGAATGGTGTACAGCAATTGAAACTGGCCGTTAATTATTCATTATTATCCATTATTTGTATAGAACCCCAACTAATATGGGTATATCACTCGCATATTGATGATCAAACTACAATAAATACACCAATACTGACAAAGGCAATCTGAAACAATGTGGTTTGTCTACAAAAAGGAAATATCTTGCAAAAACAATCAAGATGAACCAAATAAGAGCCACCATTATTACCTGCACAGGTCTGTATATATGCAGAGCGAATACACAGCACATTTCATTTATAGCGTGGTCACTGAGCATAAGAACCGTGATTGTTTTTTAAGTGTTTTAGCAGTACTGCAGCACACTGGGAATAAAGACTATGAGATTAAAGTGCTGACTTTGAGCTTTGAAGATGTTTGGAGATGATTATTGGCTGAGCAGTGTCAGAATAAGAGCCCATTAACCCTTGGGAGGGAGGGGTATGTATAAAAGGGGCTACACCTTCCACACAGTTCACTTGACATTGATGTAAACACAATTAAATCTGAACATCAGCATGACCGTATAACCGCATGCATTTTGTTCACTTGCTGCATTGCTGCATTGCATATGCTGTGCGTACACAATGTGTATTCACATGGTTTAAAAATATATCAGCCCCATTCTGTCTTTCAGAAGTTTTAATTGCGTGTTACACTCACTTTCATTAAAGAGCTTCTATGCCTCATCAAATTATTGACTAGACTGTGCCTCGTGTATTAATTAAAAAGACATTAAGCTAAATTGTTTCTGATATTCCCCAAATGTTCCCATAAAAACAGTCTTCTTTTGATGGCAAATAAGAGAGAGGTGAATCTTAATACTGCACAAAGTGATCCTTTTTGTCACGAGTATCTACTTGTTTGGATCAGAGAGAGTACTGATGTTTACTCTAAACATATGAGTCTGGGGATAGATTGTCTGGCCTCAGGTCTGTCCACACTATTTTATTCTATTCCATAATAAATTGATACATGTCTAAGTTGGTTTATTTATGGCACGTCACTTTTTTTTCAAAGCCTTAACATGTTCTTTGAAGCCTAATATGCTAGCTGTATAATCCTGCAGGATTTACAAAGATCAGAGAAACTGTGATATTCGCAGCTGCATAATGTCACTCAGGATTCATAGTGCTAAGAGAAGCAGCAATATTCAACATCCATCTTATTTGCATCTCGCTTTAAAGCTACACCAGCAAAGTCAGCGAATAATTGAACACCATCCGGTCAACACTCAAGGTACTTTTAATAAGCCAAAGTGAAGCAGGTGACAGCTGCTTGTCACACACAGGAGAATATGCTGGAGATGTACATTTTTGTCAGAATTAAAGATTCATTTCGGTCTCCCAGATGGTTCAGACAAACAAGCTGAGATCCAGGTTCAGTTGGCTTGCAGCATCATTGAATCCGGTGAGAGATTAGTGGGTCTATATTGTGTCTTTTCCTATGCATGCTCTGCAGTCAGAGAGAAGAAAATGGAGAACAGCTCATTTCTAATTGGGAGTAAAAAAAAAAAAAAAAGTGAAGTAAGCTCACATCCATTTTCACAGTGTTGGTGTGCCACTCTGGGAACAAACCATCACTGTCTTTTTGAATGTACAGAAAATGACTCACAAGAAAATGCAGTTGAAATGCAGTGTTCCCTTTTTCCCAAAGTGTTCAATTTCAATTTTCATTATTCTCTCCCCCGCTCTCTCTCTATCTATCCCTCATTTTCTTCAATCTCTCTGTCACACACGCATACACACTGTACATGATAGCTGCCTAAAAGCTATTTAGTGGTTAATGGGTTTATCTCCCCAGAAGTCTGTCATTGTAGTTTCATGATAGCCCTCAGCTCCAGCGCTTTTTTTTTTTGAAGCCATGTATCATTGTGCAGAGTGTTCCTTCGTGTCCCACAGCCGTGTTTGGCTAATGTAAAGATATTAAGAAGTGCAGAGTTTAAGAAAGCACTGCAGAGGAAGACTGATGATTTTTTTTATTTGATACTAAGCAAACATTTTTGGTGTGGTGGCTATCAGTCAATGGAAATGCAGTAACCTGATTTATCTAACCGTTCTACCATTCTTATCTGTCTTCCTCTGCTATGCTGCCCACTCATCTGACCTTGGCATGATAATAATAGGGCTGAGGAGTTTGAGCCGTGGTCCGACAGATTTAGTTGAATGTATGTACACAAATACACCCACACCTGCACACATGAATGAAGGTGCAAACTCGCATCACAGTTAGATTTTGTATTTGGTATCTTCAGCCGGAACAAATGATTGATCTCTTTTAAGAAATCTAAAAGAATGTACCAGCTGCCCTCGTCCTTTTTTTCCACACGTACAGCACAAGAGGTATGAGATGCTACCTTCAAAACAGAATATTTTTGATTCCTCTGCACCCGACAAGCCTCAAAATGTTTTAGTTTTCTTAAACTGGTGCAGGTAAAATGAGAACAGGAGCATTGTTGAGCAGCGTTTTTTGGGAGCTAGAATGAACTGTTATCTTTGAAAAATATTGCACCATCTCATCGAAACTATAATCAGAAACATAATTTAAAGGATTAGCAGTATTTAAAATAATTTCATTTTATACTACCAATATAACAGTAGTTTGACATTTGGGAAAATATGCATCTTAGATTTCTTACTGACAGCTGATAAGAAGATCAATATCCCTCTCATGTCTGTCTGGTAAATTTGTAGCTGCAGCCAGAAGACAGCTAAACTTAAGTGTAAAAACAACATGTTGTGGTTTTACAAAGGTTTTTGTTTGGTTGGTAGTACATCTTGTTGAGATAAACTTGGTACATAAAAGAAAATCAGAATCAGAAAAAAATCAGAAAACAAATTAAGTAGCTTAGCAAATTTATGGTAAGGTTAATACCTTACATTGGCTTTTTATTTTTTTCAATGTATCTATCTTCAAAACACATGATTTTCAGACCATCTAAAATAATACAATTACATATTTTCATTACTGTTCTAGCCCTGTAACACACTCACAGGCAGACGTTCCTTTATCTAGTACTCATGGGCAGTCTGAATCAGGGAATACTAAGTACTTAGCATCCAAAAATAGTCACCCATCTGAAGTTGTTGAGAGATGTTAGCAAAGTAGAAGGACACCTGCGCTCTCACCACCTGCTTTCCTGTTTATTTATTGATGGCCTTGTGTTTTCTGAGGCCTGATACAGCTTGACTGTTGGGGAAGTGGCTGAAGAAGAAACTTGATGTGTCATAGATCTGTTGACAGCTGTCTAGAGGGGCTGTTTGGCACAGCCTGATGTCCTGTGTCATACAAGGATAGTGCTGCTTTACAGATATTAGGGTGACAGGTAAATAACTGAGCAAACATAGCATTTTACAGGAATGTAACAGCTTGTTCCAGAAGAAGACTTGTTTGTTGGTTGTGTAGACGTTTTTTTTTAATTGACAGTCTACAGTGATAAGGATAATTTCTTCATCTTCATTTTGGCTTTCCAGATAAGCCAAAAAAACATGAACTGATCATGTAACATGCACCTGACTCATGCTAATTGGCACAAATTTGAGACTACGTTAGCCTGACAGACCGGCTTATTAATTGTGAATTGCAAAACCATCTTAAAATCGCATCTTATAGGAATAGTAGTCATTTTAGAAAGCACACTCATATAACTCTCATGTTTGTCCATTAGATATGAAGCTACAACCAGTAGACAGTTAGCCTAGATTAGCATAAAAACTTCAGAAGCAGGGGGAGTCAGCTAGTCTGGCTCTGTCCAAAGGTATCAGCACCTCAAAAACTCCATAATTAACCTGTTTTATCTAACAATTTATGGTTTTAAAGGTCGTTATGTGCAGCACCATTTCATAACTGGGCACAGTGACTTCCTGACTCACCATCACCATGAGGCAGACAGGAAACCAGTACCAAGCCTCCACCAAGCCAAACCATGATTATTAAAAAAAAAAGTTAAACAAACAAGAGATAGCATAGTTAATTTACGAGCTTTTAAGATTCTGGCTTGTAGCTGTACCACCTTTGTTCCAGTTTTTATGGTAAGATAAAGGTCTCCTATCCGTAATTCCATTTTTAGTGTACAAACATTAATCTATTCATCAAATTTCCAAAAATGAAGAACAATTTCTTTTGAAAATAAAGGTTAGGCAAGGTGTTCACATGACTCAAATAACATTTCTGCCCTCTATTCATTGGTTAAATATTAACTTGAAACTTGAGCCTTAAACCCAAAAAGACTGTCGAGGTTGTTCTTTGAGAAGTCGCTGTGTGTGTTAGAGTTGGAGATGTGTGCTCTCCCCTGAGAGAATTCCATTATGAATGAAGTAAATACGCTTGAGTTCTCAATGTTTCTGAGTAATTATTTCCCAGCAAAGAGTCGCCCAATTTCATCCAGTGGGTGTAAGATGATCAACAGGAAGTAGAGGCATTCTTAAGTAAAAAAGAATGGTTAGCATTCATCAATATTTGTTAGAATTCAAAATCTTCCACAAGGCTTTGGTGTGCTTCCGCAGCAAATGCACATGGGTAATTTTGTTGATAGATGCTAATTATCCATTAATCTATTATCCATTATTAATGCATAATTATCTATTTATTTCTATAATGGTACTCTCTAGTAAAAGATTAGCATTCAGCAACATTTGTTAGCATTCCACATCGTCCATGAGGCCTTGGGGCACTGCTGTAGTTAATGGTTTTGTGGTTAATGAAAGCTAATTATTTATTAATAATAGATCTATTATCTATTAATAATAAATAATTATCTACTCTTTCTATGATGGTTCTCTCTAGTAAAAAGATTTGCTAGCATCCAACATCTTCCATGCCTCCAGGCTTTGCACTCGTCTGTACTTAGTGCACATGGGTTATGTTGTTGACAAAAGCTAACAAAACCTTGCTCAAATGTTACTGTCCTGTGTAGCAGATACTCCTTTAATACATTTGACCCTTTTTACTCTGTTTTTATACAGTTGTACCATAACCTTTGCAGCGTTTCGGGAAAGAAATAATATCTCCCGTAGACCTCTAACATTCACATCTCTGAAAGACTGTATTTGCGGGTCATGTTTTAGCCATCATATTTCCAGCAGTGTCCTTGGAGGTTCATAACATGACCTTTAAGGTTAACACCCCTCCCTGGCTGTCATTGTGAATACATGTGAGAAACACAATGAAGCACTGAGAATTATTAATCACTTTAAAAGGGCAGTGGAACCAGCTTCAACCGCTTCTGCCCTGTGTTGGCAGGCAACTGTAGCAACTTAACATTTAAGATGCCATACATCACAATCACCACTTTGTTGATTGTTCACGGCTGTCGTAAGAAATATTGCCTTGAGATTTTTCACATAGCAGCTATAAATTTGTGGCAAATTGAGACCCCAGTATTGACAATATGCAGGGTAAGTGCTACATTCTCACTTTTTAAAAACAGTTTTTCTTCAGCAAAGCCACGCCTAATATGGATTCAACAAAGGAAGCAGATTGGTTTAAAAGGCATCATCAGCTGGCAGAGTGAAATATAGAGTACCATAACCTCAATAGTATTGACAGAGATGGGGTCGATGTATGTGTAAATCACTTCTGTGCATGCATCAGGCAGGGTCGGGCACCATTAGGTTCCCTATTAGCCTGGTCAATCGTAAAACAGGAGCACCCCCACCTTTTCTGCTTGTGATGCTATCATATGAAGCGAGGTCTGTCTAGAGTTTATGTTTTCTGAGCTGTTCAGCTTGGTGTTTTCTCACACTGACTAATGATTTTAAACCATGCTATTGGTACGCCTCTATGGATGGCAGCGTTGGTCTGACTTAGACTGAAATATTTCATTAACCAGTGTATGGAGCGGCAGGAAATATTGTGATATTGTGAGATCGTTTAGATCAATGTTCACCAGTGAATAAATACACACTCTACAATGATACTGACATTTTTGGTTCTTAGTGAAATATCTCCACAACCATTGGGTGTATTGCAATAAATAATTGTACAGACATTCATAATCCCCACAAGATGAATTGTAATAACTATGATGACTCCAGGACTTTCTCATCTAGTACCATCATCAGGTCAGAATCTTTGTTTTTTCCCCAGAACTTTGGTTTACGACCAATACCTGCAAGAAATGAAACTCTCATCAGCCTCGACTGTGTTTTATGTTTAATTCAGATTAGCATATGTTAGCATAACTCTACGTTTGTCACTGTGTGCATGTTAGCATAAACATTTAGCTCAAAGCAACACTGTCCAAGGGAAAGCCAACAGAGCTGCTAGCATGGCTGGAGAAATTTGGTGTTTTGCTCCAAACAGATAAAAAAACAAAAAACTTTTGCATAACACATTTTTGTGTTTTTAGAAATCATCTTGTGACTCCTTGAATTAACCGTGATCGCTCATGGAAGCCCAAATCCCCAGATCCCCAGGTTGGCAACCACTGACATGAAGCATATTTAAAATGATATTTTATTTTTTGAAAACAAGTTCAAGAGATTTTGAGCTAGAAACCACACCAACCACTTGGGACATTGTACACTAGAGTTTAAACCCATTCATGAGCTGGTTTTGTGGTATGCTGAACATTCAAGCTTTGTGGTTGGAAGCTTTTGACAAGACTCAGGCTCAGCTCTGTCAGTGGGGACATTCAACAACAATCAATGAATATCTACAACACTTTCATATTTCCAGCCCATTTTTCCTTATTGTCAATAATATCAGACTTCAAAGACAAAGCTCTTCACAGGGATGATGCGGTGAGTTACTGATAGTGGCAGGGAAATCATTTTTAACACATCTTTCTCTCAGTTTTTTTGATTAAAAGGTTCAACACAGGTAAGGAATTAAATAAATAAAGCAGGGTGATGTTGTATTCACAAAGACAAGCCAGGACTTTGATCTTGCTCAGGGATGAGGAGTAAGCTGTGAGCCAGAGACGTGTGTGCGTGTGTGTACTTAAGTATATGTGCATGTATGTGTGTTTGTGTGAGCAGGCAAGAAAAAGTAGGAATGAAAGGGAGCGATCTCATTAATATGAGTCCTTTTGTTCCACTGTAACTCAAAGCATACAGAAAATGCTAATGGCAACACATTCCCACTCGGTTAAAGTGACACTGTAGAAACTCTGGCACACGTATTTTCTCAGCTAAAATCCCACTTAACCTTTTGGCTTATTAGATCAGTGTTAGCTTACGGGAATGCCACCTGCACAGGTAAGAGAGAGGACGCCTGAGCCTGCGTTGAGACACTTGACAGGCTGGAGAGAAAGAAAATACAGGAAAAAGACACTTTGATCCACTTGAAAGAGTAGTCTATCAGGACTAATGCTTGGTTGATAATGCATACACCGCCCGTCTAGCGGCCAACCACAGAGGAGCATTTGAAGTAATCTGATAAAGCTGGGGAAGACTGACTGCCAGTGCACTCTCTTCTGTCGATGAGGACAGTAATCCCATTTTCTGCTGTTTCACTGTCATATGCTTTTCCACTTATCTGATCTTCTTCTAATTGACAAGCGTATCCTTGTAACCTGAGGGCTGTAAAAGTAGTGAATTTAGAGCAGCAACAATGAACACCAAGTTATATGTGTTTCTCATGGGGACTGAGATACATATCTATTATGACGATTTATCAGTCGGTCAATTAACCCTTCCATGTCATACCGAGGCAAACACCTGCATGACAACATTAAAAGATTGTAACCTTGTAACCTTGTGATCACCCTTTTCACTGTAAAGATGGCGGACATGAGTTCCCTATACTGGAAACAGCAATGAGATCAAAGTAATGCAAGACAACAGTTCAAGCTAAACTTAATCAGCAAAGCAATTATTTGGAGGACTAAACAAGCTTAAACATAAAATGTAGCAGCCCAATAACACAACATGACTCTTGCATTGTGGAGCTACATCTCCCGTGGGATAATCTGGGTGCTCATTGGAACTGAGACAACATGAAGACACATGAACTGAATGGTCCAAAGTGAATATCAAAAATATTGTTAAAAAAAAAGACAAAGACAAAGTGGATCCATCTGGCTCCATTATTCCAGCAGTACACTCTTTGGTCAAAAATTGTCAGACAGGCACATGAAAAAGATACGTTAGCAATGTTTTATACTGAATAGTCTCATATTAGCACAGCTGCATAAAAAAGCTGTGTTTTTAAGTTAAAAAATATATTCATGATGCTTCATTTTCCTCTTCCTGTTTCCTCCAGATAACTACAAAACTATTCATGCAGTCAATACCGGATTAAGCCCTGGACCTAAATGAGCTGTGGGCCACTAGTGAGCCCACAACACACCTGCTCCCCAGAAACCAACCAGCTTTGCTTGTTAGTTTGTGAAAATTAACCTCAAATTTGTTAAAGAATATGTACCACGTAAACATTAAAGATATTAAAACTATAATTGACACAGGGTGCATTTAAACAACAGGACCTCAGGGTTAGAAACAACCTATAAAGTTCCATATCATTTCAGTTTTTATTCTGCTCTAGAACACAGCAACACTGCATCTGCACCTTTGAGCCCTTCATGGCCTTGGGACCTTGGGGTAGTTGCCCAGTTAGTAATCCAGAATTTCATGCAGTGTTTACAGCTTACATTGTCCAAAACTGACAGAAAGACCCAAGTTTTGAAGTATGCTCATTCTGACAAAAGACAGAACGAAAGACCCTAACTGCGAGTAATCACTCACAATCATCCCACAGTACAGGGGAGGGAGTTTGGGTAGAGTGTCCCAGTTTATTGATTTTAATTCCATTAATACCTTATGACTGGCTGCTTGGCAGACTCTCCCAGGCCAGTGCCCCTGCACGTCTGTTTTCATCGTGGATTTGATTGGACTTCCTTATCGCTGGCAGCAGGCAGGAAAAGGGACCTGGAGACGGCCAAAGATCCACCGCCCTGCCAGCCAGGCAGCATGTTTGAAACAACAAGCTTCAGATCAGAAATGATTAGTGTAGACTGCCACCCCAACAATTCCATGTTTGAGATCACTTCTGTATGCGTGTGTGTGTGTGTGAGAGAGTGAGTGTGTGTGAGGGAGGGGTACTGCTTACTTTACTGGCACCTGATGCGTGCACATCAAATCCATTTCACCCACAGCAATCAACACATGCACATGAATGAATCAGTCACGCCATTAGATCTCCGCATTCATGCACTCAGACCCTCCCAGCAGCCGGGTACCCAGCCATTAAGGCTTTCCGTCTGTGCGTAAATGCATTGCGCGCCATGTGTCTGCCATTTTAAACTTCGCTTTATTATTATTATCTTTGTTTTTCTCATATCTAGGATCACAGTCGGTGAGACACCGTCATCGCCAGAGACAGTCTTGCCCTCGCTCTGCGTCCTTGTCAGTTCTCGCTGGCTCCAGAAATGTTGCCTAGTTTTCTGGTTGCGTGGAAACTAAAAGGCTGCACTGAGCGAGCCCTGGACTGTGGGAGCATTTCCAGTGGCGCGTCGTGGCTGCCAGAGCGGCTTTCAGAACAAGTTTAACGAGCTGCGAGAGGACCTGGACGGAAGCGAACCAAAACACTGACCGAATTGCCTTTTCAAACGCGCTCTGATCTGCTGAAAGAGATTATTGTTGGGCAGTTGACTGTGAACAGCACATCATGAAAAGGAGAGGAAAAGCAGCTAAGACGTGAGTATTTGTTTCTGATCAAATGCATGCATCTATACATTTCTTTTCTTTTTTTTCCAAATAAAATAGCAACTGTTTTGCAGTTTCAATGCGTTTTATTTTTCATGTGAACGCTGGATGGTTCTGACTAAAACAGGATGAAAGACAAACTTAACAAGGGTATCAGTTCCCACGAGGCATCGCCGTTATCTCCTGTCCTTTTAGTTCATTTTCCACCAGATGCTTGTTGCTTATTTTAAAAATGAGCATGAACTAATAGTCTAGTTAACCTACTGCTAGCCTGTAAGTCTGCATCTTAAATGTGTTCAGCTTGTGGTGTGATTAATATAAAATCCAAAGTAACTGGATCTGTATTGAAATGTGTGCTGAGAATGTGAGTATTGAAGTTAATCTTGAAGATGATCACAGATCAAACCCTCACTAATCTCCAACACAGTGTACATTAAATGACTTAATACTATCAAAAGAGCTGTAGCAGTGTGCTTATGCATATTGCTGTCTGGGTTAACTCAACATTATTATTCTATGGGGGGAAATGGGGTGTTCAGGTACAGTGGATATCTGCCAAGGGCAGTGTTGTGCTCTAAGGAACAAAAAGAGCATCTCTAGTAATCGAGAGTGGCAGTGAGTAATGCACCAGGAGTGGATAGAGCTAAAAGCACTGAAATATGATTACAGTTGCATTAAAAGCGTGCATTTCAAGTTAAAAATGTCAAGGATGCTTTATTTTCCTGTTTCCCCTCCGTGTCATCCACACCCCATCCCCATTGATAACTAGAAACCAGCAGCTTATTTGCCATTCATGCAATGCTTACGAGCTGTGATGTGATGCCACAAAAGAGGTCAGATTCATGCATGAAAAACACCATGTCACCAAATGTATTAACATAACGAAATTTGTGTTGCGTTTGAAAGCTTCTCATATTTTGGTTTGAGTCCAAGTTACTGCTCCTCAAATAATTGCCAGAGACTTGTAAGTTCACCACTGACAGCGGTGAATTTATGAAGTGAGAGACTGACCCTTGGCAGCAAGAGCCCTGTATTTATTGCCTAAATTAAAAACAGGAGTTATTTATCTGTGAATAACTTCAAGAACACTGTCAAAGACCTCACCTGATTTAGAGGCCAACTGATTTATTGGATTTATAATGTATGGCTGTGAGGTGGGTTATAGTTGTTACAAGAGTATAGACCATTAGTAAAATGACAATAATGTCTTTGAGAAGTATATTTTGGATGGAAAACTGTTCTACCGGTGCCCCACCCTGCATCTCATTACATCTACACCCTCTCTTGTCCATCTCATCCACAGGCGGCACCTCTCCTTTCCCTCCTCTCCATCCCTTTATTGTTTCACTACCGGCTGTCAGCAGCTGTCCCTTTGACTCACTAACATTTTCCCCTTTCCTCGATATCTCATTAGTGTCACGCAATGTTCTCCGTGTTGTTATTGTAATGTTACCCTTCCCCTTAAATCCTCTTGATATCTGTCTTTCCCTCACCACCCTGTGCTGGTGTGTCTAATTTCCTTCCTTGCCCACATGCTTTCTCCTCCTCCGTCACCAGCCTTCGACTTCTGCTCCCCCATTATCTCTCGACAAAATACCAGGCTGGCATGCCATGTGATGGGAAAAGTATAGCCTTTACAGGAGCATAATGTTACCCATTTAGTTAAGGCAAGACTTTTTATTTCCTTTGGTGTTCAGCTGCATCTGTCATTTTATTTTACTTTCTCATACACCCTGCTGACACTAAGTACAGAGGGAAATCCTTTGGACGCTGTTTTGCCTGAATGAGGATGTCTGGATAAACATGAGAGGCAAACTCCAGCAGTCAGAGCTGCTTAATAGCCGAGCTTCATCTATGTTTTGCTCCGGTGCATCAGCCTCCATCTCCCCCAATGGCTCATTATTGGGGTTGTCTGGCAGGCATCTCTTAGACCGGCGTAACACAATGAGTGTTATTAGCTGTGTCTCGTAGACAAATCATCTGTCCCCCTCACACACACATACACACCACAACTGCCACCACACTCTGGCCTCTACCCCCCAACGTCATGTGATACTTAGAGGTACTTAGAGATCGATTTCATTTTTTAATCTTGGTAAGTGGATCTTGCCCAGTCTCCAGCCATTTTGAAGAAATTAAGAAGTCTGATTGAACTCTGTGGTCCGTTTGTGTCTCTGAGAAGACAGGCCATCACATTGTTTGTTTTGCTGGCCTTGGCGCTGTTTATAGCATTAGCATTTACCTCAACAAAAGGATTGGGTGGCCAACACTGATGCTACACTGACTTAAGGAGTTTTTCCTTAAGAGGATTAGTAACAGGATAGGAGGTAGCCCTGATCAGCTATTAATGAAGTGTGTTAGGGTGGGAAGACCTGCTATTTTCAAAGGCTTACATACGAAATATAACGTTTAACTTGCAGACAAGCTTTTACCTCTGTGTTACTTGCACTTCAGACTAAATGACCTTACACACAAGCGACTGAGAGGCACCAAGCAAGGAAAGTTTTAATGGTCACTTCTGCTAAAATCGTTGCATCAGGATGGCTGCTTGAGACAGTAGTATACAACTCCATGAAAAATCTGGTTGTTTTCGTGTTTTGTTCGGAACATTTTGTTCTTTATGGTGTCACATCACCATGTTAATGCCAGTCTCTGTGTACTGAAATAGCCCTGCATCACTGGGATGTCAATTATAAAAGAGGCACAGTGACACCAAAGGATTTTCAGAGCTTGTTTATTGTGCTGGTATAAAGGGAATGTTTGATCTACAGACTTTCCGGGAAACAGAACAAAAAGTGCTGTTGTATGTGGTGTATCTGGCCAACAACATGCTGAAATGAGGGTGCAGGATTCCTGCCGACTTCCCACAGCAATTAGACAAGCTACTGTACTCCCCGATTCTGCGTTACATAACACTATGCACTATAAAGAAAATCATTAATCATCCATGTTCTGCATGAGAACAGTTATTTTATAGTAAAAATTTTTTGTTTTTATTTTTTCAGAGAGTCACTGCTAATGTGACGTTATGTTGTCTTTGTGTCATAGGTTTAAGACCTACTGGGGAGGTTGATGTGGATTTCAAGTCCTGCGGCCAAGTGGTCCTTCCTGGAGTATGCCCGTATCCCACGATGTTCCTACCTGCGGACTGGCTGCTGCGCCACTCGGTGGTCATGTGTTTGCTGCTACACAGCCTGGTGCTTATGACCTTCTGCTTTCACCATGCTGCCACCAGTTGCTCAAAGAGCTGCTACTGCTCTGAGAGCGAGACTGGCGGGAAGACGATGCGCTGCAGCAATCTACAGCTCACAGAAATCCCCCAGGATATCCCCAATGACACACGACGCATCTACATGGACTTCAACCTCTTCACCACAGTCCCAATGAATGCTTTTGCAGGTTTGCCCCACCTGGTTGAACTAGATCTGTCACATAATGAACTGAGCCAATTAGAACCAGGGGCGTTCAGAGGATTGGGCTCATCACTACAGTTCCTAGACCTTTCTTCAAACAAGTTAGTGAACTTTAACCCTGAGGCCTTCGAGGGCTTGCGGGCTCGCGCCAACCTAACAAACAACCCATGGCATTGTGACTGCAACTTGCAGATGGCTTTGCCCCGTGTGGACCTGGAGCCTGCTTCACTGACGGGCATTGTGTGCCAGACTTCAGATCCTGAGGAAATAGGAGTTCAAGGACTTGCCTTCCTTTTGGCCCCAGACATAGACCTATGTGTCGTGATGAAGAGGACTACAGATGTGGCCATGCTGATCGTCATGTTTGGCTGGTTCACCATGGTCATCTCCTACCTGGTCTACTATGTCAGGGCTAATCAGGAGGATGCCCGCAGGCATCTGGAGTATCTCAAGTCATTGCCCAGCAGACAGGGCAAGTCAGAGGAGTCTTCCACAATTAGTACTGTGGTATAGGGCTGATGGAACTCCAAATGGGACCTGATGTGGTAACACACACCAAGAAGGATGGAGCTACACGGTTGTCATCAGTCTCAGATGTTTTTTTTTTTCCCCAGCTGTTGTCACAGAGCCAAGGTGGGCAACAAGACATGTGTCTGCACAAGAAAACGAGGCCGATGCAACCTAGCCCCGATGAATAATTCATCTTTCAGCGAACCATTAGGAGCTGATGGTCTAGTCTGTGCTCTAAGGGAGGAAAAAACAGTGGCATGTTTTTGGCGAACTCCAAATATGGGATACAAATGGGATTTATCCAGTGGTGCATGCACCTTGATGCACCTTGCTCACATGCGGACAATTCAGGAGGCACCAACGGACAGTGACATGAACAATGGGAAAAGGCTGAAACACTAGAATGAGGAACTCCATGTACTACTGTTTTCCATTAAAACCCTTACGGTATTCACCGGTATATTACAAGTAAAAGGATGTTTTACATTTAAATTGTTGTTTTGGGGGTTTCTCTTCGCTCTCACAAAATCGTCTCACAAAAGAAATACATGCTCTTTAGCAAATGCATACCCAGCTCACTATGCTGATGAATCAGATTTCTGTGTGATCAGATCGGCTCATCAGTTATTCTGTGGTGTTTTTGATGGAAGCTACTGTACAAGAGATCCATACTGATGAGAACCGCAAACCTCTAAGCTGTATGTTAAGAGTACTAGACAGGAAACCCTCAGAACCAAAGGGATCCCAAAGTAATCTATACAGCACAGCAGGTACTCCACACTGCTCATAAAAATAGTCTCTCTTATTTTAATTTGCCATTCTACTGATAAGTTTCTCCATGTCAGCCCACTGAAAGTCAATTTATCAAAGGATATTGCAGGTTTGTGAGGAGAGAACAAACCAGGGTTGACAGAAGACCACGCTATCACTGCCTGCCTGATACTTTAAACACGCTACAGCTCTGGAATTACTCCCCAGAATAATATTCTAGTGTCGACATGACAATCTTTCGTAACAAGCCAATAACCCTGTGTGCAATATCATCTAATTGCCAGAAAAAGTTCATTTGAGGAGCAGATAATTAGAGGTTACTACAGTTCAGCTGACATGAAATAGGCAGACAGAGGGGAGAGAACAGGGACAGATTTTTCATATTATGGTAGGGAAAGCTCTTCAGCAAACACTCATTACTCTCACCTCCTCACCTGGTGTAATTAAGGGAACACAGAGGAGTCCTTAGTGATCATACGGGGTTATCTAGACAGAGCTCCTTCCTTTGTGCTGTTTTTCATTCTCTGTCATCCCTTTAATAAGCACCCTGGGTGCCTCTGGGAGCCATGTTGTCTGATGCGGTCACTCTCATGGGTTTTCCAAATAACATTTATGGGGCCATGACCTGCTGATCCGTTTGAAAGAGATGCGAGGGATGTGAATCTCCAATTTCACTAGACCATGGCAAAGTGGAAGATGCATTTGTGTCTTTCCTGATCGAATTGTCAATACAAACCGAGACTATAAAAAGGGAAATGTCTTTGAGTGGTGCCGTAATTTAATCCACATCAGACTGTGCTCTAAGTTACTCGTCTTTTCCACAGGGCAAGGTAAGAATAACCCGGTGCAGTGTTGAATAATCAAATTTGATGTTGAAGATGTGGGACGTGGTTTGTCAACAAGGATTTCCCTGTGTCAGACGCACAAATGCCTCCAGACCAGAGCAAGACCCATAAATGATTTATGGTGACCATAAACACACTTGAGCAGAAAGTCAGGGAATGCACCCATCATATTGTGTGACCCAGTTCTTGAGGAGAAATTAAAGGAGAACGCCACAGGGGATCAGCTGCCCCCTCTGCTGCCTGGCTTACCCTTCCTTGGGTAAAGCACTTCCCAAATGCCCTTGGGTTGCTCGTGACAGTCCAGAGCGATCATAGCGACAGTCAGTTCAACGTCATCCTTAAACTGCCTTTCCTCTGGCAGGCAGGGGAAATAAGTTTACTTGCTTTCTTGCAGTGAGTTAGATGAGATGATTAATAGCACTCTCAGGTATGCTCGGCAAATATATAGCTGCAGCCAGCAAGAAGGTTAGCTTAGCTTAGCATAAAGACTGGAAACAAGAGAAAACAACTTGCCGGGCTCTGTGCCCAGAAAGCAAAAGCAGCCTACCAGGTCAAAAAAAGTGTACAAACTGCAATTCAGCATTTTATGTGGGTTATGTGCCAGATCATTTCTTTGCAAATCCCAAAATATAAAACGTTAATTATTTAGCTTTAGATGTGCTCAACAGATTTTGCTACCTTTCAGTAGAGCTAGGCTAGACGTTTCCCTCTGCTTCCAGTCTTTATGCTAAGCTAAGCTAACCTGCTCCAAGCTGTAGCTTCTTTTTTAGCGTACAGTCGTGAGAGTGGTATCAATCTTCCCAAAATTTCCCGAAACACCAGAAGAGAAAGTTGATTTATTTCCTCTGTTTTCTTCAAGTTCAGATGTAGTTTGTTTCAGACGTGTTCTTTTTGTGTTACTGCATGCTCCACAGTTTCTATTAACGGACAGAGTTTGTTTAACAGAAAACAATGATAATGATCTTGACAGAGTTCATCTTAAGGAAGCCTAGGTACAGCCTCCCATGACGAGCAGGAGGTTCAACAGCACTGAAAAATAGATGGTAAGCCTTTCTCTCTGACATTTCCTGCCACACACACACACACACACACACACACACGCACACAGCTCCCTCTATCCTCTGATAACAGACTCTCACGGTGGCTTTGAAACCAGCCACTGTTAAGGGCTGAGACTCACCACTGGAAGAGATAAACATAAAACTAGTAGCAGTAGACGTGTGTGACTCTGTATTTCTTACAGCTAATGTATGTGGGTGCGCACATTCTTTTGTTCACCTGTATGTACGACAGGTGTGTGTGCATGGCCGGAGTGAGGGTACTGGTAATGTAACACCTCTGTTCCCCAGCACACATAAATGTCGCTGAGGTTAATTTAAATTTCAGGGCAGCTCAGCTTGCCCCGCCTGCTACCTTAGACACGTTACACTGGTGTGAGCATTACAACTGCTGGGTAATGGGACACAAAGTGGGGGATAAGGTGACGCATCCAATCCCACAGAGCGCAGCCCTGTTTGAGATTGGGTTGCAGGTGAAAATGTTTCCAGGCTCCGAGATCACATGGGGTCTCCCAGTGAAGGCCTGTGTGGGTACCTGATTTTCTCGCTTAGCCAAAAAAAAAGGTAAGTGACACCTAAGATGCCGCAACTGAGGAGAGTGACAAGGACATCCTTCAGGTGACTGTCATTCGGTGATGGCCTGTCTAAGGTGAAAAGGCAGGGTCCCAGCCTCATTTCGTGTTACACAGCACCCCCTGTTGCAGAGAGTGTGAAAGTGTGAGGAAAATAAATGGCTTCATCTGAATGGTTTCGCATTAAAATCAGCATTTCCGAGTCATACGTGCATAAGATCAGCAACAACACATAATACACACCAGAAACATACAGAATAAAAACACACATCGTAACAGCAAACAGGAGTGTTTCATAAAAAGCACATCTGTTCATAGCGAGGCTGGATTTGTGGGCCCTGGGGACAAAATGAGCAGTAAGCCCTTATTAAGGCCTCACACACCTGATCCCCCAATATAGTTTGCCTGGTTCCAAACTAGAATACTATCATACCGCAGGTTTGTGAAAAGAAGAACTGACACGGGGGCATCTACAAAGATTATACTGCAGGAATAACATCAGGGCCCTTACAATGTTCTTTAAATTGTGTTTAAGGGGCATGACAAAACTGCAAATAATCAAATAACTAAAAAAGTAAATCACAATCATATTGCTCATGTTGCCTAGAAGTTACTCACACTGTAATGTTGGTAATCCACCATTACAGTGTAATCATCATCGTATGAGTATATTAATCCAGTATTATTAGTGGGTGGAAAAAATAACTAGGATCTTGGGTATTTCTCTATGATATTATGTTATTTTGAAATGTCATGAAGCAACTATTTGTCATTTATGCAGCTATTACTGAGTAAATGGATATTACAAGTGTACTCCAGACATTAATGACTGTTATATGCCCAGGAGGTAAAATGGCTGAAATGTGATTATTGACAGGTTTAATGAACATGATATACAGCACGTGTATATAACTATCGAACAGTACATGGATATGCATGTTCAAAACTTCTGTGTAGATAATAAATCTAAATCTAGATTCAGAGACCTACTATTGAGTATGACATAAATGTAATGTGAGGTTCTCAGTCTGGATATAGCCTCAGGGATTGATCGTCTTTTGTGAAATGGATGATTTCTCCAGAACTGTTTCAGTCGCCATGAGAAGATTATGTCAAATTCAGCTGATGGCAGTGTTTTTATCTGAGTCAGAAGATCATCTTTCCTGTAAGGTCATTTCCTGGGCACTTCCCATTCCCATTCTAACCTCCTGTCACTGAGAAGACTATATTTAATATCCCACAAATTCAACACGTAGCTTCCTGACTGGGAATTACATTTAAAACACATTTTGCAATTCCATGTTCCCACCTTTTCCGAGAAAAAGAACAGCTCAGCTTTAATCTGATTCCTCATGAACCTGTGATGAAAACTTGGTTTCGGTCATTTGATGCAACCACAGTGACTTGTTTTTGGATCAGATCAACGAAGACCAGCAAAGAACATCAAACTTACATGATTTCGCGTCTTAGCAGGCGGTTTCTGATATACAGTAAAGTTTTATGGAAAAATCGATAGATTTCAGTGTTTGCCAGGGGTAGCACAAATGGTATTCCAGCATTAGAAGATTTCTGTTTACAGGATCAATGATCTGCATCAGCAACACTAGTGTTAATGTTAAGCTGAATCACTGCCAGTTGCTTTTGGCAAAATGCGTTCAGTACAAAAAATGTTAGGCATTTACTTATCTTAATATTGATCATTGTAAAAAGCAGAAAATATTTTATATCAACAACTTTTATGAAAATTAGAAGTAGTCTGGGGATCCAGGATTAACCCTAAAAGCTCTTTCCTTTACTAAATCTGTTAAATATGGAGTCATATTATGGCCATTTTTGGAATCTCTAATGTGCTTTAATGGCTCCCTGGGTAATCTAACATGAAAAGAAGGCTGTATGTCACAAAAGTAAGAGATTTAAGAGGTCAGGGCTAAATGTAAAACCCCCTTTTGTTCTCTTTGTGGATACTGTCCTTGCCTGCAATCTTAAAACCCCTCTTGACCTCTTCTATCCCTCCAGATTGACCTGTGGCTCTGTTTTTTTAAACGCCTATTAAAGAGCCAAGTATTGTTCACTCCTGCAAAACCTTATCTTAAATTCGTATTCCTACTGCAAAACTTTCCCAGCTTACAACATAGCATAGGCCTACTAAATCTAGTGGAAGTCTCGCACCAGATATCTTTCCTCTTGTTGTAATGCTAGTGTTGTAACAAGCAAACACAAAGATGGCACTGTGTTGCGGATGAAAAGAAGCATCAGAGTGCATGGATTCAAGGGTTAAAAAGGCAGGACACGATCGTGCGGCCCTTTTCTGCCCAGCCAAAGGCGAGCTCGCACATTGTTCCACTGCTACAACGAAATAGTGTTTCCAACTGGGTCATTGACGGGGCCATAGAGCGAGGCCTCAGCAGTGAATAATGCCCTCCTTTCATGTGCAGGATTGATTGGAGGTCAGACCAGTGTGGATTTCAGGGATCAGATTTGACGGCTTCACTTCACAGCCTATCAAGCATGCCAGATGTAACATAGCTACACTGACTGATCAAGGGGCCCTCGTGTCAGAGCATGAAGCAAACCGATCTGCTACAATAGAGACACAGGATTGACCTATGAGGTGATTACATAACTCTCATCACAATGGTATGTCCGGTGTTTACAATTTTAAAATAGATTTAATGGACAAGTGGGTGTGGAAAAATAATAGATTGTTCTAGTCACTTTCTTACAAAGATTAAGCAGTATCGGTCTCATGTCAGGAGCCAGCAGCTTAGCTTAGCATAAAGACTGGGAGCAGGGAAAACAATTAGCCTGGCTAGTGTAAATCTAAAAGATGTAAGCCTGCCAACACCTCCAAAGCTCAGTGAGGGCAGAGACTTCCTGTATTGTTTGTTGTTTGCCTGAATATCTCACAGCTTCAGTCTCACAGTTTTTGTATGGATTAAACAAAAAATAATATGCTAGCTGTTTCCCTCTGCTTTCAGTCCTTATGCTAAGCTAAGCTAACTCTCCCCTGGCAGTAGCTCCATGTTTAACACAGAGACCTCTGTTTTCTCATGTAACTCCATGCAAGAACCCAAACAAGATTACCCAGTGTCAAAGATCAACTGAAAGTAAACTAAAGCAGTGTTACACTATTGCCTCAGGCATTGAATGTTCACCTTGGTGACGTATTATTGCTGACTGTGACTGAACTTTGAACTTTGAGAGATTTGTGAATGATATGCAAGATAACCTTTTGCAAAGTGTAACCACACCGCTGAAGTGTAGCTTGTAAAACACATCCACTAGATGGCACTCTTGTATCTGTCTTGCTGTATTCTCTTTTCACTTTTCATCTAATACACTGTACATTTATAAATATAGGTCAGAGAACTCACTCAAAACAGACTCACTGTGTGGATCAAGGACAACAAACAGGTGCCATAATGTACACTTATTTATTTATTTATTTATTTATTTATTATTATTTTAGTCAGTGGACTGTAGTTTCCTGAGCACATGGTCAATGCAGCTGTGGGTGTGTGAAATGGATGACTGAATGTCTGATCATTTAAACTCCCATATCCACAAATATTTATGTCACATGCGTTTGCATGTGAGATGTCAAATTTTCCAATCTATTAATGGCAAGACAAAATTAAAAAAAAAAAAAGATTCCATACAGGAGAGATGATACATGATGATACAAGAACACCCACAGGGACCACAGATGACATAATAAAATAAAACAAGACAAAACAAAAGATTTCTCCCAAAAATTCAGAAAACATTAGAATTAAAACAAGGATTTTCAGTTTCCTTTTCCCCTTTAACAAGTTTTCGGAGGAAATGCCTGTTTCCTCTTCGTCTTTTTTACGTTTAACTTCTGTGCAAATAGGCTAGACTCATACTTAAACTTCAGGCTGTGTTACATCATCATAAAATGTCAGTAATTTCACTTCTCTTCAAATAAAAGTCTTGAGTTGTGTTACTTTGGAGGCATACGCTGAAATATTTGCTTTCACTATTGTCATCCCTCTTTTTTTCCTTTTTTGTTACCTTCATTCTTCAGGTTGAAAGAAAGTTCAACCAGAAATAAACTATTTATCAATTTATTTTATTTTTCATAAATATGATTAGTTCATTGTTGTATAACTTCTTTTTTAGCTTTATTTTATATTATACTAAGTAATCTGTGGTAAATATTGTTTGAAATGGTACTATTAAAAAAAAACTAAAAATACTATTAAATACTAGCAAAATTGTGAAATTAATTAACAGAAATATTCATTATTGTGCTCAGGCCAAATTTTGTTATTACCAATCAATAATTCAATATATTTAATTAATAATAATAATAATATATAATACATAATCAGTTCCACAATTTGGACTCTATGTAAGCTATGCTTCTTTAAAAAAAAAAAAAAAGGCATTACTATGAATTTAGTAAATTTCGCAGAAATCTTCACTCATAATGAGACTCCTCTTCATATGACTAAAAAAGGGAAATCCCTCTGGATGGTATAAATATATAAGTACTATCGATCATGAATAGTGTTCATTTGAGGTCAATACTTAAAGGCATTCCTTAACAGAGGACATGAACATCCTGATTGGTGAGTAGTAGTGAGGTAATGCTTGTGAAATGTTGCTCTCTGCTGTGCTGATCATATCCAGACACAGCTGACACTGGGGGAGAGTAGCCTACCTTTGGACTACATTTATCTTCTGGTATTTAACTCTGGAATTGACATAAAGTTAATTTTTAAACATCTGGATCTATTTAAGAGTTTTACAAAGTGTGTTTATTATTAGTTTACATCTGCTCAGACTGTCATATCTCTGCTGGGTAAGTGCTGTAGTCGCTTTTGGACCGGAGGGATTCACATTACACTGACTCTCAACTCATGCAGCTATTTAGCCTGAGGGTAGACATGCCCGGTGCTGCAGCGCAGAGGAGCTGCTGAGGAGAGAGTCGGGCTTTGTTCTGCCACACACACACACACACACACACTCTCTCTCTCTCTCTCGCACGCAAACAAACACACATTGGATGTCTCTGATGCCTCGTCGCTGACATTTTGGTTTTTCCTCCTCTTGCAGCTTTCGCCGTTTCTTACTGCATGGCCATGTTCGCCCGCAGCGCACCTCTGCCGGGGGGAAGCACACTTGTTGCGGATCCGCAGTCTCAGGAGATTGTGGAGAAGAGCCGCTTGTTAATACAAAAGATCCTGCTCTCCATTCCCGACACGCACAAATCCTGCATTCATTCAGAGGTGAGAGGAAGGCCTGATGGCGTTGTTTCCTTTTAAATGTTTTAGGCGCAGCTATGGATCATTAAACTGCATGTCTGAGCACTGATAGTCAGCACTGAGCGTCTGTTACTGTCCTGATTCACGGATTAAAGCCTGAAATGTGGATATTTATGGATAGCTAATAAGTTATGCAGGTATGACTGTGCTTTATGTATGCAAGAAGTTGTAAATAAAATAAATAAATGTGATCATTTGTTAGTGATTACAGTACTAGGCTATTTGTAGGACCGGCATAATTATCTTTATGTCTCATTGCCTGTTTAGTTTTACTCATTTACCCCTTGTACTGTACTTAAATATAATTTTAAAATACTTGAGTATTTCCATTTTGTGCTGCTTACATTAATTTAACATTACCAGGCTAGACAGCACACATGCAGCCTATAACGCACTTATGAAATATGACAAATTAACCAGATTAAACAACCCAAAGTTGTAAAAATGAGCTATTCCTATTGTTACTTAAGTAACAGGCACCATCTTGAATTTTGCAAATAATGATCAGGCACACAGCAGCATAAGGAAATGTGTGAGTCGAGTTGAATGCCAAGATGTAATCTATCCATAACATCTCCATACCATCTCTCTATCGCAGGGTCTCAAACTCAATTCCTCAGAAAATGCAAAGCTTGTTATCATGGCAGGCACCATCGGCATCCCCTCTGCCCCTGTACTCAGACCTGTGTCAGAGAACTTCAGTGTGGTAAGCATCTTCAAGAGGAATATTTCTGTAAATGAAATGAAAGTCTAAAAAAAAATAGACAACATGAATAGTTTGTTCTGTCCTATTAGGAAACCAGTTTGAGTCTCATGTCCGAGGGTCTTCAGCTGCACCGGGCCTTACTGCAGCAAGCTTCTGACTCCCCTCACCTGGTTAAAAAAGACAAACTGACCGAGCTGATGGTTGACATCAGAGACCTCGTCATTCAGACCAATAAGGTGGGAGAATACTTTTAAATCACAGTAATTTCTTTGACAAATCATCTTGGCTTTTTGGCACCTTTATGATGATGTTTTGTGCCTTGCAGTTGCTGAAAATCGTCCAACGAGAGCCTGTGGTGCTGCCCACACCAACCCCCGTCACCTTAAACCTACCAGGGGAGTATGAGGTTCAGGTGGCAGCACACCTGATTCTGGTGCAGCTCCAATCCTTTGGCCAGGACGTGGACCGCAGCCTCAGGAGTCTGGCGCAGAACAAAGAAGAGGAGACAGAGAGCTAACCACTGGGTGCCATAGTCTTATAGTCTTACATAGTCTTACATCTTGCCATTTTTTATTATCATATTTATTATTATTATTTATTTTCCGGTTAAAAGTTATTTATTATTTGTCTTTCTATTTATATCTATCTATCTATCTATCTGTATATATTTATGAAGTTGGAATATAAATTATTTATTTTTGATAGCAAAGCTTTGTCCCTCAGTCTGTTTTCTTGACAGTTGAGGTAACTTTGGTTTTAACACTGGCCTGCTAACCTCTTCTGGTCTTCTGGTCTTAAATTAATTCTACATCAGAGCAATCGCTGAAATCATCCGCCAGTCTGCCAAAACAAACAATATGTATTTCCGTTTTTGATAAAACAAAAAATACACTAATACTTCTCTCTATACTGTAGCTGAGTTTAATAAAAAATAAATGTGTCAGCAGATATTTTATTAACTCATTTGGGGAGATTAATTATACATTTTTATAAAATGCTGAGATGAAAGAGCCTTTACATTTTTATTTTCGTATGAATTTTTGTATAATTGAATTTTAAATAACCCTGTACATGTTTGTATTTTCTAATTTTTCAATAAAAACCCCTCTGTCCTAAAAAGGGAATAGTTCCGTCTTGTCAATGATCACACACTTAAATCAGGTGCTGCTGACGAATGCCATCTCATCAATGAAATGATCGCCAAAATTCCAGTGAGGCTAATATTGTAACAGAGAAGTGTAACTAAAAGTGAAATAAGAGGCTTTGTGACACTTGTGCCACCACACTACCAGACAGATTTCCTTGAGGAAGTTGCAAGAAGTGGATGAAAAGTCTGACGACCACGAGCTTTGGTCACCCAGAGGATGATGACGAAGTTGTTGTACGTAGTGTCATGTGGCAGCCTCACCGACATGTGACCGCTCAACTGACTCATGGTGGTCTGATTTTATAAAAAGTTACGGTAACTTCCAAATGTGACATAACCATAATGTGATCTTAACCATACAATAAAAGGGAGGATTTTCTATTACTGGATTTTTTCTATTTTATTTTAAAACTTATTTACACATTTCTTTGTGTGAAAAACATAAAAAAACAATAGCAAAACAGTGTTTACAGAGACATGGTTATAAACGTGTTATGTTCCAACAAAGACAACGATCATCGATGATCCAGCCACGTTCAGAGCTGCTCTCAGGACATGATGAAGGATTAAGTTAGGCTTTTTTTAACTGTTGGCTGCACTTCACCCACTGATACACTAGGCCAATGGTAAAATTTAACCCCACAGTTTACAGAGCGGAGATGGCTTTGGCAGCTACTCTCCTTCCCAGTGGCAGTGTCAGGTCAGTCATGGCCAGGACAGCTCTAGGTTTGGCCAGAGCCGGCAGTTTCACCAGCTCTGAAACCTGCGTGCAGAAAAAGACACATCATTGTTCTACAGCTGTAGTGTCTCAACAAAGTCTCAACAAAAGTCTCCACAGTTCAGTGTCATTATGTTGCTCAAGACTCTTTCCTAAAAGCATTTGTTCCTCAGAAATTTGTGTGCAATCAGCATTTGGATAAATAAGATCTGATGCAGCAGTCATTTTATCTCCCTCCTTATCTAAACCTGTCTGGCCTGTCCTCCCACTTTCTTCTGCTTCCATCTTGGAACTCACCATGGTAAAAGGCATAAACTGCAGGATGCTTCCACGGCTCCCCTGCTCCAGGCACTCAACACACTCCTCCATAAAACTCTGCACAAACTGGGTGTGAGGTCCTGCCATCCTGGAGCCCACGATGGATGAAATTAGGAGGAAAAGGTTGGCTGAGGAGAAGAGAACATGGTATGAATACACATTCCAGTGTATGAATTTGTCATTTTGTGTAGAACTTTTGAGAAATATCCCTTCAGCGGGCCCTGCCATGACCAAATACCATGACTTGACACATTTTCTGTGAATTCATATAATTCATTTTATGATTTAATTCCTAGTTTATCATATTGTCTATGCATTTTTATTTTACAAGTATTTGCAATGTTTCACACATATTTGTTATTTTTTATATGTAATCTATCGCTGTCTTTGCTGTACCACTGAACAGTTCTGTACATATTATATTTAAGTTGACTGCACATGGAAATCTTCATGGTTGTTTGCCATATGGTGTGCTAACTATTGCAATGTCTGGGTCAGACTGTAGCCTGTAGCCCTTCTTTTAGGAACGAGCTCCACATTTTGTCTTGGAGGGACATTCTCTGTTTGTGTCACATGCACTCCTCCATATTTGTTTGTTTGTGTTGCCTTCATGCAAATTTTCTGCCTGTATTCGCCTGATGCAAGGCATCGTCTAAAATGACCACTCATTTCTGTAAAGAATGTGTTTTGCAATACAAAATAAAAGCTAGATCATAATACGACGCAACATTTCTTTATCATCAGATGATTTATCATCATATGACACAGCCATACGCCTCCACAAACTAAATTTCCAGTAATGAGTAACTTCAGCACATCAATAAACATGCAAAACTTTGATTCCACTCAAATACAATAAAACATTATTGTCGTGTTTGTTTAGATTATTGCTTTAAGTTTAACTTTGATTAGAAAAATCGTAACATTTACATTAGCTATAAAGCCTTCAGTTGGGTGACGATTTGAAAGGTCTGGCCCACCAAAAGCAGACAGAACACCTTCAAAGCTTTCATTTGTCTTTGTATCTAATTAACTCGAAAATGAGGTTGCAAGGGAGGCACACGGTGTACACATGTTGGATCTTTCCTCTGTGCTGCATGTGTGGACAGAGTTCTCACCCAGGACTCGGTTGAGAGGGTCCCTCATGTTGACGGTGTGGAGCTGGGAGGCGGACAGGGAACTGCTCATAGATCGGTCTCCTGTGAGACAACACATGGTGTGAAAAACATATTTTGTTTCATTTCACTTTCTTAAAAAAAAAAAAATCTACACAAAACAGAATGTCAACAGGGAAGTTGAACTTATTGTAAGTATTGTGTTGGTGGTTTACAAAATGCAATCTTGTCTAAAGGTTGTGAAAGTCTTAAAGGCTTCCTTACACAGCAGTCTTACATAATATTTGTTTCTTCCTAAAATAACTTGGTTATTGTTACACATTTCAATTTCTGTAACCGATGAAGGTGTGATGTTTTTATCCATACATTTAAAACAAAAATCAATTTGCCATTAGTCTAAAAGTGCTTTCATTTTAATCTAATTTTAAACAACTATAAATCATATTCCATATTAACCATATTCCAGCTGTAACAACAATTTTACATAAAAAGATGCAGGAAGTGTGACAAAAGCATCTTGTAGAGGATGTTTCAAAATGACTCTAAATGTCTTTTCAGTCACATAGGTGGAGCTCATTTCACTTAAGAAAAAAATTATCTATGAACTCTGCTTGGTATTATTAAGACTGAAACTTTTTATTAAAGGTCATGAAAATGCTGATCTTTCACACCTCTCTGGGATTTTTTTCTTTTTTATGCAACCAAAGCTAAAACTGAAGTTAAAGGTCTCAACCATGCATCATGTTGAAAGTAGTTGGTAACCAAAACATAACACCTCTGCTCCCCTCAAAATCTCCCACCTGGTGTTTAGTGCTGAAGTGTTCAAATCAAAAAAGTTCACATTAGACTGCAGAGCTCAAGTCAAGAACAAGTTAACAAGCAACACATGCGCTCAACACATAAGTAATGTTAAGACAGATCTGATTATAATAACAGCAAGATCATTTAAGCGATTTGGATTTAGCGAAAAGTGCTTACAAGAAGCAACTTGTCGGTAACATTGACTTAGAAAGTACATTATCTTTTGAAAGTCATCTGATATTTGCTTCATCCACAGCTCAGACGAATGACTGAGGCTTCAAAATTCAACCATGCATTAAAACCCAGACGTTAATAGACTGACCTGGACTGGAGAGTGCAACAGGCTCGTCTTCATTGGAGCTAAGCAGACGCATGAGTTTAGAGGGCTGAGTGTCATCCAGTGGAAAGAGGCTGTTGTAGTCCTGCACGCAAAAATATAAATGTTAGACCACGTTCAAAATCATTAATATCTACTGCTGTCCTACTTATTTTTAGTGTCATTACCAGTTATAATGAATGAAATTACAGTATTCACAACCTTCAGCATGTCAGTTTCTCAAGCTGAAAACTGTTTTCTTATGACACGTTCATCGCTTTGTGTGACTTGTGTTTTACCTCGATATCTTCTCGCTGCCTTTTGCGCTGCCGAGCCGAGAAGGAGCCTTTGTGGTGAGAGGAGTAAGAGCTGAGTGCACACCACACACACAACCTGAGGAGTATTAAGGAAAGCATAGCTGAGAACAGATCCCAAAATGCTAAAATTGCTCACCATCAAAGTGTGACGCTTCTCTTACTTGGCAAGTGCTTTTCCAGGCGGGTCTGCCAGGCTCTGCCAGTGAGCAGAGTCTGTGAGAAGGTTGGGCAGGATGGTGCCCAGCAAGGTGAGGGTGATCTGCTGAGTGTCCAGGCAGAAGATGCTGTACAGTAACTCCACCACTCGATCAGCCCACTCCTGACGAGTCTCCTTCAGTAGCTCCTGAAATAAGACACAGCGCTCCACAAGTTAAGACTAGTTAACAAATTAAACGAAAAACTCACTTGGCAAGCGTTCCATAATTGGTCAGAAATATTGCTAGTTGCAGCCTTTAAATACAGCCAGTGTTGCTGATGCTGATCCTCAAGCTATCAACACCTTTTCTTGGTCCTCCTACCTTGACCAAATTGTTAGTGAACCAGAAGACCCCTCCCATGTTGAGGAGACTCTCAAACAGATGCAGGGCCCGGCTGTCCACCCAGCCTTTCCGCAACACCACCTGGAACTGCTTGCTGAGGGCCGTGTGGATGGGGTCTTTTGCCGGCAGCAGGTTACGGTAGGGGATCGGCTCCTGGCCCTCCACCGGGGGTCGTAGGGTCGCTGCAGTTTGTTGGAAGACGTCGGCACACATGTGCTCCATGATGGAACTCATAATGATCACGCTGGTGGGAGTGCGGGAGAGAGAGGGAGTACGTGTTAATGCAGATAACCAAAGGAGACTGAAACATTCTTCCACATGTGATCATGGGCTTGTGAATGGGTGTGTCTGTACCGTTCATTGTAAAACTGCAGTGTGTTCTCCCCATACAGCGGGGTCACAAGCTGTCGGATCATAGTCTGGGGCTTCTCCCTCTCGTCTCTCCCCAGCATCCTGACATGGGCCACCAGCCAGGCCACCGCACATATTGCCATACTGCACACTTTCCCCTTGATGTTGTCAGTGATCTTCTTTACTCAGAGAAGGATGACAGTGGCGTGAAAAGAGGAAGGAAGGATGCGGTTAGAAAGAAGCCGAGTACGGTCAAGGAGAAGAGATTCTAACTAAAATTGCATTCTTCCATGTTGCATAATACAGAAACTTTAAAAAGGAAAAGGGAATAAATGACAAGTTGGCAACACCTATACGATTTTTAGACGTCACTGCTTTTGCAAGTCTGTTACACATTGTTATTCGTCAGTTTCCATAGAATACATCACGGTCACTTGACTAATGAGTCAAATCACTGAAGCAGGAAAGAAAATTCTTAGATATGCAGTTTGCTAGGGAGGTTACTGGTTGCGTCATATGAAAAAATGACACTCAGGAAATCTCATTTCCAGTCACAGGTTGACAATGAAAAAAAACAAAAAACAAATAAAATAAGGAGATTAAAGCTGGACATACCTGTACTGCCTCCACAGAGAGGACACCATTCTCCCACGCGTTCAAAACTTCCAGAATAGCTGCTGGAGTGCTGAGGCAGATCTCATGCCATTTCACCTGACTGTCACGACAGAGAAATGTCACAAGAAGTTGTGTAGTTGGGGTATGCCTGGACATGTTTAAGACATTTGCACAGTCATCGCTTTAGTAAATATTCTGTCTGGAAAGATTTTCTAGCTTTAAGATAGGACTGACGCCAGTCTGAAGCAGTGCCAAAGATTCCCCCCACCACATGTTCAAGCAGCTCATATAAACAAGGTGGATAATAATTGACCCACAAGTAAGAAATGTATATAAAAAAAATACATAAATAAATAAAATAAAAAATGCAGTGACAGCTATCTCTATATCTTTACATTCCAGCATGACGCCACATAGACTAGAGTTGAGTGAGTTTGTAGGCCAAAGGTCAGGCTCTATGATGGCATTAGGAATTTCTTCTGGTTGTGATAAAAACTCTTTCCCTTATTTATCCGCAACCCAAAGCTGACCTAAAACCATTGAAGACCAACCAAACTGCTGAGATGTAAACTCCAACATACAGTGATTATATGATCACATGATGACTTCTCCATACTTGGCCAACTGTAGTCATTCCACGATACATATGATTAACCATGTCTCGGAATAGGCAGTTTCTATTTTACGTACCTAGTATGAACGTTTTTCTGTACGCCTCGTTTGACAAGATAGTTAATAGCTTGACCACAGCGATGGAAGTATGTAAATCAGACTGATCATTTATTATTGATTTAATCTGTTCCCACATATTTTATATTTTCATGTAAATGCTAAATATAAGTGTTACTGAGACGTGCTTTTTATTAAATATGTAATATGTAAGTGTGTTGAGTGATTGTCGTATAAAAGGGAATTTAGGTGTTAGGTTATTTAATTACAGATTAGTCGGAAACTTACACTAATTTCATCTCTGAGGAGTTGTTCAGCAGGGTGACCAGGCTTTCCACTTTGCCAGGCTCTGGTCTGAAACAGGGGTGGTCTGGGTTCAGGGTCTTGCCCTCCTCAGGCATGCATGTCTGCAGCCATGTTTCAAAGAAAGGCGTCTCGCCTGAAGGGCTGGGGTCTGACAGGATCACCTGGAAAGAGGAGACACAGGACAGCCGTGTGCTGTAAGAATCAATCTAGGATTAATCAGCTAACACGGACAGCAGTCACAGCTTTAATCTAGAATATTCTATTCAACAAGCAGAGATGCTGCACAGCCCTCTCTGGACCTCTTGTGGCATAATGCTGAAAGAGCAGGCTCAACTGATATAAAATCCACACAGAACATCATTGTACTTTTTTTTTCTTACGAGCTTAAATTGTCATGAACTAACCTCAGAACCGTACGTCTGCACCACATGGCAGAGCATGAGAAAGGAGATGTCGAAGAGCAGAGCCCGTACTGACGCAGACTTAGCTGAGGGAGAGGAGGAGGAAAAAAATCGTCAAGGTTAGTGTCTCGTTCAGTCAATCAAACGTCATTAAGGAAAGAAATTCCCGCTTTTGGAAAACGTCACTCTTGTGTTTGAACTTACATCCTTCGCCACTGATGTGCTTGGGAAACTCATTAAGTCTAGAGCAAAAAGAAAGGAAAAAACACACACATTATAAGACATCAAACATCTTGTTAACTATCTGCTTCCTCTGCTGACTGGACTTTCCAACACTCACTTTCCTAACACAACAATCTTGCACCCTTTAAAGTATGATTTTAAATAAGTATGCAAGTCATTATGAGTCATGTTTCTGGTGATGGTGTGGACAGTTTGTCCTAACTTGCAACTCCATTTTGCATTTACTCACTTAATGAACTTCCGGGCAAAGGACTTGAGCTTCCCAGTGGCTGCTGCAGCTGCTAAGAGCAGATCGAGGCTCTTTCCAGACAACATGTGTCCCAGGACTCCCAAAAGACCCTCTGGGGACTTGGAGTGGTCTGCATCTACTGTCTAATGAACAAGAAAGGATGAGTTATGACCATTTGTTCTTCTTACAAGAGGTGTATTTCTTTTGTAATCTTTGAGAATCACTTAACGCTTGCATAATTTCTTATCTCAGATTTTTTTGTACACATCCTGAACATTACTCAGTGCTGTCCAGACTATTAATCACCGGTATTACATCAATACTGGGAATTCCCTGTACAGTACTGTACCTTGAGAATATTGGTGACGGTGGGCTCTGCCCTCAGGATGAGGCCTGGGTTAGGCTGGATGTTAGCATTTTCAGCTGTCTTTAGCCTTGGGGCGAACTCCCTGTCCTCGGTCCTGAATCAAATTTGCAATGGGAGAGGGACGGGAAGGGAGGGGCAAAGTAGTGACAGAGATGGGGCGAACGGGGTTGGGGAGGAATACGGTGTATTGTGTGAATATGGGGAACAAAATTTCATCCGTGATCGCATCAACCAAAAAGAATTCAGAAAACAGGTGTCACACTTGTTCATTATGAGATGGGAGCCCGTACCGTTTAGAAGTGAGGCAGGCCGTATTTGAATCTGACAGCAGACCGAGCTTGTTACACTCTTGCAGGAGCATGCCGAGGCAGTCACAACTAAAAAAAGTAAAGAAGCACAGGAAAAACAATAGGGGTCATGTTACTGGCTTACTGAATATTTAGCTGGCTTTCTTGTTGAAAATGTTTTGAAATGGGATTACAGGCTATGAAAATAGTCAGCGCAAGATTTCGGGGCACTTACTTGCATCTCTGATCTGCTTTGTCCAATAGTGGTGTGAGCTTGAGTAGGTACTGAAATGCGATATTCACATCCTCCATAAAGTCCTGGAAAATACATTTGTCGTGTTTTAAAGGGATAGTGAATGTTCATCACATCACATTACATTTTAAACATCAGTGCTTTTCTTAAACCGTGGCTGTTTGTCAATATTAAGTGCTCATAATTGTGTCAGTGTGTTCATTAGCTAGAAAGCCGTCATTGAATCAAATGTTTTACCTGTCCTTTGTCGCCCTGAGGATACTTCTTTAGTCGGAGCAGAACTTGAGGGATCTAACATAAATAAAGAAGAAAATGTTGAGGTGTCGTCGAGCTGCATGTATTCTGGTGCTTATAGAAGCAACTGTTTTGAATAATTCCATATCCAATATAAATCAGTTTCTTATTCTACATTAATATACTTAACTGATTTTCTTTCTTAGGAATAGGTCTTACTTTAAGGAACGTGAAGGCAGTCCATTTGAGCTCCTCTGTGCCCTCTGGTGACTCAATGAGGCCAGTGAAGCAAGCCTTCCAGATCTCCAGGACAAAAAGAGGAGCAGGGATTCTCTGTGGAGGACATACAATATGAGACGACAGCTGATAAAATAAAATGCTTAGAACAACTGACATACAGCCTTATATCTGGCCAGTGTAACAGGGATACTTTTGAATGTAAAACAAAAGAAGTGTTGTCTTCCAACAGCCAATGTACTGTTCGTAACACATGCTTAACATAACATTCCTCTGCACCTGCATTCTCTTGATCATCATCAGTTGCTCCACCAGTGGCTGTGTCTCCCCGGTCAGATTCATGGTCCCTTCCAGCATGATGAAGGCGTGGACTGATGGGAAAGAGGCATGCATCTGAGGGTCACACTGTACCGACAGCATCAGGGGAATACTGAGGAAAGAGTGAAGAGTTGGCACAAGGAAAATTCATTGTGATGATCTTTTAATTAGAATACTGCCACATCATGGCTGAGCAGCATCATGCACAAGTTAAACAGCGCTGTGTATTCAATATTTAAGAATGAGGTTAAAATATTCACCCTTTTACAAGTGACAAGCTCTCCTCTAGTTTGGTTCTCAGCGTCTGGTTATGCAGACCACCGCAGCCATCTGTCACTTTCAGCATTGATTGTTCTACGGTGCTCCAGGAACCTGCAGAGGAAAGGCAGCCAAAACACTGTAAGCTGTCTAGCACATAACAATCATGCCCAATATGATTTGATTGAAACTAATCTAATAAAAATAATAATATTTAAGTTTTTTTAGACAATTGCTGTCAATTGTCACTTTAAATTTTCAGATTGTCCTCATGTAGCTTTAGCAGGGCAGAATCACCATCATACTGGTGTTGTGCCCTAATGCATTTTGTGCCATCTTATGCAAACACACAATTACCTTGATCCTCTAGTCGTGCTATGTGAACCAGGGCTCTGTTCTTGGTGCTGGTCATCAGAGTGTTAAGCCTCTCCTGGCATGCTCTCAGAATGCCTTCTGTGCTGGCTGATGGACCCAGTTCTCTCAGCTTCTCACAGTACCAGGCACAGCCCTGCAGCAGCCACACTACCACTCCCAGCAGAGCCCGGCACAGCCCAATGCATTCCTCTGCTTTCCCATGACAGCTTTATAATCAGATATTAGAACCAGTGGGTCAGAGTTTGGGAGGAAACATTTTGTTTCTTCAAAGGCAATAAACATAACTTGATTATGAAACTAAAGGTTCAACTTGTGAAACATGACTGATCTTGGTAACTTCTTTTAGCACAGACCACAGACTTGGCAGAAGCATTCTGGAGAAGATCCAGGATATGTGAGTGAAGTTAGAGTAATAAGACTATTACAATTATGAGGTTCATAAAATATATTATACATTTCACAGGTTTGTTAATAGTATACAAACAGTGAACACAGATGCCTGCCCCAATTCCCTGCAGATGATATTCTGGGTGTTATGGTTGACTTTAACATATGTATATTAATTTATCATTACAGAAATGTACAGCCTTATTGCAGAGTAACAAATATGCTTTCTGCATCTATTATGATTTCAAAACATTAACACTGATGCAGTCCTGCGCCAGCCTTGTTACAAATGTGATATCACGGGATAATACTGATAAAGGAGGGCTGTCATTTTTCATACCTAAGACGATGGCAAAACATGTCCATTATCTCCAACAGTGATTTGATACACAGCTCCCGGGAAAAATCATCAAACTATCAGAAAAGAGACATAATCATGAGAACCGCTCATATTTTACAGTGAAATTGATTCTTTTTAAAATCAAGCACAGATTACCTTGCTGATGGCTGTAAGCACACTGGAATAAGACACCATCTGCAGAGAAAGATGGTATGGTTCACAACTTGCAAGCTTACAGTTTGACACACTGCTCAGTTAAATAATTCTTCATGAGTGCTTTTTCCTCTCACCTGTGAGCTTATAGCGTATTTGAGGTAGGACAAAATAAGGGGGTTAGGAGAGGGACCAATCATCGCCTGCTCCATCAGGGCCTCTGGAATACACAAACAGCATTTAAAACCACATCAGAAATAACAACAAGGTCAGCGGTGTGAAGTCAAATAATTTGCATGATGGCCTCCTCTAACCTGCAAGGTTCAGATAGTCCCATGTTGCTCCCTTTGGAAAGTTTTTCTTGATGTTGATAGCCCACTGGTAGTCACTCCAACGCTCCTTCCATGCCTGTAGTATGGCTTGCTTGAGATTGACCACCTTCATCCTGGTAGACACGGTCCACACAGGTTAAACATAGTATTAATCTCTAAGAAACAGCCACTAAAACCATTTTGTAGAGGGATCCCACACTAGCTTTAGCTACGTTATTCATTAATTGGCCAGCCGACGTTAGCCGTTAGCTGCCGAGCTCACTCATTAACAAATGAATTAAGATAAAGCTGTGGAAACAAATGCCACAACAGATAACATAAAACACACCCACGCTGCGTTACTACTATATTTTATGCTTACCTGACGTTTTTAGTTTATCAAAACATAAAATATTTTTGTTTGCAGCTTCTCTGCTTCACAATACAAAGGACGCCATTTTTGTTGGAAAAAACAAAACAAAAACGTAAGCGTTCATTGGTTAACGTCGTGACGTCTCAGTGTATTCTTCGCGGATTGGTCAGAGAGCGGACTAACCGCTCGAAGGTTGACGGTTGGGTAACGTCAATGACCTATCACAAGATGGCGCACTTTACAAGTTTAACAGTCAAAGCTCAACACTGTGTGTGAAGTCAGGGGGAAAGGTAAGCAAAAAATCCTTTGGCAGCATAAAGAAGAGATAAAAACGTTACCTCCAATGGTTAAACTGGAGAAATACTCACAGATTATTTATAACCAGCCGCGTGATAGTCCTCAATGCGGAAACAGTTTGTTTTTTGTTGGCTATAAAAATGAAAACGGCTGTGTGTTTTGTAGTCTTGAGATGAGTTATCTGATAACCATGAAAAACAAACCAACTTAAAAGTTTGCGAACACTTTTAAGATTTAATATCAGAGTTTGGACAGTCATCCTGAGATAGACTAAGAATAGTTTGATCCATTAACTGACTCTTCGGTTTGACACGCTCACCTTGTAGAGCGACATCTAGCGGCCACCGTCGTCAAAGCAGCTTCATTAGCGAGCAAAAAATAAACAACTGTATGACTTTGTGAGGTGTCTTTCCAAAGTCAGTTTTTTGTGTGTTATCCAGAGTGCCCCATCACCACAAAACTTCCAGTAGTCCTCATCCTAACCTTCATCAGTGACGGAGGGGTTAAAGAAGCAGCATCAAGGTCAAATGCAGATGCACACTAGAAGAGATTATGTAAAGTAAAAAGGTAGGTAGTAGCTGTCTGGATGGGGGATCATTTTGAGATTGAAAATTTTTGAGAATGAGCATATGCTGTTAGTGAATATAAAACTGAATGTCACTGCTTTACAAACGGACATCACGCACAAAGACAAACCACAAGGAAAAACTCTCTTTCCCCTCAAGAAATGTGATAATGTGTGATGTGTAACTTTTTAAACTTCAGTGCCAAGGCTAAGTCTTTATCATAACGATGTCTAGCCTACTGTAGCCTATACTTCGTGATATTTCGGCTCTAATAATGTCCATATGATTGTTGCAGGCTACAGACCATCTTTCAATATTGGTGAACCACATGGAAAAGGTTAATATGTCATGTCACAAACACGCTGTCATTTAAATAACTGATAGCATTTCACCTTTTCATGCATAAATTCAAGTCAGGAATGTGTAAATCTCAAAAATCAAGAAATAAAAAAAAAAAGTAATAATAATATTGACTTGTTTTGTTTTTCTATTTTATTCGATTTAACTTTATAATGGGGGAGACACACAGTTATTCTCCTTTTTTGGTGCCCATAAAAAATTAAATTTGAGCAGTTATTCCATTTTTTGTTTTCCAGATTGAATGGAATAATTTAATAAATGGATGATACACCGACCCATTTAGCTAGCAGTAATTACAGAGGGAGAAAACCCATCGTCACAGCTACCTAGCTAACTTTAGCTTACTCCGAACAAAGAAGGTCTTACATCAAGTCTCACTGTTAGTGTTCATGATGAGTTATTTCTAATTTGAAATAACTTTCATTTTCATTTTGACCAACTAGCTTTCCATGGCAAACAATGAAATGTTTTGTCTTATGTAACCACCCCATTCAGTTGTGTGATTCACTGTTTCACTGCACTGTTTTTGTTTGTCACTTTGTTTTTTTTTTCCAACAGTTTTTTTGTCTATTATATCACACCTTAGATTTGGAAAGACAATAATATTTGTCTTTAAAACATTCAAGATCCCAGCAACATCAGACAGTCAGTTAGAAACAGAATTTAATGCTGAACAATGCAAAGTTTGAGAATGACATCTTTAGTGAGAGGTATTACTGTAAAAACTAGTTATTCAGAGCCACCACAAACTACTTATAGTTCAGCACTGAAAGTGTTTTTAATATAAAAAATATCTTCTCAAGCACCTAACTGTCTCCTTTCCACTTTTGCACTCAATTCTTCATCATGTTAAAAGGGATACTGTTCTCCATATCAAAACCACCCAACTACCTCTGCGAGTGAAGGTCCTGTATTGAGTCTGCGGTAACAAAGACCCTCATTCTGCCTGACACTGGAGACGTTGTCCTGGCTAGAGCGAGGTCTGTGTCCTGGGACGCAGCGATGCCAGCCAGCAAGAGATGATCCATGCGTCCTGGCATAGTCTAGGTAGGCTAGAGATGGAGGGGTGATGAGGGTGTGAGGTGTATGCGTGTGTGTGTGTGGAGGGGTATTTGGGGAGAAGTATTCTATCCCTGTTGCCTTCCACTGAGAGCTGCATTAGTGAAGGGTGCTGACAGATTTGAGTCTACCCCTGGGGAGACCAGAGAGACTCTAGTCGCAACTCTGTGTCTGTTCTCATGACTTCACTTCTGGGACAGACCCTGTTTTGCTGACTCTTATAATTCTTAGTTACTGTGTGATTTGCTTAAGTTTGAAACTATGGGCTGCAGCTTAACCCAATACAATGAAGCTCACTGGCATTTAAGTTGTGGCACTCAAAGCCCCTTAAAATCACCTTGCAATTTCATTTAGGACTTGTTTTTACAGAAGAAAGTCACTGTTAACACTGTTATCTCTATATTATTTTTTATATTATTTTGAAAGAAACGTTTATTAGTTTCTCAAATGTAATTCTGGAGGTACTTTGTGCACCACAAAATACATCTGCGCTCCATTGTACAGCAGCTGCTTTCTTCCTCTGCAAATAACACTGAAATTATGTGGATTATATTTATTGTGGTTTTGTGTAAACTGTTTATCAAATCCATTAGAAGAAACTGGTAGCTAATCCATTCAACATTCACCTGTATGGTTTGCACAGACACGCAGAAGAGGATAATCTTTTGAAATAATAGACTTAAATAGAACTAATATTTCATGGCTTGTGCCTCTGAGAGCTGCACATCTGTTACAATAGCCCTATTCTTCTCTTTCTACAGTACATAACTTCACTGTCTTGCTCTTTCTTTCTTTCTTTCTTTCTCCCTTCATCTAAAACACACCAAGGGCCTTTGGGCACACATAGGTAATTACCCAGGGTTGAGAGCCAGGAAATGAGAGTGCCCCCTTCATGTCCCCTCAGGATGTCCATTCCCGTTACTCCATGAATCAGGATAGACTAGAGGCACCTACTGTAACCTAGAGGAGATAAGGCACATAATGTGTCGCCATGTTTAATGCTGCACGCTGCCACTTTCTCAGGTCAGAGCACCAGTGAGGACACAGCCACTGGCGCAGCAGCCGATGATTAAGAGAATGTAGACGGACATTTGGTTGGGAGATCTAATGCTAAAGCTGCACTGAGCAACTTTGTCTACCAGTGGTGCCAAATATTAACTGTAAGTGATCAAAACATTGGCTTTGGTGACCTATACTAAAAAAAACAAAAAAAAAAAACAGACAGCAATGTGTGCCTACCAGCAACACATAGGGCCCTATTGTAATGGTGCAAGAATTAGCACATAGTTAGATAAATAATTGTATAACAGTGATATATCCATCCATCTATACTGTAACCACATATTAGGGTCCTATAGGGGACTGGAGCCAATGCCAGCTAGCATTGGAAAGGAGGTATATAATGATAAAACTGTATTAGTTGTGTTTGGTCCTACATAATGGGCCAAAGTATGAACATAATTCTTAAAAAAAAACACTTGGTCACAGACACACGCACACACTTTCTTTGCCTAATTAGACCTCTTGCTTGCTTACATCTCCTTCACTATCCTGTGATCTCCCTTTTAGTGCACAGAGGTCTAATTACCCAAGTGAAAACACCTGTGAGGGTGTGCTGAGTGTTTAGCTGTTTGAATCTAGCATTTTTTCTCTAGGCTAGTAGCCTAGCTGGGCAACAAACATTAACTCATTAGAGCCTTTCAAAATTGAGTCGTCGGCCATTCTTGATCTGGTTTTAGCTGTGTCGTTTGTAATTTGCTGATTCTCATCAGAGAATGACAGTCAGCAACAGTTTTGGGTAGGCAATAGCAATAGGGCTTTTTCACACAAGACGTTTTGGCATGTAGGAACAGCACAGGTGTTACTTAGCGGTGGCTCTGCTCTATTCCAGTGTCCCAGTAAGCCATGACAGTGTCACAGTGAGCCAGCATGCACAATACCATGAACCTGAAACTAAAACAACTCAATAGAATTTAAATGGCCATCATTCGTTTTAATATTTACCCCTGTGCTTTTCTGACTGTAACTTGTAAAAATGTCTTCTTTAGAAAAGGCCAATGTTTTTACCTAAACGAGTAAGAGGAACATGTCATGAACCAAGGGTACCAATCTGTCTTTTAAAATCCTTCTCACATTCATAGTCTTTTGGTGTGTGTATTTGGACAACGTTGACGGCTAATGGACAACACCAGAGGGCTCTTGGCTTATTACACAAGACGACAAGCGTAGGCAGTTGGTAAGGGCTTGTTGTGTCTCTTCCATTTGGGCAACAGATTACAAAACATATCTGAATCATTGGATAAATTCCCATCACACTTGAGGACCTCAGAAGGATCAGTTTGTACTTTCCGTCCACTCAGCAGCACTTTGTTTGGTTCCGCTTTCAGTTATCTAACTCAAGTCTGTATTGGCAACCGATCTGTTGTTAAGTGTTTAGAAAAACACATCTGCACAAAACAAGTATCTCTTTACTTAATTGGAATAGAATAACTAGTATAACTTAATTTATATTTAAGTATGTACCAATCATTGATCTCCTAGTACAGTACTATGTATTACTCACTTCCTATGTGAATTCTGGATTAGTACTATCATACTTGTTATAGTAATATACATTGTAAAAACAATGGAATCTAATCTATCTAGTAACTTTATCCACATCTTGTGACCTATAAAAAATGTCTTTGCATTTACAGTGTGTACAACAGATTTACAGAATTAGGATTGAATCAGATTCAGGTTAATTTTTAACCCCATGGGCTGAGCTTAGTATATAAATTCCTTTGCAGTAGATGATATCCTCAAGGCAGAAAAGACAGTCATAATAACATAAACCTCTCTGATTGAGTGATACTATCACAGGAACTAACAGGGAGTACTTTTAGTAGTGAACGTGTTGGCCACAGAGCCACATGCGGCTTGACACTGAAGAGCTTTATATAGCCCCTTCAACACGATTTCCCCTCATTTTACTGTCATCAAGAGTCCAGGCTACAGGGACTTTGTTCCAGCATTAATTATAACTAGTCTATATGGGCTGGCTGGCAGAGAGCTGGCAAGGCCACTTCCTTGAATCCTTTTACATCTTTTAACTGGCTGTAGATTTTAGTAGGTGTAACCCATTTTTTTAATATCATGTAAGCAAATGTGTGAGTCCAGGCCCCAGCTGGCTTAATCAACTGTTCCCTTGGAGTCACAGAAGGGACATTCCCAAGGGATCCTGAATGTCAACTTGCTCTTATGTAATTTAGACAAAATATCATGATGATATAAGAAAAAATCATCACAACTTTCTATTTATCTAACTAGCTATCTTTTTGTCAAACCAAATCACTGTAATTTATCTTTGCTGCATTGGTTTCTGCTGAGGTTTTGACTGGTATATTCCCCAGCTTCACGCTTTTTTTTTTTTTTTTTTCGGCCAGCGGGTTACGTGGCAACAGCCTCCATATGGTAATTAATAGGTTTTATTTGCAGGAGCTGTGAGTGTGAAGGGAGAAGCTGGTGCACCAGTGGCAATCAAAGCTCTGGGATACAGACTGCTAACAAACCATAATTTAATTGCAGCATTTTCTGCTCGAGGAATAGGCATAAATAACCAATATAGATAATTTTCAGGTTCAGTTGTGATGTACATTGGACATGGATACATAGTATCCAAAATACACAAGAATACCTTGTGATACTACCTGCTTAGAATTATTTAAGTAGTTATAGTCTACCCATCCCATCTGTATGGCACGTCTTTGGGATTACATAGCAACTGTATCACTTTCAGGGCAGTTTATCCTGACATGCCCTTAATTATCCTGGACCTATTGGTGTCTAATCCTACGATTAATCTACGCTAGTTTGACATCACAGCTATCTAATGACGGCTCACTTTAAGAGTAAAGTCAAATTCTGAGTTTCATAACCCGTGTTACACTGATGAAACATCTATAAAATGCTTGCATGCATTATAGGAACTCATTAACACTGCCCTCCACTAATCCTGAAAGCTTCACGTCTAGTCTATGTGTGTGACACTGAGCCACACAAAGCCTAACATACACTGCCCGTGTTACATAATCAAACTTGGAGAACGCTTCCGGCATTGCCTCTGCGATCGCAGTTAGTGTTGAGACCCAACGCCTGAGCTCAGCACAACCAGTGGCCTGCATGTTAATCCTACATCTGTCACTCACTGAGGGTGACTTTATCACCCCAACCTGAATTATTTAGAAAGAACTGATGGCCACAGATCTCGTGCAAAGAGTTTAGGATTATTCATCACCAGAAAAAATAATTCTTCAGTGCTGCTGATGGCATCATTGCACTAGCAAGCTCTGGTACTTGCATAACTCTTTCACCTTTTTACTGTTGCAGAAATACCATATATCATTATAGATCATCTTTATGTACATGTGGATGCCCTGTAAATGTTTTATGTCAAAATTGGATTGACAAACTGGAAGAGTTCATCTAAGTTTATGTAACCAATACTCCTTTATTTGTTATTAGAACATTATTCTAATTACAAATTATGTTATACTTGAAGACCAAATCACTGAACAGTACTGACCGATAAATTAGCTGGGATATTGTTATAGGACAATATTAGCTTATCACAGATTGGTATTGGTGTATATGGTGGCAAAAATCTGTTTCAAGAATTGAAAATTAAAAATTAAGTTGATATGTCATTCAGATTTTATATATAAGATATTTTTACTTCCATACTTCCAAATACCAAGTATTGGTTAGGTTCTACTGAGCACTTTAACAAGAAGAACTGAATGTGCAGTTATTGTGTTAAAGGCCTTTTTCACAGCAGACATTTTGAATGGTCATAATAGGAAATACACATTAACATTAAAGATGGCTCCATACTCCATTCATGCTGTGACAGTGTGACAGTGAGCCAGCATGCACAACAGCAGGACCCTAAAACTAAAGGAGATAAATGGAATTCAGCTATCAGCGTTAATTCTGTTATCTACTACTGGGTCATTTCAAAATGTCTTCAGTGAAGAAGATCCATAGTGAATTTAACAACATGAAGGTTTGCCCGCTTCTGAGGTAGCAGAGTAATAATGATCTCTCGTGTTGTTACCGTATTGATCTGACAAAGTCAGCTGCAGGCCTCCTGCCCAGTTCAGCAGCGCCAAAAGGCCCCTGGCTCCGCTGGTTGTTTGTGTGTCACAGTGATTAATTGATGAAGCTTCTTGAATAATTGGCCCTAGACCAGGAAGTCATCTGACTTTGGTGACATGAATCTTGATCTCTCATCTTAAACCACCCCTCATGGTGATGTATTACCTCGCCTACCACTCCATTCGTCCATTCATTAGGCTTGAGGATGTCCAGGGTTTGTATTGGATTTTACATTTCAATACAGCCGAGACTGGTGGAGCATGTTCAACAAAAGAGATAAAAAACAATCCTTTTTTCACAGTTAGTTTTTAATTGAATAATTTAAATGACTTTGAATTAAAATCAAAAGCCCAGAAGACATTTTGCTGGACATAGGAAGACTTCTACAGAGGTCAAAGGTTTTTCCAATCATCCCTTTAAGAGAAATACCTGTTTAATCATGAGCGTCTGTGCTGAAATGAAACAACAGAAATTAAATCATTGAAAACTGAGACAAGAATCATATTTTTGCCTCTCAATAGTGATTTCATTGTAGTACTCTGATAAAAACAGATAAATATTGATTGCTGTATTCTATCAAAAAGAACTTTGTATAAAAATAAGCAGGTTTGTTCAGCCTGGCTCCTCCCTATTATACTTTTTTATAATGTCACTATCTTTTTTACACTATAAACCTTTATATATTTAGCTAAAACATTTGTGTGTTTCTTTTCGAAGGGCTCAGGAGGGCAACATCAAAGCTAAAACAATCTCCGAAAGAAAAGAAATTATTCAGTAGAAATGATTGAACTATGCATTTCAGCGATGCGGCATAGAAGCTGTTGATGCGTCACCTTTTTTGTAACCACTGAAATTTTGTGAGTAGGTGCAGAGGCTTCACAGATCACTGTATAGAACCTTCCCAGAAGGCAATGAGCATAATAAATAATTTAGGGTTGGGTAAAGAACGCTTTACTTATTAGCCCAAAAAATGTTCTTTATATTTTAGTACGTCCTCCAATTTTCCAAAAAAAAAAAGCGACATATAACCAGGAAATATCATAGAGTCAAGCATACTGCAAGAGTTAAATGACTATTAGGAAAATATTAGTCATTGTGACCAAAATACCAACCATTTTATGGTTCTTCTCTTTGTTCTCATGTTTTAGTTTTTTACCATATACTATATGCTTCTTTACATATATGTAATCTTTTATGTGTGAAAGTTAACTAAAATTGTTCCACAGGGACACAACATCCACGTTTTAGTGAGGTAAAATTAATGAAAAGTATTTTGTGACACAACATAAACATGTTGAGGTTTGAATGATCAATTCTGACTAGGTATCTAGAATAAGGGAAAGTCTTTCAATGCTATTGTCCATGCCAAAGAAAGAAGTTGTCATGCATCATAATTTTCTGCTTAAACTACTGTGTATAGTTAAATGATTGAATCTTTAGCTACAACTTAAAATGTAATTTTCATCATTCATCTTTTGATTGAACAAGGATTTGCTTTGATTAACGGCATAGTTTTATGAAAGATTTACATTTGCAAACTGGAGACTCATAAACTTTTTTGAAATATAACTATTTTTCAAGATCAGCTGTTTTTGGGAGAGATTACTTTGGGAACAATCACTTCAAAACTTAAATTTGAGCTACAAACCATTACTTTGGTATCAGATCTGAGAAATTATATGCATACAAGTACAGTAGAAACAAAAAGATGTAGGGTTATTCACTTGTTATCTGTGAATTAATATGCATGTTCAATTTATTACAAGAGAATCATTAAGAATATGCTTATTAAAACTAATTCAGAAAGGTGTGCTTCAGTGTTTATTGCTTCTATTCAGACCTTGGTCCAGTGTATTAACTCAGTCTATTAGCATATTGCTAAAATGCATTTAGCTGTCTACAGTATGTGATGTTTGTAAATGCCAGAGGAAACAATATGAGGTGTGTTGGACAGTAATGAAAGTGATAACAGGTTTTTAACCAAACTTACTTGCACACATTCATTTTACTTGCTAAAGGATTCATTAGCCATATAATAATTGAAACATATTTTGTCCTGTCATTAGCCTATAACCCAGGTAAAGTTTGAAAGAGAGATGTTAGCAACAACATAAAAAACTGTTACATTTACCCACTGTTAATGTCAAATTAATAGGAAAGTGGGCCAAGCTACTGTAAGTTGGCTAATACATTTGGACTAACCTAACCTTTTTAGCATAATGCAAAGTGTTGTTGACACATTTGTGTGTCATCTTAACCATAGGACGACTCTCTGGCCAAACACACGTCATTTTTGTATTCTTCCTGTGCTTTTTAAATGTTTCAGTGATATGTGACTCTTGATCTTGGTCAAATAGATTTGATAAACATAGTAGCTATAGAAATTGAGATTATTTATTTATTTTTATTTCCAGGCTGTTGTAAGTATTAGGTATCGATTAAAGCAATGTCATTACATCATTTCATCTTACACAGAACTCAGTAGGGTTTCTGTCCCCTGATATTGTTAATGCATAGATTTATTTTTAAAGAGGACAAAAACACATAAAGGTTGATCAATTTATGCCAGTTATTTTCTTAATTTCCATAGAAAACCTGTTAATGACTACCAGCATACAGGTTTTAGTTGAACTTAGTTTATTGGATAATATTTCAAGTTGTGAAAGTAAAGGTACAATTTAAGGTGCATTACTTTGTGGGGATACAAGTTGCTGCTTTTCAGTTATTCATTTGATTGATACAAACCTGGATATTGCAACCTATGTCTTCCAAAAAATATTTTTTGAGAACTACAAAAGTTCATTTGTGCGTTAGTTTTGTTTTACCTGACTACTTAGCAATGTTTGTACATGGCATGATATGTGTAGGCCGGTGCAGCCAAATGATGATGTTAGTAGCATGTAAGATATTTGTTTTTATGAGATAGTTAAAATATGAGGCATTAAGAGACGATAAATAGAGCCATTCTCTATATAATTACATTTCTGTTCAACATACTCCTTTTATTCTTCAAAGTGCAATTCATTTTGCCTACTCACCTGACATTGGTAGATTTCGGGACCAAACCAGTACTAAAATGGAGGTGTTGAATTATGTTGTTCTCAGTGGCTCATGGGTCATGTTTTATCATGGCTCATTGCATCTGAATGCTGCAGTGCACAAATTTTCAATGTGTCACTGGACGCAGGTCCAGAAAATTACAGCAATGCGAAGAGAGCTTAAGAGAATCCTTGTAACACTAGTATTTGTGCCCAAGAACAAGTTGAAATAGCGACTTATATTTTTCAGAGGTGTTTTTGGAAACTGATACTGCACACAAAACATAACTTACCTAAGCAATGTATTTACACCTAAGATTTGAATATAAGATTCTGTCATAATAGTTTTTGATGCACTATCATTGAACACTCTTAACTCAAAATGACCATGTGAAAAAAGATTCAAGTTTCCATTAAGGAAGAAGGTCTTTCTCTACCCTTTTCCTTGATTGTAGACATTCCTTACCACAATTTTCTAAGCTGTGTACTCCCCATGCTTTCCCCCATTCCTTCCAGTTAAGTCCCTTTTGCTGTTGTCTTATTTCTTTCCCAATCTTTCACAGTAGTCAGCTCTTCCTATGGCACTTTGCATTGTTCTGCATTTTTACCCTTGGATAAAGTTATTGAAAGTTGACCCTGGGTCAATGGGTAGAGGTCATATTTCCGACTCTCTACGATATGACCTTTGATCCAGCACCCTGGTGGCCTGTAAACGTTCGAACTCATGTCGGCTGTTCCGGTCTGGACTGAGGTTCGCCAGTGCCCTGCTCCCACCACCTACGTCCTCCTCCTCATCATCGCGGCTTAGGAAGGCCAGCTCATTTTCATAGCAGAAGGAGTTAGAGCTGGGGACTAGAAACTTGTTCTCCACCATGTCCTTGGCACTGCAGCGAGGGGTGGACGGCACTTCATAGGTTTTGTGAAAGTGAGAGTAATCCACCTTGTACAGGTTCTTCTCCTCAAACAACACTGGCTCGAAACGGTGTCCCCAAAGGATCTCAGAGGCCAAGTAGGAGCTGCGAGCCTGTGTGGTCATTGCAGTTGCTTCAACCATCCCCTCTAAGATGACGACAATCTCAAAGTCTGCTGTCTCCAAGTCCTGTTTGCTGATACCAAAAAGGGGGCTCTCCTCATCTATCTCATGGAGAATTGTGATGGGTGAAACCAAAAAAATCCTGTCAAGGCCTTTATCAAAGCCCACATTAATGTCTATCTGGTCTAGAGGAATATATTCCCCTTCATCAGTAATCCGAGGTTTGATGAGCTGTGCCCTGACATGGGCCTCTACAATGTGGCTCTTGCGAAGGTTTCCTACCCTCCACATGAGGCACAGCTTTCCATCCCGCATGGCAATGACAGCGTTGTGGCTAAACAACAGAGTTTGTGCTCGCTTCTTAGGCCTCGCCATCTTGGCCATGATGGCGCCAATCATAAAGCAGTCAATGATGCAGCCCACTATGGACTGGAAGACTACCATGAAAACAGCCACTGGGCACTCCTCAGTCACACAGCGGTAGCCGTAACCTATGGTAGACTGTGTTTCAATGGAGAATAGAAATGCAGCCACAAATCCATTGACCTGTAGGACACATGGGGTGAAGTTGTCATCTCCAGCTGGGTTATCCAGATCTCCGTGTAGCAAAGCAATAACCCAAAAGGCTAAGCCAAAGGCTAGCCAGGAGACAACGAACACAAGAGTGAAGACTACCAGCATCCATCGCCAGCGAATATCAACACATGTGGTGAAGATGTCGGCCATGTAGCGCTGCGATTTATCGTCCATGTTGGCAAACTGCACATTACACTGGCCATTCTTTTTGACGAAGCGGTTGCGGCACTTGCGGCGTGTGTGGATCTTGCCATTACCAAAGCCGTTCATGCCATGCATGGTAGTGAGGCGGAGGGCCTCTTCTTCAGATGACACAATGCTGTAGCGATTGATCCTTCCCACACTCATGCTCCCGGCGGCGCCTCCAGCTGCAGGGTCAGAGCAGAAGGACAGGCCTGGAGTCCCAGTGTGTGATCAAGGCCCCTCACAGCTTGATCACTGGCTAAGCTCCATTTTAGTGAGTCATTGACAGGGAGCTGGGTGGGAGCCTTGTGCTTTAATCCAGTCCCTGTAGAGAGTGTCAGAAGAGAACAATGTGAGTGTCTTTCCGTGACATAATGGTCAAATCACACCATACCTGTGTATGAAACATCACTAAAGAACGGGTCTTGAAAGCTTTTAGTGGCTGAATTTCAAAACATTGTTACACAAGTAACACTCAAATAAATAGCTTTGCTACTGACCCAAAAAACAAGACCACTGATAGATAATAACAATGGATTCACTGTCCGTGTGTTACAGCACAATGACCAATTCTCCATCATCTTCTTATTCTTATACGTATACTCAATAAACCTGCACTAAATGAGCTTGATTTTATGACTGACATTATCGGGAGTTGATATTAGAAGCTTTTAAAAAGATTGAAAATAACACTAAACCCATGTGTCCCTCTGTTAATGTGATTTATGTTTGTGTATTTTAAGGCTTCCCATCAACTTTACTAACTTTAAACTAAAGTCCAGCCTCTGTTGAGTTTGCTTTCTGGCAAATCAAACTCTGAAAATAAATATAATTTAAAACAATAGAGTGTTAATAATAAAGTTTTACAGCATGTTTTACAGCATGCTCAACTTGCCACTTCCCAGTATAAGGTTTACAATATTAGTATCCATGATACTGGTTACTTAATTTACTTTAAATGCCTTCTCCTTGCCATCTAGCTCTCTTTAAACGTCACGACTCAAAATCCAATTGGCCCTCACTGAAGGGTCCTCATGTCTTTTGATGTTGGCTTGGTAATTGAAGAGCAGGCCTCACAGCAGATCCACTTCTGTCACATGACATTTCCTGTGCTTTTCTCTTTCAAATCATGGAGAAGGTTGGGAGTGGAGATAAAGTCGTCACCTACCACATGTTTATTATTATGTCAGGAAAAAGTTGACCATCATTTGACACTATTTATATCTAGTCTGGTGTTTAGGCCTACCAGTGATAGGAAAGGCTATCACACACATCACAGTAAGTTTTCAGGATGTCTTAGTTGTATTTATAGTTTATCAGCAGCATGCCATGCAGTCATCACAACAGACAAGCTGTTCTGTTCTATCTATTCTAAGTTTGCCATTGTCCTTTCAGGACAATACCTTTGTTAGGGCAGTGTGTGCGTATTTAAACATACTCCTCTGGGATTTGTATGTGTGCCACTGATTCCATGGACACGCAATTCCAGATGCTGTGTGCAGGGACGGAGAGAGGGAGAGAGAGAAGGACTCTATTTATTTGACCCCATTCTGTACAATTTGCAGTATTATTAATCATGTTGTGAAGATGCGGTAAATTTACACCACCTTCCCATGGTGCTCCATAGAAGGAGATAGTACATTTCTCCCCCGTGCAATGCCCTGTATTACATATTCATTGTAATTACATAATAGAACTTTAGCTTACAAGAATATTACAAGATTAGACATACAGCACACTTCATAAGATTGCACATGCTTATACTGTATGTGTCAAAAATGTCTGGTATGAAATGAATTGGGAGTACTGCTGTCAAATGATTTTCTCAGTCAGGCAGCAGATAACCTGGCCACTGTGCTGAATGTTGAGCCTCAGGGTCAAGGGGATTTTACCCGTGGTGGCTGGACTGAGGCCCCTCTGGGTGCAGACAGCTTTTATCGCCTGGCCACATCCGTTCCGTGTCTGCCTGCCTGATTTGGGCCCTGAAGACTTGACAGTTCACTCATGTGCGTTCCCAAATCCCAGGTGAACTGCCGTCTGCCACACACTCACATTAAATCCGTCCTCACTTACGCTCTTTCAGGTGGAAGTTCTCCTGATCTGGAGCCAGATTACCTCATGCACAATCTTAAAATTGTCCCTTAGGGGTACACACGCCTGTATTAGAAAAATGTACTGTAGCTGATGCAACAAAATCTTAGGCTCTATTTTTATACTTCCAAAGGCACTTTTTGCCTTTTGACAATATCACACTACGTTCCCAAAGGAGCACAGCTGTTAGTGTTAAAAATAGTGATCCTACCACTTCTTTCAAATATGTAAATCTGTAAATCTGTAAAGCAAACTAGATTATCTCATCCTTTCTAGTGCTTGGTTTTTTACACAGATAGTTTAATTCAGTATGTTTGTGCTCCTTGGCTCACATATGTAGTGGCAGGTGGGCCTGGCTGTATGGCATGGTGACCACACTGACTGCGTTATATAATTGAGATGAATCTTGAGCCTGAATGTTGTCACATGACCTGAACAGCCCTACATGGTGCGCAGTCTCCATATCATACTGTAGTCGTACAGTGTCAGGTGTCTAGTAAATTGGTCAAATGAAAGTAAAAACCCTCCCTGTGTCTTCGGAGTCATTAGATAAGTGCCTCAGTCTCAACCCGGGCAGAAAGCCTTTGCCGTATAGCTACATGGGAAGCTCTTTAAATCAGATTGTCCCTCTGAGAGGTAGTACATGTGGTGCTTAAAGATTAATCTCTGTCACAAGGCTCTTTGACATGCATTTGACAGTGGTCTTTACCGTGCCAAAAAGTTTGACATCAGAGATACTGCTAGTGCCAGCTGATTAGTTTTCTGGGTAATTGTTTAGCCATATCAATTACAGGTAGAGTATATTTGCATTTAATTGAACAGCTGGTTTTATAGATGACAGATCAGCACTTTTCTTGCTAAAAATACACCTGCTTTAGTGTTGTTGTTATTTTTTTTTTACCAATAACACGTCCAAAGTTCGACGTCCAAAATTCAAAACATACGTAAGGTTAGTGCTATTACCCACAAATTATGTTATGTTATTATGTCATTTCTTTAAAACACAGGAATGAACAAAAGACAATTGAATATAAGCTTACTGGTGCTGGTAAGGTGTGTAGTTATAGTATTATCTTTTGTTGAGAGACAGGTTCCAATCCTGTGTTTCTGAATTATGGTGGTTTGTCCAACTTTTTTGTTTGGGATCACAGGTGTCTTTAATACAGGCTGTTAATTTCTAGAGCACTACCGTGCAAATCTTGTACACAAGCAGCGTGAAATGACAGCTCAGGGGGAGGCCATTACTGCATCTTTGATTCATAAGGCAGGCCACGGAAAGTGATTTGCACTGCGGCCAATAATTTCACGAATAACCTTTTGTGACCTCGTCTAGCTGTGTGTGTTATTGAGGAGTTGAGCGAAGTGACTTGGGGGAGACGATAAGCTTGCATCTGATTAGGATGAATAGAATGAATAATTGGATGTGCAAAATAATGGAAGGGATTGGGAGGAACAATGAGGTGGAGCAGGAGAGGGCACTTCATCTCAAGACAGGCATGCAGGAAACTGAGCTCAACCACTACGATCATGGCCCACCTCCCAAGGCCATTGTGAAGGAAGAGCTGTGGCTCAGGTGTCATTGTATTTTCCTATAGCTCACCACGCGGAACTCATCTCGTCTCAAGTGACCTACAGGTATTTTCCTATAGAAAGCAACACCACTTCACCATGCAGGGATGTTGTCTGATTGACAGTGCATAATACAAACTAGTTCACAGCTTTTTTGTTCCTGTTTTAAAATGCAATACAATAATTGGAGGCATTTGAAAGGGTTTTAACGTCTAGACAAAGAAGACAAAGGCAGTATAAGTTAGAAACAGAGAGCATCCAACCCTGGAGGCTCTGTATGTAGGCCATCCCCTGTGTCGAGATGCCATCTCAGGTGGTTGTAGAGAGAAGTGGTAAGGAGAAATGTTGAAAAAAGAACTGAGTCACCTTCTTGCACGTTATAACAGCTGGTATATTCTATGCAAGTACAACAAAATCTGTAGTTTTTTGATAGCTGCATCTGTAGCTTTTCCACCGTTCAAACACCTGGTTCCCATTGATTGATCATTCCCACATGTGAGCTTCTCACTGGGCTTTTTTGATCTTTATTTGTGCAGTTTTTTAATTACTTGTACCCATTCACAAAGGCTGAATCACCCATATTAAACCTGAACTCTGTAATTTCCAATTTTAATTGACACCTGTTGGTTCGAGGACACAAGCTTAGATATATTACTTTGAATACATTACTGCTAGAGATTATGCATGAACTCATACAAAAAGATATATACACTATTGTCCATGTGTTTGATATGATATTGTGCCTTTTTTGTGAGTGTTTTGTGTTTTCAGCATGGCCTACTGCATGCTAAATATCCCCTTGGAATAATAAAAGTGAATCAAACTGAGCTAAGCCCAGATGAAAAGCAGGATGAGGTCATTGAACTGTCAGGCAACGCTGCATAATCTTCATTCTCTTCATCCTCTGTCTCTTTTGTATACTCACATCAGTGATTTCTTTATACACTGATAGAAAAGTGCTGTACCTGAAGCACAACACATATTTATCCATTAACACCTGCTCGTGTCTGTCCTCCAGTATTATTGTACTAAATTAGATGGTACAGTTAGTTATCTGATGTAACACGCTCAGGAAATTAGGTGCCTAAAAAGTGTTCAAGTGGTAACCAGCGGATTTGTTATCAAGGTATTTGTTCAAGTTAAATTTGGAAGGTGTAATGCAGAAATGAGTGTTTGTTTACATTGGCTGAGTTTGAGATTCTGCTGGTTGCATTATTGTCTAGGCCTGAAACTAATGATCATCATAGTCTGATGATTAATTAATTTTAAACAAACCCAATTATTTGAAAAGTAATGATAAATCCCCATTACAGTTTACCAGTTTTATGGCATGCTTCTTTGGTCTGACTCATGGCATTCAGGTATTCAGTTCACTATGAGAAAAGCAGCAACTCTCCAGAATATATTTTAATTTTCACTTCATTTATTGTATGTTGATGTTTGACAGTTATATTTCTGTTGACTGAATAATTGATTATTTGATCATTCATCAGCAGTACTGTTGTCTCACAGTATAATGCCTTTGTACCCTCTCACCCTGCTCTCCCTCTCCTGTCTTAGTGAGCAAGCTCTGATATGGATCGAGACAAGATGAATCCCACATTATTTCAGGCTCAAACTTCAGGATTACTTTTTTTAAAAACTCATTACTTTTAAAGTTTGTCTTCGTCTGTCTTGTAGCTACATTTCAGGGTTGTTGCTTTTTCTTTTGTTGTTGTTGTTTTAACCCTTTGGGAGCTGGCAGCATGTCGATATCCCATCCTGATATTGACAGGCAGGGCCTTCATCCAAAATCTAAGCTAAAGGCTAAAGGTGATTAACCCTGCATGAAATCTTTAAGGTTGAAAATTCAACTGAAAAAGCTTGCCTGCTTTGTAAAGCTATATACTGCACACTTGTAAATATGTGTTTTTGGCTCTGGACTACAGCACAGTGGATTTGAAATGAAACAAGACTACAGCAATGGCTTTTAGCTTTAATTTGTGTTTACATCTGCATCAGCTGAGGCAGTTTTTATACTATTATAAAACTATTATATACTATATTTTCTTCCAGCCAGGGACAACATATGCTAAAAAAAGATTAACTTAAATAAAGTCATCATATAACACATTTTTTTGCTATCAATGAATGATTTTTATGTACTGTTTCTGAACAACTGTTTAAAAAAATATTTATGCTATTAGATTTCTGGTCTTCAAAGGGAATGCTTAAAAGTACACAATGTCATCCACTGATGCGACATTCAGGCTGAAAGTTTGAGGTGAAGTTTTCTGTCCTTCTCTTACCTTTTTTTTCCCCCTCCCTGTCCTCCCCACAGGCTGCAGAAGTGAAAGGTGGTATCTTCTCTCCCAGTGTCCCTGTTAACCAAACTGAGGCATTCTCTGCATCTGCTGCCGCAGCTGCTCCTTCTTTGTGTGTTACTCTAATACTGGAGAAAACCACTCCATCATCTTCAGCACAAGGCATAGAGCCCCTTTGAATTTCTTCATCCTTACTTGAGCTCTTGTCTCTCTCTCTCTTTTTTTTTTTTTTTCTCAGGTGCCGTTGCAAGCGCAGATATAACACAGCTCCAACCAGGCTGAATCACACCAGAACCCTGGGCCAAGTCAGTCAGTGCTGGCTGTACAAAACAGGTAGGAAACGAAGATTATCCCAGTGAAAATTCACCTTTTTGTATCTCCATCTTCTGATGCAGCTTTATCAGCTGGTCTTCTGCTCATCCTTCATCTTTACTGACATGAAGTCTATCCTTCACAATTCCCACAAAACTGTGCAATACTCCCTCACTGCTTATTAACTGAACAGCTCTCTCTATCAATCTTTTGCAAACTGATCTAGTTGGACTGCTGCTCTCTCTCTCTCCCTGTCTCTCTCTCTGTCTCTCTCTCTTTCTCACTCTCTCTCTCTCTCTCTGACTATTTCTTTGCTCTCTCCCTCTCCCCCTCTCTTCTCCCTGTCTCTCCTCTACCTCCCTCCCTCCCTCCCTCCCTCCCATGGTGTCACAGAAAACTGCCATTTGCAGCCTCCCTCCGTCCCTCCCTCCCTCTGTCTCTTTTCTCTCCTCCCTCTTCTCTTTCTCTCTCCCTCCTGTTGTCTCCTTCCCTTCCTCCCTCCCACATCATGGCACTACCAGTTGACAGCAACTTGATGCACAGACATATCATTCAGAAAACTCCAGTAGACAATCCACCATTGTATTTGATCAGATGCTAATCAAAAAGTAAATGGAAGCAACATTATGAAGATGAAAGGCTTTCACAAAGGGCTTCCCACATGAAATTAACAGCCCAAGTTTACTGCCTTTTGGAGCCCATCTGCTCAGCTCTAAGTCCCGTTGTCCCACCATTTTACCTTCGTTAAAAAAAAAAAAAAAACAAAACAGCTGATTAATTCACCTGACCTTTGCAGCATGAGGTGAGAATATCGACTGGTGCACAGCCGTGACATGACCTGGGCAAATCTTCATGAATCTTTTGCACCTGCGATAGTCTTTCCGTAATGAAAGATTCTATGCGTGCTGTTCAGTGTGGAGTGTGTATCGATATATCATGCTGCCGGGCGCTGTGTCTCAGTGCAGAGTGATGCCTTTCACACTTGTCACCAACAACTAATCAACAGCAATTGACCTGAGGTTGCGTGTGTGTTCTTGTGTGCATGTGTGTTTGACAATACGGCAGACGCAACACACCAGGACTCGCGTGTCAGAGGGATTAGAATTGAAGTATGCCAATCACTCTGTTAGTCAGATCTCTTGTTTTATCATACTCTGTATCGCTGTTCTCCGTATAAAGTCTTCCAGGAAATGTGTTTATCTCCCTTGGAAGAGCAGTTTTTATTTTTTATATGCGGTTGTCTCAATGTGTCACTATGCCTGTATCTCTTTTTGCCTTCAGTTGTTTTTGGGGAGTGAGCTGTAGCTTTTCCTCCGTCGCCACCACTGTTGAGTACATTGCCGTTACCCTTGACAGCTTCAAAGTGTGACATTATCCTCAGAGCTGAGTGCCTGCTCCCCTTTTCTCACGTCTTTTCAGAGAGCCAGTCATCAGTCAAATGCTAAAAGAGATGACAATTAGTAAGGGAGGGGGTTGAAAGAGTGAGAAGTTTCTAAATACAGCCGTACTGGCTCAGCCCCAGCTTTATCACTAATGATTCATCAGTGCAGGATCCCTCTCTCTCTCTCTCTCTCTCTCTCTGTCTCTCTCTCTCTCTCTGTCTCTCTCTCTTTCTCTCTCTTTTCCTCCTCTCTCTTTGCTCTTATTCACTCTCCTTTGCCGCCTCTGATTTCAGACTTCTGAGGGTGATTTGCGATAGCCTGTGTGTGATCATCACCAGGCTATTGTGTTTGGCCAAGGACGTCAACTAATGGAGCTCAAAGCGTCCTTTTAAAGTGCCTCTCGGTCTGTGTCGGCAACAGGTACTGTACAGGTCCCTGCATAATGTAAGGCTTCGACGACATGGCGCCGCAAGCAATGGAGAACAGTAGATCACAAGGTTCACACATCTAGACTGTAAACCTCGTTATGTAACTGCACCATAATCACAGGTGGCCGCTCGCATATCCTTTGCATGTGTGTCTAAATGAGAGGGTTTTGCCTCCCAGGGAGATGGCTAAGTGGGATCCACTGTCGCTTCCATGGCTACAGGTATAACACATTTTCACTATTTTCAGACCAATACAGATTAGTAAAAGTAAAGCAAAGAGAGAGAGAGAGAAAGAAGAAGGAGGGGAGCTGTTGGTCAGCTAAAGACTTTGGCAATACTAAGGCCATTGTAAACATGACTCATCAGAGAAAGAGTCTGTGGAGAAATGAAAAGAGATAGTAAGCAGTTAAAGAGTGTAGGAATGTAGGAATTCAATTGTGTCTTGCCATATGCAATATATACATAAATGTAAACATTTAGGAAAACCCTTCTAATCTGGCCATTTTTGAGCATTTGAACTGAAATGACTCCATGTAGCCTGTGAGGGAAAATAATTCAAATTTATTAACTCGAAAACTCAAAAAGAAATTTGCAAAAAAAGTATCACCATCACAAATAAAATCTGATCACAAAAACAGATTTACTGTATTTGTGACATGTGAGACACAAACCTAACGTGAGAATAAAAGAAAAAAGTGGCACACTGAGGTATTAAAACAGCAGCTGAGCAGGGAAAGTGAAGAAAAACGGAGCGTTGCAGATAGTGAGAGCCCTCAGCTCCTGCCAGTTGTATGCAGTAAGGTGTAATTTGCATTAATCAGAAGGGCCCTAAGAATAAACTTTTCACAATCTTTCTGGTGATAGTGATTGTGGCATTTCATCTTTTACAATGACGCTCGCCTAAGGCAGACACTGCACAGGAGCTCTATTGACTTATTGCTGCTGACAGCTCAATCTCTCTCCATCATAATCAAGAAATATCATCTAAAGCTTTTGACACACAAAAAGAAATACATTTGAAATATGTGCTCTGTTAGTAACGTGCCATATTTGAAGTTGAATGATTTTCCTGATTTAGGTAAAGATTATTTAGGGAGTTTAGGGAGTGACAGATTGTCAATAAGTGTGCCTATATATGTCACACTTATTCATTAAACCTGATTAAATGGGATTAAATGAATTCATACTGAAGTATTTAATAAATAAAAACTACTAGATACTTCAGAACCACGGCTACGTATCTCCACTGAACCTTCCTCTGCCTCTTTACAGCTCGTCTTGACAAATCATTTTGTGTCACATTAATGTGTCTTAGTATATCGCGTGGAAGCCGGGAAGAGCTCTGAACTTTCCCCCTCCTTCCCTCCCTCCCTTGCTCGGCTTGTCACTAAGCACCCCAATTACATTATTCTCTAACTCCTGTCTGATGCAGCTATTTCAGGCTTTGGAGCCATTCCTGTTCATTTCATTTTTGCAACTTCATTTCTTGTCAGTAGGGATTAGGAATGTGATATTACTGTACTCACACGGGCTGAAATAGTTGTGAAAAGGCCTTCTTGTTCTTGGGTCCAGCTGGTTGTTGTTTTAGCGTGGTGGTGGTGGTAGAGTGTGCATGTGTGATAGGGGACAGTGTGGAGAATAAAATCTTACTCAAACTTTAAAATCGCCCAGGGTACACGCATAAAGCTTTCATCTGGCATTTTCATCTTTAATTTTGAACTGATTGTTTTCATATCAGTGCTGCAGTGCCACATCAAGTGGCACCATAGCAGACTCCATATATTTAACAAAGAAAAAATGGATCTGACACAAAAAATAGTGTATTTATATTAGTATAAAGGAGTTGAGACAAAAACCCATTTCCTACATATATTTTCTTATATTTGTGCATGTTCACAAGATAATGAAGAAGTGTTTTTAGATGGTTAGTACTATATGCTCTGCGCACTGTCTATTGCCTGTCACTCACAAAAAAGCAACAGGAAATAAAAAAATGATCCCTGATCATGTCCGTTTGCCAGACCCACAGTTGATTTCCAGCCAGATTTGACACTGTCAAGCTTGTTTTGAAAAAGTATTATATGGGATTTGTTCAAGAAAACAACACCATAGTCAGATATTCCACAACACCTACTACAGTGTCACAGTCACAGGAGCCATGACTGCATGTGAGACCAGTAATGCTTTTACATAATGACTCCTACGGCCACACTTAACATCCCTCTTTGCCTCACTCTGGGTGGCTGGTGCTGCTTTGAGTCCAGGAGACGGACAAAGATGGAGTTTTGATCCGGTGTCCGTTCTAACTACTCTTGATGACGTCACTCTTATCGTGCACTTGCATTAACCATCCACTGCCAGCACTCAGGTGATGCATGCTCCAATCTGCTGTGAATTAGGTAACCGGGGAATAACGGACAAGGTTTTGATGGGCTTGCAGGTATTCATTAAAATTGGATATCAGGACACTTCAAACATAGAACAGTTTTACCTTGTTTCATTTGGTAAGTGGAGCTGGTATAAGTGTAATGCTGCCAGTCATATCTGCTTAATAAATTCCACTTCTGTCCTATATTTCTATATACACCGATCAGATCACCATCATAACATTATGACCACTGACAGGTGAAGTGAATAACACTGATTATCTCGTTATCATGGCACCTGTCAGTGGGTGGGAAGTATTAGGCAGAAAGTGCTGGTTTTGTCCTGGAAAAGAAAAGCTGGAAAAATGGGCAAGCACAAGGATTTTAGCAACTTTGACAAGGGCCAAATCGCTATTTCTAGATGACTGGGTCAGAGCAAGTGCAACTGCAGCTCTTGTAGGATGTTCCCAGCCTGCAGTGGTCAGTACCTAAAAAGTCCAGTAGTGACAAGGTCGTTTTAAAGTCATTTGATATAACACTTTAAAGCATCATTATCAAAAAACTGTTCTTACAAATCTTTGTTTATATGATCCATGTTTCATAATGTGTTGCTGCCACCACTAAGCTAATATCAGTTTTGTTGTTGCTAATGCGAATCTGCAGCTTTGAGTAGGCAATTAAAAGTAAAAGTTGGATTGTAGTGATTTATCATCCACTGAGGCATAAACGTAACTTATTCTTAGCCAGTTATACAAGCTTTTTAAGCCTCATTATACAAGAACTACTTGTTTAGATCGATGACGTTTTTACTGTTAGACTGGCTACACCTTATTAAAATGGGATGACAAAAGTGACAATAAGATAAGCACAATCAAACCATTCAATTCATTTTGACTGCTGCTGGTTATGGGTTAGTATTGAATATGGTTGTCACTGAATCCCTTTTTTTGACGCAGAATCATTAAATCACCTGATGAATGTCAGGTGGAAAAATGTTTCCATACACACTGAAACCCTTTATATACTTTTTACCTGGCTCGAAACTCGTATCCTAGCTTTTCACAAGGGTTTCATTACCTAATGTGCCGTGTGGCGCGACGCTGGGGGTGACAGTTGGGTGTCTATGGTTCACCATGTCCTCACCTTGACAGCACACTGAGAAAAGCTCCTGTCTGCTTTTCCGCTGATACCCTGGGGGGCGAGAAAATTAATCGGCTCAGGATCCAGTATCCTCACAGCCACCTCTCCCTCTGCTGACCCTGACCTCTGCCTCTGCCCATGCCCGTGGTGATCAAACACTCTGGCCCCCCTTCAATATTTGTAGAAGTACATTCAGACAAGTACTGATATTCTGTACAGATTTTAACCACTAGTAATATATTGTAGAATTTCCATTGTAAGAGATGTTCTGCTACAGAAGGAGATGGAAAAATTGCAAATACTAGTTCAGTCCAAAGGATTCAAAAGATTCAATGATTCAAAGACTTAATTATCATATGCAGAAATAAGCAGTTATCAGTGCAATTAAATTCCTAGTTCACTATGTCGCTACCTGGTGCGGTCAATTATTCTATTTAAAATACACTAAAACCTAAGTTTAATTAAGAAATGAAATGAGTAAATTAGTAGTGTTTGTAGGGAAATACACACACACACACACACACACACACACACACACACACACACACAGTCAAAACTGCTGAACTAGTATTGCATCAGTAATTATCCAAATTGTAATATGTATAATAACATAATATTCCATTAAGGATCTCCATAATGGGAACTTGTGCTACCTTTAATACTTTATGTATTTGCTGCTAATACTCGCTAATAATTGATACATTTTATTTATAGAGCATGTTTTATGACACTTGAAGACACTTTACAAGAGTTAAAATAATTAAACTACACAATGAAAATATCCAAATTAAAAGTTTTGAGAAGTGTTTTGGACGTAGACAGGTTGCTGCAGTGTCTGATTTGTTTTCGCCAGAAACAGGTCCAGAGGGAGAGGGCAAATATGGAGAAGGCTCTGTCGCCCCAGGTTCAGTGCTTGGTCCATAGAGACAAAAGGTGGGCAATCAGAGGCTGGAATGTGGTGGTGGAGCAGGTCACTGAAGTAGCAGGGGGTTATGGAGCTTTGTAATGAGTTTTAACATTGTGACATTGTTGCATCCACTTAAGTAATCTTAATACTTCTTTCACCCTTGTCCTTCACCAACACAATAACAGCATCAGGCTTTTATTGTAACACCTTTGACAATATGCAGAGAACAAGAGAACTTGTTTTACGGAGTTCAGTCACAGACAGGAATCCTTTGTTTTTTATTCATCAAAGAAACTACCGGTATTGCTCATGGATTTACATACTGTGTGTTAATTTAGAAGATTTTAAATAATATTTGCTGTCGTGCAAACAAATGTGACACTGGATGCTGAGCTCTGTAATCATCTCTTTGTGATGTTTAAACCAATTAAATGCAACACATGATTGTTTCCTCATAAACTAATTTTCGATTGTGAACCATTCAGGTTAATTTAGCAACATGAAACACTGAATGTCTACGGGGAAAATGAGGTTCAGTGTTTGTATGTAAGTCACGGGGAGCATCCATGGATGGAGAGATGGACGCTCACCTGGTGTGTCAAATGGTTCCTCCTCTTTGCTGTGTGACACTGTGCCTTGGCAAGTTCATTATAACAGATGTTGACACTCACGACGCAAATTAAACCTCTCTCCTCAACAGATTATGTCTTCAGGCACTCTCGGACTCCTGCTCTGTTTCGATAGCTGATATTTTTAGAGCTGGTTTCACACAGCAAAAAAAAAAAAAAAACAACGGCTCATTTATTTTCTGCAGGCCTGACCACCTGTATGTAGGACTGCTTGTCACTCATCCAATAAAAGACTAATGGAGGGTGTTATCATTACGAAAAAAGCCTTGTCCATATTTAGAAGAAAGAAAACGGGTGAATGGACATATAAACAGGACACACAGTCCTGCTTAAGTTGCTTTATATTCTTTAAAGTTATTAAAGCATTTCTTGCAAATTAGCTCACTTTAAAGTGGCAGAACGAGGACAGTTAAGAGTCAGCGGGCACATCGTCTGAGCTACTGTGTTCCCTCGTTCCACTGTTCCTCTAACCTTGATGGCTGAATTGCAATGTGATTGGACAGTTCCTGTGGATCCCTCTGAGCTGGGTCCCATGAAGGCGACTGGTTTACAGTGTTGTGCTCAGGACATTAGACAAAACCACAAAAAGTGCAAACAGGCCGGGGAACCAGATCACAACTTGTCATGTAGTACAGACAGGTGAGGATGAAGATGACAAGTTTATACCTCTCTTTTATAGTGTGTGTGACTCATTGTTTATTGCATAAGCCAAAGGTCGATTGAGGCCTACATGTGTTGTCTGAAAGCATCAGTGTACCTGTTTTAAGATGTGTGGGTGTGTGTACATCTTTGTCAGAACTTCTTCTTCTTGTTCTAAGCTTTTTTTTCTTCATGTTTGCATGGAACAACACAGGACAGCGTGTGCATGCAGAGCTATTTGTAGCAGGTCTGCCTCCCTGGGAGCCCATCCTCCATCTGTCGATTCCACAGAGCCGAGTCCAGCGAAGCCCTGATTTTACCCAAAATTTACCAGCAGCTGACCCTTTTTCTCTGTGGCATCACAGACCCCATTATTTCGAGGCGTTTCATCTCTACTTTGCTTTCCAGCTTACTCTGTCTTTACTCGCTCCCTCTCCCTCTTTCTTCGGCTCTTTCTTACCAACATACACACTCATAAAGACCTATCTTTACTCCCCGTATGCTCTTTCACACACTAAGGCACAGTCACTGTCACACCTACACACTCGTCTGTAATGTCACTAGAATAGACACGAGACAGAAACAGCAGATTTATTACTAAATGGCGAAGAGATTTTGGAAGTCTGAGATGTCATCACATGATTTAAATGCCATGCAGTACTGGAGGTTGAACAAAGGTTCGAAAGTATGTTGTGATATCGCTGGTATGTTGAAATGCTGAAAAATAGCCCTGTGGCCTTGGAAAGATGAATTAACCAGTGGGGCATATGGTGGTTTTGTGCAGGCATATGGTGGGATGCCACTTGCCCCTTTAGCTTGGGGCTCTTTTGGAGATAGCAACAAGATGCCATTCATAAGACGGGACTGGGAAGCTCTCCTTTACACATGAGAGCTGGAATAAAGAGGACATGCCAGGACCATGTACTGTATTTATTTAAAGGACCATGCTGGTGGTATTACATCTTTCAGACCATAATGTGTAAATTCCATATTTTACTGCAAACATTTTGGAGAGACATGAATCTTCCTTGAGATTTAAATCTGTCAGAACAGTTCGTTATTGTAATTTTATTGTTAAAGTTATTTATATAGGTTTTATTATGCAATTGCAAGCAGTTGACTTTTTGAAAATTACATCCAGTCTATTAAAGGTCCAGTGTGTAAGATTGGGGGCCTCTGTTTTCAGAATAAGACAGACATGGAATACAGTATTCATAACTATGTTTTCATGTGAGTTTAATCACATAAAAATAAGAAGAACATTTTTGTTTTTGTTACTTAAAAAATTGGGCTTGGTTGGATTTTGGTGGCTCACAAATCATCTGTTCTTTTCACACATCCATGTTTGCTAACTGTTTGTCTTCTAGATTTCGTCATTTGACATTGTGCCGTTTCTAGCAGTCTCAAGGGTTTTGAGGTATTTTCAGACTGTACCTGCATACCACCAATATAGTCTTTTGTAAATAAATGTCAGTTTGACATATTTTCTGTTCTTAATTGTCCATTAAACCTCTGAAAAACTCTTAGCACAGCGTTTAGATCAGGATTTATTTCCCTGTGCTTTTTTCCTTCAAGTGCGACTCAACCTCAATCTACATATTCTATGTAAAAATAAACCCCTCAGCGCTGCCGTGGTCGCATTAGTTGTTCCCAACTTTTTTCCAGGTTGGGCCCAGTGTTGCGTGGCAGAAGCTGATAGCAAGGCCATAGCAGTGCCGTTGCGTCAGCTTTATTCTCCGCTGAGGCTTTACACTAATACACTGCATCCGATCCCACAGCAAGGCCCTCAATGGCCTTGCTCACCCGCGCCAAAGGCCAAACATTTCTCCCATTGTTCCCTTGAGAGAGGCCGGATTTAAAGGGATGGCAGGGGAAGGTGATGATGTTCAGCGATTTTTTTGGAGAGGACTGCTATTGGTTACAAGGGTGAAGTTCACCAAAACTTTTTGTCACTTGTCAGGGCAATTCTGATAGCACAGTATGTGCACTTATGTATATGTATGTATGCATGTATGTGCATTGTGTGTGTGTGTGTGTTTGGGTGTCACTGACCCAAGGTAACCCAGCGGGATTCACTCTGGCTCTGTGTGAGATTAAGCTTTTTGAGTTGACGTCCCTCTTTAACAGCTCTCACTGTGGGCGTGTGGATGAGAAGTGAGAAATAGACTGAGGCTGTGTGAAAGTATTAAAAGTCAGCCCTCATTTTAGTTGTGTGTATCACATAGTGTCAGGAGAGAGAACACAAACTCTGATACTAGAGAAGTCACGTTAGTACCTACTAATTTAAATACTGTGTCCAGTAGCATCTGCTGATAAAACATCCTTTAACACAATCAGCAGTCGTTCTCGGTGTGTTTTGCCTTTTTCTGTTTGTGAATTCAGATTTTATATCAGTTGTTGAATTCCTGTTTTTTTTTTTTTTCAGATATTTCCTGACATAATCTATGTGACACATTAGTCTTTTTTAGTTAAGCCTATATAAAATAAGAACAACTATAAAAAGAAGTCTAGATTTATGTCTATCTTCCTTTGAGCAAAAGGTAACTTTTAGACCTTTTAAACCAAAAACAAAGTAAGGATAATAATAAACCTTTTGAAACAGTATTACAAAGTACTTTAAAGGAATAGCAAACATGTCATATATAAGACTTAAACCATCTACAAGTCTTCATTCAGATGATGAATTCATGTTTAATTAATGTTTTTAATTGAGACTTTGTTGGGTGGATGACTTGGGTGCATGAGATCTCGTGATGGAAGATAGTTTCATTACACTGGAGACTTTAGAGATGGAGGACCCAAACTTATGTAACATTTAGCTTTAGTGCATCTAATCCTCTGGCATTAAATCCTAAAGCTGTGCGCTCATAACATTATCCAACTCAGGAGACACTGGGATGGGGTGCTCTCATTACAAGCAATGAGCCTCCTGAGTGAAGCCTCATGTCACCATTCGGTTCAGACCCACAGCACCATGAAAGAAGAGGTGCAAACTGACAGTCACCACTCTTCTCTATTACACCGAGGCTCTTATTAACCCGACAATACACACGTCAGTAAGACTGGGAACAGAGAACACCCTCTGAGGTTTTGTCTCACCTGTAACTCCATCTCAGCCTTTATAAACTCTCTCATCCTATTGCATATCTAACAAATTGATGTGATTTTTTTCCCCAAGTTAACGCCAAACTATAACTCACTAACAGCTGGAATTAGATCAGTCTTAATGTCATGCATTTTCTCTGCTTACAGTGTCACAGCAATAAAGCAAACAACAGACATTCACAACAATTCAAACACAAATAATGACAACAAATAGTTCAGTTATGTCGTAGTTTTTGATCTCCACATTCATTTTATCAATGCTAATGTATTGTGGATCTTATTGCAACTGTTAATGTTCCTATTTGTCTGCTACAGAACTGTTAGGTGACACTTTTTGTGCCTCTGTACATGAGTTACTATGAGTACATTGATGATCAACGCTCAAAAAAGGGTAAAATAAGTCATTTTATTTCTGATGCAAATCTCAACTCATTCAAATTAACCATGTTTTGTTGTCACCATAATATTCTACACCACATATAATCACATCAATCATATTTACCTTGAAGTGAGTATTATCTGCTAATTAGACAGTATTAGTTCCAAAACGTTTTATTGGTTTATTGTGACTTTTAAGCCCTGAAGTGTTATAAGACAGCAGTTATGCCAATGATGCCCACCATCCTGAAAAAAAATCCAGGCAGCTCTTACAAATGAACATCTCTCTCTCTTGGTTTGTGAATTTTATATTTGGGATGCTAGTAGGCTGCAGCACACACCGACCACAGTACAGGATAGGATTATTCACTGTGTTGCATCAAAGCTTCACAATGACAATAACAGAGGACAGGAAGATCCAGGAAGTAGTGATGCTTCATGCTCTCATTTTGGAGGACTTAATTTATTTTTGGCTCATTCGCCACACACAGGAGCTCAAGTGGCTGTGCCAATAGCACTGTACGGTAACCTCAGTGGCCTGGCGATTAATGCATGACAGATTAGAGCAGAGTTTGCTCTGCACTAAGGGGTGTCAGTTTGGTTCACAAAATAGATCACTCTCAATTATGGTGACTTGATACATGTAATATAAGTACTTTAATATTCTGTTATCACAATAGTGATTCAGCCTACAGCCAACTGAGTCATTTGGCATTTCCGGCAAAACTTGTTTTTTTTTTTTTTTTGTAATACCCAGAGGAAAAGCCGACTCATTAGCATGATCAGGGATAGTTATTGTGACCGGATAGACAAATAAAACAGTACCCTGTCACTTGAAGTAGCTCACCAAAGTCTAATACATTACATTCTCATTGAACATCCATATCAATATGATATGGACACACTTCATGTATTGTGATTGTCATAGCTCTTGCATAACTCTTTCATAACAATTTCACTTTACACGCTGATACTAAAAGATGTCCAGCACAAGCTATCTTAGCAGCCAGGAAATTGAGCGTTTAATCTTTCAGCGACTGGAAACGATCCTCTAATTACTGTAATTGACTGGTGAGGAAGCTGGTGTGGTGGCATGGAGAAACCACAGTGGCACCCTGATCACCGGCCTCCGACTGTCCTCCGAGCGTCATCGCCTCGGTTGCTTTGTCACCTCCAACCACTCTATCCTCCTGGATTGTGTTTCACCAGTTGCCTCCCCCCACCCTCCTAACCAAAGCCCCCACAGGGAGGGTTTCTGTATTTCCTTATGAGCAGATGAACTGCAGTTTTCATGGAAGCTTTATTCTTTGAAACATAAGTATAAAACTAATGTGGAGTGATAAAATATTGAGCATAGTATTTTTAGGAGAAACTTAATTTACTCCAGTGTTGTACCCATTAAAGAACTGACCTTTAGGCTGAGCTCCTCAATTATTTTGAAGCTGCTGGAGTTAAGGAGCAGTTAAATCTCAATGATGATTGATTTTGTCTAAGCACAGAGGGATTTGGAAGGGGAAACATACCAAAATCCAACCCATTAATCAGTTACTTAATCAATACAAAATAATCACACACCCAGCTGTGTCCCCTTTCTGTCTTATGGTACTATTGTAATGTATACAGATCAATAGAGGAAGGGGCTTTACAAAGGAGTTTAAACAGTTATGCGGTGAAAGAAGAAGACCAATCAGGTATACTTCTCCATTATTTATTTCTTTAATTGGATCCCCATTAGCTGTTACCTAGGTAGCAACTATTCTTCCTGGGATCCACTTTAAAACCACTGACAGTACAAACAATGGACAGCATATGTGTGCCATCACCCACAGATGAAGCTCAAAATCTGTGGCTCTGGCTGCCACTATATTGGTAGTCCTGCCTCTTCACCAAAAGGACCAAACAAGACAACTCCCTTTGAACCTGAGCTCAAAGAAGAGATTTGTTGGTTTAACCAAGACATGGCAGTTTTGGAAGTAACTGAGGTAAGAGTAGTGCGAAGGAGAGACGTGTATGGTACTGTCAGTCCGGCTTAGTGTCAGGGCTTGTACCGGCCGTGCTGAGCTGGTGTCACAGTGAGTCTCCAAGGCAAGGCACCAGCAGAGCGGTGACACTCCCAGGACATGTGACCTTTTCCCAGCAGTCACTCTGGACTGCTCTCTCCACTGGCCGTATCAGGAGTAGTCATTTACATCTTATTAGCAATATTCTTCACACATCAGCTTCAAACTACAAACCACAAGGCTGTCAAGTACAGTGTCATGAAGACATACTGTGGTATTCACCCCTTCTGATATATTAATATCATTAAAATTCCATGGTTTAGTTCATTATCTTTGTCTTGTAATTGATACCTTTGCTGTACCAATGGTTCCTCAACCTTCATCTCTCATTATTTACCTGCATTTCCATGAGTGTCTCTCTGTGACTGGGTGTGAACTCGCTGCATTCGGCTGAGGCTTACATGTGTACAGCAGGCGGGGAGAGCAATTACTGGAGTGAGAGATTTTTCAGCTGAGAAAAGCTGAGAGTAGCACCCCTTACTGAATACAAAATGTCTTTTGGTAGCATTGCATCATGGTCTCGTGAGGCCACGGTCTGTTTGGTAGCTTTAACACCTCTGTGATGGATCTTCCTCTGCTTGGGTATTGAATTTAGCAAAAACTGCTGCTCTATACAGCCGCTCCTTCTCTTTCATTCTGAGGGACTGACCTTTATGGTCGACGTTTGTATGGATGAAAAGTGTCATGATATCATGGCCAGTTAAAATAGTTATAAATGATCCATATCTTTTTTTTATTGTGTGTTGGTCAACCACTATGTTCCGGACTGAAGTGTTGATGTGTTGTCATAAGATTTTGTATTAAGATGAATCTCACTGACTTTTCCTCCACCATGTGACATTTTGCTTTTTAGTGAAACATCTTAACACCTGTCAGATAATATTTGGTGCAAATATTCACAGTGCCCAGAAAAACCTAATAATTTATATGTTTTCATGTATCTTGGCACAAAATTGAAACATTCGGGGTTCCTAGATGATGAACCCTAGTGACTTTGGTGAGTCACTATTGAATAGATTTCGAAGTAAATTTAGTACAAACACGTGTGTCCCCCCCCTTGTAACAATGTTAGAGGTCACTTCGCTTTTCATCGAGCACCACCAAGTCAACATTTTAATTGGTCCAATTTTTTGATTCATGACCAAATGCATGCAAAACTAATGACATAGGTTTTCCTACATACTCATAGGATGGAGGCTGAGGCGAGGGGCATTCAGTTGGTTGCAATCTGCAGTCTCACTGCCAGATACTATTACCCCTAAAATTTCCTTGACACATTCATTAACTGAATTTTATGTGATAATAATAGTCAATATTTCTTTTTGAGAGAATATTTAGAACTCTTTTTCACAGTTTGATAACACAGAAACACAGAAATAATTACTATTGATAGTGTCTACATTTATTATGAACAGTGTGTTTTGGCTGGCTCCTCTTTATCTGAGAATTAAAAAAAAAAAGTATTTTTCAGCAGCCACCCCATGTGCGAAGGCTCAGTCCTTGCTGTGGAAGCCTAGGGTTCAAATCCAACCTGTGGTTCTTTCCTTTTCTTCCTTTCATTCCCCGTCTCTCTCTCCCTGCATTCCTGTCACTCTTCAGCTGTCTCTATCAGAAATAAAGCTCGAAAAGGCTAAAAAAAAATAATCTCAAAAATATATATATATATTTTTCACCCAGTAACGCCGTTTGCTCTCATAACAATCAGAGGCCAATTTTTGTGGTTCATTTGTCTGTCTGGGTCCTCTGTATTCCCTCCCGGCCTTTTCTACAGGGAACATCTAATCAACTCCTGTGTAATTGGAGCTGTGTTAAGATGATCTGCAGGAATGGGACGTCGGCTCTAATCACACACACACACACACACACACACACACACACACACACACACACACACACACACAGAATGTGAACTGTAGCGCTCTAGCAAGAGCAATTATTACTTCAACATTGGTACCTTTGGTTACAATGGAAAACGGCATGTCCACAGGGAGTTAGGAACTATAATAAGATGCTGTACATTTTCTCACTTTTTCACCTTTTAACCTTTAAGAGAATTCATAATTATCCAGACATTGTGGTCTTTTCATCTGTCTGATGTAAAAGGTTTATCAGTGCCCACAGTGGAAGTTTGTGCTCTGTCCTGTCAGACTCGGCTCTGCATAAAAGTGCTGTAATTTTTTAATGTCTATTGATTTTGGGAGCGGAGAAGATTTATTATGTGCTGTGTCATGCAAACTCTTTACAGGCCAGTGTTCGATATATGTTTTCCCAAAGCTTACATATAATTGAAATACATACATAACAAACTCTGTCTGTCAAGTGGACGTCTCATGGAGCAAATATTTATTTTGTATTATCTGGTTTGTTTCCAACTAAATTGCTCGTAGGTGTGAATGTGAATGGTTGTCTTTATGTGTCGGCCCTGTGATGAACCAGTGACTGTCCATGGTGTACTCTAGCCCAATGCCAGCTGGGATAAGCTCCAGCCTCCGCAAACCCTGGTCAGGATAAGCGGTCACAGAAAATGGATGGATGTATGGATGGCTTGTTTCCATTTCCTTGCCAACATGGAAACCAGTAAAAATGTGTCAGCTTGTCACCTGCTGCTGGTTGAACAAAGTTGTTGCACAGCTTTTAGATTCGTTAGCACCAAACTGTGTGTCACTTTACTGTGTCACAGAGAGAGTCATTTCCTTCCTCCCCTACCTTCCTTTTTAGAAAATCCAAAATGGGGCGTCACTTCATGTTTGTTTGTGTATTCTCCCTGAGGAATGATAAAGTGCTCTGTGCTTTTACAGACCTCAGCACTGCTGAGCGTGCGGCGGTCCAGCAAAGTAAGTACTGCACTGTCAACGAAGTGAGATTCCCAAAGTACAACAGGACTTTCAGTATTTCAGTATTTTGCGCCGCCAGCCTCCCTGGCGTTAAACCAAAGCCAGGTCAAATGCTATGAGACTACATCTCTGATTCACAGTTAACAGGTTTGACTCAAGTGTTATAACCAGCCCAGAAAGATTTATTTGAAGCTTGAATATCCTGACAGATTGAAATAAATAGTTACAACAGCAGTGGTGGAATAGACGTGAAACCAGAAATGGCAGACGAGACACAGGTAAACATTCACAGCTCTTTCTTGTTCTGTATTTGATTGCAGATTGCCCACATTTGCCATCTGCTTTCCTGACGCCTGTTGTCTTTTTATGGATTTCTGTTACCTCGGCCAATGGCTAAATGCTGTCTGAAGCAGACGTCTCATCAAAATTCATGTAAAGCTGGATACTGTCGCTCTGACGCTGATGATGTGTTTCTGTCTGCCACTTATAAAAAAGGGCACTTCAGTTCAATTTTAGCTAAAGATCTGATCTAAAAACTGAGATTTGTGATGGCTGCTACAGCTGCTTTGTACTTGTATCATTACTGCAGTTCATTATTGAAATACTGCTCTCGTGTTGTAGTAATATTTTACTTTTTTCAGCTGAATGACTCAAAGCTCCATTATTGCTGTGTATGGATCTGTGATTACTCTCACAGCGGCTGAACAGGATTAGTCCTCCTCTACTCCAAGCTCTTGTCCATTTCTTTCCAGTCAGGCTATCTAATCTTATTACTTCACTAATTAACTGCAGTCGGTGGTATTTTTAGTATGTAGGTCGGCCTGGCATCCCCATGACCTGTGTGGACTGGCTGGATTTGTGTGTGTGGCTACACACCAACTCCCACTACATTTTAATGTGGACACTCTGCTCCTATCTGTTGACAATTAATGAATGTCATTAGTGATTCAACCAATTATCAGTTTACAAAAGCATTCACAAAAAAAAGTGTGGACCGCACCGACTGACATGATCTTGAAGTGATCTTTGGGGGTGATGCTGGGGGAAAAAAAAACTGTTTTCCTAAATATAAATTTAAGGATTTGCATCATTTATTTGTTATAAGCAATGCCATTTAAACAAAGCAGTGACCTTCAAGAGGACGCGCCTTTTCAGTCAGCTAAAGGCAGCCTTAAGAGTGATGTGAAGTGACAGTAAGGATCAACACTGACCTGCCCACACAGGAAAACATCCAGTCCAAAAACTGTCCTCCAAGAAATACTACGAGCCTATTAAAGTCAAAATAAAATGAAAACAATAACCACTTAATGTTGTGTGTACCAGTAAACTACAGTCTATTTAGCAGTGAGCGCTTGTGCTCCCAAAACAAGTCACTTCACGACAGGAGGTTTCATAATGTTGTCCGTGGTTTTTGTGACAGTTTAACTGCACAATTTTACAGATGAATGAAGTATTTAATAGACTTCACTGCCTTTATTTGCTGTCATCCCCTTTCAGATATATTTAATGATGGACACAAATTTCTCCTCTGCTGTGAGCAAGTGATTCCCAAAGCTCTTTATTTTTTATGTGCCTTTTTTATATTAAGCATAACCCATTACATTAGAGGTCATTCACTTCGCTTTCTCCGACAGCTGAAACTCTTCTTAATGACACATGCCTTGAATACATAGTGCTTTTTAACACTGAATATGAATGAATCTGTGTTGAGTGCTATATTTATTCTCCTGTCTGTAATGTTTTAATCTTCCCCTTTGCACTGTGTGAAAAGTCTTTTTTTGTGTGTCATGTGTAAAACTGTAAAACCCTGCCCTCGTTTTCGTGCTGCGAGCAATTTCAACACATCAGCATGATTTTTTTTTTCCTGCTTATTAAAGATGTGTTCATTATTTAAACTATATGACCTCAGTGATATGCATCAAATATATATATAATGTGGCTGTTCAGAACCATAACCTCCACAATACAATGAAAATGAATCAGATTCTGGTTTAAACGCAGAGCTGTAAATTGTTAGTCTTCCTACTCATGGTGAGTGTTTTCTCAACCACGCTCTCTTTGTCTGCTCTCTCAGTGCTGTGCAATCACACTCAAAATGAATCATCTGCCACTCTGAGCACATTGTTTCTGACCAGGTTACCTGCCGCACCGCCACCGGTTCTGTACCGACCCTAACCCCCCAACTGAATCTCATCTGTGCCACTGTCATTCCCTGAATTCAGTTTGCACCCATTGCTCCCCTCTCACTCTCTTTCTCTCTTTCTCTCTCTCTATAAAATGGATTACTCTGCAGGTGAAGAACAACAAATGAGACTCTCATTTCTTTCTGAACAGACACAAAAAAACTTGACAGAGTGAAAGGTTTTTGTATATGTAACACCCAAAAAGACAAAGAGGACAAGAGAGTTAGGCAATGGAAGTGAGTATGCTTCTGTTGATGAGAATGACTAATGAATATGTCATGCGTCCTACACACTTCCAGTTAAAAGTATTGTTGATGAGGTACTGAAAAGTCTTTAAGCATTAACACTATCATCACTGATACTTTCTAACGATTTCTCACGATTCCCCTGATATGATTTTATGTTACAAATTAGTTATCATTTGCCATCCAACGCCTCTAAAATCTTCACTCTGATTCAGCTCTGTAGAAATGCTAATGTGCCAGATCTAAATCTAAATAGCTGTTGGTAAATCCAGCAGCTATTTAGATACACTCTAAAATTAGAAGAGCACATCATTGCCTTGTCCCTCATAACAAGGCATATGTAAAGGATGTGCAGAACATCACACTTTGAGACCTGTGATTATTAATTTTCACTTCCAGACGCTCTCCCTAACACCTTGCTGCAGGATGCACGGCTGCTTAGGGAGAACCGTAGCACCGAGCACAGCTGACGTTAATTTAATTTGTGCATGTGCATCTTTGTGCGTCTACGTAGGAATGCGTGTATGCACCGGTATGAATGTCCATGTACCTTGGTTGTGTAACAGTCTTTGCATCTACGTTCACGCATGTCCAGAGTCTTTTCATTTCCCATTCTGGATGCAGGACATATCGGACGGATCCTGATGGAGCCCTGGGCTCTTTATTCTCTAAAGGAGATTCCAGCTCTGGTTACCACGCTGACCATGCAACACTGGTCACCTGAAACCCAGCACCTACAGCCACCTACAACCAGTCGGCTTAATTTGTCACTTTCTCCACACGGCTGTGCATGTAGATTCATGATACACTCTACTATATATATCTTCCGCCTGAAGGTGTGAAGCACAGTTTGCCTTCCTGAGCTGCATCAGTAATCTATCAATAACTGATTTCATCTTTACACATGCGACGTGCAAAGGAAAAAACGTCGAGTGTACATGACACGGCATGTAACATTCAGAAATCAAAATGTGCATTAAACATGCAGGCAGCCTATCAAATTGCATGAAGCGATTCCCACCCACAGCTGTTTTTTCCTCCAACTACAATGAGGAAGGTTGTGTTTCCTGTCATGGCTGCCACTGGCTAACCTTTTTCCATTTTTGCCTGATGAGCCTGGCGCTGGCCGAGGCCTTTCAGTGAAGCCGTCGCCTCACTTTCACTGTGTAGTGCTGAGACACTCTGGCTCTCTGCCCTGCCAGCCTCCTCGGCCTCCTCCTCCTGCTGCCGCCTTGCTTTGTCTGTGCCTGCCCTACCTGCCCCAAAACTCCCCTCCACCCTCCCCCCAAGGAGTCACAACAGCGCTCCATCCAGTGAAGATGTAAACTAAGCTAGCACAACACCAACACACCCTCCTCCATTATTCATCTGCCCCTTTAATGAGTTTTCCATTCACCTTCATGAATCTACCACAATTAAAAGAAACAATTATTGTGTTTGATCACTTCAATTTAATCCACATTACATTGTATTACATTGTGTAAATGCATCTAACCTGCATTAAATGCTTCCCTACGCTTAAAGTAGCTAAATGAGTGAGGAGGAACTAAATAATGGAGCAGAAAATGGAACATGAGGGTACATTTTTCAGCAGATAGGGTGCCCTAAAAACAACAGAACACAAGGTGCAGCACTGAAACGGATTTGTCTTCCACATGCTCATTTATCTCTCGAAGCAAATTATATTTTGCAAAAGTTTGCTTACTTAGCAAAAAAAACCAAACTGTGTCCCCCAAAGTGTGCCCGCAGAAGTGCAACATTCCCAAATCTTGCTGAAATTAATTTGATAATTAATCTTCTTCTGTGGTCCTCTTTTCCTTTTACACTAAAGACCTGTCTAGGCTTTCACTGCCGTGCCAAGCTAAAAGATCGTATGTCAATCACACAGATAATATGTTTGTTTACATACTGTGATCATGAAAAGGAGGCCAGTTAAATATTTGATGGCTTCTTCAAGTTACCCAGGAACAGTCACCCTGTGACCCAACACTAGAGTTGGACCTCGGCACAACTAGTCATTGTTAAACACCTCTACAGAGCGCTGGCTCACATTTGTGGGCACATGACTCTGTTCGGCAAATAATATAAAGCACTCTCAGGCTTTGTGCTCCATCTCCTCTCTGTATTGGAAACAATAATGACTCTCAGCAACTAGTGGGCCTCATTATCATTTAGTTATAGATGTTCTGCCACAGTGAAAAGAAACTCTAAGAGTCCAGAGGACAAAGGCGGGGACACTATTTCCATAATAGTAGAATAATTTTGATGTCTTGTTCATCATAAACTAATCCGTGACCTCACTTTGACTCGATGGCACACTTGCATACACTTTACACACTTTCCACGTAGCGTCCCAGTGGACACAGTTTAACCAAGCATGCATCAGCACCCGTCTGCGCTCTCCATACTGCAGGTGCTCGGCAATACTCGCCGCACTACTCGAGTCAACCCACACGCACATCAGTCGTCCTCCTCCTCCAATCTCAGAGTAGCTACTCCGCGAGCTGAGACAATGTGAAACGTATAGTCTAAACAAAAGCCGAGAGGAAGACAAAGAATGAGTGGGACGGGAGTGAGCAAGAGAGCTGGAGATGAGACAAATGTCTGCGGCAACACGAAAGGGCAATTAAGTGCTTAGTCATGGAAGAACATCTCATCCTTTTATTGCCTATATCGTGCCATTGCAAATATAGGACTTAAAAAATGTCATTATTATCTGATATGTTGTTGTTTTTGTTGTCATTTCTCACTGATCATTACCCCTTTACAAAAAAATGCACCCAAAGTTCAACTACAGGAAACATTTTTTAGGCTCCTGCTCACTACTGAAGTTGCTCAAAGTGAACTGATCTGAAAAGTGTTGCTGTTGAAGTGTTGTGTATTTAGGATGAGTGTTTCATCTGTGTTATAGCAAAATAGAAAATGTTCAATCCCGGGTGGGGGAAAAATCCCACAAGCCCCACTGAGATGTTTTCAAATCTTCAGAAAATGCTTGATTGCCTTTGAAATTAATGTATAGCATGACTCTGATGAGGATGATTGCTCATAATTGAATCACTGGAGTACCAGTCTAATCAGGAACAAGCAATTATTTAAATGAAATCTGCAACAAAGAGCTGCAATTGTGCTTTTGACAACATTAGAAAGACCATAAAGGCTGAGGCTGCAGTACAGCAGCAGCAGCTGCTGAGACATTATGGCTGTGGCATTGTTAGAAGTGATCTACTGTACTAGAATAGAAAAGAATAGAATAGCTCTTACTATTATCAGTCAGTCAGAAGAGTTTTTTCTTTTAATCCTCATTAGAGATGACATATCATTACAGTAGTTCTATTATTTGCCTTATCTTTGCGTGTTTTGACTCCACTATGAAGGGAAAACAGGCTTGATATTTATTTAATGACGGTACAAGTGATGTCAGGACGGACAACAATGTCATCTGATTCAAAGGCATTAAAGCAGGTTGACCAGGTAAGATGAGGAGATGGATTTCCCCCATTTAAAAGCATCTAATTACCTCCTTGTAGGTCTGTAAGTACAACATTAGATGTCAAACTCCTGCATTATTCTTTATCCTATCATTTTTTCCCTTTTTTCCTGCTCCCACTGTCTCTTCCACCATATTTCCCCCAGGGTCTCTCTGAAACCCCTAAATAATGCACAGCGAGTGAAGGGCTTAAAGGGGCTGTATGATGGATCACTCTCCCTTTACTGGAGCTGTTGTATTCTTCTTGTACTGAAGCTTATTTATCATTTCCATAATGACACTGCTCTCAGGTGAATCTCTAAATATCTATATTTTCACCAGACAACCTTTAAAAAGAACCACGTTTTTTCCATGATCCACTTTTTAGTGCGTGACATCACAGCAAAAATGGGTCACATGCCCGCTTTGAGACTTTTATTTTGAAAGTTTATTTACAGACAGGGAAATCAGCAAATTGCCAACTCTTACATTTCTACAGAAACTGACTCTGTCTGGTTATATTGCAAATGTGGAAAATCTTGAATCAGAGACAGTTTTACAGCGTCAGAGGAGAATATATTCAAACTGTTGATCTATTGTGCATTTTTCAAAAACAACTAACATTTCAGAACTGCATTTAAAGCTCCTGTTTAGTTTGTAAATGACAATTTTTGATGGCAGCAGATTTATTCATTTGCTTTACAGTTGAGGTTGTTGTAAGGGTCAGAGAACATGCTGTCAATAAACATGCAGCATGTCAATCCTAACCCAAAAATATAATCATAAAGATATAAATGCAACAAGGAAACTTTAACTAACAAATCTTTAAAGATGCATTTTCCAACTCTTTATGAGAAAGTTTATTGATTGAGTTAAGTAACTTTTTGGCTTGGGAAAGGAGGGAAGGTTCCCCTGAGAGGAAACTTCTCACCAGCATGAATAATGTCTCAAACAAGCAAACAAACAAACAGTGAGTCTACATAAAGTCTGAGTGCAAGATAAAATGAAACTTTAATGATCCCTGTGGGGAAAATAGCTCATTGCAGCAGTAGATAATAATACTGAAGATTGTACATACGGTTCAAGAAGTGAACACCTGATGTAAATTTAATCTGAAAGTGTTGGAAGCATATAGGTTGAGCGTGCATCTGTTCACAAACATTTACGAATTGCAACATTTTTAAAATGTGTACTCTATCCAAGGGGATCAGATGGATGCCTGAGCTTGAATGTCTCCAGGAGGGAGCTACAGTATATTATAGCAGCCAGAGATAGATATGGGCAACACAAGCGAGACCTATAGGAGGTTAGTTAGAGGTTGCTGCAGTTTCTGTGTCACCTGTGCATTGCAGCTTTAAACTGGCTTCATTAACCCTTGTGTCTGCTGTTTTTAATATACATATTGTTCGATTTATCCACCTGCATACTGTAGTATTATAATCACTTTGCTGCTGTCTACTTAAGTCCATTTAAAAACACTGCTGTTGAAGTATTTTATGTTTTGTATTTTCACATATCAAAGTCCACTGCAGTAAGATCTCAGTTCACAAGCTAGCACAGTTTGCATTTACATAAACAGCAGGCTTCCACGACCACTCCTCCATCTTTGCTGAAGTGAAATCCTTTCTCCTCTTGCCACGGAAGACGGTGACAGTGTGTGGAAAGTGACAGATTTCTGTAGTTGTCACTGCGCCGTGCTTTGTTTCACAGAGCGACGAGCATGGTTTACTTAGTTTACTGAGAGATATCGACTGTAATCTGTTCAGTCATACATATCAGCCCAGCACTGAGTTGTTTAAATGAATGAAATATCATCCCAGCTAGAGTGACTCTGAAAAAAAAAAAAATAAAGAACAGTCATTGTTCAACAGGAACGCTATATATGAATGCATAGAGTGAGTCACTACTCGTCATTAATGTTAAAACAGTCTGCTGCTGGTGCTGCTGCAGCTCTCACATCAGTGGTCAATTATAGGGAGGACAGTCATTTATCACAGAGGTAATGTAGTCTCCAGAAAGAGAACAGAGAGAGCAGTAGCAATCCCACTTTAACAGAGTGTATTTACCGTGCATCAGCCAATTATTTAAGTCTGACGTGGTAATGAATGTGAAGCTGTCCTCAGTGAACCAACCAGAGGACTCGGATTACTTTTTTTGAGGTTTATTGAGTTTATATTAAAAGTTGCACTCATGATTCATTAGCTGCTTGTTTTGCCTCCTGATCAAGAGGCATCTTTAATATGCCGAGCGTCGGGTTTGTGTCATATCTAATGTCACCTGAAAGGTTCGGTCACAGGTATCTCGAGTGCACGGCAAAGCCGGTGGTCCACTCGCACCAGTAATGTTGGGTCATGGTTCTGAAGGGTGAACTCACTGAACTATATGAGGCGTCACTACTTAGTATGGTGTGACCCCTGGTGGCTAAAGAAGGTAAGGTTCCAACATTTTCTTACACTTTTCTTTGCCAACTCTCACTCTCAGCACACTTGACACCTAAGGGGAGATTGCCGGCTTTTCCCGAGTTTCCAGCTTTATTTTATGTAACAAGAGGAGATAAAGATTATCTCTTGAAGCTCAGTCATGTATTTGATCGTTTTACGATGTTTTCCCAATCCAACTTCATAAATATACAAAATATACATATATTTACTCAGTTCAGGGTTTTATATTCATCCAAGGTGAACCCTAACCCCTGAACTAGTAAGTTTATTCAGTCAGTCATGACATCAGTCCAACATTACTCGTGACAATCTGTCTTCACGCTGGTTTAGAGTTTAGAAGCCTACTTCTTGTAGACAACCTAGTTGATCTTATTCTGATGTTGCTGCAGGCTCGTCTTCCTACTGTGTCTCCTCGTCTGACCCCTTGTCATTCAGGAGATTACTTTACAGTCTCCCTTGAGTATTCCTTTACAAACCGTATTTTCTATGTGCGTCACTCAGTTGATCCTGTAGCACTGTATAGGAGATGTATCCAGCAGTGTGAGGTCACGCTACCCTCTATATAGGATATGTTAGTCCCATGTTTAAACTGTTAAAAACAGTCTCACCAGGACACCGTGCACTTCTAAGGACACCACAACCCGGACGCCCGAGACTGGAGTCTTGTGTGTCTGCCACCAGACTGACGTCAGCCAGTAAAACATGCACGATTTCCTTCACTGTGTGTCCATTGGGCTCCATCATGTGGCTGCATGCAGGCCAATGTGGTGCTGGAGGACAAAGAAAATGACCCCGAAAAGTCCTAGAAGAGAGGAGACTGTGCTTGTCAAGGTGACTCTGTCCAGAGTGTGAAAATGAAAATGATCTGATAAAGTCCACATTATGAGCTCTGTTACAGCTTGGTGATATACAGCACTGTATCAACAACTCTGAACTGTAAATGCGTGCCCCTCTGAGATTATCAGAAGTTATGTTTGCTGGTCCACATTTTTGATTTTCCACTCTGCTGGAAAGTGGAGCAGAACATAAAATATACTTTAGTCTCCACAGAATACATCAGCTACAGAGGGCTTTTCAAGTGCATTTGGGCTGCAGCCAACTCACTGAAATAAGCCACATTATAATATAATAAGCCTTTCAGTCATATGCGCTGGTTTAACCTACTGTAATAATCAAGTTACTCATATCAGCAGATTAATATAGGAACATATTAAGTCTGCAAAAACATCTGCGCTTTAGCTCACAGTTTAATGGGTTCTCTTGGAATATTAAATTTGATTCAACATGTTTTAGAGCAGGAGGGAACACTGTCATTATATACACACTGTACATACAGATGCCTTAGTCTCTATAAGTAATACTACTTTCAGACACAAAACAGGTAAAGTAAATTTTGTTCATTGTAGTGGTGAGTAAAAGAAGAAGAAAACTTGGAATCAACAGGTTCATGAGAGAATCACTTCCTTTTTCCTGTTCTGTAGAAATAGAACTGAAAGTAATGTACAAACCAAACCACCACATGGGTATCTTTATTATGGAGAAAGAGAAAGATTAAAGCAAATATTCAATAAACTTGTTGTCATAAGATTTAAAATACAGCTCATTAAAATGTTAAACGTGATAGTGTAAGTAGTAGTAGTAGTGTATTGTCAGTCTATTTGATGCACAAAGAGTACTATGGTACTTTAAATAGCCGACCAAAATAACTGGAAGTGCCTTCAAATTATGTAAAAAAAAATGTCATAATGATGCTTAAAATTAAATTATGCACAATAAAGAGCTTGTTGGATGAGTCTGTTAGACAGCGTCCATTTAAAAATGACTAACAAAACACTTCATCAAAACTTCATATCCATGTCATTCATGTTAACATGTCCATGAACATCAAATGTTGAACATCTTTGCACGTTCAAGAAGTCCAATTTCATCGTCTTCATTACCTCAAGAAAAAAAAATCTACTGTAAGACAAAATATTCAAGTATGAAATATTAAGTACAGTATGAACACGCTGAACTAACTAACCAATCGATGGGTTCTCAGCTATTAATCACTAACTCTTATCAGTGATTAACATTTTAAGTCATTTTTCCCCCCAGCTGTTGCCACTAGTTGTAGCCTTAAAGTTGTTATTGTGTCCTTGGTGTGTATTGTACTGTAAAGAGCCCCCTGATGCTAACCTCACCCTGTCCTTCCTCTTTCATAAGAAGTATACTGTTTACATAAACCACAGTGACCCAGAATGTTGAATGAGTAAAAAATGACTTGATTTCTCATGACTTGGCTTGATTTCCCAACTTCCTCTTTGCTGTTTCTATATTTCTGTTTACTTCATATTTTCTACATGAGTAAACAGGCCACTGGAAAAGATGATGAATGGAGCAGATATCAGGAGTGGTCCCTAAAAAGGTCCTAAAAAGAGACAACAGCCCAAATCTATTGCTCAAATGTAAGACTTTATTTTAAGAAATTTTATTCATTTATGAGAAATTTACTAGTTAAAACACAATTTGACACAATTTAAACACAGACGATACGATTCCATTTGATATAGAAAGAATGTGCGTGTTTATTGCAACATTTTTACACTGAAAAATGAACAAAAAAATACATCTTGATCTTATATTACACTCTGCACTGACAGGCTCCCCTGAGCTGAACTGAAGCCGACACTCTCCAGCCACGCTTGTGTTTTTACACAGTTGACAGTGAAAAGATGATGACGAAAAATGGCATTTCCCTGAATGACGCGTGTTCTTGCATCATTGAGTGGTTTGCAACAGCTCAGCCCATGAGATCAGCTTGTGACTGCACTCCAGTTTCCTATCCTCGGTAACTCGAACTGATAGCGTGGTGCGAGGATATCGAGCATCAGGTCTCGTCTTGTGACTGTAAGTAAATTGGCTTGGCCTGTTTCCTCAGGCGCTGCTGCGTTCGCAGCTTCCTGCCTTTCTGAGTTGCAAGTCCCATTGGCGGTAGATAGGTCTATGGGAATATTCAATAAAAATTTGTCAACAAAACATTAACTGACTCATTAACAGAAGAAATATGTAATCTGTCTAAAATGTGTTTTTTACTTACAGCTCTTGGATATGGGTTCCTGTAATGTAAACCTGTAAAAGAAATGTGTGTAAGCGTCAACATATTAAAATTTTAAAAAAACAGTGGCTACAAACGATCAGTCTTCCAAAGACAGGAAGTGTGATATCCAACAGTCCTGTGTGGTCCAACATGGCACATCATATTCTTTCAGTATATGGATGATTTGTGGGGCGTTTGATAGATTTTCTCAGGCAGGATGTGGACTGTTTGATGGTAAATGGACTGTATTTACATAGAAACTTTCTTCTGTCCGTCTTCTGATCACTCAATGTGCTCTTACACTACATATCTCATTCACGCATTCACACATGCTCTCCAGTTTTTGAGAGCTAACCGTTCATTCACATTCACACATCGATGACGCAACGCAGCCTTTGGGAGCAATTTGGGGTTAAGTATCTTGCTCACTTCGAGATCCAGGGATCGAAACACTGATCATCTGATTAGTGGATGAGCCGCTCTACTTCTTGAGCACTGGTGTGAAATTGTCTCTTTTGCCCACAGCTGATCTAATCTTATATACTGTGTATATATATATATATATGTGTGTGTGTGTGTGTGTGTGTCATTCATTTCAGACGGTTGGTTCTGCTTTTTCTACAGTTATTTATCAAAAACATTTGTCACTGCTTAATCATCTGCTTACTCATGCTGAATCCCTCTGAACCTTCAACTTCCTCAGCCACCCAGTGACAAATATTGTGGTAATACAGTATCAACCACACTGGTTGACAGTCTTATTGTCTTAGTGCTGTTACTGTGTGCTCACCTGAAGAGGATAAGGCTTAGTCAAGACTTATATAAGGACACTTGTGGAGTCCACTCTTACCTATTTCTATCCTTGCTTCACATTCTTCAATACACCTCTTTATTGATTCTTGATCCGTGAGCTGAGAAGAGGCACACAATAAAGGATTAATCATACAAACTGCTTCACTGCTTTTTCACCTCTGTGAGCAGTGCGTTGTTGTTCATACCTGCTGGTTCTGTCTGAACAGAGTGCGGGCCTCCTGAAGTATGTATTTCCTCTCGGTCTCTGTGTCACTCGTAACTCCGCTCTCTGCCTGCCAGTTTCGGGCGATGCGAAACACCCGCATGTACAGCGACAACACCGTCCTACGAGTCAAGGCCGTCATCAAGGCTGGTAAACAGCAGTCACCTTCACAGGAAAGGAAGTTGTACAGAGAAAAATAATGACATAACAAACCCTGTTCATACTCTTCTCTCTGTGTATAACGATCAGATAAGAAACGTAGTCACTTCAATTGATCTGTCTGTACATAGAGATACTCTAGTTTGATATCAGTTTGCCTGGACATTACTTACACTTATGATCAAGAAACCAGAGAAATCTTTGTGATGTTCCTGCAGTCTAATTAATCTGTTAGGAGGCTCTAAGGCAATCCTGGGGTGTCTTGTCACCTCCGAGTCCCCATTAAATGTTGTTCACAAAGCAGACTGTGTGTAGCAGTGTCATTATTGGACCAGAGAACAAGAAATCAACCAGTACTATGAAGAAAAATAGTAAAAGTAGCCCCACAGCATAAGTATTAGTTCAAGAACTGCCTTAATTTAACTTTTAGCACAAACCATTAAAAATCCAATTAATCAAATAACCAGTATAGCTGACATTTCTCACTTTGACTGCTTTGTTGTGTCCCCATCATCCAACAGTAGATGTCACTACAGCCAACAAACATAGCCCTTAAAACTGTTACATGACTGAGTATTAATCAGATGTCCTGATTTGTCGAGATGAGAGGAAGCGTTATAATAATAAGAACAATAACAATAATCCTATGAGCGCATTTTAATTGATTCTTATTTCCCCAAACAGAAAACATGAGGCAGCCTGTTCTCACTTGTAAACATGAAGCTAGCTCTCCTTGAGCGTCCTCCTGACAGCCATGATAAAACATCTGCTGTTTAATACGTGAGATTAAACTAATATCAAGGTGAGCCTTCATATAAACACATTACATCAGCGTCATTTCATTTCATAATTTTATGCATTAACACAAAGGCTGACCTACCTGACTGTGTGTGTCTGAAGAAGAGGCTAACTCCACTGTAGCTAGTTATGACAGGAGAAACACATTTGTCGCATGAGGATGACGTTTTACCCAAACTGGCTTATGAACTACAAAAAAAAACTACAAAAAAAAAAACTGCAAAAAAAAAAAAAAAAAGGAGTGCATCTACTTGTAATCACACATAAACTTGGATATATTTTATATATTTAAACCATAATATAATTCACTATTTACATCCTCAGTTTAACGCATTTCAGATGAGTTAAAGGGATTTTTAATATTTTTCTGTCTGTAAAATGTCTTTTTTTAAAAAGCACGTTTCTGTAGCTGGTTTTACAATAACATGTCCATCTGTGTTTAATATAACATTTACGAGCTTTGTTAAAATTAAAAGCTGTATTTTTATCGCTGCCGTCGCCGAGCTGAAGATCAGCTGTTGGAGGCAGAGAGGAAGTGATGCAGGAAAATGCCCACAATGTAGCTTCACCACTCAATGACTAAAAGGGGGAAGCACAAAGAAATTGGCTGCTTTTAGTCCGAGGTGGTCTTTTAACTCTATTCCTGAGGGCGAACATGATTGGAAATGGATTCAAAAACACACCCCGGTCGCTAGTTTCTTTAACTTATTTTTATTTAAAAAGCGGAGTTTAATTTGATATTGATGGTGGAAGTTTTTTGTCAGCTATCAGCTAACTAGTTAGCAATCTGAGTTAACGCGACGAGTTTGCCTCAGTTCGTCTCTGGTCGCTGCCTTCGGCCAACTTAACAACTACTTCATTTGTACTTGGCATTCCTGGAGTGATGTACATCCAGTCCCACACAACAAAATCTCCCCAAACGGGTAAGTTTCTCTACGAGGACACTCGTGTTTATTTCACGGTGTCTTAATCGAAAGACCTAGCTTTAGCCGAGAGCTAACTTTTAGTTACCCGAGCTGATGCTAGCTAGCTATGGCGACGTCGTTCAGGGCCAGCAGGCAGTTTGGATGTAAACGGCTCCGTGTCGGTGATGTGTTTTGTATCGATAACATCACCACAACAAGAACTATCTGTATTAGTGACTGGTTAAAAAAATGCCAGCCGTCTGTGGCTATCTGAACACTGTTTACATGGCGTTTTTCTGAGTGTCGAGCGTGTGCTGTTAAGCTCACTTGATCCTGTTTGTGCTCGCCACTTCCCAATGAGCATAACTTGATTAAAAAAAATAATAATAACGTTAACACAAGGTGAGCTATTTAACGTAACCGAGGCAACAGTACTGCGCATTCATCTTCTAGCCCAGCCTTCTTATCTGACAGTTTTAGGACTAATAATCTATCTTCGCTAAACTGATGGCTGGAAAGTGTTTGGCTAAGCTAGCTCGCTAGTTTGTTGGGGGATGATAATTAAAAATCTGATTACAAGAAGGCCTTCAGATGTCCATCAGGTGTTAGTTGGGTGAAGTTAGCCTGAATGGGCCGGTGAGACATTTGCCTCAACATGTCCAGTGCAGTGATCAGTACAGCTGATTATTATTAGTCAGACCAAGATTGTGGTTTGATGAGTAAAAGTTGGCATCAGGAGTGCATGTTGTGGATTTAACATGAGTTATAAGATAATTCAGCGCATGTGTGTCACTGCACACTTAACATTAGAGATCTCCAACCCCAGAACCGGTCATGCTAAAGCTTTATCCACACTGTATAATATGTCTTCACTTCAAAATGTTACTCTGTGATTGAACAATCCTGCAACAAGGCAAACAGTTTTATTGTGCTCAAATTACATATTCATCGGTTGTTGACGAAAATAGTCCTGCAGGTTTTGGGCATGATCAGCTATCACTTTCTGCTTATGATGACAAGATAATGTGTCTTTTCAGCAATGCCGATGTCAAGGTCACAATGATGGAGCAGAATAGAAAGACACTTTGATCTGTGGCCAATGCCATCCGAGGGACCGTCTGTAAGTAATGTCCTCACCGACCACAAACATCAAACACTCAATCAACTCATACAATGTGTGTGACAGCATGATTAAATGTATGAACATATACTAATTAGATCGTGCTGTGTCGTGTCCCCAGTCTAGATCAGTAATCATTGATTATTGGTAAGATCTGGAAAATATTCCCCTACTCACCTTCTCTTTTCTGTGCATTTAGTGCTCTTTTAATATGAGCTGGAAATGGTCACAGATGACCAAATACTCTTAGGAAGATGCTTTGCTTTGAATATCAAAGGTTGAGAATAATCACATTAAATCCACGTAACTGCAGGAATGTAGTGAGGCAGCAGCAATGTATTTAATGCCTATTGTTGAACCTGATAACACACCCTCTGTCGAATGTCTGATACTATTATAACTATGTTTTTTCCTGCTACCAAGCAAAGGTAAACACACAGTTATACACACGCCATTGTGGATATAGTACATGTGAAATTAAATGCAACACAATAAATCCAAAGAGGGCATATTAAAGTTATGTAGTAGCTTTCTCTAATAGAGGTTTCTATCTGTGCTGCATTGTCTGTATACAGACTGTTTTCTCTGGTCCCCACTTTTAGGGTTTTTAAGTCTGGCAGAGCAAGACCTGGATTGTGGCAGATTTGGCACAGGTACTCTTCAGAGTTTGACTTCCTTCTGTAATAGCCACATAAATGTGGATCTTAACCTTTGGATTGTGAGCAAGACTGACTCATTTTAGAGCTGCTCTTGATGGCAATTAACATTTTAAATTGTTCTTCACCTCAGGCCTGAGGGTATGTTGAGACGTCTCGCCAGGCCAGAGCAGAGGCGTCTAGGTGGTTCGGACGGGGACTGAAGGCGAGGAGGAAAGACAGACGAGGGGACCAGGGAGGAAGACATGGGCCAGTGTGTCACCAAGTGTAAGAATCCGACGTCCTCGCTCGGCAGCAAGAGTGGAGACAAGGACAGCGGCTCAAAGTCCCACAAGAAAGGAAGCGGTGCCGGTGGCGGCGGGGGCCACAAAGAAGAGCCCAGCGCCCCGTGTAGCAAAGCCACCAGTGAGCTGTCTAATGGCACCAAGCCGTTGGAGGTCACAGTGGAGACACCGGTCATCCCTGCAGTGATAGGGGAGCTGCGCAAGGACGAGTGCCTGGACAGAGACGGCCTGTCAATGATGCGCATCGATGAGCTGTTCTGCTGCTACAAAGATGAACACGAGGATGCCATCTTGGAGGAAGGCATGGAGAGGTTTTGTAATGACCTGTGTGTGGACCCGGCCGAGTTTCGTGTGCTTGTTCTTGCCTGGAAGTTTCAAGCGGCTACCATGTGCAAGTTTACAAGGTGAGGTGGAGTGGGCGGGGGCGGGGTGTTGTTGTCACTGGTATTTGTTCATCAGGATAAACTAGCATAACTACTGTACAGTAATTCATTACAGGAAGTCGTCTGGGTTTATTCTCTGATTTATTTTGGTGTTACATCTGCCGTTTCTCAGTGTGTCCGGATGACTAAGACACATACCATGTAACTGCAACGTCCCCGGTTAGATTCCTTTGTTGCACATCCTCTCCCTGTGTTTCCTGTTTTTATCTTCACTGTTAGTCTATTTAATGTTGGTGAAAATACATTTGAAAAAAAAGCCTATTTTCAAATCTTTTAAATTATATAATGTAAAAAGACCTCTCCTCTCTTCTTGGTGTCTCTAAAGAAATCCTGGAAACCTGAAGTTAAAACATTAATGAGGATACACTTTGTAAATCTGTAGGGCCGGTGATCGGCCCTACAGATTTAGCTGTCATAAATGGAGCACATGTAGTTACTTGGATGTAACTCAACATGCTACCCAACTCCTGATACGAGCTGTGATCATCTCACGACTCGTTTAATGTATAACGCCCTCCTGACAGGCCCTTTCAGATGATCCAGCTTCACTGGCTACCTGTAGCGGCACACATTAAATTTAAATCCCTAAGGCTTGCCTACAAAGTAGTCTCCGGTTCTCCTGACCGTTGGGCTCCTCCAATGAACGACGCTTGGCTCTGCCACCCGTTCGCTCAGGGCAGTCCAAACTTTTCTCGTCTGTTGTTCCTCCTCTGTTGGTGGAACACTACCAGTTCCTCCAGTTCATGGGCCTCCTTCTCTACCTTCAAAAACCTCCTGAAGACCAGCTCTTCAGGGAATACCTCCTCTCTGAGCACTACCAACAACTGGACATGCTAAATCTATCCCCTTCCACAACTGTCACTTGATTCCTTGAGAGTAATACATGTCCTTGTCGTACTATACCTTGATTATTTCAAGGTTGCTCTGGAAAAAAGTGTCAGCTAAATGTAAATGTAACAGACACGATCACCCTCTTATAAAATTTAGAGCTCACCCCATCTGACATAATTTTTGTGGTTTCTGACGAGAGTACATCTGGCACTGTTTGACCTTCTAGACTTCATTCTTTCACTTTGCAATGGTCCATCCATCAGACCTGAAACTCACTGTTACGCAGCACACAACTAAACACACACACACATACATATAAACAGGTAGGGGGGCACACAGGAAATGGATCCTGCTGTGCACTCCCACTGTGCAGTCAGTGTCTGAGATGAATAGGGCTGACCGTTGTCACTGCTGCCCCTCTCTGATTTTTAACTCAGCACTTTTCTATCCCGGGGCTTTGGACAACACCACACTCTGGTTACTGACGTGATTCATTGTCAACTGATGCTTACAGAAGCTGTTTATATTACATTTGACTTTGAAAGCCTATTATGTTGTATATGTGCGTGTGTTATGGCCCACAGCACTGTAATGAAATAATGTTTGTTTGTGTTAAAAAAAAAACAGTGCAATATTATTATTCTGATGTCTGGTCCTGTTAACTTTGTGTCACCAGGAAGGAGTTTGTTGAGGGCTGCAAGGCCATCCAGGCAGACAGCCTCGAGGGTATCTGCTCGCGCTTCCCCTGCATGCTGTTGGACGCCCAGGGCGAGGAGAACTTCAAGGACTTGTACCGCTTCACCTTCCAGTTTGGCCTGGACGCCGAGGAGGGCCAGCGCTCGCTGCAGCGCGAGATCGCCATCGCCCTGTGGCGCCTGGTTTTCACCCAGTGCACACCTGCGATCCTGGAGCACTGGCTGGACTTCCTGTCGGAGAACCCCCCAGGTATTCGGGGCATCTCACGGGACACGTGGAACATGTTCCTCAACTTCACCCAAGCTATCGGGCCTGACCTGAGCAACTACAGCGAGGATGAGGCGTGGCCCAGCCTCTTTGACACCTTCGTGGAGTGGGAGTTGGAGCGCAGGAAAAGAGAGGAGGAGCGGGCACTGACGGCGAAGGAGGAAGAGGGGAGGTGTACTGAGACAGAGTGTTCTCCCACCACAGATAGACTTGAAACAGAGGGAAGCCGCGGCTCACAGACTTGGGGGGGCCACTGACCAGGAAACATGAAATATTTGTAAGGAAGGGAAGGATATGACCTACGCGTGAACTGTACATCTGTGAATCATTGGATGAATATTAGTATTACCATTACAGCTGTTCATTTCGCTCTCCTTTTCTGTTGGGGTGGGACTCCTGCTTTGCAACCTTATTTTTTGGTTTCTGAAAGGGCTCTAAGAACTGTTTATGTTTTAAGCACTTCTATTTAAGTTATTGTTTTACTTCTCCTCCCATGAGTGTTTTTAGTAATTGGACACATGGTCCATTTTTAACCTACCATAACCCAGCAGATATAGCTCAGTAAAGGCTTGATTTTTAAAAGAAAGCCATATTTCCCCACAATTATCATATAGATTTTGACCTGGTAACACTGCTGATATGTTTTCTACAAGGAAACACTTAATAATAAAGAAGAAGAAGGGAAATTCGGGCTGTCAGTCTACAAATAATTTCTTACTACCAAAATAAAAGAGGGTCAGGGTCAATGAAATCATCTTTATTAGACTAATCGTGCTAGATTGTATGCTTTTATCTTGCAGTGCTGTGAGGATGAATTGGTTGCACTTCTATTGCCTTCACAACTGTTTGCCGTTTGCGTGGCACAACAGTAATGGATTACAATTCTATCACAAGGGCATTTTTTTTTTTTTTTTTTAAAATGATTCAAAGATGTAATATCCGTTTAAAATCCCGAGTTGGTTTTCATGGTAACAGACCCACCTCCTCTTCTGCGTTTGAGTGTTTTTTGAGTGCTATTAGTGCAGTGAGCGGCTCAGCTCGTTTAAGCAGCTGGCTGCGCTCCCCTTTGACCTCTAGCATGTACCATTTTGATGTCCACCTATTTTCAAGAAGCAGTTAAGTGTATACGACACAATGATGCTGGCTTTTCTCTGATTCCTCAGATCGAATTTCTTTAAGGAAGTCTTTCAAGACAACAAATCAGCTAAAGCTAGGTCTTGGTCATTTCTCAACAGAAGATGCCTAAACCTGTGTTGCATTCAGGGCTGTTAACACTGGGCGCCACACAAAAAGCTTATATTGTTTACCTGCAGGAGTTTAAGAGTCTTCACATCCTTGAACTGTTATATTGAAAAAAGAAATGTGCGCGCACTTCACAAATAATGTTGACTGCTGCTGGTGATGGTTGTAATGGATTGCACAAAAAAAACAATGGCATGCTTAGTTGCTATACTTGCAATGCTTTGCAGAGAGATTGATGTCAACCACATTATTTCCATTTTAAAAACTGTAGATTGATCTTTTAAGTATAGCCTAGGGTGTTTTTTGGGATGAATGAATGAGTGTTAACTAGACATTCTGGCTAATCAAGAGTCTGTGATTATGGGTCCAGTGTGGTAAGAGGGTGGCCATAACCTGAGCTGTTTGGTTTACATCTATAATGGTTTTATTTCAGACCCCCTTTGTCCTTTTTTTTATATAAAATGTATTGATTTATAATAAATAAAAACAGTGTTGAACTTTTGACTGTTGACCATACAAATCTGTGTGTCAGATCACTTTATTTTCTGGTAACCCTGTGCTGCGTGCCGTGCAGACGTGTGGTTTCTCAGCAGCGGGTTGTGTGGAGACTTGCACGGATGGTGGTGGAGGTGGTGGTGGTGGTGGTGGTGGTGGAGCAGCTGGCAGAGAAGCACACAGGCTGGGGGCGTGTCTGACACCGATGCGGCGCTCTCCATTGGTGGACTGCTATCCTGGTTACCAACCAACACTGGGCACATGAGAAAACATAGAATAACTCGTTAATTTCAAAGCTAATGGCTAACAAAGTGCTATTTTACAGGGACAGTAAGTATGTTTCTAATACTTAATAGGAGTATAGCAAAGAGTGTGTGACAATATAAGAGCAAAAAAAAACACTTCTGTGTCATTTAACGGTTATGTTGTCTGGATACATGCTAACGCTAACTAGCTTCCCTTTCAGTTTGTTATTAGCGTCAATGCTAACGGAGCTGTGAGGCAGCTCGCCAACGTCTCTTGCCAGTCAACGGTTAATAAGTGCGATAAAACGTTAACCCATAACGGTGCTGGAGGTTTATAAAAAGGCGTTAGCCAGCCGTGTAACCGGTGAAATAGTCAGAAATGGCTACCGTGAGAGCCATTCAAGTCCGTGTAGCAAACACATCTGTCAACTCCCTTGTACGGGAGTTAACCCGGCACACGTTAAGATGGAAATCTGGTTAAAAAGAGACAAGGTGACGTTTGGATTGGAAATGGCCGTTAATGTGTGTTTTATTGTGCTGAACTGTCCTGCGTTTGTCTGGGTTTCATGTCAGGGGGGTAACCTTGTGGGGGTCTCATCTGTGTTTCCCTCCGCAGTGGTTATCAAACACAACACAGATTTCTATGGTGTTAGTCAAGGAGCATCGGCCCTCTCCAACGCCTGGTAGAGGGTGAACAGCATCACCTGCAGCCACACAATGGATACCGAGGTAAGCAGTGATGACATTATTATCGACACATCTGCTCTGTCAGTGTTTCAAGTTCACACCTGTCATCTTACTTATTAATATCAGGAAGCTCTCTGTTTTTAACCTTTTACAGCTGCTGTTTTTTTTTTCCCTCTCCTCTGTCACTAACAAGTACTCTCTGTTCTCCCTTCACATTTCTTTTCTCCTCCTCTGACACTGACAGATGCTGTAGCCTAGTTGACTTGTAGAAACTAAGTAAGGGCTTTGTGATTTCTTTGCTCGTCTTGCATGATCGTTTGTAGAAGGAATGGCATGAGCTGGAGATGACTGTGTTATGTGGATGAAGACACACTTATCTGTCCAATAGTCAAGGCCGGCAGTTTCAAAAAACGTGATGTTTTAATGAGGATTAATGTGTCAAGCAATCATTACCCGATCAGTCATCGCTCTAGTTACATGACATTTCAAGTACACGTCACACAGATTTGTGACATCTATTGTCTGGTTTGAAAGGGCTTTATGTATTATGCAAGGGCACGTTATTGCAAGAGGTAATGACTGTAACTCACACCTAATGAATACAGAGCACCGCCGCCTTTTTTTTTTTTTTTTTTTAAAAGAAGAACATGAATTTGACAAGGCATGGATCCATAAAAGTGTTGGAGTTGTTCCACAGGGATGTTGAGCCACGCCGAATCACTAGCTTTACTCACTTACTGTGTAATTTCCGCCATTGCTTTTTGCTGTGATCGCTATTCCACCACCTCTTTTTAGTACTGAAAGTCTGCAGGTCTTCAGAGGTAACTAAAACTGTGATGATCTAGAAAACATCATGGGACGAATGCTGTGCGTTTGCATATTAAAAACTGTTCCCAGAATGGATGCAACTGGACTCCAACAATTTTAAGATTTGAAACAATGTTAAAGTGTCAATCCGTTCTTATTAAGGGCCCACATTTGTTCCCATCACATTTTAAACTCAGGACTGACACTGACTCAATGTATTTTTGTCACGTTGCATGTGCCGTATTGGTAGTTTGTTTACTCAAGTTGTTAGTGTGTATAAAATAAAGCGTGAATTTATTGTCGTCTGTGAATACCTGTGCAACAGTGAGGTGTATCGTGACAGTCTGTTTCCGTCAAACAGCTGATGTATGCTTTTCTGACTCTACGTCGCGTGTGTGTGTGTGTGTGTACTCTTGAAGGAGAGTAAGTCGTGTCAAGGAGAGAAGCCTGCCTCTGCTGTGGATGACACTCTGGATGAATATTTAATCGCCCTCCAGCACAAAAACAGGTGAGGTGTGAGCACGGGCTGCTGGGGTAAGAGAGAGAGATTGGATTTCACAGATGAGATGCACAACATGACTTTCAGCGCTGGCTGATAGGAGCACTGATTGGTTACATGGTTTGAGATACAGGGGATCATCTCAGACCTGTGATACATAGATTTTTATTCATAATTGTAGAGGTTGTTACCAGCTTTCTTTGCTTCTCAGGATCCTAAAGCGCCTTAAAGTCAAAGACCACAGGGAGATTCAGTTGGAGCAGCTCGAGCAAGGTTTTTCCATTTATCTTAACGGAGCCAATGCTGAAGCCAGTAGGAAGCAGCCCAAGAGCTCCAACCACAAATCTGTCTCCTCCTCACCTGCTTGGAGGCCTGCACGTACAGCAGGTATGCTGCTAGTGGACTAAAATAAACCTCCAGACACACAGAAGTAAAATCTCTGCTTGTTTTACTTCTCTATTGTGCAGGGGGAAATATCTTGTCATTTTTACACTGACATACTCTATTTTTTGTTGCTTCTGTCATTCCGCCACACCATATGGAACAGCAGCTAATAGCCACCACTCGTTGGTTTTGCATGACATGATCCCACGCCCAGTCCCGGTGAATAAATGATAGTGACAGTTGTAGCTGGCAGCCAGTTTTTTGGTCTTCCTCTATGTGCTGTGAACCATCTGTGTATGTGACTGTGCATTCCTTTCTCCTCTGAGGCAGTAGCTCGCTGCAAGCTGCTCATGTTCCTGTCTGTGCTGTTACTCATCTGCAGATGTCTGTAGAAGCGCCCACCAGCTAACTGAAGATAACCGTAATTCGGAGCAGGCCCACAGGAAGCGGAGCCACACCGCCCCAGAAAAGGTCCAGAGGAAAGAATGGGTGCAGGTAGAGGTTTCTTATTACTTACTGTAATCATTGATTGTGGTGCATCAGAATCAGTGTTTTTCTATGAAAGCACACATATTAAAATGTTCCTCCTTTGTCACGCTTGAAGGATTCTGTCAGAATTCGAACAGAGGAAGGAACAAGTTTGCTGATCTCCCCTGGAAATCGCTACTCTGAGGATTTTGAGCCCTATGAAAGCGTAGAAATGGAGGTAGAGTGAAGACATGACAATGCTTACTAAACCTGTGGTGTGTGTGGGTGTTTTTTTTTTTTTTCTAGGGGAGGGACTGTGTGTCAGATGCAGCTGGCTGCCTGTACTACTTAGCATCTCTCCATCTCTGCCATTTTCCCTTTTCATCCAATCACCTTTTCTCATACAGAGCTCCAGTCCACGCTCGCCTCGTAGTCCCCGCTCCCCGAGGGACACCTCCAAGTTGTCGCGCTCCTTCAGCACCAGGTCTGAGAGCCAGGGGGGCCAAGCGAATCAGGAGCTCACTGAGAAGGTACTTCTCAACCTCGAGGAAGTGAAGGTGAGCGGAAGAAGAAATATACACACTTTTGTTCTATTTTGTCGAGGTGGCATGAGATGTAGTGAATCTTCTACATTTGTTTTTGTGCTCCTGGGTGTTTTTTAAGTAGGAGTCACACAAATCAAGACGATGCATGTGTGCATGTTTAAACCAGTCAGTGCTTATGTGGCATTTAGAGTATTGATATGTATTGTCACTTTATTTAATTTAAATGTGTTAGCTTTTGTTTTTATGCATGTTTACAGACACCCCAAATTAAATTTCAAGCAGTTCTATTTTGAGTAAATACATGAGACCACCTGCGGGTATATAAGCTGATGCTTGAGTAGAGCCACTGAAGATTGTTTTCAGTTTATTCTTTCACCCTTTTCTTAGAATTTGTCCATCCCGAGTCTGTTTTGATTCGTGGGTGGAACACTTACTCTGATGACTGCGTGCATGGATGTGTACATAAATGCTGACCTTTTGTAAACTAGGTCCTGCGTCGGAGCCTGGAGGTTAGCATGCGGCGGAGCAACTCTGGCTCAGCGGGGGAGGAGTCAGACAAGGAGTGGTTGGAGAGCAACGAGAGTCTGGATGAACTGGGGCTGCCTCCCTCATCCTCCAAGTCCTCCTCCAGCCCTCGGTCCGGGGGCTCTTATAGCCATCTCGACTCAGCAAACCTCATCGTCTTGGACTTTGGACCCTCACTTAAAGGTAAGCATCAGCAGTCTCTTTCATATGTAAATATATGATTGATTTTCAGGGTGAGTCTGAGAGAGTGATCCTCCCCTTATCTTCTTCATCAGCACTGACCTATAAAGAAGGAGAATAGGAGAGTACAATAGCAGTCTGTGCACAGTTCAGGTGTCATGTTAGGCAGCCCATGGGATGCAGAAGTATTTTATGCCTATAAACGCAAAATATCACAGTCAGTTTTCTCCCTTTCATTCATCGTTCCAGGTCGTAAGATTGAACGTTCTTTGTCTGCAAGAAGGAAAGAAAACATCGACACCTTTATACCCACCAAGCCTATGTTGGTCAAGAGCAAAACATTAGACAGGCCACCTTCCAAAGACAGCTGGGATGGTCAGAGTAAGTCTTTGAAGATTCTGAGATTCATGACAACTTTTAAAATTCTAAGTAAACTAAAAAAAAAAAATCTTTTACAGGCCCTTTTAAAAATGTTTCTCTAAATAGATTTGTTGGATGGTACGGTGCATTGTTGTTGCTTAATAGATGCATTGCTTCTTGCTTTAGGGCCAAGGAGTCGTGTGGAGAGGACCCTGTCAGCAGCCAGAAAGGCTTCTGTGGAGGAGCGGGACACAGACGAGACGGCATGCAGGGTGCGTCAGGCCATTCAGAGAGAAAACGACCCCCTGCAGAGTCCTGAGCTCTTCAGCCGCAACACGGTCTGCCTTCCCCACACTGTACCCGAGGCCACTACTTATTAAAAACATGTTTCTTTATGGCTAACAGTTTTTTTATACTGATCCAGAGTACCTGTATTACACTTGATATCTTTATATCTTCATATCTACTCTACACGCCCTTTTCAGTGGCCTACATGTAAACTCTGGCCCTAAAGCTCATGTGTATAACTCTGATTCTTTTGCTCCCTTTTTATCCAGGGCAAGGCACTCCAGATGATGAATGGCTTAGTGCACCACAACAGCCATGAAAAAGATGACAACAGTGTCACTATGGCCATGCAGAGAATCACGCTCATGGCCCCCAGGTATGCTGACAGAATATGGCTCCTAAACACGCCAATACTGTGTATACATTGTGCTATCTAAAGGATAGAAGGACTCTGTACATCCGGCACTGTCAGAATAGACATAATAGTGTTTTATAGAAGGTAATACAAACAGAGATTTATGGTGTATACACCCTCTGACCTTGAAGAATTATTTATCAGTGTGGCTGTGCTCAGCCATCGCTCACCACTAAGATGAAGGTCAGGGACAATAGACAAAGCAGAAGAGCTGAGGGTGTCATCCTTTTGTCCAGGCAACAACACAAACTGCTGAAAGCCTTGGAGAAACTTGAAACAGGACCCAGCTACAACATTGCTCAGAGTGTCAAAGCAGACCATAGCAGGCAGCCGGTGAGTCAGTGACGCCGTCTCACAGTTCAGAGTGAATAATCTGAATAATGCCGGATGTGATGGTGACATAAGCATACAGGAACGCTCAATGTTTTTGTGTTGTCGTTGCAGAGAAGGCAGTCCTCAACAGAGGTCACCCCTGCATTGTACGTTACCATGGAGATCCTGTCAAACTGGGGGAGCGCTTTGCAGGTCGGGCTGACTGAGTTGCAGTTCTTCTGCCTCAGAAACAAGAAGCTGTATGTGTCACCTCACGACCTAGACATCCGGAACGCTGACTACCCTGGGAATCTGGGGGCGCTTGTCAACGGGAAGGTGAAGGTGAGTCACTGCTGCACACAGCAGACATTCTTTCAAAAGTGAAACATTAATTAGGGCTGTGTTCTATTTTATTGTCCCCTGAGGTCATGATAGTAACAAGTGTTTACAAAAACAGGGCCCTGAAGCTGAATGGGAAGCAGCGTTATTATTGTTATGAATTACGCCTCTCTGTTGTGTAAAATGCCACACGCACACACTTGTGATTCATAACATTTGTGAATTAATATGATTGATTTCATCCCTTCTCTGGGGTTGACAGACCACCAAAGAGCGTCACATGTGGACGTGTCCGTTCAACCCTCCCATCCAGCTCTACTTCATAATCAGGAACACGGAGCGCTCCACAGACTTTGGAATATCTCGCATCAAAATCTGGAACTACAACAGAAGCCTCAATGTATGTGATTCTTTTTAAAACATTTCTATTTATGAGATATTTTTATTCATCACAGTTTATAAGAAGTTGGATTGTACGGTAACATGTTTTGCAAACCGCTCCACACATCTTTTGATTTCTCCCCCTCTCGAGTTCAGAGATAATTCATTTAGCTGCAGTGCCAGAGCTCATAAATCCAACATGCTTGCATGCTGTCACTGTAATACGGGATGACTGTGTTGGCGTGGTTACGTCAGGGGCGTGGCTCTCTTTCAGCAGTGGCTGGCTGAGCTGCCATTCAGACTGTCCAAATGTAGAACAGTGAGAGATTAGCCCCAGAGGATTAGTGTTGGGGGAAACGTGGGCTTGTGCCTCCCAACCTCATTGCTGTTCATAGAGGGGTCCCAAAAAACCCCATTGTATCCCTTCCTATGTTACTGTAGCTGTCTAGAATCACTTGATGTCTTGAACCTGGAAGGTAAGATGCTGTTGGTGGCAGAGCGGTTCTAGGTTAACCTGCGTTTAAAGTGGTTTAAGGGGAGGATCGGGCAGATTTGAGCTGGGCTTTAGCCATTTCTTATTGGCAGCCATGCTACAGCTAGCTTGTAGAGCTCTTAATTTCTGAACTTTGTGCTCATGTTTTTGGGTTTGCAGCTCATGTTGCTTTCAGTTTAAACCATTATGTACTCAAAATGTTGCTCAGTAAAACAATTGGAATGCTAAATATTTTTTTTGTTTTGGTGTGCAAACTGTTGATAATGACTGTATATTCAGGTAAACTGAAACTCTGTTTCTTCCTTAGGACCTTGACATTGGTGCACGCCATATAAAGCTGTACCTCAACAGCACCCTGGTGTTTGAAGGCGAGCTGGAAAAGGGCTGCGGCAACCAAGTCTTTGACTACAGCACCACAGTTGACCTCCAGGATTTCCAGGTTTCAGATTCCTTCTTTTCCAGCCCCGTGTCTTCAGGACACAATCTGCGCGGCGCCAGCCCCCAGCGCCATGAGGACAGGACAGCTGGGGAGGGCAGCAGCAGCCAGCGACGCCTCAGTGAAAATCAGCAGCCATCAGACGCAGCAGGACAGACTATGATAGACATGCAGGAGAGATCACATTCACTGCTACCACCCATCACTCCTTCACCATCGTCCTCCTCTCGTCGCTCCTCCACACAAAGAAACTCTTTTGACCTCTCTGCCTCGGAAGAGCCCCTCTCTCCCAGGCAGCAGGTGGAGCAGCCTGCACCCACAGAGCAGACGGTCACCACCCAGCCGTCCTCATCCCGGGTGGCCCCCCAGTGGCTGCAACCTCTGAACAGAGGAGCTCCAGAGGGCTGCGAGACCAACAGGGAGAGGCCCCGATGGCTGGTACCTCAGCAGTCGACAGAACCCAAATCCCCATCTGCCTCATCCTCTTCAATGCTCCCGGAGCTGCCCTGCAACCCAGGCCGAGTGTGTAGGGGGGTGGAGAGGACAGTGAATGGAGGTCAGTGGAAGGCTAACTCTCTGGACCTGAGCTGCGACCTGCTGGAGGAGCTTGGGGAGCCAAAGCCAGACCGGCCCATCAGCGGACGCAGGAGCTCATTCAGAAACACTGCAGCCACCAGCAGGCAGACAGAGGAGCAGCACGTCAGAGCTGCTGCACTGTCAAACACAGGTAGGAAAGACTAGTTACTCCCATGTTTACAGTTATGATATGTAATCTGTTATTATTTCACTGTTGTACTTTATTTAATGCATTTAATGTTCTAATCTTAAAATGATCATATTTAACTTCATTAGAAATCTCCAAACAGGGAATCAGACGTTATGTTGGGATCCTACCTGAAACACATTAGCTTAGAAGTCCAGTGTGTGAGATTTACAGAATATGGCAGAAATGCAATATAATATTCATAACTATGTTTTCATTATTATATAATCACTTGAACGAGCCTTTTGTATCTACAGAAGTTGTGGGCTTGCCACTTTTTTACAGTAGCCCACAACAGACTAACTTATCACTGCCTTTTTTTTGATTGCCATCCCTACAGATTTCTTTCTGAACTTTTCTCTGAAAATAAGATTGTAGAAAGGTGGAGATTGTGGTATTCCAAAGATTTCATTATAATCTCCAAATTTTTCAAACTACAAATAAATAAACTACTTTATTTAAGGGGCTGTACTTTCCCAAGTAAATCCCTGGGTTACGGTACTTGTTTTATATTTTCCTCTAACCTGTGAATGTAATCTACAGTTTTATGAAATTTAAAAAAAAAGCAGTAAAGGCAGTAAGTAAAAGCAGTTTACAGTCATAAAAGGAGAACCTGTTTCCTGCAGCTTGTTGGTAATTAAGAGCTAATGTTTGTGTATTCTCCAGAGGAGCCGTTGTCATTGGTGAGCACCAGCAGGAGGCAGTGCACCCCTCTGGCCCAGCTGCACAGCCAACAGGATAACAACCTCATGGAGTCCTGGGACTCTCTCACTAAGTTCAACCAATGCCAACGTGGACGCATTTCCAACATGGCCTTCGAAGGCGACATCTTTGATGAGTTCCTCCAGCGCCAGGGCCGTGGTCCACCCACACTCCCGGTCAACACCTCCACAGCACCCAGGAGCCCGATTTCCTCACTAAGCACTCAGGCTGCACTGTGTGAAGGCCCTGATGATGATCCATCCATGGAGCGGGAGGACGAGTTTGAGATCCCGGTGCTGCCCCAGGGCCAAAGGCTGGTCATCAACATACTGTCCACATGGGGGGACCGCCACTATGTGGGCCTCAACGGCCTTGAGGTCTTCAGTTCCAGCGGAGAGCCCCTACAGCCTTCTCACATCCGTGCTGATCCTCCAGACATCAACATTCTCCCTGCATACGGCAAGGATCCACGTGTGGTCACTAACTTGATTGATGGTGCCAATCGCACTCAAGATGACATGCATCTCTGGCTCGCACCATTCACACCTGGTCGTAGCCACACCATCTTCTTGGACTTCGGAGCCCTGTACCAGGTGGCCATGATCCGAGTGTGGAACTACAACAAGTCACGCATTCACTCCTTCCGAGGGGTGAAGGAGGTGGAGATGCTGCTGGATGGAAGGTGTATCTTCAGGGGCGAGATTGCCAAGGCCTCTGGGACTCTGTCTGGAGGTACCCGAACCGCACAGCCTCACAAGTTTTTATTCTTCTCCTTACTTGCTTCATCACTTTTCACCAAGTTTTCCTTTTTCCTCACTCTGCTGTCACTTCAGGGCTGGACCAGTTTGGTGACACCATCCTGTTCACCACTGATGATGAGATCCTGGAGGCGATGTCTCGTTATGATGAAACCTTCCTCGGTGAAGGTGAGGGTCCCGAGAGCCTGGTCCATGAGGAGGAGCTGCAGAGACCATGCACCGCTGATGGAGAAGGAGAGGAAAGACCCTTCACCCAGGCCGGTTTCCGCGAGGAAGACCTCCAAGTAAGTACAGGCTTCATCTGGGTTTATAAATTTAGTCACTATACCTAATCAAAGACAAAACATGTTATTAGTCAACACACAAGACAGCGTAAAACAATGTTTTAATGTGTTCACCTGTTGTCCTAGCTGAAACTCCACCTCAACCCCACCGTGAGCCAGTCTGAGGAGAACATGGAGCATAATTCTGGGATGTACACCGGAAAGTGTGAGTTGATAATCAGCAACCTATCCTCACATGTTCTCTTTTTGCTGTTTGGATACTTAAAATATCTTCCTCCACTCCAGGCCTTAGACTAGAGCTGGCGTTGACTTGGGGGGACTCCCACTACATGGGCCTGACAGGACTGGAGGTGGTGGGGAAGGATGGAGAGAGTTTACCTTTAGACCTCAGTATGATGGCTGCCTCACCTAATGACCTCAACGACCTGCCCGAGTACGGACACGACCTGCGCACACTTGATAAGTACGTCTGGCACAACATGCCCTGAGAATGTTTTTTTTATTCATTTTATTCAGACAAATAATGATAATATTATTATTGTGTTTAGTGCAGTATTCATTGTCTGTTTTCATTATCCAGGCTTATAGATGGCAACAACATTACCACTGATGACCAGCACATGTGGCTTATCCCTTTCTCCTGTGGAGAGTTTCACACCTTGAATGTGACGTTCAACAAGGCTCAGACCATCGCCGGTCTCCGAATCTGGAACTATAACAAGTCCCCTGAGGACTCTTATAGAGGGGTAAGACACCTTCCTGGTCCAGGCTCAAACGGTGTTTATGAATGTGCAGTTGCTACAAGAAATCAATACAATAGTAGACCATATATCAAACAATGTAATAATGCTAAATACAAAATAAGATACATTTACATTTAATAAGAAAGGCTTTCTGCAGGAGATTATAAACAACTCATACATTTCTACATCTTTTTTTCAGGTGAAGGTGATCCATGTGTTCATTGATGACGTTGCCATCTCCCCATCGGAGGGATTCCTGATCAGGAAAGGACCGGGCAACTGTCACTTTGACTTTGCCCAGGAGATCCTCTTCATTGATTTCCTCCAGATGCCCATCAACAACAAAAGTGGAGACGACTACCAGAGGTATGAGCTAGACTTAATTTGCATGGAAAGTCTGGAAGGTGCATTTTCTAATTTAGAATGCTGTTGTCTCTAATTCAGAGCAAGCTCTAAGAAACAGGAACAGGCCAGCATGGACTACGAAGCTCCCATCATGCCCTGTGGATGTATCCTTCTGACATGGACGTAGACAGACATAGTAAATAGTGGGAGCAACTCTGGACACAGCCTGGTGTGATATGTGCTCTACATGTTGTATATTCCTTGACCTTCACCCGTCAGTCATTTTTCAGCTGCAGCTGTTAACAACCTGGGGAGATCCATACTACATCGGCCTCAACGGCCTCGAATTTTACAACCAGAACCACGAGAAGATCAGTCTCAGTGACAACAGTATCCTTTCTCCATGAATCTGTCTTCACTAACTTAAACTTTATTCACCAGTTAGAATATACACAGCATAATCTCATATAACATAACATATAGTCTTGATAAGAATTTGTGGAAACTAAAAAATTACCAGGAGGGATTATTGTTTCCATCGCATTGACTGGTCAAATCAAATGAAGATGCCGTAATCAGGGCTTGCAATGTTGCTAATTAATCATTTTATAGAATTCAGACATATAAACCAATTGATCACTTCTTTCTATGACATGTGAATGTTTAAAGTCACATTAAATGGCTTTACTTCAATGTGGGATAGAAGAGGAACTTTAAAAGGTTCATGACCTTGTTGCTACACAGTCGTAGTTTTATGAAATTCAGAGAGGGTGTACACAGTTAACAGTTGGCATTATATTAATAATAGCTGTTGAAGGAGTATTAATGGGTACCTGTTCCTCAACATTATGCCCACCAGACATCGCTGCTTTTCCAGACAGTGTGAACGTACTGGACAATGTGAGCGGTGACGTGAGGACTCCAGATAAATTAATAGATGGAGTCAACAGTACCCACGATGGAAGACATATGTGGTTAGCCCCGGTGCTCCCTGGACTGGTGAGGACTTGAAAGAGAGTGAAAATCAGTTAACACACTCAAAGGAGTTGACCTTTGTGTAAGTGTATTTATTATTTCCACGTAGGTGAACCGTGTGTACGTCATCTTTGATCAGCCGGTGACGGTGTCCATGATCAAGCTGTGGAACTACTCAAAGACGCCACAGAGGGGAGTGAAGGAGTTTGGGGTAAGCTTCTCTGCCTGCTGTGAGCTGAGCTGTCACTCTGTGTTACATTTAGACCTCAAGCAGCAAATCTTGTATGTCGTTGCGTGTGCACAGCTGCTGGTGGACGACCTCCTGGTGTATAACGGCATCTTGGACAGTGTAAGCCACGTGGCACGAGGCATTCTGCCCACCTGCGATCCAGTTGTGCCCTACCACACCATCCTGTTCACAGACAACGCCTACATCACACACCGTGAGAGGAACACTGTCATCAGGTACGCTGTTTTTTTTTGTTTTTTTTTGTTCGTATGATTGTTTTGTCTGTTTTAATTCAGGAACATTCGATGTACAATTCAAAGTCTGAAACAGAAACAGAATGACTGACAAAGAAGGTTACATTCAATCCCGTTGTCCCAAAGTGGTGAGTCGTTTTGAACACAGATGTGCTCTTTTCTACCTCAGCCCCCGTGGCAGAAGACACCACCAACAGTGAGTAACAGAGTCTCTGAAAGCCCCGTGTCAGCACCCCCCTGTGGTCAATCCCTGTATTGAAGATTGCTCCAGTGCCCCCAAATGTTCCCCCAGCCATCCTACATCCCTTACCACACACTTGACCTGTGATGCCGCCGTCCCTCCTCTCTCCCCTTGCTCAGTCCTTCGTTAACTCTCCGGCACCATCTCTGGTCTCAAGGCCTGGACCTGCTGGCTTCAAGCTTTGTTATCAGTCAGCCCCTCATTTTGTGTCGTTCCCCGATCCCAGTTTACTGTACGCACAGCAAATTCATTTAAATGTTTCTGTCTTTGTTTTTTCTTGCCACGTTGCAGTAACTACGTGGAGGATCAGGATGTGAAGATGACTAATGAGAATCAGATAGTCCATCACAACAAGAAGAAGCAGACAGCAGATCCAGGTGAGTCAGGGAAACAGCTGGACTGTTTGTCTGCTATCAATCTGTGAAATAATTATTCAGGCGTGTTTTAATGTAGCAATTCTTAACAGAGAGCTCGTTTGTTTTGCCTCATTGCAGCTCTCCGGCCTAAAACCTGCATGACTGATGGCGGGAAACACGGGAAGAGGAGGTACTGACTGACCATCACACAGACGTGGATTCAGCGCTCCATCAAAGAGAGCAGAACTTAAAGGGAGGAACTCTGGCTAACTTTATAAGCTCCACTTTTTGGGTGACTTTTGAAAATCCTCCCTGATATTTAAGACCCAAAGCAGCCACCCAGCCATTGGTCCAGACTGAAGAGGACGGAGCTTGCATAGATAAATGGTTTGCACACACACATACACACACACAGGATTCCACTTTATGGTTGGATTACTCCCCTCTCCCTCGCTGTGAAAACACGCCCAACCATATACACGTTATCCTGAACATGTACTGTACGGTTTCCCCGGTCGTCCCTTCCACAGTGCCAGGATAAACCTGTGAGGCTGCATTTTTATCAGCCCTATTATTGTGCCTAGTACTAAACACTATATCTGTGGCTGCTACTTGTGACTTTTGTGCTGCATATTTAAAATGCTGCTTGTGGCTTGTAAATACTAAGAAAGAGGAAAAAAAAAAAAAAAAAAGCTCTAAAGCCACACGGATACACTCACGTCAGGATGTGGCCAACGCTACATTTGTTAATGTCTTTTATCCACTGATGAGCCCAGACGATCAGCTCTTTGCTTCATGGGTATTAGAGCTGACTAACACTCCCGCCAGTGCACCAACCAATCGTAATGCTATGCAGACACTAATTTATATCTATTAATAATTTATACCTGTTGGCTGATATATTTCAAAGCCTAAAGGTTTTACTTGGGGAGGTGCTTCCAGAGGGGTTTTCACCTTTGGAAGATTTATATCGATGGCTAAAGTGGTACACTTGGAGTTGAAAAACAGTACAGAGGTCAGATTTTTGTACACTTCAACTTGAATAAAATCCAAACAGAAGCTTCACACTTGAATCTTCATGTATTTGGCTTCACGAAATTAGGTCAGTATATGTTTTTTTCTGCTTTACATCAGGTAGAAAAAAATAACTTGTTTGTAATCCAAGTGACCTTTTATTGAAGTTGCTGTCTAAGATTGTTTCGGAGGATTTCTTGAGCCATTAAAGCAGTTTTAGTAATTTGGTTGGAAATAGAATAATAATAATAATATAGACATTTGCCAGTTTAGATGTTGAGAAGATTCAGTAACAAGCAACTTCTAATATGCAAATACTATAACCTTACCTCAAATTGAGAAGAATGATCTTTAAAAAGGGATTTATCTGATTCTACCTTCACTATATTACCTGTTAGTTGGTGTTCATTCAATATTTACTATACTACCTTGTTGCATGGTAGAGTCTCTTCAGCATTAGCTGCTGTTATCATCCTTAAATGTTAGATACTTTTGTTCGGAGGAGCCCCAGTATATAAACTATTTCACATTCCTTACTCATAATGGAAGTAAATGTATATGAAATGCAGTTTTATGTATTTAATTTCAGTGCGTCTGACAGCAACAATAGTCATTACTCTGTATCTCAATCCTGCTCTGTCGGGTGGTGGCTATTATTGTATGTGTGACATTTAGTGTTTTGAAATATGTAATTATTTTTCTAATCTTGATTAAATATGTATATTTGATGTAGGTTTATTTGAATGAATAAAAATTTTAAAAACAGATTTGTTCACAGTTTGTTTTTTTTATGATGGCCGGGTCACGAAGAGCTGCTCACAGGATGTGACCTGATCTTAACTCTGTGCTGCAGTCATGTGTGTGTTTAGACTTTCATGTCCTCATTTGACACTTTGTGTTAATTCACAACAGTGGTGCAATGAACAGAAAAAACACAAGGGACAACTGAGCTTACTTAAATATATCCTGAGATACTTTAATGCAGAATCTGCTGTACATTTCACGATTATTGGTAAGGAATGACCATTCAGGTACAGAGTGCTCGCGGACGGAGCAGCGACATTGGAAAGGTGGTGATGGAGCCATGTGTCCTCTCACCACTTCAACAAACATTTAGCTCAGAAGACTACATCTTTGCAGACCAACGGCATTGGAGATGGCAGCTTTAGATTTTTCCAGGAAAGATGCCCTCTGCTCTCTGGTCGTCCCATTTCTGGATCTAAAGGGGGACAACATCATTTAGACATAAGCAGCATGTTTTAACTCGCAAACATTCAGACAGTCATGTTTTTATTGGGCTGGGAATTATTTAAAAGAGGGAATCTCTGAGGTCTAATTTCAGCCTCAAACTCTCTCGTGTTGTTTTGATTCTCAGGACGGAGCGGAGAGTCACAGGAATGTGGAGGACGATAAAGTTGTTTGACCCCTGCTAAACAAACTCAGCCCACACATGAAGGAGTACCATGTGCCATTATTCAACATGCCTGTGTTCCTCATAAACAAAACTGAGATGTGGAGAAAAAAAAAAAGATTTACCCAGGATATGGGGCAAATTGATTTGTAGACCCTTTTGTACCAGTCACATGGGGTGTTGTCCACTCCTTTAGCATCCAGAGCTTTCTGGCAGCGGTGATAGTCTATTAATAGAGAAACAATAACAGCAGTCAATATTTTAAAAAAAGCATGTGGACTTGATCCATGTTGCAAGGCAACGGTCACGACAGCGGCTCTCGAGAAATCCCAAACTGGAATCACTTCCAACCCACAGATCAGGGGTCAACACATCTAACGACATGTGATTTGACTGATTTAGTGCATCTTTAATTAATGATATATTAATATATACGATATATATGTATTATACACTGTTGCCCATAAAGTTGGAATCAAATATTTTTACCTCTTCCCATGAAATGATTTGATTCCGAATATATCAGTGAAAATCAAAACGCAGTTAACCTGATGTGTATAAATAGCAATAAAAAAAAGAGGAATGTATCTGAAAACAAAATGATTCCAACTTTACGGGCAACAGTATATTTTAATATCAAGATTAGCACATTTTAATCGGCCTGAAAACACAGCTTTGACCTTGACCTTGCAGTCTTACCCAGGTAGTTGGACCAGCAGTTCCTGGTCTGGTTCTGGTTGGGGAATCTGGCATCAAAGGGGGCAGTGCGATAATTCTCAAGTTTTGCCTTAATGTCCTCAGCCATTTTCAGCTCTGTCAAGAGAATACCATCAATGAATACTGCAGGATACAAAAGAAGGAGTGTTTCTCTTTCTGTGTCAACAAACAAAAGCTTTTTTCAAGCGTCACGCAGAGGCGTTTATGCACCTTTTTAGCTGCTGCACAGGTGACTATGGCTGAAAATGCGCACTGACCACAGGCACAGCTCAGGGCTAAATATATATATATATTGGGGAGATTTGCGGGTGCTGCATGCGGCACCTCAAGGATGTTTCTAGAAATGTATCACCTTCATGAAATACTCCTTCACTGCGCAAATATACAACACAACGCGCGATCATATGAGTGCTCTGCCACAAAAACAAACACCTGCTAACATGAATTTTACGCCCAAAAAATGCGAAAATGAAATGCGTGTTAAACGATATTGGCAGGTAGCTTATCAATAGCCTCAGTCACCAGGCCTGTACAAGCATTTCCTCCTCACACAGCCCGGTTTCTGTTTCTATTTCACACAAATAACGAATAAAACTCTTGTTATTTCGATCACCAATTAGATTAATTGCTACTAAAAAGGTAGCACGCGTCTTATTTTAATGGATTTAAAAATGTACACGCGCAGCTCATTACCATACGTGGCAGCTCAGCTCCCCTTTTCGTTACTATTATGCTATATTCATAATGTATATCATTTAAAATACATATGGCATGCGTATTATTTTTAGTGTATGAGCATTTTCTTTTAATTCAGAATTAAATATATCCAAGTTAAGCTCACCTTTTTTGTGGCAGTTGCTGGCTCGAGCTCAAAGTGACTTTTACACCGGACGGTTAAAGTGTCTCGTTCCTCTGATAAAGCAGCGTGCGCTCGGCGCGCGCGCGCTCTACTCTACGAGATGTTGGAGCCGTGCAGACGGATCGTAGCGGTATGGCGGACCCGGGTCACATTGAACTGACGGGCACACACACACCCACACACACACACTGACAGGGCTCAGGGTATCAATACCACACAGGTGATGTGTGAGAGGGAGCCCGGGTGAAGTGAGGAGGAGCGGCATGTTGGGTGTTTTATCCTGTTTAATGTCGTGTTTTTGTGAACTTTTCTGCACGGGGCGGAAGTGTTTGTCATTCAGTGTGTTAATCATTAATAGGTGTTTGCACAATGTGGGTAAGGTGCCTCCTTAAGGTGTTTAAGGTGGTTTTATTGTGCACTACAGCTCTTTACATAGCTGAAGACATCACATGTGACCAGCTGAGAAATGTGTCCAAACCAGGAAATCTGTGTAGGAAACACTGAAGGCGCGGCAGCGATAGTGTCTGTGAGTCATATCCAGAAGATTGCAGGGGAGTGGAAGAGCGCAGTCCTTATTATGGGAGCAGAATAACGGGGTTGCCTTCATCTATGAAAGTGAAAGTGGCACAAGGTGCTCCAAATGTATCCCATTTTTCGGCTGGGTGGTGCGTAAACGCGTCCATCCAGAATCCTCATCACGACTTTGCGCCTTCCCGCCTCTTCTCAGCGCCTTTTCTTGCCTCTTCAAAAAAAAAAAAAAAAAACCATAACAAAAAGTCAGGTACGGTGAGCTATGTGAGTTCATGGTCCGGTTATCGCCCTACAAGGGAGGCGGGGGCGCTTTCCATTCCTGAAAGTAATTCATGAGGGCAGGGGACTGTCTCTATCCGTGCGTCACGCCGTCTCAAACGACGCGCTGTAATTATTTAGGGAGTGTAATGTGCTGTACACCCACAGTGATACGTGACTGACTTCAATACATCCATGGACAGCGGGACAACCAGACGGACGGCTCTGCCTGTGCGCCAGTGCGCATGACTGCTGGTGTCCTGGTGTTGTGTCCATAAGGCGACACGAGGGGGCAGCAGAGGTTCGCTTTGATGGTACTGATGAGGACACGTTTGTTCTCTGTACATACAGAGGTATCCTGGAGGTATTTTATATGAAAAGATTTATTAAATTACCCACTGCTACTGACACTGTTGTCAACATGTTAAATATTGTAGTATATATATATATATATATATATATTTATATACTATATTTATACAGTGACACTGCTTCAATACTTTCATGTTATACATATATAATACTGAGCTGACTGCTTCCTCTTGTCCAACACATTTCATTGCATTGTTGACAAATAAACCTGAAACTTGAAACTATTGCTAAAATTAGTATGATTACATATTCTATATAATGCAGTAATATAGATATCTAAATATGATCATGGTTCTCAGCCATCCCGGTCATCTTTCTTCAAGAAGGGTTAAATCTGGACGAACTGGACTTGGTTGTAGGTCCGTGAAGATGTTTCACCTCTCATCCAAGAGGCTGGATCTGACTGACTGGTGGGGAAACCCAAGTGTATAGCCTTGGTGAGATCGTGGTGAAGGATACATAGAAATATTTGTTTTGTCAAGTTCATGACACTATATTTGAACATATTTCCTCCTCTCATAATAAATCTTTGAGATTAAACAAAGGCAGTTCTTTTAAAATAGTTTTAATAATGCTCAAAATCAAAACATATCAAGTCAGAAAGAAAAGCCAAAGGCACGTTCCACAGGTTCAATATATTAATGTACAGCAGACAAGAATCTTTTTCACTTATCTAACTACTATGACACAGCTTTATAAACCCACAGCAATAACTCAATATGGAGATTATTTTAGAGTTTTACTTAGTGTGCATTAAACAGCATCACTAGTTACAGCATCTTGGATTGAGCACGTAAGGGACACACACATCTTGATTATCGACAACAGTACCATTAACTGCCGTATCATAACAGAGTACGTAACAACAAAAAAAAAATGGAACTACATAAATTATACCTTACTACTAAGTTTGAGAAAATGTTCCCAAAGAAAAGAAGCCCCATGATTGTATGATTGTGTAATCATTCCTTTAAAGGCCACTACCTGCTACCTTTAAAGCCCAGTGCGACATAAAGTTGCATAGATCTAAATCCAGCCTCTGCAATTTAAAAAAAGAGAGCATTGATATATGAAAGTGCTAAAAACAATACAGCAAGGCAGGTCCTCTTTATGGATTTATCAGCAGGAGAGTAGCATTATGTGCTATGTGATTGTCAGGGAACAGTAGCTCATTGGACACTATGGAAGATCAAACTCGTGATTCAAGTGAGTCGAGTCTGACTCACTTGAATCACGAGTTAGTGCCCAGTTTGTCTAATGGAGAACCCTGTCAACCCAAGTCTCTAAACATACTTTTTTTTTTTTTTTTTTTTGGTTGTCAGCAGTTGGAAAGTCATAGCTAGTGTACACACTTTGGTTTTTTTTTTTTTTTAGAGTTGTGCCAAAATGGTTTCAGCACAGGGGGATGTAGTGTGAATGTAACAGTTGGTCCTTTCACCAATCGCTAAAGCGGAGACGGTTGAAGGCCTCTTTGATTTCATCGTTGGTCTCCGAACTTCCGCCGGTGCCGATACGGAGTACGTTGCTGGTGGGGACGTCCTGCTTCAACTTCCGCTTGCTGAGGACCACGGTGCCTTCAGCTCCTGCTGTCTCAGGGCCCGTCAGCATGATGTAAGCAGCATGGCGTCCACGCTCCAACAGCGTGGCTAAGGTGAACGCACAAATACAGTCAGATAACGAGCTGACACCTCCAATCATTCAGTCACATGTGGTTGTTGATCATAGGACACATGAGAGCAAAACGCACCTTTAAATGTTACGATGTGGTCCACGGAACTGGTCGACTCAAGGAGAACTTTGGAGTAGGGAGGAAGGAGCATGTAGGAGTGTCGGTCACTAGTTAACGGTACCTAGAAGGAAAAATTTGAGTCAGATTAGCATTTTATGAGAAATCTGCTAATGTACGTCTTTTAACAAAGGTAGTGTACTCACAGACGTGTTGGAATCTGAAGGAAACATGCCCCAAAACACAAAGATGGAGAAGGAGTTGGTGGTGTGGATTGAAGAAGGTCTGGGCGAGTTCGGAGTGGCCAAAAGGTTGACTTGCCACAGGACGCCACCGGACATCCCATCAAGAATTATAACCTATATACAGACAATGGTGCAGCAGATGAATGATTCAAAGTGATATGAGAGACACTGGATACTGAAAATGAAACGTAAGAAAGGTAAGGCTCAACTTACCCTCTTTGTGTGGTTGCCAATATCCTCCTCAAGCACAACATCAAGTATATCGTCTTTGTTATAATGACCAAATGAGGGCTCACTGAATGAATGCGAACACAGAGGACACGAAGACTTATGTGACTCAACCAGCTCGGTTATAACAACAGTATATGGTTTACTTTGTTTGTGGACAGCAACAGGAGCCACTTTTGTGTACATTTTGATTTAACCACTAGGGGGAGTTTTGTTTTAGACACCAGATGTTTTAATTAGATCATGCAAGGTTTATTTCTAGGTTTGTAAGTGATGGAAACAAAGCATCTGATACCCTGATTCTTGTTTTAATGGAAAACTCAATCACCTACGAAGTGGCAGAGAATTTGGAGTTTGGACAGTCACTACACCAATTAATGTATGCAATTTGCATTTTAAGACTGCAACTATTCATGTCATTTATCAATTTATCTGCTGATTATTTTTCAATGAATAAATACATCACTTTGTTTAGAAAATAGTGGAAAATGCCCAAGTTGACACGTTGAAGCACCATGTCAACGAACTGATTCAACTCAGAAACATCACCGTCTTTTGATTCAGAACTTAGGACCTTCATTTTTTTAGTCGAGCTGCCCTGGCACGTCTTCACCTTGTACAATATGCAGCAGTTTGGCTTTTAACTAGGACTGGCTGAAGATCTCACATCACTCCTATAATAACCTTGCTGCATTAGCTGCCAGTGAAGACTCTTTTAATCATTGATAAAAGGCCGTACATGGCTTGGCTCCTGACTTCATTTCTGAGCTATAAGCCCTAACAGCATCAATCTTTTGCTTTCCTAGCACCCAGACTCTGGCAGATCTGCCCTCTCCCATTAAATCAGCCGAGTCTTATACTTCCAGGTGTGTCCTCTAGCTGATGTCTGTTAGTTCTACACTTTCTGTGTGTGGGTATTTTGAATGATTACCTCTTGTATCCTCTTTGCATTTTTGTGTTTGTGCTTGAGGTTTTCTTTTTATTTAGTTATCGCTCTCTCATGGACAGTGAATATTAATAAGGTGATACGCCTGAACTCAATAAGAACGCATTGATTTAAAGCACTTTGTAATCAGTGCTAAAAAATGGTAAATTGACTTTCTATTGATCAGTTAATTAACGATTCATTTCAGCTCTAAATGAGATAATAGAACAGTTACCTGATGACTGAGCTTGTATTGAATTTCCACTGTAGCTGCAATTTTCTTCCATCGACTAATGCCACCTCCTTCCCAGTAACCAGCAGCAGGTTTGGTGAATCTCCTGTTGTGAGCACTTGTTTCACCGAGTCAGACCTTCAAAGTTAAAGTAAATATTAGCAAGAGTGTTACTGATGATATGCTCATTAGTGAAAACTGTTGTTGTGTTGATAACCAAGGAATAACATAGACTGCTTTTTTACTCGTAGATGGGTACGAGGCCGGATGATTCACTGGCATTCTTCTCCCAGTTTTTGTCTTCCTTGAGGCTCTTCTCCATCCCGGGTTTAGCCTTGGCAGCAATTCTCCGCAGTGCCAGTCCATACACACCAGTGTCTGTGAGTCAGCACAAGATTATTTAATACTGGCATTGAGTGTAGAGTACAGTAAAGTGTGTACATCTATAAACAACAGTTGTATTTTATAAAATGTGTTTAAACACATGATCACACAATAAAAATAGGACTTGTATGCATGTATTACATAAAATTACTTCTACTGAATACTATACGACACCACAAGACTGTGATATTCCCCCATGACACCCTCTCTGATCAGGTAATACCATTTTTCTACATTAGCACAAATCTAGACAAATATAGCACACACCCTGAGGACTGTCTTAGGGCAAATCCCCCTTGGTTTCCCCCTTGGTAAATAATAACAGCTTTTTAACTTATTTTTATCTTCCAGTTCTACAGAGCACTCCTCTTTTAGGAAAGACTTAGCTGGTCTGACTGTAGGTGGGCAGTAACCTGAGTGATGTAGCACATAATTTTAGGTACAAACCTTTTTGTAGTATTACATAGTAAGAACCTTCTGTAACGCGATGGAGAAAATGACTGATTGTCTCTGTGGAGTCAAGAACCACTGTGGAACCAATTTGGTCCCCCGTCTTCCCTGAGACAAATACCAGCTGAGTCTGCAGATAAGATGAGAGGCAGTGAAATGAGGCGACTTCTACTTTGCTGCAACATTAACAGATATAATGTTTTATTGTTTGCAAACTGGAGTCCAGTTAAAGCGGATGATTATCGAAGAAAACCTGAAAAGACACAATGCGACTCCATCCTTACACTGAGCAAAGCAATGCAGCAATAATAAATGACATCACTGATGTTTACCTGTGTGCTGTCAGATGCCACCAGAGCCACATCTTTGACCTCGTCCCTGTCCAGATCTGGGACACTGAGAACAGGCACAGTGCTGCGCAGGCCAGTAGGCTGAGGCTGCTGCCAGCTGATCTTACCTGAACACACACATCACACAGGAAGTCTCAATCTGATTCTATGACTGCATAGATTTCTAAAAGCTGTAGAACAACACACAAAATGAAAACTAACCAGTGTGTTCGTTGATGGCTGTGAGTTTGTCAGAATGGGACAACAGACAGATTCTGCTTGTTCCTTTGTCCAGACCACACTGGGCCCAGTGGAAGTCAGGATGCAGCGGATGCACCCACAGGTCCTCTCCATCTGTCCCATCCACTGCAAACACAAACAGACATGGCGAGGGCAGACCTGGAAAAAAAACAAAAAAAACAAAGTGTGTATGAATTACACAAAACAAATATAATACAGAGGCACCATATAGAGAGCAATCCAACTCTTTATACCTGCAGCAGCACACGTATTGTTCTGACTGACTTCTGTTATTTTGAGGACAAACAGGACGTCCATCACCTTGTCCTTACTTGTATCTTCAATAGCTAAGAAGTCATAGGTTGCTATGACAGAGAAGAGGAGAAGAGCGGTTAGTTCTGCATTTAAAACACTACCAAAGCAGTGAAACGCAAACAACTGTACACACCTGCTTCAGGGAAGGTCCTGTTCCAGGAAACAAGATACTGTGGTCTGACAGGACAGGGGATGATGAAGGAGAAGGCAAAAACAATGGTGAGGCAGAGGAACAAGGAGAAGAAGAAGACTGCAGTTCGCCAGTGGGTCAATTTGGCAAATCCTAAGACTTCCTTGCAACTCTTCTTCTTCAGCTCTGTTGCTGACGGTGCTGTTCCCGTCTCTACCCCGTCCTCTCCCCTCTTCAGGGGGTCGCCCTCGGTGGCACTGTCTGTTGTCTCCATTGTTGTCTCAATGCATCACCGGTCCACAGATCTATTTAAACAGAGAAAAGAGCTTACAGTTAAACCTTTACCTCAAGATAATGCTGTCTGTCTGCCACACAGTGTACACTCCCATCATGATACACAGTTTACACACCTGCAGTGTCAAAGTACCCAGCAGTAATAGCAGACAAACCTCGCTGGCATTCACAGATATAGCACATGAGTAGCAGTGTGTATCGGTCCAGCTATTTCTGCTGCATCAACCTTTGTGAATCTGAGTCTATTCAGACGTGCCAGCACTGACTCCAGAGATTTCTCAGCACAAAAACAACACACCCATAATGAACAATAATCACCCAGGCTAGCACATCCTGTCATTTGTCCCCTGACCAAAAGCCTTGTTACTTTTAAAGTATGTATGCAATTAAATAAGCAAAAAAACAGATAATTTACCAAACCTAAAAAGACAATTAATGCGAGTAACCTCAGTGTCGAATAGCTATCATAGTTAGCGAGCTTTGTTTTGGAAAGTTCACGGTCAACACCTGGTTAAGTTGCTAACTTGTTGAGCCCGGCACAGGACATGAATACGGGGCAACGTTAACGCGGAAGTGCCGCCACTTGAAGTTCAATGACAGATTTAAACACTTTGACTCGATAAAAGGTTTCTTACTTTACAGTCCACTGTCGTCTTAGGTGTTCACTGGCACGGCTAACTATAGTTTGTAGGCCTGACACACACACACACACACACACCAACAGAGCTGCCTGTCAACCCTCGCTGCGTAAACAAATCACAGGCAAGCACACTGTAACAGCAAGGTTTATGTCCTTAAATTTGTCTCCCGGGTAAAGTTGCCGCTTTCTTGAAGATTCATACACGAAAATGAGCTAAACTTTACATTATTTAAACTAAGCCTAAATATAACTTGTTGTTAAGGAAGCTACGAGTTGAGATAGTCTGTGTGAATAGCTGCTGCCTGACAGCCTAAACTCGGGGCTAAAAAGAATCCCCTTACTCACCGAGTAGGTTCAAGCTGCTCTGATTGGTTAACTCGCTTGTTCCCGAACGCTACAATTGGTCAATATTACTCATAAAGCCCGCCCCCTTTACGTTAGCTACACGGAGCTTTTTAAACAACAGGCCCTCTGACGTCATTTCCCCAGTGTAAAACGGAAACTGGCTCGTCCACGAAACTGAGAAAAGCAGCGAGAGGTGATGCTCGGACGAATAAATAACCAAACAACCTAACAAATAAACACTAAGGAACTGTTTTCAGTTGCTTATTTTTTTTATATACAGCGCTATCGATTGGAGATCCGCAACAATGTCCGCTCAAGCTCAAATGAGAGCTTTGCTCGACCAGCTCATGGGAACGGCGAGGGATGGTGAGTTGCCGTAGCATGCTAGCTGAGCTAGCTGGCTAGCCAAGATGGAGCCACCGCTGAGGCTGGCTTGTGTTGGTGTGTGATGGACAGACCTGCATGAATGGATGTACTGCAGAGGGCTGTGTAAAAATACAGTAACGCTAGAGTCAAGTAGCCTTTTACGGAATGTCGTTAGGACTTAATGTTTGTATCCATTTGGGCTCGTTTTAATTTCAAGTTTTTAAGTTTCGCCTTTTAACTGAATTGCTAGCTGGTAGCTAACTTGGCTACTAACGCTACTGTTTATTGTGAAGACGCGGAGCCGTCCTCCGCTGTGCTACGTACATCAAACGACACTGAACTAGTTCAGTTGATTACGTTAAAGCTACTCTGTCACATTCATAGTAGCTACTTATGGTTGGTGCATTTTAAACAATATACATCCGTCATACAGGCCTGCCAGTTGTTGCCGAGTTAACATTGGGCTTAATGTACGGGGCGGTTTAACCAATAAATTACTAACTGTATTGCTAACAGCTTTTAGCCATGAGCCCTGTTTAGCCCTCACGTTAAAGTGGGAGAGACTAGCCTGAGTATCACTCCCTGATATTTGAGCTCTCAGCCTTAATGAATGCTATGGGCTGGAGTGAAGGTATTTTAGTCTAGCTGCTAGCTGTCTTCCTCTCAAAGTCTTTTCCACTAGCACCCAAACTGACCTAATTATCAGGATATTTGATGAAGACACTGAAGACAAGGTAGAAAAACCCTCAAAATTGTACTTTGTGTCTTAATTGATTGTTTGAGTTTAGAACAAATCGTGCACCAGCACTGTTGCTTGGTATTTAAACAAGTAAATAACAATGATAGTCTATTATGTGGATGTGGCCATGTGGATACAGACATTAAAAGGTAATCAGCTGTCAAGTCTGATTTCATGAGCAGGAAGTGACAGCTTATTGCTGCCCTGCCATTTTATAAATCAGAGGTTCATCCTGATTGAATAGAAGTACAGCCCTGTGGATTATCTTTCATGCCAAGTTGATAATTCGACCTGTACAGTTAGAGTGAATTTGTGTTGTGAGTTTGTGGGTGTATGTGTGATGAGATTGATATCAAATTCTTCCCATACATATGTTGCATACAAACTGAACAATTGTGGCCCCTTTATTTTATTCATTAAGGTTCAGTGTATCTTTGCCAGCCTACATCAATCTGCAAAGGAGTTGCAGAAAAGCCTCATGTTCATCGAGCCGTGAGTCACACATAATTTTTAAAGCTGTTATGATGAATATCCAAACAATTTGTTTGCCTTCCGGAAGTTATTGTAGCCTTTTTGTAATCACACAAATGGGTATATCTTCAGTGGCAATAGAATTACAATTTGGAGTAGTGTTATGCAGCTTGAGCTAAGACGTCTGGTCGCGCTGAATCCAAACGAGCAGTTTTCCATTAGACGTCTTGTTTTTTTTTTTTTGTTTTTTTTTTTTTTTCAGAAGGCAATTTTAGCAGTCATCGAAACAAAAAACTTTGCACACATCATTTACAATCTGACTTGTGTATGACTCCCAACTTCTTACTACAGGTATGGGCAAGAAAACTGTTCCCATTTATACTTTTCTACAGCGGGTTTAAAATTCTGCTGCTGAGGTCTTGAAGATGCAGAAGGGTACAGTATGTGGTGCAGATCGCAGTGTGTATAAACAAAATTTTTTTCCCTTGGTTTTCTTTTGTATTTTTGTTTTTGAATTTCTTTTTCAATGTTTCATATTTGTAAAAAAAAAAAAAAAACAAGGCTTGGCTGGAACATTTGTCTGAAATGTTTACATTTCTTATCAGTCTTGATAGCAATCTTTCCTGTCAAGTGTATTAAAATGTAATGAACACTGCAACGTAAAAGTAGCTTGGTTCACACGAGTTAAGTGAATTTAGCCGTATTGTGCCTCTGTATGCCTGATCTTAGAAATGCTCCACATTTACAGAGTAGACATTGAGCCTTAGCACAAGTTAACCTGAGTCGAGGCTCAAACATCGGCACATTTTTTATTGAGGCTTGGGTAAGGTAAGCGCCAAGAGAAAGAGGAAGTAACATACACACACACACACACACACACACACACACACACACACACACACACACACATTGTTTACTTCTTTAATCTTGACACATAAATAGATGATAAACATTGTCTAGCAGAGGCACAGTTACTCTTTTACTGGTTAATATGTTACACACAAAACTTTGATCAGAAATTTAGGAATTGGATTTGACTCATTTAGGTGGGCACGACATCCTTGAATGCAGTTATACTGACACGTATCTGCCCAATGACTGTAATGCATTTGCAGTAATGTGTATATTAAAGCACTGGATACCTCGCCCCTGCTAACAAATATGTGAGGTCTTTCTCACTGGTTGTTTTCTTGGACTGTTTCAGGGGATGAGACGCGACAGAGGGTCAAGTTCACTGACGAGCGAGTCTGCAAAAGTCATCTTCTAAACTGCTGTCCACATGACATCCTGTCTGGAACGGTAAGTGCCTTCAATTTACGTCTGACCACCCAAAAATCCAGTGTCTGTTTGACAGGATATCAGTAAAATGCAGAAAAGAAGAAACTAAATGATGTCCTATAAGTAAAAATAAACCATTTATCATTCATTCATATTCGCGTCTGTGCGATTTGAGTCATGTCTGCTTGTGTTTCGGTGATAGCGCATGGACCTGGGAGAGTGCACGAAGATCCATGACCTGGCACTTCGGGCAGATTACGAAATTGCCTCCAAGGAGAGAGATCTCTTCTTCGAGCTTGACGTAAGTAATGTTCTACTATAAAGGATACAGGTGTACAGTCACATGATAATAAAACACAGATTAACTGCTGGTGTGAGGTGATGTCTGGCCTTACAAAATAAGGATGTATGCTTTTTTTTTTGCTTTGTAGCCACGTAGTTTTAGTCAAGTTGTAAAAGCAAGTGACAGTAGTACAATTACCACAGTAACGGCACTGTTTCCAAATCTAATCTTTTCTATTTGCCAATTTGGCTGTTTTTAACAGTTTCTGCTGCTTTTGTGACGAAGCAGCTTGAGACTGATTCATCCCCCCTAATGGTACAATGGTGCTTTTCACCAGTACGCCTGATTGGCAGGCACAAAAAGACCTCAGTTTTGGACCACTTGTTGTAGTCACCATGTGCTCTGTAACAGCAGTGTTTGCTCGATTTGATTTGGATCAGCAGATGTAGACAATCTAAATGCAGAGCTGACTATAAAGTACAGTGCCTCCTCCATGACTGCTTGGGAGCAATTGATGTCTGTCACTCTGTCAGATGAGTATTAAAAAATCACCCAACTGAAAGCTCCCAGCGTGGCGATATGTGCAAATCTACCAAGTCTGTTTCTCTGTTAACATATGTTCTCTCTCGTGAAGGCGGTGGATCACCTGGAGTCATTCATTGCTGACTGTGACCGGAGGACAGAGCTAGCAAAGAAACGCCTTGCTGAGACCCAAGAAGAGATCAGTGCTGAGGTCGCAGCAAAGGTGAGCGACAAAAGATTTTTAAACAAATGTTTTGATGTATTACATTCACATTTTGACTCATATGAACTGAGTCGGTAAGTGTGTTGTGATTGACAGCAGATGTAAATTATTTGTGGTGTGTTGCAGGCAGAGAAGGTTCATGAGCTGAACGAGGAAATCGGTAAGCTGCTGGCCAAAGCTGAGCAGCTCGGAGCCGAGGGCAACGTTGATGAGGCACAGAAGGTCCTGCAGGAGGTGGAGAAGGTCCGCACCAGGAAGAAGGATGCTGAGGTGAGGAAAGAGTCTCCAGTTTAAGGGGATGTAGTGCTTTTTTTCTTAGATTTATAATTCCATCTTCTCGTCCTTTTATTAACCTTTCTTTTATTGTCTCCTCAGGAAGAGTACAGAAACTCCATGCCGGCCTCCAGTTTCCAGCAACAGAAGCTTCGTGTGTGCGAGGTGTGCTCTGCTTACCTGGGCCTCCATGACAATGACCGTCGTTTGGCCGACCATTTTGGTGGAAAGCTTCACCTGGGCTTCATCCAGATCAGAGAGAAATTGGATCAGCTAAAGGTATGTCCCATCATGTAAACTTCATATCCAGGTGTGATATGAGGCTGATTATTTCACATAGAAAAGCAAAGAAATGTGTTAAAGATGGTCTCACCTCTAACTGGATACTGTGTTTTTTTTTATTTTGATCAGAAAACTGTGGTCGACAAGCAGGAGAAAAGAAACCAGGAGCGCTTAAAGAGACGAGAAGAGAGGGAGAAAGAGGAAAGGATGAGAAAGAGGTGAGTACAGACATTTAAAATCCCAGTGACATTTATGGAGGTTTATTTGTTGAGTAAGTGAGTGTTTACTGTTAAAACTGACTGTTTTGACTTATCTTGTAGGACCAGATCACGGAGCAGAGAGCATAGAAGGTAAGACATGTGCCCCACTTATCCACATTTAAATTGCTTCTGATTAACTAACTCTCGGAAATAAATTATAACTGTTGCGCCGTCTTCTATTTTCACCAGGTCCCGTTCTCGTGACCGTAGAAGGAGACGCTCGCGCTCCACATCGCGAGACAGGCGCCGTTCGCGCTCACGTTCCAGGGAGAGGAGGAGGAGGCACCGCAGCCGATCCCGCTCTCGCAGCCGCGGACACCGTCACAGCCACGAGCAGAGCTCCAGACACAAGTAAATAACACGATTCACACCCACGCAGTGTCACTTCCAAGAAAGAAGTTCCACAACATGAGGATGCATGTTTTGGTTTTCACGGCTGCAGCTTTTTCAGACATGGCGTGCTTCTGCAGATACTTAAAAGCGATGGCATTTGATTGTAGGCCAGAAATCATGTCTCAACTATTTGATTACATCACAGTAAATGGTGACGCTCTTCATGTTCTGTTTATGTTTTGGCAGACATTTGGAAGTTATTTGCAAGAGTGTAATCTCTTAGACTTTAGCACCTTGATTAGCAGCATATTACAGTCATGTGGTCATAAATCTTAAACTCCTTCAGGCTGAGCTTTTGTTTTTTGGAAACTACACTCATGGTTTTTCGTCTTCTCTCTTCTGTCAGGTCATCCAGGGACCGGGAGCGCTCGTCCAGAGACAGGTCACGGGAGCGAGACAGGAGGGACGGCATGAACGGCAGGTCAGACTCCCGCCGGGCAGACGACAGGGACATGGGAGACCTCTGAAGACCAAACTCCATCAATCACGACACACAACCTCCTCCTCCCCCTGTCTCTCTCTCTCTCTCACCTGTCTGTCCATTTATAATAACCTAATGTTACACACAGTCCTTGCCTTGACCCGTTTGTTCTCCCGCTGCCTCCTTTCTTTGCTTTAACAGTTAATACAGCCGACCCAGAGTGTACCTGAAATATTGTATGGATTCAGTTTTTTAGCATCCAGATATATGAGGGGATTGCACTGGATTGGGGGGGATTAGTTATTGATCAGTAGTGGAGTGTATTGTAATACCCACATCTGTAATTTTGGTGGCTGTTTGTATCCGATACATCTCATGTCTTGTTATAAACAATGCAATGATTTCAACAGAAACTGATGGTCTACTGGACTGCATAAAATGTAACTGATACATATTTTATTATTATCTGATGGTCTTTTTGATACAGAATCTGTCTGTAAATATCTTTTGGGCCTACTGATTGTCACGGGATAAAAACCTTCGTCCTATCATGTTTTTCTTTCTTTTTTTTAAATTTCCCTCTTAACACTTCTTTTCTCCTGGTGAACGACACATTGTCAAGTTGAGTGCAGTTCTTGGATGTCTGTCCACATATGTAGTTTGCTAAAGTCCAGTTTAAGTTTTAGGAACCCAGTTCAAAACCAAAAGGTTTTAATGTTGCGAGTGTTAGTATCGACCTTATTTCTCTGTTCGGTTGTCCGCTTTTCTTTTTTTTTTCTTTAAACTAATCAAGTTTTTTTTTCATGTTGGTAGTGAAGGGAATCTATATGATTGAGAGTTTGGCCAGTATAAGTAAAAGCCTGTTTTGGAGTATCTTGTTTCTACCTTGATTTCTTTTATTTAAAATAAATAAATGACAGTTTCAGAGTTAGTGTTGGCATGTGAAGCAGTAGGTTCAGAAATGATACATTTGAAAGTCAGTGCTCTAACTGTACATACCTTTATTGGTTTAAGTCATAAAGTTTAAAAAAGAAAAAATTGGCCCAGTCTGGACAAATTCCTTTGTGAATAGATTTATAATTGCAAACAGATTTTAATGGATGCATTGCTTTAACCTCATGTGTGAAATCATATCTGTTTATGTTCTGCTGGAAATCTTTCTTTAAAGTCTCAATTAAAAAAAAAAAAAAAAAATCCCATTTTAATGTTTATTGTCTGCTGCCATTTTTTTTGTTATTGTCACAGCATGTTAATCGTGGTTTTAATTATATAGACAAGTAGTTTACAAAGATAAATACATTTCATTTAAGTTAGTCCTTAACTGCTAGACAGAAATGAGACAGAAAAACTATTCACATGAAAATCAACAACATACATTACAAATAGTGTACTTTAAAGTTAACATAAGTCATTTGAACAGCGCCTGTTTGAATTCAAACCTCAAATTTCTGATTCGCTGCCAAATACTTTGGTTTTAAGATGAAGTAATTATGTCATAATGACCCTTACAGCACGCTGGTTCTCGCACACAACATCAGAGGGTCAAAGTCACCGTCGCATGTTTGTTCTCTGGTGTATATAATCAATAATTCAAGGAATTCACTCTTAAGCGACGACACCACCAGGAGAACATAATCCTTCAGCTCAAACTCTTGATGATGTGGACGCCTGCTGCTCACAATGTGCTGCTCTCCAGTTTCAGATCAACCTTCATTTTCTGTTTCTCCATGACCGCCTCCAACTCTGTGGCTCTTCGGGCATCCTGTAGAGAACAGAAGTAAATTAGGACTTATACATAGTTTAGATTTTTGTGTTTCATCCGGCAGTTTAAAAAGATGATTATGTGGCGCACCCGACTAACTAGAGACCTCTTCCTTTATGACACAGCTAATTAGCAAAGACTTAATTTAACATGCAAGCAGATTAAGCAAGTAGTTCACAATGCAATCATGCTCACAGCATAAATGAATAATTTAAGAAGTACAATAAATGCTACAGACTGTTCTTGACTGCTGTTTTCCAGTCACCGGTTTGCATTTACAGAAACAAATGTAATGAAATGAATGTAGAATCAGTTCTCAACCAGTTCATTTCCTCACTAAAAGAACAAATCTAAAAACCAAGAAACCTGGATGAATTTTGAAGTTTGACATTTGTAACTGTGTTGCGGCTGTGGTTTTTAGTGGTTATATAAAATAAAATAAAAATCTTATCATCAATTTGGCATCACTTTTGCAAACTTAATACACAGGTATACTAGATTTGCACGTCTGTGCTTGCTGTAAAAAGTTGTTATACAGGTTTCCTTTCCTCTCTCTGCACGCTCTCAGTTACTGACCTCCTTGATCACTGGTTGTTGGCATTGATAAACTTTGAGTTTTTGAACACAGGAAGATAATAAATAGCCATCATCATCATCTTCCTTTAACTTACCTCTAACAGTGCCTTCTGCACAGTGAGCTGGCTGTACACTCTGGCGCCCTCGTCTGGAATCACAGCTCGTAGCTCCTCCTTGTTGAGGGAGAAGAGCTGGGCACCCGTCAGCACTCCCAGACATGTCACCGTCCTGAGGGACAAAAAGCACAAATGACTACAAAGTCAGGACACTTAAACTTCTCCTTTACTGCTTTACTGAATGCTTTCCCCTCCCTTTGTATCATGATAATATCTAACTGTAACCAGAGTACTTTGATACATCATTTCCTTTTAAGCTACCAGTGTCAAAGGAGGGAAGTTCCTCATGCTGACCTTCTGACAAATAAATAGCAGCACTCCCATTTTGTAAACAGGTCTGTCGTCAGTAGTTGTGATTACTCACGGTTCACTGAAGCCCTTCCCTTGGAGCCACTCGGCTACCTCCTCTGGGGGAGAGTGGTAATCGAGAGGAACGGAGGTCTCTGAGGCACGAGGGATGACCAGGGGTTTGTTCAGATTGGCCTTTCCATTGGTCAGCCTCTGGAGTAGTTCGTCATTCACCAACATGACTGAAAAGATAGAAAGAATGTGGATATTTAATCCTTTTGTGGCCAAAGATAATGTAGCTACATGACTCAGAAGAAAAGAGCTGAACACAATGATTTTATTCCCATGACAGCCTTAACGTGAACTTTTTTGTACAGGACTTTTTTCCATCTCAAGGAGTCTGATTCAAGCTCTGTCTTCCTTTAAATAATATTCCTTTAAAGACAAACTTTGTGTACAATTTTGTGTACTTTTAGTACTCAAGCAGTACTCAGCTCAGTCTTCACTTCTATCCATCCATTATTTGGACATTTGACATTACACCTCACTATATTCAAACCCCAAACTTCCTACACCAACACACATGGTTTGGTACCTTTATTATCTGTGTCCTCTGCAGCTGGTATATGTTGGCTGTATGCCGGTAAGCTAAGTGGGCGTTGCGAGTGAGAGGGTGCCTGGGGTGGAGCAGGAGAGCTGGGTGGGACTACGGAGAAAGTCTTGCCGAGTGGTGGTGGTGCTGGAGCCTGCAGGGAGAAAAAATAACAGTGGAATTCATGCGGACGTATGTACAGGTGAGAGCACACCTGTGTGCTTGCTCGACTCAGGTGTGTGCATGCGATGCGTGTGTGTTTTTGTGCCTTACACTGGGGGGTTTGTTGGAGATGGGGCTGTCTATGTGAGCCACGGGTTCCAGGATGTTGAAGGGAACAAATCCGATCTGGTTGTAGCGATTACGGCACTTCCACCAGCGCTTGGATGATTCAATCACCTGTCAGACGGAGGAGACATCATTGTTCATATGAAGTCAAACCCAGTGCTCTGTTTCACTACACAATGGGTTCCTGAATGCACCACGAGCATATTTCGCTGTGTGATTTTACATGAGCTGGCTTCATTACCTCGAGTGTCTCCCCCTGCTGCACTGAAAGCTCACTGCTGTTCCTCGCTATGAAGTCGTAGGTGCAACTGTACAGTCTCTCAGGCTCCGGTGAGAGTGTGCTGCCATCTCTGAAAGGAAAACGACACAGACACTCTCAATCATGCAGTCTGGGTTATTTGTAGAAGCTTGACTGATCCTACTTGTTAAAAAGGTGACCTACGTTTCATCATTGACACGGGAGTCCGGGACTGTGACTGGCTGAGGGGGTTGGTGCTGCTGTGGGTGGAAATGAGATGGACATTCATGACTCTACAGCACACAAACACACACACACACAGTTATGAACAAGCAGATAGCGATAGCGGTTAAAGGTCATCATACAGAGCACAAGAGAAGCTCTGACAGTTTCCTCTTTTGTGAGCAATCTTTCAAAAGATTAGGCAACCGGCCAAGATGAGGCGAAATATTCTCCTTGTTTGATGCATGCACTGATCAGCAAAACACTTCCCCAATAATTATTTCATGCAGCAACTGGAGGACTGGTAATAGTGATAACATATGCTGAACATACTTAACTTCACCAGTAGGAACGTTAAAAAAAAAACAGCACAAAAGGCACTGCTTAAAATAGTTCATGGGGAGCAAACATGTTTAGAAAAATAATAAAAATATGGCTCAAGTTCAAAATTTCTGTTGCTAAATGTTAAATTCTATAAATAGCCATCTAGTGAGAGGAACATTTCTTGCAAGTACAAGGCCATTTAAGTGCAAACACATCCCTCATTGGGAAAAGGCTCCAGAGAGAATTAGAGATGAGAGTTCTTCTAGGTATTTATGTATTATTGTGTGCCTGTTCAACCTGTGTTGTACTTTTACACACATATTTCGACTGCTCCTCTCTTCTGACACACAATGGAGCAGGTGTCTAGCCCATATCACACACTCAGGTATTCCATACCTCTTGTTTTACTCGGAGGTCCTCATGTTTGTGCTGTGACTCAACCGGATCCTCCCAAACCTGCCCGTCTGCCCTCAAGGCCTCCGGCTTCCAACCATCCAGGAACACGGGGGTGTACGGAGCTACAGGCCCTCTGAGCTGAGAACTGAGACAGAGAGAGAGAGAGTACAATGAGTCACGTACATTAGTCTTTGCTGAACTTGGGTTTTGGTTCACAGTGACCAAAACTATGATGATTGTAAAACAGAGGTCCATCCAGTTTTTTTGGAAGATAATAAAAAAAAACTGTCATTTTGGTTTTTGAAGCTGCCAGCAGCTATAATTTTGCGGTAGTGATAAATACATTCAAATTGGATCATTTTCATGCCTGAGAAATCTCTCTAAAATATGTGTTGAGTGTGGCCACCAGAATTATATCGGTGGCTGGGTGGACAGATTTGTTATACTATAATTGGCCCATTAAATTAAAACTGCAGATTACTGAACAGATCTTTAAAAATAATAAATAAAATGTCACTGTCAGTTTTATGCTTTGATGCAGTCGAGAGCTATGAAGAATCTCCTCGTGGGAAGTGATACAAATGTGAAATTTGATAACACACAGCTTGATTTACTTGCAAAAAAACAAATCTAATTAGAAAAAGCATGTTAATTGCAGCATGAAATTACTTTTCCCACGACATAAGTATGATAAATTACATCAATTGAAGCCAAATTAAAGTAAAATTGGACCATTATTCTTGACAAAATGTATTTCATGTTACTTAAAAATACCAGTCATACTCTCTGACCCAGTGGGTGTTGGTACTGACCGTGGGAGTGTCCAGTTTGGACCCAAAGACGTCCACAGCTGCTTCTCTTCCTCATTCAGGTTATCTTGTAGCAGGGTGACGGCAGAGTTGGTCAGGGCGGGGCTGGACACCGACGCTCCCAGAGCTGGTCCCCCTGTTGTTTTCACCATCTGTACACACACAGATAAGATTAAAAAAAAAACACTGTCCACGCTCAAAGTCTGGAGCACAGGTCTAATACTCAAAGCATTATCATCACTGGTGTGTTAGGAAAAAGTGAAGTTGGCTATATTCGTTCTCATATAGTTAAAGCTCTGACAAAGGGCAGACAAACATACACAAAAAAAAGCCTAATGGATGCAGCTAAACATACGAGAGAGCTGTGTGTTTCCATTCAGGTGTGCCAGTATACACAAATCAAACACACCCATTACACCCTTTGATTCTCTCGATGACGGCCTGAATAGGAGAGTTCAGGCATCAAACAAAACACACCTAAAATTTCAATCCCGATGCTTCACATTTTATTTGAAATTAGTCAAATGCTGTTTATACGTTGCCCTACACCAGCATGCAATGACACAAGTGAGGCTACACTGTTGTTGTGGCTTTAACGAAAGGCCTGTGGATTTGGAAGCTCCATGAATGACGAAGTAAAGCAGATAAATGTTATTAGATCTAACATTTTTGCCATTTTTTTCTTGTTTTTAAAGGAAGTCCTCTCTGACAGCTGGAATAAACCAGCACTGTAATTCAAAGCAGTGGTCAGGGGACAGCGACGTGGCATTTCTAATAACAAGAGCTCAAATCTAAACCAAATGTTTCACCAGCAACTCATGCCTGCATTCAAACTCTGCCATAAATGCTGACTCTATCGAGAGGTTTCTGTTAGGCTAACACGCGGGAGGGACCCGCCTTGTGTAAATACTGAGTGGAACTTAAAGTTTCTGGCAACATTACTCAACTTCACTGACGGCTTTCCATTATTTTGACATGACACATGCTCAGCTGAGCTCAGGGCAAACACGCTGCTTTTGAACCATTACATTCAGGTAAATAATTAAAATAACATCAGTTATATACTAACTACTATGGTGGTTTATCTTCTGTTCATCTGTTCATCTGCTCCAGTATTAAATGATGAGACATCATGAGATTTATTTTAAGACGTTTGTGATGTCCAATCCAGCTTTTTATCTGTGTTGGTATAAAAGCTGAGGGTGAGGTTTACAACATTACCACAACAGGTGGACAAGCTATGACTCACTCACCATATCCAAAGGTTTGAATACATGATGAACAAGCTCTTCTGATGAAGGGTTGGCGATGGTTGATTTCAGACGGGCCTGTAAATAGACAAATCAATAAATAAACAAATATGGGGACTAACTGTGTGTCACGGGAAGATCACCATAACAAATGAAGTGCGATCTGACTGAATACACACCAGCAGGCTGAAGCAGTATTTGAATTTCTGGAAGATGTCGATGAACTCCTCTTCTGGTGGCGGGCGGGCTTTTGCGGTGAGTAAATCTTCTGTTGTTCAGACACGGTGACAAGAAAAGTACAAGAAAATAGGTCATCCACTGTGTTATCGGGAGGCATAGCTTGAAGAGACGTTAATGCGCATGTCACCTGCAAAAATATCTTAGATTACCTTCAGCACTTTGCTTTTTACTTTTCTTCTTCTTCTTCTTCCTCTGGTTCAGCACTGTTGCGGCCTCTGCGGTCTGCTGCAGTTTGGCCATGAAGCTCTCAATGTCGTCGAAACAGTGATTGAGGATCCCCTGAGGGAGAGAGAACCAGTTTTGTTATGCCGCTCGGATATGAATTACAGCCAGAGGTGACTGAGCATAGTCAAAAAAAAAAGGTGATAAGGAGGCGTACCACTTCTCTCTCTGCTCGCAGGAAAGAGATGTCAGGCCCGTTCACCCCGTTTGCTGTTGCAGAAGACAGGAGAGGATTTAGTTCATCCATTTTCATTCATGGCCCTGGTCTTAGCTGCATTTCCTGCCCCCCCCCTTACCCTTAAAACCCACCCCCCTTACACACAAAGCAATCTCTGTGCTCCTGAATACCTCTCACGTCTCTCTTTCCCTTCATCTTACCTCCTTGTCAAATACTTTTCCAGCATTTCATGTGAGAAAAAAGTGGTTTCTTACCTCTGAGTCCTGGGTAAGGTGGAGGGTTGGCTGGTGGGGGGTTTGGAGCATGTGGGATGGGGGGGCTCGGGATATCATAAGGGTCGATCATGTCTCCTCCGCTCTGAGGAGGAAGCCTGAAGAACGAGAAGAGACATTCAGCCATGCTACTCTCTCCCAACCTACTACAGGTAATGTTCCTCTGGTCACAGGAAACACCTTTCAGTCGAACACACACTCATAATCAACACTTTTGATCGTACACAGACTCATCAGTCTAATTCCGGAGGCAGCCTTGCAACGGGAGGACATCCATGTTCCAGCCAGACAACGCGGTCCTCTATCAATAGACTTAATGTGATGCTCCTGAAATTTAATCCTGCAGCCCTTATTCCACTAAAGTACAGTAAACAGTCTGACTGTGCTTTCTCATGGCTACAGCCTATGCCACACTCAACGCTTCATTAGATGTTCTTTTTTTAAACAAATCAGCAGGCAACAGTACAGTTTTAAATGGAAAACACAAGGACGTGGATCACTGCAGGTGAAAACTTTCCTACCTTTGCTTAATCTTATATGCACACAAGCTAAATGCAAATGCCTCAGAGTGATGACTCAAGCCTTTGCTCTATTGAATCAAAACCTGTCTGTCTGTCCGTCCGTCCGTCCGTCTGTCTGTCTTACCGCACGTGTCTGTCCTTCACACGTCCTTTAAAGGGAAGTTTCTTTCAAACAAAGTAAATCCGTTCAGGCCCAGAGCCTGCACACCGCCGTCGTCCCTCCTCTGCTCTCTCTCTCTCTCTCTCTGCCTTCTGTCACAATGGCCTTGTTATCTCTGTCACACCTTCTTAAGTTATGTGGAAACCGGTAAAACAAGTCTTTCTCTCTCTCTCTCTCTCAGCTGTTTACACTGTCCTCTCTGTCTCTTTCCCTCCCTCTCTCTCCCTCTCTCTCTCTCTCACAGGTGGATGGTGGCTGCTTTGATTCAGTGGAAAGTGAGACATAATGGCAGTCAAAGAGGAGAAAGGCAAACAGTTTAATAGGATATGGGTCTGTGTCTTTCTTTTTGTTTGGCTGTGTCTCTGTTACCATTTGTCTGTCCATCAACCTCCTCCCATACAATAAGAAGGACACACATTAAGACACAGAATTGGAGCACTTCAAAACTTAAAGTCCAAGGAACAAACATCAAATTATTGGTTCAGTTTAAAGTCTTCACAAGAGCCACATCGATGAGTTTTCACAGATTTGTCCTGGAGCTTGTAACCATGACATTCACTGTACCTTAGGGCTTCAGGGCGGTTTTTACTTCTCCTGGTGGAGGAACCCGAAACCTCGCGTGCGATGTCGTCACAGATTTGCTCTGCCTGCGAGAACGAGAATCTGTAAGTGGCATCACTTGTAAAACCTGAACCCTGGCTGACGATTCAGAACTGACACACTGAGTCAGACTCAGAGAAGCTCGCTCCAGTGTCATTACTCACCTTCACAGTCTCGCAGTTAAAGAAGTGTATGTCCGGCTTCTTCTGATCTGCACTTTGGCAGACCAGCAGGAGGAGGGATGGGAAGTGTTTTTCTGTGTTGATGGCGTCGCAGCGGTGGATGGATTTGAAAGAGTAGATCTCCAATTCATCCTGCACGCGTGAGATGAAACAAGAAGTTCATACACAAATATGCATTCACACCTTACAGGCCCTGTTGACCTCCATGCATCTGTTCTCACCTGGCTCTGTATGTCTCTGAGATGAATGGCCTCTGTGCCAACATCCAGGTACATCTGTTGACTCCACAGTTTCTTGTTCTGAGCCAGGACTGACAGACGTGACTTTGCTTCCTCCACACTCTGCACATCCCCATCCTGGAGTGAGAATGTCAGCAGGTGCTGCAGTCAGAGAGATGTAAAAAAAAAAAAAGAGAGAAAAAGATGAGGAAGTGAGGCAAAATGTGTTTTAAAATGAAAAAGGTGTGACGTGTAGCAGAAAAGACTTACGTTAACAAGATATCGGGAGATGTTCGTCATCCTTGGTCCACTGTGTCAGCTGCCCTGGAGTGAGAACATGTTTAAGTTAGAGCAGCACTTTATGATTGGTCTTCGGGTGCTGCTGGTGTTGTTTTAAAAGCTACAAGCCAACTTGTAGCTGGCTTTTAAACTAATAAGTTTCCTAAACTAACAAGTCTAACTTATGAGTTGCAAAAACAACACCCTCATTCAAATTTTCCCATCCTCTGTTTGAGTTTATGTCAGCCTGTGTCTCTCTGCTTCAGTAACTTGGGATTACGTTATCTAGGTGTGTGAGTGTGTGTGTGTGTGTGTGTGTGTGTATGTGTGTGTGTGTGTGTGTGCGTGCGAGCCGCCCAACCAGTCTGACGACCATACAGTGTATCTCACCAGTCAATCTCTCGGCTCCTCAGTGACCATTACTACTGGGATCACTGGGATCAAGGAAGCGGACATCCAGTATCACTTATTTGACTTTACTAATTTTGACTTTACTGATTTTACTAATTTATTTCCATCTTTATCTTGTATTTTCATACAGTCAAACTGATATGGAACACATAAATGATATAGTGTTTCAAAATAAAAGCAGTGATTTGTCCACACTATTCCTAAGTGCAAAACTTAAAATATATTTTAAGATCTTGACTGAATTCCTGGATCAGGATACAGAGAATTAACTTGTTTGTACAAGTAAATCTTTAATTAGAACTCAATCTCAGCACCCTGTTAACGCCCAAAGTATCACCCATTCAAAGTATGATGTTATAATGCACTGTATACACAGCCCATAGTTCATATCAATACTACAACACATTTTAAGAAGAAAAAGGTCATAAGTTAGGTCAAAACACTAAAAATATGGTGCAGTAGAGACGTGACATGATTCAGTTAAGTGTACAGGATGTTTCTGATTCCAGTAGACTAAGTAAAGAAAGTCCATTAAACTGACAAGAAATAGTAAATTAACTGTATGTGTTTTTGTAAGTAGCTTAACAAATGACTTACACATCACGAGTGACAGAAAGAAATCAAACATGTGACAAAGCTTCACTTCACAGTGACGTTTTCTGGTTTTCTGGTTCATGGTTAGCCTACTGTACAAGTCCAAGTTCATTCAAGAATTAAGTAATCTTCAATGTTGCAACTTCTGACTACCACAGACTGCTGATTGGAAGTGGATGTTTGATCAACTTACCAGGGTTAATCGGCTTCCAATACTTTATTCCTGATGTTTACAGCTGTGTATGTGTGTGTGTACACGGACAGTGAAACCTGTCCTGTGTCTCAGCGTCCCTCACAGGTATCTCAGTCCTCTTTCTATACTCTCGGTGGTATTGAAAGCTTTTACAGAGCCGAGGTGTGTCACCTTGTTGCAGCTCCACCCAGTCTACCACCCCACCTTAGAGATAGAAATATTTACTCAGTTTCTCACCTGCTGGATAACATTTGGAAAAAGTTATGTAGGAGTGCAGCTAGAGTTTGCAAAACTCTTTGTATTTACTGTTTGAATTTGGGATTTGGGGACTTTTAAGCAAACAAAGTAAATAAAGATTCACTATTTACTCACCAGAATATCATTCCAGCAGTTTGGACACGCTTTAAACCTTGGGAAACTTGCTGATCGTTGCAACTTTATATCACCATGGAAGTAAAACATCTTTAAACAATACACACACACACACACACACACACACACACACGCACACGCACACGCACACGCACACACACACACACATTTTGGTTGGGGGGCGGGGCAGGAGCATCCATAAATACAAGTAGTTGGAACAAAAGGGAAACTGGGGTGTCAAATTTCATAACAGTCCTCAACTGGAGGTGGACAAGTCACCATTTTATCCTCCAATAGATGAGATAGGCGGAGTCAGGTGAAGTGGCAGCAAGCGAGGTTTCCACTTGACTTTGGTTTGAGGACATTTGGGATAATTTTTCAAGGATCTCTGCTATTTGATACCATAAGGTATTTATCAGTTATTCACAAATACATGCTGTATTTCCAAACGCATAGACTATATTTAGTGTATATATGAATTGGTAGTAGCAGTAGACTTGCGCTTGATTCAGTAGTGCGCTTTATTTGACTACAAACAGGCATACGTGGCATACAGCGTGTGTGTGAGAGTATGCAGTGCGGTGTAGAGAAATGTCAGTGTGACTGCCAGGTCAGTGTGACTGGAGAGAGCAGCAGGCTGCATGACTGATAGCCTCAATGGAAAAAACACAAGTTTAAAACTTTGGACATTAGTGCTGTTACACAGCCACGTGGTCAAAGGCTATAATGCCGATGGAAAAGCATGATTCATAACAGGAGCAGACTATTGCATCAGCCTGTCCTCTCTCTATCTCCTCGTAAACTAAACGGTGGGGGGCGAGATGTCTGACAGTAGGACACAAAAACTTAGAAAAATAAAAGTGTGCTGGGGAAAGTGAAGAGTGCCACGTGTAATCCAGGAGACATGGATTCAAGGAGATCAACTTTATTCCATCAACTTTATCTACCTTATTATTCAAGACTATATGCTGTCAATAACAGACAAACTGTGTTATTACATAAATAATAAAAGGCAGGTGAGGTTTCCACTTCTACTTAAAAGTGCGTGTTTAAACCTGGCATCAAACAGTCACACGTGTTTGAAGATAAATTCCTAAGAGGATCTGCGCTTATAGGCTTATGGTGCGTTCAAGGCTCCTGGTGTGTGTATGAGAGCCATTGGGACTCAATTATGAGGGCCATTTAAATTGGACTGAAAGCTGCAAATAGATTCAGAGCTGGGCCTCATTTTTAAAAGCTCAACAGCACCTGCATATCTTTCATTACAAAAGTACAGCTTTGATGGTACAGTACAGTACAATTTTGAGGTACTTGTAATCGAGTATTTCCATTTTCTGCTATTTTATACTTCTATTCTTTACATTTTAGAGAGTAATATTGTAGTTTTGACTCCACTTTATTTTATATTACTTAATTATAATTACTAGTTTGTCACTTTCAAGATGAAGATTTTTTTTTTATATAAATAGAAGAGGGACTCATATGTTTGATTAAATTAGCACCACTTCGAAAATAGTGCTTACAAATTAGTACATCAGTAATAATGGCCCAGTCATAATATAACACGCACACACACACAAAAAGTACAAATAGAACAAAAATATTGAGAGTGACCTCGTTCCTAATTCTTCTATAATTTTATACTAATACTTATAATAAGTTAATTTTGATAATTTGACATTTGACTTTTGATTACAGGAGGCGTATTTTTTTGATGTGGTATGACTACTTTTCCACTGCTGCATTAAAAGGACTCATCTGAGACAACGCCACTACTCAAAAGAGGTTTATTGGAGCTTCAAAGTGATGCAAATTTGGGCTGCAACCTGCAGCGTGGGCCACCACACACCATAGTGCTACCATGATTACTTGATTATCACCTTTGGAGAGAAATAAATAGTCAATAGTTTTGATTATTTGTTAGATTTCTTCAGTCACTAATTAAAAATAAATAAATAAAAGAAAATAAAAAAATAATAAAACTAGTAAAACTGACTGGTTACAGTATTTCAAATTTTCAAATTTTTTACAGTATTTCAAATTTTCTCTTCTGTATTATTGTAAATTTTATGTATTTTTAGACAAAAAACAAAACAAAAACAAAAGAACAAGCAAAGCTTTAAAAAAAAAATCCACAGTAGCTTTGAAAAAAATCAGAAAAAATGATATTTTGCATTATTTTATACATTTTTGTAGCTGATTAATCGACTAATTCGATCACCATTAGTCGGTACAGGCAGCATCTTCTCTTATGTGTATTCGGGTATCAGATTTCTTACCGTCCCTGAACTCAGCGCGTAGTAGTGGGGTGGGGTTCATTGTGTTGCATCACACGGAAGAAGCGAGCCCACCGCTTCACCAATAGCCCGCGAGAAAACGCGGTTCACAGCGGCATTATCACACGCACTGCACATGTGGGTGGTTTTACGCGTGTCTTTAGATTTAAATATCGTAATTAAAGTGTCGTATATATGTTACATTTAACGCGAGAGGAGGAAAACAGAGGAGTAAGTTAGCTCGCGCTGTAACTGACAACATAGCAACCCTAACCGCAGCCGCACGTGCGTGCATCCTCCTGTGAGCGGACGGAAGATTTAACCATCATCGTCGACTTTTTCCGCGTTTTTCTGCCTTTTTTCTGTGTTTTTCTACCTCTTCGTTGACGACATTAGCTGGTGACCAGGTCAGTTTGGTTTATCACAGGTGTTTGAGTGTGTACGCAGTCAGACAAAGACAGACGATGATGATACTTGGCCATGCTTTACTGTAGCTCACCGATGGAGGTTTTACTTCAGGTTTCATCTAAAAGTGAAGATGATATTAACTTTTATTTTGACCCAGTTGCTTTAAGTAATGTGGGTACGTGAGCAGATATGTTTAGTGGATCTATGTAGTCTAATCTGGGATAATTTTACACCTGGGTTGCAGGGTGGATGCAATTAGTGTAGGCTAATTAACCACCTGGTGTGATAGCAGGCGGCCTTTAAGGTTCAGATGACAGTGTCTGGTGATGGAGTCCACCATTACTCATGTAAATAAGGTGGACAGCATATTACAAAAAAAAAACTATTGTAGCATTTTTTTAATCCAACAGTATAACTACAGGCTCTAAAATTACCATAAAGATTAATTAATTAATACTTTGTAAAACAGTATGATGACATATACGGCAGGATATATCTCAAGAAATTGACAACATGCAACACCAGAGTAAATAAGTGAAACGCTCTTATCGCTTGCTGCATCCTCTTTATTTGGGGGCACACCATAATTAAACACCACAGATGTGTGTGCACCGTCTCAACAACTTTTCAGCTGCAGCTGAAAGTCTCACTACACCTGAAATGGGTATAACTTCACATTTTCATCAGTTTCATCTATTTCTTCTTGTCCCTGCCCGCCTTTCTTTTTTTTTTTGTGGTCTCAGATGGAGAAGAAGCCTTTGCCAGCAGACGACGACAGAACCGAAACCACAGAATCAGAGCTTGATCGCTGTCTTGGTGAGGAGAGTCAGCAAGACTCGTCTGAGCCTGCCGCTCGAGCAGGATGGAACAGTAAAATAGAGTATTTTTTGGCACAGGTGGGATTCAGCGTCGGGCTTGGCAACGTCTGGCGGTTTCCATATTTGTGCCATCAAAATGGAGGAGGTGAGTACCTGCTATCCGTCTTAGATGGCTGCTACAAATTTTGGTCCTGTGGGTCCCAAGGGACCAAACACAAATGTTGTGGCTTCAAGATGTACTGTACTTACTCAAATAAGAGAGGCTGTAGGCTGTAGTTGGCGTCGTCATCATTGGATGAGCATGTGATGAGAGAGAGACTATTTAAATTAGTCATGCTATGTAAATGTATGCCTCCATATCGGAGCAGTATATTGTTTAACAATGTATAATCTGTCTGTGAATAAACTAAACACCAGCGTTTGGTTTCAATTGCCATGGCAAATACAGACACAGACAACGATTTAATCATTTTTGTTTTCTGAGTGCCACAAGTTGAATAGTGCGTTTTTAATCTTAGTAGGCCTTGTTGTCAGTTGAGAGTTGAGTGCTTCATGCGTCTTATTCACCCCCAGGCACAGATAAGACCTTTTCAAAAGAACATTGCGTAACAAGAATACAGTCGAGGGAAAACATCTTCTCCTTTCAAAGTATCAAATTGTGTTGCTCATTTACTAACTGAGTGCTGGTGACCTCTTCCCCTCAGGAGCTTTTCTCCTCCTGTACGTGCTGCTGATGCTGGTTGTGGGAATTCCCCTGTTCTTCCTGGAGCTGGCAGCCGGTCAAGCCATCCGACAGGGCAGCATCGGGGTGTGGAAGTACATCTCCCCCAAGCTCGCAGGCATCGGCTACTCCAGCTGTGTGGTAAGAAGCTGATTGTTAAATGATAAAACCACTGTCTAATGCTGTTAGGATGTTAAGTATATTATTCTGCATGCATTTCAAGCGTCATTTGTAGGGCATGTACATATGTAGGGCAAGGCAGCAATGATGTATTATCCGATTCAAATGTTTGGACACAGAGCTAGGATGTGAAGAGGTGTACCAGTTGTTGTAATTGCAAAAAATAACGAGGAAGTAAGTGCAGAGAGACAGGCTGTTACTTCCTTTGCATCATTATCTGTCAGTGCTTCTATAATTGCGACAGTAGAGACACACATGCTCTATTACAAGCACGTATATTTTCTTAATATTTTCTGTGTTGACATGTTAACTAGTATTTGCAGTTACCCTTTAAATCATCATACAATTTCCTTTTCCTTCCTTTTTTCCCACAAATTTTCCAGCCTGATAATCCTGTTCTCATATGCCCTCAGGTGTGCTTCTTTGTGGCTCTTTACTACAATGTGATCCTTGCATGGAGTCTTTTCTATCTTGGTAACTCGTTCCAGTACCCTTTACCTTGGGAACAGTGTCCAAAACAGGACAACATAACCGGTAAACACACAGCACATTAATATTCCAAACAGACAAGGCATGAACAGCTAATACATTTTAATTTATTGGCTGTGTGTCACACATATGACTAACCCTTTTTTCTCTTTACACTAGTAAAAGAATGTGAAAAGAGCTCTGCCACATCGTATTTCTGGTACCGCAAAGCGTTGGATATCACAGACTCGATTGATGAAACTGGCTCGTTCAACACTTACATCGTCTGCTGTCTGCTGGCGGCCTGGACCATTGTGTGCCTGGGAATGTTTAAGGGTATCAAGACCTCTGTCAAGGTAACTGTGTGATGTGTTGTGGCTCCTATGATTGTGTTGCTCTCACAGTATGGATATAGATGGTGTTTTTTGTTTACAGTTGGCAGCTGTCAGATGTTTCAGTAGACTTGTGATAATCAGGAACACTAAAGTCTGCAACTACTGAACTGAAACATTTTTCAGGCGCTCACTAGATGAGCTACTACTTAAAATATCAGTTTTAAATGAGTTTAAAAGTGCTGACCACGTCATTTTGATTGGACATGAGTAATTCCACAGATGCTGTGATATGAGTACAACAGCACAGGGACAGTGAGTTTCAAAGATTTCACTAAAATAAGCGCTGGTCGCTGGTTGGTGGCTCAGATACACAACAAATTAAACAGTCAAAAAACACTGTTTGTGTTTTGTGTGTGTTGCTGTATTTTTTCTTTCAGCCATTACCAATGTAAATATCCGGTTTCCTCCTTCCTTTTTAAGCGCAACCACCTTCCTATAATAAACACGTTTGATTTCATCACAATATCAGTGAGATTGAGTCAAAGAGTGCCAACATACTCTTACTTCACTGGTTGCACAATACATGGACACAAAGATAAATGGACATGTTATAAAGTATCTGCCTGTGGTAATGTGTAGACTGTTGATATTCAGTACAGCAGCACACTGTGTTCCTTATCTATATTATGATATGGGTTTAGGATTGTTTATAGTTGCGGGTGTATGTGTTTTGAAATGGTGCTGAAAAAGTGTAATATAAAAAATAATCACATACCTTGGCAATCAGTTAGATTTGAGTACCATTACAGCTGAGCAGAACAAGAAAATGTGAAGATAAGCCCCATTTTACTGAAAAACACTGACTTGATGACAAAATTGCACCCTGTGCTACATTGTTTGGTCAAATCCCCGTCACGTGTTGGGCTTAGATTCCAGGGTCTGCTGTGTGCCTGTGGAATGTCTGGCTTAGGTGTTGACCCACTTCAAACCACATTATATGTTTAATTATTGGGGGAAGTTTGCATTTTCTTGCTTTACACACACACACAGTATCAGGGATGGAAATGTTTATTTGCTGTATTTTGTGTGAAAGCTAACATCTACAAGTAAGTTTTATCCCGCTCATGCTGACATCAGGTGTTTGGTGCAATTACTGCCATAAGCACTGAGCATCTCAATTACTGTGGGGAAAATTGGTTGTTATAGCAGCAAAATTCATTCAGGATTCATTAGGGAAATGACTAAAAGACAGTTTACTTAAGCTTAAATGTAACTAAGCAACGTAAGGAAAAGAGTCACAGCATATTAACAAGAAAAATGTTTGATTGTGAGGTTGAAAACAAGCTGTAGTGAACTTATTCCTGTAAATAGTTTCCAGAAATGAGTGACACCAAAGTGTCAAACCTAATAACAGACTGTCACTGCTAGCTCATTAATGTCCTCATTCTTTCTCATTTCCCAGGTGATGTATTTCTCCTCCATCTTCCCCTACGTGGTGCTGTTCTGCTTCCTCATCCGAGGACTCATGCTGGATGGAGCTTTAGATGGAATCACCTACATGTTCTATCCTAAGGTATCTACTGATAAACTGTATGGTTGAGTGTGAGTGAGAACTGATGCAGATATGAATATTTCCCTGACATGCCTGTTGTTCTTCTGCACATGTATAGCTGGAAATCTGGGGCGACATACAGGTGTGGCGGCAGGCAGCAACGCAGGTCTTCTTCGCCTTAGGCCTTGGTTTCGGGTCCATTATCGCCTATTCCTCCTACAATCCCAAGAACAACAACTGCCACCGGGATGCCTTCACTGTCTCCGGTATAAACTTCCTCACATCTGTGCTGGCCACTCTGGTGGTGTTTGCTGTGCTTGGCTTCCGTGCCAAACAAAGCATCACAACATGTATAACCAGGTAAGTTTTAATTTCAGAAATAAACATTGAGTTATCCATTAAAAGACTACATTATGACTTAAAATGTCATAAATCACTAGTTTCCTGATGGTTTCCTGGTTTGTGTTTTTGTTTTTTAATCTTTCTCGTATTAATTGTATGTTTACAATTCTATTGTCTTGTATTTTTTTTCTAGTAATCTTAAGAAGTTAGACCAGCTTAGCAGTGGCCTGGACAAAAGTCTGCTTCCAGGCTTCAACTTTTCTGATCCCGAGTCTGTGACTGTGGAGGACTACAGCGCCTGGTTTAAACAGTCTGGAAATCTCATCCCTGGCAATTTAACAGAGTGTAACCTGGAAAAAGAGATGCAGAAGGTAAAGACTGTCCGTTTGCTTCAGTGGATTTTTTTTTTTTTTTGTATTTGGTGTGCCGTACGTAACAGACTAAAGCTGGCACTCTTGTTTGTGTTCAGGGTGTGGAGGGCACAGGACTGGCTTTTATTGCCTTCACAGAGGCCATGTCACTCCTGCCCGGCAGCCCCTTCTGGTCAGCGCTCTTCTTCCTCATGCTGCTAAACTTAGGACTCAGCACCATGTTTGGCACTATGGAGGGCATCCTCGCACCACTCACTGACCGCTTCAAGACTCTGGCCAAGAACAAGACCAAACTGACAAGTAAACACCTGTTTGCCTTCCCTGCAAGCCTCAACGTCACATTACTGGCATGACTCAAGATAGTTAGCTGGCTAGGTTTGGAAATGGTGTAAGATAGTACATGTACTGACACTAGAAAATGTATTTATTACACTCATCCTGCAAAACTAATTCTAATTAACTAAATTAACTCGATTTATTGCTCAGCCTTGATTTTAAGTGACAACAGAGATTTAAGTTTTGAAGGGAGACTTTGCTCCAATCAACACTGTCCTTATCAAAATGTTGGTTAGTTTTATGTTGCTCATTAAGTGCTGTTTGACAGTTAAGTCGCACTCTCTACCCTGGTACTGCCAACCCAACACACGATCCATCGGCTGAGTTCACTAACAAGCAGAGAAGGAGCCAAAATAGTAAATTTACTTGCAGAAGTTACGAAGGATAACCTACAAATGATTTTCTCTCCACTCCTTGATTGCACATGCTCTCATCTTAACGTGTCTGTTCTGTTTCTAACTTGTTGCAGTTTTCAGCTGCATCGTTGGCTTTATAATCGGCCTGCTCTTCACCCAGCGCTGTGGGAACTACTTTGTAATGATGTTTGATGATTACTCTGCCACTCTGCCCCTCATCATCGTGGTAGTTTTTGAGACCTTCAGTGTGTCTTGGCTATATGGAGCTGATAGGTGAGGTCTTTTTTTTTCTTTTTTGTCTTAAGTAGGGCTGCACAATATGGTTAAAAAAATAATGAATCATATTGCGATTATTTTTGACAAATATGGTTTTTGGATGGATATGGATTCAGGAATGTCCATTTTTGTGTCACTGTTTTTATTTTCACTGAAAATTATGTTGATGTGACATTTCTTGTAGTTTGTACCAAGCAAACACTTTTCTTACATCTGGAGAACAAGATTTGGAGGCGAGGGCACCTCTGCAGCACTGCAGTAGTTCATTATAATGATGATTTGTCATACATTTTATCAAAAAAAACTGCAGAATTACATATGGCTATATTGCAAATTTGATAATATTCAGCCGTGGTCTTACCCTTGAAATCTTAAATTGCATGCAAATGTCAACTAATTGATTTAGTTCTTTGAGTCTTATCAGAGTTTGTGAAAAAATGTTCCACTCTGTTTCTGAAGGTTCCTTGACGACATTGAGGCAATGCTGGGCTGGCGTCCCCACGTCATTTACAAGTACCTGTGGAAATACATCTGCCTACTTGCTATGGTGGGGCTGCTGGGAGCCACCACCATCCGCATGTTGATCACGGCCCCCACGTATATGTCATGGAACCAAGAGATGGTATGAAAAATTATATTCAAGAGAACAAAATGCAACTGTAACATGTTAACACAGAAAAAAGGAGATATTTGAGATGGCCTCGTGTATTTGCATGTTTATGTTTGTTACGATCAGCTTTTGGAAGTGCAGACTTGTTTTTTTTTATCTGCACATACTTGAAGGAAATAAAGATTGTGAATTTGTCGTCGTTCACGTTGAATGTGTAATTCAGAGGAAGTTCTTGAGTGAGTAATTTGATTTCCCCCCTTTATTTTTTTTTCAGGCCTCTGAGGTGAAACTTGAGTATCCTGGCTGGGCTCTGGCTGTTTTGGCTCTGCTGATCATATTTGCCATGATGCCCGTCCCGGTGGCCTTGATCCACGCTGTTCTGCAGGACCGAACAAAGCAAACAGCCAGAGACACAGAGATCGGTCAGTACAGCATTGTTAACACTGACGACAAGTGCGACACCCCGATGACTGACATGTCCGAGCTGGACCAGAGGAATGGGACTGCTGCTTCCCTTTCCTAAACATTGGACGTGATGTTACACAGGGGAAATGATGTACGCAGTACGCAGTGCAGTTCAGTGACACAGAAAGTAACTTTGTGTCAAAAGGTTCCGTATTTTAATATTTAAAAACCTCAACCACTTTTTGTTTTTTACTTTAAATTAAGTCCAAACACATCCAGGATACTTTTTACAAAATACTACTGTTCCAACAAGTACAATTTTTAAAATGTGTGGAACAAATTACTGCTGTGTGGTAACAACAAGGTGCAATTTTCAACAACTGTTGATTGTTACAGAGTTGTCCAAATGAGCCAAAACAATGTTTTTTTTAGTTTTCACTATAAGCCATGAATGTTCCTGAATTTTGTTTAGTTTTGTGTGAATTATAAGTGTTCACTTGGAAAGTCGGTGATCTCTAATAGCACTCCGTCTGGGAAGCACCTCGTCATTTCAAGAATCCATACATGCCACTTTGACACTGAATGACCCAAAAATCGTTGAGTTTTTAACTCAAATATATTTTTAAACTAATTTCGTGAAATTTACAGCCTATCACTGTTCAAAGTGTCTTGTGTGGTCATTAAAAAAAAAAAAAAAAAAGAACAGTAACAGAGACAGATAAGCACGGTTAGCAGTACAGGTCCTAAACCAGAAAGCCAGAGGGTTGGAAAGGTTACTGCTGGGCTTTTAGTTTGTGATGATGATTATCATTGATATCAATGATGCCATCGTGAGACTGTTACATCAGGAAAGCGTTATTTCAACTAATACTAATACTAAGTACAGATATCAGGTTAACAGTGTTAATGTTATTTACTACACAGAAGCCATCTAACTATGTTTACAGCTCAAAACACCAGAGTTTCTTCAGTTTGCTATCATACTGTATCTACACTGTATGTTGGTGTAGCTTCGCAGTTCATACGACACCTGCGTGTTAACACTCTGTTCAATCCAGCAGGTGATATTCACTATCTGCGCATACAGCTACAGTATCACTGTTTTTATCGGTGTAAAATATCAAGTCAACTGTGAACGTGTAGGTTTCCATCATCCTGTCAGACATTAGCAACAAAACCTGTGTATTGAAGGGGGAAAAATCATCAACCCCACAGTGTTGTGGAGCACACAGGCACACGGGCTGTTCACAGCCTGCTGCCTGATTTTTGCTGAACCGGTTTCTAACGTGACAACATGGTACAAATATTAAGGGAATCTCCTCTATTTGTAATGTATATATGTACAGGGCACAAGTAAAATCATCAAGAACAAAAACAATCATTTCTGGGATTTTCCAACATTTGTTTTTGAAATTTCTTTTATTATTTTGTTTTTCTCTTAGCTTTGATTTAGGAGGAACTAGCTGCATGTTAAAACAAGACAATGTACGTCAGATTTTATGTGTATGTAAATGAAGGTGTTTATTTTGTAAAAAAAATTTTTAGACTTAATTTCTTGGTCATGTTGTCTTGTTTTTGTAGATGACGTACTTTATTGTTTTTTTTTTTTTTTTTACATTTTCAGGGAGTTACTATCAAAATGTCTCAACCTTAAATTCTGTTGAAGGTTTTGTACCAAAATTAAGTGCCTTCAAATTTAATAAGGCTGATTGAACAAACTCTTAAACATTTCAACACGTATCATTTTAAATTTTTTTTGGTAGATCTCTTCAGTCTTGTATGTAGTCTGTAAGTGTGTACAAAATGAATTTTGGAGAAAATGTAATATAATGTCATTGCAATGTAATATATTTTTTGCTATTTTTATTAAATTCTTTCTTCAGCACTTCAGTATAATGATATTTATAACTTTAAACATTGTAAGCTCTTCAGTATGGACTGAAATGGTTTTCTATATTTTCATGCATATTTTAAAGATCTGACTGCAAAATTTAGTTTTGAGTTATTAGAGTAGAGGAAATATGATTAAAACTTGGTGCTGGTAAATACAAATTAATTATTTTCCTCCCTCTGACCTAAAATATTATTATTTATTGTATCCGTCTGTCACACAACATTTCACGGTATGTACAGAACAGCTGTCTGCTGATTGTAGTTTTAGTTCAGTGTTTCAATCGCATGAATATTAGCCAAAAAGTTAGTACTGCTGTCAAGACGCAACAGATATCAAGAGTAACATTCTGAATGTTATTCATATGTTTGTTGAATCATAACTACTCGCTCAGATCTACTTTGGAAAGCAGTTTTCTGGTATTTATTACAGGGCGTCTCCACTAAAGCATTTGGTTTTTACTTAAAAGCCTGAAAATGCTGGCCGTCTCTTCAGTCTTCATGTGTATCTATCAAAACACACATGCTATGTGCCGCTGCGCATCTGCACCATTATCTGCCTGGGAAATCTTCAAGCATATTAAAAACTTCTGCCAGACTAAACATCTGAACCGCTGTAGTCCAGGACGACACGCAGAGGAACATTTGTTTTTCTTACTGCTCAAAATCTTCCTGATTGCGAAATCTTCCCAGCTTTGACTGGCTGCAGGTAGCTTTCAGTTTGTGTCTGTAAAAGTCCGGCAGCTCATATTTGCAGAATAAGCACAGGTGGTCTGAAACATGATGCCCAAGGTTATCAGGGCCCATGTGAAGCCATCTGACCTATTGTAGCCTTAGCTTTCAAAACAGTTTTGACTGTTGGACACGGTGAACAACAGTTAGCACATTTCTTTGTTTTTCTTTCATATCTATCAGTCCTTGCGCAGTTGGAGTGTCCTTGCCAGGCGGGGCAGACTATGGGAATTGAGCACACACAGTGCCCTGAAAAGAAAAGAAGAAAAACAAACTGCCAGCTCAAAGACCAAATACCACACTGTTGAAGTAACTAACTAAAGAATGTAGCGCTCTAACTCCATGTATCCAAATTGTTCATTAATATGGAGAATAAAGAAAATATCTACATTATCATTATGCTGTTTTGGGAAAACTTGGCATCTGTTTGATCCAATATTGATAGATGGGTGAATACATGAATTTCAAAATAAAATAACCCTTTAGGTTACTGTATTATTTTTCAGATATAAATAAAAAAAAAATGTTTGTAATTCTAGATCTTTTCATATACAGTCGGACAAAAATATTGGCCATCAATGAGTCCAGATCTAAATCTCAGAGAGCACCTGTGCAGAGATCTCAAAACAGCATTTGGGAAAATGAACCCATCACAACTGAAAGATCTGGAGCAGTTGGCAAAAGAGTGGTCCAAAGCTCAACTACAGAGGTGTAAGAAACCCACAGATGGTTATGGGAAGCAACGGTGTGCTACCAAATTACCAAATTTAGTTGAGTGCCAATAATTTGGTCAATTTTTTTGGTTTTGTGTGAAATATCTTAGATTTGGCTTTTTGTGTGTGTTATCTTGTGCGCACAAAATTAAATGCAACTACATACATGGCATGTCTTTTCACTGGGAGGTTGTTCAGGTTGGTCAAATGTCAATTGCATTTAGTGGAGAAGCCAATCACAGTTTAGTTGCATTACAGTAATGAATGCTGTAGCATTTTGGTTGCCCAGTTTTATGACTAAAACACATCTAAACACACACATTTTCTACTCTGAATGATTTTTGATATTACAGCTGTCATGAAGTATTGCAGATAGAATCATTTTAAGTGTAGTGGCCTGTAGTTTCATAGTGCTCATTAACAAAACCAACTGTCAATAAGTGAGGCTTGGCTAAGCATTACAGTCAAATCATTTTAAAACCTCTATCAAACACGCCTTCATGTTGTGATATGACATTCCTAATGAAAATAAAAGTTATTTGCGTTATATGGTGGCTGTGTGCATCTGAAGCTGTTAGAGGTGCATATGAATTTATAGTAAATTATCTTCTGCACATAAGATAAAACAATAGCACCCTTTGGGCTCTGTAGGTTTGCATAATAGTTGTTTGGATTTTGTATCAGATGGATTTAAATGCTCAACTCTATCAGTCACTTGTGATTTGAGTAGTACATTTATGTGCCAGCAGAGAGCTCTGTTGCACTCCTGTCAGTGCATTTCCTCTGCTGAGCACCACCATGTTACAACAGGTCGTGCAACCTCCACAAAACATATAATCTCTTCTTCGTGTGTTGTTTTTGTATATGAGGTGGCTCACAACTTTTATTGTCTTTTAAAATATCTAAATAAAAAATCATTTCTTTTTTTATTATTATTATTATTTCTGTTCACACTACAAATTCAAGGACACGATCTGAACAGCTTACTAAACATTGTGCCAGAGTAGAAAAACATGTTGTCACATCATTTTATTTCTTCCTTTTGTAAGACTGCTTTGTCTGTCTCTGCATAAGCCATTTTGTAAATGTGTACGCCTGTGTGGAAGACTACTCACAGCTGTCCCCGCGGAAACATTAGGTGTCAGGGGAGTCCAGTTGTCTTGGATGCAGTCTTACTTTCAGTCAGCCAGAGAGTCAGAGAGGACGGGACCAACACCCAGTATAGAGAAACACGACATCCTCGCTTCGACCTCAGGTAAACATAATTGAATTTTTTTTTATTTTAAATGTGTGTTTAGAATAAGAAGTTTATCAGGTAGTTTCAGAGGCCTCGTTTTAGAGCGCGACCAGGTTGGGTTTGACGTGTACAAGTGTGAAATTGAATGATGAACAACAAGCTGCAGTGTGAAAAACAACTGCCCTACTGTTTTGACTATCAGTCACTATTATAGCTACTTATGGTGAGTGTTTAAACTCAACTTTAAACTTAAACTTTCATTGCTTATATTTTTAATTTGTAGCTGTACCAGTGGATGACCCATATGGCGGGCCTGGCAGCTCTCTGCTTGCTGCTGGTGTTTCCACTGAGCTGCTCCCAGAGCACCCTGCAGTCTAAGCAGGACATCAGCGCCCATCAGGCTCCAGCAGCAGCAGCAGCAGCAGCAGCAGCAGCAGCACCTCCACCACTACCACACATACGGGAACTGCTCAGAAAAGATGAAACTGCTCATTTGAATGCGAAGCGAACATGTAAGTGTTTTTCAAAGAAATGATTCATATCCATCCTGCATGTCATTAATGTCAGACAGCACGCCTAAATAAAGCAAAGACTTAAATCTTTAATGGTGCCTGTCATGTGTTTGCATTCCCACAGATGCCTATGTAGACAAAGATAATGCCAAAGTGGGTCTGTTCATCGCTGCAGCCATGGGAACCTTCGCTCTGATGGCTGCAGTGTACTGTATCTACAACAAGTTCTACACCAAACAACAATACCTGCACACCCAACTTCACGATGACTCAGGTGGATCCAGATATTTTTGTTTGACTGATTTAGAGCCTGCATCGCCTGCAGGGACTTTCAGAAACCTGCAAAGCCTTTTGTTTCCCTGTGTATTTTTTTTATACATATAAAAATACTCATATCTTATCTGCCTACACTACAAAGTGGCACCACAACAAAGACAACTGTCAGCTGCAACAAAACTGACAACTATAAGCATAGAAACGTCTCTCACAGAGTGACAAAATGAGGCTAAAGATTTAAATAGAAACCGTCCCCTCATCAGCAGACACAAAGAGAGACACTTCCATCCAGAGAAAATTCTTTCTCTTTCGTCTCTTGGGTATTATTTGTTGTAGAGCATCGTAGGGTTACAGAACACAACCTGCTGTGATCCTAATATCTCATTTACAAGTTGTGTTCTTCACATCTCTGTCCGCAGATTTAACAGCAGACCCCATGGACCCCCCGCCTGTGTTTTTCCACGCCTCTGTTGGAGCCAGCGCAGCAGACGTGCGGAGAGCTGGCTACGGCTCGCTCTCGGACACTCCATCCATCATCTCTGTGCCACCCAGCCTGTCTCCACCTCCCACGGCCATGCCGTTCCCTCCCCTCTTCCTCTCCTCTAACTCTCTGAGAACTATATCGGCGAAGGATCTGGAGAAGAGCTGTATCTGATACTCAGTGTCTAAAGTTAGCAATGTGAGACTTTTTTTTTTTTAATGACAGTAAAGAGGAAGTAGTTATTTCAATGCGCACACTGTTTTTATTTTTGCAGGCAAATTTGGGCAGAAATAAAAACAACGCATCAATTTAAACCTTAAGAAAGATTTTGCACTAACATTTAACTGTTGTAATGTGCGAGCAGAAGTATCTCATCAACCTGCTAAATCTGTTGTCAACCACCAGTCACCCTGATATGTTGTCCTCTTACTGCCCAGAACAACCAAATCTGCCTGTACATCACAACCACGTGTATGAACTGTAGTCCACTGCGCCGTATGTTTGTACAACCTCAATAAACTAGATCTTTCCTGCACTTCATCTAATACCATCCATCCTTTCAGTAGTCATCCAGTATGGTACCAGAAGAAATAAACTATGCAGACATGAAAGAAATGCTGTCCTGCTCATTTTTATAATCAATAATTACAGTCCTTTAGTTAAGTGACATTGGGCTCTTTTTCCAAACCAACATGTTTAACTGTTTAAGTAAAATATATGGTAAAATGGCATTTGAGAGGATTTTTTAGGTTAGAAAGCAGGCACCTTGTTTGTGCTGTGTTATATCTTAACAAAACAAACCAATATATGCCCAAAACATTATGTTACTTATCCGATTTACTGTTTTCTCTCACTGGTTTGGATGTGGCATGCAGTCACTATGAGGTTGATTTCTTCTTCAGTAGCTACAGCAGACTTGTCTTAGCACAAAAAGCACCAGCAGTTACCACTAACATTACCAATGTCTCTGTTCTATTCAAGCATCCCAGTGAGCCAGCATGCACAGGACCCTGACACTGAAGCAGCTAAATGGAATTCAGCCATCATTCATGGTATTATTTACACCTATGCTTCTTCTAAGCGTGACATGTCATTGAGTAAAAAAGGGCCTGTTTATTTTATTGGACTTTAGACTCAGCACTCATGTCACACATGTCTGCATCACTTTCCATGCCAGGATAGTAAAAAGTATAACTAAAATATAAATGATTGTTAGAAGAAGAGGGAAAATTAGAACTGCAATGCAGCTTTTTCTGTTAAATTCTAAGTTTAGGTTTAATTTCACTTGATAAAATTTAATTCCAAGTTCAAGTTCTTGACAGATGGCACATCACTAAAGCATGAATTGTCACGCCTCACTCTAAATTCTGTAAAGATAATTCTATATTGTATTTCATGTATCTTCATAAGTCACACGTTGCTGTTATAATTGAAAGGTATTAAGCAGTTCTCACAGCCATATTAAACAGTTGCAGTAATGATGCGCTATGGCAGCCCTGTCAGTGTTGGTATGACGCACAAGGCGCATAACTCAGACTAAAATCTGGTTTCATAACTCGGATTGTTGTTCTTTTTTCCTTTTACTCTTAGTCTTTTGTTGTGGATCTATAGTCCCGTTTTAAAAGAAAATCAAATACTCCTGTAATCCAACCCAAGGATCACTACAGCGTCCCGGGAGCAGCCTGCCCCTCCCGTGTTACAGATACCTGGGAACTCTGTTAATATGCCTCCATCGGACAGTGTTTACTCTGACTGCCTCCATTCAAGGCTTGCGTGGTCCAAGAATAGCCGCTGCTTGAATAGCCAGTACTTAAAACGCCGGGCTGCGGGGAAGGAAGTGACATGCTTCCTTCCACTCACTACACACACTTGGAGAGATTAGCGCGCAGGCAGCGGTAATCTGGTTTCAGCACCACGGCCAGAGACACCGTTTGGCCAGGAATCCTGATCAAAGTTACCTCCACCGGGATGTGAAACCTTCAGAGAGTGTCAAGAAGTTCATTTGGACCTTAAGGACTCTGGCAAAGTGGGACTGACAATGTTTATTCGCTTGGTTTTATATAAAGGAAGCTGAAGCTAATTAAATCTCTGGACAATCAGTGGCGCTGGATACAGATTCCTCCGCACAGGAACCTGCGGGTTAAGGAGTCTGGTGACCAAGTAACATTTAGTTGTGTTTTTATTTCATATGTTTGAGTGAGAAACACGGGGCGGAGGGAGTAGAGGAGAAGGCTGTGCGCTCGATCGGGAGCGCGCAAAGACTGCACATTGGTCGGATCCTGGAGTCGTGAGGATGGAGATCCGGCCGGACAGGTTTAAGGTCGTGGCAGCCAAGACTCTCGGGAAAATATACGGGTATGTAAAATCTCTCTGGGACAAATTACAACCAGAAAATATTAAAAAGGCAGACTACCTTGTCATGTTTTTTTTATTTTTATTTTTTTTTAAAAAGGGGTTCAACTTCTGCAATTAAATTCTGCTTCTGGAGGACAGTTTAGATGCTGAAACAAGATTTTAAAATGAGCATTTGTCTTAAAAGAGAGGCTCCTTTGAAGATCAAGGTGTCCAGAGGCCTGGATTAGTGTGGGTGACCTGGCACAACATCTGTCCCTCAAAAGGCTACTGAATCTATCACCCAAGAAAGCTGATAAAAAAATGTTTTTTCCTGACCACACAGACACTTTAAAACCTTAAAATGAGTTTACCAAAGTCTCACATGCGATGATTTTGCTTCTGAGGAACAAAGAAACAGAATTAAGTTTCATTTTAGGACAAAAAATGTCCCATCAGTGTAACGTGAAGCGTTGGATCGATGGGTTGGATTCATTTCTTCCAGGCTTTTTTTCTTCTGCAGTGCTGTCACGCTGTCCAATTACAGTCCTTGTCACAGTTTTATCAGACCGAGCAAACAAAAGATGTATTTCAGTTCCTACCACAAAATGAGGTTGTCTACAGTTTCTTCAGAGTTACTGTGTGTTAAAACAGGCCTCTGCGGCCTGCACCTGTCATTACAGGACAGTGAAGCTTAGAAAAGACTTGAAAACTTGTAATGATGGGCAGAGGCGTGGATCAAGGTTGGAACATGGCAGGAAATCTATTATTTTTGGCATCATGTGGCATTTTAGACCCACAAGTCACCTGCGTAAAGAATCCAAATGTGTGTTTTGGGGGGAATGTCTACAGCTCTACTAACCCTACCCTCAAATAAGAAAAAAAAAAGAAAAAATGGATGACACACCGTCCCAGCTGAGAAAGAGTGTGAGGTAATTTGGAGTCTGGCCAGTGACGGACACAAAAAGGTGTTCATGGACACCCCTTTCTTTCTCTCGGGATTTGATGTAGTGTCTAAACACTTAAATCCTCTCCAGAAATAGACTCTGCTCGTCCAAGCTGTCGGCCCACGTAAATCCCTGCAGGCCGTACACCTTGGCCACATCTCCCTCCTCCTCCCTAAGTAGCCCGATATCTCGTCATTGTGTCCCTTCCCCCTCAGGGCACCTCATAGCCAGGATTAGGCCACTCAACCTATACGGCAGAGAACACAGTAGCCTATAAGCTTTTATTTCCGTGGAGTGCACGTGCTCTCAGGTGCTCCCTTGGTGCCTTGCTGCCGTGTGTACTGTGCACCAGCCAGGTGCCTGGTCCTGTTCTCTGGCACGCAACATGCTTAAATAGAGTACGGAGGGAAAGGCAGAGTTGTGTTGACTTATTTTTTTAATTTTAGAATCATATAGCAGCTGTATCACTGCAGACTAGGAAGGAACTGTGTCTGCCCCTATACACTATAGTGTGTTTAGCTTTAGTGTGACTAAACAGAAGCATGATTTCACTTAAGTAGAACCCACATCTACTGTATATATACGACTGCAACTCATCATACTAGTCGTCTAATAAGAGAACAATTAAAAATGCCCATCAAAACACCAAAAAATCTGAAGGAGGTGTCTTGTCTGATCAGCAGCCCAAAACCTAAAAATATTCACTGCAAAGTTCCACATCTGAGAACCTTAAACAAAAGGATGTTGCAGGTCTAATCTATTTTTAGACATTTATAAATAAATACTGTGCAATTCTTGTCTGTGCTTCCGGTGTCTTATTCTTCAGTCCTTTCCCAGAATGAACTGCTCCTAGTATAACTGTATTAAACTGAACAATACTTTTGTATTGTTCTTTACTTGAAATGTTATTTACTTTGAACAGTATTCTTTACATCAAATCTATTTAATTTGTACAATTGATCTCCTTCTGTGTGACTTTAGTGCTTGTACCAGTCCACATTTGAAACTAACATTTTGAGGTACTAGTTCAGTAGGTCTTTGGTAGTGGTGTCACTGAGAGCTTTTCAATCTTTGAAAAACCATCTACTCCAGTTATTTGACTCTCTCTTATCCAATCAATGATTCCAAGCTGTTGACTCATCTCTGAACCAAGCTGCTGACCCGCCCTGACATTTGTCCTTGACGTATGAATTAAGAGATTAACTTGGAGGGAGGACCAGGGTTACTCACTTTGTAGAGAAGGTGATGTGAATTCAGCTTTCTTACATGTCACCAAGATTCAAAAGCGAGCGCCTTTCTCTTTGAGTCAAACTGGTTCACAGACCCGCGCAGACCCTTCCTCATTGGTGTAACTGGCATGACAAAGAGAAGGTCAGCTAGCTTGCAAGGATTACAACGGATTTTCTTTTTAACGCGGAGGTCAGTCATGAAAAGTCAGTGCAGCAGATAGCAGATGTGGTGTATGGTAGGTAAAAATGTGGAAAAAACAGGCTAGTCTGCTACAGAAACACAAATCTTCACGTGCACATCCAGAGTCAGGGGAGTTGACGATAAAAGGCAATAAAGATGAAGAGGAGACAGGAAGAATGAAGAGAGAGGGCAGCTCAGACAAAAATAGTCCAAGAGAACCAGAGATATTAATAATTCAAGAGTGAGAATCATTAATACTTGATCAATGTCGGAGACTGTCAGAACCCCTGCTTACAGTAACTAATAGATTGTGTATATTTCATAATTGTGTAGCTGTTATCTCCGAGTATGCTTACTGTTGGGAGTGCTTTGAAAAGGTTTGTTAAAGTAAACGTCCAGTCAAAGGCTTTTTGTCACTTGATATGTTAGTATCCATGTCTCCACAGGAAGTAGATCTGATGAAGCTTTAATGATGGTTGTATAAAGATCATTAATGATCAGCTGGTGCTTTCCTTTTCCTGGTATCTGAGAATTGTGATTCTTGTCCCTGGTGACTTGATAGAGCGGTAACAGGGTTCATTCAAGTACACAGAGGAACAAAATCTCACTCAGCTAACAGAATAAACCTGAATTAGATTGTAAGGTTGGCCTGTACGTAAGCAGGATGTACAAAATGAGTAAGTGATATGTCCTTGGTCTTAGTCTTGTCCTACAAGCAGCAACCACCGTGGCTGTGAAGTGAAACCAATGCGGAAGTGCCAGAAACTGCAGTTCCTCAAACAGCCACCTGAGGTTGGCTATAGAACGAGTCAATCTCCATAGTATCTCCATAAGTCCCCCTGTTAAAATGTCCAACTTCACAGCAGAAATAAACATGTTTACAGCCTGGTACAAAGAACAGTTTTGGTCTCTATAGCTAATTTAAAAATAGTAGCCAATAGCCAATGATTCTTCTGATGATTCATCTTTGCCAATTTTTACATTAGCTATTATTTTACATTAGGAGGAGGGAGAGGCAAGGACTACCAACATGGAGGCAGCCAGAGCCACAGACTTTGAGGTTTAAAATGGCTCTTCAGGATACGCTGTCCATTCTTTTGACTGCCAGTGGTACAAACTGGGGTGTGAGATGACATGGCGGCCTACATCACATCAGTTTAAATCTCTGCACTCTTTCTGCATGTCCAGCCATCTAATTATGCAAAATACTAAGACAGATAAACAATAAAGAAAGCAAAGTACTACACTTGTCTCAAAGTAGCAAAGCAGCAGTGAAGCGATGTGCCCATTGCATGCTATGAACATATTTGCATTTACACGACAGAAATAAATAGAGCTCATTTTTGGACACTTGTCTAACAACACAAGACTTTTCAGACGTGTTCTGTGTTTGTGTCAGCGAGTGTGCAGTTTCAACAGGTCTGTGGGGGCTTACACACACCTCCAGTCTTAGTGTCATGATGCAGAGAAGATTCACTGTAATTACAGCAACCACATTTGTCACAGTGATGTGTAAAACAATGGATGAGCTATTCAAACATGGTGGCCTATTCAATCCAACAGAAGCTGCTCAGCCAGCTGATGTACCAAAAATCTATCATTTACTTCAATGCCTTTGACACATGTCTTATTACTTTTTGCTGTTTCTGACTGATCGACATAAAAAGACAGGAAAATAATATACAGAAATGTTTGGTCTTCATCATCAATGTACATCACACTGTGTACGTTACTTTGATTTGATTTACCATAAAACACTGACCTACTGCACAGATAACATTGTTTAATTCACTGCATGCCACATATTTATAAGATGTCTACTCAAAGACTTTCATCTGAACCATGATGAACATTCACAATGGCCACTGTGGGAGTACTGTTATTAATGGAGTGCCTTAGTGTCTCAGTCGGCTCAGAATCTCAATACACTTGGAGCTCAAGATGCCTGTCAAATTCTCTCTCTTTCTGTCCTGTACAACCAGCTGTCAAATAGCGTAGTCTATAAAATACACCCCCATCCACGCAGTCCAAGCTTTATTCATGCTCTGCTCTGTTATATTTTGGCTAAAATCTGCAGGGTTGAGTTGACTGTTTTGCTTAAACACAACAGACTTTCATGTACTGTATGTATCTGTCATCGCTGGTTGTAAATTGCATTTACCATACGAGGCCATAGGGATATCGTCTCCTACAAATATGTAAGAAAATCTTTGTATGTATTATAAATAAAGCTATAATATAAAAGGGGCTCTGAGCTCTGGGTCTGCAGTGCTCCAGTCTGATCTAAGAACTCAGAATTGCTCATGTCATGTTTAATAGATGATGCGCCGCGTTTGGATACATATTTGATGCCTGTTAGACTGGAAGCTGACAGAGAACATGGTTTCTCAAGGTTTCTCAGTAAGCCACATGAACACAGGTTATAGACATGAGGAGTCTGAGGGGTAACTCACGCTGTATTCTTTACTGTGAGTCAGTTCAATCAGGAGACGAATATGTGCAATAAAAAAAAAAAATACACGACATATGAACACCTTGAGAAGACAGGATAAGTCAAAGTTGTGTCAGCAAGCTGCAGTGGTGGTAGGCTTTAAACACAACTGCGCGGATTGTCTAAGACGCTGGAGTTACCAGTCAAATTGACAGCGAGGTAGATTCCCTGAATATTCAGCTCAAGGCAAGTTCTCAGTCTATAAGCCCTTCAGAGAAGAATCTGTTTTCACAAGCAGTTTGGGAAAGCTTGGGTGGCTCACTGACCGAATGATTGCTCTGAAAGAAAATTCATAATGTAGAAATCTAAGAGCCAACTAAATATTAAGTATTTTCATTTTTGGCTCAATAACTGCTAGAGTTGATGAGCTATTTCCTGTCACCTGAAATGTTTTTTGAATAGCTGATATAGCTAAAATAAATCACCAAACACTACACTGACAATAACTGTGAATGTTTATTGTGTTTTTTGGTGTTCATTATCAAAGTTATTTCTGGGGCAAGCTATCTTGAAGGGGCTTGAATGTTGCTATCTTAGCTACTTTAGTCTAAACTTAATTGATTCCCCTCTCCACAGAGCTCTTGAGAAGAAGCAGGAAAATGGCGAGACCATTGAGCTGTCGGCGGAGGGCCGGCCAGAGCTGGTGTCGGAGAAGGAGGAGCCTGTGGTGGACTGCACATGCTTCGGCCTGCCCAGGCGCTACATCATAGCCATCCTCTCTGGCATTGGCTTCTGTATTTCCTTTGGTATCAGATGCAACTTGGGCGTAGCCATCGTAAGCATGGTCAACAGCCACACCATCTTCAGAGACAACAAGCAGGTCGTAGTGGTGAGTGGCACGGGATGAGCATTGGGTCGTCATAAAGTCTGTGAGTCGATGTTACAGTCAGTATGATAGCAGCATTTTATCCAACTTCATCAAATGACCCACAGACATTGTCTGTTCTGATAGATACAATATAATCTCAGTACATTCCAGGGATTCATCATTGACTTTCCCAACAGAAAGCTCAGTTTGACTGGGATCCAGAAACAGTGGGAATGATCCATGGCTCCTTCTTCTGGGGATACATAGTAACCCAAATCCCAGGAGGGTTCATCTGTCAAAAGTTTGCAGCAAACAGGTCTGTTAATCTACTATTTATGCTATGCAAGGTATAACTGCACATTATTTTACACATACTGGATGTCTCTTCCTTTCTCTTTCCTCTTCCAGAGTGTTTGGTTTTGCCATAGTGGCCACATCTTGCCTGAATATGCTCATCCCGACAGCAGCACGGATTCATTTTGGCTGTGTTATCATCGTCAGGGTGTTTCAAGGACTTGTGGAGGTGCTTGACTCTTGTCCATAGCTTCTTCTTAAACACAACAAATTGTTTCTATTTACATAATATTGAGTGTAATTGGTGTCATTTCTTCACCATCCTGCAGGGGGTTTCATATCCAGCCTGTCATGGTATTTGGGCAAAATGGGCACCACCTCTTGAACGAAGTCGCCTGGCCACGACAGCGTTTTGCGGTGAGTCCATCTCTGTCTTTATATGAGTATGAATAGGAGTCACTACTTTTCTTTGTCATACATGACAGCAGATAATACATCTTTGGGTTTTGAAACAGCACAAGCAACGTGAAAATGTATTTTTTCACTATTTCTTGAGAAAAAAAAATAGATTGATACTTTTGATACTGAATTGATACTGAAAATAATTGTTAGATGCATCCCTAAACCTGATGCTTCTCTGTTTTTATAGGTTCTTATGCTGGTGCTGTGATTGCCATGCCATTAGCTGGAGTCTTGGTCCAGTACACAGGATGGTCGTCAGTCTTCTATGTCTACGGTAAGAGACCTTCCCCCTCTAGTCTGAAGGCCAACAAAATAAAATCAAATGTTGCAAATTACATATTACATACTGTTACATACTGCTTTTCAGACCAAACTGTAACATGAGAGACCACACAGACACATCAGTAACACTATGACACTATGCACAACTATATATATACTGACACATACTGAAACTGAGAAGATAAACAGACCACAGAAGACTGCACCATATATACCGGTGTATATATTTAGACATGTGTGATTTCAGCAGCAGCAGCTAGTTAAAGTGTCTCTTTTGCGGCCTCTTCTTTTTGGCCTTTCATGTCTGTCACTGACATTACTCTTTAACCCTTCCCTGTCTGCCTTCCTCTCTCCCTCCAGGAAGTTTTGGGGTCATGTGGTATTGCTTCTGGTTCCTGGTGTCTTATGAAAGTCCAGCAGCCCATCCCACCATCTCTGAGGAGGAGAGAAAATATATTGAGGAAAGCATTGGCGAGTCGGCCCAGCATACAGTAACGGTCAGTGCATAGAGTAGTTTTCTCAGGTACAATATGATTCAAACACTGGATCACATCACATTGGCTGAACAGTACTGGTGTGATCTGTCTTGCCACCTCAAGTGAATGTTAAGAGTTTGCATTGTCTCTATGCTGGTGCTGTTTTTGTTTTATGAAACTGTGAAGAAAAAGTAGAACAAAGAGACAGTAAACAAGCAAAGCAAAGAAAGAATAAGAAGGAAGTTAGCCTTAGCCTGGGTGGAGAGATATCACACTTTATCATGAGCAACAAACATATTTTGAAACTCCATATCACATGATAACCTCTGCCCTTTTGTGTCTGCATTCACGCACCCAAGCCGAACTATCAATTTACACCATACATCCTCTTATTGATCAAAATGTCCCCGTTTCCGATGCTTGTTTTGGAAGAGTGAGAGAATTTTTCTGTGTTACAGAAATTCAACACACCGTGGAGGGCCTTCTTTACATCCATGCCAGTATACGCCATCATTGTGGCTAATTTCTGCAGAAGCTGGACTTTCTATTTGCTTCTCATCAGCCAGCCTGCGTACTTCGAGGAGGTGTTTGGGTTCGAGATTAGCAAGGTAACAAAAACCAGATGTGGACAGTGGTTTATAACAAAAACATGATACTGCAAATGAAAATCAGATCAAAGCTATAGAAAGTCTGCTTTCCAGGTTTATTCTGGCTGTACACAGAGGTTTCACAACTGATCATGAACATATTTTTGTTCTCTCTCACCTAGGTGGGCATCGTTTCCGCACTTCCCCACCTTGTCATGACCATCATCGTGCCCATTGGGGGCCAGATTGCTGATTATCTGCGCTCCAACCAAATCATGACCACCACTAACGTCCGAAAACTTATGAACTGTGGAGGTAAGAAAGGAACAAAGGGAAGGGAAGGCAGAATTATAATGGCAGAAAGCAGAACACTCTGGTGTAGTATACAGGAAATGGTGCATTTGCAAGATGTCATCATATCTCCGAATCTGATATAAAATGGGACTTTTGAGCCTTTTCTGGACATGATTAGAAACTTTTCTAAGCACACTGTTTGTTTTTTTTGTTAAATTAGGGCACAACCTTGAAAACTTCACAGAAGCTCATTGGCTAATTATGAAGTTAACTACAGTATTTAGTAAGTTGTGGTGAGAAAACATTTGCTGCATTAGGGAAATGATGACTCACTATAAAACAGCAGCCCTGCTTCTGCGGGCTATTTTTGAACTACAGAGAGAAATCAATAGTGAAGTGAAATGAAGAAGCATACAGTGTACGTATCACCATGTCAGTACTGGGGCAATGTTAGGTTACTGCTCAGTCAACAGCATTCTGTGAAAAGGGAGAACAGCATGAAGAAAAACAGGCTTTGTCTGACCTATATCAGCATGTTGCAGTGAGACTTCACGTTTTCCATTAACACATTGAAACCACATTCTTCTGTCTGTGCTATTTGACTTCTCTGCGTCAGGGTTTGGGATGGAGGCAACCCTGCTGCTGGTGGTGGGTTTCTCTCATACAAAAGGTGTTGCCATTACGTTCTTGGTCCTGGCTGTGGGTTTCTCTGGATTTGCCATTTCAGGTAAAACCATATCCAACATCGACATTGCCCCCAACTTGTTTAACCTATTTGTCACAAATATTGTAGATATAAGTTGTATATTTTATATGGCTTGAACATATATGTCAAATCATTTATGTGCTTTTTTTTTTATTATTATTATTCAAAGGTTTCAATGTCAACCATCTGGACATTGCACCCCGCTATGCTAGTATCCTCATGGGTATCTCCAATGGTGTGGGCACTTTGTCTGGTATGGTTTGCCCGCTTATAGTTGGTGCCATGACAAAGCACAAGGTGAGAAACCCTAAAACACATTATTTTGTTGTCTAAAAGTATTTCTTTGATATTATATATGGCTTGTAGAAAACATGTGTGTTGTGACCTCAAGTAAATCTCCAACTGGGCTTGGTCCAAAAAGAAGTTTCAGCTGTTGTTCAACCAACAGCAGAGGCGTTACTTCCTCAGAAACTTTTTTTTTTTTTTTTTTATGTAGGGGCAAGTGTATCTCTTAAGAGGAACAGATATCAATTTCATTTTGCACTGAGGCATAAGACATGTTGAATGTAAACCCATTTATAAAACATGAATGTGCAACGTGATTTAATGTGTGAATATCTTCATAACTTTAGAATATGTTCATAAGTCGTAATGGAAAATAAAACACAGTCATGCATTTCTCTCTTCCTCTTTCTTCTCATTCTTTCATAGACTCGGGAGGAGTGGCAGGGTGTGTTTCTTATCGCCTCGCTTGTCCATTATGGAGGTGTTATATTCTATGGTGTGTATCAGTATGTCCAAGTATGCAACATTCTATGCACCCACTTCATGCAATCCTCTGTTGATTGGGTTATTCAACATGCAAAACACTCTGTGTCTTACGTATTGCTCTTTTCTGCCTCCGTGCTGCAGGTGTCTTTGCATCAGGAGAGAAGCAACCTTGGGCGGAGCCAGAGCAGCTGAGTGATGAGAAATGTGGCATCCTAGACGAGGATGAGCTTGCAAACGAGACAGAGGAGCTGTATCGCACAAGTGGTGGAGCAGGCTACGGAGCCATGAACCAGGGAGCGGATCCCAATGGAGGTGGAGGCATGGGAGGAGGAGGCTGGGTCTCAGACTGGGACAAAACTGAGGAGTACGTCCAACCAGCCGGAACCAATAATTACCTTTATGGAGGAGAGGGGGATCGTGAGTTAACATAAAACCAGCAGCATCCTCTGCACGAGGCCTTTAGCGAGGCAAAAGTGTGGAGTTTCACCTGATGGCACGAAGAACTTTGAAAGTGTGGAGGGGACCATTTTCAGCAAGTCTGACTGTATTATCAAAACTGAACTGAATTAAAAGAGACTCCACAGTGAAGACGAAGACATTAGTAAATGTAAAATGTGTGTTTGTGTGTGATTGCAATTGTGTACCTTGTGTGACAGACAATCTAAAGTTTTAGGACTCATGAGCCTCCCTGCAATCTCTCTTGGAGGAGGGATGTGGTTTAGGCCCGGTGTGGCTTTCTTTGATGTTGATTATTCATTGTAATAATTGTAGGAATTTCTATATTACCTGACAGGATTTGGAATTAATTTGTATGCCTCTCACTTACATTTGAAAGATTACACCTCTATGTGCACATTGGTCACACGCACACTTTTGTTGTTGGTTGACAACTTATTGGATTAATTGGTTTTGAAAAAGTTTCAGAAACGGTTGAAATAGATGCAAGATAACACAGGAAATCACCAGTTTTCACACGTTATGAAAGATTTTTCCTAAAAAATAATGTTAACTTTTGTCCTTAATGTGCACACACCTAAGCAAAAGCATGTTACTTGTGCCAATACAACAAAATATTTTGCTCTGTAGTATTGGTTTACTCATCAACTCAGAAAGTAATTGAACTCCTGCAAGTATTACTGTACACGGCTTTCTGTGAAGTCTAAATAGCATTTTTTTTAGATGCAGCATTTTGATTTCCTCATGCAAAAATGTTTTATGTACTAGGCCTCGAGCCTATCTGCCTGCTGACTAACTGGGGAATAAAAAAAATGCCTCGTATAGGACAAGAAGGAATGTTGTTATCCAGGGTTATAAAATGAGTTTCTTAGTTTAAAGACAGGTTAAACTTTTTTTTCTATCCCGTCTCTTCTTCAAATCTTAATTTGGTTCAATAAGCTCTCCATGTAGCCTCATATATGCTTCATTAATGTCTTTCTATCACTTCACTGTTGTGCTCAGGCAATTCATGCTCTAAGTGTAAACATCAGGATACATCACCATATAACCTCTATATAAGAGGTCCAACCCATGTCAGTCTCTGCTCTCTATCACAGTGGCAAAGCAAGCGACAAAAAAAAACAACAAAAAAAACACTGAGACAAAGCTGTTGTGCAGTGCCAGTTATGTTATATGTCAAAATGAAAAAAATGTAGACCCATAGAGCCATCATGTAGATCTCAGTCGAGCTCATTTGAAGGTGATCCTTCATGGCCCTTTGCTTTATTTTATAGCGCAGCAAGCTGAGGATATGTTGAATGATAATGGACAACAAAACAATGACATTTCACTGTACATGAACAGTTGGTTTTATTTTTGTTAGTAGTCACTGTAATGTATCTAGCTAGCCGCAAAATGAAGGTTTAAGAATATAAAAGTATCCCTGTGTTAGACTATGAAATGGTATCACTTCGGCTGATCCTGTTTTGTCTTTCGAGTTCACTGATAGAATAAATATTCAATGTTAGGGTTTTTACATTTTTCATTAATTTCTTGTGTAATGTTTTGTTCTGGATTTTAAACTAAAACTGTATGTAAAACCATGTACATGTGGAAAATATTGTATAATAAAACCTAGATAATTCTATGAACCTACATAATTCATGTACAGTAGATATTCTTGGCAGTTTGCTTACACATTACTCTCATTTTTACGTTTTTAAAGTTTGGTGGTGCATGAGCTATGTGCTTTTCCTTTTAGTACAGCACCTGTTTTGTTTTGTTTAAGCCAACTTTCTGCCCCTCCATGCCGTGTTCAAACAGCGCTAATGTAGATCTTTGGATACAGTGGTTTCATGTTACCCATAATGCTGGACTCCTCTCTAGACAGAGTATCGATCGCTGAGCTAAACATAAGAGCATGGAAATGAAGAAGAAAAATAGATTTTCATGGCACCAGAGCAAGGGACTCAAAACACTGAGGGGTCCAATGTCCTACTCTAGTCTCTAAAATCAAAGGGATTATCCCGCTATCCTCTGTGAGCAGCTTTCTAACATAATTCACTATAAGTTAACCCCATCAAGGCTCCACCTCAGCACCCAGAGACAGATTTGCACTCATCAACCAATCAGGAGGTAGCAGGAAGATGATTAAACTAGGGGCCCGGGTAGAATTGTAGTTAGGGAGCTACACACTTACATGTATAATTGGGGTTACATTTAGATAACTACTATATTCGTTTTTGTTTGTGCTACGGCCTCTAACAGATCTGCTTTTGCCTGTCGGCTGTGTCCTGAAGTCGTGGTGCAACTGCAGGGCTGCAGGAGAGGAAAAGTGTAAGGCATACTGGAGGACCACACTGTGTGGGCGAACACATCCACTCCCAGGGGCCCTGACTGGGTAAACCAATATGGAAGCCCATTAGAGGGTGTAGCATATATGAAATAAAACAAGTGAGAGGGGGAAGGGAAAAGTTATTAACCGCCGACGTCTGATAATACAGCAGTACAACATTCCTTGCAATATCAAGTACCTGCATCATGTTGCAAGATGTGCAGAGGGCACAGGACAAGGACACAGCAGAAACAGGGACAGAAGAGCAGCGAGAACGGGAAGAGAGTGGGAAGAGTGGGAACAAACTGTCAACATTAGCTTTCTATAAGAAATTTAATATTTAGTTGTCAGTATCAACCACTGCTCAAATGATTCTTCTTCTGTGGCTACACATAAACTTTTTATGCTGCGTTAAACATTTATTTTCTGGACATTTTAGTATACAGCCTAATATATAGAACTGTCTTCCTGGCTGCTTGCTGTAGTTATTATTGCTATTATGATTATGATTGTTAAAACTTTATTTACTTATTTACTTTCATTAAGATGACCTTTTACTTATTTATGTACTTCACACACAAGTTGAAGTGAAGTTTAACTGGGTTTTACTATTCCTGGTTTTAGGATGTGCTTCAGTCTGTCTTTTCAAACCTAATTTCCAGGAAAAAAAATTGTCCAGTATATCGTATTTTATTTTATTTTATTTTAGAAAGCACACAAAAAAATGATCAGGATAACAAATAATATACAGTGCAAGGAGAGGCAAAAAAGAAAACGGGTGCCTTTATTCAAAGTTAGAATTCCAGTTATAGAAAATAAAAGAATAATGTAAAAATATGACATCACATAAAGTGATGACAAACTTGTAAGAAGATAAAAAAACATCAACAAACAAATAAAGAAAAAAAAAAAAAATAATAATAACAATATAAAAGCAGAAAATGTGATGAAGATACATGATATAAGCTTATTAAATACAACAGAAAAGAAGCTCTTTCTTAACTGCACTTGCCCTGCAAACTAAGCTTATATCTGATCAGCATAAGCAATAGAATATAACGAAATATAAAGAATTATTCATAATATAATATGCTTTGCCATGCAAAGTCTACACATTATTACGACATGTCTTATGTACATAAATAATAGAACATTACAAAAACATTGGTAAGGCAAATATAATTAAAGGTCCAGTGTTTAAGATTTAGGGGGAAGGGAGAATATGACAGAAATTAAATCATGACAAAAATAAATCATATATTCATATGTATGTTTTTAGTAGTGTATAATCACCTGAAAATAAGAATTATTGTGTTTTTATTACCTTTGAATGAGCCCTTTATATATACATTGTTGGACCCTAGATTGGGACATTTTGCAAGTTTTGTGACTGCCATAGTTTTCTGCTACATGTTTGGAAAGGAGGAGCAGAGTGTTATTTAGTTGTTTGCTCTGCAACTTCACCCCTACACTACTAAATCCTACACACTAAATCCTACACACTGGACCTTAAAGATGAAAAAATTAAATCAGGAGAGTCTAAAGTGCTGCAGGAATGCATATCCAGGTCCCTTATTATTAATCCATAACATCATCACGCTAACAAAACACAGGAGCTTAGTGGTGGGCACATCATGCAACCAGTGTGTAATGTTAGCTTTTTAACTTCTGCTGGTTGCATATATACACTTCAAAATCGCAAAAGTGGTGTCCATTTGTTGCGCTAAACAAAATGTGTGAGTATCTTAAGTTTTAGTTTGCCACAGAGCTTATTTTCTGCATTAATCCAGTGAAAATCCTATTGGTGTTCTGTCAACGGAGCCAGAGTGATGCTAACTTCCAGCCTACAAAAATATGTCAACCTGCAGCACTTTATTCTCCATCTATTTACAAATGACAGTACATGACTTTACAAGAAACCTGAAACATTTTTTCAGTAAGTGAAATGCATAAATGTGAAATGCCGTTAGTCGTAGAAAGCTACAAGTATGATTGTTATCAGGGTTGGAAAAAATAGTTGACAGGCAAATTACTGAAGATCAGTTAACCATTTGTTCACCTTACAACTTGCTACATTTGTTGTTGTTTTTTAACTGTTGGAGCCACAAATTGGATAAGTTTCTGTTCTGGTAATTTACATTTGACAAGATATTCCATATAATTACCACGATTAAAACAAGCAATGACAACAATTTGTTAGTTTTTATGCTGTGTAACATACATGATCTTTATTGTGTTATCTGGTAGTCTTGTCCTTTTTTTTTAACTTAACTTTTGTTTAGTTACTTACATTTTGCACATGGCACTTGACCAAATCAAATCAAATTTGAACTTAAGGATTGTGACCAAAATATCACCTGACCTTGCGGGAAGCATTCGAGATCTATCTCCTGTCTTTTGCTCCTCTCCCTTTGCCTACTTTTTTTTCATTCACTACCTCTTATTCTTTATCCTTCCCTATACTTCCTCCATTCCCAAGGTGCGGTACTCCCCCTCTTTCATCTCTTCTTTCTTCAGTGCTTCATACTCCCTCCCTCCACCTGCTGAGCCCTCCGTTCCCAGGGTGTGGTACACTCCCTCTTTCATTCCCTCTTTCTTCAGTGCTTCATACTCCCTCTTTCCACCTGCTGCGCCCTCCATTCCCAGGGTGTGGTACTCCCCCTCTTTCATCCCTTCTTTCTTCAGTGCTTCATACTCCCGTGCTCCTCCTGCTGTCTCTTCCATCCCCAGGGTGTGGTACACCCCCCCTTTCATTCCCTCTTTCTTCAGTGCTTCGTATCCCCCTGCTCCTCCTTCTGCCCCTTGCATCCCCACGGTGTGGTACACATCTTTCGTTCCCCCTTTCAATGGTTCATATTCACCCTCTTTCCTCCCTCTCCCCGGTGCTTCTGGGTTAAGTGTGTCATACTCCCCTTCCTTTTGGTCACCACCTGTCTTCTGCAGCGGCTCATATTTGTCATCGCCCCTGTCCCGTTGCCTCAGTGCTACGTCCTCGTATATTGGTCCTTTAAAAAAAAAAAAAAAGTGCTGTGTGATGCTTTCAGTGTGCTTAGAGAAAGTGGGAATGAAGTAGTAGTTACTCACCACTGGTGTTTCTCCTCTTCCGCAGGACGTAAACTGTAGCTGTTAAACATAACAGCAACAGCAGCAAGGCGATCAGAATTATCGTAATAACTAGGATCGAGGGTCGACCTGAAACAGACACAGAACATATGTAACATATCTTGACTGTATGAAATCCAGTGTTGGGCAAGTTACTCTAAAAAAGTAACTAGTTACAGTAACTAGTTACTTCTCCCAGAAAGTAACTAGAGTAGTTACTGAGTTACAAATGATAAAAGTAACTAGTTATTTTGGAAAGTAACTATTGCGTTACTTTCAAATAATTTTTTAAATGCTCAAATGTATCAAAGAATTTGGACCCCACCTCCATCCCTCTTTGACAGGATGTAAAATACATGTGCGTGTTTATATAGTGTTTATGCTTGACACCGACATGGAGAGGCACTTGACTCCAGGGCACAATGTACATTTCACGGTTACACTCGTTCCCTTAATTTCTTGGAAGGAAAAGTAATGGCTATATTTCCATTTAAAGAAGGCTACTTTTGGACTATTATTCGGACTTGCCATTCCTGTTTCTCTTTGACTCACGTGAATGTCCTGTGTCGTCTTTGTGTGTCTGCCTTCAATCATAGTAACGCGCCGCATTTTTGGGCAGTAACGGTAACAGCGTTATAATGATGGGAAGAGTAATCAAATAGATTACTCGTTACTGAAAAAAGTAACACCGTTACTAACGCCGTTACTTATTCCCATCACTGATGAAATCTCTGTGACCTGTAATATTTTGACAGAATTTGTCACGGTTTGTAAAAGGGGAATATCCATTAACACTTTGATTTACTGGACAAATTTTCAAAGCAATCATGTGAAGACTAATGTAACTCTAACAGGCCAAATAATCAGTAGCAACTGAACTTATAACTTATAACAATAACACAAGAGTGGTATTGAAAAATTGAGGCCACAGATGCAGAGACATGCTGAGTCTCATCGACTGAGCTGTACTCATGATGAGTTAACTGGTCTTAATGTGGAGCGTCAAGGGAAACAATGTGAAAGTCCATTAGCAGAAACTTACTGTGGTCGTAGTAGTAACCATTGCTGAGAAAAGACCTCCCGTTGTTCCACACAGCACTACATGCATAAGTAGCACTTTCTTTTGGCATCATCTTTGCTCCGTCGGATCCCATCCATGTCCATGACTGATCATCAGTCTTCGTGTACCAACGATAGGAAACATCACTGGGACAACTTGGACAGGAACACGACAAGCCCAAATTTTCAGAGACAACTGCCTTCATATTACAAGCTGTAAGAGGACAAATGAGGAGACAGACTTTAAAAGATGTCTGCTGGAGAGAAAAAAAATGCACTTGTAAAGCATATAGTATGTGTTGGTTGGTGCATACCTCGGACAGACAATTCTTGAATATCAGAGATCTCGTTGTATGAGGGTCCATAAGTGCGGGCCACGTGTGTGTAGATGGCATTACACTTGTATTGTCCTTTTGCAGATTCTGGCACGTTAGAGATTTTGTAGGTAGGACTGGCACTTTCCAGAACGATCTTCCAATCATTCATTTCTTTTTTGTAGAAAACAACGCTCTTAATCTTATCTGTGCCCCAGACATAACACTTCAGAATCAAATTCTCCCCAACTGCAACAGACTGAGGATACATTTCCAGCGATACGTCCTTCTCTGAAAGAAGATGAAGTGGATCAGGTTTACCTCTATTCTAGTTTAAATGACTAAAAACAAAACTACGCTGGTGAACATGATGGAGCATTTAGCAGCAAAAGAGCCAGATGAAAAGTCATCACTCATGAGTTGATAGAATGCACAGTAGAGACCAAAAACATTGCTAAAAGAGAGTAAATTGTTGGACTTGGATTTACCAGATGGCCAAAACATGACGTAATATGAATGCTTATGCTGTTCTGTAACTACTGGATGCATAAAAAATACTCTATGCTGACAAATTGGCCCTATCAAAGGTGATGATATGTCATTGCTCACAACTGTGTTCACATCTTGTTCCAACTGCCCCCAAGTGGCCAGAAAGAAAACATTTATTGGATATTTAAATAACGGTATTAAAGAAAAACTAAACTGTTAACATGAATGCAGATAGAAGATAAAATAATTGGATGATGGAATAAAATGTCATTGCATTTAAATAAGTGGAATGAATAAGAAAAGTTAAAACACAGAAATGCTATAGTATAACTGAGCATTTAAAAAGCAATAGGCCCAAAGTACCTGAGGTCCTGACTGTGATCTGGTTACTTCTGTGTTGGCCAGCGCTATCAGCACACCAGAAAATGGTTTCTTCGACATTCAGATCTCTGGGTTGAAAAGTCATTCTCTTGGGATTGTCCTTCAACTTCAGCGCAATCCGTTTTGTCTCATATCCCCTATAGACCCAGCAGATCCATCCCTGCAGACCGTCGTCGTGGTCAAGCTGCAGGACAACTGATTCTCCAGGCCGCATTACTGGCTGGCCTGTCTTGATTTTGAGTGTGGCCATTGGAATGTTTTCTGAATGATAAATAAATACATTATACTGTTACTTGTATGGATCATGTATGTTCCTTTAACAGAGTTAAAGGAGTTTGGACTCCATTACTTACCCTTGACCTTGATGAGGAGTTCTTTACTTTTTTTCCCATTGCTTTCACAATAATAGGTGCCGGAGTCCCCTGGGGCAGCAACTGGTATCTTCAAGGTTTTGTTCATCTGTACTGCCTTCTGATTTTTATTTAAATACCACGTGACTTCGCTCGCACTTGGGCTGTTGTTACAGGTCAAATAAATTAAGTCCCCACAGAAGATCTCTTTTAATGGGGGTGATATAGTGACTAAGGAGGCAGGGGACAAAGAAAAAGAAGACAGTTAAAGATTTGTGTAGGCATTCTGACACCTGATACAGTTTATGTCATTACAAGAAAGGGCTGTTGTACATGGTTATTACTGCCACTTAACACATTTAACACAGGTGAAATACCGCACTGGACTGTAACTATGAAGTACATTTATTCAAGCTGTATTTTTTGCTGAACCACATTTGCCTGTCAGCTTTTCATATTAAACATTTTCAGACTGTGTGACAACAAATTTGCTAACTTGGGATTTTTCTGACAAAGTAAAGTGTTCCTTTATGGGTTGAGAAATTCTCCTACTTCCCCCTCCTCTTAGATTATCTGGTCACAAGGCTTAATAAAAGAAATAAAAAATATAATGCATGTATTGTTTTAGATTAAACTACCCAAAAATATATAAAGTAGTTCAAATTTGCTCAACCTAAAACATCTACAGCAGTTAAATGTAACATACACATTAATGCAGCAGCAATATTAATCCAAAAACATCAGATATATAGTGATATACGATACATCTTCCACCACTGCTGACAAGTAATATAGGAAACAGTGGTTACCTTCTAGATCTTGCTGACATCTTGCCTGGAGCACAAATGCTGTAACAAAAAACAAAACAAAAAAGACAACAACATTTAATTCTTAATGCACTAACAGCACTAATTACAAGACTAGTAATAGAGGGTTGAGTTTACATTAGTCTCTGCTATTTAAAGCAGTGCATTTCAGACACTAAGCCCATGTTCAGAAAGGAACACGGAAACCAGACGACATTTTTTCATTTCATTTCAGTGAGGGCTGTGTGTTTCTGCACCGGCAGCCCGCAACGCAGGGGCTGTCGTCCGGGAGAGAAGTTGAGCCAGATTCAACTTTTGGGAAACCGGAGCCCAACGTCACGTTCCACAAGCCAATCAGACTTGGTGTCTTGGTGACTTCTTGGCGTTATCTTCAAATTCAAAAGCTCAGCTTCAATGTTTTGAAAAAAATGGATGGATTTTCATTCAATGAAGTTAAAGTTTCTGTAGGTGGTGCTATTTTATTTTTATTCTGTCTCTTCAGCCTCTATGCCGGACACTGCTTATTGAATACAATGGTATACAATTGTTTTTATTCAACTTGAAGTGATATTAAAAAAAAAAAAAAAAAAGCAAAGCAACTTATTATGAGTGAAAAAGTTTATGTGGCACAGTAAAGAACCACACACACAAAAAAGATGAAGTGAACAGAAAAAGTTGCAAAAAACTGAGAAGCTAAATTTACTTCATTTACTAATTCACTTTTTCCCGCTCTCTTTTCGTCATATCAGTATACTGTAGAATCAGTACAGTATTGACTACAGTATTATTTTATCTCAAACTTTTGTTTTGCAAAGATAAATCCTCACAAGCTATGCATCTGCACCTAAAACAGATCTGTAGTGTTATTACTGCATTGCGGAATTAGAATTTTTGCACAGGTTTTTAGTCCCGTAGATGCATTTAGTCCCGTGTCTCATCTCTTATTGCATCAACCCAAAGTTTCAGAATAGCACAAAATGTTCTTTGTGTTTTACATAGCCAATTAAACTATTATTTATCAAGTATATATTATATTCCACATCACTTATATTTGCTTTAAATGTGCGCGGCTGTAAACGTCTTTGTACATATGCCTGCATATCTGCAGTATATTTTTATTTTACAGTTTACAGTGCAGGAAATTCTAATTAGTACGGTGATAATAATAACACATATAATTAACTTGCACAAAAAAGTATTCTACAACTTCAAGAAAACATTTGGCTTTATTATACAATAATGATATAAAATATAAATATCTGAGCTGTTATTTTATTATAATCATATAATAAGTTTTTACACAAAATATTTAGCAAATGATCAAAAGCTATTCATTCATTATTTTACTTTTCTTTTTTAGAAATATATTTGGATATATATAAAAGCCAATATCTGCATGTGCATTGGATCATAATTCAGTGAAAATTACATCATCTGGTTAAGAGAAGACATAACGTTGACTGGCACAATGACACACTGCATGAAAACATTTGACTTAAAGCAGAAATGTCTTGATTTGGGATGATAATGTAAAGCCGTGATATTTCTCTCCGGCCACAAATAACTGCAGAAAAATTTTAAATTCATTGTACGTGACAAACATGACTATATTATTTTACAAATTCTTATTACTATTATTTAAGATAAATATTGTTGATTATTTATCACATTATAATGTATTCGTTTTCTGATTTTGTTTTAACCTTTATTTGTCCCGTCTATAAAATTGAGTGTTAGGTGCCTTCTCTTTACCTCAGTGGTTTTTATGTAGGCAAAACTTTAAATATTTCTTATTTATTGCAGAAAATTTAGCGAATTGTAAGAAAATGTCTTATCAGCGTTTGAAATGGCACCATGACTGTTTTGCTGAACCCACCCAAGGCCTCCCCCTTAGTTTCTGTGTCACCTTCATACACCACAAAGTGTTCATTAAACTTCTGTCTAAAAGACAGAGTAAATCTCACTAAATCCCATCTGAAAAACAAAGACATAACTTGTAAAATAATAATACAAAAATGAAAACTTCAAAACTACAATCCCCAAATCACCTTTGACCCCTGCAGCAATGGCTCATGTTCCATTGTATATTTCTTACCTGCCAAGAGCAGCAGATGTTTTCCTCCCCTCATCACCCTGCCGGAGTATCACAGACAAGAGAAATGACACATTGACTAAGGTGCTGAGAACTAACTGACTGCATCTAGTAAGCATTCATATTGAGGAAGTGGCATTTGGTGGGAGTGATCGGTCAGAGTGCAAGAAAATGTTGCAGAACACTGATACAGGTTTGTTGCATGCTTCCGTATACTTCCCCTCCGTAATAATATTTCTCTTTACTGGTGTTCCAAGTAGCATACTAAAAGTATACTAAGAATTTAACTCAAGAAGTACATTTCAACTTACTTACTCATTATTACACACAGAGACAAAGGCACATGAGCATAAGAGTGAATTCAAAGTAAATTTAGAAAACAGCGTAATAATAATGACAACAACAATAACATCAACCATAATAACAATAATAGTTTTTCAGAGTTAGCCCCTTTTGCTAGAGCCTCTCCAGGAGATCAAAACTAGTGATGCAGTGATGCATTCAGGTGCTAACCACCAGAGTCATAACACAACATAACATCTTGCAATTTATGTTTTTGTCCAGGTTATTTGATTGATTCCCAGCTGAATGCAGATGCTTTCTAATATAATGAGTTCACATGATAGTGTGGTGAATCTGGTACATTGGCTTAGTCTTTTTAGGTGCATTTGGAGAAGCTTTCAGCAGTCTGATTAAGAGTATCTGTGTTATTAATATTATTATTTGTAACGTTTCTTGCAGTTTTACAAACCAGCATTGCCTCTGAATGTTTTTAAAACAGGTCGCTTATGTGGTTTTCATGACGGTTGTTGAATATTTTTTTTCTTTTTCTGTTTCCGAGTAAAACATTTCTGATAGATGAAGGAGAAACTGTGTCTGCTGAGTCAAGCTGTTACATTTAGGCCACAGGCTGAAACCAGATGGGCTGTGGTGTTGTCGGCTACCACGAGAAGTGTGAATCACAAACATAGAAAGTCTAAAGCTGAAAACAAATCTTTTTTTTTCTCCTTTTTTTATGTACATAACATATGGTAAACACTATTTGATCACTGTATCAATACACAGATATTGTTGGGCACCTGTCTGTACTATAGGTGCCCAGATCAGGTTCAAAAATAATGATGATGTAACACTCAAAGGCTTAACAGGATAGAGAAGTTTCAGTTATATGGTTTGTTGTAATCATGAGTCACTTGTGTACTGGTCATTTCAGGACACTGTGGGTTTAAGGTGTTATATGCTGATTTCTGCAGATGCAGACCGACAACAAGCTGAAGCCTGCTCTGCACTTCTGCTTTTCTGTGCTGTGTGAAGGAAGGGCATATTTTTAAACAGATAAAATTATAATTAACCGACTCCTCTCATGCAATTACAGTGTGACTTAAACATCCAAAGGCATCAACGGGTCGATTCTATCTAACTGTGAGCCCGTGTTTCTGTCGCAAAACTGATCTGTTGAAAAGCTACATGATGTTTAGAACGTGACAAATAAAATGTAGTACTTCTGCTTTGTTTCTAAGAATTCAAACAAGTGGACAGTTTCGTTTTGTCTAGCTGGGAAATTTATAGACTTACTGCCGTTAGCAACATTTATAGAGGAACAGCACTGTATATAAAAAAATAAAACATGACCTGAATTATTTTACTGAAGTGGGATGTTGGTCAGCCCCTTTTTTTTAGTTTTGTTCTCTTTATTACAGGTTATATTTCCTTGATTCTCAGATTGTAGAGAGCTTTTAAAGAGGAACAGAAAAACACTCTACAAGCATGAATGTTGAAACACTCATCCTGAGCAATGTTCTAAGAACTATATGTCTAAGATTTGTTTTTGGCCTTTTCAAGCTTTATTTCTGATAAGGACAGCTGAGGAGTGAATGTGGGAAAAGAGAGACAGGGAATGACATGCAGCAAAGAGCCACATGTCGGATTCAAACCCTGGGCTTCCACAGCAAGGACTGAGCCTTCGCACATGGGGCGGCTGCTCTACCAACTGAGCTAAACGCCACCCCCTAAGAACTATATTTAAAAAGCTGAATAGAAAACTGTGAAGAATGACATTCCTGACATCTTGAAAGTCATTCTGAGAATTATCTTCTGTTGTTCACATTCTCTCTCTCTGTTTCAGTTACCTGAAATGACCACCAGAGTCCAGCACTGCATCGGTTTTCCTTGAAAAGATCGTGCAGGAATGAGGCCTTACAGCAGGAAGCAAAGTAGTATTTAGAGCTGTGAATGTGCAAAGCAGTCTCAGTCTGTGATGCAGCAGCCATGAACTAATGAATCTCAAAATGTGATTGCATTCGACTAATATCAACATAAATGTATTTGACAAAGTTTTTGAAAGGATTCACACTGAAAAAAAAAAAAAAAACATTTTATGTTTCAAGCCAGTGCTTGAAAGCAATATTTTCTCTGTGGTTCACAGCTTCGATTTCATTAATCGATAACTTCTCTCTCATTCTGCCCTCTACTAAGGTCTCCTCTTCTTCATTTGTTTTCCTTTTCAGTCTGACTCCACATCACCCAAAAGCAAAGTAACTGCACTAAAACACACCACAGAATGAAACAAAAACAGAAAATAAGAGCCCAGACAGCATATCCCTACTACTGTATGCTCCATCTGCCCGTGACCCATTTTTTTCTCCTTGCCTTTGGCGTGAAAGGCGTTAACACGAAAAGCAGGAAGAACTCCAGTTTCTCAGGATAAGGACGTTGGACAGCAAAGGTGGTGGAAGCACCAAGGTAGGATGAAAGTGTAGTGAATGTACACAATGGAGTGGTGCGCCATTAAAGCAGAGCACCCACTAGAGCTCTTGTCAAGGGTTACAATGCATGTGATAGGTCGTCCTTGAGAGGCTGGATTTAACAGAATTCATCTACATCTCCTCTGAACGGAGTGCACTATTGTGTGCATTAATGTATTTTAACCAAGCTTGCCTTCCTCTCTCCTCCATACTTCTCTTTGATGGGCACTAAAAGCATAAAGCAAGCATGAGGACTGTTTTCACTCAAACACTCCAGCTGCCTGAACTTACTTGGTAACGTCACAGATATTCAACATTAGTGTACCGAATATGTCATTTCTTAAGCAAGTTGTTGGTTATTTCTGTGTTTTTCAGATTTTCTTTGGTATTTTGTCTCTGTTGGACAGTTCATCTTGTTAATCTTGATTTCGAAAGGGGAATAAGATGAGTCGCAGGGGCGGTGACATACTACTTGCCTGAGTTGAACTGAGGACATCGTGGTTAGATTGTATCCATCTCAACCACTGAGCTACCATGCTGGTGAAGTGTTGGTTAGCAGTTTTATCTTCCCTGTTCTAGAAAGCTGCCCTTGCAGAAGGTGTCATAACCAGTTCCCCATGTGAGAGCAACATATGCCATGTGTAGATCGCTTTACCCGCTGGGACACAAATAATGATGCAGTAACTCCTTACTCCTGTCACAAACCACATGCATCAGGATTCATCGTAACTGGACTGACAGTATTTTTTTGGCATTATAATGTTGAAATACAACACCACCGGGTGTCCTGATAGCCCAGAAAGATGCACACCACATCATTGTAATATCCCTAGTGCGATTTCAGCAGTCTTTGTGTTGCTGATGAGTCTTTTAAACGTTATTTTTCAATGCAGTGAGCATCCCAAACAAGATGCTATTCAGCTCCACTGCACTGGGATTTGGGCAAATCCCAACACCAAATAAAACCCAAAATGTCTGCATGGTAACATACGACAAGGTGTAACTGCAAAAATAGGTTTGTGTTTTTTTCTGTGTGTCCATATGTGTGTGTGTGTGATTTAGGTGAATAGAGTCTTTAAATGACAGAAAACAAGTTTGTTCAAAGTTGTGGTTGGTCACCGATGCATGTGTTCACAACATACGGCTGCAGTATCTGTCACCATATTTTATTTCTGCTGCACAGGTGATGAAGCCACATTTTAAGAATGAAAAACAGTTTGTATTCATTTTTATGATGACCATAAAAGACACAAAGGGAACGGTGAGGTGGCCTGGATTCATCCACTGTACGCGTGAGACGGGTGAAGATAAAGGGGAGCGAATCATATCATGAGACGAGTGTGAGTGCATTTGATTGATGGAGTGACTGAAATAACGAGCTAGAGAGAGGGTGTGAGAGAGAGAGAGAGAGAGAGAGAGAGAGAGAGAGAGAGAGAGGGAGGAGAGGTTGAAATGTGGCGGAACAGTGAGAGACAAAAAGACAGAGAGCGAGGGAGAGTAATGAAGAAAATTGGGGATAATTGAATAGAAGAGCACAAAAGCAGAGAGCACGACCGGCAGAGGGTGAAGAGTCAGTATACAGTGGAAGTAACGAGAGGAGGAGAACGGAGGAGAGGGATCAGTCAAGCAGCTGAAGTAAGGTGGAGAGAGAGAGAGTATGCCATGCTGGAGAGAGAGAGAGAGTGCATGAATGTGTGTGTAAGAGAGAGAGAGAGGGAGAGAGAGAGAGATGGCTAAACCGGGGCACAGAGTAGGTGAAAGTGTGTGTGTGTGTGTGTGAATGAAAAAGAGAAAGAGAGGCTGCACAATACAGTGGCTCAGGCTGGCTCACACCAATGCACATTTAAAGACTAGAAGGCATGAAAATGTGATTTTTGAAAGAGAAAAAGCAAATCACTTTTTCTTATTTTTTCCTCATCTATATTTTATCAACTGGATCTTTCTCTCATTTTCTAACACCCGGTCCCTTTTTTTTTTTTTTACTCTCTTTGTGGTTTATCAAGGAGGTCACTGCGGATAAAATGAGGAGCAACACAGCCTGAACTGCAGATTGAAAGGTATTTACTTTTTAAAAATATTTTATTTATTTATTTATTTATTCACTCTGTTTTTTGGTTTGAATTAATCTGAAGAGCAACTGCTGTGTGTATCTCACAACCAAAGTCACGTAAAGTGTATTTTAAAAAAAAGACCCCAAAAATATACAATGACAGAGATGATAGAAAACTGGTATGTGTGAACTATCAACTGCACAGAAAGGCGTGCATAAAGAAGCATTAGGCACACAAAGAAAGAAAAGAAATGATCTTTAGCAGCAAGGTGTGAGAGGGCTGAAAGTCAAAGCACTTTACAAGAAGAAGTGGATGCTGCTGAGATTGTGGCAGAGCGAGGGGGGGTACACGTCCTCTGAGATCTCATGTTTTATGGAGGTGGGGAAGAGAGAGCAAAGTGGGACAGAAAGAATGTATTACAAAGATCACAGAGCATTCAAAGAAAACTCTAAAGTAATTACGCCTATCACTTCAGAACAGCTTTAAAACTGATTAGTGAGAGCGGACTGCTCCGCTGTAGCGCATATAAGCTTTATTATCTATGGTTTGCAGCATAAAGCGGCTGTAATGATGTGCCTCACAAGGTGGGATTCTAACTAAAAGGGTCGCTTCCAGACATTTTCTACTGGACACAGTGGGCAGTAATGGTGGAAAAGTTCATTTCTCTAAATGAGGCTTTCATGCCGTATCCAACTTTATGGCCATAATTGGATCTCTTGTGACTTGTTAAGACCCTGTTTCACATAGATTATTCCATGTTCATTAGGAATCATAATTGTACATTGCAGTATTTTACAACCACTCCCCCGCAGTTACAAAGTAGGTTATGACCTGCTGTACAATGAGAAGAAAATGGAATAATTGATGTAGGTAATATGAATTTGGAGCCTTGGAATTTGGAGGGAAAAAATGTTAATACTGCTTATGTAAAACCTACATTTATGTAATACCTATTTTAAAACTACCCCGACACTTAAAGCATTGTATTACATTTAACAGTATCAAGCGAGAGCTCATCAACACCCACATTTCACACACTTCTGCAGATGCGACTTGTCAAAATCGTTACCTGCTCACAGCATTCGTTGTGTCAACTGATGGAAAGGTGGAAACCCTCTGAGGACTCCAGAGAACTGACTCGCACACACATATGCATACGCACACACACACACACACATACACACACACACACACACACACACACACATGCCTAAACGCTATGGTGTCTTCCTGCTCTGTGCCCTTTCATCCAATAGGTACAACATAATTGACATTGCACAGCCTCCGAAGGCCTGCCCCCACACTGTATTGGCTTTAAAAGCATATTTTTCCCTCGAAGAAGTACACCTAAGGGAATTCATTTAGGAAAGGAAGAAAATAAACCAGCCAATTTAGAGAAGGGTGGACACAGTAAGATTAATGGCCTCCCAGCAAACACAGAGCAATTGATCATAATGGAACAAAGAAAGCTGGATGACGTTATCAATCGAGAGGGACTTACGAGCGATTACACGTAATGCGTAACTAATGCCGAAGAAAATGTAACATGAAACAAATCAGTGGAAGATAAAAGACAATAATTGCCCAAAAAGCTTGATGTGCCAGTGGACGTGTGCCTCTCTGATTCAGGAAATTTCCACCATCGCTGCCTACTTATTTCCACTCCATCCTGTCACTGCTGTTCTCTTCTGCCCGGTCCTGTTTTGTCCTTTCCCATCTCCACGGGAAGATCACAATTTGATAAACAGGCTGGTCTGTGTTGTAGATGTGACAGTGCTATATGGTGCAGTTATTCTCCAGGGTTTGGTATGGAGAGTATGAGTGTCAGGACAAAAGATGGACATGCTGAGAGAATATTTCCAGTGACAGCTCCTTGCTGTGGAGGAACACAGCTAGGCACTATTAACCGCAAGCTACTATCTATGAACCAGAAATGCAAAACCCACAACAAAATGTTCCTTAAATCAGTCCCATGGGAATATTAAACTGGGCTACAGCTGTATGGAGCTATAAACAGGCAAAATACACACGTGCCCATTGAAATCCATACAGTTTAATTCAGCGACAAAATGCTGCAAAATCTGTGCAAAGGAATGGCAGACCATCCTTTAATCTTGACATTTAAAGTGCCATCATCAAATAAGCCTGAGACGTAATTCCATGTAAATAAAATAAAAGTAAATAAAAGTGATCATCTAATAGGATTTTTAATAAACTTCTAATTGTTATTTGCCAAACTGACAGAGCCTCATTGTTGTGCTCATTAAGATGGAACGCAGGAGAAGAGCTGTTTCCCCTGACTCTGCAGGCTTTTCATTATTACATGCAGGGAGATTTCCCCCAGGGGAAAGATCTGGAGGATTGCCGTAAGCCATGAAAACAGAAGCCGGCAAAATGCAACACATGCACCATTATGAAGAGCTCAAATATGAAGAGCCCTTTACAGTTTCTGAATACAACTTCAAGTTAATGACTGAAAAATACACACTCAGACACTCGTCTTGCGTAGATGTCGCAGTGAACAACAACTGGGTTTAAGATGCACTTATTAAAGGCCTTTTATAATACTACTATACTAACATGTACTTGGCAACCTTTAAAGCAAGGCGCCAGTTAAAATCTTAAGTATGTAAATCTACTGTATGACATGAAAACAGAAGTAATACATCACGTGATTGCAGAGCACCTTTAGGTATATCTCATTAACCTCACTGTTTTCTGACAGCTTCTGGGCTGCTGAGCAGCCTGTTTAAAGCCAGCGGGGTTAGAAGGCCCCTTTAGCCAGCGATTTTTGGCTCCGTTTAGAGTCCTAACAAGGTAGCGTTGATCTGATTAGTCGAGAACAGGTGTAAAGAACATACTTCCCCCAAAATATCTTGCATAGAAAGCACACATTTTATAGCTTCATTGATTTTTAATCAATGGGTGTAGAGGTGCTCCCTGCACAAGTGTTGGTCCCATTTGATATGAAATACTACATGTGTTTGAGGGTTTCTTGCCCTCCTACTGTAGATCATAAATATCACTAGTTTAGGATAAAGGTTTATTTATTGCTTATTGGAGTATACAGCTGTAGTAATTATAAGTTATGTAATAATAATCTAAGTATAAAGTTAAGAATGAAGGCTCTTTCTGTCTGTACAACCAATTACACATGGTACTAACAGTAGGTGGACGAACTCTAATGGGGCCCGACAGGCGTCGACATGGTCCTCACTTTGTCAGCCATGTCTAACAGCATTTATTAGTATCTTGTTGACTTCTGTCTCTCAGTGTTACCTTTGTGTCAATGGACGTGTAAGGTAAGTGAAAGTGTCAAGTAGTGGACAGTCTATTTGTGGCTGTTTATCTGCCATAAAATCCACCCCAAAGCCTTAAACCTGCACTCATCTCCGTGTCTCTGACTAGTTTGTCTGTGGCCTGCTTTCATCATAGTTGAGGCCTGACGTCTCCCTAGTCGGGGGCTCTGGGACAAGTATAAAAAGAAAGAAGTTACTTGATACCAGGGATTGTATAGATGGTCTGTTTTATTCGAGATGTTTTGACACTGCATCTGTGCTTCTTTGTTGTTGTGAAACAGAAGGCAACCTGCTGCACAGTTGCCTTTGAAGTCTTTGTTTCCATGACATTTTAATGCACTTTCTGTCATATCATGTGTAGTGAGTGAAAGGGGAGTTTGTGTTATCTGGAAATTAACTCTAAATCTGATATTTTACTTTGGGAAATTCTATTAATTTTATGTGTTTCAGATGATGAAGCTATTAGATACTGGATGATGTGCACACAAACTAGTCTTATGCACTTAAGTTTGGTTTCAGTGCTGCTACAGACACATGCACGTGGACGTGGGGCCTGGTTTCATTTAATCCATTGCTGAAAGTAACACTACTAAACACAATAAAAAGAACATTGTGTCTCATATATTGGTCCTCGTGGATTAGGTCATTAACCTGCAATAATAAGCTCCAATAACACATGTGAAATATGAGGCTTTTATGAGGCATTAAATGTGCTTCATTATATTATATTAAGATTAAAGGTGCAGGAGAAATCATGTTTGCAAGGTTTGCAACATAATTTTGTGCTTTTTAGTTATATATAATTATTTCTATATCATCCATTTAGAGCTTGAAAATATAATCTTAAAAAATGTTGCTATATGCACAGGTTCACATAACTTTGTTCTGTGAAAATTTTAGGATGGTAAAATGAGGTTATGGGCCAGAAAAAGTAGAAGTTGACAAACCACAGTTGAGGGATTTCTGTTGTGTAGCTGTATAAAAAAGCTTTAGCTATTGTATCAAACAGTGTTTACGGGAAGGAGGAAGTCTCAAAAATAGTGCAGGGGATGTTCACTCCTAAAACTGTGCTGCATTGAGGTCTCCCAGCCCATCCAGCCAAGTTTAGCCTAAGCTAGGCCTTCAGCGCATGCTCCACCTGACCCAATTATATCCAGTCTGAGGGGAAAGATAGCCCACTTTGATCTACACAAGACCACCAGCCAAACTAAGGCTGACTGGTCTGTCACATAATTCTGCTTTCTATTAGACATATTTCCAGGACACACGTGTTTATGTATTGCTAAAAGACTAAAAAAAACTGTGGAACGTGCGTGCGAGCGATCATGCAGCATGTGTGTAAGCGCATGCACACGTGCTTGGAAGATCAGGCGAGCGGTGTGTAACCTGTGAAGTAAGCTGTGGCCCCTTTTTCTTAAAAAAGATCGTCCTTGGTGAGGTGGCGATGAGGAGGATGGAGCTGGAACGCAGATCAAAAGGAGCAGGATGTTGTGAAATGGAGAACTGGGAGTAATTATTTTAATCATCCATTTAATTACTGATTAACAGGGTTATCATTTTTTGTTTGATTAGCATCAGTTACGCAGTTGAGTTAAAAGGTTTCTGTTTGTGCTGGATAGGAAAATTTCACACCGCCGCTGAGGGGAATGCCAGGATCTTTGAGTGCATAGAAAATAGATCTGTTGCTGGTATTGTTATCTGCCTGTAAAATTAATCAATGATGCCATGATTGTCATTTAAGCACTTGCATTTCATCTGATTTCATCAAGCACAGATTAAATTACTGCCAAGGCTTGTTATGGAAAGCCGATAGCGTATACGTTTGTAATGCTTATGTTCATGGTTTATATGAAATAGACATTAAAACTTAAAGGATTAGTCTGATGTATTGCATTAAGGTTAATTTTAATGAGTGCTGATGCTACTGTAAATACAGTATGGTACCTACTTATCATACCCCTGCTTAACCCTTCCCCCTTAAACCTCTACGTCAGAGCACCACCCCCAGACCTGATGGCTAGTGATGCACCACTCATATAAAACCCCTCTCCCCCCCAGTCGAGTGACTCATCCCATCCATCCTGTGTTGGAGTAGGCCTAGTGTGTTCTTGACAGTTCCTTGTCACTGGTGGCGTGAAAGAGGCTGAAAGGGTGGAGACCCAGTGAAAGAGAGGGATATAGAGGACAGAACTTGGCCGCTCCACTTTTGCAGGACGTAAAAGTGGGACAATCTGTTCCTTGGATGATCTCCAATTCTACTTTCTGGGGACTGATACACTGAAAATATATCTATACACATGCTCTGTCCTACATAGGAAGAGAGTGAGTGAGTGAGTAAGTGAGAGAAAGAGAAAGAAATTGACAAAAAGGAGGAGACATGAGTAGAAGTTGAACCGACTGCCCATTAGGTCTTTGTAGTACATCATGCTTGGACTTACAAATATTCATGTGAGACAGGCCAAAAGAAGAGAAGCCCCACAGCAGCATGCAGGCAACACTCACTCACAGCACACATGGATGGTGTATGTAGTGAGGGCATAAGATATTTATTTAGCCAACACATGTTTTGTTTATAAGGAACCCCCAGGACTAAAGGAACCAAACAAGCCCCAAAGTCATTATTATAACTTTGCTATGCTTTGCAAAAAGCAAGATGTACAGAAAAGGCAAAGGTGAAGAGAGATAACGGTGACCTCTCTCTACAAATCCCTCCATCCATCTATCTTTGCTTTCCAGTTACTCAAGGAGAGTATCCATCTCTGTCCTCATTACCATGATTAATCAGCCCCTGATTCTTCATCTTACTTTCACTCCATTTCCTTACTGTCTGTCGACCCACGTCAGCCCAGATCTATCGAAATCCTCTATTTGAGTCTCCGCGTTGCTTCTAATCATCAGAAGTCTAGCTGCTGCGTTGGCATCCCATGGGCAGACCAACTTGCCAACTTCTGAAATCTTCAGATGTCCCTCTTTTCTACTTTTACATTGCGTGACTGTTGAATTTTTTGCCGGAGTTTTGAGTTAGGAGCTCAGAAGATCAGGGGAAAAAGTAATTAAGATATATTGAATTGTCTTGTACTGATAATTTTTATAGCTTTTGACAATAAAAGTAAAGATTTCCTCAATTATATACAATAGTGTACTCTATGTTAAAACGTTAAAGGATAGGTTCACATTTTTTCTCTGTCTTAAAACAGTAGCCAGGTGCCCATATGAATCATTTTTGATCGCTGTAATCATTCCTCCTGTTCTGACCATTAAGAGATCCCTTTTGTAATGCGCTATCAGTATAAGTGATGTGTAAAAGTTTATCGAAACCTAAAATGGGGCTAAAAGTGTATGTGAAACTGAATTTCTTCCCTATTTGTGTTACAGTCCCTCCACTGCTTCTCTACAAGAAGACACTGCGGTAGCACATAAACCATCGACATGATGCTTTAATATGAGCAAAACATTTGAGTCATGAGCTTTCACACCACAAGATAATGGTTGCTGTGTGTCTTTTATATGTCTGTTGCGGTCTGTAGTTTCCACTGTCCATTGTAGACTTATCATGGCATCAGCAATCACAGCAAAATGAGGAAATGAATCTGGTTTTAAATGTGTGTTCCTGCCCTAAGTAAAACTGTGATATAGTAAAGTAAGTCCTTGCCTACATAACAAGCAAACCTACTTAGGAGGTGCAGGGTACCCAGGCCATATTCAGGTGATTCAAGAATATAAAAGAAAAACACAAAACAATCAAAAAAGCCATTCTGAAGAACAATACAAGTGAGTGGCTGAAAAAAGACAAAACTCAGTATAAGACAGTGAAAAATGAGTTTTCTACCGCTGAGACAATACAGAAAGACAGTTCTGTCAGGAGTGTGAAATTCATTCCTCTCTCCCACCACTGTTTTCCCAAGAGAAAGAAAAGTCAAGACTAGTTGGAGAGATGATGGCCAGCACAGGGACAGGAGAGCCCAACAGCTGGCAAAAGGAACCTGACTAAGTCTGAGCTATTGTTGTGGCAGAGCGTAGGAGGTGAGCGACAGGACAGGGAAGGCGAAGACGAAACGAGTTTCGCCATCCATTACGGCGTTAGACAGCGTTTAAGGAGGTGTGATTAAAGTTAGAATATGACAACGAACAGCATTTCATTTTAAATAAAGCAAAACAAACACCTCCTTTCATTCTGTGTTTTTTTTTTTTATTCTTACATTTCTGTTGACTTTGGCTTAGCTCGCCACCTGCTCTCATCCCTCTTCCAGCCATGCTTGCTCCCCACCCGCCCACCCTTTGCTCTCAATCTGATTACTCTGCTTTATGCAAACTGCAACTCTCCTCGTCGTTCTCTCTTGTGTATTCCCCTTTCGTTTTTACATCCCAATTATAAGGTTCCTGTCTACTCTCAGCCTGTCCCTCTAGTTCCTTATCTTGCCTAGTGCAGACTCAATGTTGTTCAATATTTGATGAGACTTTGTTCATAAATCAACCTCCTCTATTCTACCCTGGTGTGCTTGAATGATAGTGTTAATCTCCAAAATACGCTGTTAACACACTGCACTTTGAGCTTCTGATTAGAAAGGTTTTCAGCCTAAATGTATCAAGTAAATCATACTTACAACAATGGCCAGAGGTGGGTAGTGTGGGTAGTGTGCCTTTGTCTACAAATACTGGTTAATGCGTGCTGAATATGGATTTCAGGCCATGGGTAATTGAACAGCTGCCCTCTGTCCTCCTGTAGCTATTGATAGGCACTGAGACACTTAAATCTGCTGCCAGTGGTAGAAACCCTTAATGAAAAAAGTTTAATATGTTAGCCAGCCTCACTCCTCACTTTTTTAGATGACTCTACTCTAATGTGTCCTAAGTGGTTAGATACCATGCAACCCGGGCCAGAATAATGGATGGATGGATGGTTAGATGTTTTTTTTTTTCTGAAACCATCCCTTTGTTTTCTCCTCTTCCTCTCTGTCCTGGTTCACTTGTTTTGCAGACATTGTGTTTGCGTTGAAGTGGCCCACCCTGTCACTCTCAGAGCATCTTGGGGAATTGACCGCAGTCAGTCCTCATCCCTCTGTCGTATCCCTCTTTTCCCCAAAAATGCTCAACTAGCAGCGTTTCTTTTGGCCAGTGAGACTTGAACCGACCAAGGATTGTTTTGCATACATCCAGTTAATCAAATACTATTGACTTTATAAATTAGGCATTTGAAATCTGTTTATCTTGGAAGTTACAGTACTGTCATTTGTACCACTGCACCACTGTATGAAATGACCATAATAGTGCATAGCTGCAGGATTTAGCCAGGTTTTGTATTTGTTGTTATACCAACCAAGTTATAAGATAAAGTTTGTAGGGCCATCTCATTTAAACCCTTCATATTTTCACATATTTTCTAAATCGGACTGTTCCCATTTCCCTAAACTCTAAAACTGACCTCAACCCAGTTGTCACAAGATAAATAAGAGGGATCATGAAATGAATAATAGTACAGGAAAGAAGGAGAAAAAAAATGCATCTCCACACTATCTTTGTTTTTTGTGAAATGTGAACAGTTGTGGACATACAGGCATCACAAGGGGTCAAAATGAGACATTTCTTCATTTTAAGCAGTCGCAAGCCAAAAAGGTAGCCTTAACCCAATAACCAACATCCTGAGCCTGATTCTGATTATCTGATGTCCTTGCTTAAGACTAAAACTAACTCTAACCTCAACTATCCAGCCAAGCTCCAACAGTTTTTCTTCATATTCCTGATATTGCAAGGATATTTAGTCCTCACAAAGAAGGACAAAGACATGCAAACACACAGCAAACTGTGCAACTCAGTCAGTGTGTCTAGCCAGTAGTGGCAAGCACATTTTGCCAGCCTCTTCAGTAAATGTTTCCTTTGGATCTCTGGCTAGCTTCTTCATCTCTACATTATTATTTATGTCAATTACAGGCCACTGTAAGCTGTGCCAGACACCTGTCGATGTCCTTGGTCACCAATAGAGGTTGATAAGTCAAAAGTCATAGATCACTTTATGCCCCTTTAACCTCCATCAGCGCCATGTTTTCTACATATTTTATTAATAACCAACTGAATCTCTATCTGCATTTTGGTACTCTGTGATTGAATGAGCTTAGATCTGTGTCCTAATTTGAGTTGTGTCTCCATAGTCTCGTGATATTTTATTGAGTTCCATCTGTCCATCCAAGCGTTCTGACTCCCATCTATTTCAGACTCCCAACTCATATGATATTCAGAGCACCAAACTGCCAATGAGAAAGTGGGAGATTCCCTGCGTCATTCACCATCATTAAAGCGGCTGTTGGCAATGATCCAGATCTGCATGATGGCAAAGCCCCTGTAGCCAGAATTCACCACAGAAAAACCAGGACAGAACATATGGAGGCGCCAGTATGCCAAATCTGAAACACAGTGAAGCAATGAAACAATCTTAAAGCAAAAATCCACCCTGTTTTCCAGTAGCTGTTGGTGATGCAAGTTGTATTTGTGTGGTCCATTTTGTTGTTTGAAAGTACTTTCATCTCCCTGCAGACTAGCCAAATGATGACCCGACATCGTGAAGATCGAGATTTTCATGTAATGTCAGTTAGTAGCAGGAAATATTTACAGTAACAGTAGAGAACGCATTTTGGTATTAGTCTATCAAGGTCAGAGATCTTGGTCCTCTTTATAGACTTTATGCAGACATTCATGAAGGAAGAAATCAATTTCACATAGAGCAGTTATTCCACTCAAAGAGCCCTCAGCTGACCAGCATACCATGTAGCCACAACACTTGTTGGGTTTTATTTAAGGGGCATGACTTTTCTCTGCTGGAAAAACTCCCACACTTTTGCAGCATACTTCAAATTAAATTATCTGCACACCTTTGCTAAGTAAACATGGACTGATGTTAAATCATCCAGATAACCTTCTCCTTTTGGAATATGCTTGTATGCCATAGAGAGGACTCACAAGTTCCACAAGGAAATGAGAAAACCGGTTTGTACTTGAACTGAACTAAATGAACTGAAAATACTGGGCCCCAAATGATTTACAGAAGCTGTATTTAATCAAACAGTTCTCACCAATTGCAGGTGAGGGTGCGCTAGAGAGTATTAAACGAACCACTGTAGCATGTGTGAAATATTGACACGTTCGCCTCACTATAGGGTTTCTACGCAGCAGCAATCAAAGCACAAACCACCTTGCTGGTAGAAATAAACAAGATTTTATTTGGTTTGGGTTGTACTGCAAGCCATAATGTTGTTTAGGTCAGAGATGCTTCTGGATGTTGTCAGTATCCCAGCACTGAATATTAGGAGTCCATTCACAACACAGCAACGAAAAACATCTGCATCACAAGGAACATCTGATGTTTGATGATGTGTAACCGTATCTGAGGGTGGAATTTTCCTTTAAGGAGCCCACATTTAGCTGTTAGCCCTGGGTTGTGCCTCAGACATAGGCCGGCTCCATTACCACAAAAGTAGCAATGATCTTGACCTCGTGTGAAACTAAATTGCATGTCTAACTCACTCTCTCCTGCAGAACCTGTGATGCAAATTCACAGAGTTTATATATAGCATGTCTTTCATCAGCCTGCTATTCCCCGATGCATTCCCAGTGGCTAAATGGAAAATGTGGACCAGCTCTGTGCTCATTCACACATGTGGACTTATTCGCATTGCCGGTGGCTAGTTTTTCTATTATTGCACGTGTCTTTTTACCTGAATTACACACATTCTGCTAAATTCACCCTTTTAACGAAATAAGAGTTAAATGACCAAAGTTTACTCCCTTCTCTGCCTGTTTCCCACAGCATGTTTCTAAGGATGAAGCCAGTCTCATGGGATAGCCATGTTTTGTCTCCATGACAGCTATGTCACTCAGCCCTCTCTGCAGTGACCCCTGCACCGCAAAGGATGCTGGGAAATAACGAGCACTTTTATCCCGGTCAGGATGACAAAGATGGGGAGGATGAAGAGGAGGAAGAGGAGCAGGGAGGAGAAAACGGAAAAGGGGAAGGTGGACGTGACACGGAGAATGGAGGGTTAGAGGGTCTGGAGGAGAAGGAAATGACGGGAGGACGACAATCTTGGGACGTGAAAGCTGGAGAGGTGGTGAAACCAGCAGCCATTGTGGTCGGTAGACAGAGAGCAGACCGACCACTGAGGCCGGGTAACCTGGGCAACCGGGGTATCGCATACATGACCAATCAAGCCCCGGTACATCATCAGCTGGCCAATAAGCAACAGCATAATCTCATCGCAGCCAATCAGCAGCCTCATCACCCGGGCCTGAATGCGATGCAGAAGAGACGAGCTCTCATGGAGCGCAGCATGACCACAGTGGCTCCGCTGGAGGACACTTTCCTGACCATGATGGTGTTCCGCATAGGAATTCCTGATATCAAACAAACAGTAGGTGCATGTTTCATTAAAATCACTATAGCCAAACACTGTACAAACATATTTAATGAATGAAGATACATATAAAGAAAGCTACAAATCCCAGGTTCTTCTTGACCCCTAATTGGAAATTGATTTGAATCTAAAAAAATCCTACGATTCAGAAAAGTCGAGTCAGTAGCACACAGTTCAGAGTTCAGTTCCTGATATCTAACATTTTAAAGAATTAACTGTCAAATTCAAACATTTTAAAGTTTAGTTATCTGTTGTATGTGAAAAAGTCTCCCTGGCAAACAGGGCACTGACTGGAGGTCTTTCCAAATGAGGAAGTAGTTCAAGCCAAGTCTCTCTGGATTTACTGCCTCGGAGAGAGATAGCTTTAATCCGGCAAATAGAATTTAAAAAATAATCACAGCTCAGCTTACATTATAATGTAAAGGCAGTAATGCATCTGGCTTATATAACCTTCAGTGACTTGATGTTTGTCCAACAGACAGAAAATACCAAAGTTGCTAAAATCGTTTTTGTAATGACAGAGTTTATTTGTACTTCATCTCATCATGTTGGTATGTACTGTAGATTTGTGACAATTTTTCAATACAACCACCAACCAATCCCAAGTGATTATTTTTCATATCACGCCAGCTCTTGGTTGCTGTGTTCATCCTTAGTTTTTCTACCCCAACTTTGTTTTTCAGCTTGCTCAGCTGATTCAAAATTGTTTTCCTTCTAAACCAATCTTCAAACTAAGACAGTCGTTTTGCTGCAGTGTTGACTTCACATCTGTTTCAAATTAGTCGCTGAGAAGAACCCCTGGGTTCTTAATGCATACATCTTTTACATTAGCCAAATAGTGTGCGGCACTGTACAAACACGTCTCTTATTTCAAAGCATTTACATTCCAGTCATCCCACGAGTCGAGGATGCATCCCAAAAGGAAGTAATAAAAAAATACAGCACTTGACTTGTGTTGAGCAACTTGCGAGGGCAGACATATTCAGTTAACAACACCATGTAAGCATCTGCCCTGGGTTGGATATGCTCATAATTAGTTTTCAAAACTGAAGTTAGTATCAATTCACACTTCAAGCAGCTCTTGGCTGTACGGTGGTGGCAGGTGAGAATTGACAAGCCCACACGCCATATCCAGGTGAGAATGGGTGCCCCGTTGTAACCCATCTTCCTTTCTCCATTTTCAACTCCCTGAACATGCCGATTGTTCTACATGTCAGCTAATCTGCCCTCAATATAACAGTAATTGCTAATTATCTAATAGGTTTTTAATGAGTTTGGGGAGAGCTGGGGAAGTGAGTGACGCTGTAAAGGAGGGAATATGAGGAAGGCATCTGTGTTGCTCTTAGTTCTCAGCCACAGGCATCATATTCAGCTCAGCACACCACTGACAAACACACCCAAACCTCGCAGCTGAAATGCTATTGAACTGAATTAAAGAGAGATGAAGAGAGGGGCTGAATATTTGGAGCTAGTTAAAGAGAGTGAGCGAGGAATTGAACGCTGTAAAGAGAGAGATGAGGAATGAATAAGCAAAGAAGAAGATATATGCATTTACATAAACCATCATACTGCACAGGGATGGTCTAAATAACTCTCCTGAGTGGGGACAAGTAGTGCCCGAAAGATCTCAGAAAATCCTTGATTGTACAAAAGAGAACGATGGGGAGAGAAGTGTCACAGTAATATACAGTATGCATTACATTACTTCTCTCCCAGGGATTAGCCACTAGATCTCCCTCTCCTTCAAACACACACACACACACACACGCTGTAGGAATATATACACTACGCTGCACAATTACACTCCCATAAGAATGCACGAACACACGCACACATATATTTTACAACTCACTTATATCCGTGCACATACACAGACGCACATCCTCATCATGTGGTGTACCTCCCAGGGACCACCAAGACATTGCTACGGCAACGGGTGCCTGCCTTCACTAATGAACCGGTTGCCATGCCAATGGAGTTGGCTACACTATCAAATAGTGCAGCCTAGTTAGGAGGGGGGGGTGGAGGGGCAATGTGGAGGGTGGGGGCTCCAGGGGCGCAGAGGGGACATGGAAGTGTGCTGAGCTGTGCAAATTTTACTTACAGTTCTCTGAAACGGAACAATAGCATGGATGCAGACATCTCATTCAGACTTCTCAGCCCTGTTGTTAAAGCCCTGCTGCCGATCGGCTCTAAACTTTAATAAGAAAAGGACAAAAAACAGATTGGTCTTTCTGTGGAAATGCAAGAAAATGGAATAATGCGAGGAAATGGGTAGTGCACAAATCACCATGAAATCTAGTTAGGCATACTGAATACACAAAACACATCCGAGGTCTTTTTTCATCATGGCCTCTGAGCCTCCGGTGTATCACACACAGACATACAGACACACACACACAGTTTTTCTCTCCAAACTAGTTTGTTCTTTCTCCTCTGGATTGTGGTGCATATCTGGCATTATGCATGCAGAGATCAAAGAGGAAAATAATGAAAGGGAAATATTTATCCCAGTATAGAATCTTTACTTCTTCAGTAGGGGTAAAGGGAAAAAGTGATGTGAAAACAGATGTGAGCCAGACTCAAATATCCTGATAACAAAAGGACATGAATGTAGTAGATGATTATTTATTTAAAAAGAATGCATTCATATTCTGCACACGCCACATTCTCATCATCATTCACCAACTGATGCTAAAACTGTCATGCTACAATTTTATTCCATTAAAATAAAACGCCATTGGCTAAATATTCGACCAACCTGACAAAGTGTGGCTGAAATTGTAGGTATTAATGTATTTGCAGTGTTTCTTTTAGAATTTTTTTCAGCAGCGGTGTTTCTCTGTCCGTGTCCATGAGAATCCGACGTTAACCTGTATTCATGCAAATGAGAATAGTTTCAAATTAAATGACCTTGGAATCCTTACAGACAGGATTATACATTTTGTATTTTTGTCTCAATCTACAGTTTTTCTGTAGAAAATATTTTAAAAATGTAATGCCGCAACACAGAAATTTACTCACACCTTTTATTTATTTACAAGTCAAAAGACTTAATAACACAGCCTACTTCCAGCCTGTGAGCATTTGATTTTTCTGGACTATTTGTAGAAAAGCTCCAGAGCTCTTCTGTAGTGGAACTCAGCAGTGGGGCGGCCATTGATGCTCTCCCTGTAGACTGTTCTCAGGTCAGTCTTAAAGAAATACAACAAGTACTTGTGGAAATCATGAGGGTGAGGCAAGAAATAAATGAATAATGAATTTTATTAAAATGATCCTCTTCAGTGAGGAAAGGTCTCTAGATCCTGCTCCTCACTCCTCTCTCTCTGCTCCTCTGCACACACAGACAAGCAGCTAATTAACGCAGCTAGAGCTCCTTAGCAGCTAAAAAAATGTACTGTACGTTAGCTTGAGAGGCTGTAGCATTTATTAACTGAAAGACTAAAACTACATTTTCTGTCAGCTTCTTGCTCATCTTTCCTGCTGTAACGTTGCTGCTTCATTTTTACCACTTCACCGTCACTTTCTCTGCCTGCTGACTTGTTGCACACTGCCATAAGGAGCCATGTCCTCCACCCATTATATCGCCAGTAATATTGCGCATAGCTCCACTATGCTTAAATAATCTGATGTTCTCATTGACATTGTGATATGATGACTGGGAATCACCACAGCTGTGTCTCTTGCTCCTGTTATCGGAGCTCTTTTGATCCATCTGTGTATATGTAAACATAGTCCCACTCCCCATACTTTCCATCTGCGTAGTTATAAAATTCCTGGACTAGATCCACTGTTTCATTTCTTCTTTTAATGTTCCATATTTTTAGATCTACACTTGTTTCTTGTATATATTTTAATGAAGTAAAGTCAGAAGTTAGCTCCCCATTCTAACACTCCCAGCCAAACTCTTCATGACATTCAGTAGGCCTACTCCCTTACTTCTCTTGCCTTTACATGTTCTCTCCACGTTAATCTTTAATCAAAAATCAAGCCCAGGAATCGAAAACTATTTGCTCTTTCTAAGTTCTTTCCATATAAGTTTAACTTTATTTTCACTTATTTTCTTTTTTGAGAAGAACATTACTTTACTTTTTTGCACTGAAAACTTAAAACCCGATTCTGCTACTGCTGCTTTCCACTTGGTCTATCCCCTCCGGTAATTTCTTTATATGATCTATGTTGCCTCCCCTCTTCTACTTGCTACTCTAACACACAGTGTTGTGGGCGCCCTGGTAATTCACAAGGTAAACCGTGATCCCCATGTACCGAGACTCAGTGGCAGCTGGTGCCATATTCAGTCAGTTTCAGAAACCATCCCATCCCGAGACAGTTTAACACAAACTGCAGGATACCAGTGCTCTGTGAAATAATAAGTAATTATTTAATGCCAATATAAAAATGTGAGGCATTCTTATACAAAAATAAACACTACACAATCACAAGCTTTACATGTAAACCAGAACTTGTAAACATTTGACGTATCAATTGCTAACAAAGCATAACATGTTGGAAAGGCTGTTGACTTTTACACCTGTGCCCCGTTTGACAGGTGATCAGCTGCACTGCTGAGCACATGAAACGGTGCCGTTAGTAGTTAATAGAACAATATACAATAACATCAAATTATATAGATTAATAAATGTTTATATGAACTGTTTCACTGTATAAAGGATGTATAATATAGAAATGTATATCAAGAGATTGAACTCAAATGACATTATGGTCAGGTTGATCTGGGCCCAGCGCTTTCACACGTAGTTTGTCCGGTAAAGTTCTCCTCTCAAATGGATACTGAAGGAGTGATTTTTCCGTAGTGAGGTTTGGGTCTTGGAGGATACCATTACGTACTCCATTGTCATGTAGAATAGCGCTTGGACGTAGCGGACCTGACTTTGAGTAAGGTCTAGCTGCAGCCAGGGCCGCTACAAACCACGCCCCAGGTGGCTGTAGAGGCCCATAGCATTTAGAAAGTAAACAGAAGGGAAACAAAGCAATAAGGTGCGCTCCAGAAATGCTGTGATGTTGGTCTATAGGAGAATCTATGGGGGAATAAAGCTCATACTTTTTTGAAAAGAAATAAAGGATTAAAGCAAAAATATATTGCTTACCCTACACTGTCCATTAAATTCATACAAAAGTTACTGAACTACAATTGCAGGAATAAAAACCTATTTCATCAAATCTGCATGCATACATATCTTCACATAACTTTTAAACTTTTACAAAATCAGATTATGCTTGTTGCATTGTTCCCTTGTCAAGTTCAAACACAGGACCCTATTTTCTAATGTTTTTGTGCGTTTAAATGACAAATCAGGAAAACAACTTTGAATTGGTCTACTAGGAACAGGCAGCTGCAACTAGAAACAGACTTACTGTTCTTTCCAAAGCAACCAGACTGCATTACAAGAAACTTATTTTGTAACTGTACACCACACTTCAATCAAACTTCACCAACACACATATTACCGAAACTATTCAGTTTGATATGTTGAGTTAAATTAAAATTAAAAATATTCTGCGTCTACGTGCCGTGTTCCCCCACTGCTTCGACACAAAATGGGTTTGCTTACCTTACGGACATTTACAGTGTATTGAGTTTGAAGAAATGTGTTTTTACAAATGGAGTCCGCTGTCTTTGAAAAACAGTCATTAATGCTCTTTCTTCCTAACAAAAGATGTCTTAAATGTTACATTAAACATCAACATCTTCCCAAAATGTCAAAATAATATAAACGTGTCTTACCTGAACCACCATTGCCATCTGGTCTTGCAACAGGCAGGTGTGGTTTGTATGGGCGTGGTTTGTATGGGTGTGGTTTACGGTATTGTTGGCTGACTTTAGCCATAGCTGGAATGGGGCGATAAAATAATCGTCCTTTCTGGAGTATATTTGATGATGCTGATTGGCTAAATCGCATGTCAAATGTTCATACCTTAAATTAGCGATCGGTTTAACCTGCATATACCCGCCTCCTCAGGGCGATTTCTCCAGAGCTGCTGAGACATGCAGACATTACAAGGGAGAGCATATTGCTGCGCAGTGGATTTTCTATCATATTTTGCACATATTAAAGGATTTATTATTTAAACACACTAATATTGAAAATATGAATGATTTAATATTATTATTATTTGTAATTTTATTTTTGTGGCTCAGGGAGGGCGGCACCCTACCGCCTCTATTGGCCAGCCGCCACTGCCAAGACTGAAGTCCTCCGCAGTGGCTCAAGTTGCTGAATGTGGTCCCCTCTCTCTTTCTCCCTTTCCTGTCTGTCTTCAACTACATTGTCAAATAAATGTGGCCGCCCCCTCTAACATCAGAATAGAAGTGCCTGACTGACATCTAGTAGAAGCATGAAATATGAAATATGAAGCATAAAATGGAATTACTCCAATACAGGTAACTCATAACTGTACTCAGGTACAGCGCTTGAGGTAAATGTAGCTAGTTTGTAGCTTGACTACAGCCGATCAGGTGCTTGGCTATTTTGATTGCCTGATTGTGTGGAACTACTAGCATGATTATTTTAAGTGCTTACTGGAATGTGCTCCAACCTCAATCCAACCACCACATTTTATGTTGATTAAACCAAATTATGAAATATATTTTCTTATTTACCTGTAGTGAGAACACCAATATGTTTGTGGCACTTAAAGCATTGAAAAAAAAGGTTCAGCAGCAACATCTGTTTCTAGAAACCGTGTCCTTATTGCTTTAGATCACTGGTTCCCAACCTGGTGGTCCTGAATCCCACTAGGGGTCGGTAAAGGCTCATGGGGGCTTGCAAGCCCTTCTAGAGACTCTCTGCTAAACAGCCTCGTCATGCATTAGGAAAGTCTGCAGCCAAAATAACCAAAGAACTCATAGAATAATGGAAAGATATTGCTGAATTTGTCAAAAAAAAATATGACATGCATATTCAGAATGATTTTTAAAAAATAATAACACAGACAGAATTGTATTAAAAGTCTTAAAACTATCAGAAAAACTAATTATTGATAAAATAATCTGCTTGAAATACCTTCAAAAACTTTTGACACGTTTGACATCTGCATTTATTGCATTCACTGTTCTGTACTGTCATTGTTGTGCATTGATTATAATATGAAATATCCATAAAATATGTCATCTAGCCAGTCATAGTCAGGCATTTTCACAATGTAGTATTTGTACTTTTTCTTAACGGAAGGATCTGAACAACTTCTTCACACCACTGATACATCCTGTTTCCAGCGCAGGTGTATATGAGCCAAACATTAGTACATTTCCACCTCTGAGGCCTCTGACCTCCATGCTGCCCTGTGCTCTCTCTCTGTGCCTCTCAGAGGTGTCTCCAGTTTGACCCGGACTGCACAGTGTGGAACGCCAAGCAGCAGATCATCTGCTCCCTCAGCGAATCGCTGTGGGACGTGTACAACTACGGCCTCTTCCAGCCGGCTGGAGATGGACGAGATGCCAAGTTCCTGGAGGAGGAGCGGGCTCTGCGAGACTACTCACAGTCCTTTGAGAAAGGGGTGCCATACCTGGAGGTATGGAGGTAGAAATGGTGTGAAAGTGACTCAGTGTGCAAGTATCCCCATAGCGTCAACAAGCCCCCAGAGAATTTTGACCAGTGCTAAACGATGAGTCTGATATTGGAATTGAATTGAAGTATTTGAGTTTTTAATATGGTATTTCTACAGATAACTATTAACTAACATTGTCTATTCATTTTATTTCACTAAATGAAAATTGAAATGCAGTTTCAGAGATTTCTCCACACTGCCATGAATAACAACCTGGAGGGGAAATGTATTTATTAACAGACTGACAGATTTATATAGAGCAAAAAAGTTCAACAACATCAGCAGCTAGCACTTTCAAAACAAACAATTGCTCATAAAATCTATAAGGAATTAAAATATTAGTTTTTATTTGAATTCCCACATTCAGCACAGCAAATTAATTATTAACACATCTTGACAAAAAATAATATCCGCCTCATGGATGTAATTGCATTCTGAAGATTATATAACCTACAAATGCAATTTTATTTCTCCACTTTTTTGGAAGTGAGCTGGCAAGATGACATCAATATAAAGCTGTCATGCTGTTGTACAATTATCTCACAGTGCCCTCTGGTGGTCCAGCTGCTGCAAATGTTGATGAGCTGGGGTGGGGCTGAAAGAGTATCCTGCACTCAGGGTTTGGCCTCAAATCAGAGCGTGTACATACTTGACAAGGTTCCAGATGAGGACATGTCTGTGTAGTGATGAGGCCTTGTAACTAAATTCTGATCCACAGCAGAATGTGTCTCCACAAGTGTGTGTATTTATAGCATGAGTAAACCCATTTTGATCGCCAGAGCTCATCACTCAGTGTTTATTCTCTGTTACAGTCATCTCTGGATGTTAGTTCTTACTGTGTACCACCACTTATTCATATGCACATTATAGTTAGTTTATTGTCAGTATTCGCTCATTTATCTTGGCAAAACGCACCTTTGATTCTTGAAATAGCCGTATGAGATGCAGTATGTGCTTTAGCTCAGCTGTCAGCTGCTGGATTGGAGCTTAAAGACTCCTCCTCTCACCTCCACTCCCCTCAGTCTGTAAATGGCGTCCCATCACAGTACAGCACTGATGTGGAGACGGCAGATCCTGTCAGGTGGTTTTCATTGACGTGGTCTTCCATTCACAGAGGAAGTGGAAAGCATACCCACCTGAACTCAGTTTACTCATCTTTTGAAGGATGTTATGTTTATGACTCAGTGGATTTTTTGAAGAATGATTCTCCAGGCTACGTTTTAATTCAGTGTTTTTCATTTCACTGCTTTTATTCCTGGCAGAAGAAAGAAACCTCTGAACCATTTAGACAAACCCATAAGAACAATCTGTGAAACACTGCTGCCTGTACAAGATTTCATTTATTTACAGTTTAATATTTTATTTTAATATTTAAACAAATAGAAGTACAAATACAAGTTATTGTTTCTGGTTAGGATGTAACCTCCATCAAATCATGGTGTAGGTACCAAAATAGCCTGTCAGGGTATATTATCAGTTAGTACATTGAAATGTAGCTCTACAATGTATTTTATGTCAAATACTGTGACATATATGGACATTTTTAGTGGTAATTTTTGCTGTGGTTAAAAGAAAACTGTAAATTAAATACATATTTGTTTTTAAACAAACCTGCATGCACCTTATTTTATTCTAATTCATCCACTGGATCTGCATGTATTCAAGTGGCAGGTTTAACTTATTCAGCCTTACACGTGATGAAGCTTTTCCCTAGAGACAGGCTAACAAATATGACCACATATTTTAAAGAAATAAATCATGGAGCGGTTCCAAACACTCTGAGTGGGAGAGTGAGTTTCTGGAAAGAGTGAGAGAGTTTAGCTGCAGTTATAACAAGAATAACGGCGCTTTCTGTGCTTTAAAGCTGCAATGCTGAAATTAACTAAACTTAATTATCTGCTCAAAAAGCGCAAGCCAGCATTCTATGAACCAAAGAAATCAATTTTTAATTAAATCTTCATCCCTCCTTGTTTATACAGTAAAACACCGTTTCAGATTAACAGCACAAATAAAAATCTTTTTGTTATTTCGTCAATGTACGCTATTACTGATAAACTGAGTTGTGTTGCAGTATGATGATGAATCACAGTTTTCACACGTATCTTTTTCTGGTCCTCAGTTTAGGTACAAAACCAGAGTTTATAAACAGACAAATCTGGATGAAAAGGCTCTCTCCAAACTCAGCACAAAGGTATTTCTTACTCATGTCTCCTGGACACTGCTGCTGCTGCACAGTATTCATTTCCACTCACTGACATCCTTCCTCTTCTATACCTCTCAGGCCAGTCTGAAAAAGTTCCTGGATTACATCCAGACAGGAGCAGTAGAGAAAATGACAAAAGTCCTTGATAAAGGTCTTGATCCAAATTTCCATGACCCTGACACTGGAGGTGAGTTTGGCACAACCCTGTGTGTTCTCATTGTGGAAATGACATTTCTGAAGATTCATTCCTTGAAGTGGTTTTGAGTCATGATATGACATTTTATAAGAGGGTGGACTTTCACTTTCACCTTTCTACCTCCCATCCTGTCTGACCCTCCCACCCCCTTCTGTGGGTCAGAGACCCCGCTCTCTGTGTCTGTGCAGTCAGGCCTGCCGGTGGAGGGCATCAGGGTGCTGGTTCAGGGCGGTGCTCATTTGGATTTTAGAAACAGAGAAGGCTTAACACCGGTGCACAAAGCTGTTCGGGCTCAAAATCACGCTGGGCTGCTGGTAAGAATTTTATATTAAAGTTGCATGCATGCATAAATTGAATGACTGTTATAAGAACAAGAAGTGTATAAGAAGTAGATGAATGATCAAATGAGCTGTTCTTTTACTTTGAACAATGCTCCTGCAATGGCCAATAGAAACCTTTATGAAGCTCCGGTAGCTATCTTATGTTGCTTTCAATGACCACACATCAAAGCCACTTTTACAGTTGACCACCTTTGTAAAAGTGTTTCTTCGCCAGGAATATATTTCATTAATTGTAATAAAAGATCATAATTATAATGTGTTTATCCTTGTTGCATCATCAGCATTTAGTGTAACACTGGCAGTAATCTGGTAGTAAGTATGAGATGAGAGAATATATGCATATATAATCGACTTAGGCGTGTAACTGTATCATCCTGTTGAAACTGAATTCATCAACAGCAGCATCACAATTAAAATAAGGTCCAGCTATATACCTAATTCTATATTTCTCCTCCTTTATCAGCATATTTCATACATATACATATTCTGCTTGTGTAGATAGGAAAATATCTACATAATCAGAATGCATACATGCAACTACATTAGAAGAAATATAGAAATACTTTACTTTTGTCTTTCCAGGCTCTCTTGTCCCTCGGAGCTTCTCCAAACTATAGAGACCGCTGTGGCCTGACCCCGCTGTACCACACTGTACTGACAGGGGGCGACACTTCCTGTTGCGAGACCTTGCTGTACTACAGGGCGAGGCTAGGGACAAGGGACGAGAATGGCTGGGACGAGTCCCATCAGGTACCAGTTTACAGTTTAAGATTTTAGACTTAGAATAAACTCAAATACAAATCTATCTATCTATCTATCTATCTATCTATCTATCTATCTATCTATCTATCTATCTATCTATCTATCTGCCTGTCTGTCTGTCTGAATGTCTGTATATCTATGGTTTCCTTTCATATTTTCATGTACAGCATCTCTGGTCTTTGTCTCTCATCATGTAAACTGAAGCAATGCACCATCATCTCCCTGTCTTATCTCTGTGGTTGATGTCATGTACCATCTCCCTCAGTCTCTCTCAGCATTTTCTCGCACTCCTCACCTCTGTGCCTTCCTCACTCGTCTCTCCATTCTCTCTCCTTCCTCCCCTCCTTCTCTCTTTCTATAGCTCAGGGATGAAGAGGAGTTTGGAATGGAAGAAATACATAAGGTACCCTTCATCCTCCCATCTCATCACCCCCACCAGCCTTTCAGAGGAAAAGGCACTGGGAATTGATTTCTTAAAATATAGACAAACTGAATGACCACATAGTTTGCCTAAACCTGGTTAAATCTGGGTCGTCTCAAGCTGAGTCCAGTTCAGAAAGAGCATTGGATATCATCTCTTTCTTACTGTAGATCTGGGTGCATTGCCTACATTATGTCTCTGTGACATTCTGGTAAATTTGCGTTTGTGCTGCGAGCCGGTTGTCATGGTATTTTATTTTGGTTTTGCCGTGCTCTGTGTTTTCTTTCTTTACTTTGTACATATCTTGTGATATTTTAGTCCCTGCAGAAAAATATGAGGAAACCTCACAGGCTGCTGAAGGCTCATTTCTGTTGTTTTAATGTTTTTTATTTCCTTTCTTTTCCACCACGGTGCAATGTAATTGGCTCTGACCTGTTTTTTTTTTTTTTTTCTGTAAGAGTAATCTAAATGTGGATGTAAAACATATTATTTCCTGTTCTCTCTCTTTGCATCTCCTTTGCAATATCTTTCATCCTCTTCCCTTTTGTGCCTAATTCTATTGTGCTGGAACAGTCCTATTTGAAATCACTCTCTCCACTTTAAATTGTCTCTTTCTATATTTTATAATACTGACAATTTGTGGATAATGCTATCACACTCTTGACACTGAAAGGCGTGCCAGAATGGCTTTGCCCAGCACTTGGAGCATCTGCTGTTTTATGGCGCAGACACGTCTTCTCAAAATGCCTCAGGGAACAGTGCACTTCACATTTCTGCCCTGTACAACAAGGCAAGTATGGAAACAGATCCCTTATATGATACATTTATTACCATAATTATTATTATGCTGTTTTTTATAAACACTCTGATCTCTCTGAATGAGCAGGAAAGCTGTGTCCGCGTTCTGCTGTACAGGGGAGCAAATAAGGAGGCAAAGAACAACCATGGTCAGACCCCTTTTCAGGTAAATGGTTTAACTATCAGTTAATACTGTATGCATTTTTATTATGATTTCTGTAAAATTGTATTTGTAGAGTAGTTTTGACTAAAAGTTTTGTAACAAATTAAAACAGAAAAAGGAGACGGCTCAATAACAAAATAAAAAGCAACAATTTCAATGGTTGTTTTTGTGTTTGCAGCTAGCTATAATGTCTGGACACTTTGAACTCGGGGAAATCATCAAAAACCACAAAGATTCTGACGTAGGTAAGATTTCATTCCAAACTCTCTTTGAGGGGGCTATGAAGTGTTACAGTTCCCAACATCAACTTCTACCTTCCTGAATCTATAATGTATTTTCCCTCACAATCTCCCTTCTTTACCCCTAACAATCTACCTAATTTCTCCCTCCATTTCATCCCTTCACATCAAACCCCACTGACCTTCCTCACTTCTCCTCACTCGTCACCTCTGAACCTTCACCTGTAAACCTCACAACTCCATCTTCAGTGCCCTTTTTGGAATCGCCAAAGTATGTTCCCAAGCGGAAAGAGAGCGCCCATACTCTTCCTCTACCCTCACTTCATTCCCACCCCCTACTGCGTGCTAACAGCGATAACAGCATGCCTCAGACTGACCCTCTGGCCCAGCCCAACAGGGCTGCAACAAATCCCAACCCAGGACAGGTACTCATGACCATTAGGTGGATGCTCATCTGCTGTCTCAGACGTTTACTTATAGTAAGTCACAAGATCAGTTTTGGCGCTCTTGTCAATATGGGACTTGGTGTGTTTCTGCAGAGCCAGCGCAGGGCGTCCATCGGTATGAGAAGCTCCAGCAGCCCCAGAACTCGTACCCGCTCCCCATCTAGAGGGAGAGGAGGCCAGAGTGATACAGAGGAGAGGCACCGGCAGCCAAGAGGCAGACAGGGGTAAGGAGCCTGTGGAGGGAAGATATACTTTGTACATGAAGAGAGGGAGAATGTGGTTCTTATTCTAACTACTGTAAGTCCTTGAGGACATCTACTAACAAGGGTCATACTCTGCAGTTACCATCAGCTGTATGCAGGAAAATTACTGTCTCAGTTGCATACTGTGTAGTATTTTTAACTCCAAGAATGTCATATTTTGAGTGTGGTATTGATGGACATAGAATTTTTAAAAATGTCAGTCAGTGCTGCAATAGCTCCAGTGATAACTAGCAATAAACAAGCCTTTACAAGAGCCTGCAGCCATGCTAGCAGCTCTGTGAGGCTGTGCAGTGGTGCTTTGAGCTAAATGGTAGCATTAGCATAAACCAAAGTATTGGACAAATTAAAATTAAATATATCTTGACATGATGATGGTGCCATATGCATTATATCACCCTAGGCAGTGGGATTCATCATCTAAGAGCTATGAATGTCTATATGCTAGTTGATGAGATATTTCAGTCTGGACCAAAGTGATGGACTGAGCGTCATTTCCATCTGTAGAGCCATAAAATAAATCAAAAACAAATATTGGTCGCTATCGCTATTTGTGACATATTTTATTTTTTAATTAGCAATACTTTTCTGAAGTTGCAGGTTGGCTGACATCCTCCTACACATGCTTTACATTACGTCACATTAGTACATAACTCATTACACTAATTCCTTGGATACTTATGAGTATTATTATTCTGTTTCAGTTGTTAGCATTCTCTGTGTGCATAAAATACATACAGTGCACTGAATCCTAGACACTGTTTGTAACACAAGAATGCTGCATGTATTTTTACTGTTTGTATGACTGATTAGTATGACTCAGTGCCTGACTGTCTCTGATGTAGCCTGACGAGCTGTATGTTGTCTCACTTTGTCTCACTTGTTTTTCCACAGTGTGTGACACAGTCTTATCTCTCGGCTTTAGAAGACACACTCTCTCTCTCTCTCTCTCTCTCTCTCTCTCTGTTCTTTCCCTGTAGTGCAACCTCAGCGGGCAGTGGGGGAGGTCAGATGAAGCGTATGTACAGTGCAGTGCCAGGACGGGTTTATGTGGCCACTCGTGCCCACTCTGCTAGTGGAGACAAAGAGCTCTCACTTAGCAAAGGGGACAAAGTTAAAGGTGAGATTCAGCCTAATTATGCAAATGGTGAAATATGAGGGAAAAATCTGCCCTGCAAGATAAAATTACTGTTATCAAAATGCAGAAAACATTTAAGCTATTGTACCTAAAACCAATGGTGAAATATAACTCAGTACATTTATTCAAGTACTGTACCGAAATACAAATTTGATGCATCTGTATTTTACTCTAGTCTTTTCTTTTCATGCCACTTTCTACTTCAACTTTGCTAGATTTCAATGGGACATATTGTACTTCTACTTATACTATAGTATGTACTGTATATATTACTAAATGAGATGTGTTGTTTTAAATTAATCTATCCAACAGTATATACAAGTACAGCCTAAATGATTGGTCCAAGTACCCAGCAGACAGAAAATTAACTCACAACTATTTTGATGATTGATTTAATGCCAAATCAAGCACTGGGGAAGTGTTAGTGTATGTTTCCTGAATATTTTAGGATTTCTTACAAATCAAATAATCAAGCCTCTTGGGTAGAGAAAATTATCAGCAGATAATTTGCTGCAGTGCTATACATTTTTTAAAATAAGCTCCAACTAGCTTCAACCAACTGCAACACTAAAGTTGTGGTTTTACAGTACTTAAACGCATGAATAACAATAAGGTAATGATCCTGTATGATAGTCACAGAGGATGTCTTTCTACATTGACTTTTAATACAAGTACATTTTCCTGATTATACTTGTTAAATTTTACACTGCTTGTGCATACTTGTAACAAAGTATTCTTACAGTGTGGTTTTAGAGCTATAACTCTGTCTGAATGCTTCTTCCTTTCACTCACTGTCTAAAACATCAACAGCAAGGAGATGATTATGGGAAGAGAGGACTGTAAACAAGAGAAATGAGAAGCACCGGCAGATGCATCCAGTGATCACAAAGCAATGCATGTTCCTCTTCCTATCCATTCTCAGTGGATTGTATGATGTTATTATAAAGAAGGTAGCTAAAGGTAAACAATGAATGCGGAGGAAAGGTAGATAACAGTGTTTGTGACAGTGGATTTATGATCCAAATTAAAGTCTGTCTATGTCTGTCTGTTTATCTGTCTCAGTGCTGAGTGTAGGAGAGGGAGGATACTGGGAAGGAACGGTGAAAGGTCGCACTGGCTGGTTTCCTTCAGACTGCGTGGAAGAAGTGGCAGGTGCCACCAAAGACAGTCGAATAGGTAAGACATAACTGGTGAGAGCTTCACCTCGCTATTTTATTTTAACATATTGTTATGTCCATGGCGAATGTTTACCCTGATTATAAATCTCCTTTTAGTTTTGTGGTAAAACGTTAAGTCATACTTTAAAATGTGCCTTATTTCTTTTTTTAATCACTTAATTTGTTGTTAATAATTTTGAGATCATTCTCATAAGGTTAGCAACGTCAAGAGCTGGGTTAACAAGACACATACGAATCATACATAGAGTACCACAGCTTTGAGAAAGGGCATGCTGTAAAATAGGTTGCATTCTCCCTCAGGCGAGAATTATCCTTTAAGTCACTGTAACACCCAGCACATGTCACACTCATGTTTACCAGCAGGCCCTTTTAAACAGGATACACTGACACATGTACAGCACAGACATTCACTTTTCTCCTATTTTCACAGCTGCACTGTTCGCGCAGCAAGCAAACCATATGCCACATGGAAGACAAATAAAAAAAAGGGGTGTAAATGTATTTGATTCATTTGTGTGTCGAGCTGAAGAACAACACTTCTGCAAAAAGACAGAAGGTGACGTGACGGAAGCTGAAAGTTTAAACTGAGCATATGTTTTGTCTGCACGTGTCTTGCAGAGACGCGCAGCGAGAAAGCCAAGAGGAAGCTTTTCCGTAACGTCACTGTCGGAGCCTATGATGGCACTGATGGCCCCAGGTAAGAAAAAAGATGCCCTGACCCTTACAACCTGTCATCAGTTGATAAGTAAGGTGGAGCAGAAAACAATAATCTTTCAGCTTCAGTAAAACAACACCACTACCTTTAAGTAAAAGTGTAAATATGAGGGTGCATGTGTGTCATACTGTCCCTGACTTGTCTCCCAGTGCCTGCTGGAACAGGCCCCGGCCCCTCACAACCCTTTAACAGCATACCAGTTTAAGAAATAGATGGATAATAAAACTAACTGAAACTGTGGGCAGAAACTGAACTGTCTGCTCTCTGGGTTTATTACTGTAAGGTAAGACTGCAAGGCCAGTCAAGGTGATTGAAATAGTATATATGTGTGTGTGTGTGTGTGTGTGTGTGTGTGTACAAGTTCACTTGTTTCACGCATTGTGCTTTCATGTCTTCCTGCGTGCCGCATGTGTCTGTTTTCTGCTGATCCCGAGCACCGCTTGTTCTTTATTGTTTCGCCGCGTGAACACGTCAGCGATGAAAGCACAAAGAGCAGCCATGTCATTTTCAGCTCTGCCCCTTTTTGGCTCCTCCAGACAAATGCACTTGTCTCTTTGATACCTCCATCCACATGCCTCTCTCTCTCTCTCTCTCTCTCTCTCTCTCTCCTCTCCGGTTGCTTGTTTACACTGAACACAATAATGCCATAATGAAAGGTAGAGGGGGGGGTTGTTTCTCCTCCTCCGTGGCATCTGTCTGAAGCTGCAGCTCAGCCCTGGGCAGCTGCAACTGTGCGTTATGAAGCTATGCATGTTTGTTTGAGAGTTGGCGTGCATGTGAATATGCCTGTGTGCGTCTTTGCGCGTACATACATCATCCTGCTGATGAGTCATGAGGAGGCTGAAACACCAAGCGTTGCTTAGGTCCCCAGGCTTGTGAGAAGGACTTACCAGCCGCCACCCGGGGGTTTTACAGCCTCTTACACATTGTAGCTGACATTACCCTTGTGCTGAGAAGCTCTCGCTGTCATTCAAAAAAGGCATTCACGTTAATGCAGCTGTTCTTGTGTTCTAAATGGAAATAGCAGCCGCCGGGGTTATATTACCTGTGCTAAGTTGGTTAAGCGTAATTGTAGCACCGTGGTGAAGTGGTGCTCAATTAAGAGCAAGGTGATCCGGAGCATGTTCCCTCACTGCAGGGAGAATGTCAATTACTATTTCAGAGAGAGGAAGAGTGTTTGTCAGCCTGTGTGGCGATGACAGCTCTGCTTTAGAGGAGAGGAGGGAGGAAAGTTTGCAAATGTGTGTGTGTGCGCGAGTAAATCCAGGGCGAGAATCAGCTGTTAGTATATCTGTGATACACCAGTCAGTGGATGTGCAAATGCACTGTCTCTCTCTCTGTCACCTTACATTTATACCCATCCCCCGCACCCCCACCCCGCAAATCCCGCTCTCCATCTCTCCTATTTTGCTACCAAACCCTCTTCCTGTCATGTACCAGCACCCTCACACACAATTCACCCTCTCCCCGTTGTGATAATCGCTGGCATTCTCTCTCTCTCTCTCTCTCTCTCTCCTTCACATTGTCTTTCTCTCGTCTGAAGTATGCGGGGTGCAGACCAGCACGCTGTCTCTCTCCCTCTCATTCCCCACCTCTCTTGCTCTCTCTCCTCCACTCTCGCGGCTCTCTCCGGCTGAGCTCTCGCTGGAAGACCGGGAGGAGGAGGAGGAGGGAGGAGGAGGGGAGGAGGAGGAGGAGGAGGAGGAGGAGGAGGTGGTGGAGAGCGCGCGATAGAGAGGAGGGGGGGACATGGCAATGGGGGGATGCGGAGAGAGAGATTTCTCTCTCTCCCTCTCTTCTTCGTGGCCGTCACTGGGCCCCAGAAACAGGAGCGTGTGGTTCATTTACAGGTAGCGGCTGTTTCCTCATTCATTGGCTGGCTATGGATGTGAGGAGAGGACAATGGAGAGAGGGGAGAGGTAGATGATGCTATTGAGAGGCCGTGCCTTTTCAAAGACAGACTAATAAGCTATGTATTCTGTGCGCGTGTGTGTGTCTCTGAGTGTGAGTGTGTGCATACGTGCGCGTGTCTTAGATTTGTATTTTTCCTATGCATGTGAATATTGGAAGTGGCTATTGAATGGAGACTCTGCAGCATGTTTATTTCTGTGTCTTCCACCCGTGTCTCTCTGAACGCTGTGTGCGTGTGTGTTAGTGCATGAAAGGAAGCACATATTGATGTATTTCAGTCAGACAGTGTGGGTGTATTTCATTCTCTTTGAGTCATGATTTCTTTAAGCAGATATTTTTCATTCACCAGCACTTCCCATTTATCCCTGTTCCTTTAAAAAACGCCACTGTCACATCCCTTTTTTTTTTTTTAACGTGTCACATTGTGTCATTAAAAACGTGAGCTGTTTTGACTGCACAGAAGGATGAAAGTGGATAAGTCAATAAGTGGCAAGAGTGCGGTCCTCTCTAGCTCTAATTTGAGATACCGGTCATATCTGTGCATGTCTGTGTGTGTGCATGCATTAGTGTTTGTGTTCGTGTGCATGCGACTATATACACTGGATGAAATATATGTGGTTTTCACATATGAGTGTATACGTCATAGTGCTTGATTGCCGTGGGAATATCTCCTCTGTACACATATTTATGTATTATGTATATGTACTGTACATCTATCTATCACATCTCCATCCACAGTGCGTGCCACTAACATCCGTCAAGCGCTTCACTTGTGGTGTGTGGGTATTGTCCCCACATAGCCGGTCTGTCTGCATGTTCTCTCAGCAGATGAATGGTTAAAAAGCTGCCTTTTTCTCAGTAATTGTGGATAGAAGAGAGGATGACTCAGGAGGGTACATAATAACTCTGGGCTCTAGTAGGCTTCCAGCTTCAATGCAGCCAGTTCAGAGAGAGTGTATCCTACAAACCAACAGAGATTAACCAGGGACATTTGCGCTTTTATTGGCCCGGCAGTAGCTGTGTGGTGACAGACGAGTTAAATAGCTTCAAGTATGTAAAGGAGATCAGGTGTGTTACTGCAAGGTGGGCTGAAACCCAACTTAGAACTACCTGGAGAACCAACACAGGTTATGTTCCCCCCCTTTGTAGAAGTAGATGGATGAAGAGCCCGATGGATCCGTCCACCCACTCCGTGTTACTTTGATCCTCAGAGAGGGAAAGCATGATGGAGGACAGGGTGAGAGAAAAAGGAATGAGGTGTGAGGAGCAGATGGCTGGAAGGCGGCTGTGCGTTGGCGAAACAGTAACATTGATGGAGAACACACAAGGGATGGACCTCAGTAGGGGAAAACTAGCGATCGTCTGTTCAGTGCTAAAGTTACGGCTTGGTGTCGAAGTCTGGATCTTCTGGCCTGTAGGCCAATGCTCATGACTCTGTTGGACCTCTGTGATTCCACAGCCAAACTTTATTAGATGCTCTGCCAGATTAAACACACAAAACCTTGCTGGGTCTGCACTGTAAGAGACAGTGTGGAATATAATATTATACTGTTATTGTTATTTTAGTGCCAGTATACACATGGGTGTTTCAGAAGCGGTGGAGGCAGAGTGAAGTTGGAGTGATGAGGTCCTCTGCCAGACCTTAAAAAAATTCTAATATACTGCCTAAAACCTAAAAGTAAATCAAAATGTTGGCATTTGTATATGATACATTCAAGTGGTTACACAGCCAAGCTACCCTGATGAATGTCTGGCTGCAGACCTTATTCCCAGACAGCCGATGAAACGGTTGTTTAGGTTACAGATAGTTAAGGTTGGATTTAGTGCCACAGTTTGAGGTTTTGGGTCAGACTCCAGCGAAGGAGGCAGAATTTGTATGAAGCCTGAGTGTAAGCCTGAAATCTTTACCTCAGCCCAAAAATGTCATTTACATTTGCTGGTTCTCCAGAAGTTCCCACTGTGAGCAAACTCACAATTCACCCTAACTTCCCATTTAAAAAAGGGAGGGACAAAAAACTGTATTCCCAGTGGAAATGATGTCCTTGAGTATACCCAGAGCGTTTTTACTGCATTGTTTTGGCAGCCAGGCTATCGCTGTAAATAAAGATAATTCCTCGAACAGGCCACTCATCCTGTTCACACACAGTTTAGCCCTTCTAGGAAATCAAATACGTTGATTTGTCAAGTGTCAGTGTGACTTAAGTTGAGCAGCACAAACTAACACAGAAATGAGACGCCTAGGAAAGAAATATCTGGAATTCCTCTTAAATCATACAGCTCTGCTCGAGCCCCGGGCTCGCTAACAGAATCAGGGTGAATTGACATTGTTAGAAAGTCAAGTCCAGAAATGAGTCATGAGATGTGGCTGTGTGTGTGTGGCAGTGTGGAGTCCATTTAACCAGCCCTATATTAGAGAAAGGGTTATAAGGCTGCTTGGCCAAACGTCCCAGACACGGTAATAGAATAATGAAAGAGCATGCTGGGCCAGCTGTTACACTACTCCAACAGTGTCATAATAAGATTGCATCACCAATGTCTGTGATCGCTGCCCTCCCAAGCGGTAGTCTTTGAGCAAGAGGAGCTGTTTGTGAAGAGAGATTAGAGGCCTGTCCAACTTCCTCTTATATATAATTTGAAGTGCCATGTATGACCAGTAGCGGTGCGCTGGAGTTTGTAAAGCGGTATCCTTGCAAAAGCTGCCAGAGGCGGTGAAAGCTAATGCAGCGATTTAGGTGCATTTGGAAGTTTCCATTATCAGTGAAGTGTATGTGCACATTTTTCTAATGTGCCGTCCCCCCCCCCCCCCCCCCCCCGGCCCAGTGCTTGTCAGCTCTAGCTGGATTAATTCATAGTATGGAATGTCATTTCATATACACTTCCTCCCATTGTGACACTAACTGTATCCCTGCCATCAACCTTTTTGTGCACCACCGCTTCTTGTATGACATTCTCAAGCCAACCTATCTTTTGCTGCAGTGTGATTTCATAATGTGATGCAGTATAGCTGTTTTCCACATTCAGAAAATGCTTTATTTGCATGACAATAACACTTTTCTGTTGCTATAGAAGTCATATAGCTTTCTTCCTCTCCGATTCTCTCGCTGTCTTTCTCCCCGTCTCTCTCCATACCACTTTCCCCTTCCCCTCTGCTCCTTCTTTACTCTCTCTAAGTGACTACATCATTAAGGAGAAGACAGTGCTCCTACAGAAGAAAGACAATGAGGGCTTTGGCTTTGTGCTTAGGGGAGCCAAAGGTGAGTCTCTTCTCCCAAATTCACCTCAAATTTTTCCGTCTCATTTTTCTCTGTTTCTAATCTCTCTGTCATCTCCCTCATTTTCAAACCCATGTTCTTGTTATCTGTGTCCACTCTTGCTCATCCTTTTTGTCGATGTCCTCTGCAGCTCAGACTCCCATAGAGGAGTTCACTCCAACGCCAGCGTTCCCCGCGCTGCAGTACCTGGAGTCTGTCGATGAGGGGGGCGTGGCCTGGAGGGCGGGCCTGAGGATGGGGGATTTCCTCATCGAGGTAAGGACAAGATGCACTTTTGGCTGACGTACAAACTAAACCCTGAGGGATATAACATTCTGCATCCAGAAGCCACATTCAGGTGAAACATTAAAAACAAATCACCATTACTGATGTGAAACTGTGTATGTTTGGGTCTATGTTCTTGTTGGATGGTATATTGCTTATTTCCAAATAGTCAAATAAGTGTTCGCTGATAGAGTTGCATGCTGGGAAATATAGGAAATGAAGAAGTCATCAACCAGGTAGGCTGAATAGAAGTGGGTACACCCAAAAAAAACTACACTTCATTACAAAATAACTTTGAGGATGCACTTAACTGAACATCACAAATCGATGACATCTCTAGGGTGGACAGCACAAACAAATATACTATAGCCCTGCAGTTGATACCAATTTGATAAAACACACTGGGCCACATTTACTAAGAAAATGGGATTGTGCGAATGCGCATTGCATTTTTCATCGAGTTTGCAGCCGCAGCCTGAGTGTATTCAGTGCCTGATTTACTAAGACCACAACTCATTACCTGGCTCATTACTTGGTACTGAACCTCCAGACGCACTCTGCAAGTAAAGGAGCAGCTCAGAGGCCATTCAGATGTGGGATTTCTATAAGATCGCTAAGCTCAGAAAATAAATGACAATGTAGCAATCGTAAACTTTAACAGTTACTCAACATATTACTCATAAAATAATTTTATAATCTCTTGCATCTGTATAATTATGAATACATTAGAAGCCAATAAACACATTCATGGTAAACAAACAGGAGGAAGTGGAGGCTGTACTGTGCTATGGATGTTAATGCAGAGGTACATGCAGCCCAAGCCACGAGCCATCAGATACTGTGTTAATTAATAATAAAGTAATAACAGCATTTTTGTTTTTAATGATCGGCCTTTAGTTATGTACAAGACTTAATTTAGTGCATGCTATTCTTCCTTCTCTTCTCATCCCATCTGAGTTATGTTTATGCCTCCCTGCAAAACTGACCACAAATAGCATGACCACAGTAAATCCAGCAGTTAACACGTCTCCTCCTATTATTTGCGCAATCCTGCCTTTAATGCGAATGCAGAAGAAAGGTGAACCTTGCAAACAGTCGCACAAATGACGTATAAACTGCAACTCCTGCCTGGTGAGTCCACTTGATAAATACAGTATGAGTTTAGGGCAGACTGCGTCACATCGGCGACTGAAAAACAGACGCAAAAGCCTTATTAAATCCATACATTTCTAGTAATACATAATATAATAGATTATTATTACAGTTTTCATACTGTGTTTGTATGTGGTATATTTTAGTCATGAAGAGTTGGTGAGGGATTGCAGTACTTGGTCATCAACAAAGCACCAGCAGTTCAGCCAGCACATTTCTTGCCATTTTCTACCTTTAAAGGTTCCTGTATTTTGCATTGAAAACTCAGTTCTAAAAATGGTGATTGTCAAAGCTCGATTAAAGCTGACACATACTTGTAATTAGTATTCAACCTAATATGAGTCACTTATGTAGCGGCCCGAGCCTTTTTGATTTATTGTAGTCCCTGCCTGAATTACTGGTGCACTCGTCCAGAACAGTGCAAAATTATGTACAGTATGTTTGAAGCTAAATCTGAGAAAGTTGTAACAGCAGATGCTAAACAAGGGAAAGTTGCATTACCAAAGTGAGCTACAAGTTGACCCTCTTTAACAAGGTTTTAGTGTCTACTCCCTGTAACAAGAACTTTTTTTATTAATATTAATACAACACATCAGCTCATTCAGTGCTTCCGTATCTTTGTGTCTGTCAGGTGAACGGCCAGAATGTGGTGAAGGTTGGCCACCGGCAGGTGGTCAACATGATCCGGCAGGGCGGCAACAGTCTCATGGTGAAAGTTGTGATGGTTGCTCGAAACCCTGAGCTGGAGGACACTGCTCGGAAGAGAGGTAAGGGAGTCAAATTTTCCTTTTATGTCATTTCCATCCTATGTTTATGATGTGGCGATAAAGCTGATTGCATGTTTACATCACCCTAAAAGCCTGTAGCAATGTGGTTGTCATTGGTGACTGCGTGTTTATATGAGAATACTAAACATTAAGTCTGCATTTGGCTGGCTTCCCTTGGCAGCCCCGCAGCAGACTAAAAGACTGACTCCTCCTGCCATTGCCCTGCGCTCCAAGTCAATGACATCAGAGCTGGAAGACATGGGTAAGATGATAGAGGGGGCAAAGGACTGAATGAAAGGGGGAGGGAGGGGAGGTCTGGGAAGTAAAAAAATATATTGGAGTCCCTCAGTTTTTTTTCTAGGGGGTTGCATTTGAAATAACATTGTAGCAAAGTTAGCAGCTTCTCTGCAGGATGATGGTATAGTACCATGGCACTGTTTGGGAAACACAACATTAAATATTAACCAAGTTGATGCAGAGAGTCAAGAAAATTATCCACTACAGGTGTGGTTTATTTTTTCATGAGCAATAGTTTGATGGCGAATTTGATGCATGATTCATGTTAGATTTTTACCTTTGAAGGAGAAACAGTTAAAAGATATAAAATACATGTTGTGAAATGATACTTGTCTTATGCCATCAAACAAACCGCTCTTTGTTTCTTTTTCTTCTGAACCGAACGCGCTGCACAGTGGACAAAGGTGGGAGAATCATGGATTTGTGTTCTCTCATTCTCATTTACGTCCCCATCACCATCCCTCTCATCGCATCAATATTCACACCATCACATGCGTCTGAGTATGTATTTCATCCTTTCATCTGTTTAATACACACAACTACAGAGCAGTTCTAGTCACACCTAATTTCTGTTTCCCGAATTATGTATGCCACAGCTGCCTCACCATGGAAAAAGAAAGCAGGTGAATATCAGCCTTTATCATTACCCCCATCAGCCCCTGAGCTTTAATTAAAAGTCAGCCTGTTTGATGCTCTTTTTTTTCTCCTCCTTTTTCAGAATACGACTCCTCTCAGGGTCCTGATAAGAAGAGGACGGTCTATCAGATGGCACTAAGTAAGAAATCAGTCTTACCGCTCTTGTCATACTGTAAAAGGGTGTTTTTGAACCTTGAGGGGAGAGGAGGGGGCTAAGTGACATCCTCTTTTGTATGTTTCTGCCTTTATTATACGCTCCCTCTCACTACCTCTCCACTTGTGTTTTTTTCCCTGCCCATGCTCGGTGCTTTAGATAAACTGGATGAAATCTTGGCTGCTGCCCAACACACTATTACATCAGACAACCAGGGCCAGAGGGGTCATGGAGGCAAGAGGGACCGGAGCAAGAGTATTGTTCCCAATGTCTCCAATGAGGTACATCTGGGAGATTGGAAGGAAATTATGCTAGTTTTGCTTAACTTTGGGTCCTGCTGGCTTTTTAGACACACTTCCCATGTCTGCTATGGACCTGTCTTCTAGCCCTGCCATACCAAATTCACATCTACAGTTGTACAACAGAGCTTCTTCTTCACTGCTTTTGGAAGTATCACATATTTAGTCATGAAAGTGACTAATACTAGCAAAAAAAGATCCCTATCTATAAAGCAGTTTGTTCTTTAGCTTCTTTTTTTTTAGCTCCATGTGCTCTCCTGCCCTCACTGCACTTACAGAAAATGATTGACAATGGACCACCCACACCAAAACATTTGTTTAAGTGTGAGTCAGGTTGCCTCCATTCATCTATGCTCTGCTGCCTGATACACTAATACTGAACTGAACGGTTCTCCTGTTCTCCTGTACATTATACTGTATTTCAAATCAATATTAGCCATAACAGCCAACATCAGTATGACTTGATTATATTTGAGTAAATGTTTCCTCTCTTCCTTTCAATTTCTCCTTTGCTCTCTTTTCAAAATGTGTTTCGACCCCTAAAGCAACCCTATGAGCAGCAGACACCAGTGAGTGTGGTGCAGCACGGACCAGGTTTTGGCTACAACCAAGCTCATTTTCAACCAGGCCACGGTCAGCATGCAGTCATGATGCGTCAAAAATCTATTGGTAACAGCAACTCTCGTGGAAAGATTTCTGCCTGCTCAGTATATGAGTCTGTCAGTGTGTAACCGCCTGTGTCTTTGTTCTCAGGTGTAACAGAGGAGGAAAGGCAGTACCTTCACCCACCTGCTATGAAGCTGGCTCGCAGCCTGTCAGTGCCGGGACCAGAGGAAATCCCCCCACCGCCTAACACATCTGCCCCAGAGCCGCCTTTATCCGCAGGGCCTCATCCTGTGAGAGGCCCTGCTATGCCCATACCCCCAGTATCTCAAGCCCACTACCAACTCCACTCCCAGCCAGGTCATCCCACCCAAGCAGGCTGGGAGAGGGGAGGACCTGGTGGGGTGAACCAGCCAGCTATGGTCCCCACCCTCCGGAGACAATCGGAAGGAGTATGTGTCAGAGAGCCGGAGGTGCCCAGGAGAGGTGGTGGCAAGATGGGAGGTCTAAGGAGAGGCTACAGCAGTGCTACACCACCTACAAGTGCTAAGCCTAAGGCCCCGCAAGCGCCACAACATCACCCGCACATGGCCAACCGGGAGCAAAGTGGAGGAGTGGCCAGGGGGGCAGCCAGGAGGGGCGGTCGAGGAGCTTTGATGAAGCAGTCGAAAGTGGAAGATGGACTGAGACAGCACAGGGGAAAAGGAGGTGGAGCCAAGGAGAAGAGCTCCATCCCCATTCCCACCATCATTGTCAAAGCACCCTCCACCAGCAGCAGCGGCAGGAGCAGCCAGGGAAGCAGCATGGAAGCTGAGCCCACCCACGATGCGGAAGACCACACCTCAGCAGACGCAACCACAGACAGCCCCAATGCCAGTCTACCCTCACCACTCACCCCCTCACCACCTCAACCCCCTATATCCACTTCCTTGCCTTCATCAACTGTTGCCCCAACCATTTCCTCGCAGCAAAACCTGGAAAACTTGGATTATACTTCGACATACGGTACGTCCTATGGAGGAGGAGGAGGAGGGGGGGCACGCAGGGAAAGGGAACGTTTCCGAGATATGAGAAGAAAGAGCGCTTCTTTCTATCTCTCATCTGAGGAGGACATCCAAGGAGAGGCAGGAGGGGGAGCTGGGGAGGGAGGAGGGCCACTAGGGACAAGAATTCAGCCTTTACAGGGCTCACAAATGGAGGTGCCCACCCCTCGTCTACGGCCCTCCAAATCTATAGATGAGGGCATGTTTTCTGGAGACAGCTATGTCAACTATTCCAGCAGCATGCCCCCAGCCTTTGGCTTGCCTGAGTATTCCTCCCCTGTCCTTGTTCAGGATGGCCAGCCGAAGTCAGCGCCCTCAATGTACGGCAGCCAGCCCACTACTACCTTCATCCACCCACTTACAGGGAAAGTTCTGGACCCCTCGTCCCCTCTTGGCCTCGCCCTAGCTGCTAGAGAGAGGGCCCTAAAGGATGACCGCCGGACACGCAGAGAGGAGAGACACTTTGGTCGGCAGTTGTCCACAGTGGGAGCGTTTCCTACCCCCGTTCAGACCCCAACTCCTTCCCTCTTTGCAACCCCCACACAATCAGCCTACACTTCTCCGGTGTCTCTCCACCTAAGCTCCCCCACCACCACTACTTCGCCTGCATCCCTGAGTAGGCCCCAGTCACCAAGAATATTACGTTTGGGAGGAGGAGGTGGAGAGAGGGTTGAAAGAGAAAAGGAGGGAGGACCAAGGGAGGGTCTCAGAGTTCGCTTCTCAGAGGACAGAACTAATCAGTATTCAACCCAGTATTACCCACAAAACACCCGGGAGAGAGAAAGAGAAAAGGAGGTGTACGACAGCAGACCTGCTCCACCCGTACAACCTCCTCCACCGCCGGCTCAACCTGCACCCCGCAGACCTTCCTTTTTGCAGATGGATAGCACTCCCCACACCAGCTACATCCCTCAGTACACTGTACCCACAGCTCCAGCACAGACACATGAAGCTATGGGCGAAGCAAGAGCAGGGGCAGGGGGTCTAGGACTGATGGTTCTCCCTCCACCAGCTCCATCAATAGATGCAGATGATGAGTTTGTTTTTGCAGATCCATTGCCCCCTCCTTTACAATTTGCTAATGGTAAGAACGAGAGAGTCCATGAGGTCTCTCGGCAGCAGCACCCGCATCAACACTCTGCTGATGTTGCTCCACCTCCTCCACCACCTCTTCCATCTAACAAGCCCTCAAACCCTGTTCAAGCATCTTCACAGGGTGGCGACTCTGCCGCCTCCAGCCTTACCTCCTACGACAGCGAGGTGGCCAACCTTACACAATCAGCTCTCTCTCCATCTTATCCATCCCCACAGATATTTCCCCCTTCCTCCTCCTCCACCACCTCCACCACATCTGCTGCGGCTATGGCCGCCACGTCACTACACAGGCCCCAGCCTGTGTCCCATTCTCATCCCTATTACAGTAGCTCTAATGACTCCTCAGTAGGTGGTCACACCCCGGCACAGGACAGAGGCACAGCCGCCCTCACCACCACAATGACCTACGCTACCACGACCATGACAGCCTCTGCTGCTGCCTCTACCACCACAACCTCTCCATCGTCCTCTGACTACAGCATGACCATGGCTGGCCCCAAGGTTGGCCTCAGCACAGGGGGTAAAGCTTCTGACCACACTCATCACCCTACTATTATACCCAAGAGTGGAGACTGGCAAGACGCCGTAGTGGATTCTGGGATTGAGGAGCTGGACAGTCACAGCAGTAGCGACCACCATTTAGAAATGTTAGGACTGAGTGGGCTGAGAGGAGAGAGGGGAGGGATCGGAGGAGACGGGCGGGGAGGAGAGGCAGAGAAAGGAGCTGAGCATCAGGATCACTGCACAACCTACTCAGGTGGGCAAACATTTGAGGTGCACAGCGCCAAACTGGCAAACCCTGTGTTTCCAAAGATGACTCATTACAAGGAAGGGGGAGGGAGGGGCCCGCCTGTAGCACTACGTAGGCAGAACAGCACCAACCCTGCTCCTTTGCAGTTGCAGAGACAAAGCAATCCAGAAGATGCCAGGTTAGATGGAGCTCTTGCAGATGAAAGGAAGCACATGCAGAGTCGATCTAAAATGGAGGATGGCTTCACCTCTGCTCTGGCTGCCTGTTTAGAAAGGCCCATGGACCCTCGGTCTGTAGGATGGGTTGAGGTCGGGGAGCACGAGCTAGTTGGAGGCGGAATGCAGAGAGATGGTTTGGTTTTGGAGAGCCGCAGACTTCATTCACCTCTTTCAGGTGTGAAGGCCAGCATCATCAACGAGCTGAGCTCCAAGCTGCAACAGATGGGTAGCATGAAGAGCATGGATGACTGGAGTCACACTCCAAAGTCTCCCACCATACATAGGTTTGTTTCTTGATATAATTACATTTAAAGATTCCTTATTTTAGCTGAAACTTTTAGCTTGTTGTTAGAATTGAAGTTGACATTTTTTATTTTTTTTTATCATGTGTCTTTCAGGTATTCGGCAGATTTCACTGATGCATTTCACAGCCCCCCTACTGGCCGCTCCACATCGCCTTTACCCACCTCCTCTCCACAGCATCGCCAGATCCTGACGCCGAATCTGTCAGCTACCCCTTCTGTCTCTCCTTCCCCTCAAGTCCCAATCCAGCGCAACTGGACACGCTCCCCATCTCCACAGATGCCTTCCTCCCCAGTTCATGCACACCCTCCCCATTCTCCGACTTACTGCCCGTACCCAACGTCGCCGAAGCATCGGTCCAAGATGCGCAGACAGACTTTTGATTTTCAGTGCAGTCCCACTAAGGAGATGCGCTCTTCAGTCTCCCGGCGCCGGGCTCCCAGCCCTCTTATCTATAACACCGAACAACCAAACCCTACCCCTCCCAGACCTTCCTCTCTCCCCATCCTTCCCAGTACACCTGTCTACAACAACCCCTTTGACTTCCCCGGCCCTCTTACTCCTCCTTCGCCTGGCCTCCCACTAGGAGATACCTACAAGGCTTCAACTCCTCCACTGTTCTCCCCATCTGGTGTGCCAAGTCCAAACCCCCTACTTGTCTCCCGCTCTCTGTCCCCCACCCATTTCCTCTCTGGAGCCTCCTCCCCCATGCACTTACCCCCCAGCCCATCCTGCCTCAACTATCCCCATCTCACCCCTCCTCCGCCAGCCAAACCTTTTGCCGTGAAGCCCCTGCCCTTCTGGACCAAGTACGATGTGGCCGATTGGCTGGTTTACCTGAACCTGGGTGAACACAGAGAGCGTTTTATAGACAATGAGATAGATGGATCACATCTGCCTTCGCTCACCAAGGATGACTTCTTGGACCTCGGAGTGACACGTGTGGGACACCGAATGAACATCGAGAGGGCGCTGAAGAAACTCACTGACAGGTGAGGGAGGACTAATAGACTCTGGAACACGTAGAGCCAACGGGGTCAAAAGGTCAAAAAGGAAGCACCGGATGGTGAAGGAAAGTCAAAGTGTCTCATTCCTTCCATACTAGTTATCTGGACCATCCCCCTTATTGCTTATTAGATGCATATAATTTGATAAGTTCTCTCATCTTCCCTCCACTCCTTTCTCTTCACTGACCTGTTTTATCAACCCGATTTAGTTTGCTCCGTCTTTATTTCATTTCCGCCCATTCTTATCCTTTCATTTGCCCTCCTTCTCTCCCCAGGCGGCTCTCCTCTCCTTTGCATGTCACTACTTCTCCCCGAGACACAGACTGATTGAGTGAAGGGGTGATTCAGAGATGAAAGAATGGGAGAGACACAAATTGACAAAGATGAACAATAACGGAAGATGTGCAAGAGAAGAACAGTGGACATCGACAGGTCGTGTTGAACTATAGATGTGCGGGGCGGGGAGGGGTTTCTTGCAGATTTGCTATTCATGTAGAGAATACTGTTTATGAAATGTGGGACTATTGATCGAGAATGAAAGGGTACGAGGAAGGTTGTCACGTGAAAATGACAACTGAAAATATACTTTCAAAGTTTTGACGGACAGGCATTTAATTAACACACCGATTTGTGCTGTAAAAAACAAACACACACACACACACACATACTCATATTCTCATACACACTGACAGATGGATTCTCACACCATCTGCTGCTTAGCAGCACAGAGAAAACTTCAGTCTGAGTTCAAAGAAAAGTTGAAAAGTTGCTGCTTAAAGGGTAAACCCAGACCAAATGTTACTGGTTGTGAGTGAGCCAGAAACTCTGGTGAAAGCAAACACATCCTAACATCAGTTCTCGTAGCTTTAAGCAGGTCAGAGTATCAAATGGCTGTGAATAGTGGAGCCAAAGTCAGATTATGAGAGAAAGGGTGTTTGTTTGTAAATGATTATAGAAGAAAATGGTAGACAACAATAGTATTCTTTTTATATATTTGCCATATTCCCCCCAAAGGATGCCCCAATAAGCTTTGTATGTATGTACTTTGCGAGCACTAAATATATCTTACATGTTAAACAGGATTCACTATTAGTAGAACCATTTGTTTTGTACCAAGTGCTGATCGCAATCATTCATTTCAAACTGGTCAGGGTATTTATAACTGTTGACTTCAAGTTGTGCTTAATGAGGAGCTACAAATATTGTTGTGAATTAACCTTTTTTTGTTATTTTCCTGATTATTCTATAGAAAGCAGAGGAAATATTGAAAACAGAAAAAAGGGTTTGCGTGTCGTTCGAAACTTCAAATCGTCTCTCTTAATGGTGGCCATAGCACAGGTCAAGGAATGGATCCGTCCACTTTGATGCCATAATGTTGACCGCTCTCTCTCACACAGCAGGTGCAGTGATCAAAAAGGGCTTTTACTGCTTCTCTGTCTGCCTGACTTCCTCAACCTTCAGCCTCTTTGAGTCCGTGTGTCTGATTTTGTGCGTGTGAGTGTTCGTCAGCCTGCATTGGTGGCCAAATGCTTTTACCCCCGACCTACACCTTTCTCTTTATAATGCCTTTTCCAAAACATATTTATAACGCTCACAAAATGTTTTTCTTTTCTCACTAGTTGACAATCCCAATGGTTCCCTGTTCCACACATCAGCCCTCTAAAAGAAACATTCTGACCCACTTTTCAAAAGGTTTTTTCAGTGATAACTTTAAAGTAAATATTGTGTTTGTTACATAGAGGTGAACATGAACGCAGTGGATTTTTTTTTAAAAACATGCCCGTTTAGCCATTTCCCTGCAGTGAATTCAACTGTAAGGCAAAAACACATCATTTGTAGATCTATATGTAATGATGATGATGACAATGATAACATAAAAATATAGTATAATACAGATAATAATATTAAGTATGTAAACATTTTTAAGAATCTGCGTCTTCCAAATAGTGTGGACAAATTCTTTGACGCTTTGTTTTGTTTCTGTTTTGTTTTTGTTTTTTTGGGTTTTCCTGTAAATGCTTTCTATACTGCTGGCCCTGTGGTGACCCCAGTGAAGCTGACACATGTTAGTTTAATGCCTATTCTCTCTATGTGAGTTTAAAACTATGACTCTGTATTCTCATGCTGAGTTGCCTCAATGCTCATGATGGACTATTTTGGAAGTGAACGGACTGAGCAGTAGTGTAGAAAGCATTACATACTATGATTTAAAAGAGTATTTTAGGTCTAGTGAAATGCATAATGAATATGACTACATACAGTATGAGCATAAGTATGCAGAGATAAAAGGTATATATAAAATATATAAATAAATATAAATATATATATATATATATGAAATATATATAGAGAGAGTTTTGCTTTAAATAAAATACAGTGTATACTGATAAACAATATGATAGAGGTACTACTAAGGTGTTGAAATAAATGCTAAAATAAACCTTGGCCCTGGCCCTGTCGTGATTGTCATTTCTCCTTGGACTCCCTCTTCTGACAGATTCACATAATGATCCAATTTAAAGTGTTGTGTTTGAATTGAGTCATTTGGCAGCAGCTCATCTCAGCCCCGCGGTGGTTGAACACAACATTGTTTTCAGGTCCAGGATTATTTTCCCATCAGGCTCAGTGAGCTAATAGGACAAAAGAGTTGAGCTCACTGGGAGAGAGAGAGAGAGAAGATGAGATGGCTTAATTCAAAGCAAGCAGTGGCTGCATTCATGCAGAAAAAAACCAAGAGACGAAAAAAAAGCAACAACAACAACGAGAAACAACAACTTGGAAGGAAGCGAATGTGGCATTGTTCACCAGCATAGTGGCCAGGAGAGGAGTTAGAAAACTGTAAATATAAACCCGATGTTTTTTAAAGTTTGTGCCAGTTGTTCAGGTTGCCCCCTCTTGGTATGTCTCCAGTAGGAGTCTCTCCAAAATTACAGATGTCAGGGCTTGTTTTTCTCTGTGGGGTTGAAGCCACAAGTTGCCATATTTCTTCTCACAGTATGACAAAAAAAACTTCACAGAGAAAAACACTACAGGGATAAAAATGTTGCTTCTTTGAGTTTTTTGACGAGGTTGGTGGAGACTGCTGTCTTATATGTTGGTCCAAAATCTCCAGTAGGTTGGGTTGAGATCAACTGTCGTAAAAGGAGACAGCATAATATCATGAAACATCTGGATTTGTTACGATTTTTTACTCATCCAACCAGGTTTAATTTGACACCCGTCTGTATTTTCAATGGAGGTTGCATACAGTTGCGACACTGATTGGATTGGGTCCTGACTGGGTCGAGGCAGGAATCTTAAAGACTGATGAAAACCTGGGCATAGAAAGCAGAAATCATGTGGGGACATATTGTAACCCTTAAACATGTCATCTTAGGTTAACTGACATTATGAGAAGGGAGACATTAAATAACACTCCATTACGTTCATGTATTTCCGCTGTGGTCCTCTGTGTAAAAAGGATAAAGATGAAGAGTCTAAGATGAACAAACCTATATCAGTTTAAAGTTTCACATAAGACACAATCTGGCCTTCTATTTAACATATAAAGGCAAATTATTCCAATGTCTGGCGTCTTAAAACCTAAAGGAACAAGTACCCACGTTCATAATAAGCCTCTGCAGCCACAAGTGAGAAACAATATCTCTTGCATGGTGGGTGGTGAACGTGGTTAAGCTGTTAAAAATAAGTGGATGTTTGAAAAGTCTAATTATACACGATGCGTTTATCACAAAAAGACTGAGAAATGTTAACCAAATCGAGGCCGCAGTAAGGGAACTGTAACTCTGGATGACACTGGCGGTCTCTTTTAACTCCTGGCCTTCATATCCAGAAGAGTAAATCCCGGAGTTCGTAAACAGTGTGTGAAAACATGCTCTTTCTAGGCCCGACCACACAGAGAATGGCAGGTCACAAAGGGGCACGGGGCTAATGTGGCAGTTCATGGGACAACACCCTCCCACACACACACACACACACACACACACCTCCCCTCACTTCTGCTGTCACATACACTCACTAATAAGCTCACATGACTCTGTGCCACACTGACACGTTTCTGTGACCAAGCGGACGGTCAAAATGAAGGTTCAGCATCTCATTAGCACCATATCGAGAGAGACAGGGGGAGGGACGGGCATGGAGAGGAGAAGGAGGGGGATTCTTCCAGCTGTTTTTCTAATAGCAGAGTGCAGAGAAAGTGAGAGGAGAGCTAAACAGCCTGATAGGAGAGGAAGCCGGTGAGTGCAAATGATGGGGTTAAAGTAGGGAACAGAAGAGAAAGAGGAAGGAGAGTTCATCCTGGTATGACTGTGAACTAGAATATCACAGCTGACGGGGGGAAAGAGAGCAAGCAAGGTGAGTTTCGTCCTCCCTGTTTGTTTGCCCTGAAGCCAATTAGCAGCGGAGTGATTACCAATGCAAATGCTCCAGTTTGTTCAATTATTTTTGTTTATTTATTTATTTATTTGCCGCTTCTGCTTGCTCAAATTGTCTCTGTGTCTCACGCCCACTTTCAGATCAACAACGTGTGTGTGTGTGTAACTTTAAGTGCCAAGGGAAAATTGGGTCAGAGAGAGAGGAGAGAGGGAGAGAAGCATGTGTTAGAGGAGGAGAGGCACACTGGGAGAGGGGGAGACGGACAGAGAAATGGAGAGAAATCCTCAGCAAGCCTTTGAACTACAGTAACAAGTGGTCACTTGAGTAATCACTGGTGATTCAGAGATAAATGTAAGTGCTGGTTTCTCCCAGGCATGGCTGCTCTGTTGCCACTTTTTTGCTTATTTTACTGGCTTGTGGACGGCATTAAAATACTTTCATATAAATGCTTCTGTGTGAAAAATGTTTCAAATCTCTTCTCTGCCTGTGCATGCAAGAAGAGAATCAGGCACTATGTTTCCACTTGCAGCAAGTAAGAAAATATAAAATAACATCATAGACCAACTAGCTGAGGGAAAGAAAGTCCTAGATGAGCCTGACTCTCTGTCATGCTCAGTCTTGTGATGAGGTGTGGTTAGTCATTTTCATGTTACTCAGCCAGCAATGTGTCAATGTGTTGCCCAGACAGAAATAGGCCCTAATGTGACTGCGTCCTTTGCGTGTTTGTGCATGGGTCTCCCTCTAATGAATCAGCCACTTGTGCTTTTCCCTACACTCTGTGCAGTTTATTCCTTTCAAACCCTGCATTCCCGCTTCAAATCTGCTCTCCCTGTTGCGTTCCTGCGGTTGCGATCTCTTAAATCGAATGGCAGGAGGAGTCAGAGTGTAAGACAGTCAGTCCTAACAGGCCTTGTATTAGTCAGAGCAAAGGGAAAGATGACCTTTCCCTTGCTGTTTATTTTGGGAAGGCAACAGGAAGAATGCCGGAGCAGCTGTTCTATTCCTGCTGGCAGATCCCACCCTTGTGAATTCCAGTCTGCCATTGCAATGACACTCCCCTTACTCACGCACAGGGTTTGGATGTATCCAAGCACAGTACAGTGTAAATAATAACTCGTCAGTATCATCTATGTTGTTATGGCAATAAGCTGAGCAACACACATGCACTGCCACCAATTACTCCCTATCAGAGATGCCTGCCATGCAGGGGGAACGGCTCTGCTTATGAGGAAGTCAGCCTGCTGCATCTGCACATTACACAGTGTAGACGTCCAACCTGTTGCATGCTAATCAGTGTCACCTGTCTGCCAATAAATGCCGTCTGCCCTTGCTTGTCATGCATTGTAACCAGTCGAGCAACTCTCTCGTGTAACACAAACATCTATCTCTTACTCTGTGAGACAGAAACGTTCCCAATAATGGCAAGTCTTCCAAAAGAGCCGCCCGAGGATGCCAAGAAACAGAGCTTCTGGATGGTGAGGATTATATTTATTATCAAATCTAAGAGAACTACCACCCGAGGAATAGCAACTTAATGCAAAACAGTGCACCTGTGTGTTTGTGAAGGTACAACTCAGGCCTGTTATTCTTACACATCATCATCTTTCTTCCTCCCAGCCGGGGAATTATGTGCGTACAGTGCACCGAACTGAACAGTCCTTTCAGGCGTGCAATGACATTGTGGCCTGCTTCATGGAGAGAGCAAAGGTAGAAAAACAGTACGCCCAGCAGCTCAGCCAGTGGAGCAGCAAGTGGAAGTCCATAGTGGATTCTCGTGAGTATGAGAAGTTACATGATGGGGAACCTTGGTGGTCTAAAAACAGAGAACATGCATTCCCAGGCCTTTTTGATCATCAGGTTAAAATAACCGCTTGATTCTTACTAAATGGTTTCCTCTGTGCTTGTTTGAAACTTTCCAGTAGACAAATGACGGTCATTACTTCTCTGCTGGTTCCATGACTCAGCTCTGTGCTTTCTGTTACGTCATTCCTCACTTTGTCCTTTTTTCGTTTCTCTTTCCCAAAGGGCCACTCTATGGTTCCCTCATGAGGGCATGGCAGTGTTTCTTTACCTCCACTGAGCGCTTGTCCGATCTCCACTCCTCCATCTCTCAGTCACTGGTCAAAGAGGAGGGGGACCGGGTGAAGACATGGCAGAAGGAGACCTTTCCAAAGAAACTCTTCTGTGGGTTCAAAGAAAGCTACGACAACAACGCAAGCTTTTCACGTGCACAGAAACCCTGGTCCAAAAAGCTGATGAAGGTCCGGCATGTTTGTGCCTCAGATTCTTCTTTCTGTGTGCATGCATGTTTGTAATGGTGGTGGAGTGGCAATGGTAGTTAGACACAATATCATTACTCAAGGTCCATTTGTTTTGACTGCGAGATGTAATTGAAAGCTCAGAAAACAAGAACAAATGTCAAAAAATAGCTGCAGTTCATGGCAGCTTAGTTTATAAAAATCCACTTGGAAGTTAGTTAGTAATTTTTTGGTTAATGATTTCTCTATCTACCTTTTATATGGCTTAACTGCAACCAACAACAACTACACTTTATGCAAATTTGTGTATGACCTGATCATCATCTGATGATTTGTAATTGTGCAAGCTACTTTCGCTGGTAATAAGTTGGCAACACAGCTGAGAACAGGGGGGGTAAACAGATAACTTGGCTGTTCCCTACCAATACCTCCAAAGCTCTCCATAATATGTATCTTTTTTTTTTTAAGTTTAAGTGCATTTCATTTGGTCACTTGTCAATGTTATCATATCCCCTATACTTTGGGGAAACACGCAATACATCAGAAAGTGAGGAGGGTAGTGAGCAAAGGTGAAGTATGTAAGAAATGTAATAATAGTAATAATAATAATAATAATAATAATAATAATAATAATAATAATAAACAATAGAGTGCTAGAGTTTATCATGCACTAATATGGGAAGTTATGTGCCAGACTATTTCTTTGGATGGACTCAAGACTCAGAGAAGTCAGTATGTTTTTTAATGCTAATTCACTAAATATATGACATTTTATTAGTGAGCTGAGGTGGTTGGTAGATCTTTTTTGACCTTCTGTTTCCCCGTTTCTTTTAGCTATGCTAAGCTAGGCTAGTTAGCGACCTCCTGGCCATAGCTCTTACCAAAAGTGGTATCAATCTTTTCATCTAACTCTTAGCAACAAAGCTAATAAGCACATTTGCAATGTAAAACCTCTCCTTTAAGACTTAAAGGATACTTAAAGTTTAAGTAAATAATAAGTGTGTGTGTCAATGTGTACTCAACAGCTAGAGAAGGTCCGGGTTGCATATCACAAGTCCTGTCAGAGGGAGCAAACAGCTCTTGACAAAGAAAAACAAGCAAACGAGAACACGGATATGAGTCCAGAGAAGAAGCAGAAATTTGCAGATGCCAGAGTGAAGGCCGCAGAGGAGAAAGAAAAGGTGAGGAGGCATGTTAACACACTGCACCACTTCACTCCAAGCAAGCCATGCGTGCTGAATAATCATTCACAGCACATTCAAATTCACAATTTTTGATTCAGGACATGCACGACGTGGGTTAAACATGTTGCATTCCAGTAAATATTTGTTGGCCTACAGCATGTGGTGTTATTTATTCAGTTGAGGAATTATCAACTCTAAACATCAGCCCCAGCCTTAAATTTTTGTTCCAAGCTTTTCCCTTGTATGGAGATGTGTTATTGTTACTCTGCTCAGTGTTTATGGAGCCCAGCATGGGAACAGTAAGGAGCACCAGATGATTTATACATTTTAGATCATCCTCCACTAAAGAAACACAGTAGATGTATTTGTGTGGGAGCGTACTGCAACGTTTTTCATCATAAATCTGTTCTCGTGAGTCTGCAGTGTCGAGATCACTACGAGAAATTGCTGGAGGATGTGACGGCCTACACCCCCCGCTACATGGAGGAGATGGAAGCCATTTTTGAGGAGTCACAGGAGGAGGAGAGGAAGAGGATCAGCTTCCTGAAGCAGGCCTTCCTCTCCATCCACAGACATCTTGACATCACCAACAATGAGAGGTGGGCAGCCATCAGGTGGGGGTTAATGTGGAGAAAATGTATTCATTGTGTCATGACAAACCAGCTCTGTGTCTTTGTGTCAGTGTGAAGGCAGTGTACAGTGAGCTCCACCACACTCTGATGTCCATCAGTGAGCAAGATGATGTCAAATGGTGGAAAAACAATCACGGCCCTGGCATGCCAACCGACTGGCCAAAGATCGAGGTGTGTTCTTAAGTTTCACTCTTTCACTGGTGAATTAAACCTGGAAATATATTGTGAAATTAATATTGTTGCTTTTGTGTGCAGACCTTGTTTTTCTTGTTCTTACCTCATGAGAAACACATGATCTCACACATTGTCCAAAACCCATGAACAAGTGTTTATATCACACTATAACATTTATAGCTGTCTGGTATAAAAAGGTTTGCACTCAGCCCCAAAATAACCTCAAGTTGTGTGAATATTTGTGTGAATGTTTTATTTGAAGAGTTTAATTCATTTGAAACCCAAACTTTTATCTCTTCCAACAGGAATGGGTCCCACCAGTAAAAAAGCTAAATAGAAAGAAGAGAGACCAGAAAAGAAAAGAGAGCCGACCGTAAGTTATCCAGTGTGCTGATTTCAATGTATGGTAACTACTTTAAATGAGCAGTATACATTAAAATGTTTTTGACTGTTAAAGCATTCATTTTCTTCTCCTGTTAGTGTGATGATTGGGGGTGTGAAGGTGCGAGCGCTGTACGACTACGTGGGAGAGGAGGGTGATGAGCTGTCCTTTAAAGCAGGTGACACATAAAGTGTGATGTGACGACACTCAGATGTATTTAGACGGTAGTGTTAGTCTGAAAGTTAAAGATACAATAGGCTTTAGGATAGGATTTCAACAGACAGCTACTTCCAGCTGTATCAGTATAAATTTGAGAGGGAAGACAGAAATGTATCTCTAAAATGATGACAGATGGCTTATTGATGTTACATTACAGGATTTCTGTGTATTGAAGTTCAAATATAATGTTACTGTTCACCTTATAATCTAGACTGGCAGCAGAATCTGAGGTTTCTTCATGGCACACTTTTATCTTTTAAAAATGTTACTGTTTCATCTTGCTGTATGATAGTCTTGTAGTTTTATCCAAGTGTGAAATCGATCAATCGATGTTGTGATCAATGTTTAACTTATGCAGGTAATATCTGTTGCTATAATATCATTCACATCCTGCAAAAACAAAAAGATCAATTCAAAACTAACTTGAAGAGAGATATTTTGAAAGTGAAATCTCTTTAACTCTGTATATCTAAACAGACAAAAACATAAAAGTACATTTTTTTAAAGGCTTCTGTAAGATTTATAGCCAAAGAAAAACTCTTCTGACCTCTAGCTTTTTAGATCCTAACCTATAAAATGTGTAAAATAAAAAAAGGCTGTATTTTAGAAGAGAGTAGGAGCTTTTATTTAGAGCCGACACCTAGTGGCCTTGACAGGAACAACATCTTTAAGACATTTTACAAAGGCCTGAACATGAAGTTGGACTGTCTTACTTGGATCTGGTGGTTATTCTAGATGAAATATAGGATAGTCAAAGCCAGTTAGCAAACTTCAATAAAGTTGGTTAGCTTTAAAATGAACTAAAAATGACAAGAGAAGGGTTAAATCTAGGGCAACTGGACTTGGTTGTAGATCCGTGAAGACGCTTTACCTCTCATCCAAGAGGCTTCAACAACGGTCAACAATCAGCCAGGACTGAATAAGCCTCTTGGATCAGAGGTGAAACATCTTCATGGATTTACAACTAATTCCAGTTGCCCCAGATTTAACGCTCCTTGAAGAAAGATGATGTGGATGACTGAGAATCTTTACAGATAATTTAGTTTTTATTAAAACATCTTTTTAATATCATCATTTTATCCCTTTTATTCCCAGGTGAAGTGTTCCTGAAGGTGGAGGAGGAGGATGACCAGGGTTGGTGTCGAGGAGTCCTGAGCGGAGGGAAGGAGGGCTTCTACCCAGCAAATTATGCTGAAGTTGTCGAGTGATGTCACACTGTCGAATACATTATGTCCTAAACTTATTTCTCACAAAGAGTTAGTTTTCAAATCTTTTAAAAATAACAATTATTATTATATTCTGTGCTGTTACACTGATTGTTGAGTTAAACGTTTATCTGTTCCCAGCTGTTTTTTGAAACGTCAACTTTGCTGAGGCCTTAATACTCTACCTTCTCGGGTTTAGTACTTCTGCAATATGAATTAACCTATCTAAGACCAGAATGTACTGTATTTGTGCGGGAGCTGTGTGTGTGAGTGTGAATGTGTGTTGCGTTGCATGCAGGTGTGAATGTTACGACAAAAGAAAAAAATATATATATATAAAAAAGAGGATATTTATTTACACGTCTGAGTCATTAGGTCACTTAATGAAGATAGCTGATACATGAGGTTAACCCAGGCACAGGTTTACAATGATGTGTGCACACAAGGTTAATGTTTACTTTAGAAGTATTATGTAGACACATACATAGAAGTTACTTTGACTGAGGGAATGGATTCTCAAAATAAAAGCACATTAAATAAAGGTCATTGTTTTGCCTCTAATCTGTCTTGTTGATGACTTTTTGCCATGCTAGCCGCGTGGATCTATGGATGGTAATGTCGGTCAGTTGGTTGGTCTGTAACTTCAGCTCTGAAAAAGACTGAAACTTCGATTCATGGTCCCCAGAGGATGAATTCTATTGACTTTAGTGACTTTTCCACTATGAGTGGAGAGTGGAGTGAAATGTCTTTTTATCTGTTTGATGGATTTCCATAGAATTCCAAGGGTTCTCTCAAGGATATATTCAAATGACTCTAGTGAATTCCTGATGTGTACTCTAGCGCCACCAGCAGGTCAAGGTTTCCACTTATCCAGTAAAATATCTCAACATCTACCCAAGATGCAACTTCTGTGACTGTGAAACCACTGAAATGAATGAAATGAAACCATTACAGAAGTGACAAAAACTGCTGTTCCTGAAATGGCCACTTGAGGCTGGCTACAGGTCAATCTCCATAAGTCCCCGTGGTAAAATGCACAGCAGAAATAAACATGTTTACAGCCTGGTACAAAACAGTTTTGGTCTCTATAGCAAATTACCTTGTTTGTGACAACTGTACTGAGTTTGAATTTATATTTAACTTTATATTTAACCCGTTCAAATTATTAAGGCTTAAAGTTATGCATAATTAACAGCGTGGCTGCTTTGACTGACAGGTGAGTGCAGTTACAGATGGGTTATTTGAGCACCCAGGTGTCATTCAGCCCAACTCATGATCCACATTTTTGCCAATTTTTAGACCAAATTTTAATGATTTCCCTTAGAATTTGGTCAAGATTTCAATGATTCCTTCAAGGATATACTCAAATGACTCTAATAATCACCTGACTTGTACTAAAGCAGGCCAAAGTTTTCACATTTAATGAAATAGCTACCTGATGGATTGGTACAAAATGTAGTACAGACCTTCATGGCCCTCAGAGGATGAATCCTATCGATGTTGGTGATCACCTGACTTTTATAGCCCCATTATGAGGTTGACATTTTTATTCGATGGACTGATGTAAGACATGGTACATATTTGTGTTCCTACCCGGATGAATTGTAAACACTGTGGTGTTTATTTCTTCTTTCCTCAAGTACAAAAGGGTCTTGTAAATTGGGATTGGCATTGCTAAAACAGACTCCATTGTCTTAAGTGGCTTCTTTCCTTCATGTATACACACATATATGAATAGGAATGTTGTTGCACTTCCCCCATCTGGTGTTCTTCGCCCTCTCCTCTCTCTTCTCTCTCTCAGATGTTCCTGATTGGGGTGATTACTGGGTGGCCCTGGCTCCATATTCAAGGGAGACTGGAAGACGAGTTCTTGCTCTCCCAAACAAAGCAGCCTTCTGGTCCCAGCAGATCTAGCTTCTTTTGCTCCTTATTTTTCCTGCTGGTAGTCCAGTTTTCAGGTCTTTGTTTCTTAGTTACACAATGTTTTTGATGGTTTAGGTGGGGAGGCTCTGAGGTCCTATGGTCCATTGCATGACTGACCCAGACCTCTTTCATCTCTTTGTTTCTTTTGGCCTCCAGACTCCCACAGATTTGGTTAATTCATGGCATCATTGATACATAAAAATAATTTTTCTTTAACACTTTAACTTTAAGAACATAATAGCATAGCTTGCTAACATATATGTCGCAATCAAGGTGTGTGTACACAAGTATTTTACAGGAAAGTCATTGTAGAATGTTCCCCTACAAGTCTTTGAAAGGCTATTATGCAGATGAATCATCTGAGCCTTCGGTATTTTACTGCCCTGCTTCCTTCTTCCACTGATTTTTATTCCATTCATATAATGTTTAACTAGAGTTAGGCAATATGTGATAACAACCCAACCTCACAGCTTTGTGAACACACCACACACGGTATTAGGAGGCTTCTGAGGAGATAGACCTGTTGGACAAGATGCCATACACACACAGTGAATGACAAGACGTCACACAGGAGTGGAAACACTTCCAGGTTTATGGTTATACAGTACGGTCAACTTTCAAGGGACTCTGTATGTGTAAGTAAGCCTTAAATACACTTATTTTTACAAGATTTGTTCATTTGGATTTGTAGATATAATAGACACATGTTGCCTGGATTAAGTTTCTTTTATTGTAGTGGTTCTTAAAACTGTGTCAACATCTAAGATACTGAATGTCACATGCACTGCAGGGAAAAATCAACTGTAATTACTTTGATTACTTTGGTTTGTATTGTAATTATGTGTGTTATGCGTTAAAGTCTTTTATGGGTTACTGGGTGTCACATTCAGCTGAATAATGTCCTTCCTCTTACAGGCGGTTAGACTCACCATGGAATTTGCTTGTGGGTTTGTTTATGTACCGCCATCAGTGACTCAGAAGGACGGCCAACGATCTAATGTGGTTAAACGCTCAGGTGGGATTTCTTTCAAACACCAGGAACTGAATTTATTACACTAATGCTTGTTTAAAAAGACTGATGTCACTTTGTCCCTTTGCTGTTTGGTTATAGGTTTTTGAATTAAACAAATCACTACCCAGAAACACAGATATTTACAATGCAGTTTCAGATTGGAAACATCAGATTTTACTTTGTGGACTCGCCATTTTAAAGAAATTCACCAAAGAGACAGTTTTTACTCAACTGTCACTACCTGTCACCTCACCTTGTGTCAGGTAAATTCACTCTAAAGGCTTTCTAGGAAATGCAGGAAGTCATTGATAGAGAAAGACTAAAAGACTTAAACATAACCTAGCTTGATTTGGGTGACTGATTAACATTATGTATTATGCAATCAGTCACACACACATACTCACACACACACGACCTCTCCTGTCTATCTTGGAGGAGATATTCCTTTCAGATACTTTGCTTTTCACAGTAAAAGCCATCTGCCACCTGAGTCACATTTTCTTCACGGCACAAAGGTCATCACTGCATCAGTTGTTTTGCCTGCGCTCACTCACAAGAAACGGCTCTTATATTAACAGTCACTGTGTGCATATATATATTTATGTGTGTGTGTGTGTGTGTGTGTGTGTGTGTGTGTGTGTGTTTTAATGCTTTTTAGCTCTTCTCCCTCCTGTTAACCGAGTCCGTCCTCGCATTCCTCCACCTCCTCCTCCAACAAATGCCGCAGAAGCCAAACCACCGAAATCCCCCCAGTCTTCACCCAAGATTATTGAACAGTTGGAAAAGTGCAATGAGGTGAAGAAGGTTGTGATGTCCACTTTCTATGTAAATGCAGAATTTCACAATAAAACAGAGGCAGCCTCTTCCATCAGTTCTCAGACAACACCTCCTCGGAAAACAGGTATTGTGTATGATTGAATAAGTTTCTGTACTTTAATATTGATATCTTAAACGAGTAATTCACCCTCAGATTCAGTGTTATTCTCTCAGACAAGCTGTACTCACTGCATCCAAACACGGAGAAGTTAGCTGCTGCTCTTTCGGTTACCGAGGTGAATGCAATAATATAAAGTATGTAATCAAAAAAATTTAAATGTCTTTATTTAATCAGGAAAATTGGCTCTCTTATTTCTTCATCACAAGCCTGCTTCTCAAACCTTCAGGCCATTGCTGCCTTGTTTTTAAGATGCAAGACAATACTGATTTTTAATTGCATACTAATCAAACTTTGTCAACAAAAGACTTCAGCCTCAAATTCCTCCAAACATAAAAGAAACACAGAAGGGTAAATGTGCCCAGAGGTGGAAAAATGTTCATAAGAACCAGTTCAGCCAAAACAAACAAAAAAGTGTTTTCCCATTACCGTTGGTGTCTAATCATGCGAATGGTCCTGATTTGATTTGAAAGGTGCATTTTAGGCTAGAGGCAGATTAGGTACTACAAGAAGTTTGGCATGCACAATGTAGATCTTTTCTCTCCTGAAATCTGATACTAATGCTCTCTTTAAAAAAACAAAAACATACATTTCCTGTGATTCGATTGTCATCATTCATCATCACAACATCATTGCTGATAGCAGCATTGGACTTGTGCATCCCAAGAGAGAGAAAATATGTTTGTTTGTTTTTTTCCATTTTTGGTGAGCTAGCTTTTTTTAGCCTAATTTTGTTGGTGGTAAATTGCTGTGTGTTTGGTGGTCCACTTCTCTTATGTTGGTATTTCCTTAATCTGCAGCCTACGAGATGACAGCACAGGTGAATCATTCCTTTAACGCACTGCTCCACTCTGCTTTACCCAGCTCTTCTTCCACCACACATGAAACCTGCAGCAAACAGCCAGCCGGTCTCTTCCCTCAACACCACCAGTCAGACATTTGTCTATGACCTCCCTAAAAGTGAGCCAGATTTAAACATGGAACCCTGGGACCCAAACTACTCATACACTATACCAGAGGGTACGGGGCTGCCAGTGAAGCTGCCAGCTGATACTAGCAGTGTGACATTAGGTAAACGGATGACACACACTGCTCTTACACTTGATTTGAAACAGCTTTGTTCATATAGTTTTAAGGAACAGACGCATCATCCACTTTATTCTACTGTGCTCCCAAACCTCAGCTCCACCTCTTCCTCCGAGACCTTCATTCATGAAATCAATGCCAGATTACGTGGTTGTGTTACCCTCCCGCTCATCTCCCTCATCACAGAAATCACCATCAGACCAGTCACGTGTGCCATCACCTACTAGTAAAGGTAACTGTATCTGTCTCTATCATGCTGTCAAAACACTGATTCAGAATGTTTTACGCCACCAAACACTCTTTCATCTAACGCTCTTGTCGTTCCCAACTCAGGATCAGAAGATAGGGGGCGTCTGCCAGGAAATCCTAATGTGGTCCTAGTCAGTTTAGGGAAATTGCTCTCAGAGGAAAGAGGTCAGTAAACTTTAATCATCACCATAAAACCTTCATCACTGGCCATTTTGTTTTATCTCCAGTCTTACTGCCTTGTAATGACGATCATTATGTTTGTATATTTCCAGTAGAGACCATTAAAGGAGAACCCAGCTCCTGCTCCCAGTGTGGCTCTGTGCTGGACTCCATCTATGATAATGTGGTAATTACATACTGTATTTCACATGAGCTCCTGAAATGGATAAGATAAGTGGTAAAACGATTAAGACTCATTGATTTAAAATGTGAATCATAACTGTAAATCTTCTTGTAATCACTACTGGGGAATGCACAGCATGCTAAACTCTTGGAGGCAGTTATTGATCATAAAATAATGAAACAATGGATAACTGGGATTGGATTAATAGTGACTGCAGGGTGTTTTATAAAATCCGTCTCTCTGATCTCCAAGGTTGATGCGTGTTACTTCTGTCAGCCATCTGAATTGACCAGCTCTCCCAGTCTACCATGTGAGCTCCTAACTGGTTACCAGGATGGCCTCTTTTTACTAAATCCTAATGAAAAGCCTCTGTGTACTGCCGACCCTCTGCTGATCTTCTGCATTGACATCTCAGGCTCCATGAGCATCACCTCCCAGGTGAAAACCACATGACCGATGCCAATCTATTTACTGTTTCACAACTACAAGCTGTAGTGCTTCACATGATCAATCTGTTGTTTTAAGGTGTCAGAGGGAGAACATGTCGTCCACAGATCTCGCCTCCAAGTGAGTTTTTGTCTCGTTTGTCATGTGTCCTTTTAACTTTGTAAGATTGAAAACAAAACGCTGCTATAAATCAACACTAAATTAAGAATTAAACATATCACAATGGCTGTCCAAAGATGCTATCAAGATACTTATGTGATCAAAATCATTGTATTCAAACCAGTTTGTCCAGAAGGCCGTGTTGCAGTGTGTCCAGAGACTAAATAAACAACAACCTGACACACGAGTGGGGCTCATCACATTTAACCATCAGGTATGCACAACATTAACACGCCAACATCTTACACTTCCTCCTCAGTAGTTATCTATTTCTGCCTTCAAGTCTGTGTCTGACTCATATTTCATTTACATGTTCCTCTTATAGAAATATGAGTGCGTAATGCAAGTTATTGCCGCTGCTTCTCTACATCCTTTAATGTTTGTGTTGCCAGGTGACAATGCACGGATATGACAATTTCACGTCACATTTCCTGAGCGGTGCTGAGTTGACTGACAGTGACTATCTCAAAGAGGCTGCAGCCAATTTCCCCAGTCCACCTCCACTCTCACAGACCAAGGACTACTTACAGAGACATATTCTAGGGTAAGAGAAGAAGCAATGATTGTTGTGCAATCAACATTACCTTTAAATAATATATGTCATTTTTTTATTTTATTTTACTCCTGTTGAAAGATTATCTGAAAGTGGGGCCACAGCACTTGGTCCTGCTGCTCTCCTGGCGATTGCAACAGCGTCCAGACAGCCAGGGTCCAAAGTAGGTTTGGTCTTAATTCTTCATTACAGTGTGTTTGTTTATATTTTAGCCATTTACAGTTCACATGCACTACATTATACATGTGACCTGTAGTCTCTGCAGGTCCATAATTTGATTCTGATTTGTTGATCCATAAACAAATAATATTAAATAAAAAGGAAGCAGGAATCCTACTCCCTCCCTTTATTTGTTGTCCTTCATCAGAATTTCTAGCTTCCTTCTCTGTTAACATTTTATTTTTCCAGCATCTGTCTGCATTTATTTCCATTCATTTCAGTACAGACTGAACTCAAAATGTACTTGGGACATTTGTTGAGTGGGGTTGAGTGGTACTGTGGAGGTTGTACAAGTTTTATTTAAGTTTCTGTGGTTTGTAATAAATGTGCAAGAAAACAAACATATGTCAAATTTTCATTTTTCTATTTTTTACAAACAATACAATTCTGATCTGCTATCCCTGCTGATCTCGAAGGTGATTATCTGTACAGATGGGAAGGCCAATACAGAGCTTGGGAATCTGGAGGTAGAGGATAATGATGCTCGAACCCTCCTCTCCTCCACTATTTTCTACCAGGACCTGGGGGAGTATGCTGCAAATCAGGGGTTGGTACGCATCTCCATATCAAGAATGGAACAAGTACTAAATTATTGTTCACACTGAAATGTCCTTCTTTCATTAGTGTGACCGTGTCTGTGCTGTCCATAGAGGGAACAGACTGCAGGCTGGATGAGCTGGGAAGACTTGCTGATCGCACTGGAGGGAAAGTAAGAGATGATTTATAATTGTGTTGAGACGTTTCAACGTTTGCCAGATTTGTTTACTGATCATCAGATCTTGTCTCTACCATAGGTGGTGATAGCAAGTCCCAAGAGGTTGCACCCAGAGTTTGAAGAGATCATTGAAAACACGACCATAGCTACACATTGTACTGTCACATTACTGCTGCCCAAATCTCTGTAAGATCTGCACTTCACTACGAATATTTCTAAATGCACTTAAAATGATATTTAAAGTAAGGTTTGACTTATGTTGTCTTTTGGCCCAGGCGTATGAAAGGAGAGAGGGAGGCAGGACACAAAGGGATCAGAGAGGTAGGGAACGTGGACCAAGATACAGAGATCACCTTCCAGTTTGGAGCCAATGAACAGGATGCAGAAGGTGAGAGGAAACCGGTATGACACCACTGACAACAACCAGCTCATTGCTTGAATTTGCAAATAACTTTGAGTTTCAGGTGTGACAACCAGTTTTGACTGCTCAAACTGGCCCTTTTCTCTTGTGCTTCACAACCACTTCCTTATTTTGGAGACACTGTCTAGACTCTCCCTTTAGTCATCAGCCCCATGGACTGACCATGTGAAAGCAAACTGAAAGAAACCTTCGCCTTACCAGAAATAAACATTCACTTTTTTACCTTGCCAGTTTCAGTCGCAGTTCTGCTGCCTTTCTCAGGACTATCACAGGTGGTGTTGTGACGTGTGCTGCCAGGTCTTGCTGAACATTGCAAAATGGTGATTTATGTTGTTGCCAGCCAAGAAAACCTGAAGTTTCAATCTGAGACAGAGAAACGCCAAGAGGGAGCCAGAGTCATTACATCTGAAAACAAGAGCTAACAAACCTGGACTGAGGAAAAATGCTCAGTAAAAAAGACAGAAATATGTCCATCTGGATGCACATGTCACACTACTATCTTTAATTTTTCTAAGAAAAGGCAATAAATGCAGAAAGTGTCAAGGAAAACAAAGATTTACTGGTCTGTCAGTAAAAAATAACTCACTGATGTAATCCAGGGATGGCAATATCAATCAGTTTGTCAGTCGGTCCGGGCTGAAATATCTCAACAGCTACTGGACATTTTATACAAACATTCATGGTGCCCACAGGATGAATCCTGATGTCATGACTGTTGTTAAGCACCACTATGGGGATGACATATTTGGTTTTCAGGGAAATGTCTTGACAACTTTTAGATAAAGACTACAACCAAAGCTGTACTTTATGTGTAGCGCAAAGTAGCAAATGTTAGCATGCTAACAGGCTAAACTAAAGGTGCAGTGTGTGAGATTTAGTGACATCTAGTGGTGTATTTGCTGATTGAAAATCCCTCGCTTCACCCTCTCTTTCCTAGACTGAAGGAGAAATTATGGTGGCTGCGAAACATGCAAAAAAATGCAAAGGGGCCTATTTAAGGCCAGTGTTTAGTTTGTCTGTTCTGGGCTACTGTAGAAGCCCTACGTGGAAGAGGGGTTGTTTCCTCTGTAGATATAAAGTGCTCATTTTAAACTAACAAAAACTTAACATTTCTTACTTTCAGTTGATTATACACTGATAAAAACTTAGTCATGCATATTATATTCAATTTCTGCCATATTCTGTAAACAGAGCCCCAGAAAACTTACACACTGGACCTTTAAGATGATGAATCCTGGTAACATCAACCATGTTAGCGTTGTTGTTGTTGTGTGCATATTAGCATTTAGCTAAAAGCACCACTGTGCCTAATTACAGCCCATGGATATTTGGTACAGCCTCACAGAGCCGCTAGTCTGCCTGTGGACTCTTATTCATAATTCAATACATACAGAAACTGCTTAGCCATTATGCTAGACATCTGGACTTAATAGAGAAATAAATTCTGCAGCAGTTCAACCTGAACTTAGATCACTGAACACTCGCTCGAGGGGAAGCCGCCTGTATTCTGAGTGAAGGTCATTAGATGGGTCAGAAGTGGCTCATCTGTTCCAGTCTAACCACTGAGACCTCATAAAGGCCAGAGCGCGGTTTGACTCATTTGACCACCACTGCATGTGCACCATACATAGCAACCTGTTATTTCTCTGTGCTACAAAACATTCAAGTAGATTGTTGTTTAAAGAAAACTGAAACTCTTTTCAGTGTCTACACCAGCCTCTGGTAGCCGTGTGTCCATCCAGCTGCAGATCCTGTACAGGCACAGGAACGGACAGACGATGCTCAGAGTGATGACTTCAGATCGAGATGTTACCGATGACAGGTGATAATGATGTTTTCATAATTGCAGTGTGCACGCATGCACGCACACACACACGCACGCGCACACACACACACACACACACACACACACACACACACACACACACACTGCTTAAACAAGTCATTATCTTGTGACATCTTTAATCAGGCGTTCTCACCCTCAGGATAAAAATTGATTAGATGTATTATTTTATACCAATCTTAGTGAATCTCTGGGCAAAGTAATTCTGATGATCAAAAGAGACTAGCTGTTGCTGAGATACCAGAGCCTTCACATCATGCAGAAATGATACCATGTAAATTGCATTTCGCATCCATTCTAACATTCAGTCACACAGTAAATGAACCTCTCAACTCAGTCTGCCTGCTTCATATACTGCATGAAGGTCATGCAATTCATGGTCTGAGCAGCTACAAAGTGGTCCCTGTGTGTGTGTGTGTGTGTTTGCACAGCAACACAATGGCAAGGTTGAAGCTGTAAATGTTGAGAAGCACTCTCATGATAAAAATGTGACCCTCCTTCTCAGCTCAGCGGCCCTGTCCTCTCTGTCTCTGGCCATCATTCAGCTCAACTCGTCACAGGCCAGCGCCGCTCTGGCTGTGAGAGGACGCTTTCTTGACGCCAGAAGGGAAGGCGAGCTGCAGAGGAAGCTGATCGAGAGAGCAATGTGAGTTACAGAAGGGATGGAGGAGACTCTGAGTGACATCAGTGTGTGGGCAACATGTAGAGCGAGAGCTACTTTATGCTGAAGTCGGACAAGTGGATTTAATGAGGGCTTATTCTGAACACATTCAACACTTAGAACAAGACAAAAGACAGTGAAAATGAAGTCCAGTAATTGTGTGGTTTATATTAAAAAGGAGACCATTTTACATCAAAAGCTGTGAACAAAAAAAATAATAATTTAGGCGGCACAGTGGTGGAGTGGTTAGTGCACATCTAAAGAAGGTTCCTGGTTCAGACCCTCCAGCTAGGTAGAACCTTTCTGTGTGGAGTTTGAATGTTCTCCACGTGTCTGTGTGGGTTCTCTCCTCCTGCAGTCCAAAGACATGCAGGTTAATTGGTGACTCTAAATTACCCATAGGTGAGAATGTAAAGTAAATTCAAATGGTTGTTTATCTTTATGTGCTAATGCCTGCTGCGATTGGCTCCAGCTCCCCGTGACCCTGATAAGGTTAAGCGGTTATGGAAAACAGATGAATGGAGATATAACTGCTTTAGATTACATAACCTGGATGAAAAACTTAATCAGATACAAAAATAAAAAGCGAGTTAAAGGAGAAGCAGATGAACTGGCATTAAAATGTTCATATTGTATTAGATTATTAAATTGTGTTCAGATATTCATAAGTAATGGCACCAAGGCTTATGCTTGCTAAAGGCTAAACCTGGGCTTCTTTTTCAACTTAATGTTATCAGTGAACTGTGTATCTGAATGTGGGTTTTTTATTCAAAAGATGTAGGCTGTTCTTTTCTAAGTGAGTGTTTCTGTTTACAGAGAGCATAATCGCAGTGCAGAGGACAAAGAAACATACCAGGAATGGGTTAAAACCATGGAGCCAATATACAACAACATACATATCTTCACTAGGGTGAGTTTTTAAAGTTTTTTTTTTTTTTACCAGCTTTACTGCCTCACATTGGTTAGAATAACCACAATTTAACACTTAACTTTTGTTTTCTTCCAGAGAAAATCTGTTGTCTCTGACTCACAGGTAATTCACGTCATGCCCCTAAAAATTCACTGCTCAGTACTCAATACTTTAACTACTTCTGCCTTTCTTCTCCTCCCACCAGTCACTAACAGATGCCGGTGCAGCGCTGCTCTACACCATGAAGCACAGCAACAGGAAGTCCATCTCGCTGAAGAATAAACATTAACTCTGGCCAACTGTTCAGCCTCCACCTTTCACCTCGTTGGAAGGGACTCAAGTCATGAGTGACAAGTATAAATACTGCCATTTGACTCTGATTATCTGGCTGGATAAATATCCTTCATATATTTCACAATGTAAATAATGCATGACAGCATATCGATGTAACACACGGTCCTCTGTGTCATAAAGAAAAAAAGGTTTCTCAGACTTTAAGACTTTAAATTATTTGTTTAAGGTTCCATATGAAAACTGCTGAGGTGTGTACATGGGTGTGTGTTTCACACTTCACAGTTTATGTTTGCGCTGACCAAAATACACGAGAAAAACCTGACTCAGAAACACCATCATCTATCCAACCCTGAGTTCCTTTTGTGTCAGCAAAACACATCTCACAACATATGTAAACCTCCAACACAACAGAGTAGTTCATGATCATGTCATTGTGTTTTAATATATGTAATTTATTGCAGCAGAACATTTAAGCATGATACAATATTTGCACTGAATTTTGTTCAGATGATACAAATACAGTAAATATGTCAACATATAATTCAGATATTAGAAGAAGAAGAAGAAGTGCCGATATTTAAAAGTTACAAAGATAGTGAGAAATGGAGTACATACAAAATAAGATTGAAGTAACAATAATCATGCCTGAGATGGAAGCCAAAGCATAAATAGACATGCGTTTCTCTGGGGCGGCTCTCACAACACAAACATGTAACTCTGGGCAGATGTCTGAGCATTTGAATTGCTTATTACTCAGTGCTGGAAGGTTCCAAGAAAGCAGAACATACACAAACCAGGCTTCAATCAGAATACGAAGAGTGATGCTGAGCAGATAGAAACCCACAGCACCTTTGTCTCTGTGGAAATCTATGGCCGTCTTGCCGCTGTGGTCAGTGGACGCTACCTGAGCTGCCTCCTTCCCCTGAACCACCAGCTCCACATCAGTCTTCACCCGAGCGTTCCTCTTCTCATTGAGGGAGCGTAGATGGGAGGCAAACAGCTCCATGAGCAGGACAGAGAGGATGACCAGCACGAAGATGAAGTTCCAGGCCACCACCATAGGTTTGTCAAAGTGTCTATTAAAACAGCCTTTGCTACAGACGCTGTCCTTGGTGCCGTTGCAGACAAAGTCTGCGTCCAGTTTGGTGAAGGGCAGCTCAGCCAGGAAGAGGATCACCAGGCGGATGCACAGTAAGCCAAACCACAGGGAGCGGCACTTGTAGGTGGTGGTGCCATCCACCGCCGTACGCAAGATGGGGATGAGGCCCGTTACTATGGCTGCCATCGTTGCTCCTGGCTTTTGTTGGGAATCTTTACAGTGGGAGAGAGAATTTTTTGAAGATATTTGGCTTTTCTCTACACTGTACAGTAAATGATTTATCCATTTTTGATTTTAAAAAAATGGTGCACAAAATTAAACTGAAGCCAACAAAACTACAATCGCTTTCAAGCGATGCCATCTGTCACACGAAGTCCTCGATTTTGAGGACGCATAAAAACATAAAGCATGAAAACTGTTGATTTAATCATTCACAAATGTCACAGTAAATCTCTTTGTGCGTATGAAATGGTTTTTAATGCACTCCAAGATAAATGGGAGTGAAATGCGACAGATAAGAGAGCTTACCTTTAAGAGTTAGAGCCCGTTAATGGAATACTGTCGTTCTCACTTCGCATTTAGTCTTTTATGGGTGCAAGATGCTGTATGTCATCAATATATGTGTTACAGTTTCGCACTATATGATGTGCTGACTCAGCCTCACTCTTGAGCGCTTAAAATGTCCATAAATGGAAGACGCTGCACAGAAAACAGGAGGCTAAAGAAACAAAAATAATCATTGCTGCTACACATTTACACATTTTTTTATTGGTATAAAAATTTAAGTCCTCTGATGGAATATTTTGGAACACCACTGACTTTTTTTTTTTTAACTCAACAATTGATAACTTGATGATATTAATACACAATAAAACAGTTACAAGTTGTTTGTTCCACCAAAATTCAAAGAATGCAAAGAATTTAAGACAAGCTGCAATTAAAAACACATTAAAAAACATCTTTATCTGAGATCTTAAAGTAAATGTTTGCAACACCACAGTCATGAAGAGATTACAACACAGTTTCATAGTAGCCTGCTCGTAGTACAGTATACAGTTTAAAACATGAGCATCATACGTAACATCTTTGAAATATCATGTGACAAAGCAGTAACAATTCACACGAAGGAAACTTTTTTGAAGGCTTTCTTGAAAAATAACACTTGTGTCAAAATCAGACCCATCATCTAAAAAGATTTAAGGCCACTGGCTAAATATTTATGGAATAAAAATTCCAAATCAGTAAAAAAAAAAAAAAGTTTAAAGTCCCTCTTCTTTGACTAAGTACTCTGGCAGAGTTTGAAAAGCAGTCACGGGTACAGTCACTGGAACCGTTAGGGATATGGTGCTAGGTTCAACAGTGGAAGGAGACACCTCGCTGGGGGGTGGAGGAGAAGGAAGTGGGTCAGTGTGAATAATGTTTATGTCACTGAGTTGCGGGGCGGCCGTGGGAACGTCTGCATGAGTCCGTAAGTGCTTGCGAAGGTAAGCAGCAAACAGAAACGCTTTGCCACAGTGGGCGCAGCTGTGTGGTTTGCTGGTGGAGTGGATCTTCTGGTGTTTACGAAGTCCAGATTTGTTAAGGAAGCCTTTGCCGCAGCTGTTGCAGACGTGAGGCCTCGGCTTGGGATGCTGCTTCTCATGCTCCTGCAAGTCTGCCAGCTGTGCAAACTCCGCCTGGCAGGTTTCACAGACATGTGAGCCCAGCGGCACAATTTTGGTAATCGGAGGAGCTGAGTCGATGGAGTGAAGATTTTCATGTGCCTGAACTTCATCCCAGCTTCCAAATGTAGCATCACAGTGAGTACAGGAGAACTGAGGTAGAGTTGTGTGGGCAGTAAAGCCAGAGGCTGACCCGGCCTCTGTCTCCTGTTGTTGTTGTTGTTGCTGTTGTTGTTGTTGTTGTTGTTGTTGCTGCTGCTGCTGTTGTTGCTCAGAGTGCTCAGCTAGGTGAGTTCTCTCATGTTTGCGCAGGCTCGAGGACACCACAAATGACTTCAAACACTCCTCGCATTTGAAAGGCCTCTCTCCAGAGTGCACGCGGCGGTGCTTGTTGAGGCTGGATCGCTCTGCGAATGACTTGTCACACTCTGTGCAAGAAAAAGGCCTGAGACCTGTGTGAACAAGCATGTGGCGCCGCAGATCCCAAGATGCTACAAAGGCCTTGTCACAGCTCTGACATTTGTACGGCCGCTCTCCAGAGTGAACACGCTCGTGCACTGCAAGATCGGCTGGCTGCCGGAACCTCTTGGAACACTTATCGCAGGGGTAGGGCTTGAAACCCAAGTGGGCTCGCTGGTGGCGACGGAAGCTGGAGGGGTCAGAAAACATCTTGCCGCACTGTGGGCAGAGGAACGGCTTCTCGCCGGAGTGAGTGCGGAGATGAGACTGGTAGGAGGACAGCTGGGTGAAGCCCTTGCCACACTGCTCGCACTGATAGGGTTTATTCTGGGAGTGAATGCGCTGATGGCAGGCCAGGGAGGAGGAGCGGGAGAAGGCTTTGCCACAGTCTGAGCACAGGTACGGTTTTTCTCCGGTGTGGGAGCGTTCGTGGTTTTTCAGGTCCTTCAGCTCCGTGTACGTTTTCCCACATTCGTCACAAGCGTATGGGCGATGACCCTGGTGGTTCCTTCTGTGTTTTCTGAACACGGAGGGGTCGGCGAAACTCTTACCGCACTCAGCGCAGAAGTATGGCTTTTCTCCCGTGTGAGAGCGCATGTGCACCTTCAGTTTAGACACGGTGGGGTAGCTCTTAGAGCACTGACGGCAGGAGTAAGGGCGCTCTCCACTGTGCTGCGTCATGTGGATCCTCAGGCATATAGCTTGCATAAAGGCCTTCCCACACTCTGTGCATACAAAAGGTTTCTCCCCTGTGTGTGAGCGACTATGGTTACGTAGCTCTGTGGGTGTCTTGTAGGCCTTGTGACAGTCGGGACACTGAAAGGGGCGCTGGGCCGAGTGAGTGCGCTCATGCTTTGAGAGCTGAGCCTTGCTGGAGAATGTTTTAGCACACTGAGAACATGCGTGTTGCTGCTGACGCTCCTTTACATGTGCTGAAAGCTTGTGGCTGCGCAGAGCCGACAGACTCCTGAAAGCCTCGGTGCATGCAGAGCATTTGAAGGAAGGTTTGGCTTTTGGGGGCCTGCCTCTGCCGCGTTTTTTCGCAGGCACCGGCTCTTCCTCTTGCTGGCTCTCTTCGTCCTGTGCAGGAGGGGTGTATTGCTCTGCGAGAGGTGGGCTGCCAGGCTGAGGAGAGGCCATCTTTATTTCTGCAAAGATATTTGTAATATTTGTGTAAATAAAGTTTATTAGCAGAATGAATGATATGAGACTGACTATATGAGGCATCAAGTTGAAGTCCTGTGACAGATATGAATATGAGTGACTGATGATGGACCTGAGACAGATATATGTATAATAAATACGTATAAAAACATAATAACACAAGTATGTGGGTGTGCTTTAAATCACAAAATGGCTGGCATTAGGACCTCAGGGACAATAAGCTAACAGCTTTGATGCCAGAGGAAGTTGGCGATGTAATGACAGAGATCACCGAGTATGAATGACTGACGTTTGCCCGACCGGAGACAAGGATCAAGGATCACCAGTCAGTGTAAGGCTGTTGACAACCGGATACGATATGTACGTATTAATTTTTGGTAGCTTTCTTGCTAAACACATTTCAACTAACTCAAAATGGCTGGCTTTAGGACCGGCTGCACCGATTTCACTCGACACACTGTCATCATCACCATCATGTCCGTGATTATACGGGATGGATTTAGCTAGATTGTCTTTGACTCCCGAGAAACAAACGGGCTTTTCTTACCTGGATCAGGACATTAATAGTTGGTCGCTAATGGAAAAAGCGTCTAGGTACACGACTGCATTTCCAGAGACACGGTGAGTGCTGTTGGCTGGTTGCAGGACGGGGGGGGACGGCTCTAGGACCATGATGACGAAAGCTCTAGGCAAGCCAAGTGTGCAACATTTTAATGCGTTTAACGGTTAAACTGTCAAGATAAGACCCGATAAATGTATTAAAACCCCCCCACAATAAAACATAGTGGTCCTAATAAAGTGAACAGACTGACTGTTATAATGCCAACATGCGTATCAAGTTGAATATATACATTTTACAGTGTTCAGAAGTCAACGGCAGAGTTAGCTACGTGCTAATGTGCTCCGTTCCGGAAAGCAGCAGCAGAATAATAAAATTAACATTTGAGCTCCTTTATGTGTGTTTAACATATATTTAGCATTAGTTTAACTATCATATATATATATTAACTTTTTTAAAAATCCGCTTAGGTTAGTTACTTTTGAGAGAGGGGGGAGGAGGGAAGTATTTCCGTGCTGCACATTTCCTGTTTCCTAGCAACAAGAGCAATGTGGAAATGGGGATGGAGGAAGAAAAAAAAGACAATTGGAAAAAGGGGGTTGCCCTTTACATAAAAAATAACGTTTATAAAAACAATGAATGAAAATATATCCTCGGAGGCTCGCGTTGAATCATTACCGCTGCAGGTATTTAATTTGACGCATTTGCTGACGCTGTGATTCCGCGTTGAAAAAACGGACTTCTTGGCTTTTTTGGTGCAATGTTTGTTTAGCTACAGCCACGATGATGCTAACGTTAGCTCCCTGCTCCCGTTAGACATATTTAACTGTCAGCTAACGTGTACGCTCTTCCATATAACCTGATGAGGGCGCATAGGTTCATACTATATTTGTTCATAATGTCGGAGATTATGTGTATCTGCAGTGGCTGTAAATCTGTAGAGATGGAGGCGTTGGTCTGTCCCGGTTTATTGACATAGCTAGTTCAGCTAGCCTGCTGGTGCAGATATGTCAGGCTGGGTGGCGTTTCTAGCTACCTGCATGCGATTTAATAAGTGTGTCCATGATTCCGGTTACTTTCTACAGGAGATGCATTTAAACATATCAAACCATGGGTGTTTTTTTCAAAGATGTGTTGACTTTGACAGACTTAAATCAGGGATCAACAGTGAGGAATACAAACTATGAGGTATTGATACAGGTCAAGTTGTATTTTAGCATGATTACTTGAAGAAATACTTAAATTATAAGGAAAGAATACATGCTTGAGTGTATGTACATGACTTAGTGCATTAAACTGATTACTGTTATGTACATTAATCACAGCTCTAACTGGCATCTCCTCTGTCCTCAACAGCACAGTTTACCTGCTTCTCCTGAACTCTCCTCGTTGTATGGAGCTGTATGTCACTGACCTCTGCTGTGTTACCTCCCTGGAAGCTCCTCGGACCTTACTGTAAAGAATTGTCTTCTTTTTTATCACGGACAATAAAGGCGTCTAATGCATTTCCCTCCTGTATATTCATACACACTGTGTCCGGCGCACTCAATTCATTCGTTATCTTGTAATGGCAGTGCAAGACCCTGGCAGGACGACAGGTTTTCCTTGCAAACAATGTGGCATGGTATGTCCCAATATGCCCAGTCTGCTCGAGCACATGGATGCTCACCTTCAACAAGAGGAAGAACGCAAGTTTAAATGTGATGAATGTGGACGTGGTTACAGGCACGCCGGTAGCCTAGCGAACCACAAAAAGACTCATGAAGTGGGCTCCTTCCAGTGTAACATATGCGGTAAAGAAAACTCTAACGCTTTGGCCCTGAAGAGTCATCTGCGGAGCCACACGTCACAGAAAAAGTACTCCTGTGCAGAATGCGGGAAATCTTTTCGTCTGGCAACACAGCTGGCTACGCATGAGAGGGTTCATCTTGCCAGGCGAGTGAAGGAGCAGTCGTATAGAAAGGTAGACATGGATTATCCCACACGTGAAAATGAAAATGATCACCCACATCATCTCAGTGAGCAGTCGACCAGCATTGGGATTCCTGCCGAAGGTAGCCCAGCTGAGGAGAAGATGGAGGTTGTTTATAATGCACAATCTGAAACCTCTGATGAAGCAGCAAATCGACCTTTCAGGTGTGATTTATGTGACAAATCATACATACACCATCGAAGCCTGACTAATCATAAAAAGACTCACCAAGTGGGAATGTTTGAGTGCACGGTGTGTTTCAAACTCTTCAATAACATGGCAGCCCTCTACAGCCACCAGAGGACTCACAAGGCAAGAAGCGGGACAGACGCTGCTTCAATGGGTGGGTCGTACTCGGCCACACCGCTGGACCAGTTTTCACCCCAGAGTCAGGATGCCCAAGTAAATTTCTGCCATTTGTGTCAGGTTTTATTCCCCAATGATGAAGAGTTCCAGGAACACATCCAAATGCACAACTCTTCATCTCTGTCATTTGGACTTCAAGACACCTTGTCAGAGACCCACAACATATCATATGACAACAGTATTGCTTCGCCCGAGTCCAGTTTTTATGCATCTCCTATAAATAACATCCCCTCAGTACCATCGATAGATAATCATGGAGGCTTTGATCAGCCGCAGGAGCCGATCATAAGCAACGGTCATGTGTACTCCGACTGCTCCAATAATCAAACACCATCTTCCAATAGCACTCAGGGAGAACCCCCAGTCATGGACACAAGCATTCTCAATCCTGCCCTGATGCACACACAAAACGCTGACAATGAAACTGAAATGGAAGAGCCTTCGGCTGTAGATTCTGACGAGCGTCCCTTCAAGTGTCAAATCTGCGGGAAAAGCTACCGGCACTCCGGGAGCCTCATCAACCACAAGCGGTCACACCAGGTCGGGATTTACCAGTGCTCCATCTGCAGGAAGAGTTATCCTCACCTGGCCGCCCTCAAAAGTCATCTCCGTCTCCACAAAGCACAGCCTTCATCTTTTAACCTCATCAGTGAGGGAGATTGGCTGTCCTCGGAGCCGCTCACTCTGGATAACCAACAGGGCTGCTGCTTCTCCTCGCAAGATGAGGAGGAGGATGGCACTCATGCTGTGCTTGGTATGGATCAAGAGAATGGCGCTGACCACAGTAATGGGGCTTTGTATCATGAGCAGTTCAATCAGGACTTTTCCCAGCATATGACTGTGCATCTACCTCACAATGAACACCTGATGCAGAGGCACATGTGTGCAGACTGCGGAGAGACATTTGCGGATATTGCAGGGATTAAGTCTCACAGTTGCCCGCTGCTACAGCAGCAGCATAACACTACTGGTAGTGACTATGACAGTAACATAAATTTCCAGGACAGTAATGGTCACTGTGCCGTTGGAAATCCAGGGAGTAATGTTGAGTTTCACGGTCTGAACGGTAGCCACGACCAAAGTTACTTTGAACAGAGTTTCCATGACAACATGAGCAGCGATCAGCTGAACGGCGGCAGAGAAGGCGATAACGCAGATGACGAGGAGGACGACGATGGAGATCTTTATCAGTGCTCCATATGTGGAAACAGCTACACCAGCATGAGAGCTCTCAGGAGTCATCTCCGAGGGCACACCCAATCCCATGGTACTCCTGCAAGCTCAGGGCCTTCTTCCATGTCCTCCCACGAAGAAGTAAAAGATGAAGAGCCTGGAGAGATGATGATCTGCAGCACGTGCGGGGAAAGCTTTGCCAATAGGCAGGACTTGATAACTCATCAGCTTCTACACAACAAGGATGACGCAGATAACGTCGATCATTTACAAGTAAACAACAGTCACGTGTCTGGAGGCAAGGAGGAAGCACAGAGTATCATCTGCGGCAGCTGTGGCATCTTCTGCACCAGCTTCCATCACCTCGAGAACCACGGCTGCACAGCTGAGAGGAAAGATGAGTCGACATACGATAAAGAGGAAATGAAAGCAAAAGATGTTACCCAAAATGAAGACGCAAGCAGTGTCAACGAAACTCCAGACTCAGAACATCGACAGTACAAGTGTGATCAGTGTGGGCGGTCGTACAGACATGCCGGCTCTCTCCTTAACCACAAAAAGTCCCACAAGACAGGTGTATTCAGATGTCTCGTCTGCCAGAAACGCTTCTACAACCTGTTGGCACTTAAAAACCACCAGAGGTCCCACTTTGATATTAAGAGGTTAGTTCCAACATTACATTTTTTTCCCATGTTACAAACTTTTAAAGCTTTTTTCTGTTAAACTTAAAATACTAAGAGTTGCCTGTAGAGTGTTTTTTGTGTGTGTTGCACATGTGTTTTGTCACCATGGCTCTCTGCCCTCTGCCCTCTCTGTTCACTGTTTTGCAAACACAGAATTAACTGTACGCCTTGTCTCCTCCCCAGGCACACTTGCCATGAGTGTGGGAAAGCCTTCAAAATTCAGAAGCAGCTACTGAATCACCTGAGAAGGCACAAAGAGAACCAAGCCAAAATCCAGGAACTCAACAACCAGATCCAGGCCCTCATGCAGATGAATGGGACCAGGTCAGATGGAGGAATGCAGTCCTTAACTTCAAATGCCAATCAGGCTTTAACCTCTTCTCGACGCTGCAAGCAACTGCCTGAAGGGAAGACGGTACAAATGAAGACTGAGACTGTCAAATCAGAGAACACAGGAGACAGACGTCCGTTCGCCTGCGACCAGTGTGGGCGCACCTATCGCCACGCAGGAAGTCTGGTCAACCACAGAAACTCTCATAAAACCGGTGAATATTACTGTTCTGTTTGTAACAATACATACTCCAATCAACTAGCAATGAAGAACCACTTGCGCACCCATTTTGCATATAAAAAGCACGCTTGCCAAAACTGTGGAAAAGGCTTCAGGGGAAAGAAACAGCTATTAGCCCACATTTGTGCAGACCTCAGAAAGGATGTGACTGGAGGCAGGAGGGGCGTAAAATCCAGATCCTTCAAGTGTAAGGAATGCAAGCAGGCCTTTTTCTCTGTTGATCAACTGACAGCGCACACCTGTGACGGACCTTCAGGTAGCAGCGACGCACAAACAGAGATGTGTTCAAGTAAAGAGGAGCGGCCTTTCACGTGCAACATATGCAATCGCAGCTACCGCCATGCAGGCTCGCTCCTGAACCACAAAAACACCCACAAGACCGGACACTTCAGCTGCACCTTTTGCTCCAAGCCCTTCACCAACCCCATGGCTTTACGCAATCACACGCGCATCCACACGCAGAAGAAAAAGTACGTGTGTCTCACGTGTGGGAAGGCCTTCCGCCTCGCCAGTATCCTGCACAACCACCAGAGGGTCCACAACCGGGTGTCCAATCACTTCAGCTGTTCTGCGTGCGGAAAAAACTTCCAGGGCAGGTCCGGCTTGAAGAGGCACCGCTGCCGCAGAGGTCAGGAGAACTCGGTGAGAGCCGGAGTCCAGCAGTCAGAGAGGGGAGACAAGTGCTTCATGTGAGTTACTGTTTTATTGTGAACTAAGAATATAAGTCTTGTTGTGTAAGTTAGTCATTTAACAACACTGTCCTGACCAGACTGATATATTTGCACTGACAAATGTAAAATTGTCCTGCTCAGTACATATATATACATATCTTGGCATCCTTTTTGTCAATGTTTGTTTATTTAATGTCAAAAAACAAACATCAGTTGTTTGTTATTAGACTTTTATTAGACTTTTTTACTACTGGTATCAATGTTTCACAGCAGTAAAGTAATATAATAATTATTATAATTAATAAATAATTCACTGTTGGTGTAATATTAGGTATTGAATATGGACATATCCCTGCTGCAGGTGTGACCTGTGTGGGCGCTCCTACCGCCATGCTGGCTCTCTCCTCAACCATAAAAAGACACACTCCGAAAACCTCCACCACTGTACCTTGTGTCTCCAGACATTTCCTGATCCTCTCACTCTACAGATACACTCCCAGATGAGGCGTCACTGCTGCCCCGAGTGCGGCAAGACCTTCTGTCTGGTCGCGCACCTGCAGAGCCACATGGAGGTGCACGCGAAGGACCGGCCTGTAGTCTGCAGCATCTGCCAGCAGAGCTTTCCCAACGCAGCCAGCTACCAGCAGCACCAGGACATGCACCACAGGTCTCAGGACCCCTATCAGCAAGAACCTGTAGATAACGACATCTGCTGGGACTCAGGAATAAATCAGACCATGGGGATGGATGGGATGCAACAGGAACAGGTTCCACCACCTTTATCCCATATTCCAGAAAGCTTAGACACCTCACAGAAAAGCAACGACTCTGCTGGTGCAGAAGAGAAGAGCCACGTCTGCGAGCACTGTGGCCGCACTTACCGCCACGCCGGCTCCCTCCTCAACCACAAGAACAGCCACAAGACGGGTTCCTTCTTCTGCTCCGTGTGCCAGAAAGAGTTCACCAACCTGATGGCTCTCAAGAACCACCGGCGCATCCACACGGAGCCCAAGCGTTACCAGTGTCTGGAATGCGGAAAGGCGTTCCGCGTGTCCACTCAGCTCATATGTCACAGACGAATCCACACCAAAGAGAAGCCCTTCGCCTGCCTGCTGTGCGACAAGAGCTTTTCAAGCAAGTCCAACCTGCGGCACCATCAGAAGATGCACCAGAACACCCAGACCTATGACTCTTCTTTTAGCATGGACGCTAACGCGTTCATGGACTTGGACATGGGGTCTTTCCTTTGAAGTGGCAATCCAGAGAAGAGGCCGACTCGTCCTCTTATTTATCTGTTCTTTATCCCTGTATCAATAATTGTAAAACAGTATTTCTTTTCAGAAAGTGCTCCTTGGTCCTGACAGAAGCTCCTTTGTAGACATGCAAATTTCATTACGGACTTCCAGTCTTACCTCCACAACTGATAGTGACATCACGGAAAGCTCTCCAGAGGGTCTGTTGGCCTCATAAGGTCTGAATGTTTTTCACAGGATCCCGGAACACGGGACGGGTGACGAAAATATTAGTCACCACTCACTCCTCAATGACAAACCAACCGACCAAAGTGAACAGAAAAGTGCAGCCCAGGTCCATGTAAGAACATTAACACTGATGTTTTTGTAAGACTGTTCTAACGGTGATCTCTCCTCTCTTGCTATGTATAATTGTGTTCAGTGCCTCTGTAAGTTCCTTAGGAAACAAAATATACAAACTATATTTATCTCTGAATCCTTTTTGTTAGCTTTGCCGTGTCGGAAGGACTGCTCACTCTCCTTTGGGATCTCACATAGGGCAAGCCTGTTATTATTAAGTCAAATACCTCTGGGTGTGTCCAAAGGTCAGTGGCAAAGTGATTTACTGAAATCATATTATCAAGTAAATAGTCGTACAGCTAATAATATTCATGTTGAGTGACATTGTATGCTAAAATGGATGTATTTATTAATTTATTCCTGTTATTTTATGTGCATATTTTATTAGAAAAACCTTTTATGAATGTTGTAAAAAAAACAAACAAAAAAACAAAACAAAACAAGAACTGTCCTCTAAAACTCATGTAGCCTTTAAGGAAGTTCATCAGTCGATTTGTATCTTTTGTTCTCAGTTACAACAAGCAGGAATGAATGAGCCAAGCGTGATTGGCATCATTGGCAGCACTCAGGGTAAACCTTCAAAAGGAACACACCTGATGTGTAAAACAATTTCGATCAGTTTCTGAACTGAGCATAGCATTTATTTCTCACTCGTGCCATTACCACTCTATAATAATTTAGCTCATGTAATAGTTGTCACTCCGACATTTAGTTGCGGCTCCGTTGGCAGCGCATGCTGTTGAATTACGATCCATCTTGAACCCCCTCGAGAAGCACCAGTTATGTTGAAGTGCCAGTGCCTAAATTGTAAGTCAACTGTAGCAGTTTAATATGAACAAACCTCCTCTCACTGTACGTATTATACTGTAAACCACAGTGTTGATTTTATACTGTCATCACTAGATTTTCTTTTTAATTTATATTCTGGTCTGTGAATCTCCTCAGACACAAACGTCTTAAAGCAGTAGATAACAAAGGTGTTGCCTACAGTGTGGTGAAAGTGGTTCTTTTTTGACTTTTCTTCCCTCATAGATACTTTATATGAATCGAATATGTATTTTTGGACATATATATATGGCCAAAATACCTCCTTTCTGCCAAGCACAAGTATTACTACAAACATGCTATACATATACGAACCAGTTTCACCTTCACTGTCGAGTTGCTGAACCACTTATCTTTGAAAAATGTGCAATTCTTGATTCTCTGGTTATTTTTTTTGCCAAGTTGTCTAATGTGCCTGTTGTTCCTGAAGTGGTTTCTTCTCACAAATCGAGAAATCTAGCAAACGTGAACACATGGCCTTTGATTTTTTTTTTTATATTATTATTATTAACAAATCTAAAATTAGATTTTCTTTATGCCTTATTCATTTCATTTATGAGTATGTTTGGCACTGGTCAGAAGTATGAAATACCTCATGGAAAGCCCTGCCTACCTAGCAACTGCTACTTAATGCCTCATGCAGCTTAATTGTAGAGAATACACTGTAATCATAGAAACTCAGTTACCAATTGTAAGACAAATAGAATGGATGAAGCATCGATTTTAAGGTTTTTATTTTGTAATTTGCTGATGCTGTTTTCTCGATTTTTTTTTTTTTTTTTTTCTCTGTTTCTCTGCAGTTTGTTGTTTTCAGAGTTATATTTGCACATTTGTAGATTTGTAGCCTACGGAGGACAGGAAGTCTATAATAATTCAGCCAACCTGTTGTCGTCGTTTGTCAGAGTGTTGACAGGCAACAAGTCGGCTGTCCGATAGTTCACCTCAGCTAGTTTTGCGGGTCGTAATATTTAAGCAATATGCTGAAAGTATTGTTTCAGTGCATGAACTGAGTCCATCTCATTTGTTTTGTCTTACCGTGTATCGAGTACAGCGACATCGGATTCAGCATACTGACACTAGCCTTGAAAACCCATGACAACTCGCCATCTCTTATTAATTTGTTTGATTTCTCATGTGTATTAACTGTAATGATTTAGGTGATCGCACTGTAACATATTTTCGTACACCATGGTAGCCTACATGTAAACGGACACACGCACATTTGAGTTCAAACTGACTTTATTTTTATATTTCCTCATCTTATCTCCTGTGGCACTTAACGCGTTCACTCCTCTGTCATTGATCACAATCACAGCCCGGTATTCGTGACGTGTTAAATCTCAGAGCTCTCTCTGTAAATATTAGAACGAAGATATCGCTGGGATCTCTGTACGTTCACGGCAAAGAGTTTCTTCAGCAGGAGAAAAGTGATAGATTAGCTATTGTGTAATAATAAAAAAAAAAATCATATACCACATGTTCTGATTTATTGGATTTCCAGTGCTCAAAAATGTCTGCTCACTATTTAATTCATATTTATATAACTATTTTGTCACTCTGAAACGTAGATTTTTACTTCTTTGTTAGAACTTAGTTTAGAATATAAGCAAATTATTGAACATGAAAACTAGTTGGGATTAATTAAAAGACTTGGAAAATACAAAGTGTTTGTCTCTTGTCCATGTTCTTCCAAATGATGGTGAATAAACACCGACTGGCCTCTTCATTTGTACCCTTAGCCAATGTGATTCAATACAACAACTCTGCCATAAATCCTACTTATCTTTCAGTTTTTGTTGACACAAGATATTAAATCTACCTTACACTTATTGTTGAGGTCTTAGTGGGTGCTGTTGTTGCACAGGAATGCATTATGTTGACAGGTGTTTCTAATATTTTGGCCCTCTCGTGTAAGTAAAAATATTAGAAACGCCTCTACAATCTCACTAGTAAACATAATAGGTGAATACCTTTCTGACAGTAACAACAAAAACTTCAACACAATTAGCTTCTTTAAAGGAGAATTTATGACAGAGTTGTTGTATTGGACTACACTGGATTGTACATGTGTAGCTAATAAAGTGGACAGTTAGTGTAAGTCTTTTTTTAAAGCTATTTTTGCAGTTTGCATATCAATAAGACTTGCGCCATTACTGGAAATTGTCAGTTTTATTGTGAAAATACATTTGGTACACAAAGCAGTTTATAAGATTGCATAAGGTAAAAGAAGCCAGTGCATGTACAGTATATACAATTAGAAATAGAAATGCAAGAGGAATAAGCAGAAAATGTTAGTTATTGCTCAGACATGACATTGTTGGCTGGCCTGGTGGAAGTTTAACACAAATCTTCACTGGAGTCCCTTTAAAACTGTGCTTGTCACTCGCAGTTGCAAAACAACACTGCAAGATACTTTAAAATAAATAATATAAAAATCTTTAAAAAAAAAAACAAAAAAGAAAAGAAAAGAGGAAGTTTCTGTATTTGAAATGATTTTGCTGCCAGGGGGCAGGCAGTTTACCCACAAGCAGACAGATCGAAAATATGACCTGAAACTTTGTCAGTCACATTAAATATGTCAGTAACCACATACTGCATGGTGTTTTTGAAGATAAAAAACATCTTGAGCTACAAAAAAAAACTGGAAAACAACAACCCTGCCCACCCTGGTTCTTGCTGGTTTCAATGGCTACAAAATTACAAACAGACATCTAGACATACATCTGTTTGGTTTGTTGCAAATCAGAAACGACAGGTCAAGAGTTAGTAAGCATAGTGATTGTCTAGCTCCACCTAAAAAACACTGTAGGTGTCATTTTCTTCACTACAGTACATTATTTGCAACATTCCCATATGTTAGCAGTTTGGGATTGTATGTCTAGTGTTTCAAACATCCCGTCCTACAGGTGCTGGGACGGTAACGTGTGAATTGTGGGGTTGTGATAAGAGAAAGATCCAGCTAGCATCTCTGAAAACCTAGTAACATTAAAAACAGACAAGACAATATTGTAATGACCTGCAATACAGGGCCTGTGTTGGTCTCAGGACACCCAGTAACAGTGAATGAATACAGTTTGCTCCCTTAATCAACAGCATTATCACTGTATGAGGCTTCTAAAGAACAGGTACATGGAGGTACTGGCAGGGCCAAAGGCTACAAAGACATTTCACCTACTATAAAAGTAGCTACATTCAAATGGCCTTAATGTGCCTAACAGTATGTCTTACTCACATGTTGATTTATCTTTAAGAGACTGTTGTGGTAAAGGACCAGCAGGTAGACCTCGTCTAACCCCGCCGAATAGCAAGAGATCAAACTACAGCCCAGCAGGCAGCGGTAGCTCCGTTACATTCATCAGAAAACAGCACGATACATCCATCCTGCACCCGCTCTGCACAAAGGACTGTAGTTTTATCTTACTTCTGATGATCGAAATCTCATTTAGGTGGAATATAAAGGCAAAAAATCTAACAAAAACAATTATACCACTAATGTTGTAATGTTGTTACTATTACTACAGAGGTGTGAGAGTTGCTTGGTTGTAAGTCCTGTGGTTACTGTTGGACCTACACTGAGCATGAGAACTGAGCACATCTCTTCACTCGACAGTCTAATAAATAAAAAATGGTCCAATTCTGGTCAAGAGATACCCTGCAGTCAGAGTATACAGTTTATGGTCCAGAGGTTCATCCGTCCGGGTCTGAACCAGTCGCTCCTTGGTTCTGTCACATCTGTTCCCAGAGGAAGATGAGGCTGCGGAGACAATGACAGCCATGAATTGTGGGCAACTTATAACGAACAACACAAACAGACAAACAGTCCAATATGGACTTGACTGAAACAACATTCAGTTTTTACTTTAAAAAATCTCTTTTTTGTGCAACCACAAAGTCTCATTGCCATCAAACATTTGTAGATCAACACTTAAAGGTCCAGTGTGTAACATTTAGGAGCATCTATTAGCAGGAATTGGATATACAGTTAATTAGTATGTTTTCATTAGTGTATAGTCACCTGACAATAAGACTTGTTGTGTTTGCGTTGTCTTATAATGAGCCCTTTATATCTACACTAAGAGTGGGTCCTCTTCCATGGAGTCCACCATGTTGAACCACCTTTTTTCTACAGTAGCCCAGTGCAGACAAATCAAACACTGGCTCTAGATATGGCCTCCTGTGTTTTTTATGTGAATTTGGCAGCCAGAGTTTTTCTTACATGTTGGGAAGGAGTGAGTGAGGCGTGCAACTTCACCACTAGGTGGCACTAAATCCTACACACTGGACCTTTAACTTCCAAATTGATGCAATTCAAACATACAGCAGGTTAGCAGGTGTCACTAGCAGTGACTGGTTGGTCTAACTCCTGTTATGTCAAAGTGAAAAATACACTTACTGAAATGTTTAAGCTTGATAAAGTGGCCCCGCCGTCTCTTCAATGGGTTCTGTAATAAATCAAGACAGTAATTAGCATTTTTTCCATCCCAGCAAAGTGGTTGTTGATCTAATTTGTCTGTAAGAGGCTTTTTTCACAGCAGACATTTTGATGTGTCATAGTAGGAAAAACACTGGTAATAACATTAATGGTTGTTCTCTTCTATTTATGTGTACCAGTAAGTCATCACAGTGAGCCAGCATGTTTCAGGACCCTGAAACTGAAGCGGCTAAATGGAATTCAACCATCATTCATGTAATTGTTTTCACCTGTGCTTCTCCTACAGCGAAAAAGAGCCTATTGTCTCTCAGTATAAGCGAATAGATAAAAGTTATTCTCTGTACCATTTTTTGATTGTTTGTGACACAGCTGCAAAAGCCTTCATACCAAAAAACTGAACAAAACACAGATTGCTCATGTTTACCAAGAATTGCTTTGCACCAGGGACATGACATGATTTTTAAAGGATTGCTCAACAAAGTAAAAAAAAAAAGGTTTTAACAGAAGCAAAAGCAAAACACCCGTAAAATAAGGCACAGAGGAAAAACTTTCTCGTCAGGCATACACACAGTAAGAAACTAATAAAAAATTGCACAACAGCTCTCTTTAATGTCTAATTTGTCACCTCCTGTTGGTGAAGAGACACTACAGTCTTTTTGCTGCACAGAAGTGGATTACAGTCTCAGTGTGGAAACATCAAACACTCTTTCTTTGTGATTTATGCTAAAAAAAAAAAAAACAACATCTGATGCCTCTGTACATGTCAGAAAATCCATGATTAATTTCAAATGTAACAGATCTCACCACGTAGAGGCCTTTTGTTTGACTTGCGTCGATGCACCATGACCCCGATAATCAACGCAGCACCAACCAGCACGACGGCCAGCACTGAGAAGCTGGTGATGGCTGCAAGTTTCCACACATCAGATGACTCCTCCGTAGATTTACCTGTTGATTGTACCAGAAGGATTCAGACTGCAGCACTGATACCACCATGTGACTCAATCATGGCATTTCCAGAGTGTGATTCACTGTCTTACATGTGTTGCATGATGGGGTCTTAGGGTACTGCTTGCATGTGGCACACGGCACGCAAATATCTCCATCAGAGTTCCAAAACTCTGAGTTTCCACATTTACCTGCACACGGAGAGACATCAGACATCATCTGTTAGCTATGTCAGCTTTATTCCTTCATTCATTCACTTGGAAATAATGTGTCAAAAGGTATAAGGCAGTTTGTAAGTCACTGTTCGTGATATTTAAATATTTAACGCTGCAAATGAACCATAACCAGGTGACTTGCAGGAGAAACTCAGCTGGAAGCAGCTCGTACTTTAAGTTTCACACAACACGTGAGAAACTTTGCGGTTTTCTTTTTCTCATAAAATGTGACTGGGAAATTCCTTGGGGTCAGACTGCTGATGCAACTTAATTGCATGAGAGAATTACTTGGTAACTTCTGGTGCGTGAACGGGCAGGCAGTGTGTGAAGAGCAGGATGTGTTTTTAGAGAGTGCTTCCGCTGAATTGTTTTGCTTCTGTGTACGTGTGTGACTTCCAGAGAATGAACGAATGTGTCTGTGAGAAAGAAGTCGACGGCGGTTTGAGCTCGAAGAGAAAAGGTCTACCACTGTGGACACAATGGAGAGCTTCATCTCTTTTTACGGCAGCCAGACAGCTGAACAATTAAAGCTGTGCACTTCCCATATGATAAGGAAGGAATTAGCCTGAAGATGTGACACAGTTAACGCAGATAGCAGGCTCAGCGTTGAGATTGTTTTAGTGTTTTAATATTGTCCGGGTTCCACTGCAGCTTTAACATCCTGGCTTTGATTAAGAAGAGGCACGTATGCATTGATACCTCAAGGTCATGCATGAAGAATATTGTGACATAAAGCAGGAAAAACACTTCAGCGGAACAATACAGCCTATAAAATGAATGAAACAATACCAGACATGACAGAGCGACAGATAGTGTAACAAGGAAATAGTCTGCAGCTATTTAATGGATGAAAGGATAAAAATCTTTCTTCCTCCTCCGTGTCACATGTGTATTTGCATCGTCTTTTGTACCCGTTATAACAAGGAACTACCTCGAGTGTGAATTGAGTCATCATTTGTGGTAACTTTCAAGCTCAAACTGGCAGCCAAAAGTGCCACCAAAAGCAATACCAAAACTATCAAAGGTGAGTTTGACATACGGCAGAAGTAATTAAATGAATTTGTGAAAGAAACTGTGGCCGCATCAGCGACAACAGCAGGTTCTAAATATTGTGACATTAAGCTAAGGAGCACACAAAGTCAAGCTGACGAGATAAGTGAAATTAGAGTGGGCATGATGGAAATCATGGGTAGATATTTGCGAGATAAAGTGATCTGTGTGAACATTCAGACCTGGTTTGAACACAGTGCTGCACACAAAGCTACAAGTTATCTGAAAAGAATTGGTTTGCAGTAATGGTCTGTGACGGTGACATTTAGTGGTGGATCAAGTATTCAAATCGTTTTATTTAAGAGTGCAACACTGTAAAAAAAACAAACAAACAAAAAAAAAAACACTACATTACAAGCAAAAGTCCTGCATTCAAACACTTTAAGTAGAAACAAAATGGTATTATCAACAAAATATACTTTTAAAAGGTTTAAAAGTTTAACCTGTGACTGATAAATTACTTTATTTAACATTTCTAGATTGTTAATATTGATGGATCGATGCTTATGTAACATTTTACTGTCGCAGCTGGTTGAGGTGGAGTATAGTAATTTAGTGTGACCAGAGGTCGGGTCCCCTCCAAGGGGAATAATGGGTTAGGAAATAAGTTACACCAAACAAATTTGTATTAATTTTCTTGACTTTTCTCTAATCTTGGTGAAATATTAGATAATTCACCTCTTTAAGCCTCAGATAGTTGTTTAAATGAAACCATCTGTGAAGTCTAAGAGGGAAATGTCTCTGTGGGAAAATGGTGGAGCCGCTTGCTAACAAATCATAGACATCTGCAACGGGACATGGGTCCCTAACCAAATAAAAGATGGGGAATCCCTGCATTGTATTTTAATAATCTTATTTTATGATTATTTTAGCTACAACACATAAATAACTAGTAATTTAAGCTGTCAGATAAATGTAGTTGTATTTCAACACACACAATGCAGCTAACGAATTGCAGCTAACAATCATTTTCATCCCCTATTAATCAGCCTAATGAAATACCACAAAACGTGAAAAATGTCCTAATGTTGAATGCTACGTGCTTGTTTCGTATGACAGACACTCCCAAACATCCAAAAGTGTTTCAGTTTATTGTCACTACAGACAAGGAACATTTTGAAAATTCTCACAACTGACAAGTTAAAACCATGTTTGTGGTATTAGTCAGTCTGTGGAGACACTTGAAAAATGTTTTCTCCGGCTCCAGAGCCCTTAAAGCGTGAGTAAGCCTGATGATGTCATATTGATGTCACTGGGTTTGTCTCAGTTTGAGACTTTAAACAGAAAGTCTGCGTTATACACTCATGGAGAGTCTGAAAGAAGTTGGCATTTAGGAGGAAAGGAGCGTCTAAGGAAAGTTACAATTAAGTTGGATTATGGGAAATTTTAGGATCCAGTGTTTTTGAAGTTTGACTCATGAGTAAAGTCTGGCTATCTCAGGCCCTGCTGGTTTGAGTTTCACTTTTCTCTTTTTGAAATCTTTCTCTTATAAGTTTCCAAATGTTATGAAAGCGTAACACAGCATCACTGGAGCGCCCCTTAAACTGACTAATATACATCACAAATGTACAGGAGGGTGTGCTGTGTGTTCCTTTAGCTGGCCACATTGCACAGGTCATTATTAAACCAGCTGCAGCCAAAAAGCACCTGCTCAAAAAGTCATGTTTAAGGCATTTTGACCTCTAGTTCTCTGATTATGTTACCACCACATGCTCAGGCCCTCAGAGACTCTCCGACCTTCCACAGGCAGCCCGCCTACAGAGCTGGACTGACTCACTTTATAGCCGTGGTCACAGTAAAAATGTGTCACAGTTCCTATGAGGAAACTTGCAATGATTTAAGCCAAATATCATCCAGCGAGTCTAGCTGGGTTCAAAAGGTCGATGGAAGGAACTGAACCTTGACTGCTGGCTGACCTCCATCCAAGCCCAAACCACATCTGAGAAGCTTTTGTTGCTCGAATCAGACAACATCTTGAAACTGCTGATTAAACCGAAAACATTATTTCAACCACGTTTCTGAGCTTGAGTTTGAGGCCAACAATGAAATGACTCCAGTGGAGTTACTACATCTTTTCACATGTTCACTACCATCAGCCGGCATTATATTTGAGTAGTAAGAAGCAGAAGGGAGTTTCTTATGGTTCAGCATCTAAAATCTGGCAGCAAAGACAAGTTTAGAGACATTTTTATGCGTTTCTAACTAGGAGACCTTGGCAGATCTCAGCACCTAGCCTGACAAAGGATGTTTTTGGGTGTGGGGGTGCTGTGTTTTGTCATAAACTTGAAGGGGGTGGGTGGACTAGCAGCTGATGTCCAGATGTAGAGATGGTTTCACACTGGAGAGAGAGAGAGATCTAGATCAGCGTGTTTTGAGTTTTGGTGCATTTAAGATGTATTTGGTCACTTCAGTGCCTGAGGAAATGGTCCTAACCCATGTAATTATTCAAGATTTTGTGCTCTCAGTGCAATCTGAGTCTGGTGTTCTCCACTGGGATTAAATCCAAACTTTGAGACGGCTGTGGAAACAAAGTCAAAACCTCTTTTTCTCCCTCTCTCTCTTTCTTTTGGACGTAAAAAATGAATCTTTGTGCAAAAAACGGACACAGGCAGTGCAGCCCTTCCATGTGGCCTGTCCTTTTACACCCAGGGGCACGGATGGACGGGGTGAAATAAGGCGATCGGAATGCGGAACCGGTGAGAAATGCAGCTGGTAAAGGAAGCGGCTTTGTAAGCAGACAGTCCCACTATCTGCCTCCATTATACGGAGACCAGACCCCCAGAGTGTAATCCATGTTCACAGAGCCAAAAAGTGCCAAACAGTTGCGCATGAATCAGATTGAAATGAAAGGAAAAGCAGCCACGTTTAAAGAAATCTGTTTATTTTACATAAAAAGTGGAAGAGATGTTAGGATAAAAACTTATTTTACTTACTTTTCTGTGCGCTCACACCATAGAAATTGGTCACAGCCGCTATAATAAGTCCGCACAGCGCGCAGAGAGCGTTTGAAGCCATGATGTCTGCGGGTGAAAAGCTACTCGCTGTCGGCTACACAATTCCCGAAAGTTCATCTGATTAACAATCCGTGCTGGGTTTCAGCATGGAAAAGCGAGCATCAGAGTGAGTCACCCGGAGGAGTCTGCGCCTTGTTTTAATAGCGCACACACCCACGCTAACAGTTCAACTCCTATGAGTCATTTCCTATGTACTGTACTGCTCGGATTCTCTTGTGCGCACTCCCCGACTCACAGGAAACTCCTCTACCATAGTAAGTTATGTGGTTTCATTGCTTGACTTCAAGTGAAAGTGTCAATTAAACCACTCCAGGTATGAGACTTGCAATATTTCATAGTTTTTGTGCCACACCCTGTAGTTTTTTTTTTTTACACTTTTGTTTTTTTTATTTTTTGTACCCAGAGAGGGAGAGAGAGAGAGAGAGGGAGAGAGAGCCTGTGTAGTCTGGACTTAATAGTGTTCTCATTGTTATTACCACGCCTGTCGACGTCATTCCCTCCTCCCTGCCAAAAAACACAACTCTCTGGCATGAGATTTGGTCCCATACACAGAAAAAGAGGAACAGCAACTGAGGCAAAAACAGATGACATTCACTAGAAGAACTGATCCGTTTTTTTTTTAAACCTTTTGAAAAAAAAAACAACTCAAAAGTAGAAAGTGTTATCTCTGCCTTCTGTAGATATTAAACCCACTGTGATGGTCTCACTTTTGTGGAAACTGACATTTGAATAGTGAGTGTCCCTGACGCAGGGTGGTGTTATTAATGTCTGGGGCTGGGTGTAGCCTGCTGCTGCAGCACAAGTATGCAATAACAAAGTCAGTGTGGACGCATGCCTGGAGTGCTATCAGGTTGGCCCCATGTCACAGCATTGTCTCATATGAAGACCATCAGTTACTATGGAAACATCTGTGCTGTGTGGCATACAAATGATCACTTAGCACCAAGTGAAAACTACTCGTTTATTTATGACAGGTTATGCACATTCATGTGAGTAAACAACCCCTGCCCATGTGTTATAACCGATCAAATTATTCTCCTTTCGCCCTGAAGTCTGACTTAACTGTTCCCAAATGCCTGATAAACTTTTTTTTTTTTTAACATATTCACTCTTTTCTCCACAGCCTGGAACTTTTTATGTGCACGCTACATGGTGTGAACTGCCTTTCCCACAAGAGCTAACGTCAAACAGACGCTAACCAACCTCCCAGTAAATAGTTCACATCATCAGAACAGAGCAAAAAAAAAAAAGGAGTTTCATTGGCTCAATTAGGTTAGAAGCATGTTGTTAAACAGATGTTTTTGTACTCCACTGTCACGGCTAACCTTTAGGAAAGTGCTCTAAGAGGACCTGGAGCAGCACAGCCCACTAAGGACACCCATATGAGCCGACTTTCCACTGCAGTGATTTCATCAGTAATGAGGCACTATAAGCTGCAGATGTTGTGTCAAACTCTCCAATAGGAACCATGGCAACGGGATGAACACACACAGAGGACCTTGCCCAAGGTGATCCAAACACTCCTGTATGTGTTGACTGGATGCCAAACTTGCTGACGTTTCTCAGGCATTGTTAATGCTATAGCCTAACCAAGGAAGTTAAGACAATTCTGGCTGTTGTACTTTATATATTAGAAACATATTTAGTTTTACACATGCAACCCTCGAGTCTGTAAAAGGATGGCTTCTTTTAATTTTGAAGTTTTAAGTTTCAGCTTCACCGATTTTACAGGATTTCCAGCAGGACAAAACAATTCAAAGAAAAAGCTTCGGGACGATCGTTTACCACGGCAGTTCCAGGTTTCTCAATACAATAATAATAATAAAGAAAAAAAAAGCTAAAGAAATATTTAAAAGCAGGGCCCAGTTTGTTAAAAGAGAGGATATTTAACATGACAAGGACAGAAAAACAGTACAGAGCAGCTGAACATGTAAGAATATCACCGTGTGCACAAACATTTGTGTTTATTAACTACAGCACAACACTCTCAGTCAGATGTGTCACTATCTGTTTGGTCACCAAATTAAACCACCGGCTGGCAATGATGATGTGGTAAAACAAGTCTTTTTTTTTTTTTTCCAAAGAGAGAATAAAAGGGGGAGACAAACTCATCTGATATCCCCAAAATGTCTGCCTCTTTGAATAAATCTTCAGTTCCTCTTATTTCATTCTCTTCCCTCCTTTGGTTCTGTCTACGGTCTTCTCTTTTCGCTCCTCCGTCTCTCTGTAAATTAGGTGATGTAGATGCGGTGAAAGTCGTTGGCTCCGAAGGCACAGTTGCACTTGGGGCACTTCCTCTGCCGGGTGTCGTAACGCATCTTCAGACATTCGTAGCAGAACACGTGGAAACACTTGGTGAGCACCGTCTCCTTGTCTCTTGTGTTGCAGCATGGACAGCGCAGCTTGGCCTGCAGACATATAGATACATTGTATATGGGCCAAATGTTGCCTTGCCAACACTGTTATTACCTGTCATTACTGGGTCCTGTATGGTACCAACACTTTAGGGTGTGACATATAAGATTCTTGATATTCCCACTGCACAAAGTGGAAGTTTGAGCTCATTTTCTGGCTTGTAGTCATGAATGAAAAAATGCAATTGCCAGCCAATCAAGCAAATTACAAAAGGTGTAGTATTCTGCATTACGACATATTACTTTTTCACTGGACTCTGTCAACAACAGTCTGCTGCAGACTGTGCCAGAAAGCTGTTGGTGTTTTTTTTATAACTCCCTCACCACTAACAGACGTTGATTAAAGTCGTAAATTTCTCTGCACATTAACTATGTTCTCTCTTTCTCACCTTGTACTGGTTGATCTCCTCCTGCAGGATCTCATCGGCGTCAGAGTAAACCTCCACCTTCTTCTGTTTCTCCAGCTTGCGTCTCAGCCGGGACAGATCCTCCTAGAAGGCGTCAGGAGAAAGGGTCATTCGAGAAAGACTTCTCATGATTTCGTCCAACTTCAGGAGGATTTTCTGGGAGTCTGGAGAGAGTGTGGAGTGATATTCCCCCAATGCTCAAATACAACATACCTGTGCTCGTTTCAGGTTGCTGCTCTCCCTCTCCCGGGCAGTGCGGTTCTCAGCCACGGAGACCTGGATCTCCTTAAGCTTGGCCTGCGTGTGCTCCAGCTGCACCTTCAGGTCCTCTGCCAGCTGGGCAGCCTCCACCGCCTGCAGCAGGAAAGGAACCGGACGCAGTCAATAAAAAAACTTAATGATGATATTCCTGAGCTGTAATGTGGTGGTAGTACAGTAAGCTTGAACAAACAAAGTCTATTCTTTGTGCTTCAACTGTAGAGACTCCAGTCGTGCACCACCTTAAACAATGGCACCATTGGTTTATCATGTTTTATGCGATTTAGTGCAGATTGTGTATATTTTCCATCTCTGACGACCATTTTCCACACATACCATGTTTTTAGATCCCCTTCATTACTTCCAGGCAACCACTGGTTTCAGTTAAAGGAAGCGGCCACTCTTGTGTGTTTTCTGTTACGTTTTAATTCTATTATTTATGGTTGTTCTGACTTGTGAAAATAAAATCAAATGTGAAAAAAAAGAGCAAGATATTTACGTAAGCAAAAAGATGACCTCACTGGCAAGTGCCCCAGTGCACTCGTCTGCACAATTGCAGTCTTAACGAGGTTGGGCAATGTTCGCAAATACCAGGAACGTGTCACACAAGTAGGTACTTAACTACTTGCAAATTTTGCAAGTGTGGGAATCAGGACAGCGGGTTTAATTAGCAAACAATGTGGCTCATTAATGCAGCGTTTGGTGGAAGCAAGCCCACAAATCTTGGATGTCAGAGCTTTTCACAAAACACCTGAACACACCAAACTGATGATGTGCACAAGTACAACTTTTGGCATGCGGTTTCGTCCGGATCCTCTTATGATGCTGCTGAGTTTTTATATTTAGGAACATCTGGCAGCAATCAAGTCTTCCAGTGATTAGCAAATCTTAACTGACAACATGATTGATAGCGTCTCTCTTCTCACCTTCCTCTTGTTGAGTTCTAGTGCTTGTGTTCGGACAGACAGTTCTTTTTCCAGAGCTGCAAGCGTGCTCTGCAGAACACCTTCTTTTTCTTCTAGCTTTTGCACAACTAAGAGCTGGGCATCCACCTGGAGAGCGACAACAACAGTTAATACTTCAGCGCCTTGATACAAGCAAAGCAATCAATCGCTATGTTTTACAGGTCTTATACGTCACCTGCGTTTTGAATGTGAGAACTTGGTCGGCCAACTCCTCCTTCTCCTCTTTCAGCAGCTTGTAGATTTGGTTGGACTTGATTCGCTCACTCATCAGCTTGAAGTTGGCGTCGTCCTTCTCTCGTAGCTGCTGCAGCAACCGGCTGTTCTGTTCCTGCATGTCCTCAAAGGCTTGGCCCGTTACATCCATCTCACTCAGCAGGGCTTCCTCCTCCTCGAGAGACACGGGTGTCAGGGATCAAAAACAATCATATTGTTTCTGGGCTCGGCTTTAAAAACAAGTGGGGCCTAATTTCATCACCATTTGGAGTCATGCATGTAAAGTATGTGTTGGGGGGGATGCGACGCTGTTGGAGAAGTTTTAGTTCCAAGTTATATTGCCCCAATAGAGCCATGACTCTTCCTAGATAATGTTCTGATTACTAATCCATGTGTAGAAAATAAAACAGTTTGCATGTTATAATTTGTTTCCATTTTTACAGATTTAAAAAAAAGGAGCCAGCAGCATCTTTCCAATTTATTCCTCACTACTCCTACAGAAACAGTATATCATCACTAAACACAGAGAAAATATGATATTTTGGCTCACTGATTTACTTTTTTAAAATAAAAAACATGAGCACCTTATCAGCCTGAATCAATAATACCTCTGTGATATCTTTACAAGAATCACAGATGTGCTGTCGTATTCCTAAATGTGATTAATTACTTTCCACCTTCTCCGGCCTCTTTACGACTCTGCATCTCGAGGTGTGATCACACCTGGTTTGTTTTCTGGGCTCCAAACATGTCTACAAATTTTACTCTGCTGAGTTTGCTTCAATTCGGTTTACGCTGCCCACTTACAAGCCGACTAGGACCTATAAACAAAAGTCATATGAACTCACAGGTAACTTGTTTATTGGACAGTTTTGGCAATCTGTCATCGTGCTTAGTTAAATCCTGGCAGCCGGGAAACGAGGGGAACAAATCAAACATATCTGAGTCTGAAACATTTTGTAGTTGCTGTACTTTGACTCCAGACCAGATAAGAGTGCAGAAGTAAAGAGTCAGTGTATCAGTATCAGTTAAAAATGGTGATTTGCCTTCTGTTAACTATGTTCTGCTAGACCTCCCAAGCATGAGGAACTGCAGGCTTTCAGATCTCAACAGCTGTCTGCTTTATGCTCATAAAATAGTATGGAACAACAGTTAAAACAACTTAAAACAAGGTCATAACACTTTTATATTTTAGTGTAATTTCCTGTATTTTATTTAATTAGTCTCTAATGACCAGGAACTTGCACTGTTTCGGTCTTAGTGCAGTTATTTAAAGCGTTTCAGAGTAAAGACTCGTCAGGTGACGATAACACGATTCATAGTAACCAATAAGCCTAATGAATAATATTCAATGCAGCGGTGATATCAGCAGCTGAATGAATAATTTTATGATCGTATGACTATGTTATCTGATATGGGTGTATCCACTACGCAACTCAAGTTCTAGAATTACGATGTCATTGCTTTACCACCATTTGACCCCAGTCAGTTACTGGTTTTTACATCTTCCATCTCATAACAGTCTCAACACTTACAAGACTTACAAGGAAGCCAAGTAAGTGAGCTCAGATGTGACAGTGTTTCACATACTTAGAATTTATCAGGGTGACTCACTCAAACAGATTTACCCCACCCTAAGATTTTTTTTACCCCGTTTTTGCATGTGTATTTTTTACTTTAAATGTCAACATGATCGATTCAGAGCACCTCCCTGTTTCGCTGTAATAGCTGATTAAATGCAAATTCATGTGTGCCAAATAACAAGATGTTGAAGCCGTTTTTTCAGAATGACTTAAAAAACATAAAATTGACTGATTCCACTCATAAGATGTTTGTCTTGGCAGGACGGCAAAGATATCAACACGACTTAAGCGTTTTCTGAAGTGTCAGCCCTTTTTTGGCGAGATCATTTCCTAGAACTTTAATTAAAAAAAATATATAATAATTCAGGGGCATGTCATGTGAGATATGTTTGTGAAAAATGAAGATAAACAAACATGGACAACAATGACAGATTGTGATTTTGGTTGATTAAAATTAAAAGAATTCTGAAGAATGTTTGTGCAAAGACAAACCAGTGGAGTGGATTTTCCACTCATTTTAACAACACTGCTGTCATGCCTTGCAGCTCTTGAACACCAAGAGATTTCAGACAGAAACTGCACTTTTTTAAAACATCAAAGGTTTTTAAAAGAAAGAAGAAAAAAAACAGTAATAATACATGGTAGTATTAAATAACCAGCTGATCAGCTGGCTTTCAATTCCTCTTCTGTCGTCTAAGATTAGGAGCAGTTCTTTCTTAGGTAAATGAGATACTCATTGCACTACTTTCATTCTTAACACAGCTGTCTTGTTTATATTCATATAAACAGTCCCGGTGCAGTCCCAAAGGTTTAAATCTGAAATCTCTCCAAATAGGGCTGATGATTCATGTCTCGTTTCTTGCTGATCTAAAATTCTTAATAGGTTTAAAGTTGAAGCGGTATCCATAATATTATATTATTTATAGTTGTTTTTTAATTGTTTTATGTAATTTCTTTTTAAACTTCTAAATCATGTTCCCAGAGTGGAGTTTGTGATTGGTGATCAACAATTTTGGCAACAATCGATCAGAAAAATATATATTGGACATACTGTATGTGTCGGCAGCATTTTTTTTTTTTAAAATGGGGAAAATCTTTTTTGATAGTTACTTTCTGCTGGAAAAAAAAAATGGAGACACTGTTGAGTCTTAAAGGACAGGTGGTGTACTTGACAAAAGTGGCAGACGTGTTTGGGCTCCTGCCTGAGCCTGCCTATATTTTGATAGGACAGCTGAAGATAGACAGGAAAGCGGGTAGAGCGTGATAAGGGCCACAGCCTTTGTATAGGAGGCACACGCTCTACGTGCTCCAATATGTTTGAGGAAAAGAAACACAGAGATGCATACCTGCTTAGTGGCAGCCAGTTTCTTCTGCAGATGCTCAATGGTCTCTTCTGCCACACGGATCTTCCTCAGTGCATCTTCGTCTGCCAGCTTCTTGCTCTCCTTCCTCTCCCTCTCCTCCAGCTCTCTCACTCGCATTCTCAGCTCATCAACCTGTTGTTTGACAGAAGGGGTTGGGCAAAGTATTTAACTTGCACTTCTGTTTCAACATTTTTTTTAATCAGCAGGCAAGGAAGAGATTTTTGTAACATGCGAGAAAGAAATCTGCAAAAGTATGATGAAAGGACAACACACCAAAGAACAAACCTCAGCTTTAGATTTGCGTTCAGCTGCCATGAGCTGCACTTTGTCTCTCTGCTCTTTTGGAGCAGACTTATACATGTCCAACAAGAGCTTCATCTCTTTCTGGGACTCCTGGGCTTTTCTGGTGGGTTAAACGAGACAAAGAGGGTATATTACTGTCAGCAAATGTGTGATTAGGGACAATATTTTGTTATTACAGAAGATAGTGGACTTGGATGTAGAAAACGGATGTACTTGAGCTCTACTCGGAGCATCTTCAGTGTGTCTGAGTCCTTCCTCTTCAGCTCGTCGCTACGCTGCCTCTCTCTCTCGCGCTCCCTCTCTCGTTCTCTCTCGGCCTCCCTCTCCCTCTCCCTCTCCCGGGCCCGCTGTCTCTCCAGCTCCTTTCTCCTCTCCTCCTCCTCCTCCTGGTCCTCATCCTCCTCTTTCTTCACGTCGATGCTGTCACTCGTCGTCTCCTCTAGAATCAGCACCCCCGTGTCGCCACTCTGGCAACGCAACTGCCGATAAAGCAAAATGTTTTCAGCATTACTACATTTTACCGATGCAGATAAATGGTTAGAGGAAATATGCCCCACTCATATGTCAGTATATGAGTCAGTCACTACTGATGTTTCGTTTTAGCTTGAAACAGCTCTCCAAATCTCACTGAATGAAACACAACAAATGCTCGTCTGTGAACGTCTACCTTATTGATCTCCATCTGTGTTTCCCGCAACTTCCTCTTATACCGCTGAACGTCACCTTTCAACTGCAAGTTGTGGTTCTGAAGGCTGCTGATTAAGTGACGCATCTCTCTGTTGATTGGTCCTGAGATAGCAGAGACAAAGGACAAGAAACAGAAATACTGTTAGAGTGTGGTTTGGTTTTGAGTCATTTAACGTTACCATTGCTGTAAATGATGAGGTTCAACTGCACGGTGCACACGAGTAACATCATGATATCGGTGACGTTCTATGCACTGTTCCTGCAATAGCAACAACGGTGCTAACAGGTGCTAAAAACATCTTACGCTGCTGATCAGTGTGTTGCTCATTCTTCTGTATCGCCCTTAAGTCACCGTAATTTACGATAATGACTTTGCAATGATCTAATATGAGCCTTCCAGTGCATCAAACATAATCCATCTCAAAAGGTACCTGCTTGCTCGTTGGCTGCCAGGTTCTGCTCAAACTCGATGCGCAGCATCTCGTACTCTTTGCGCACCTGGGCCAGGGTATCCTCCAGCTGGATGACCTCAGTCCGCAGCTTCTTCTGAAGGGACAGCTCGTCGCTCTGAACAGTTGGAAACAGTAAAACATTGCTGATCGTATTGCCAAGCAGTGGTAATACTAGGCACGTCAAGGTTTATGTTGCTAGGACAAAAGACAGTAAAAACAAATAAATGGAATGGAAACACTGGGCTACAGTCAAGGTGCTGTGATGAAATATATCAGGGATCTTCTCTGATGAATAACACTTTTTTTTCTTCATGAGATCAACTTTGTTCTATGAAATTTACCTCCATGTGCTCAATCTGTCGGAGGTGGGCGTTCTTGGCAGTGAGCAGAAGGGCCCGTGCCTCATCCAGCTGGGTTTTTACCCCGAGAGACTCATTGTACAGCACGGAGAATTGGGACTGCAGACACTTATACTCTAGAGTTTCCTTCACAACCTCTTCTGGAATATTCCGTAAGTCCATCTAAAATAGCAGGAGATTAAAGTAAAGCCACAGATTTTAAAACAAATGTCTCCAGAATATGATAATCTTGATAATCATGTGCAGTTTTACTAATGCATCTAATCTAAACAACCAGAGTTATCTTTACCTTGAGCTTCTCGCTCTCCCTCACAGCCTCCTGGAGCTCCACCTGCAGTTTCTCCAACTCTGCCATGCGGCTATTGGCCAACTCCTGGTTGTGCTCCAACTCTGCATTGAGGCTCTCAAACTAAAACATAAACAAACGTGTTATAGATAGGAGAAACGTGATTGGTTTAAAAACACTTTTGTCAGCACAAACTGGCCTCTGAAATATGAGGTCAGTTAGGTGCAGAGAAACAAACATGTCACGCAACGAGCCACTTCTTATGAACGCTCACCTTCTGAATGTTCAGTGTAATTTGACCTCCAGGCAGCCCGCCTGAGCTGCCGGTGCTGCTGTAACCAGACTTTAGCTGCAGACAGAAAAGGCACACAGGTCACAAAAAAGAACAAACATGACTCCAAAAAAACCATGAAAGCACACAACACACCTACACACATCCTATGACATCACTCAGAAAACACTTTTTTTTTTCCCCATGTTCAAATAGCTGATGCAAATAACACCACTCCGTCAAAGTACGCATGGACAGCGAGATGCGCATCAGTAAGAGCAGCTGGCTTGACAGCTTGCTTGGAGCTTTATCGCTGTCAACTCAGAGAGAAACAACAACATGAGCCTACGCCTTGAAGGCAGATTAAAAAAAAAAAAAAAACACTCACACACTCGAGAAAGAGACACAGTTATAGTCACACACAGATCATTTCATACAAATGTACCTGCTCCATGGCCTCTGCCAGATGTTTGTTGAGCTTTTGTTCCCTATTGCGGAGTTTCTCAATATCCCACTGCAGGTCCTCCACTGTCGTCTCCATCTCAGACACCTTGGTCTCAGAGCTGGTCACCTTGTCCACTAACTCATTGTACTGCAATACAGGCAAAGACATGACGAGAGCTGTCATCAGTGACAGTTTACAGTCCATCAAAAGTAATGGATACATAAATACATAGATGTTTTTTTCCCCCCCCAATTTTCTCATTCACATACTTAGTTGTTCACATACATAGTTGTGACACACACTCTCATACCTACACATAATAACAAATGTTCACAATACACACTGACACCAACAAATAGTGGCAAGGACATTGTACCTCCATGGACATCTTGTGATGTCGGCCCTGCAGAAGAGTGGCCAAGTCTCGCAGTCGACTGTTCTCCTCCAACAGAGTGTGGTTCACATTGATGATTTCAGACTGGCTGTCGTCTTCACATGCTGCCAATGAGATTATCAAGATAGTCAGAAAAACCTTTTTACATTTACGTGTACCGACATCTTGATATTGAGATATAAAACCTAATTAGTAGCAGGTAATTGGTTCTAGTGTTGCAGGTGTTCATGTTTACATTTTGCATGTTTGTGTGTCCATGGCTTATCATATATGAATATGTCAGAAACAAGTATGTCTCCACAGTTACCTGCAGCATGGACCTGCTTGCACATGTCATCGATGCGGCTGTGCAGCCTGTCAAAGACACAGACCAAGCAGGCGATGGCCTCCTTGCTGAACTGCATGCGGTCTTGGAGGTGAAGGCTTAGTTCCTCCTCGCTGCTGTGCTCCAACGTGGCTAGGAAACCCTTGGCATTCTCACTTAGGGGAGGAGGCGGTGGCGATGCGTCTAAATATAAAAGGAGGTGGTTATGTATGTACACAGTTGGAATCAGCAGAACAGGAAATATACCATCAACAGATTAAACCTCAATCTTTAGGTAGAAAAATTGAAACTGTGTGTGCAACAGATAAGGAAAACACAGATTATATAAGTAAATGGGCGTTCAGACAGAGACAGGCAAACCGGCAACCGGTGGTGGGGGAGTGCAGTGGTGGGGGGGTGGGTTGCCGTGGGCATGTCTATACCTACTGAATGTAACCGCTGTGAAACAATCAGGAAATAACAAAATAACTCTTAATTTCGCTGACTGAAAACAGCTTTATCAAGGCCAGCGCTCGCTCTCTGTTGTAACTCTATGTCTCTCTACCAAAGTGCTCTCTCTCTTTGACCGATCTGAGTGTCTGATTGGCTTGCGGGACGTGACATGGGGCTCTGTTGAATCTGGCTCAACCTCTGTCCCAGACACCAGCAACGTTTTTTGTGGCAACGCCTGCACTGCTAGGGCTGCTGCTGGTGCAGAAACGCACAACCCTCACTGAAATGAACTGAAAAACACCACCGGTGACCTGTCTGAACACCCACTTAGCATTGCTTTCTATAAGCTTTGTGTGAGATGAATCAATCAAAACATAAGAGGGGAGCCCGAACAGTTTCCTTTCTCATACATCCTCTGTCAGGTATGTTATTGGTATTTTCTGGAACATAAATATTCTATCAAAAACTGCACAAAGTTAGCAACAAGTGTCAACAGTGGCAATATGATACAAAGATAAGTTTTAAGTTCAATACAGGATACTGACACTGTAACTTAATGTGTCACACCCGTGTAAACACTTTGATCCAAATTCCATTATGTAACTTTTCCACTTTAAAATAACACCTTACGCCTTCAGGGTGAACGGTGTCTCTGTCATTCCCACTCTGTGCCCTGCACGCCTGTTTTTGCACAATGTAACTTTGTACTCAGTGTCATGTGGGCTGCGTAACGCATTACCCACCACCAACTGTTTCACTGATTTTGGTGAAAATGTATAGTATTTTATGTAGAAAACGTCTTCTAATTTTCCCTCTCATGTCCTCCTGCTTCTCTGCTTCAACTCTCTGTGATTTACTGAGAGTTTCTTGGTGGAAAGTTAGCTCAGTTAGCTGTTACATTTCTGCCCAGACTCAGAGCACTGTGGGAGCATTAGTGTTTACACTGCACCGAATTTTGGCCAGCCCTGAGGAGGATATTTTCATGTACAGGATAGGGGGTATGCTGACACCTAGTAGTGCTGGTGTTGTGCAGGACCCAGCCATGCGGGCAATGTAACTGGGCTCAGTAGCTTCTACGTAAATGGCTAATGGAAGAGACAAAGAAATCTAATGACAATGAAGGAAGCTAAGAAGAGAGAAAAAGAGAATGACCAAACAAGAAGCCACTAGGCAAGAGTCAATTACAGCAGCCCATGATTGCAATTAGTCAAGGAACATCTTTGCATACCTGCTGTTGACTCCTGTGGGGGCTCTGTGGGCGACAACAACTCTTCTGACCCAGTAGGAGGAGGAGGCTGCTGCTGCTGCTGCTGCTCCTCCTCACGTTCTTCCTGACGGTCCTCTTGCTGCGGCTGCTCTGACTGCTCCCCTTCATTCTGGGAATCTGGGAGCGGAGGTGGAGGCACGACGGACGTTGGTGATGCCAGATCGACCCCATCTTCCTCCATCGGTGTGGGGTCAGGGAGAGGGGCTGAGGGTGGGGCAGGGGTAGACGTCACCGGAGCTTCTGGCTCTATTCGTTTGCGTAGAACATGAACACACTCTTCCAACTGCAAATCAGAAACACAAGGATTGAAAGAAGTGTTAATCCTCTAGAAAAAAGCATGAATGAATATAGTATTTGTACAATAGAAATCTGAATTTTAAATATCTTTTGACTACCATTACAGTGGTCTTTCCACAGACTGGACACTATGCATAACTCAGTAAACTGGCCACGTTTACATGCAGACAGACATAACAAATTACATATTACTATCAGGTTACAGGCAGGCCATCGGATAACATTTGTTGTGGTTATATGCCTGGTGGCTTTGAAAGAACGAGAAAGGAGAAAGATGAAAGATGTGCAGAAGTACCTGCGACCAGTAGCGGTTGACAATTAGCAGAGTGGTGTCATCAGTGGCTTGTCTCTTCTCCAACTTTTCGATCTTCTCTCGTAACTCATCCTCCATCGCCTGCCTCTGCTCCAGGCGTTCGCACAGCTTCTTATTCTTGAACTGGAGGACCTTCATGTCCATTTCCTCCTGCTCAGAACAAACAGCGACACTGAGGTGAGGAGTAACTGAGACTCGGAATGTCGTTGGACAAAAAAAAAACACTTGCGATGAGCTACAACGTCAGATTGGTGAACAAAGTCATCCCGATATAAAAGTAACTATCACATGACTGACCGTAGAGGAGACTCCAGCTATGCGTATGGGTTCAATCAGAGTGGTGGTGGTCTTCTCCTCCTTTTTGCTTTTCTTCTCAGGTGGGCCAGGGGGGCTGTCCCCTCCTGAGGGACGTTTTCCTCCCCCAGCACCTGACATCGTTCCTTCCCCTGGAAAAGAGATCAAACATGACGTGAAATCTTCATTACTACGACAGCAGATGGAGAACTCATTCATTTGATGTCAGCTAGCTTAGCATTATATTAGAGGCGCAGGGCCTGGTTCAGAGTACTGCTCTTGTTGTGTTCATATGAACATATATGTTCCTTAACGGCCACGGTGACCGTTATTGTACATGCGACCGCCCGAGAAGCTGCCGACATCTTTAATTTGGCAGCTCTGCTAAGATTAACGAACATTGGCGAGCCAGCTAACGGTAGCTATACTAATGCTAACGTTAATTCTGCGGGACCTGCTCGGCTACATGGCGCTCTTTGTCCGGCCTTTTTAACGACCTGTGGTGTTTTATTTTTTACCCACTGACCACCAATATACGTGCAATGTGTTACGTAAAGCAACTCTAATTGCACAGACGCGTATAAGGCGATTTCTGTCAAATATTCGCGATACAAACCTTCACAAGGAGCGATTGAAAATGTAACTTAGGGCATCTAGCAGGAAGTGACGCCAATGTACTTCCGCATAGTAAAAAAAGGCAAGATAAATTGGGAATTATATCACGAATAAATCATTAAAACAAAAACTTTTTTGATTTTTTTGAGTAGCTTGCGTTAAAATTTTGCTTATTCATAATGCCTCGAAAATAAACCTTTAAGATATTATTTTTTAATCAACCGTGCTGCAATTCTCACTCCGGCCTCACGGGGGCAGCACTGTCACACTCTGTAACAAGGAAGCAACAGACAGTTTCCAGGAATGTAACCAGAATGTAAACAGTGTTCTGGTGCTAGCTGACGGTTATTAACGTCAGATTAACTTTGATACTGTCTCTGGACACAGTCATGGCTTCCAGGTAGATCCCTCGAGCTGAGATGGCACCATTTTACTGATTCCTCTTATCGTCGTCTTCTTCTTCCTCTTGCCGTTTTGACTGCATGCATGGTGAGTAGTTTTCTGCACGGTCAGTGAACCTGCTGCTGCAGCAGCAAGGCCATATCAGAGACAAGGCTGGCTAACTGTCATGATGGACCAAGGGCATGTGTGTGAATAACAGTAGATTTGTAAGTAAATCCCAAGCTTGTCCTGCAGCTACAGCTAATCTAAAGCACAACAACAACAAACAACACTTCCTTGTCAGGTGTTGGCTCACTAGTTCCTGTTACAAATCATGAAACACTGTAACAAGGTCTGACTCACACACTGTTTTTGTTTTAGGTAAATAATCTGTCACCATGACCAAAGACATCGTTGTTGGAGATGAATTACCAGACTGGGTCGGGGCCAAGGAGTTCTACCAGAAATATGACCCCAAGGAGGTGATTGGCAGGTGAGACCAGTAAAATCACTTGAAATGTAATCTCAGTTGTCCATTTGGATTCTAAACACATTCTAAATCGATGATATATAGGGGTGTGAGCAGTGTGGTACGCAGGTGTGTGCACAGACACACAGGTCAGGAGCTGGCGGTGAAGATTATCGAGATCACGGCGGAGAAGATGACCGTTCAGCAGCTGGAGGAGGTGAAAACCTCTACCCTGAAGGAGATCCAAGTCCTCAACATGGTGAAGGGACACTCCTCAATCAGTATGTCGGACTTCTGCTCATTTGAACACTTAAATCTTCTCTTCTTGGAGATTCAAAAGTGTTAACCCTCTCTTCCGTTTTGTTTCCTTTAGTTACTCTGATTGATTCCTATGAGTCCGCAACCTTTATATTTTTGGTGTTTGACCTGTGAGTATTACAACAATACTCACAGCACAACAATGGCTTCAATGCAATGGTCTTTATAAGTCCTCCCTGAAATGTGAATGCTGTAGGATATTATCAATCTCCTGTTTTTATTTACAGCATGAGGCGAGGAGAACTGTTTGACTACCTCACAGAAAAAGTTACTTTGAGTGAGAAGGAAACCAGGTGAGCTCCAGCATCAACACACCTCATCAGATTGAGTCTCTGTAACAGAATTTAAACAGAACTTAAGCTGAGCCTTATTGAAGGTTTATAACTGTGTCTCTGCATGTTTTAGCTGCCTCTCATGTGCCAAATTGTATATACTGTATTTAATGGTGCAATCAGTGTGTTAATTTTAGCTTTAGTGGTTAGAAGTTACTCTCCATTTATTTTAGTACAATTAAAACCAACTTTTAGAGTTTTTAAACAAGTTTCAAGCAAAACACAGGCAAGAGTTATCTTTAAAGTTATCTGCTGAACATCTCTGCAAAAAATAAATAAATAAAAATGACAAAGCTTGAAGGCATAATAATATTGACAGTCCATGTCTCCATTCCATGAGTTCAACATTTTTTTATACTTAAAATAAACCCGTGGCTGCCTGCGAATGAGAACATGTAAAACTGATGCATGTAATGTAAAACTCCATTAATCCACAGGAGTATGATGCGCGCTCTGCTGGAGGCCGTGCAGTACCTCCACTCCCTCAACATCATCCACAGAGACTTGAAACCTGAGAATATTCTGCTGGATGATCAGGGACACATCAAACTGTCTGACTTTGGTTTCTCAGTGCAGCTACAGCCTGGAGAGAAACTCAGAGGTACTGGAGCATAAAATGATACAGATAATAAAAATTAAGGTCAATGTTAAAGTTCTGTTCAGACAGAGATTATAAAATCTAATTTCTCTTTTGTTCTAATTAGAGCTTTGTGGGACCCCTGGTTATTTGGCCCCTGAAATACTGAAATGTTCGATGGATGAAATGCACACAGGCTATGGCCAAGAGGTTGATCTGTAAGTATTTCTGTCATTAGTAACATTTACATAGCGTGATCTTGCATGTTTTTTCCTGAATTTTACATCAAATTCTTTCTCCCTTGTTTTGATGCATGCGTTGTAAAGGTGGGCATGTGGAGTGATCCTTTTCACCTTACTGGCCGGCTCGCCACCATTCTGGCATCGCAAACAGATGCTGATGCTGAGGATGATCATGGAGGGTCGCTATCAGTTCAGTTCTCCAGAGTGGGATGACAGGTCTGACACTGTGAAGGACCTGGTAAGACCGATGAAACCTTAAGACTTTCCACGTAGCTGTAAGGAAGATACAGCAATTTTTCAACACAAATAGAATAAAGTTATTTACAGTCATTTTTCTGCTCAGATATCCAGACTAATGGTGGTGGAACCAGCTGCCCGTCTCACTGCAGAGCAGGCCTTGGCACATCCTTTCTTCAGACTGTATCAGAAGGAGGATGTGCGGCTCTTCAGTCCCAGAAAGACATTTAGGGTGAGTCTCAATTTCAGCTTTTTTATGGCAGCTGCTTTAGGAAAAAAAAAACATTCCACATCTCATCTGCTCTCCTGTCTTGCTCCCTCAGGTGTTGATAGTCACTGTGCTGGCCTGTATCAGGATGTACAGCCATTACCGCAGGGCTCGTCCACTGACTCGTGAGGTGCTGGCCAGAGATCCCTACTCCCTTCGTGGTGTCCGCAAACTCATCGACGGCTGCGCCTTCCGCATCTACGGGCACTGGGTAAAGAAAGGGGAGCAACAGAACCGAGCCGCCCTCTTTCAGAACACGGCTAAGATTATGCTGCTGGACCTGGAGGACTTTGAAACATAAAAGCTCATTCCCAATCACGATGTTTTTTATTTAAACATTTGCATGTGTGATGTGCATCGTCATATCTCTGTCTGTCTCATCACATTACTGTGTTTTAATTTTAAGATGGGGAATTCAGGGACCGGGATATTTTTATGCCTTCGTGCACGCTGCGGTTCTTCAACTTAAAGATAAGCATGCACAACTTAACGTTCCTTATCTACCCTCTGATACAAGTTTGTGGCTGTTTGAAACTCTTCTCGTCAGGTCATCATGTTTTCAGTCCTACTTCCCTGTAGAGATTACATTGCACAATCATTTGATAAAACACATCACATGAGCATTAGTATTATGTATATTTAGGGTGCATTTTTAAACACTGTGTGGCTGAAGAGAACATAAAGCACTGTGATTTATTATTTAATAGATGATTATGTATGAGGTTCAGATATACAGATATAAGTGTTACAAATTGGTACCAGGAGGTGTAGAGAATCTTGTGGCTGTCATGCATGCACACATTCCTCAATAGGAAACTCGCACTAACTGTGAAGACCATCTGTGACTGTGTTTCCTATTAAAACTAACCAGCACCATTCCATATTCAGTTCAAACTTCAGTTCAATGAGTGGTACTTTTCCTGAAAGTGCCTCTCGGAGAAATGTGCGGTAATTGTACAAATGCAGATATATATTGTACTGTATGTGGAGAAAAAAAGGTTTTATTGATAATAAAACTAATGTTTAAGTTTGAATTGACTTATGTTGTGTGAGTGCTTCTGCAAATTCCATTATTTTTTGGCTTTGTGGTTGAGTGGTGGAGACTTTTGCACTCTGCTGTGCTGATCTACAATTTCTTTCATTTGCTGATCTAGTTGTCCAGACACAAGCCACATCTGCTCTCTGACCTCTTTCTCGATGAGTGACTTCAGCTCTGATTTTGAACCTGAAAATAAGGAAATTCAGTGGTTACAATACACCATTTGGGGTTCATTTGACTTATTTTTACAAAGTCCTTTTATGATTTGTGATCCTACCGAGCATGCCTCCCTCTGGCTCGGCGATGGATGCTTCCTGTGTTTGAGGAGAGCTGTCAGTCTGTCCTGGTACTGCTTCTTCTTCAGATTCAGCAAGAATACACAAAAGTATTAATAAACCTGGTCAAAGGTCCTCTGAAATATCAAAAAATATTCTGTTCTATGTGTAAAATTGAGCATATTTGTTATTTCCCCTTTTTTAATTGTACTTATTTACAGTTTCAGAGCTTTCACTTGCCATCTTTTGTATCAGATAAAATTGCTATTTTTCAGTCCTGGGTTGCATGATACAAGTTTTGAAAAACCTTTAAATCTTTTCCATGCTACCTACAAAGTTTGTGATACTATAACTGTAGAGACTCTGTAATTATTACCTGGAGCAGAAGAATCCTTTGTGGTAGATTCCTCCTGGTCTGGAATCCCAGAGTAAGTCAATGACAAATCAAGTCTGACCTGTGAAAAAAAAAATGATAGACACTCATTATGTATTTTCACTGCAATTAAATATCAAAAGTACTGACAGCAGAACTTGCTTGAAACTATTTGAGCAGATTAACTCATTTTGATTCTTACCTGTGGGGTGAAAATATATTTGTAGAGTTTGTAGTGTCTCACATAGCTGTTATGGATGTAATTTAAGATACAGTTCACCTCCTCAGAGCTGAAGAGGTTGATACTAAAGGGAGGCCGCTGTAGTGGGCAAACACAAATAAACGCTACATTCATGAAAATGTACAAGTTTTAAAATGATATTGTGAGTAAAAAAAACAAAAACTTTTTATTGTTTCACAGACCCTGACTGAGTGACAGAGAAGTAGCTCCTTGCAGTATTTGAAACACTGGTCTATATTGTTGAGTGGAGTCTCTGCAAGAAAGCATAAAGTTAAGGAACATTTTAATCAATTATCTAAACAATTTAATCTGTAATATTTGCCCAGTAACATAGTGTATTTTGTCTTAACATCTATGTTGTATTTGACTATGGACTTGACATATATTAGATATTTTGGTACAGTATTTACTGTAAATATATACCTTGTCAGCTGTTACATAAGTGTTACGATTGATGTTATTTTTCACATCATCCATGTTAAAAAAGCCAGTTGCATCTCAAACTGCAGACTACACAGCAGTCACAATGATAATATCACTAATTATACCAATAATTATATGACTGTACTTACCTATATTAGCCTCATGGATGGACTTGATGATGGACAAGAGGGCAGAAGTTTGTTCCTTCTTGAAGCTTCGCTCTCTGCAGAAAAGCACAGCCTGTACATACAGCTCCAGCAGGACTCCTCTTTTTGGTTCAGGGAGATCAACTCCAAACACACTGCAGATTAAACTGTCACACAAAGAGAGAGAAGAAGTGTGACACAAAAATATGTCAGTGCTGTGTTTGTGATTGTGTGTAAATATATAGATGTATTTCTGTTCATGGTCACGGGCAGAAACCTCTCTAGATCTGGAATGGACTGCATTTTGTCGATTTCCTCCATGTCATGGTAGCTTACATCTGTCCTGAAAACACCATTCAGTTTTAGACATGATGTTTAATTATGGAAAATGCAAAGAAAACAACAAACAAACAAAAGTGAAATAATCTGTAGACAACAGCTCTCACCATAGCATGACTTTAGCTTTCAGGGCCTGTGGTAGCTACAAAACAAAACATTATTTTTATTACATGGCAATTGCTATTGAAGAGAAGAGTTGTATCCAAAAGCTAATATGAATATTTATATTTTAGTTATATGATTAAACCCAAAAGATAATAAAACGTACAGATAGTAAAGTGAACTTATCATTAGAATTGCAGTGCCTACCGTTATTTTAGTGTCCATGTTTTATTTCTTTAGCCGATATTTTAATGCGTCAAACTGCAGCGCTGAAAAACAGAAATGTAATTTATAAAAACACAAAACACACTTTATCAAAACACATTTTGTAGTTTATATATAGTAGTAGCCTATGTTTTTTTTTTTTTTTAGCATGTTACCTTGACCAAAGCACGCTTGAATGAAGCTGGACCATTTCCTGTTTGGGTACCTCGTTGTATCCTAGCAACATATATATACACCTTTTTTTCTGTTTCCGGGTTGGCGTGCGCACCATAAATAAAATCTAAAAAAAAATAAAGGCATGAAAACATAATTAAAGAATAGAAACATATATATAAAAACAAAAACTACATTAATATACACAAACCCTGATCAAATAAAACATTGTCAAAGAAAAAATAAAAAAAATGAAATGTCCACTATTTATGGTGAGCCAACGTCACTCCAGATGGTTGGACGTTGACGTTGACGTTGACGAAATAAAAGTCGTATTTTCATTTCATTTCTTTGTGAGACGAAAATTGTCTTTTTAGGTCAAATGGCAAATTATACCACAACTTTCTCTGCTATTTACTATTACATAGTATTACAATGACCTGACCATTACTATTGTGCAACTAGGATATATACTCACTCCTATTACTACTACTACTACTACTAACTTTGGGTATAGGCCTAACCAAATGAGTACAAGTACTGCGAGTTAATGTAGGGCATCCTTCAATATACCCAAAAACAGCAAATGCATAAACTTGTATAAATAACATAAGCTATTGCTAATAATGACAAATATACAATACAAGAAAAAAAACTAGGCTATATCCGGTTTAAAATAGTCTAAGAATAATGGAAATGTTACAAACATAAACACAGCTGAACACATAATAAATACATGAGTTATGAGTTATGTTATTGTTTGTATAAAAAGACACGGTGATTTCACGGCTCTCCATCGCTGCTGCAGGGCAGCTGTATCCATGGCAACGAGATAAACCTGCCTGAGTGATCCCGCCAGCGTCGACCTTTTTCTTTACGTTTTCTGAGACTTTCTGGTCATTTTATAGACGCTCTTTGTGACATGTTGCATGTCGGTGCAGCCACCCGAGACACGCTTGATAATACTGGAAAGCTTTAGGGCAATTAGGACTTCCGTGTTATACGAATGGGTAAGTGATGCAGACTGCTGCCTCGTAGTAAACGGAGTGTCAGGAGCAGGGCATCACCTTCCTGTGCCTCTCGTATAAGGTTTCAGCGGTAACATTAAGCCTTATAGCATCTCCATAAAGCTCACCTTGCCCCAGAGGCTCCTTGTCCAAACTGACTGAGCTGTGCAGCGCAGTTTAAGAACATTATCCCCCTGTAATCCACTTTGCCTTCTGCTGCATGCAGGTGGACAGGCTGTCAGATGGGGCTGGGTGGCACAAACACCCGCTTCCATATTTAATTGCCCCTTTATTTTGGAAACTCAACCATTTCTTACACTGAACTTTGAGACTGGATTTCATCTGTGTCCTTAATTATCTACTGTCTACTTTGTAATTAGCAGCACGTCTTTGCTCAGACATGGAGGAGCCCGATATACGACAACAGAAGCTGGATAACCAGGTAAAGAAATGAGGATTTTTAGTAGATTATTTGACCCACTGTGCACAGATATGTTTAGATTTATTTAAAACTTGTACAAGAATTGTGATTTCACTTTCACTTGAAATAACTTTAAATTAGATGTTAGTAGATTTTTTAGCTGTGTTTATCAGAAACAGATGGTTATGATATGTATGCCTGTGTTGACAGTGGACCAAAGACGGGAATATATTATTTGTTTAATTGGCTAACAAATGGTTAAAACTGAGACAGAGCTTTGCAAAGAAATAAAGCTTTTATTGAGTCTCATGAGGTCATGGCTGTCAGTACCACCTGCTGTTTGGAGCAGACTTGTTGACATTGTACAGTATGTGATCTAGAAGCTTATCTCTGGTAGAGTAATATATAAATAAATACATAAATATACATTTCACATTGTACCTGTATGATTATATTGACAGTTAACTTTGATTTGATACAAAAAAAGATCAGCATAATAATATTTGCACATAATCAGTAGTATAAGTAGTAATACTAATGGTACCTGTCGCAACCTAATAATACAAATACTAAATTAATACTAATAGTATTGTTAGTAATAGTATAGTAGTAGTAGTAAACAGTAACAATGATGCATGGGTACCTGCATTTAAAATTTTTCATCCAGAATCAGGACTTTCATCATCTTCATCTGGCAATAATCCATTAGTCAACCATTTAATTAAAACACTACAACCAATATACAATGTATTGGAAATAATACAGCTTAATTGTTGTTTATCAAAAATGACCCAAACTTGGGTCATTGTGTGAGAAAAGTGTGAGAAGTGAGAAAATTTCACATTAAGAAGTTTTTCTGTTGAGACTATAAAGAGATAAGAAACACTATTAAAGTTTTACTCATGTATGAATATTGTGTTTTAATGTGTATGAACACTGACAGTACTCAATTTTTCCACAGCGAACCCTTTTGATGAAAAAGCAGCAAAAGAAGAGGGCTGATTCTCAGATGGTGGTAGCCAATCGAGATACTCGCCAAAAGAACCGAAAGCACAAAGCTGCACGCTCTGATGAAACACCTCTGTTGATCAGCCAATCCCTCAGCAACACTTCTCTGAGTGGTTAGTATTAGAATAACTGATTATTGCATGTAGCAGAAGTGTGTTTGTAGATTTGTATTCCAATGTTTAGTGCAATTGTATTCAGTTTCTTAAATAATATTATTATTTTTCTTTGTTTTTCCTGGAGATCAAGTTGAACATGCCCATGATAATCCACTGGATGAGATCACACTGGGTGAATGTGACATGACAGCGAGCATGATGTTAGATGAGATGCCTTCAGAGAAGCCAGCTACTCCCAAGAGAATGAACTTGGAGATTGAGAAAGAGCCAGAGGTGAAGTGTGAAGTGGAGAATGACGCCCCACTGGAGGGAAAGAAGATGAAGAAGAAAGAAGTGAAAAAAGAAAAAGCTAAACGTGAGAATATTGTACTCTCATATGAATGCATTTCGGTGTGGTCTGGGACTTGTGCATGTGTTTCAGAGAAACACTTTGCTTTACTAAATCAGCAGCTCACTGCTTTTTCAGAGGTGGACCGGAATGATGAAAAGGAGATGGAGAAGGACAAGGAGAAAAAAACAAAGAAGAAAGACAAAGTGAAAGAATCTGAAGACCCACAGAAGACAAACAAGACAACCAAACAAGAGCGGAAAAGTAACATCATTGTTCAGTTCATCATAACATACTGTATCGATACATTATTAACATTAACATTATTGGAGCTGTTAATTTCAGTACCACCTGCATATCAGTTTGCACACATAATACAAAATATAGCAGCTTTTACAGCATCTCCTCTTTTACAGAGAAACACTTACTGGAGGTTTCAACCCAGGACATAGAGTCACCAGTTGGGGTGGCAAGTCCAAAGAAGAATAAATGCAATGAAACTGATGATGAAGAGGAGGAAGGGTCAGAGAGGCCTGTCGTCACTAAATCGCCTAAAAGGAAAAAACAGCTAGACACAAGTGAGCAGTAATCTAACCAAGTGCATTTCATAATGAACAATACCGTAAAGTTGAAAAGCCTAATGTTGAGTGTGTTCTCGCCACAGCCAGGTGCCAAATAAGCGATGACAGCAAGGATGACGAAATCCACGAGAAGGAGAAAAAGGAAAAAAAGACAAACAAAGCAGAGAAAACTACGCCAAGCATCGCTTCCCTCAACTCAAACTACAGGGAGGGCTCATCTTCAGGCAGTGAATCTAATGAAAGAGTGAGACATTACAAGCTGTTTGGTGTATTGTCAGAAGCAACGTATAACGGTGTTTGGTGGTAAAACCGTTCTCACTCCTTCTCATTGCAGTCAACATCTCCAATGTCAGTGGAGGATCTTGAGAAGTTTGCTTTGCGTCCAGCCCCCAGAGATGTGACGATCCAGTGCCGGGTCACCAGGGACAGGAGAGGCATGGAGAAGGGCATTTACCCGACTTACTACCTCCACATGGAGAAGGAGGATGGCAAGAGGGTTGGCATTGCGAAAACTTTCATCCAGTTATTGTGCACGTTGATTGTAGTCCATCGCTAATATTTGTTTTTCATTGTGCCATCACCAAGGTGTTTCTAATGGCAGGCAGAAAAAGGAAGAAGTGCAAAACATCCAACTATCTCATCTCTACTGACCCAACGAATCTGTCCAGAGACACAAACTGCTACATAGGAAAACTAAGGTAGAACTCTCTTTTATTACCACTAAATCATTTTTATTATTTAATTTGTGATTTTTTCTTGTATATATGGCTCCAATTTCATGTTGTCACAAGTTAAAGGTCACGTTTGTAAGATTTAGGGTGCTCTACTTAGAGAATATGGCAGTTTTCATCAGTGTACAATCACCTGAATATAAAAATAGTTAAGTTTTTAACTTTAGAATGAGCCTTTTATATCTACAGACACTGCAGGTCCGCCATGTTGCACTACCATTTTTCCACAGTAGCCTAATCAGGACAAACCAGTACAAACTCTGGCTCTAGACAGGGCCTTTCAAGTTATTTGTGCCACTGTAACACTTGAAACAGGAAGGGAAGGAGTGGAAGGGGTTGCAATATGTAACTACACCTCTAGATGCTACCAAATCTTACACATGATCCTTTAAAATATTCCAAGCTCCCCTTTTTACTAAATTCCCTTTAAAATTTCAGTAAAATTCAAAAATGCATTGTCATCACGGCTCTTCAACCTAGACCTGAGACGCTTATTCACGGCAGACATTCTGACTTATGGCAGGTAAAAGCGCATGTGTTATTAATAACCCTAATGAAAGCTGCATTTAATTTATGTGTCCGGGTCTCAGGGCTCTGGTAATTGTGCCTGGCTCAGCGGTGAGGTATGGAACAGAGCTATTGTTAATATTATTAGTAACACCTGTGCTTTTTCATTATGGGAAGTAAAAACATCTGGTGTGAAAAGGGCTCTGTATGCTGCTATGATTAAAATAATTAAACTGCTTTAGAGATTCACTTCCACCTGTCCAATGCAGCAGGAGACAGCGGGAGAGAAAAAAAAGCAGAAGATTCACAATAAAAGACAAAAAAGACACTAAAAACACTGTGTAAATGTAAATAAGAACAGAATGCACTGGCTTACAAATTCTATGGCCTCTATGATGCAAGTTAAGATGCAAAGAGAAAGACATTTATGAACAACACTGCTGACATCTCTGGGCCTGAGCTCATCTGAGATAACTGATGCCAAGTGGGCAAGTCTGTTTATACTGCACCTTATACTTGTATTGTTGGATACACTTCATGCTGAAGTAAACACTTGACAATTATAGGGAAGAGAAAAAAAAGTAAGAGGAAGGTTTCAGGAAATCATTTCAACACCTCTTGGCTGTTTTTTTTTCTTGATTTTTGCAAACTTGACATTTTCGTTTCCAACCTGTATCTGATAAGCCTCCATTGTTTCAGGTCCAATGTTCTGGGTACAAAGTTCACAGTTTACGATGGAGGTGAAAACCCAGAGAAAAAACCTTTTATCAAAGAGTGTGAGTCGGTGCGGCAAGAGCTGGCAGCAATTTGCTACGTGAGTCTAAACTTACCCTTCATCCCAATACAGCACACTCAAGATCCCAGTCAACTCAGTACATGAAGAGATACAAACCAGTACTACAATGGGCTTTTGTGTTCTAGGAGACAAATGTGCTGGGATTTAAGGGCCCCAGGAAAATGACAGTGATCATCCCCGGCATGATGGAGAATGATGAAAGAGTGTCCATCCGTCCAAAGAGCGTATGTTTGAAAAAAAAAAGAAAGAAAGGTGATGACTAAGTGTGAGATATTTCAGAGGTAGTTACATTTTTGCCTCATTATAGGAACTCGAGACTCTACTGGTCCGCCATGCTAACAGCAACACAGACAAACTGGTCACTCTGGTGAACAAATCCCCGAGCTGGAATGAACAGACTCAGTCATACGTGCTTAACTTCCATGGACGAGTCACTCAGGCCTCTGTCAAGAACTTCCAGATCATCCACCCTGACAATGGTAAGATGTGACTGACTTGTCTCTCTTCTTCTGTCATCACACACAAGGAAAACGTCTGTCTTTATAACACGACCAACTCTTGCTGATGTCTTTTCCAGAGGATTACATAGTGATGCAGTTTGGCCGTGTAGCAGAGGACGTCTTCTCAATGGATTACAGTTTCCCCATGTGTGCCCTGCAAGCCTTTGCCATCACCCTGTCATCCTTTGATGGCAAACTAGCTTGTGAGTGAGCCGTGCTGGTGCCTCAGGTGCTTAACAAGATTCCTGATCCAGATAGAAATCTACGATTAAAGTTGAAACTATACCCAGAATTTTCTGCAAGGTTATTTTTCGTGTTTTGTATCCTGGTGCAGAAAAAACAAATGCCATGGACCTAGACTTGTTTTATAGTATTATTTCACCACTGATTTTGTACTGAGGTGGAAACAAAGTCATTTAAGTTAGTATATGTCAAATTTTCTCTTTTTATATTTGCCAGATGTGTAAAAAAGGACTTGTGCAATTAACATATTAAGAAAAACTGTACACACCACTGGTAAAATATTAAATGATGATAATACACAATTTGTACATCAGCATGTGTTTTTTGTTTTATTTTTATCTGACCTAACACGCTGTTCTTCCACAATCATCACCTCACATCTTCACCGGTTAGATTACATGTCATTCCCGCTCAAGTTACATCTCTAGATGTTTGCTATCATCATAAGTCTTTATCTCACTGAAACATTTTTATCAAAGTACTAAAAACTGAAAAAAAAAAGTACTCATATCAGATGTTGCACAACTGCAGCATGTTGCAGGTAGAGATGATGATTTTAGGAGTTCTGCTATTGCACAATATCGCATAATAGAAAACTTGAGACTCTTGAGAGCTACATTGCTGGCCTCGTGCACATTTTCAACACAGGTTCACACACAAACGGAAAGTCTGTCTTCTGGCTCTCAACAAATAAAAATAGGCCTCCTTTATGCTCTGTGGTAAAGTAAGGTGATCAGACGTGCACAGATATTTTTGATAGCAAAAAAACCCCAAATTAAACTGAAACCTCTGTTATCACATTGACATGACTTTCTGTGCGTGTTTACTTGTTTCCTGTTCAAATTGTCTTCAAGTATAAGCTAGTTATATTTAAAAAATGAAACTCAACTTTTAACCTTTGCTAGTATTTGTTGCAGCACGCTTCCCAAATGATGAAGTTCACATGTTAACAGCACCTTGCCCTCCATTGGACCACAAATTCACAGTCTTATAAAATGCATTTAATTGTAAATCATGTTCTCTCCTAATAAAACTGAAAACAAACAACTGTAAGCCTGTTTGCCAGTTCAGTTGAACAAAACTTGCATACAGTGACAGCTTGCTCATGGTGACTTCCTCTTGATCTATTGCAGATTATTTCAAGCACAACTGTGTGTACAGCACAGACACACAGCTAACTCAGAGCGTTCCCAGACTCTGAATCAATAAATTTAAGTCAGAGGAAGAGACAGCGCTTTTCTTTTATAGACAAAGTTGCCATACAGTGTGTACATTACAGGACGATATTGGTGACTGTTTGTAGAGCTTGACAGAGAACTTAAAGCTTTACTGTTGTTTCAGTTTCACTGTTACATGTGTATATTTGGTATATTCTAGACACTTCTGGTCTGAAGACATGTGACATGAACGTCTTCCCGCTTTGTGCCTGACATCTCAAGCTTAATCTTAGCTTAATCAGCTTCCAAAGCACTTAAAATAAAGTCTGATCATGCAAAAAAAATGTAACAAAATTAAAAAAAAAATACCAGTCAGAATTATTTTGCTGTGTGACTCAAGCGTTGAACTTCGCACTTTCCATTTACAACTGCTCTCTTAAAAAAAAAAACATCCTTTCTCACTAGTGACACGTGAGTGATAGTGATCAGTATGAAAAGACAGACTGAAACCTCCCTCCCAGGCTATATTAAAATCAGTTTTCATGAGAGTTTCGAGGCAGCATGACTTAATCGAGACCTCTCTGGACTGGGCCTGATGTTCGGACTGTCTGGTGCCATGGACTGGTGCTTTACACCAAGGCTGAATCTGATGCTGCTGACCGTGTTTCTGCTCGTGTCTACCAACATTATCTGTCTGCATGGAAATCTTACCACAGGTTATGTCTCTGCAAGTATTTTCTATGATAAAAACAGCTAGATCTGAAGAGCTCATGGCTTACTGTAAAAAAGTGTGTTGTAAATGTGAACTGTAAAAAAAAAACTAGTACATAATTATTTATTATTTTTCATTTCAGAATACACCAATAACCATGCACTTTTAGAAGGTGGGGAGTCATTAGTACATGTTCTTTTCATTTTACAGTTAAAGAATGGGGTCACATTTTTGCCCATATGTATATTTAAAAAAATATTGGTCATTGTAATTGTTCCTCTTCTCCATAGTGGCTGGAAAGACTAATTAATTTAGATTGGATTTTAATGGAAGAAAGACAAAGTCCAGAGTTTTTTCTCATAAAAATGAGATTCAGATGAAGTCAATATGAGGCTTTAGCGACCCCACTGAGACAAATCAAGTGGTAAATCTTCCAAAATTAAAGTCTCCATTAAATTAAAGCTATTTTGCACATACACACACATATATGTGTATGCTTAAAATGCTATTAAGCCCTTCATAATGGGCTTGTCTTGGTCGTCGTGGTATGGAAAAGAAACTTAAACGAGGGTTCACAAGCTCACATTATTTTTATGTATAATATTTTATGTATTATTTTAACGTATAATGTTTGTTACTGAACTAACTAAAACATTAATAAATGATTTATCAAATGTATCAATTAACTTAGTATTAAGTAACAACAATGTATAAATCCTTATGAAGCAGTGCATATTTTAAGCGGTGTGATGGGTTAGAGTTCACCATAGGGTTAAAGTTATAATCTCTGTATGTTCTATAGGTGTGCATCACAATCTGCACTGTGTGAACGATTATCTGTTCACCATCAACTGCTCCCTGAGCATCACACCCTCAGAAAACTCCTCAGACAGCAACAGCTCATACTGGCTCACCATCATGGAAAATGTGGATCAGTAAGGCACTTTTTTTTTTTTTTTATTGGCGCATTTTAAGCATGGATGACCTTAAATGTGACAGTGCTGACAGTGTGTTTCATTACTGCTTCTCCTCTTTTCTCACTGTGCAGAGAGAAGTTTGTGTGTATGCTGACAAACATCAATGGGGATTACTTCTGTTCTGTTAAAATAGCCAATCCAGAGCCTGATGATGATTACCCAGACCACTTGGATGACTTGGATGAGTTTGAAATCAAACTTTGTCACAACAAAAAGGATGGGTCTGAAAACTGTGAGGTGCTGATTGATGCATATAGACCTCAGAACAACAGTAAGGAGCATATTGTTCTCACATCCAGAAGTTTAACATTATCCAGACACTCAACATATCCATGTATACCTTTTTTAAAAACCTGCCTTTGGTGTATGTTTGTCTTCAATGTGTCCTCTCATCAGTTAAACCAAACACACCGTGCTGCCTCACAATTAGCCACAACTCAAGTCAATGCCGCTTCGCCTGGAAAAGTACCTACGAGCAATATATTCCTTTCTCCCCTATGGGCAATCGCCTGAACTATGAACTCCAGTTCTTCAAGAGAGGAGACAAACACAAAGTAAGAATGAATTAGAACCAAGCAAGAATGGGGCGCTGTTGGTTGGTGGGAAAAAGAGAATAAAAGTTGTGGTTTATTGGCAGCAAATCAGTAGCTGATTAATGGATTAAATATAAAACATGGAAAGTGATGTATTAAAGGATAAAACAGAGCAATGCACAAAGTAATTCAACTGTAAAATTTAAAATAATTTCATAATTATTGGTGCATTTTGCTTTTCCTTGTTGAACTGTTGTGTATTGTGATTTTTTCCACTGTGCCTGGGGGTTTGACTCAAACCACTGTCAATAACAGATTTTACAGATTAGTAATTTTGCTTTCACTGAATATCTTCTGGTAGCAGAGCTTTTAAAAAATGAGGAACTAATACAGCCAATGTGGCTATGATGGTCTGTGGGTGAAAGTAAGACTTTATTTGACTTGTACTTCTGTTGTACCGCAGTCATTTTGAGCCATAGCAAGAAAAGGGCACCTTTAACATATTTATGGTTTTATGGTTCTGCTCCTCCCCTTTCAAAGAAATGTATTTTATCAAATGTTAAAAATTAGTATACCAACCAATGAAGCAGAGAGGCTTTGGAGGCTTGGGTTAAAGGTTATTCTTTTCCCCCTGTGATGACCTGTCCAAATATTTGCATTGAAAAAGGTCATGATAGGATTTTGTATGTTAGAAATGGCTGCACTGCAAAGGTAAATAGATAAACTGAGATGTCGTCTCATCCATATCTTGTAATAACAGATTGAACTTTCTGAGACATTTTTATATCTCCTGTTCAGGCAACACAGCGTGAAATTCACACCACCGACAGAGCATTTTCTGTGGATGGTGAAAATTTTGCACCAGGCACAGAGTACGCTGCCAGAGTGCGGTCCAGACCTGATCTTTCTGTTTACAAGGGACAGTGGAGCGACTGGTCCTCTGAGGTCTACTGGGAGACAGAGTCAGTCGTGGATGGTAAGTCATCCAAGCTAAAACAAAAGTTCTCATCTTAAAGGCAACGTGTTGAGAGACTTAAACTGTCTACTGCATGTTAATCCACATAGATAAGATTGGACTGGGTAAGGTGCTCATCCCCATATGTGTGACGGTGCCACTCCTCTTACTTTTGTGCTATGCTCCAGTCAAAAGGTAAGGTCCTCCTCCTGCTTTTCACCACACTACAGCAAATGCACAGTATTCTCCACACTAATTATTATCCTTATATTCCTCACAGGTGGAAGCAAAGGGCCTTCATCCCAACACCAGCACCCTATTTCCAAACCCTGTACAGTGACTATCAGGGAGACTTCAAGGTAAATTCAGCTTGCAACTGAAAATACTAACAATCATCTCATGAGAGTATACTCAGACATGTCTGTGTGATTATAGAGCTGGGTGATTACACAGGAAAACACGGCAGACATGCTGAAGGCAGAGCAGACGCTCCAAATTGACGTGCTAACCAAGTTACAGGATATCCACGAGGAGGTGAAGGAGGAGGGTCAGCCAGAGTTTCACCACCAGTTCATGGAGGGCAGCACATACAGCAACATAATTGACCCAGGCTGCGATACTTCCCTCCTGGGGATCCCGTACGCTGTGAGCACCATGTCTCCGCTGTCGGCTCGAGGGAGCTCACTCAAGAGCTTGACCCTCAGCTCGCTGCCGGGGAGCCCTGCTGAAGGAGACTCGGGGTGTTGGCTCTGTAGCCACACGTCCCTGGAGAAGGACCCGCCCTTTTACTGCAACGAGTACTGCACCCTGAGCGCCTTCCAGCAGATTAGTCCGATCCCAGCGGCGCTCCAGGGGAGCCCGTCAACAAAACCCTGCCCGACAGAGCTCGCAGGGGTGGAGGACGCATTAGCTGAAGCGTAAGCTGATGTGTTTGTATGTAGTGACTGGACAGTAAGACATTGTAAAGTTGAACTGTAAAGCGTCAAAACGTCAACTGCTTCAGCTGCAAGTAACTTGCATATCAATAGAGAGGTACTCGGCCTTTATATTAATTGGGGAACACTTTTAAAATGTTTCCATAGCGTTACGCATAATGTACATAATGGAATATTAATTGCATAACCTTTTGATCGCATTAAATGATTTATAAAGACAGTTGTTCTTAGTTCAGTCATCAATATCACGTCTGATTTGTTGCTGAACCCTAGACTAAGTTGTATATTTTACTCATGTAATAAAGAAAAGGCAGACATTTTGTAGAAAGTTTTATTTACGCCAACACATACATGAACAAAGCACCATATAACCTTAAAGTCTGATACAGAAGTAAGCCTACCTGCCTCAGTCATCATGGCCATTTTATTTATTCCATAGCAAACACTCTGAATAACAAAAAGACAGCCAAGGCAGCAGATTCTATCATATATTACAGCATGCTGAATAGAAAACCTGGGAAAGAGAATTAGACAGAGCCATCTAGAGACACTAGTGAGATACAACAGTATAAAAGTGCCATTCATTATACAGCAGTTGAAATACTGACAATGAAATAAGCTAATTTTACATTAAATTTATGGAAAATAAAGGGGGGGGGGGGGGGGGGGCATAAAGGAATAGACCCTGTGAAAGAGCAAAATAAAACAAAGACATTTTCTTCCTTGAACATTGATGAGAGCCAGCTTGCATGGAGTTGATGAAACTGGTACCGAGCTGTGTCCCTTGCACCACATAAGACAATAATGTTTAAAAAAGAAATGACCAGGGTGCTGAAGCACCCATCCCCTCCCAGCATTATGCGCCAACTGGCAATTAAGAACAAAACAAAACAAAACAAAAAAAAAAAAGATAGGTCAAAGAAGAACGGATGGCACAGAATGTGTGGAGTTTAAATAGAAGTCTTTAAGCAAGTCCTGATGTGAGAGGAGCACATTCATTGAGAGACTGAGCGGGGAGGTGATTCTTGTTAAACCCATTCCTTCTGCCGCAGCGGAGCGAGTCGTCGCCCTTACGAGGGGGAGAATTTTTTGGCTTGTGCTCGAACTCTTTTTTCATATTCTACTCTGTTTTGGCTGGAAAGAGGTTAAAGAAATAATGGCTGTTATCATGGTTCTCTGAGCATTCAAATAAGAAACAAGAGTAATAAAATCATATTTTGACCAATGTGAGTAAATGAATCTTTTCAAAGCGGTACTTGTGTCAGATTTATTTTTCAGCTTGTAAAGATGGACACCAGCGTCATGTTTGAAAGGATGAAAACGATGAAATCTAACGTCACTCACCAGTAGATTGTGTAAGCCTCTGCTTGGGCTGGATCCTGGATATTTGGTTCATTTAGGAGTTCTTGGATACCTAATAAGATCTGCAGAACAGACGAACCAATGAGACAAACTGACTTCAAACTCAGCAATTTATCTGTTTTGCATCTCTCTATGGGGACTTATAATTTGTTGTTTGTATGATGTTCTTCTTTCTCTATAGTTCACATTTATTTGGGTTAGATCTCACTGATTTCAAGGATTGAAAAAAATGTTCAAACTGGTTTGATATTAAGCCAAATACTGGACCAGTAACTGCAAATTATACCACTAGGGGTCGCATGTGACTCAGTCTCAAGATGAACATGAGGCATGAATGAGTGTAGCAGCACCACAATCAGGACCACCAAGGGACACTTTGGGTGCTTTTCATTACGCTGAAGATGGAGACGCGAGGATGGAGGACCTTTTTCACAGCGGCCATTTTGACATGAAATAGAATCACAGGTGTTTCCAATGATACTAATTAAGGTTCTGTTCCATTTAGTGCAGTAAAGGCCTTCCAGTGAGCCAACATGCACCACAGCAGCACCCTGACTCTGTTTGACCTGAATGGAACCGGACCTTAATTACAATAAAATAAAATAATGTAAAATAAAATACAAAAACTGCTGCTTTGTGTGATGCCACAACATTCTGTGTGTTTATCACACACGGGAACTGCACATTATACTGCATCTCACCATGCAACTGTTGTATTATTGTACATTATCCGTAGACACTGCAAAGTAAGATCTATGAGAATATATATCTATTTTTTTTCATTTTGTTTAGGATAAACTTGTCAATTAGGCAATCGGTTATGCCAAACATAAAAGTAGCACTCGTGTGCCACATGTGCAGGTGCAGCATGTCCTTTCATGCCAACGTCTTCTGTGTAATAGACACATTTCCATCAACTAAGCTCCTCCAGAAGCCTTCTCTCTTGCTGAGGTGCATTTAGAGGATTGGCAGATGCTCCATAATGGTGGAGGGGGAACAAATTTCTGGGTTGTGGGAAGTGAAAGGACGTGAAGAGCCATACGTTAGAATAATGAGAAGCACCCATAGCAATTCAGCTCAAGTTTTTCTTCTAAAGTGGGGTATTTAATTAAAGAGGAAAAATGGTCGCAACATCATGTTGTATATTTAATACATCAACAATATTTCAGGAAATGTTTGTGAGCATGTTGTTGCATTGATCGTACAGGGCTCGTAGATGGTTTATTTCCTTTTTGCTTTGTCATGTAGTGGCACTTCACACGGCGACTTTTAATATTCTGCAGTCTCAGAACATTTGAGACATCCCGCTTTTAAGCGTGTGGGAAGAATAAATATGTAAGAGTCCATTCTTGATTAAAAGTTTTTGCTGTCTTTGTTTTTTTAGAGCACGCCATGTGCAATTACTTTTCTGACTCACTCCGTCTATTATCTCTCCTTTCGTCTCGTCTGTCGTGTATGCGTGTCTCGCTTGCTGATTTGAGTTGCAACGCTTATCAGAATGCACAGATTCGGTTGGCAGATTAGCATGATGTCAAATGACTGACATGGCATGCATTTGGTCTGCAAGTTTCGTGGGCAGCCAAACCAGTGCCGTAAAGGCTAGAAAAGCTGCTCCTGCTTAAACCAGAGACACTCCGTCTCATAATGATAAATGCTGGTTCAGCATAAAATCTAACTATTAAAGCTTGTACACTAGACCTGATCAGCAAAACGACCCAGCCTAGTGGAAATAATTTAAGTTGAATTATCTGAATGATTATATCAAGATAAATGAAAATACTCAGATTATTGTTACAAATGAAGACAATGAAACCAAAGAAAGAAAATAAATAAATAAATAAGCCCTGTAATATAAATGAGGTGTGCTTAGCAATCCAAACCTGCTTTATTGTGATGGCCGGTCTCCAGTCCTTGTCCTCCTCTAGAATAGATAGGCATACTGTGCCTGATGGATACACATTTGGATGAAAGAGTGGAGGCTCAAATTTACCTGAAACACACACATACACATAAGTGCACTTATGTTTCGGATCCATTACAAATGTCAGACAAGATGAACAAATTCCACAAATGTCACTCGGCTTTTCCAGAGTATAAACTGACTGAATTCTTCCAGTGAAAGGCTAAATGTTATTTTAATGTGACATTCAGACAACGCCAAACCTGTTGCTGGATATTAGAAACACTGTACATCACAGTGCCCTGAAATTGTAAGTATCCTCAGTAATAATGTAATGACTTTACTCAATATAATAGGCCAGTGTGGTATTTTCAGGTTTGAACAGTTATATTGTGACAAATGGTTCAGCGCCATGGCTGAGTCAGCTCTCAAATCATTACTGGAAAACGCTGTACAATGCTGTAGACTTGAAGTAAAGGATGCATGTTTAGAGCATGATTATGAACTGAAAATAGATGGATAAATTAAAAATGACTCTTTACAATGACTGAGTGATGTGCAGTGAGACTATTAGATTAGATTGAACACAGCCTACTAAGTATAATTACAGCATTACTGCCAGTGTCAAGATAGAAACCATGCTTGATAATGCAAAATTTGCTTATATGATGTGGTGTGCACCTGACTACTGACAAACTGAATAATGCAGATAGATTTCTACAAGCATCTGCTACAGCATAATAACAGCGCATTTATGCTAAACACAGGGCAGACGCAGTAACTCACATTTTGGAGGTGAAGAAGGATAGTCATCCTTGAACAACATGCGCAGTTTGAACAGGCCACCTTCCCACGGAGTCTGAGGAGACACACAACCATTAGATTAACTTCTCAACAGAACGTCATGTCATAGTCACACATGTTTCCATTAAATAACTCTAAAACTGTTGTTAAAAAAAAATTAAAAAGCAGTTTTAAGACTCATCGCTGTTACTAAGAATTAACCTGTTTTGGTCCATGAAATTTAAGGTCAGTACTCTTGATGGCATTCACTACTGAACATGTAAAATGATACATGCTCTTTTGAATCCGATACACCACTGTCTTATAAAGCTCACTTATCCAGCTGTGGTTTGCTTTGCAAAGCAAAATATGTACTGTATGCAAATAAGACTAAGAAACAACATTACCCCTTTCTTGCCAGGAATAGCACATTCCCAATTCATGAGATTCATGGTTCCATCTGGATTTTTTGTTGGTACAGCAACAAATCCCTGAAAAAATGAATAAGAGGACACACGGTTGCAGTTAAGACAAGTTAACAAACAGTTAAGACATCAGTGTTTACTTAGAGGACTTGACACGTCAAAAAGATCCTCACAGTGAAGCAAAAATCAGGTACGTCTCATAAGATGCTACTTACAAAAGGATGGTCCTTCCGCCATGCCTTGCGCTCCTGGGCAAGCCGGCTCAATGCAATGCCTGACATGATGTGTGGACTCCTGTAACAAGAGAGAATGTCAAGTCAATTACATGAAACCATGCCCAACATCAAGGTCTGTCCTGACAGTGAGGTCTCTGACTTGACAACTTGAACTGGCCTTGTACTAATAATAATAAATATTTTTTTAGACTTTAAAAACTTAAATTATGTCATTTATCAAGCAAAAACACTAAGGAGAACATAAGAATATGGTGCTTTTCTCCTCTTTATACCATTGTGAATGAAACATCTTTGGATTTTAGACTGTTGATCTGACAAAAACACATTAAAAATGGCATGCCGGGCTTCAGGAAGGACGGCAGTCCTAACTGCTATATGTTGTAAAGTGATCTAAAGTTGTAATATTACAGTATTACAAGTATAAAAACCTGACATTATCCATATTGTGAGCTCCAGTGATCAGCTCCAGATGCTTATGTACACAGTAAAGAGCCTCCTACGCACATTTTAGTATACACAGGTGAATTAATGAATCCATCCTCTAAAGATGCAGGTGTATTAATCAATCAGTTAAATCACCTGGATACATCACCCTGTCCTCACTTTTACTGGCTCTCCTTATAGCACACCATGATGTAGTTGCAAAGCTAATTAGCAGTTTTAATTAAGACCCTCCATTGGAATGTCTGATCTCTATAGCAACGATGCTCTAATGACAACGAGGCACAGCAACAAAACAGCAGCTACTAGCAGTAACTAGTCACAGCCCACGCAGTATTTACTAACTTTGCAGCAGTGGAGTTGTGCTCTTTATTATACAGCCAACTCGAGGTGTTAGTCTGTTTTATCAGCATAACAGTAATGTGTTTTTAAAAGTGTCTTTTAAGCCGACACGTCGGGTGTAGGGGTTAGCCAAGTAGACGTTAGCCGGTGGTGATACAGGTCTCCTGCTACTCTTTCGTTTGCGCCTGGTGTTAAAACTTCAGGGCCCCGAGAAATTAAACCGTGAACGTTTGATTTCTCTCGCGTTCGTTAAGCCTTAATGTAAACTTACTGTCAACACAAAACGTCCACAAACTCACTATCAAAGCTGCTATTTGATTTAGCACAGCTAGCCGGTTAGCTGGATAAGCTAACTCATGTGCGCCAGAATCGTGCCGTATCTTAACAGGCGCTGGCGCTGTTAGCGTCTGACACGGCCTGATGCAGCACAAAAATGCGCAATTGCACTTGATTTGGACACATTTTTTGGATGAGAGAAAAGTCATCACTGCGTCTCTTTAAACGCTTAATAATATCTGCTCTGCAATGGCAAACGGGGATGTGAAATATCTCACAGGAGTGAACCATATCATGATCCATTAAAGAATAGGGACAAAGAACGCCAGAGCTAAAAGGCGCACATTTGTGCATTACCAAACTAGCGAAAATGGCGCAAACTGAAGCGGGTAAAATATCATAATACACGACAAAATTAACATGTTGCTTAATTAAGGTGCGCTCCTACCTTTCAGTATGGCTGCACTGGCTCTGGTAGATAAGCGAAATGTATTAATCGTGCCCAAATCCCGTTAAACCTTGCAAAGTTTCCCTCCTGAAAAACCACCCGCTCCGACTCAAGCCAGACACAGAAACAGCGAAGCGAAACGGTCATCTGTCCTTTACTTCCGTCTTCGCTTAAATACCCCTAGGAAGTAAAGGCAGTGCGTTTATCTTCTGACGGTTTGCGTTTTTCAGTGACTTCTTAATTCAAATCACAATTTTAACTGGTTATTTACTTTTTAACTTTCTATTTGAACAGCAACGCCTGTGCTAACAGTATACAGCGGATCTTTAGCGCCTTCAAGTTGTTGGTGAACATCTTTGCTTCGCGGTTGCTGCTTTTTGCTCGTCCGCTGGCTAACTTTACCTGTTCAGAGCGTAGCACAAGCCAAGGAGTGACTTTGAACATTCACGAAAGACACATTGAGTTAATTGGGATTATCTGCGTACTGCTTTCTGTTAATTTAAATCGTTTATATGATTTTAAAACTAAACGTATACCCAAACACTAACGTCCCATGCTAGCATACGCAGACGGATTTCTATCTCACCGAATATAACATCTTTGTCCAGACCGAGGACCGTTAACCCTAAGCGGTTACGTTTGATAAATCATGTAACATCGTGTGTTCAACTGCAAATAAGTTGAGATCAACCTAACTTGAGATTGTTGGCTGCAAGACACATACTTTCCAACATTATTTTATTTCCCCATGTAAAATACAATAATAAAAGTAGATTTTCGTTTACATTTAAACAGGCACATTTAAAGGCAGCTAAGCCATTGAGCGGTGTTTTGAGCAGGAGGCACTAGAGGTCGCTGTTCATCCAAGATGAAGACTTGTTGACTTACTACTGTAGTCCACAGGTGAATAGACGCTTATGTGTAATGTACATGTCTGATGTGATTACTCATCATTATAAATAGTTAATTGTGTACTACTGTGTATAAAAACAACAAGAGGAATTAAAGCGAATCATTTACATAATGGCTTGAGGACAAAAAACAGGCACACACACACGTGAATGACAACATTTTTTATTGGGTTTACCTTATGCAAGACCATATAGATCCCCTTAACCTCATACTTAAGTTTGTATATTTTTAACATTGCATAAGATCATATAGAAGTGATCTATGTAGTGATATGAGAACCTTATTTGTTGATGTAACTGCTAGATTGAAGAAAAAGATGACACATTCATTCTCTTTGATTACAAGTGTGATCATATTCAATCATGCATTACAGTGGTCTGTGGATTATGACTTGAATGCAAAACAAACTGGGCACTTATAAGTATTAGGCTACAGATTTGATAAGTTTGTCCATCACATGAAATGATTATCAATGCCAAATGCTCAACCAGACGACCTATTTGTGAAGGGAATTAAAGGTAATGTAGCTGCTAAAGTAAGAGAGGTTAAACACCTCCGATCGGAGTATATCAAATGAGGTTACAACCGAACCAAGCAAATCAAAACACGAAAAACACGTTAAAATCTCATTGCAGAACATGAGAGGTCTTAAAAGAAGACCCAAATAAACCTTTTCTCTGAACCAACACCGGTAAGTTTCGTCCTATTAAAAGTTAGCATCTCTGCCACCAGAGAAGGCGGGGAAAGCAAGATTGTCTGCAACGCTCAAGCATAGGCTGTCAGAAAAACGGATGGCGTGTCTCATCAGTCAGCACGTCCGTGTGAATATCAGTTCATGTGGGGAGTGCTAGTTGCCATTGGTGCGGTCACACAAGTCGGATGAATGTTAACGTGTGTGAGGGAGTGCAAGACAGTACATAATTGGAAGGCTTCAGAATACTATAGCAAATGTAAACATAGCCTAGCTCTGGCAGGAAATCCAGTCTACTTTGATTGAACCTCTTTGCAGATGTCAAATTTTGCACTTTTAAAAGCCCTTGTGTGTGTGTTTTGTGTGTATACGTGTGTATATCTATATCAAAAAAACATGCATCCATACTTGTTTCCCCCGACAATATAAAAACGGTTTTAGTCAAGTGTATACGTGTACATGTGAGTAAATGGAGGTTTGTGTGTCGTTAACAAGTCTATATGTACAAAGTGTGCCAGCATTAAGAAAAGTTTACTCATCCCTGACACTAAGATTAAAGTGTGCAATACACATAAGACATTGGATTTTGGTCATTGGGAAAAAAGGCAACACTAAATGATTATTTGTGAATGAAATATCCAACCTATCAAAACCACACATCAAACCTGAAAACAACTTTCTATAAAAAAAAAAAGTGTTCTAAAATGCAGTATTTACATTAACAACATTACAGGCTTGTAAGCAATGTGCACAGTGTTGTTTTCCACTGTAGTGCTTGTAATGCTGTGTACGAAATCTACACAATTCAAAATGCTTAGAAGAATCTATCACAATGCAAGAAAAAAATACATTTGTTTTTTTTTGTTGTTGTTTTTTGTTTTAAATGTAACAGTCAACTTCATAGCCAGCCAAGTATAGCTTTGTTATTGGTTATCAAAACATGTTCCAGGCATGTTCTCAGTGAAAGACACCATATTTCAGCATCAGCTGTTTCGATCCTAACTCAGAAATTCAGAGTCCTGTACAAACAATGCAAAACAGAAGTTAACATTGTCAAGATATTCTCGTTTTTAAAGATCCAGTATAAACAACTTCCATTCGAAGCTGTGTTTTTCTATACAGTGTACAAAACGTGCAGTTTTTGTTTTTAAGAGTTAAATATTAATATTGAATTTGGATTATTTACATCAAAACAACCAAGCAAAAAAAAAAAAAAAAAATCCTCTGGATATGAACAGAAAGTCCTTCACCACTGCCTTCAAACAGTTCCAGTCCCCCAAAAACCTCCCCTCAAAAAAAAAAAAAAAAAAAAAAAAAATCTTAATCAAACAAGATGTTCCCTCAAGCATACAAAAAAACTAGTTAAGGAAAATTCAGAAAGTCAATGGAAAAAAAAATAAAGACGCCACTGTCTGGAGGATGTTTTTCCTGACAGGAAACCGTTGGAGGACACTGATGTTTTTAAAAATATCATCACTCTAAAACAGAATTCACATTTGAAAACACCTTTGACTATTTTGGCAGTTCACTTTAGACTTATGAACATGAGGTCTCAAACTAAATTCAGAAAAATAAATATCAGATTAAACGTGATATAAACTTAAACATTACAACATTTAGGGAGCAATTTTTTTCTTTACTTCTTCACACTACTACAAGTCCACGTGTGTAGAAGCAGCAGAACCCAGCTTACAACAGTTTCGATGAGCGTGTGGTGTTAAAGGTGTGTCCAATACTTTTAAGTTTCTTCCTTATAAACAGGTGAGCGGACTTCCTGAAAATATAATAAATCGCTTAATCCCAGAGCACACAATGGCTCTATCTGTGGGTTAATGCGTTACTAAGGTTACAAGATAAACTACATGGTGCCACAAGCAGCTACACTAGCAACACATTTACTTCAAGCCAAGAAAGCAAAACATAAAGTATCCTGCATCGTGGCATTTCTGCTGTATCACTACAGTTAACTTATTTAGTCTATGTGAAAATGGGACTTTGATGGTTTTGTTCATTACAGGTCACTTCAACCTCAACACTAATAAAAGGCCTTGTAAGTGATAAATTACCTAATGCCCCTTTACTTACAGTATTAAACAACTGACATTTTTGTTCACACATTTTCAGCCCAGTCTGCGATTGTTCTTTCTTTGTGGATAGTTGAAATAAAAAAATTTAAAAAAATTGTGTGTTGTCTAGCTGGGATCCTCATGATCACAAATCTCAGTGTAACTGATTGGAAAAAAATAATAATAATGATAATGTCATTGATTTGTTTTTGGGGTGAATTTCACATTTAATAGCCTAACTCTTTAACATGTGCTAAATAAATGTACAATTCCCTTCTTAACATGTCTAAACAATGATTTTGAATTTGATACTTTTTACTTATAAAGACCACACTGATCCCTTAGCAGACCCTTGAGTTGGAGGATATAAGAATTGACTTGATAGATGACCCTGAGTGAATCATTGGCCTTATATGATGATGGCCATATTTTATAGCATATAACATATGTAGGTTGCAATTCCTTATGTTCAATTAGAAAAAAAACTTGCCGCTAATTCAAAAAAAAAAAAAAAAAAGTCCAGTTTAAATGTACAGGCACAAATTGTCAGTAAACAGACTTATTTACATCAAGAAATAAAAACAAAAATGGAGGGAAAACACAAAATAAATGCACGCCCCCGCCCCCCCCTCTTTAAATCTCCATTGTGCCAAACGTTCTTCCACAAAGATGATATGTTTGCATCATAACACCTGGAGCTCATAATACTGAGTCCTCCGCTTCACATCCTGGAACCCCTTTCCTGAAGAATCTGCAGAGACAAACCAACAAGTCATTTAGCATCAGTCCCGAGCATTTCACTCATCACACAGTCACTTTAAATGTTTTTATTGAAGCACTTGTTCCTGTCACAGTGCATACTCTCCCAACCAAAAGCAGTCTACAAACACACTGAACAAGGTGCAGAGAAAAGGGGGAATGTTTGTGCGAGCGAGGAAAATAAAGCCAGAGACTAGGAAGTAGAGCCAATTCTGGGTGAAGTCAAAGCAGGAAAAAAAAAAAGAAAAAGTGAAATCAACCTTGGTTCTGGAAAGACACGCAGCTGAAACCAACCACCGCTCCCTGAAGGATTATGAACTGCCCAAACTCAAACTGAGAGCCTTATCGAGGCAACAGCAGCAATTATCTGGTCATAAATGAATCGTTTGAGTCAGAAAAGTCAACAATTCTCTGGATGCAGCTTCTGAAACGTGAGGATTTGCTGCTTATTCCTCTTTTACATTTAAGGAAATTGAATATCTTTGGCCTCTGGAAAATGATATAAATATTTACTATTTTCTCATGTTTTATGCACAGAATCAGCAGATTAATCAATGAATGATAATGTTACTGAAATGCTTTGTAACGCTAGTTGACCCGCTACAACTTAAATAGTGAAGTTCACTCCAAAAAAAGAGGCAGAAACCTGCAGATTTTTCTGCCGAAGTTTCATTTCTTCTCAAGTATCAGCTTCAGTTTAACTGCTGCTACTACTAGGGACAATAAAACGGACAAAGGGAGCATAGTTACCCCCCCTCCCTTTTAAATGTCATTGAATGAGGGACAATGAGTCAAACTGCAGCAGCTGATGATTCAGCATGCCCTCCATTAACCAAGGCTATAAGCGTTACAATAATTACAAGGGTCTTATTTACACTACTGAAACAAACGGAGCTCTTCCCATCTGGCTTCAAAGAGAGCTTCACCTGCAAAGAAGTGTCGACCAGTCTCAGCAGAAACCATCTGGTTTTTGATCTAGCTTTGGCTCGCAGGAGGCCAAAGCTGATTTTCAACCTGGATTCAGTCACCTTAGTCTGGTTTAAGTAGATTATCAGCTTAAGTTGTCTTTGAAAACAAAATGTGAGCAAAGTTTTCAGTAGCGTAAAACTGCATCAAGGAGGCACGGGCAAGGAAGAGAGGGACAAACTAGAGGTGTGGTGGAGGGACTACGAGCACTTGAGCGCTCACCAGTGAGTCATAAGTGCTCAACCCTAATCAGAGTCATTCATTTCATAATCCGTCTCTTCGTCCTCGCTCTGAGCAACATGCAGCATGCAGACGGCACAGAAGAAGACAAGAAAGGCATGGTGTAAAATAACGGAAATGAATGGAGGTGTAAAACGTTGGAAGGGAGAACACAGGGTTATGTTCAAAAGGGGATCACATTAATAACTACATTTAATGTCTATGAAAACAAGTACAAATGTTATCCAAGGGCACCTTTATACCACCGCTGATTCCAAATTGAGGGATTTATTACAAATAAATAACAACGTTTCTTTGAATAGTAACATTAAATTCATCACACTCGAGGACCCAGTTTGGACGTGGTGCCCCTGGAAACAATCACAACAAAGTCTGTGCGCTCTCTCTCTGTACGTTTGCTTGAAAGATGCACTGGAACTGGTTAATTGCCACAATTAAAATAAGCAGCAGCGTGAAGATAAGTTGGACGGTGTTCTTCATGTGTGGTTGCCTTTAAGGAGTCGGGGGGCCCCAGCGGGGATGAGCTGATGGGAGTTTGAATTCCTCAGGGCGTGCCTCCCGCTCCGCTCCTAAAGCCCCTTGAGAAAATGACAGACCTTGCCCATAGCAGCACTAATCTGCAGACCTGTGCTCTCTTAATGCCCCACAGCACAGATGATACTGTTAGGACAGCTTTTTCTAATACCAGGGAACGTCTAACATGAGCATGTGCTGGTTAGTTGCTTTATTTTATATGTTTTATCTTCTTTTTCTCTGCGCAGGCTGTCTTCAACTGAAGGGCTGAATATTCACAGTGTTCTCCTTCATAGAGGTTTCTCATCAATAAACCAGAGGTGCTTTCAGTCCCCTGGTGACATGTTCATAAATGCAGTGCATTTAAAAAACATCCAGCACAGGCCATCACTCACAGATGTTTGCTATGGATGGATTTTCAAGCGCCCCTCCCGCCCCCCTTTCACCACACATGCACTTACCTTAGCCTTCTCACTGGGCTCACTGTTTGTCCCGTATGATTGATTGTGCAGCTCCTTTGAGACTACGCACAGGAACTCTGCTTGGTCCTCGTTTCCGTAGTTGTAAGAGGAGCCTATGCTGACCAGCTAGAGAGAGAGACACGAGAGCAGAGAGGAAGAATTAGCCTTAGACTGATGGAAGGAGAGGCAACAACTCACGGCGGGGAACCAAGAGGTAGAGAGACGTCAAAAGGAACGTAAAAGAGGTTGACAACCAATCAAAGAGCACAGAGAGTCTACAGGTTCCTGCAACTTCAACTGAAGTCTTCTCAGTATATTATAACTGGTGTCACTGTCAGTTCATACAGAGAAATTTAAGTATGGTCTGACTTCTGCCACATAAAAACATCCTTTGATCAGATATAAACCCACAATTTCATGATTACACAATTACATGGTACACTGAGACCACGAGGCCAACAGGGCACCCCCTTTAAAACTAATACACCAAGAGAAGATAGAAGTTAGAGGCTTTACATTATATTTCAAGACTTTAAGGCTACATTGAAATGTGTCAGTTTTAAGTTATTACATCTATAAAATGCAATGCAACCTTTATTTTCAGGACCTGCAGACATGCCAGCACTGAAAACACAAATTAAAACGTTTGTGCCGATGACACGGACAAACAGAAAACTGGAAATAACTGCACCGAAATCAAATAAGTGGTGGTCTACAAAAAGAAGGAAACGATAATGAAAGAAGTAGTGCAAAGACAACACGGACAGAAAAATAAATACAATCAGCTGACAGTCGTCAATACAGGTGCAGGGACTTGACCACAGGAAGCAAACATGCTGGCTGAAGTTCGATGGAGAATGATGGATCTGACTTGATCGGACCAGGCTTGTTTTAAGCAAACAGTCGCCAAATCGAATCGATGCAATTAAGTTTGGAAAGAGTAGCTCACTGCCATCAACTGCGCTATTCTTTAGCTCTCTGATTTGAATGTAAGCATGACACAGACGATTTGTAGGATTTTCTCAACCGCTTTAAATGCCATATTAATTAAGATCAGTACCATCAGTACTAGACGCTACGTGCTGCATCCTATGATCTACTTCCTCTGGGTCATTATGTCTAACAAGCTACCCCTCTAGATTTGAGAAGAACTGAGTGCAAAACAGCCCAAATTTAAACATCGGTGGAGGAAAGGAAAGTTAAAGAATCACTATGAGGAAACTCCACATGGCATCTTTAGAAATATGTTTTTAAAAAAGCTAACGTTCCTGTTCCCAGTCACGTCAGTTTAAATTAAAAAGACACAGAGGACACAAGAGGACAAATAAAAAGACGACATCTTGATAAACAAACTGCATGCACACCCGGAAAAAAAAAAAACTTGAGGAGGAAGGAAAAAAAAAAACAAAAAAAAAACGGGCAATTCCTGTTCTTGAATAACTGCTTCTGCTGCTGAATGTTAAGTGTGTGTACACTGCAGGCTACATGTATACCGTCTGTACCCAGGTGTGCATGTTCAGACATGCATCGTCTCATTAGCTGCTGCTGCCGGAGACTTGTTGTTGTTAAGAGTTCTGTCTTACATTAGGCATCAACACAGCAAAAAGAAAAAAAAAAAAAGACCATATAATCTCGAGCAGCTAATGTGGATTTTACTTGTCACCCCACTAAAGACTCAACATGCAGTTTCAGCATGAAAAACACAAAATGTCAGCATTCATGGAGGTCTAAAAGACGGCAGTAGGTCATTAAAGCTCATCTCCCCCAAAAGACTCTCTTGGGCTGACGACTGAGCTTTAGGCTTTGCATGAGGAGCGTTTCTAGGAGTTTCCCATCTGACCTGTGTAAGGAGATTAGAGAGATTTGAGCTCTAATGGGAGATCCTCGTCTCAGAGAGATTCATTCACACACATAATACACACTCCCAACACCCAAATGTGTGGTTTCTCATTAGGAAAAAAAAAAGCCTTTGGCACTTCCAGCTGAACACAAACTCTCTTGTAAACTTGGATCATTCTGTCTTAATATATAAATCTATTTCAAGTACCTGCTGGGAAGATAAATATAGATATTATTTTTTTTTTTACCTCTGAACAACCAGCCCTATAGTACAGCACAGCCCCCCAAACAGCCAAGTGGCTACATCAAAGCAAAACACAGAAGGCTGATTACAAGCGTACAAATTGTGAATGCAGTATGAATAAAAGAATGAGAAAATGAAGTCACAGACGAGAAAAAAAAAGGTGTCATGTTCTCTTCGCCTCACTGGTGAGCAAGCAGTACAAATGAAAAGCATCAACTAAAAAAAAACAACAGCTATGTGTCTACTTGGGACAAACAATGGCCAACGGGGTGTGTATGGACAACATGGGGACCATGCAGTGACCAGCCCGTGGACAGAAATTTGTGGGACACACCTCTCCGCTGTTGTTTGGCAAAGCAGACTCCTCTCCCTTCACCTCCCTTGACACAATCAGCAGAAACTCTGACTGGTGGGCCCGCCCGTAACCTATACTGACAAGCTGCAACAACCAATCAGAGCACAGAAGGGATGCCCGGATCACGTATGCGGACATTGAGAAAGATGTGAGTTGCTGTTACGGCTTTTTTTTATTATTTTTTTATTTTTATTTTTTAGCCATTTCCAATATTGAGGATTGGACTTTCTGGGTCAGTGTGAGCATAGCGGGGTGGGTGAAGCACATGAAAGGAGGATTGCTGCTGTGACCCCGCGGGTGGAGATTTACCTGTTCGAACTTCCAGCCGTCAGACATGGTAGAAACCATCTGTGTCAGCTCCTCCTCCTGGCACTGCAGCACCCGGTACACATGCTTCACAGGAACCTGAGAGGAAAGACGAACACGGGAGGGGAAGTGTGAGATAACGGATGAACAATTTGATAAAAACTTTAGCTGTCACATTCATGGAGAAGTCTAACTGAGCAGAACTATCTTATACCTGTGATGTTTTACAGTCGCGTTCCCTGATCTTGTCCTTGATGAGCTTTATTAAGGATGTAATGTTGTAGAATTCAGCTTCTTCTAGCACACCTAAAAGAGTGAAGAAGAAACAATGAAGTTTTGAAAAGGCAGACGTCCCAGTACTACATTTTACTATGATTGTACCTGTATCATTACATGTGACAATTACACTGAGGACCAACTGACTTCAGGGTTTTGCAGAGATGCTAAAATATGTGATAGATTCAAACATTTCATCTTATCGGCGACAGAGACGTTACCTTCCTCTGCCAGGTCCCTGTTGAGCACCAGTTTGCCATGCCTCAAGTAGTTAAGCACTGGCCCGAAGTATGTGGGGTCTCTGTCTATGAGATAGGCACCAGTTTCATCCTGAAAAAACAGGACAGAAGGATGATTAGATCAATAAAATCAAACACAACCAGTCCGACATTAAGGAATGTGCTTATTTCTGGTCAAACCCAGACTCAGATTTCAATTTTATTTCTACACATCCAGCAGAGGAAATGCATAGTACACACAGAGCTGAAAGGGATTGCAAATCTCCTCGTCAGAAAATAATGTTTTCCCACAATGCCAGCGTTTTTTTATAAAGAGACGATCGATATATAGTATACCTTAATCGAAACATAATCCCTGTGTGTGTCGTGTGGGGGTGGGGGAGCGGTACAACATTGTGCATCAACGGATAAAAACTAGAAGGATGAGAATTACGAGGTCAGGTCCTGTGCTGATAATCTCTACAGGGGCTGGAGAGGACATGCGCACAGGGTGGCACGCGCATGCAACAGCTTTTGGGATATCACTCCGCGATTCCCGACGGCCTTGGGTTTGATCCCGATTCCTTCACAACCACTGGGTATTCCCCTATTTCTGTAAGTACTGTGATTAGACCGTCTTTGTCTCATGAGGGAAAAGGAGGCTAAAACAATTAGAGCAGAACAGAAAAAGATTTGGAACAGAAGGCTGAATCCACCAAGGGGACCAGGAGGAAGCACCTAGGCTTACAACCGACAATTAGCCTAGTCTAGTCTACATAGTTGGCCTAACACGCCGTACGCAAGCCAGTTTCAACAGCTGCTTAACCACTGCAGCTGACACCAGCCTACTACTAAAAGTTGGTTAATACGATGTGACATTTAGTGAGTCAAACGTACATGACATTTGGTGGAACACTCGGCACAGAGGAAAAGCCTTAAGCAAATGTTGTGCTAATCTGCAAACGCTGCAGGACGTTTGACTTTACATCAGTCGAGTATATAGCTTCAGGGGCAGTCTTGGCAAATTAGCAGCACTGCCGGTTGCTACAACAACACAGCAATACTGTCAGTCAGTCAGTGCACACCGAAGAACACGTGCACATTCATAGTTACCTTGTCTTCACAAGTCCAGACACGGATTCAACTCAAAACCCATTAATCTTTCCAATAATGAGAAAAGGTCCCAGTGCATTTTCTTTTGTAATGAATCTCTGAACCCTCTCGGCTGGCTGACCTCCTTTCCAAAGCAAAAATATCCCACCGGAGCCCAATGGAGATCTATTCTGGTCTCATTGCCCTGTGTCAGTTCCTTACATTTTCATAGTCACTGAAGTTTAAGCACAATCACAGGTGGGTCTGCACGGAGGAAGCAGACGCGGCCGAAGCTGCACAACTCACCGCATTCAAACCACGCTGTAAACACTCAGTGATTTTAAAGCATGCGTTTAGCTTCTGGCCTGCACCAACTGTTTATTTCTATCACATGGCCACCAAAATTGTTCCCTAATGATGTGTTATAGATGGTTAAACACTGAAAAAGTGCATCTGTTCTTCCTAAACAATACAGTGAACATACAGCTAGCTCATTAAAGTATATATCAAGCTGAGACACATATTGTATCTCCAGTTTCCAACTGTTTCTGCTTCCACTCTTCTGAACGCCCAAAACCGTTCTGGGTATTTGTTAATTGGCAATTTGTTATAAGTTTGTAACAACACTGAGAAAACAGTAAGATGCACGAATTGTATTTCAAAAACTAAAACAGGAGTGTTTTTCTTATCACTTCAGTGAACTCGAGAGCAAGATTGACTTGTTTATATTTTGGATTTGATCATCTCTGTCAAAAACCTGTCCATCTTGTGCTTTTCAGAACGGTTTGTTTTCTGAATAAATATTGCAAACCTGACACTTGAAAGGCTCGCCTGTAACAGAGCACCATTGTCTCTTTATTAGACTTGTCACAGCAGGAAAAGCAGAGGTGGAAGCTAAAACATTAGCGATGGCCCTATTCCAGCATGTACCCATATCACCGTTGACACCTGTGTTTGACAAGTTTAAGTGTTTATGCCTTCCAAAGAAGTGTATTCAACTTTAGTCTCACACTACAGGTTTCCCCTTGGTCATGTTCATCCCCATTACAATGGCTCTGTAACTCCATCTGTGGACAGTTTGGGAACCAGATATAACAAAAACTTGTCAGAAAACCAGGCAGAAAATCTCCTAATTCACACTTGAAAAACCAAAATCCTTTAAAAAATACTTGGGATTTTAAGTCTGATTGGCAATTGGTTTGGCAAATAAAAAATGACAAAACTTCGATCCAAATGTCATTCAAGCTCTCAATCACAGGTTGTTTAGACCTTTTATGGACACTTTCCTGATCTGGATCTAATAAACTTGGGCTGGGTTTGAACCCAAGCTTGATGCCTGACCTTAAGGCACTGTGAGGCTCTTTACAGTCATACATCATGAGGGAGCATATGAGTTTCTCAGTAAGCGGTTTCTCAGAAAACATTAACATGTCACAACAGGGAAAACACAGGAGTAAACAATTATGTTTAGCCACTTTAGTGTCAGGCTTGCAGGCAGACGCTCATCCTAAAATGTTAAAGGCCGATGACACTATACAAATAAACTACTGTATGCTACCGCAAAAAAAAAAAAAAACACCCACTGATCAAACATTCAAAGCTGCCATACGTGTCCACTTCTTCTGTAAACTTTCTGACAAGCCTGTTGCTGGTCCTTTGGGTGCACATGCATCTATATGGAGGGGGGGATTTGGGGTGACAGCGACCCAGTTCAGCAAAGGCTGATTATAGGGGCTCTTATGTGGGCCCGTGTACACAAAGGGGACATTGTTTTTAATTAAAAACAAAAGGCTGTGTCTCTGGGGGCCAAGGCTGGGGAGCACTGGGCAACAAACAGAAGGGTGGAGACCAGTGAGAGAATAGGAGGAGGGCTGCTGGGATGTGCTGTAGACAGGCAGGAAAAGAGAAGGAAAACTGAAGAAATTTATTGAATTAGAGAGGTTGAAGCGCAGCCAGAGAGTCCATCATCTCTGTGCGATACAGCAAAACAAAAACTACCTCAATGCATGTGAATATTGACGGTGCGAAGAGGAACAGGAGAGATCTTTTTGATCATAAAAAGGAACAACAAACTAGCTAAGTACATAACAGGCATTCAACGTTCATACGCACGTATAAAGACGAACTGCCAGAACAGATATCAACCAATACACTGAGTAGGTGTCAACAACGCCTACAGTAACCACAAGAGTGGGTCAGTACGATGTAGATCAACATAGATTATGATTTGGCCTTAAAAAAATATCGAAACTGCAGAGCCGTATGTACATACAGCGCATAAGGCGGGACAACTTAAGAATGATGTAAACAAAAGCCAATTACAGGGGTGGGCTTCACAGCAGAGGGAAGTGTGTGTTTTTTTTTTTTTGCGTTTTAACCTTATCATTCTTCTCACAATATGTATCCTCCCACAGGAAATACCACGGTGACCCACCCTTCAGGCACATGATGTCCAATAGAGAGAGCTTTTCGCAGACACATCAACACTGAAAGTCAATTCTTAATTCAACAAAATTAACAAGTCGCTGCATGTCGTGCTCCGGAACACAACAATGGGTGCGCTCTAAAAAACTTTGCATGCAACCGCTCACTAATTCGAGCCAGACAGGTGCGAGTGTGCTCGCTGCTAAATTTCATATAGGCTTTCAAATAATACAGCAGATGGTTGCCAGTAATTACCAGACAGAAAAACAGCAACGGCTGGAGATGAAAACAATTAACACTATCATGTGAAGCCATTCCACATTTGCTCAGGCCAAGAATAAAAAGAATGAAAGCATTATCATTGAGAACGCTGCTTGGCCTTCACTGCAGCCGGAGCACAAGCCCACTGCAGAAACAGTACTTAAAGATGTTGCAGTAGATCTTCTGAGTCACATGACTGGAGTTACTTAGCCAAGTGGAAGTCTGATCCTCAAAGAGTAGGAGCCAGGAGTCCCTCTGGAGTACAAGCAGTAATGGCATAGTAGACTAGGCCTTCACCCTTTAAATAATACACACATCGCATCGAGGCTATAATATGTGAAACTCTCATCTTTCAAGATATTTAACACTGTTCATTTGAATGAGAGTCTGACCTTTCACCAAGGCTGGGTGGAACTTCTCACCTTTCTAACATTTTCAAACTGTGCAAGGCAACACCATTGATGTGTTCTGTAGAACAATTTATGACAGAGGAGTGCTTCAGGCAGTAAATGAACAGCTCCTTTTAAAAGTCCCCTAAAAGCTTTGCTACCGTGATGAGAGGCGGTTAAGAAGCTCCGCGGCTAAAGCTGGTAAGTCGGGAAATCAGTGCAACCTGAGTTTTTGCTGGGAAGAATGGGAAATGTGTTTTGCAATAGTCTGGGTGGTAAAATTCCAACTGCCAATGATTTAATTTACTGTAACACAAGGCTATGATCAATCGGCAGTGCCTGGCTTTGGTGAATAAAGTTGCTTTAGACTGATAAAGTCGATAGGACCGGCCTTGAGTCACACCTGATTTGCTGATAGCACCCTGCAATGTTCTGTTGAGCACTTACTGCATAAAGACAGAGACAGGAGGAGACCAAGATATCGCTGTTAAATATTTACGTCGCCTCCCACAGTGTGCTTAAGCATGACATACAACCTGAATCCGGCATTAAATGCGTCCACATTTCTCTCACACATACCGCAGAGAGAACTTCTCCGGGCAAAGCAAATGGATATGAATACGAAAAGAATAAAAGATGTTGAAGGAACAAGAATCCTTTGTGATGGGGTGCTTGAAAAATTGATGCAGCTCTCAAGAGCTAGAAAGCCGGGTCTCTTCTTGAGTGGTCGCGAGCTGAGTAGTTTGAGAGCAGGAATCTGCCAAAGGGATAGAGGCCCATTGATGTGCATCTCTCAGCTTGTTGACTGGACAATTGACAGTTTTGAGAGCTACACCGCTTATGTTCTCACGGCATGAATCAGTCAGTTAAGCCCAACACACCGACTAATAACAATGTCACTCTAAAGTGACAGTGGCATGTCAATTCTGGGATAAACATCTATAAAAAAATATCAGCTGCTATGGTCGTGCACGTCACATCACTTCCTCCACTTTCTCCCTGATCTACCCCAATGTGCAAAACAGGCTCCAGTCAACAACATGAATAATGCAGTTCTCCTCAAGAGTCCTGCTGAAGCACGTCAGCCTGCGTGACTGAGAACTGAACCACTCATTTCCTTGGCTGGGAAACACAATACTGCATTCGCCCAAAAAACAGAGCTCTTCGCCGATCTGTTACTCTGCTGGGCTTCCTATGCACATGTGTGGGGTTGTGTGACGCAAAAAAACAAAACAATAACCTTGTTGGCTCCGTCGCAAATAAGATGAAATCATGTCATTGTATATAGTTGAGATGCTGGGAAGTGGAATAATATCTAATAATAACCTGTCCTTTACTGTGAGCTATATTAAACCAGACTGCCTGCAGGAGAGATGTATGGTAATGGCTTGAGGGTTTGATACACACTTAAGACAAGGGATTGAAATAGACTGAGCCGTCGCTCATGGGGAGGGGGGATAAACTGACAAAAAAGCAAGCTGATTATTTAGAGATTAAGATATTTGCATGAAAATACGAGATGAGCCACGGTCTCAGCTTAGTATAAAGGGAGACAGAGGTGAAGATTAAAACAGGCAAGTAGATGAAAACAATGAATAATGGGGCAGTAAAATGAACGTGGAAAAGCAGAGCGCATTACACTATGTATACAGACACTAATACATTGTGCTCGACAGTGCTGGGGGCCTTAAAGCACACACACACACACACAAAACTGGCAGATGGACAAACAGAGAGAAGGCTACATCTGGAGCATTGAGGCCATTCAGGGAGATGAGTGACTTCATCCAGAGCTCTCAGTTGTCAGCAGCACCTCACCCCACTTGGCAATGACTTATGTGCTCATTAGGGGAGCCTCACCACCAGCACAGAGGCTGATTACTGCAGAGCAAACAGAGCCAAGTAGCAGAGTAACCTCGAGAGAGGGAGGGGAGAAGAAAAAGAACAAATTGATCGAACAATAATGTCTTATGTGTAGATCATTTGGTAAGTTAATTATAGCGCCAAGCTTGCAGACATTACAATCACTGTATAAAGCTCAATATGATGCCACCGTCCAGTAAACGTCGTGGCTAAATTTCACGTTTGTCACCTTTTTGTCTGTTTAAAGCTGAGTGTATTCAAACCAACCAAAGTTCAGATTAAATATTATAACTGTATAAGTTATTTTTTTTGTCAAAATTGTGCACTTTAGCAGCAAAATTAAGGATGCTGTCACTATTTGACATTTGACACCTCTATGAGTGCAACGCAATGCAACGTCCTCAGATGGGGAAAGTTTCCAACTACTGTGGCGACTTAATATTTTAACTGTAAAACCAATAAAAACAGTTGAAACATGCTATTTTTTCAAACAAAGAACGCATTTAGGTAACCACGACGCCTGGCGACTTGTTTAAGTGAAGATAAATAAGGAGGCATCCGGACATAAACTAGCATCAGGATCGTTTGTCATGTGGTGACTGTCGGAATCTAGCTAGCTTAGCGGGCTAATGCTACCTAGCCGCAGAAAAATTGGAGTTAGCACAAAATGTGAATAAACACAGACTTTTACAAGGATGTGGACACGATGAAGCAAGCTCATGAGCGTTGTCACTCTCCCGCCTCACTGCCCAACAGCGCAGTAAGTTAATAAAAGCTAATTTAGTGAGGAAATAAAATGTGAGTTAACCAACTGCGCTCCTAACTAGCCGGACTAGCTTAGCATTTACCTTGTCGGAGTCGAGCTCGGGGTCAGCTTGGCTCAGTCTGTACAGAAATGATTTTGGATCTCGACACAGCGTCTGTCTTGTTGTTAAAAAATACGTCCCCCCGACGTTTAGTCGAATCCATTTCGATGCCCCGACGCCGGCTGAAATGTTTCTCTCCGCCGGTAAATGGGCCAAACATCTCCGGTGAACGGAGCTGCTCGTCTCGGAGCTGTTCTCTGCCATCCCTCTCTCCTCGTCTCCTCCGCCCTCGCCTCGGTTCGGTTCTCTGTCTGCGCTGCTGACAGGAAATATCTGAGCTGCAGCCACTAACTTGGAGTCCACGATTCATGCAAAGCAGGGCTGCCAGCGCCTCAGCCACTCCTACTAACCCCACTCCACCAGCACTGACAGACACTTGCATAAATTATTCCAGAGAAAAGAGGTTGATCTACTGACGCCTCCATATGGAGCAATGATCTCTTGATGCTGGAGAGCCTGGAAATGTCATGTCATCTTTAAAGCTAGGATGATAAACACCGTAATCACATATTTATAGTATGCAAGAACAACCAGCTTCAGGATAAAGTAATTTCCACGACACAAAAACACTGATAATGGGCCGGTACTTTATTTACATGCTGCAAAAATGTGAGATGCCATTGCCACTGAATGCTGCTGCTGCTGCTGCTTTTCACTGTGTCATGACTGTAGTTGTTAACAGAAGACAGGACACATGGCTTTATTTGTATGCCTAAATCCCTACATGCTTTAATTACTGGACTACCAAGCATTAAGTGGAAAATTCATCATTCAACATCTACTGACCTAGCGCACAAATAATCAGAGAGAGAATGAACAGATTCATTAAATTATCAGAATATGATTAAATCACTGAGCAAATAGAAAATGTATGATATAGTAAGAAAAAAGCTGTAAAATATTATAGTTTACAATAATTATTCACATTCAAAGGCTTTACATCTCAATACATACACAACATGGCCCCTGAACATGACTTCAATCCAAATATGATTCATATATTAGAATTTAAATAACACAGAATGAACTAGAGGCTAAACAATAGCCATCAAATAACCTTATACAAGAATAAAAATACAAAAACTGTATCCTAATATCATTGCATTACTTGCTTCAGATTTTAATAATACATCATCTGTACATCACAGTTCTAGTCAGTTACAAGCCAGGTAGAGTATTCCATACACAATGTAACCGACTGCCATCGACTTGATTCAAACAATTTTTCTAACTAGAGGAAAACACTTCTCCGAGTGCTTCCCTCAACTTTATAGACAGATACAGCAATTTCATCGGTTATTTGGATCAGATAGATATCCTTTAACTGACATCCAACCACAATGAGCCCCGGGCCCCAGGGCCAGAGGGGTCCTATTCACCTATACTCCAGTCACACACTGCACACACAGATTCAGCTGAAGGAAGAGGACCTTTTTTTTTTCTTTTTCTTTTTTGGAAAAAAAGGACCTTAAGGTAATATGTCAAAAAAAAAAAAAAAAAAAAAAAAAAAAAAAAAAAATTAAAAGCATTATGATAATACATATTGCTAAAACAAGAGCACAAGTTAAATCAAATCGCTTTAATTTCTATTGGGCCAAATGTCAGAATGGAAAATAATAATAATATTAATAATAATAATAAGATGGGCTGATGAGCCCGATCGATGAGGCAGTTCTGCCATCTTGTCCAGGGACAACAGCTTTACTGTGATTGCTTCCGTGAATGATAGTATGTGTATGTATCTCTGTTGATGAAGGTTTTCTGTTCAGCATGGGGTGGTCAGCACATAAGATTTTTGTTTTCAATAGGACGTACTGAAAATTACTATCCCACTATCCCACCGGAAAAAAAAGGAAATTGAAGAATTCACACCACAAAGAAATAGCCAGTGAATGGTACAGAACAGCCAAATCATCCAATAATATTCGCCATGGTTGCCAATGCAGTCAAAAATACCCACCTTTAAACTTGAATAAACTATATCTCCAGTGCCCTAGGAGAGAGAAGCGGACAAGGCTGAGCTACAAAACTGGCCATGCAGGAAAGATAAGCAAGTTATGATTAGGAAGTACAAGCTAGTGGCATGTTTACCCGCCCCCTGTTAGCAATACATCCTCAGTAACGGCAATGGAAGGCTCACACTTATACAGAGACTGATTCAGACCCATGTCTCACTGCAGACCGGCATTCTGCTTTGTTACATCAAGACCTTAATTGGACTGCAATAAGCAAGTACCAAGAGACTAAAAAAACAACTCAAATACCGTGGGAACATTTGGGCTCTGACAAAAATATATATAGGATTTGAGTTTGGTAAACGTGTGAGACTGAATCAGCTTACAGTATCTGTTACAACTATGGAGTATATGCATTAGAAGTGGGGCCTGACTACAGCTTGCACGTACGATGTAGGATTAGGATATGGTTTAATTAAGATATCAGGATAGGCTCTGGTTCATAAAAGCTAGATTTTGTGTTATGGTATCATTGAAGCAGGAAACCAGTCCTTGCCTTTGAGATAGTCCTAGCGGTACCCAAGCTTGTGTCACTCTACAGGACAAGCTTGCCCTTCTCCTCTCCTCTCCTCTCCTCCCCCCCCCCCCCCCCCCCTTGCAGAATGTCCAAAAAGCAGATGTGCATGGTGGCAGTCTTATCATCCATACATGGAAAAATGCAATAGAAGCCTCACAGAGAGCACAAAGAACAAGCAAAGCAACCCTGAATCCAAAGTTGTATTTTCCCCATGGTTCTACTCAGGAAAACAAACAAGGTCTAGATGCCAGCGTCTCTAAGAGTTTGTTTACATTGCGGTGATGAAGGGCACTAAAGAGGGTGTTACTCTGCTCAGTGATTGGCCTCAGAGCTAACGAGGAGTGGCCACGGGAGGAACTGTGCTCCTATAGGCCAGGGTTTTGGTGCCTTTGATAGATCTTTCTCCACACTTCCTGGATCTTCTTGCACCATCTGTCAGCATTTCCGCTGGGGTCCATCAAATAGTATGTTCGATTAGGCTGCAAACACAACAGAGAATGAAAAGAATACATGAGAAGAGACTTGTAACAAGTATCAGCATGCTTCTGGAGGAAAAAATATGCTGCACAGACATCAGACATAAACAGTCGTGTACCGTGTGAACAAAGAAGGTTTTGAAGTTCTTGGCCTCAGGGCGTAGCTCTAGGGACCAAGGAATCTCCCCTTTTAGGACCTTGTTGACAGGATCCACGTAGTACAGGTGTGGTCCTTCAGTGAGAAGCAGCTGTCTCCGTCGAGCAAACAGACCCTGCAAAGGAATGCCACACGTCTCAAGACATCAGTTCACCAACAGAGGGGGCTATGAGGCCAATGACACGTTCCTCTCCACAGCAGGGAATTCCCCTCTACTTCCTATATGCTAGCAGTCAGAGCAATACCATGGGAAGTGACTTCATTTGAGATTACTTTAAATAGAAAACCTGTTTCACATTTACTGTATAGTCTAGTTAACAGAAAACTCTCTATATATAGCAACACAATAAATATAAGTAAGATAAAAATCTCATATACGAGCTCGAGTTCACACACCTTTCGTTTATCCACGGGGCCCATTTTCAGGATCAGGTTATTCTCCACAAACTGGTGCCTGTGTAAATAAGCAACAATAGATTACTAACTTACCCAAAAATGTGTTTTTGACCCTCAATAAATACTTATCTAACTTTATTCCACCTTTCTAGGACAGGGGCAAGACTTTAAAATCAAGAATGATTCACATGAACAGGTTGGAACATTGGAGGAAGTTTACCAGGGATTTTCAGTGGTCTGTTTGTCCAGCAATAGCTGCTTCTCTTCTTCAGTGAACTGCAGGTCCAGCTCAAAAGAGTTATTGTCTAGGTCGTGGATGTACTGCTCAATGTTGCTGCTGGACCTCTGCGGGGGCGTGGATTCATGTGGCGACAGGGAGTGTGATGAGCTGGACTGGGCCACCTGCATGTTGCTGAACTGGCTCAGGAGGTCATCGTACTGTGACAGGAGGGAAAAGGTGTGACGATGTTTAGCTTAAGATTTGTGGCCTGTTCTGGGAGAATACCATGAATAAGTAAAAGAGACCTGGACCGTAATGAAATGTCTTACGTTTCCATAGCAGTCCTCATCATCTTCAGACATGGCTGGCAGATAGGGGGTGAGCTTGGGGGGTGTCTGTATGTGTAGGTCGCTCCAGGAGATGGTGTCGAAGAAGGGGTGCTGCTTTAAAGGGTCGTACCCTCCCATCTCTTCACAACCAATCCGCTTGGAAGGGTCCAGTGACTGCGGCAAAAAACAGAAATGGATATGATGGGTTTTTATAACAGCGGGAAACCTCTGCCCCGTAAATAACTGATACCAGCATAAATAACTAATACCACATTAATGTCTCCACAGAAACATTTAATTAAATCCCATAAACATAAATGAATGATGGTACTTAATGACTTACCAAAAGCTGTTTGACGAGATCCTTGGCTTTGGGGAAGAATTTCTCTGGGAATTCATACTCCAGCTTTATTATTTTCTGGAATATTAGGTACTCATTTCTACAACAGAAGAGGAGAAGAAAAGATGGTTAGGGAGGTGTACCACAAGTGAAATATTGTTTACAAGATTATTACTGGGCCGAGCCTTTGTTACACTTGAAATGACCTTAAATAGTGAACGTTAATGGGAAAATAGAAATGTAATATAATCAGCCATTATTGAAGCATGAATTAATGAGGATTAACTGAGCTGTGACAACAACATCCCCTTAGTACTTACCCAGCTCTGAATGGTGGTAAACCAGCCACCAGCTGATAGATAATACATCCCAAGGCCCAGAGGTCAGAGCTTTAAAAAAAAAAAAAAAAAAAAAAGGGAGGGAGCAGGGAACAGAGAAATAAAGTTAGAGATGTAATGCCACTTATCTGAAAAAAATAAAAATAAAAAAATAAAGAAAGACCAAACTGTGTTACCTCTTGCAGGCTGATTTCTCTGTTAGCAGCTCTGGAGACACGTACTGTGCTGTTCCAACAAAGGAGTTTGCTCTCGCTGCCGAACACCACAAATAAATGGTAAAAAGACATGATTAACCTCATGTCACGTCACTAATACAATTGTTATACTTCATGCTGAGATGTACATAAACATAGTCGTTATACCTTGTTTACTGTCTGATGATAACTGTTTTGCTGTCCCAAAATCTGTTATCTGGATGTGCATGTCTTCACTCAGAAGAATATTCTCTGGTTTGAGATCTCTGAAATGGAAAAAGGGGACATGTCGTCATATATGGGGAAAACAAATGCTCAAAAGATGACAGAAATATCTTTATGGATGAAACAAACAGAAAGTCTTACCTGTGTATTATCCCCTTATTGTGTAAGTATTCTAGAGCACAAACTATTTCAGCTGAGTAGAATCTAGTACAGGTCTCATCAAATGAACCAATTTTGCGAATGTATTTCAGGAGTTCTCCATTCTTAGCGTAGCTAAGACCAAAATCTGTGAAAAGCTAGTTAAGGAACACTTTGATTACGACAAATAAATTGCTAGGAACCATCTGGTACATTAATATATATGTCATGCCTTGATAAACCAGACTTGTTAAAGGATACACAACTTCTCATCATCTTGAAATGTGAAGTAGAGTTTGACGAAGAACGGGTGATCTAGATTTGACATCAAATCCCTTTCTCTTTTCACGTACTGGGCTTTGTTCTCCTTCATAATATGGCGCTTCTCTAAAATCTTAACTGTAAGAGAGGAAAGAAAATTTCAGCACATATTAGTAAAAATACACCCAGGAAGTTTTCCATCTTGCTAATAAAGTGTAATTCACCAAAAACCTGGTTCATTATTACTTACTTGCATATTCTTTCCCTGTTACCTGCTCTCTTGCCAGGACAACCTTCAGATAAAAGAAAGAAAAAACATCTTATTCTCTAGTCAGGCTTAAGAGAAAATATATTAACTCTTAGAGCATGTTTTGTCAATTCACCTCAAATGAACTCAAGATGACTCATTCCAAGTACATTAATCAAAACAATGCTAGCATGTAGCAACATCTACCGAGGTATAATTCAAAAGTGGAATGCAAGTCACATACCGTCGAGAAGGAGCCCTCTCCCAGTATCCTGCCGAATCTGAAGTCCTCTGGCTTCTTCTTGCGTGGCTGGGGGGCCTGGACAGGCGCTCCTACAGCTGCTGCGCCCTCCATGCTGGGACAGTGGCTACTGCTTGCGCCTGGGATAGCAAGTGGCGAGCAGGAGTCAGGGTGGTTTCTTACCATTGATGGATGCGAGCAGGAACAGATGACAACGCTGGGCTGAATGGGCACAACATCATACTGTAACGGGAGAGGGGAGATTGACAGTCAGTCAGCAGGAGGGTGATGCAGTTGCGATGTGATTTAAACGGCGTACCTTCATGTAAGAAACACGAGAGACCTTGCATCCTGGCATAAAATGCACCTTTAATTGCACTCCAAAACTAAAACCGCACAATCCATCCCTTCTGATGAAACAAGCAATTACCCAACCTATTTCAGATTATGTATACAACATGAGAAGAGACAGGGCTTAGAGGATCTGGATCATATAGAGTACACCCAGTTTCCAAGGTCGCTGACTTATATTTACTGCAGCTAACACACTTGATAGGACATCACAACTTAAATATACAATTTCAAGTGAGACCACTTGAGGTGCAAAGTCTAAAAGTGATAAGGACATATAACAACTATTGAAGAAGCCGCTTGAAGAGCCTAGTGGTCCCACCTTCCCGTGTTAAAGTTGTACAAACTATGTCAAAGTTACTGCTTTCATGTGACAGCTGTACTTAGGACCACAACTGCACTCAACTCATCAGATTGTGTATGTAACTACATGATAAAACTGCCACTGCAGCTAACGCACCACCAAACACTGACAAATGACTGTTGAAAACTCAAAAAAGATAACACACAGCGACATGTTGAGCTGTGTGTTAGTTATTTTTAACTTGGTCAACTACTGAGTCTAACACGCTCACTACTGATGTTGTTCAGCTCAGTTAAGTTAGTACAGTTGGCCTAGCTTCTTCTCATTCAAAACCAAGGTGTGGCCATTTAGCTGCCTTATCCGGACTTCACTGTCTGGTTTCTAAGTGATCGTGTAACTATCTACTGACCCATTACCATGAGTCAACCACGTAATGGTTGATAGAAAATGTCAGCTAGCGTTAACCTAAACCTGGGTACTCGGGTAACAACAGGCCTGTGCGAACTTTCTCTGCTAACTAACGCCTGCTAGCAGGCTAACGTTAGCTGCCTTGTCAAATAATGCCGGTCATCACTGACAGCGAGTTATAAACTTAACGCTAACAGCCAGGCAATTAGCTCACGTTAGCAACGCCAGGTAACATAAGTAACTTCAAAACCGTGTGCCGTCTTCACCTGACCGTGTTCAAAGTTAGCGTGCCGACATCGGTGTCGACATTTGGAAATTAAAGGGTTGACAAGCGAGCTACACAATGTTAACCTTAAATATAAAAAAGCCTTCCCCCTAACCAAAGGTGGGACGCAATGAAGCTAATGTTAGCCTGTTAGCAGACAGGAGCATCGCTCGAAAGCGCGAACATGTTTGGCTAACGTCAGCCAACAGATAACGCTCCTGACCAAGGGGAAATGGTCACACAGCCCAAAAAACTAACAGCAAGCGCTGGTAAACGCCAAATCAACACCGAATAATTCGACGAACCTTTAACCACGAAGCAAACCAGGTGTTGGGACAACCTCGAGTAACGTAGCAAACATTAGGTGTTGTGTTAGCCCAACATTAGCAGGCTAACGTTGCTAGTGGGTCGTAACGTTAAACGATCTTTTTGCGGCTAGCACCGCTCTTCAAATGGAAGGCCCGACGTAACTATTTGTTGTCAAACAGCCGCCACACTGTACATTTTCAGCGCTGGCTTCGAGCTGTTGTTCACGTTAAAGTTGCAACACTCACCAGCTGACTTGTAGCTCTTGCCATGGGAGTTTTCCGCGAGTATTTATTTGGAATAAAATAATTAGAGAAGCTCCAGTAATGGCTGCCTCTGCGCCTTCATTTTCGAGCTGTGACGTCGTTCCACAACAATGTTACCGCAGGACAGCAGAGGAGAGTCCCGCTGTGTCCGCCCCCCTCGCCACATTTACAACCTACTGAACTTCATCTCACTGAATCTGATAGGGACTGAGTCAGACGGCAGCAGTTGTTGATATTCAAACACCGCAGTAAACGTGGCCTACAAACTATCTTTGCGCCAGTCTGCTTTGGATTGACTCCCAAAGCTTTTTAACGAGGTTTATCTACAGGTCTTTGACACCATTTTAACTAAACTTTCATGCAGAAGCAGACTGAAATCACACTGATCATCTCCAACTGCAACTGTGACAACCACATAAACCAAAATGCACTTAATGTGGGGTGCAAATATTAATTTATTTAGTCTGTTTGCATTAAAAACATACAATTTATTTATTTTTTGGATACAAAACTGGCTCCCAAACAGCCTTTAGTTTATGTATGTATGTCATGAGTCCTTGTCCATAGTTGAAATATTTTATCTTTATTGTGATGACTTTCATTCAGTCTCTTTCTCCTCTTCGTCATGATGACGTGAGGCTGCTCTTGACTCAGTGTCGCTTCCTGGTTTTTCATCTTCCGCTTCATCTTCGTCGTCCTCTGACGTATCCTCACTAGAGTCATCATCTTCAGGTGCACTAAAGACAGAAATGACAGTTTGAGGAACTTAATCATCATACGAATGGAAAACAAAGTATGAATGTACAGATATATTTTAAAAGTATTTGGTATTTTCCAATCAATAATGCCTTACTGGCTTTACTTAAGTTTTTTGAAGTTAAGATGATGGTATATCACTGTGTAAAATGACACATTAATTTGAAACAAACTAAAAAATGCTGATCATGTTACTGTCAACAATAACATGACAATTACATGACTAAGGGTCAGCTCCTTCAGCTCCTTCTTTTTTCTATATATTTCTTATTTATGAGTAATTTCTTATCAAACTTGTGTATATGAGCTGCTGTGATGTATTTTTTTTAGAAATATATTAAGCCTAAAGGGAAGGGCTATGAGTTTAAAAGGGGCTGCTTAGGCCCTACTGAGGAGAGTTGGAGTTATAGAGGAGGTAACAGCTACTGAATATCAGAGAGTACATTTATTTTCCTAGCAAAGTAATTTTTTTTTCTTTTTGAACTTGTATATAGAGCATTTTGTTTCATTCATTTTATTTATTTTGTTTTTGCAAATATTGGCACTGTTACACCTGGTGGGACAATAAATCATGAAACATCATTTTTTCCAACTAAGCCTTGATTTTTGAAAATAACGAGGAGGTTGAAACAGAACCCTGCAACACTTATGATATATGCATCATCAATATTTACAGACAAACAGCCCACCTCACTCTGAGTGAAGGTATAGAATCGCTTACCACATAGGTCTGTTGAGGTTTCTACATTCTACTCCTGAGTTCACATCAAATGGATCTGCGAACGAGACAGATAATTAACAATTCATTAAGAATAAAATTGCTTCAGCAAATTGACGTCACAACTCAAAAGAACAAAATGCATCCTACTCTGTGTATGAGGCAATTTTCCAGAGATGCTGGAAACAATTAGCCTGGTTCCAGACTTCTGAATCACTGCCCACATCTCCAATTTGTTCAGCCGTTCAAATTGATCAAAATCAAATGAATGAAGGAAAGAAAAATGGCAAATCTGTCTGATTATTGAACATCAGTCTAGCAAACAATGCCAGGAACATTCGCATCAGTGTTTAAAGAGAAAGCTAGAATTTTAAGTCACACATCACAACTTACAGTGGCCTTTATTTTTTGATGAATCATGAAACTCATAAGTAATTCAAGACCTTTAAAAGCCAGAACTATGTTTTATGATGTGCACATCCTGAAAAGAAGTACTTAGAGACCAGTTTCCCCAATTTAACAAGGTGAGTCATTATTGACATTGTGTTGGAGTAGTTATGAAATAAATTATGTATTTTAGTCAGTTTCCTTAAAACAATACAGATTCTGCCACTTTAAAGAGAGCTTTCACCACAATAACATTTAATAAACATAGCCTACAAGTACATGAAGCCAAACCAAGGCTAAAATGAGGACAGATGTGGAACTAAAACCCAAATGACCTCCAATCACCTCTGCTACACAATATGTTGAGAAGTTTATTACCAAACTCTTCATCATCTGGTTTAGACGTGAGAAAATCTTTTTCTACAGAGAGCAGCTCTTCCTCTGACTTGCAAGCGGCGTAACGTTCCAGCAGAACTTTATTGAGATCCAGGAACACCTTCCCCCACTTGAATTTGTTCAACAAGAGCACTGCTAGCTCGTCAAAGCCTGCAAAATCAGACACAGTATGTGATTATATCACTGCTATAAATGTGTATCAGGATACTAAAAGCAGTCAGGAAGACACTAAAGCTAAAGTCTTACCTACAATGCAGAACGTGGCAGCAAAAGCCTCAACGCAAGACAACTTGCAAGGCTTGCCGTAGTTGACGGGGTTTGCTGCTACAAGGTATGGCAGTAACCTGGGGTGAGTTCCAACCATCCTGTTAAACGGAGTCTCTTCCAGTTTGGCCCAGGAGCAATCAATCACTGCTAACCCACTTTGAGCCACAATCTCTCTGTGCATAAACGTCCACACAAAAGTTTTTAAGCACAAACTTCTTCATTATCAGTGACTTATGCTCTATAAAATAAACATCTCAACACACCTGTCTGCTGGCGTCACATACTTTGTGCCCATCGGACTGAGTATGAGTCCGTTAAATCTCTGATTGAGGCGCAGGTTGCGAACAAAGCCCTTGCGTACCAGCTTTCTGCCAGTACAACGTTTGGGGTCGCAGTGGCCCAGCTCCCACATGGCAAGTGGACATGGCAGTTTCACCAGAGGGGCCTCTGCCCCCTCCTCTAGGTGAAGACTTGCTGAAAAACAGAGTGACAAAGGACAAAGTGTACATTATGATGTGTGAGCAACCAATTAATCAGTTTACTTACAATATAGTGTTATAGATTATAAAGAGTTGCTTTCATAATTCAAGAGGCATCTGCATTATTCTACGCAGTCGTCGAAGCACAGAGAGAAACAGGAAAAGACTCAAACTGGTCAAGAGGTCCAGCTCTATCCTGGACTACCCCCTAGACTCCATAGAGGAAGTGGGGGAGAGGATGATGTTAGCAAAGCTGACATCCATCATGAACAACTGCTCTCACCTCCTGCATGTGACTGTGGGGGTCCTTAACCAGCTCCTTCAGTAACAGACTGCTACTCTCACCATGTAAGAAGGAGCGCCACCACAGGTCCTCAACACCAGCATGACTTCATGACCTTTTTCTATATATTTCTTATTTATGAGTAATTTCTTATCCACCTTGTGTACATAGTTTTTTTTTAAATCTCTATTCTCTATTTGTAGTTCCATTTCTTATTTCTATAAAAATTGTATTTCTATTTTTACTGTTTTTTTACTGTTATTATAGCGAGGCACCATCCTAAAATAATAACACTGTTATCATGTAAAATTAGATTCATGGGTACGTTTGTCCTTACTACAGTATTTAATTTGCCATTTTAGACAGAGAACTGCTGCACTTAGTCCACATGTACAACATGAGTTCAAACAGTCAGTGCATTATTACCTTCAAAAGCAGTGTGCATCTCTTCTGTAAAGGCCTCTACGGACTTCCCCTTCATTTTATGCCTCCTTTCTTTGCCCTTGTTGTCAGGCTGTACAAACTTGCCTTGTTTCTTTCGTCCCATGTTGCAAGCAGCTAGTTAACTACAGCCTGCATTCAAACCGATCAGCCTCTGTTTACCTGGTTTACTATGGCATTAGCTACCTAGCTATCCCACTGACAGCAGCATGTCTGAAGATTTATCTCGCTAAACTAAATGTTTCGTATTTTATCTTCGCGTACACAAGTTACAGGTTGAAATATTTAAATTAAATCTAACCTCTGTCTTCCCTGCACCGTGTTTTATATCGTTTAAACTACAGTTTACTCTTCTTTGGCTAGTTTGTATCGTGGAAAGCACGTCGCAGTCCAAGAGATACCCGCATGCGCACATTGTATTTTGATCACGTGGCTCTGTCATATGACGAACGGCAGACAGGCAGGAAATGTAGCTGCTGGTGAGCTGGACCAAATGTCACATTTTAGACCCTCAGAAATCAACAATGCATCGTTTTTATAGCGCACTACATAATTTATTAAGGCTGTGGATGGTCTGTGTGTCTCTTTACAGTAAGTGCTTTTATAATAACTTTGTTTTATGGCTTTAATACCAAACCAGATGCGACATATTGCATTGTAGTGATGTGTTTTAATTGACTTAAGATGAGCCTGATGTTGACTTGTGGGGTTTTTTTTCTCAGTAAACCATGGATTGGCCGGTAAAATGAAGATAGTAGAGGAGCCAAACACATTTGGGTACGTTAGGCTGAAACATATGTCACAGTGTGCGTCGTGTAAACACCTTTCTGACTTATTATCTCTGTGTTTAGGTTGAATAATCCTTTTCTGGCTCAGGGAAGCAGACTACAGCCTAAAGTGACTCCATTTCCAGTGTCTGGTAAACTAAATTTACATGATTTAATAACCCCATTTTATTTGATATTTCAAAAAGTGTTTAAATGTTTTGAAAGAAAATTGTTAACCAGTAGATGTTGACTGAAAGTGATCACTAATGTCCTCCTCAAGGCCCTGCTCATCTTCATCGGCTTGCTGGAAAGTGCTTCAGTTTCACAGAGTCAACGTGAGTATATAGGACAATGCGTTTGTGTTTTTATTTCCCATATCTGCTGGCTCTCTACTATTTTTGACCTGCTGATTGTTGGACTCATGCAGGGAACATCAGAGTATCTCAAAAAAACAAACATTAAAGTGTGTGTGTGTGGTCATTTTGCAGGTATAAATATGAATTCTGTCCATTTCACAACATCACCCAACACGAGCAGTCATTCAGGTGGAATGCGTACAGCGGGATACTGGGGTGAGATGCAGTTACCTAACATTATCTACAGCTTCATGTATTGTAAACATCAATATGTGATGTAAAGTGTGGATTTGTTTTAAGAAAAGCCATTTGTGTGCTCCTAACAGGATCTGGCAGGAGTGGGAAATCGTAAACAACACTTTCACAGGCATGTGGATGAGAGACGGGGATACTTGTGGAACCAGAAACAGGGAAACAAAGGTTAGTGAATGTTTTAACATTTTGTGGTGGTCATTAACCAGCATGTAGGAGCTCCCACGGGGTTATCCCGATGCCTACATCTCTTCTTAAATCAATACATCAACTCGAAATCAAAGTCTGAACTAAATAAGCAATCACCAAAATGAAAATTTGTTGCGTAACTTCTTTGTTGTTATGTTTCTGTAGGTGATCCTGGTCTGCAGTGCAAGCAGCAAGCTTGCTCAAGTCTCAGAGCCCAGTACTTGTGTGTACTCTCTAACCTTTGAGACTCCACTTGTCTGCCATCCACATTCTCTTTTAGGTAAGATGAAATTACAGTACAAGACAGCAGGGTGTACTCCAGTATACAGAGTATACCTACTTCTAAATGCTCTCTGATGTACGTGATTCAGTAGTGTTCTGTAAGCTGAATTTGATGGATGTTGAAAGCATAACATAGTCATCCAATTTTCTTGAATGAATGGACTAATACTCAAAATACATAAACATGTAGTTGTCTCATCTGTCTGTGGACCAGTATTTATAGACTGCACATTTTCTGTGGCTAATGTTGGATTCATAACAATCCTTAGTCTAACTCCTACTGGCCATTTTAGGGTGAACTAACATAATAACAGAACATTTATCCTTTGCTGGACAGGGCATTATTTAGTACACCAATTTCTCCAGGAACCCCCACATTGTCAGTGTTAGAAGTGATTTCTTACCATGTGTGTGCTCTTTTTAAGTGTACCCAACACTGAGTGAGGATCTGCAGAGGGAGTGGGATGAAGCTGAGCAGGCTCGCTATGAAGGTCTTATCACTGAGCAGGTAAAGACCAGTTTGACACAAAACTGCGTGACTCACTCAGTCACTTGCATGCTGATAATATTTATAGTTGATTCAAACACAGACAGCCTTTTGTTCTATTTGCATTGAAAATTATATCGTAATTTACATTTCAGATAGCAGCCCTCTTGTTTAAAGTTACTCGTTCATTTTTAATCCAGTTTTAGTCATTCATCTATCAGTCTTGTCCTCTAACACACAATGCATGTCTGCTACAGGGATACAACAATATTCTGAAGGATATTTTTGAGGATGCTGGTTTTCTGAAGAGCCAAAAAGTGAAGATAAAGCAACCAGAAGCTGCTGCAGCTGCTTCAGAAGCACACAACTCTTTACAGAAGTGTACAGAGGTGTGTGTGTGTGTGTGTGTGTGCCAATTCAAAGAATGGTCATTATTATAATACTACTTAAAATGTGAAACAGATGTTATATTCACTTCATATGACTTTTTTGTACAGGATTTCCAAAAACAGAGAGAAGAGATTGAGAGACTGCAAGCTCTCCTCACTCAACACAATATTCCTTTTGATTCAAAGCAAAGTAAGGGAACACAACCACGCTGCCTTCAATCATTTAAGTTTTATACGGTGTCTAATAACTTAAACATAATCCTTATATGCAATATCTTTGTATCTCTCTGTCTTAGATGAAGCAAAAGGCACAGTGAGTGTGACAGTTCAGGATCAACACCTGAGGGGAGACACCGGCCTTATTGATCTGCAGTGAGTCAACCAGAGCGAGTCACCTTCTTCTTCGCTCCATTTCTGTGGATCGAGTAGATTTGAAGATTTGGTTGGTCAATGCAAGTGACACAGACACTCACTGGAGGACAGTATTGCCATCAGTAAAAGTTAATTTAAATAAGTGACACTGAGAAACACTGAACTTATTTATGGATTACAAAACTGTCAGACTTGTGCAGAACTTTTTTTTTTAATCAAGGAGTTTTGACACTGAGCCGGCTCTCTCCAGGACTTTTCATCAGAGAGGATCATCGTAATGAATCAAATTCTGTACAGAGGCAACATATTGAGAAATAAAACACGGTTTTAAGAGAAAATGGAAAGTTCTGAGATGGATAAATAGTTTAATGTATAATTTCACATCCCAACATGTGATTCTTCAGCAGGTTTGCAAATGATTTACAAGACAAAATTGAGTCCCTAAAAACAATAACAGGTACTCTTTCCACTTTCATGGTGCATTAAAATGAATGCCTTGTGTCAGGTAGGAGACACTATCAGAAAATATCAACACAGGGTTCAACATCTATAAGGCTATAACAGGATTTTAAAAAATAGACAGGACAGAAAGTATTAAACAAACATTATTATTTATGTATGCGCTAAACATAACATTTTAAAAATGTATTTGGAATATTAAGTGTACTGTATTTGGGTGTATTTTTATAAATCCAGGAAGTGAAGTTACCAGCCCACATATAGAGACTGTTTCCTTCCTGAAAACTTTGTAACCTGAGTTAAGAGTCAAAACACGAGCCTTTGTAGTGCAGGAGGCCTACATTCTCCCCGATCCTGCAGCCTGAACTGGCAGCTGCTCCTGTACCTGCTGTATATCTGTTTTGGATACAGAGGAGATTACAATGAGTAGATATCCATCTGTGTGGGGCATACATGGAGTTTCTGTGAAGAGTTGGTTGTAAAACCAAAACATATTTATCATGCTTATACCTCCAGTGGATGAGAAAAGTTATTCTCATCGGTGACTTCAGATTATGGGCTTTGACAGGCACAAACATGTCTGACTACAAACATTCCTGAGACTTTTAACTCCAGCAGTCTCTCGGTTTTCTGTATCGTCTTCAAATCTGTCCTCATCTGTCCATAAATAATGAAACTGGACTGTGAATTCTTTACATTTGGAGCTGGAAAAACTAGTGAAAATCTGCCACTGTTAGCTGAGGTACTACTCTACTCCAAGTGGAACTTATAATAAGAATAACATGTAAGTTGCAACATGTTTCATAATATGGCTTTAGTGACTGATTACCATCAGGCAACAATGTATTAAACTGAAGAAATGGAGAAGCCTAGACACAATAAATTAAAAAAAAAAAGTGAATAATACTGGCAATTCAATCAAAAGTCATCCTTTTGTCCCACAGGACTGCTCCAAAAGAACTATATATAAAACAACAACTTTTAGTCCTAACTTGAGACCAAGGTAATAATCCAGGTTCACTGATCAACAAACAGGTTTCAGTCTTTATCTGTTGTGTTTTGGGGCATTCAGGAGAGGAGCTGGATGACTTCTCTGGCTCTTTGCGCCCTCTGCTGGACAACTTTGTCCTCTGGCACTTGTCCAGACTCTTCAACCAGAGCTAAGGCCTTCTGCACTGTGGTGTCTTTGGCTCCTCCACGCAGCCCCTCCAGGTACTCGAGCAGCACGGAGAACTTCTCATCTGGAATCTGAGAACAAGTTTTTTTTTTTTTTTTTTTTTTTTAAATCATGTTGCTTGAATTCTCTTGAGTGTCCATTAGTTTTTATATTATAGCCACACATGAGCATCTTTTCTGCATTAAGATTGATAATGCAAGAGCTACACAAATTATTTAGGAATACGGAAATGACCTTTCAAAAGTGCTTGGAACGGCAAAACCATGTTAGAAACATCAGTCTTGTCATTGTGACATTATTCTTTCTCTAACGAGAGTGGGTGTGACTCAAACTAATCAAACAGGAAGACATCACCCTAAGGTCAGTACCTCCCTCACTCTAAGCCACAGCTAAAAAAAAAAAAACAAAACAAAACAAAAAAATTCCCCCCTGCTATCAAGTGTTCATGCAATCCACTTTACCTTTTCAGAGTCGAACATATGCTGCAGTAACCACGTCTGCCTGGTCTTCTGGAACTTCCACTCTGCACGGTTTTCAGCCCAGCTGCAAAGACGAAACCATTGTGAGTTGCAGGTGGGCTGCAGTGTCGCATCAGTTAACTATTGCAAAGAGCAGATAGAGGATATAAAAATAGAAAAAGGGTCTAGAGATTATGAGAAATTTTAAGAGATGCAACTTTGTTGTCTGAGTTATTATACAGGGTATTATTTTAGGGCAGGAACAAATAACAAAATAACAGGAATACTTTGACAGTGTACCCCAAGACTTACAAGACACAGAAGAGAAAAAGAATAGTAATAAATCAAAGCAGGTGAGGCTGAGAAAACCAGAGTTTTACACCCCAACATGGGTCTTAAAAACACTGCATCATACACGTCCCACGATGCAATGTAATAACATCTTTCATTAGACCCTGTCTGTCAAGTTAACACGAATATCTTTCAAACTGAGCACCCGAGTCTGTAACACAAGTTTTCTGTTTTGTCTTGAGCTGAGATGACCCTGTTGACATGGACTCTGGATTTTCACAGGCTGGTTAAGACTCTTTACGACTAGTATGGTGAACTCAATTTGTAAAATCAGTGGGATTTCTCTTTAACAACATAATTCACCAGCACACTCAAAAACACAAACAACGACCTCAAACATTACCGACGCCTCTCTGACACATTGAACAAAAACTACAACCTTACAAGATTCACTAGAGTAGTATTTGTTCTGGACAGCTTGCATTACAGTGTCTAGGCGTTCCTGTATGTTTTCGCCGTTCCTAAAGGAAATTCATTATTTTCAGCAACATTGCGTAACTTCTCTATAACAGATTAACAGATTCAAAATCGTTCTGATGCTACACTCACATGTATTCGAGTGAATGGTGTCTCTGCGCCCCGAACGCCTGTTATGTAACTTTGTCCTCCGAATATGATCCACGAGAATTACGCAATGCTTTATGGCACTAAGTCGCACACCAACAACTATATCACTAATTTTGGTGAAACTGAAACTGGATATTATTTAATGTTATAATTATTAGCTGGGCTGCCTGGACTATGAGCACAGAGCACAGGGGGAGTGTTAGTGTTTGTACCACAGGCATTTTGGACCACCGGGAAGAGGGGTGTGGGGCATGCAGAGAGGGAACCAAAGCCGGTGTCATGCTAGAACTGGAGCTAGGACATGACAGAGGCTGAAAGAGAAGATCTGGCACTGACTCGTTGTTGAGAGCTTTGTGAAATAAAAGCCTTGAAGACAGACACTGAGCTGGGTGTCTTTTGGACTAGTAAATAATAATAATAATAATAATAATAATAATAAGCTGGCTGCCTCCCTTATTGCCTTACTTGATGTTTTGGTTGTTAGCAAAGTTGTAGACTAGCTAGTTTTTGACCATAAGTAATATAATCATAACAAACACATGCGTACAACTGTCCATATTTACCACAGTGGTATTGCACACTGAAACTTAAAACTTCTCCTCCTTTCTTCCTGGTAATGTGGATACAGGCATGGGGTGGTTTCTTATGTAAGAAGTGATGACATCATAAGGAGGAGGCCTGTCCTGTACTAAATAATAACAGTTCTTACCAGGTGAGGTAATCTAAGGCCTGCTGAGGTGCAGTTGGTCCAGATGCTTCAGTTTTCTCTAAGGTTTCTCCTTCAGCTTTAAGCCTCTTCTTCTCTTCCTTTTTCAGGATCTTCTTCATCTTCCTCTCCAGGACCCGCTTCTCCTCTGGGCTCAAGTCCTCCTCTCCCTCCAGCACAGGGGGTGTATCTGAAATCTGTCACAACAAAGCAAAACAAACGCTCATGGGAGTTATCCATGTTAACAGACCTGCCTTTGTAGACTCTTATCATTTTCCGTACTTGCTTTCCAACGTCCCAAAATAACTCACACGACAGATTATAAGATAAATGTTTGAACAATCACTTCATGTTTTGTGTACACTAACAGCCACTTCCAGACAGTTTTAAGTGTTTTACAGTTTTCTGGATCAAGTGCAGAACTGATCTTGTGCTTTACATAACTAAAGTTTCATTTCTCCTGACTGAAAAATAAATAGGACTGTGTGATTCTGTTGTTTCACAGCCTAAAGACAATTGAAAGACAAATGCACTTTTGGATTTATATCACTTCCTGTTGCGCTGCAGCTCAGAGGGACGTTTCCTGTACATACAGCTTTATGAGGTCTCTGTGACACGCATTTATACAGTGTGGTTAGGTTTACTGTGGCACACAACAGTAGTGCATTTCAGGCACACAGGCATGCTTATCCACCACAAATAAATACAATAAAATAAATTTAAAAATAACCGCCTGCTAAGTCAGGTTCTTACAAAATCATGCAAAGGAGCCACAGATACATACATATATCACATTTTTAATTGGAACCAATAATTGGAGTTCAGTTTCATGACTGAGCATCTGTTTCTCTACCGCAAAAAGATGCTTTGCACAAAATTACTCTACAGAGAAGTAAAGCCAAATTAAAGCTTGTTCACTGCTGCAGCCAGCAGCACAACTTAAACACTGCGTTTAACTCTCAGGGGAAGTTGAACAAGGGATGCAGTATGCTCTCTGATTAAACGGACCTCAGTCTGCACGGTGATGAAAAAAAAAAGAAAAAAAGGAGGGAGGGGAGGAAAAGATTTTGATCACATGGCCACGAAGTCATTCTGCAAGTATGCTGACGGGGTTGTGCCCACAGAAACATAAAAGCACTTCACTGCGAGCGATCGTGTCCATGCGACGAGCATCATTTTCAGAGCTTCAAGTGGATCAGCAGCGACGGGCCGGTGCATACAAAACAGAAGAGGAGTGGGTGACGAAAGCAGAAAAAAATGGTAAGTGGAAACATGTGTTTTTAATGAGCAGGCAGTTCCTCAAAGGGAAGCGGACAAAGACTGGCCAACGGGGACGTGTGGCTGCAGAAAAGATTTTTTGAAAGGAAAACAGTTTTTATTAAATCAAGTCAGCGCTGAGACATAAAGGTTCAAATTCTAGGTCAAGTGAATTCATTTAGGAAGGAAATGAACTTTATGTTGTAAGAGTATGTTCCTGTGGAAAACCCATGCAATGATTCACAGACAGAGCAATAGTAAACACTGTCTAAAATGTATAAAAAAACAGCTGATAAACGAGCTCATTTACTCGAGCACGGTAGCTCTAAACAGTGCGTTTCCACTTGCTTTTGTGTACTCGGAGAGCAGCTGATTTATAGACACCAGGTGATGAATACGTATCTGAACTTTGCTAATAGTTCAGTAGATGTCTGTTCGTCCTCTAATGGGAGGAAGTGCTTGACAAACAGCGGAGGGTGATGATGAGAACAGGATCTCATCAGTGGGTGTTTTCTCTTTTCATTTCCAGACGACTCAAAGCCCAGATGTGTTCTCAACTGCGTGGAACACCACACCGTCTTTTTCTGACAGTCCCACTATCGTAGACAGCACCCGCACTTCAAGGGACTTCAATGGAAATCAATCCTTCTTAGACAAAATTGCAGCAGATGACATAACCTCCAGAGCAAACTATGTGTACAGTTTCTTGGCTGCGTGGAGCCTCGTCGCAGCCTGCTTTCTGCTCTACAGCTTCATCCAGACCTACAAAGCCCAAAGGCGGCTGGCCTGGCGCGACTGCCTGCTCTGTGCCTTTTGTGGCTTCCAGCTGCTGCTCCTGTTCCTCTCCCTCCACTCTGTGGCCTACAGACCTAAATACCTGCACACTACAGGTTTGGGCTGTGCCACTCTCTCCTTCACAATCAACACAGCCTCTCTGTGCGGTCTGTTGATCTTAGTGCTGATGGCTTATGTCCTAACTCTGGATCCACCATCCCGCGGCCTGCTGAGGAAGCCCGGGGTCTGTGTGGCTCTGGTGATCCTGACCTCTGTCCTGATTTCTCTGCTGCTGGCTGGGATTCGTGGACCCAGGGATGGTCTGCAGGAAAGTAGTATTTGTTATATGGATCTAGTCAGTGTTTCGTACGCAGCTGCTAGGTTGTGCCTGGTTTTATTGATTCCCTACATCCTCCAGCTGGGACTTCTGATATGTGGCTGCATCCGACAGTTTAGATCTAATGGACGTTTCCTTTCCGGCTCTGAGGATGGTCCTGTGTTCCTGACAGTCACTGTGGTCATGTTTCTCTGCCACCTGTTCTACAGTGTGGCGCTAATGAGAGGAGCTCAACTAGCGAAGGACAGGCTGGACATTCACGAGCAAGCGTTAATGAGCGTGGCCGAGTTCGTACTGTTCTCAGGGAGCAGCGCCAGCCTGCTGCTCGTGCTGTTCATACACAAGCCAAGTCGAGAGAATCTCCATGGAGCTTATAGGCAGCTGAGGGACTGCTGTCAAAACCCAGGGCACACCCAGCCCAACAGAAACATCATAGCTCCCCACATCGAGATCACAGACACCCTGCAGGACATAGAGTCATAGAGGGCAAAAAAAAAACCTCTCTGGTCTGCGAGAACAGGACTTGATGCATCAAATTAAAGATCCAATGCATTAGATATATTTTAATATGTCTTTTTATAAGCTTTAGCTGTTTATTTTTCTGTGTTTTTACATGCTTGCATTCTCAGTGTCTGGAAGATTGCCAAACTATTTTTCAAATTTCATTTTTTTGTACATTTTTGTTTTACAAAACAAAATAAATATTTTTCTGTACATCCTCAGAATTGTGCAATATGTTGATTATCTCCCTACTGTTACTAGAATAAAAAGATGTTCATACAATTATGAATGAACAATGATGAATAAGACAATTTAAAAAGCACTTACTGTCCATAACTTGTGCAATTTAATGTCTTGAAAGTGCTGAGATAAACCTCTTTTCTTGGAAAACACACGTCGTTTGCATTAACATGAGCCCATTTAGTCAAAATGCCTGGAAAATCCTCTGTAACTCCCAGAATGCCACAGCGGAAACATTTAGTCAAGGAAAGTAAAAGGCAGATTTAACGTTTAGTCCAACAGTGTCAATTTTCTACATGTTGATATTTTTTAAAGCTGCTAATGAACCAAAACAAGCCGCAGACAAGTAATACTTCTTTCAAGAAACTGATGGGCGCCAGTTCTAGGAATAACAGACCTACATGGATCACATATTGCATCGGTGCCAACACAGAGGGGCACAAAACCAGGGACCAGCAGGAAAATTAATGCAGGAGCCGGGTTGTATAAAGTATGGCGTCATGTGAAATGTCAGACATTATTCACACATTGTGCAATCGTAAAAATAAATGTCACAAAATTATTAAATCCAACACGTGACACAATACAGCATCGACATAACATGTCATTAAAGAGAGGTGCCTATAAACCAGAAGAAAAAGCACAAAGTGCAGCTAAATAAGCAGCTTTTTGTGTCTGAAGCAAGAAAACCTTTTTTGTGAGACTATTCCCGCCCGTCGTCCATCTTGTTTTGTGTAAATATGCTGGTCAGTCTGTCTTCACTAAGAGATCCCCGACTCCCATATTTATATATTTGAACTTTCTACAATCATAGACGTGTTCACATTTCAGTGCCTGTGTCGGCTCCAACTTAACTTGAATTATTTATGCAATGAAATAACTCCACCTAAAAATACATAGGTGATGTTCAATATGACTTTATACTCTAATGCTAATAAACTGAAGATGCGACAAAAAAAAACAATGTTTTCATGTTCAGCTAGAAAAATATGACTTATGTGTGCGTGTGTGTGCCTGCATTGTGCGTCTGTATGTGGTGGGTGGCACCAAAACACGCCTCTAGATTTACTGTGACACCTGCTTTCATAGTCGCCACCATAAGAACAGCGAGGATTTGAAAGAGCGCAACGCACTGCAAGGAAGTGTAAGGTAAGTTTGAGCTATGTTATATACATGTATGTCACAGTATGCCTCATAGTTAAAGTTGATATAGTATATATTATAGTGTTTTATACTTTTCAAATTAAAGCTGCTGTCAAATATGCTAGTTATATTATAAGAGTTTTTTGGCATTCAATGCCTTTATTAGATAGCTGAGAGAGTAAATGGGACCAACGTGCAACAACGGTCCCCATGTTTTTAGTACTCAAACCAGGGATACTAGTGGTCTTAGTAGTCTAACCCCACCCTGACTGCCAGGATGCCTCATTTTTATGTTTTTGTACTCTTGTAATGAACTGGAAGACTCACAACATACACAAAATCTCTTAAATAAATGAAAAAACTGCAGGTCTGCTACAGCTACAGCAGAGCTATAGGACAATAATAAACTATATAGCGTTGTAAATGACATTCACATATAAACAGACACATAAATATCTCTCAAGTATCTCAAGTTGCACAGAATTTTCCAAAGTGACCGTATACTGTAATACTGTATATTCATGGTCATTCATTAATAATGCGAACAGGTGTTTTGACTCTCAATATCTAATCATTCACTTCTCCGCTCTGTCTAGAACAAAGAGTGAGCATCAGCTCCACTACACATCCAGTGCAGTGCAGAAAGAGGACATGGATGGCACCACAAACTCCACAGGGGCTAAAAACCTTTGGAAAACTGACTGAGCTAAACGACACCCCGAAACCTTTGGAAAACTAACAGTTATGGCAACTTATCACAAGTTCAGCACGAAAGTGTAACACGGATATGACCATGTATGTGGATTACAGAGTCATCACTCAGTATAACTTGACTGGTCGGCTAAATGACACACAAATGGCAGTCGTCTCTGGTTTTGTGCAGATGGCTTCAGACAACCGTGACCATTATAATATTAACCTCTTCCTCTCCTGCCTCTACACGATATTCCTGTTCCCCGTCGGCTTCATTGGAAACATTGTTATTCTAGTGGTCAACCTGGACCACAAGGGCCGCTTGTCAGCCCCGGACCTCTACTTTGTGAACCTGGCCATGGCTGATCTTGTCCTTGTGGCCGACTCTCTGATTGAGGTGTTCAACCTGAAGCAGGGCTACTATGACATCGCCGGCCTCTGCACCTTCATGAACCTTTTCCAGAAGGTCAACATGTACAGCAGTGTCTTCTTCTTAACCTGGATGAGCTTTGACCGGTTCGTTGCACTCACTGGCTTCATGGGTCGCAGCATGCCACGCGCACGTCTTAGCTGCTGTCTTATCTGGGTGTCCTCGTCTTTGTTCACCGTGCTTCCTTTTGCTATAGCTCAGGGGCAGCACGCTGGAGAACTCCACTTCTGCTTTGCTAATGTGACACAGATTCAGTGGCTGGAGGTGTTGCTGGGTTTTTTGCTGCCTTTCTGCATCTTGGGTCTGTGCTACTGGAAAATAGCACGCGTGCTCCGGCGGAGCCAGGGGGAGCAAAGCAGCCCACAGCAGAAGCCTCGCAGGCAGAAAGCCCTTCGGATGATCTCAGCAGCCGTGTTAGTCTTCTTCCTCTGCTGGCTCCCGGAGAATGTTTTCGTAAGCGTTCACCTTCTACGAGGGGACACAGACGGCAGCACACTGTGGCACGACTACCCCCTGACAGGTCACGCTGTCAGGCTGGCGGCTTTTTCTAACAGCTGCCTGAACCCGCTCATCTATAGCTTCCTCGGGGAGACCTTTCGGGACAAACTGAAGCTTTTTCTCCAGCAGAAGAGCAGACGGACCAAGCTGCACAGGTCAGCCTCCATCCATGTACCAGCTACAGCCACATGTGGCCAAGCAACATGTGACAGACCAAACCAGTCCACACATTTAAACTCTAACATCCTTTTACAAACTGTTATACTCCCCTCAAATAAATATCAACTGCATACGGTAGGTCACATAGATGACTCCAATGAAAAATGGGGGCTCCCCCATGTAGTACTCACAGAAACCAGCATAAAATGACGTGCACATTTTAAAGAAAATAAACAGCAAACACGCTTACCTCTGTTTGCTCTGTCGTCTCTGTTACGTGTTTCTTTTTGCGTTTCTTTTCCTTTTTCTGTTTTTTATCATCTGCTGACATTGTCACCTGAGGAATCTGTACCGGAGCCTCCTGAATTAAAGAAACATTCATTATTTCCTTTCATGTTTTCATGCTGTGCCATCTAAAAACAGGCACAAGTACATGGGACTGTGCTACTCACCTCCACTTCCATCTTTTTCTTCTTCTTTTGTACTTCAGTGTCCATCATTTCTTCTGTGTTTGTACCCGACTTCTTCCTTTTAGAAGGGTTTGAGTCCGGTTTCAAAGATTTGTCTTTGGCCATGATGTTATTTACCTACAAACAAAATGATGTGCATGTTAAGAACAGATACACAGAGCATAAACCTGCTTTTCTTCATTTGCTGTATTGAACATTTTATGACAGAGAAACAGAAAAAAAATATGAATATGAACACTCAAATAGACTACAGCTATAACTGCAGAGAAATCTCTTTATTTCCATTTTTATCCTACTACTGCTGAAGGACTGATAAACACTTCATTAAATGAAGGAATATGCTCGACTTCACTTGAATAATGTAAACAGCTTTTCACAGCCAAAAGCACCACTGGTTACCATGGTTCGCACATAGAAATTGTATAACCACTAAAACACAATCATGGACCAAACATTTATTTTATAACACTGTTCTTTAATATAAATGTACTTACTTGAACTGTGAAAACAGCGTGCGGAGCTCAGGAGCACAAAACAAGCATGGGAGCTCAACCGGGAAGTGATTTCGGCAAGGTGAAGCGTGATTGGACGGACGTCGCTCCTTGTTTTGTGATTGGTCGACTGCTTCAAAGACGCTTAAAGTGCAACACAGTAACTTTAATGCTTTTATCACGATGTAAAACATAAAGCAGTTGGTACTAAGAGCTTGAGTAAGACTGCATAATAACTGTAGAGGTTTATGTTCTTTTCAAGCTAAAATATATAATATAAAATTGAGGTAGAAAGTTGATTTTTGTCCTTGTAACGGCAGCAAACAATTACAGCTCAATATTAATTTATTAGATAGGAGAAAATGTAAATTTTAACAACTGGGCAAACTCAATGTACTAATAATAAAGATCATGTAATATGTTTAAAAGCTCCAAACAGCCACCTCCGTCTAACACATAGGATATTCTGGCAAATAACTAAAAACACGTTTAAACCTCATATTATGTCACTAATAACAGCATTACATCGTAATTGTGATATTTTTGATGAAATATGACAAATTCTGTGTCGTGACTTTGCTTCTACGTTTGAGCGGAACGGTCCAAACACGCGTTCAACGGTGCCACCGGAGCGAATTCAAGGTTGCACCGCGACGTGATATGTTGCATGACCTGACCGAGGTGCGTTTGGTAAGACATAACGCAACATCGTGAATCCTAAGATGAGCATTCGTTCGAGATGTCTACAACAGCAGGACGACTTCTCACCGCGCTGACACGCACTGTCTTCAGCCGAGGGACATTTATCCACAACGCCACTTCGACCGTGAGGTGAGTGAACCCAACAGGAACCACGATGACTAATGCAGCGGCGGGGTGATTCAATGACAGAGTTTGTGATATGTCAAATAAACCCGGCTCTGTAACATACACAGGCAGCTAATATGACATTTAAGATATGTTGTCACTGTAGCATCGTTACATGCTTTTAATAGCTGGAGGTGTTACCAAAAATAGTGCTTCCAGAGTATGTAGAGTCACATTTTGATGGCTGTTATCCAAAAATAGTGACCCCATAGTTATAAGTAAGGTCGTAAAGTAAATTTAATATCCAGTTTAATTAATTCTGCAGAGTATTAAGTGGGCAGGACCTGACCATCATCATCATCATCATCATCATCATACATTTTGGAGTCGCTCTACTGACCTAGTGACCTTCTGTGTACTTGAGATGTCACTAGACGTTTAAACTGCTTCCGGTGCTTAAAGTTATGATGATGTAAAGTAATCATGGGTGCTGCCAGTGTCCCACAAAGATTTGTTTTATAATTCACTGTGAGTGGAGCAGCTGCAGGATGTGTCATCAGGTGGCATCATCACACAGATGAAAACTGAGGGGATGTGATAAAAATGGTTATGTATATAAACAACACATAACTTTTTTTTTATATTTTTGATCTTTTATATTTGATTATTAAAGATTTGTGTGTCCGGAATGACATTTCACATTTAAAAGGTAGAGACACCTGTTTCTAATATTCAAGGTTTTCAAGGTTCTCAAGGTTCAAGGTATCTTTATTATCCCCAATGGGCTATTTGTGGTGCAGCAGCAGAAAAGCACAAACATAAATGAACATAACATAAATAACACAAACAACCAGTAAATGGACACAAAACAACTTCACATGGAGCTGTTACGAATGGCAGCAGGAACAAAGGAGTTTGTCAGTTTATTTTGGGAGACCATATCTGCAGCATGACGGTAATAATTCAAAATTAGAGTTCAAGGGGTGACTTGGGTCAGCCAGGACTGACTAAGCCTTCCTCAGGGTCCTAGTCTTGTACCGACTACATAGGTGTTGTGGGCAGTTTTGCCACACACCTTAACTACACTGCAGTCTGTGAGAGACCTCTGAGCATATATATGCACCTATATCTGTAAAATCCCCCAAAGTCCCCAAAATACTGAAGTCAAGGACAAGTACCTCATAATCATGAAGTGTGTAAGTATGGCACTTAATAAATGTGGAAGGTTACTTCATCAGTCTTGTACTGATGTATTTTTTATTCCTCTTCTTCATCAGCAGAGTGAACGGTGGGCGGACCTTGGCGTTGAGCTCTCAGAGGACAGCTCAATCCACAGATGACGATAAAGAAATGAAAAGTGAGCCGATCAAGTTCTCCACCAGTAAAGCCAGTCACAGAACTTGGAAAGTTGACCGCGCCATGGGGAGCCACTTTGAGAGGCCATGGTGGAAAGTACTCCCCATCAGCCTGCTCGCCGCCAGCTTCCTCTTGTGGTGTGTACTGAGAGGAGAGACGAATGTTGATGAACAGCTGAACAAGCATCTATATGAGCATTTACCCAGCTTGCTTTCAGATGAAGAGGAGGAGGAGCAGCAGCAAAATAAACCAAGTTAACAAATATGGGACTTTGGATGTATATATTTATTGTGCACTGTCTGTAACATGGTACTTCTGGCTGTGCTTGATGTGGAGTTGTAAAGCCGTCCAGTGTTATGACCATGATTTTTTTTTTTTTTTAAAGAGATTTACAGTTTGACTTTCCATTGCCTGTTTTAATTGCATATTTGAACCTGAACATTAATTAAAATGCATTTAATTGAACCACTGAACTTTGGTTTAGTCTGAATTTCTATTAATGTTATTTAGTTTGTTCAATAGGCACAATTTTACCATAGTTGCATCAGAACCAATTTAAAGACTACATATTGCCAAAATGAACATAGTTGAAACACTATGCTGTCATGCAAAGTTAAACTGGACAGTTTAGACACCTACAGGGTAGCACTGGTCTGATACATTATGGTGCCGAGTTTGTTACTCTTATTAGGGACTAAGTTTGACAGAAGTCAAAGAAGTCAAACTGAGGACAGATTTGAGGTAGCGGACAGTTTATTTACAGCACAACAAGAAATCCTATGACATGCACACAGGATAAAAAAAAGAAAAAGTATGGAGTCTAAAATAGATTTGCAAACCTGAGAAAGGCAGTGAATATTTTTTTCAGCATTTACAGAAATGGAGCTCTACTCTACTGTGGATAAGACAGTTGGAGGAGAAAGTAAAGATTGACATGACAAAGGAAAGTACAAAAAAAAAAAACATGCCTGAAACTACAAATGACAAATTAGGTGGCACGCATGCTGGTAATAGTTCAAGATTTACAAAACAAACCCCAGTCAGTCCCACCCACCCCAACCCCCTAAAAAGATCGGATTCAATCATCTATGCGCGCTCTCCTCTAATTCGCCTGGCCAGCTGGATGTCCTTGGGCATGATGGTAACCCTCTTTGCGTGGATGGCGCACAGATTGGTGTCCTCAAACAGTCCAACCAGGTATGCCTCACTGGCTTCCTACATGGGGGAGAAGGTCAATGTTATACAAGTTATAGAATATAAAACATAACAAAAGCACAACAACAAAAAAAAAAGCTCCCAAGTGTCGTACCTGCAGAGCACCAATAGCTGCACTCTGGAAACGCAGATCTGTCTTGAAATCCTGGGCGATTTCCCTGACAAGACGCTGGAAAGGCAGCTTCCTGATGAGCAGCTCAGTGGACTTCTGGTACCGACGGATCTCACGCAGGGCGACAGTACCGGGCCTGCAACAACAAAAGTTTCTTTTAAGACCCCCAAACTACAAATCTCCAGCTTGTTTATTCGTCTCATGACAGTGACATCACAGAAAGCACACCACATGTGAACATGTGTACCTGTATCTGTGGGGCTTCTTCACTCCGCCGGTGGAGGGCGCGCTTTTCCTGGCAGCTTTGGTGGCCAGCTGCTTCCTCGGAGCTTTTCCTCCGGTGGATTTACGAGCGGTCTGCTTGGTACGAGCCATACTTTACCTGAAAACAAAACAAAAAAAGAGGCGAACAACGATTATTAAGTATTGTTCTCAGCATTATAACCTTTCACTGCATTTAAAAAACAGCCAGTGAGATACACACTGTAGCAGCATAACCACAGACACTCCGCTATGACCCACATCCCCCTTGTGAAAACATTAACATTTTCTCTGTCACATTTTCACCGTTAATGTTTTCACAAGTCGAAACAAAGCGAGTGTTATATTGGCGGCAACTCTTCCTGTGTTAGCGGGACGCCTTTTAAATATTCGAGATGTGGCAAAAAACGTCCACAGACGCGTCGATGGTTTTTAATCTAATAAACAAGCACATCCAAAGCCCCGCCACCATTAAGCTTCAGGGGACACACACGTTTCTTTGCTGTCGTTAGCGAGCAGATTTAAAGCTAGCACGGACGGTTGCAAAATGGCGCCAGCTAGCCACCACATAGGTTTACATCAACATTAAGACACCGCTACCATCCGAGCAAAAAACGATCAAATCACAAGGAAACACTATTTACACGTTTAACTACAACATCACGTGTTTCTTGGTTTGAAAAGTTTGAACAGAGCGGCTCAAATGAAGCTAACAGTTAGCCGACTGGCTATAGCGCGCCGTTTTGTTGTCAGTTGGTTGTCGACTAACGTTAAGCCAGCCGTTTAATATAACGTCTGAACCGGTACATTAAAGAACACATCACGGTTTATAATAATCGACAATAAATGTTTTAAAACACACAATATTAATAGCGACCGTTCTCACGTTACCTTTTGTGTTTATTTTCCGGGAAGACGGTATCTCCTCGTTGCGTGTCGGGTAATACTAACCCAGCGCGGGCGTGGGAGGTGGTATTTATAGTCTGAGAGGAGACGCGCTCTAAGTCCCGCCCCTGAGCTCGCAGGATTGGTCCAGACTCAGATCCATGACGGAATGTGATTAGTGGAGGAAAAAAGGAGGATTACCATCTGTGGATTTGAAATGGAAAAGAAGAACATGAAGCGCTTCTTTTACACTAATTTTCGACATGTTTTTACGTTTATTTACAAACATGAAGCTACTTCTTCTTTAATCCGCACACTGTTGATTTTAACTTTAGGTTCTACATCCTTTAAATGCATCCTAGATATCCCAAATACTTTTCTTTTCATTAAATGGAGGGAAAGGAACAAAGCTGCCGTACTGAACAATGGATATGAGAAATATCTCCACCTTCAATAGTGTGTGGGAAAAAGACTTGGTCAGTAACTTGATGATGAAAAAGAGGGTAGTTGTAGCCACGGACTCATGCAGCTGCAGTCTCTAGCACAGTCTAGGTTGTACATACAACATAACACCACTTGTAACCTGTAGTGTGCTCTGTACTTCCACATATAATTAGGAAAAAAACAAACAACACAGCCACAAACAAATTCAGCATTATGCCTCTGATGAAAAGACCTGATCTGTTGATATCACTGATGGTGCTTTCTTGGGTCAGTATCTGTTTAGGAAACAACCCTGACAGTCCTGGGATCAGATGAAGCATCATCCTTTGTGCCTGTGTTGAGGAGGGTTCAACTGGAGACCACCCAGACACCAGCAAGCTGCTGACAAAATCAGCTTGTTTCATTGTTTATAAAATCACACTTCCCTGTCACTCTCAGGTCAGCTTGATTAGCTTACAGTGATTACAGCCTTTGTCTGCCATGTTTACTGTTGTCCTCTTTATGTTAGGCACACATCTGAAATTTTAACATACACAGACACACTCATATACATCACATACTGCCACTCTTTTGTTTTTATATTATTATTTTTGTATTTGTCACTTTACATTATTTGTTATCTTTGTCATTTATATGTAATTTATAACTGTGCAAAATAAATAAAACTAAACTAAAACTTGCTTGCTCTCCTTCAGCTCACTTCCTACAGATATAAATTAAGCTTTTTTTAGTTAATCATGGTGACTATAATCCCTATTTACACATTTTTATTTCTGAAAACAGTTTGCTATGTCTGCGTGTGTATGTTTTGTAGTTTGTCAAAATTAAAAAATATATTTTATTTATTCTTTTAAATGATAAACAAAGGACACGTGTGTCAATCCAACACGAATCACGAGCGGAACCACACGCGCTGGGGAAATATTACCAGACGGACGCATTCTCAAGTGACGCCGGTGGTAAGTTTCTGAACACGATTTCATGGAAACAAGAAAATATCTTTATTTTCTACAAACGATGGATAAAACCTGTGACTGTGCCGCTGAGTGTGTGTGCCTCTGAAGCGTCGACTTAAATAGTTCAGACTAAGTGGCGCCTTTCAGCTGAAAACCTGCAACACTGGAAGAATCAGCATGACCGAGCAGAGGCTGATGTTTATAGGTACTTTATTATTTAAATACACGTCTAGGGGTCAAAATGTGGATTTAAATATTAAGTTTGAGTGTGTAGAATTGACTTATCGGTCCAGTGTGTAGGATTCAGGAGGATCTATTGGCAGGAATTGAATATAATATTCATTACTGTGTTTTCATTCGTGTATAACCACTTGAAATAAGAGTTGTTGTCTTAAAATGAGTCCTTTATATCGACAGTGAGAGCGGGTCCTCTTACACTGAGTCCGCCATGTTCAACTGTCATTTTTGTACAGTAGCCCAGAACAGACAAACCAAACTCTGATCTAGACAATCTAGATTTTCTTTCTATGTAAATTTTGTAGCCAGAGTTTTACTTACATGCTTGGAAGAAGAGGGTGAGGTGTGAGAGAGTATTTCATTTCAGTTCATATGGTTGCAATCTGCAACTTCACTGCTAGGTGCCACTTAATCCTACACACTGGACCTTTAAAATGGTTTTATTATTGTCATACTTAAAAGTATTAAATACAGAGTTAGAGTTATCTTCACATTTTTGTGTATGTTCATTCATCAGATATTGAACCAAAGTCAAACAGCTCCGCTCCTGTTGACGGCAGAGCTGAGAAGCCCCTCTGGACTCGCACTGACAACACCTTCAGATTTAACTTCCTCCCTGACAGCCCTGCAGCACTTCAGGAAGAAACATCTTCATCATCAGACAGAGCTGAACCAGCAGCAAGTCGGATATCCTTCACAGGACAGAGCTCTGCTTTTGCCTTCAACTTTCAAATTCCTTCAGTGTCACCTGTAGAAAATATGGACACGACAGAGACCCCAGACACTTCTCAAGGGAGCCAACAGTGCATCCAAGAGGAAAAGCCATCATCATCGCAGGAGGTTAACTCTACGCCTGAACCGTCAGCACAGTCAAAATCCAAGAAGAAGAAGAAGAAATCTGGAAAGAAACCAGCCTCAGATAGCGGCACAGAGCCACAGCAGAAGCCGAGTTCAGCTGAGGGGAGTCAAGGAGGCGAGGACAACGAGCTGGTCAGTGTTTAATGTTTTCCTTTTAAAGTAATCACGATGTGTTCCAGTTCATTAGCTGAATTGATCTCTTTCAGAGTGCAGAAGAGCAGCTGAACAGACAGCTGGACTGGTGCATCGAGCAGCTGGAATTAGGAATGAGATCCCAGAAGGGTACACCTAAACAGAGTAAGATGTTTACCTTAGACTTCATCTGTTTACATTTAGGTTATGATTACTCAGGCTTTGTTCTGAGGTGCTCACGTGAAGCCCAGCGTGAACAAAACTGAATATTTTATTTCCATAGAGGAGGAAGCCTCCCGTGCCTTAAAGACTCTCCGGAGTGCCAAAGCTCCTCTGGCCAAGAAGAGACAGGTGATGAGAGCCATGACTGGAGATTACAGGAAAAAAATGGAAGAAGAGAAGACCAAGCAGTTCAAACTCATTCAGAGTGGTGAGTGGACCGTAGCAGCGGAGTGATTTGAACAGTACAGGTTGCTCACATGTGGTCGAGGTGCTGTTAATTAACAGATTTTTCCTCTCCCAACAGAAATGGCATCAGCGCAGGTCAAAGTCGTGTCAGATGCTCCGAAGAAGTGTGTTTTCCAACGGACACCCAAAGTCAAAACCAAGACAGCAGCCACAGAGGAGAACCTGCAGAAACCTGAAGCCAAAGATACCGCCTCTGCATCACAGACTCAGGAGGAGACACCAGCGTTTGTCTTTACTCCATCAAAGGAGGAGTTTCGCTTTAATTTCTTCTGATTTCCCCGTACATTATGTTGGACTGTGTCCGGGCAGTCTGGTCTGAGCTGTGTGCTGGACGTTCTTTGTGATACAAACAATAAAAAGCACATGAAACAAGCGTCTGCAGTGAAGATGATGGGAGAAAACACTTACAGTCACGTTGCTATTATTTAGAATATTGAATTGGTCACAACTTGTATCATATCTCTAAATAAAGCATTTTGTATTTTTGTTTGCCTTGTGTGTTTTTTTTTTTTAAATATGAATGTGTAAAATTATAATAAGATAGTTATAAGTATAATTTGTGACCAGAGGCCTGTGCCATATTTTTCTGGTACAGTAGTTTTTTGACTGACATCCATCATGAACAACTCCTCTCACCTCCTTTCACCTCCCGCATGAGATTGTGGGGGCCTTAAACAGCTCCTTCAGCAACAGACTGCTGCTACCACGTGTCCTTCATTCCTACAGCTGTCAGACTCTTCAACACCAGCGTGACTTCATGACTTTCTTCTATATATTTCTTATTTGTGAGTAATTTCTAATCCACCTTGTGTCTACGAACTGCCGTGACAAGTGAGTTTCCCCTCTGTGGGATCATTAAAGTCTACCTTATCTTGAAAGAGTGCTTGGTAATAGTTTCTGTTAATTACAACCTGCTTTACATCGATTATGCTCTTACACCTGTCTAACCTCAATAGTCTGCTGCCACTATATAATCTTGATAATGTCACCCCGTTCACTAGTTGATAAAATAACATGTTTTGTGGCTTTCAGTCATTCCTTTAAGTGATGTGACTTATTTACAGCTGTTAATGTGGACAAAAGTAGATAGATAGATGGATAGAGTTCCTGAAGTCTGTATGTTGAAGAACCCCAGTCTTTTTTTAGGAAGCACAGACAGCTCTGCCCTTTCCTGTGAAGAGTGTCCAAGTAAAGCTAGATAAGTTTAACATTACAGTGGTCAGGTGCAGTGTCAGTGCCAAACAGGAAAAGGCGGGGACACGGTTCGAACACGAGCACAATTGAGTGTGACACACAAAACAAAAAACTTTCAGCCGCCGAGAAAACAAATTAACGCTAACTTTGCCTGCCCGCTGTAAGTTTTTAACTCGTGACACCCGGCTGTGTTGTGAAATATCAGCTAGCTTAGGTCGTCGTTTGACAGTTTGAGCTGTTCATTTTATTTATAGCTTGTTTGGGAGGTCTGTGGTGAGGGAAAAGTTCACAGTGGACTGACGTTTTCTCGCCAAGCTAACGTCCAGCTAACTAAAAGAGCACAGATTAGAGGTATAGCCAGCAGATAAACTCGTCAGTACAAGCCTTAAAGTAACTGCAAGCCGGACTATAGTATTATTTAGCATTATTTCTGTGTTTATCACACACTTCTTCTTCTTTAACACCCCTCGCTGCCTCATATTCAGGTAATATGGCATTAAAAATGTGAATAGTTTCGTCTTTGACTTGTTTTCAGGTGTCTGGAGAAGAGTTGGAAAATGTCCGAGCTCAGTGATGAAGCCAGTGAGTCGGAGCAGCTGGGTGCCAGCCTCTCCCTGTGGCTGGGTGACACCCTGGTGCGACCCGAGGAGCTGGATGTCCCTCTGGACCTCCACACCGCCTGCTCCATCGGCCAGTACGACGTGGTGGCAGAGTGCATCAAGAAGTGTGTGTCTGTACACGGTACTATCACCAAGATGTGTCTCTTTCATCTGCTGACTTTGTGGCTGATCTTGTGTCTTTTCAGACGTGAGGTGGACCTGAATGGCAAGAACATCGGAGGATGGACCCCTCTGATGTATGCAGCTTATATCGGGCATGACAACATTGCAAATCTCCTGCTGGAGGCCGGCGTGAATGTAAATGCCACCACTGCCAAAGGATTGACCCCCCTGATGCTGGCAGCAAGCTGCGGGAATGAAAGCATTGCGTACTTTCTGCTTCAGGTACTGTGTTCAGCTCAGGCCACGCTATGGTGGTGTGTAAGTGTCATTGTAACATCTAACCTAGATAGCAAACTGTAAACTGAAACACCAAAGGTCGCTGTTTGGCAGGTTACTCTCTAAAGATGTTGGCTATAAATGTACTAATGAGGAAGGCTCAGCAGTTTGACAAAAAAGGCAACCAGCATCAATAAGTTTCAAGTCTTTCTGTGCCAAATAGTCTTGGTTGCATTGGAAGAAAACCCGGTTACATTTATTTTAGCGTAATCACATGTTGAACTTGCAGATCTGCTGATTTTACTTCATATTTTCTTCTACAAACAGATAATTACGTGAAATTTTATGACAGTTTGGAGAGAATATCTACAGATCTATTGCAAGACCCCCAGCTGACTATTTTTGTTGTACAAGTACATAAAATAAGCCCAGAAGAGTACCCGAAGAGTATCCGGAGCTTTTAGGAGAGACGCCATGATCAGTTGTATAAAATATTTCAGAGGTCATATAGCGGACAAAAAAAACAACAAACTTCAACTCTTTCTAAGTTGATTTTCATACTGTGAGTGGGGTTTATGATGAGCTGTACTTTATTACCCTTGAGTATGGAAGGATTTTTTTTTTTAACCCCAAAAGCAAGGTGCAGAGTTGGAGCTGAAGGACTCTCGAGGCTGGACCGCTCTGTTTCACTGCACCAGCACAGGCCACCAGCAGATGGTGAAGTTCCTGCTGGATAACAACGCTGATACCAATGTCAAGTGAGTGTTTTCATTCATTCCGAAACTACTGCAACACTCACAGTCAGACAGAAGGTTTTGTGACTTTTTCTTTCATCCACAGGGAGCCAGGCTCTGGTTTCACTCCCCTGATGGAGGCTGCTGCTTCTGGACATGAAATCATTGTTCAGAACCTGCTCGATCATGTGAGTAACTTACCGTCCACTCTCTAATACTCGCATAGAGGTAATGCCTTTATGATCCTGTTATCCATTTTGTTCTAATCATTTACAGAAAGTTAAAGTCGATGACCGCAATGCGAAAGGAGAGACGGCCCGTGCCTTAGCCATGATGTATGGCTACACCAAGATCGTCAGCCTCATTGACTCACGTTCTCCAAGGATCAAACCAGGTACTTGTTGAAACAGCTCAACCTCTCATTGTTTATTTTTACAGAACAACTTGTTCTACTCACATTTTTTTTGTGTGTGTTCTGCAGGACATTTTGAAGACTTGAGCTCGTCTGAGGACTCTGACAGTGCACCCCCGAGGATAAGGCCGAGTCGAAACCGAACTAAAGGCATTAGCATCCATGATGGGCCCCAGGCCATCGCCAAGTTCCGAGTAGGAGGCACCGGCAAACTGTGTGGTAGTGTCACATGAGACATCCTGTATTCATACTCCTAACATGTTAGAGTGTAGTGGTTCTAGTTGTAAAGTCAGATTACACAAAGAAGGAAAATATAATCATTCTGTTGCCATTATTTACTATCGTTGTGTAGTACAGAGGTTTGTTCATGCTGCTTTTCTCCTCACAGAGCCTCCTGCAGTGCCGCCGGGCTACATGACATTTCGTAATATTGGTGAACAGAGTGAGGGCATCTGCTACCGTGACGTGACCTCACCCATCAATGAGCTGGACGGCCAGAGCAACAGCAGCAGAGGTGAGATGTACGCGATAGATGTAAACTCAAATAGTTGCACGTGGTATAATCATCAGTAAGTGTAGTAATGTTCTTTGACACCCGCCAAAGCAACTCATTTTATGATACCGCCACAGATGACAGTCCATTCTTCGACAATGACATGCCCACCATGAGGAGCAGCAGCAGCAGCAGCGAAGGCCTGCCTCATGTGACGGGCCTCAACTGGGAAGGCTCAGTGGAGAGTAATGAGGTGAGCTTAAGAGCACAGAAATCCCACTGAGGTCAAACATCAGATTTTATTTGGACGTTGCAACGACACGGCGTACCTCTCTCTCCGCCAGGACTCTGACCAGTGCAAAAAGAGCAGCTCCCGTAGAGTCAATAAGGGTTATCACTCAAAGGGAAAGAGTCGCCACGGAAGCAATGACACAGCTCACTCCAGTGGTGCGGTGAACTGTGCGATGCGCTCAAATGTTGGTCTTCCACCGTCATACACTGGTCCAAAGGTACATCTACATTCATCTCATTTTTGTATCAGTAATGGAGTGAGTGTGACACAGATTTAGAGTTTATTCCAGACTGTCCGGCCCTAAAATCTCCCTCCTATTCTTGTAGGATCTGGCAGAGTTCTTGGAACAAATTGGCTTCTCCAAGTATCTCCCCTTACTTGAGGAGCAAGACATTGACCTGCGGATATTTCTCACCCTGACTGAAAATGATCTCAAAGAAATCGGGATCACGTACGAGTCTTCAAATCTCGCCTCTCACATTTACCCGAGCGCCTACGGTGTTTGGTTTCTTATGGTATGAAATGCTTAATCTGTTCTCGCTCTCCAGATTGTTTGGACCCAAGCGTAAGATGACCTCGGCTATTGCGAGGTGGCACAGCAGTGCTCGACCACCCAGTGACAATCTGGAACAGGCTTACGCTGACCAGCTTGAGGCTGAGATGCAGGAGATGGCCATTCAGCTACACAAGGTAACTACAAAGTTACCTGACTTTTCTTGACCAAACTGAAAACCTTTCACCCAAATTAACTTGACTGACTCTCCCTCTGCAGCGCTGTGAGGAAGTGGAGAGCCTGCAGAGCCAGGTGTCTCAGGAGAAGGAGCTGCGTACCGTGATGGAGGGATGTCTTATGGAAGACAAGATGGCATGGAGGAGGGTCCATGCTGAGCTGGTGGAGAACCACCGGCTGGCTCAGGACATGAGTGCCACAGTGGCACAGTCCAGGGCCTGCCGCACCGAACTGCTCGCCTGTTTTGCTACTGATAGGAACAGCAGCTCTTATACTGGCGGGGAAGATAAAACAGAAGGTGGTGCTGGTGTTAAAGGTGAGTTGAGGTGTCTCTGTGCTGAAAAACTGTCACATTTTGAGATTTTTAAAAACCTTATTTTAATTCTTCTTGCAGCCGGAGAGGGCCTGTCACATGCCAGTGTTATGGAGCTAATAAAGAAACTGAATTCTCATGAGGAACAGCTGGGTAAGACGGTCTAAAGCTCAGCGATTAAAGTGGTTTTGTGTCACCGGTGGAGTCTAATGCTGGTGTCTGGTTGTTTCATCATCACAGCGGGAACCCTGGAAACCGTGCTTCAGAGTCTGCGGCGACTGAGTGCCCCTGAAAAAGTCTCAGATAGCTGGGAGCGACCTTAATCTTAACAGGTGGGTCCCTACAGCAAACTCACATTGAGCTCTGCAGCTGATAAAACAACAGTAAATAACTTTTTGCCTCTTTTCCCTCTTTGAAGAGGCTTTCACCAATATTCGACGGAGGGTGATCTAACCACCCTGAACAATCTCACTGAAATGGGAGAATGCCAAAGACGAGGCCGGCCCTGCCGGTCCAGAGTGGCTCGGGGAGTCAAGCAGCTGATGCGCTGCTCCTCTGAAATTGGCTGACGGACCAGAGCTCGCCAGATGTGGATAAGGCCAAGGGCAACGGCAGCTACTGCAGGGAGATGACAAACAGGCAGGAAGGGTATCTCGCCCTCACACGCTTGTGCTGGTGTTTACTGGACTCCTGTAGTTTGGGTTGTGAAAATGCACAGAGAGGAGGAGGAGGAGGGACTGATCGTGGATCAGATGCTCTAACACTGTGAAACATGTTTCTTAAAAACAGTACTCTCTTCTGATATGAAGTGTGGTTTAAATTATGTCCATGCCACCAACGAAGAGGTACGTTTCATAAAAGTAGCAGGAGTAGTTAAATGAAGCTCTGCAGAGCTCGACTTTATTTGAATGAAATCTTATTTGTATGCTGTTAATGTCCTGCTGAATGCATCTTTAAGAGCTTAAGAGAAGTGTGTGAAACCTGTCAGTTAATCATTTACAGCAATACATTACATTTCAATGCATTGTATTCAATCCATTGTATTCTCTACATATTCAACACGGACATTTTTCTAGTTCTCTAAGCAGCGGATTGTTTTAATTTAAATTTATTTGATGGTGTAATCAGGTGTTAAAGCAACATATCTATCTACCTTCACTAATTTTACTTATTTCCAATCTACAAAGAGATAATTATGTAACAAAAACACAAATTTCATGACAGCTTGGAGAGAATATCTGCAAATTTATTACAAGTCCCACAGTCGACTATTTCTGTTAGCAGAGGCGAAAAGCTGAGTGGTTATATGCACATATGGACAAATCATCCGAACAGTACATAGAAAAAAAAACTTCCAGAAAAGTACCAAACAGCAGCAGCATGGAGCTTTTAGGAAAGACTCCATGATCAGTTGTAGAAAATTTCAGAGGTCATGTAGCAGTAAAATGTTTCTACAACATAAATAACAGTAAGAGGAGCTGTTTTATTGAAGGATTTCAACATGTTTTAGTCTTTTTTTTATCCAAGAGCTGATCAGAAACTGCTTTCTGAGACTTTATTTTGAAACTTGGTATCCTATTAAAAACTGCAAATGTATTCATGACTCTGTGCCAATTTGTAGTACTGAGATAAATTCAGACTGCATTAAGTAGAAATTAAAACACTAAAAGACCAACCTTGTATAAAGTTTGGGCTTCAGTGTGGACCTGTGCGCTACTATTACAATATTTTACACTTCATTTTGAATAAAATCTGCTCATTGGGCTTTGTGTTAGACTTAAGCAGACGTGTGAAATATGTTGTAACTTTGACCAATAATTTTAGAGTCTGTCTCTTTAAACAACACTTATTATTACCCATCTTCACTCTTGGACTTCATGTGTGACTCCCAGACACTCCAGGGCCTGTCCAAGATGTTTAATCCAATCAGATGGCTCAGATTAGTCTAGTCAATATTTAAATTTCACCTCAGGGTCAGGGATTCCCCTCCTCCTGATGGCTTAGTACACCTGAGAATCCTCTATCGTGCCTGCGGCCCTGCGATGTGATGACATTTGCTGCTCGGTAACAATCTTGGCACGATAAGGATTGTTGGCTGATGTTTTGTAGCTTTATCAGCTGATCCACATGTGGCAGGTCAAGTGTAGATTTGTAGATTTCTGCACCAATGATGTGTTTTGTATGCCAGAATGGAGGATGCTTCTATGCCACTAGCTGACGTTTGAGTGAATAAAATCAAGTCATTTGTGGAAGACCTAAATTTGTGATGCTGAGCGACAATCACGGTGCCCAAATAAACACAATCAATTGTTGAGACAGGACTGATAAAATATTCTCTATTTCTGATGATTTACTCATGTTGACCGACTAGACTGTAAAATCCTTCAACCAGCTCCCATCAGGCCACACAGCACTGAGATTCTTGTAGTAACAGTCAGATTTCACCCAGACAAAGCCGTTCTGTTGAGGTTTATCTGCACAGAAGTTGTCTCTGTTGTCTGCTAAGCAAATAAGTGTTACACGTATTACACGTCTAGCTGCTGGACTGGAGGCTAGAGACGCTGGCTGGTTGCCGTTTGGGATTTCTGGGCCCGTGAGAGTGAAGTGTGGACGGGCGGAAAATGAATAAGTGGTGTTCTTTCCTCTCACCAAGGTGCCCTCGAGCAAGATTTTTTATCCTGACGCCTCCACTGGAACTGCTCTCAGCAGCAGACGAGAGTACTGGGCAGCTGCCAGGCTTGAGTATGTGCAGCTGAATGAATATATGAGTGAGAGTTCAAATGAATTCATTCTACCCTGACTGTGAATCATTCGAGAAGTTATGTATACACTGAATGGAAGTTTAGCCATTACATGTAGCTGACATGACAGAGTTCACTGGTCCAGGACAACTTCAAGTGTCGATTCAATATGTATTGCTTGAATAGAGAGCTTGAGATTTCTCATATAAATTAACTCATTATCTACAGTTCTTCAAAATAGGTTTTAAGCATTTATGTACAAACATTAACAGAGCAGACAATTGTTCCTGTACAGCCTTCAGGATTTTACTGAGGGGTTTAAAAACAATGTTAAATGCAGCATGTGTGAATTCACAAAAAAATATTGTTATATTCTCTGAATATCTATCTTAACATCTGCTTATATACAAATTCACCAAGTTCAGATACAAATATGAATCTAGACATGATTGTGTTTGCTCTTGAATGGCTGTCCAGGAGAGCATATATGAACCTCTTCCTCCGTTCAACAATCAGACTTTTGACTAATCTCACCTCAAACACACACGCACACACACACATGCACAGCTGTCCTTCCTTCCACAGTGACAAAATATTCCAGTCCCGTGTGGAGGTGTGAAGACATTTCGTTTATCTGTCGTGTGTGTGTGCGTGATCCGGGCTGGTGTGAGCACGGATTCCCACTCCCGCAGGAGCGCCAGCGGCGTGAACGGCGGTCGTGACGAGCTCAGGTGTACTCACACAGGTGACCACAACCAGCAGGGCAGTGAGCGCTGCTCTTGAGCCAGTTCATAATGTGCTCCAGATGTCCGCCGTGGCTGCAGCCCTGACACCACACAAACAGTCCCTTCACCACATGGTGGCACACTGCACACACACTGGCACACTGGTGGCACCTAGAGGAGAGAGGCAGGGCGCTTTGTCAGAGGTTGACTCGTGTCAGTGAAGAGGTTGCACTTAAGATGACCTAAGAAGCAGTAAAGAGACTCAAAATACCATTGGCTGGGAGCTGTTGCTAGGCAACCAACTAGTTTGTGGTCTCGATGTGTTAATTATTGAGATTTAGAGTTGCTTAATGGCGTTTTTTTTTTTTAAAAAAACAAAGCCAGTCCAGCTGTGTCCAGTTTTTATTCTAAGCTAAACTGATGCTAGCTGTAGCATCATACATAGCGACATAAATGGTATCAAACTTAAATAGAAATTTCAACTAAAGTGGATGGACTGGAAGTAAAAACTACTTTAATGAAGTCAAAGAAACTGTGTTTGTATGAGATTTAACCTGCAAGAGACAGACCATGTTATGGTTAACACATGAAATGATTACAAGCAGTCTGTCATATTAATACACACACATAGCTCTCTAAAATTAAAATGGTGATGTCATGGTCCTGATACCTGTCACAAATCCAGCCCTTGTTGCTCATTGGTCGCTTGCAGTTGCTGCAGTTGATGTGCAGCGTTGTAGACGTCTGGTTCAGGCAGGTGATGGCGCTGCACGTACTCAACTTGATGACCTCATTGGACACGTTCCACAACTCGAATCGCTGCAGCAGGTCTATGTAGGACATGTACCAGTGCTCCTGAAATGGAAAATACTCGTTCAGGGTTTCCTATCTGGTCTGCTCGCGTCTTCCAAACTGCAATGTCGTAAATTGAATTTTAAGACTTGGGTGTTTTAGTACAGCAAGGCCTGAAGAGTCCCTAAACTTTGCTCACATGATGAATTTGTGCAAATATCTTAGATGTAACAAGGTGATATTTCTAGTCTAACGCCACTGTATTTCAACGCAGTTTTTACAACACTAAGCAAGACACCATTTCATTTCTTATCTGACCTGGGTGAGGTCATCGATCTCTTTCCGGATCCGGTCCCCCAAGACGATAAGCACGGACACGGCCATCTGCACGTCGCCTTGCTCAGCGTAGTAGCTCAGCATCTCTCGCACAATTGGGCAGAAGAAGCTGGCAGGTAGATGTGGGCTGAACAGCGGCTGGGAAATGGAGATGAGCGAGAAGGACTCGATGGGTGTAAGACAAGTGACTTCTGCCTCGTTGCCGCTGACGTGCGGCGAGTCGGCCTTGTCCTGCTGAAGGTGCTCCGGAGCAGACGGGTTATCCATGATCTCGTGGCGCAACTGGAAGGCCTCCTGGGGCAGCGTGTACTCCTGCTCTTCTGTTGTGACAAAAGGAGGAGAGATAATATTAGACAAGAGAGCGCTGAGCACGGAGACAGTTATAAATAGCAATTACTGAGGTAAGCAACTTTTTAATTTCTGCAGAGACGCGACTGCGACTGACCTGCTTGGTTATCATGCTCCATAGAGTAGAGGTCATCGTCATCTAACTCTGCGTCGCCAAACATATACTCGGCCTGGCCTTCGCTGCCTTCTGTCTCCTCGTTTTCTGAAGGGAAATAGCTTGAATATTATAGGAAGAACATACGGACACCCAGAATGGCTTCTAAGAGTTTTAATGACCGCTCTCACCTTCATTATTATTGCTGATGTGCGAGTTTCCAGGTTCCAAGTGGATGTTGTCCTGCCTGCTCTCACCTTTACTGCGCTCCAGTCTGCTCTCCGTGCCCATCCCTGAACCCATTTCCTTCATGCTGAAACTAAAAGCATAAAGTACATCAGCATTAGACATTCTGTAAACGACTGGCTCTGCTGTTTTGTAATGGCAAACTAAAGGGCTCGATTACCTATTCATTAAAGGCAAGGAGCCCAGTTTACTGAGGTTGTGGTTTGCACCGGGTGTTGTGAGGTTTGCTGGGTCAGAGAACATGATTTTCAGCATGGTCCATGTTGTGGAAACCTTTTGTATTGGAGAAGAAAAGACGAGTTGTTATTATTATTCATAACGTGCCAGATTGTTACAAAATCATAGCTTATTCTAATCACATTACTTATTATTTCTCTAAACAGCACAGCTTGTGGTTTATTATCTCGGGTTATGAAAAAAAGTCCTAGAAAAGTCATTGTAGGTTCAGTTTAAATAATTTGTTAGGCTAAAATGTCAGAAACACATCGGTTCCAGCTCTTCAAATGTGAAAGTTTCCTCATGTCCTATGATAGAACTAAATGTCTTTAGGCTCTCTCACACACACACACAGAACAGCACTAAGTAGAGATTTGTTCGTGTATCGATCTGTCTGACCTGAGGTCTTTTGAGCTCCCGGGCCACCTTGGCATTGTGATCACACAGCTCAGCAAACGGCTTTCCACTGAGGAGGTAGAGTTGTGCTGTCTTGACAAACCAGTCCATGCGGTTACTGTCCAAGTCCGTCTCAAAGACGCTAAGAGCGCTGGACACATGGGCAAACTGTTCCGTCGGGTCGGGCTTCTTGAAGAAAAAGATGGGGTAGCGGCGGTCGCCTCCCTGGTACGGCTTTCTGTTGGCGTCGCTGCTGATCAGACTCTCCTTAGCTGCAAAGGCCAAGTCACCGAACAGTCCGAAGCACAGGCCCTCGGGGTTGGCCTTGTCCACGGGACGAGTGGCGTCCTTGAACATGTGTTGGTAAAGTGTGCTGTCCTTAGACCCCGAGAGCAGGAAATGAGGGTCGTGCTGGTGGCGCCACACTATACCAGTGGTCACGTCCTTGTGTTCCTCGAAGGTGGCGAAGGGAATGAAAGGTCTGCGGACATCCCACACGTAGATGTTGTGATCCACCATCATGGAACAGGTGGCTAAATGGAACTTCCTCTCAGGTCGCCACTTGACCCGTGCCACCGAGGCGATCGTCTGGACACAATAAATCTCCTTGGCTCGGTTAGTGGTCATGTCCCACACTTTTACCATCTTGTCTCTGCCCCCGGTGGCCAGCCATCCCCTAAAATAGAAAGAGAAGGAGAAAGCTTTTACTGAATGACAATAATAATAAAGGACAACTACAACACTACTAAATGCAAACGACATACAGTTGACCCAAGATACCTTTAGAGAGGAAAAATTCTCAGTTGGTTTGTGTCACTTTCTTTTACCTGTCATCAGGGTGCCAGTCGCAGCAGAACACAGGACCGGTATGAGCAGTGAACATTCGCTCGTAGCGGTCCGGTCGCCTGATGTCCCACAGCTGGACGTTTCCGTTCTCAAAGGATGCAGCAAAAGTGAAATAATCCTTCATGCTGAACTGGACGTCTCTTACACTCTCTGACTGACCTAGAAGAAAAGAAGTGGAAAAAAAACAATTAAGTGATAAGAAGATATATCTTATACATAACATTGTATAATGTATAAACAAAACAATGCACTATGTTCTTGTTTAACTGCAGGTCGTGGATCATTTCCATCTTGGCAAGGAGACACAAGGTCTTGTTAATCAGAGACATAAGTGACTTGAGATTGTGTCACCAGTTGTTGGGCAGTCATTAACATCTTATATATAGGTTTGTTTTAACACTCTGCTCCAACACATTAGTGATTTTACTTCTTCAGAGTTGAAACAGTTTTACAAAAAATTCCCACACACAGTAAAAACACATGGACATGCACTCAAATGTTCAGGATAATTTCCAAAAAATGTCAGTACACGACACTCTAAAGACGTATTTATGCCACGTATATGTCTTGTAAAACACTCAGAAGTTGTGTTTCACTTGTGAGAAATTAATAATCATATCACATAGGCTTAACAGATGTTATTCTACCTGAGAAAGTGCTGACAGATTCCTTCTTACGCAGGTCGAAACACTTCATGAATCCATCCTGCGAGCCGCTTAGCAGCATGTAAACCTCTGTGGGGTGGAAGCACACCTTGTTGACAGTACGTTTGTGCTCAGTAAAGAGCTGGTCCTGCTTGTTACGCGATGGTTTCCCCAAGTTCCACGTGACCACCGCTCCATTGGTGGCAGCCGTGGCCAGCAGGTTCTCCTCCATCTGGTGCCACATGACATCCGCGCAGCTGAAGTTGAGAGAGGGTTTGCGGCCGACGCGTAGATTCAGCTTCTCCACAAACTGCTCCTCCTCCAGCGCGTAGATCTTGAAGATGTTGCGGCCGGCCACCACCACCTGCGTGGCGTCACGGCACACGCTGATGGCGTTGGCAGGAGCGTCCAAGTGGCAGAACATAGTTCGGCCACTGACGCCACTGCTGCTGAGGGCTGTGGTAACTCGTGACATCTTCTCCATGTTCCTGGTAACAAACAGCAACGATTTTACTTCATCTCAGGAACAATAAAAGTGAGAAGATACATCAGGTGAAGTGCAAATTCATTTATTACTTTCACAGCACTGCTGTAAAAGGCATTAGAGCAAAATGCACAATGATTTTAAGGCAGTTCATCAATTCACCAGAAGGTGGCACTCGAGCAAAATAAGATGTTAGATTAACACAGCACTGGATGTAGAGGTAACATAACATTAACATTTTAAACAATTAAACGGCTGCAGCACTTACTCGGCGAAGAACCACGCGCCGGGTCAATGTCTGCAGCAGCACAGAGTCCTCTTCATGTGCTCCCATGAGAGCCAACTTGCTGGTGAGAGACTGACATGTTAGCAAAACACAGCATGATATTATGTTAGTATACATTTATAATGACTCCTGTCTGTGCAGGCAGAGGAGAGTCGCTCTGTGACAGCTGATATCTGGATGTGGTGACACATAACTTGCACTGACTCATTCTCTGACCAAGATTGCACAAGTTACTGTGCAAAGTTTGTGTGTATTCTTCTTCGTATGTATTTTTATATGGATAGAACAATATGTTCTTCCTTCTATTAAACTTTAAAAGTATTTTACTGTGATTATACACTTTTTACACACTCTTTTTGGACATACTGTACGCTTGCATTGTGTCTATACGTGTCTATAGTTAGAGCAGATATTTAATGTCCATCAGCAATTAAATTTAAAAGATATCAACTGAAAACACAGGTAATAAATCTGACACTGATGCTTACATTGCATCAACCTGACACTGATATTTTGACAGAATCACATCGACTCAGGGTTTTGTTTTCACTACACATGTAGGCATATAAATAGATATCAAACATGTCTCTGTATTTAGTGGATAAACCTATAAATGTACGTCTACACAACACGGAGGGTCAGCTGCACACAGTCACATTTATAATATCAGTGTAGCCTCGTCCTGTCAGCACCAAAGTAGCATTTAATGGCTGAGAGAGAGTCTGACATTTTGACAAACACCGTATTATTTCGAGCTTTGAACGCCGTCACATGACACCTCTCTCTGTGTGTTTACCTGTGTGTCTACCTGTGTGTCTCGTCGTTTGTTTTGACCACCCTCCTCTATAAGTCGGGCTCGTGAGTAATAACTGAGCATAATCACGTGAAGATATGAGGCGGTGAAACACAAATCAAGCAAGCCCAAACGGCGCGAGAGAAACATGCAACACCATCAAGACTCACTGCCCGATATTACAGCCTTGATTTCGTGCTTTGGTGCTGGTCACCTTCGCTCCAAAACAGGGTCAAATCAGAGCTATGTGTCTCCGTCAGCTCCTCCTCAGAGTTCAGCTGTGTGTCGGTGTGTTGCCCACAGTTAGCTGGACTCTCTCTGCACGGCGTGCTTTCACCATAAACATGACTGGAATGTGATGCTAAGAGCTAGCTGGCTAACCTAGCTACCGAGCACTTTTGCACAGACAAAACGAGCCTCGGAGCGACACAAGTTTCACAAGTAGGTCAAACAATTAGAGACACGTCAAACAAATATATCCTATCGGGTAACAGTGTGCGTGCAAAGTCAATAACAAAGTATTTCAGAGGACAAACCTTCTGAAACTGTTGCTCACTGCTTGCGGTACCGGAAGTAGTATTTTTCCTTTCTGTAATCTCGCGAGTGTCATAACCGGACGCGCCGTCACTCGACTGCAGCTCATTGAGGAGTTTATTTGAGATATTTGGTGGTTTTTGTTTTGTTTTATGTGTCCTTCAAACGGAGGTGAGCGCGGTATTTGTGGCCTAAGCGAGCCGTTGTGGAAATGCACAAGTTTAATGGCACATTCCCGCCAAACAGAGGCTTTTTACAGGCTGTGTTTTGTTTTGTTGCAGCTGATGTGTACTCTGTTTGCCTGTGAGGATCCGTCCACATGGAGGAGAGTCTATGAGAAGTACTGGCATGTAGTGGAGGCCAAGGCCAAAGGCAAGAAACCTGGTGGAAAGCTGCTGGACCTTGACAAGTGGTAAATCCCCCCTTTCTTCCTCACGGCGACAGTCACAAAATCACACTCAATTACACCGGATAAAGGAGAGATTTAGACACAGTGTAGTAAATCTCTTTAATCTGCTCGCTTCTGCTATGTTATAGATTTTTCCTTTGAGTCACTCATTCTTGAGCCTGGAAATAACAGTTTGACCAAACAGTCCCAACTCAACTTCCACTTACTCACTTTTTTCATCACAGTGTTTCCATCCTTGGAGAGAGAGAGAGGGTTCGCTCAGTTGTCGCACACATGGAGTTGATTTGTAGCTGTGTGGTTTTAATTGCCACACATCTTAGTACTAATACTCATTCATATTCGCTCATGATATCTCCATGACAACTGAGCAAACTCCACCTGCTCCCGAAGGACACAAGTTGAAATGTAGTAAGTGGACCTTGAGTTTCAGATTGTTTTGTCTCGCTTTTGCTCTCCCTGTTACATGGCTACACATGCTGTATGCTTTTATATTTATATATTTATCCTTTCATCCCTTAATCTTATTTTTATTGATTGTCTTTTTTATTATTTATCATTTATTTATCCCTTATTGCTCTTAACCAGACCTGCATTTTTAATCAGATTTTCTGTTTTTCTTCTGTTTTTCCAGACTATCCATGAATAGCTGGTTTTTAATTTTTCTTGTCATTGTACTGTCCGTTTCGTATGTTTTATTTAACCTACATGGCCTTCTTTTGGGTCTGTAAACTCTGTTTTTTTTAAAGGTTCTATATAAATAAAGTTGTCATTTCTATTATATAATACTTTTATTGTTGTTATTATCATTACAAAATTGCTAATCTGTGGTCAGGTACCAGGAAGAGCTGCCCACACTCATCTTAAGCCGACCTGACAAACATGTCACTCAGCCAGAGCTGGTGAAACTGATGGAGTGGAAGCTCACGGTAAATATATTCCCAAAGGACCTTCACACACCCACACAAAATATGTTGTCACACTGCTCTAGTAACTACTCACTCTGACGTATAGCACTTAGTGCATCAGCTCCTTGCTCCGTGTCCTTGAGTGGCCCTTTACATATGCTTTTTCTGCAAGAGAGGGAAGTTCAGGCCAAGGCTGCAGCAGCTGGTGGCTTCCAACAGTGAAGACACTGTGGAGAAATGTTCCAGAAAGGCCTTCAGCCTCCTGCCTGATGTGCAGGCAGCGATCGCAGAGCTCAGCTCCCTGAAAGGAGTCGGCCCAGCCACCGCTTCAGGTTAGCACAGCGACGACGTGTAGACAAATAGATCAAAGCTTAAGAATTCATACTGATGAAACGCCTCTGTGATCTTCTCGTAGTGATTGCCTTCTCAGTAAGTGTACAGCCCTTACCCTGGCTGGGACTGCTTGCTGTCTGTTTAAATAGTTTGTATTCACTTCATGGCTACGTTCAGCTTGGCTTGATGCTGACTGTCCATTTTGTTCCAGCTGTGATTGCAGCAGGAGCTCCAGAACAGACTGCATTCATGTCTGATGAAGCCATGGAGAGTGTACCAGGACTGAAGCCCATCCAATACACGGCCAAACATTACGCGCTCTACCTGGGCAAAATGGTCGAGAGGACTGAAAAACTAAACAAAGGTGAGGTAATGAGGTGAAACCTGGGTGGCTACAAGTCTGTAACTCTGTAAAAACCTGTTCCCACTCTGACATAAAAAAAAAAAAAAACACATTACACTTGCTTTGATTCTGATGACCGGCCTTCTTCTGTCGTTCTCAGTGGATCCCCACCAGGACTGGACGCCCCACAGACTGGAGATGTGTTTGTGGGCGATGACCATAGCAAAACAGCAGCAGCTCCCACTTCTAAAGGACGTTGATGCGAAGGCCAACAGTGTGGCGGAGAAGTGCTCAGACGCCGATGCTGACCAGAGACCAGCAAAGAAACTCAAAACCAGATAAAAACTTACTATTGCAGAGTATTTTTGTTATTAAACTTGCTTTAATGTTTTGTCTATTTTTCCTAAAAAATAAAGCATTTATATCAAATAGAGTGCAATGAGCTTTTGCTGTAGAACTTATGAGGTAAGGTTGTATGAAAGCCTCCACCTTTTCTACTTTTTCAAGCTTTACATGTGTGAGTATGATAAACAGCAGCGTTAACTTTTTACACCGCGTACCATCTCAAAAATATTCTTCTATCCAAGTACCTCCATCATGACAGACATTAAAAAAATAGTAGATCCTATTTAGCTACAGACAGTTTACACATGAGGCAGGTTTATTCTTAATAAGAAGATTACTTACTGTTGACTGACTCCAGAACAAAACCGGTTCAAGAACCAGAACTAATTTGGTGATAAAGGAGTCCTCCTGATCTGCTCTTCTCTTCCTAATCTCCCCTGTTTGGAGCCACAATTGTAGTTTTTCAACCATTCATCTTACACCTACTTACTATCTTTATCTCATAACTAACCATGCATGTATGGGCGCACATCAAAATTAATTAATTTTATTTTCAGAAATTATTTCAGAGATTCTTTGAAGTACTGCTTCAAGTAGGTCGGGTACCATCAGTGGTACAGGTACCACAGTTTGAGAACCAGTAATGTAGAGTCTGTGTTTCAGTCATACAGCTGGAAGCTGAAAGTAATCCAGCGTCGATAATGATCAGGGCTGCAGCTAACACTTATTTTCATTATCAGCCAATTTGATTATCTGCTTGATTAATCACGTAGTATAAAATGTACACAGCGATAAATGTCCATCACAGTCAGAGCCCAAGATCACATCTCTGAGTGTGTATTTCTTTTCAAGATTTTCTTGGGCTTATTTTTGATAGAGACAGTTGAAGAATGATAGGAAGGGGTTGGATCTGAACTCTGTACCTGAGTGTGTATTTTAGTCCAAACAATAACCCAAAAATCTATTAGTTTACTATCACAGAGCAAAGTGAAAAAGTGATGAATGTTTGCAGCTCAGCTTGAATGATGTCTTGCTCAAACACACACAAAAAGCAGTAGGATGTTGCCACAGTATTATTCTTTATTTATATTGTTTCTAAATTAAAGCAAAGTACAATGAACAGTACAAAATAAAACAAAATATATTCATATATATACAATATAAAATGGTTCCGTTCAGAACATTTAAAAAGTACAATAGATTGTGAAATAATTAATGAGGACTTTGATATAAATTATCCATTTGTAAATTTAGTTTTCCTTTAGTTTCCTCATGACTGAGAGAAAAATAGCTTCTTCTGCTTCTTCTTTTTGTAAACGCTGTGTTGGTACAACCTCTTGTCTGGTCTGAGAGATTGAACCTCGTAAGCTTGGCACCATTTTATCGATACAAGTAAGCAGCTCAGGAAAAACTACCACAGCAGCACAGATATGACTTCTTTTTTTTTTCTTCTTCTTCTTCTTTTTTTTAAATTCTCAACCACCTGTGATATTTGCATGATCTGGAGTGGCTCAGGCAGGATTTGTGAACACAAAAAGAATCTGTACCAAAGCTAGAAACTGGGGAAAGTGAGACTTTAGCAATGTTCTCTGTTACAAACCAGAAAATATACCCCCGTCTCCAGAGAGAACCACTGAGTATGGTTACACTTTTATGCTTGTTTTTAGCTCTGGTTGACGAAAATCAGTGTTCACTAATCCACTTGAAAACGTCGTGAGGCATTCCTCATTTAAAGTTCATTACTGTAGACTTTAAATTTTAAGCATAATGGACAGCTGGATAATTTATTGAACTATGACAAGCTGCAAGCATCAGGAATTCACAGATGCATGTTTAGTCTGCACCGTTTTGTGTCCCAGATAGTTTTATCAGCTAATTAACAGAAGTTTAAAATCAGACCTTGTTTTTACACATTTTTAACATATCAATATCCAGGATAACTTGGAAAATGAAGCCAAATATCTGCACTTTTTGAACCCCTAAAATCAGCATTTCAGGTTTCAACACTACACGTTTGCACTGGTGAACATCCAATGGCTGTTGTTGTTTGTACAGTTCCATCTCTGGAGCTACAGTAGCCTGCGTTACCTGCACAGTCCTGCAGTGAGACTTGGCCGTATATATATCTAAGTAGCAATAAACACTAAGAAAAGGCAACCTGGCCTGACTTGTTGGCAAGCAGCAGTTCAGAGCAGCTACTGGATATATTAACAACTTGAGTTGTTTGCACTGTGGCTTCTTTCTCTTGTGGATCCTGTGCATGATCATGAGCAAAGTAGCCTCTCTGCCCTGTGCTCAGTCTTGGGCTTATATATTATAACAAGGCATTGGGCATATCAGCACAATGGATTGGCATAGGGAGGTGTAAACAAACAAAAAAAAAAGCATAAAAGAATGTTTATGGCAGTAGAGAATATGGCACACGCCAACATGTCAGTTAATTACAGTATAATAAGTGCAAAAAAAAGCCCACTTATAACAAAATACAGGAAAAAGGAAACAGCAGTCAGAGAGATGTCAAGTAAGCTGCGTTTTTGAAGCACAGAAATTAACAATATTTTGGGTGAAGTAACATCAAGGAGGGTTCAAACAAGTTGGCACTAACATATCGCAGTCATGACTCATGACTGTGGTGAAACCAATCAAGGGGAACATGTGGATCACCCAAAGTGATGGAGCGCATGTTACTGGGAGTCATACCATCCCTCACCCGTGCCTTCCTTACACTGCTGAAAACAAATATGTCAGTCCAAGACGGCAATTAAATTAACATCATGCAGCCTGTCAGATCCACTTATTAAAGGAAGATATCCTGTTTACAGCCTAGCTTTGGGCTCTGGTGTATCATCGCCACAGCCATGCATCATCCTGACACTGGGGGGGTGTTTTGATATGAGCGCGGCAAGATGGGAAAGTTGTCGCTTTTACAGCCCTGTTGAGGTTTTGTGAAGAGCACCAGCGTTGTCTGTCGTCTGTTGTCTCTGCCGTCCCCACCATCCCTCACAAACCCCATACCGTTACAATGCTGTCAAGCCAGAGGATGTGATTCAGGCCTCTATCAGTCCTCTCCTTCAGGATGAGCTGCTGTCTGAGTGCAGGAGAGGCTTTTTATCACACAGAGAGATGACTTTTCAGAAGTTGCTGTGCTGTGGTAGGCTCAGGCTCAGGGCCAGGAGATTTGGCTTACAGAGAAGTAATAAACTACTCCTGAAAACTTTCCCTTCCACCTGGTTGTTTAAGAGACTTCTCATTTTCTCTTGCTATTGTCTACTTTACACTGTTTTCGCTCTGTGTGAGAAGAACTCAAGTGACTATCTATCTATTTTTTTTTTTTTTTGGTTCAACTTTAGGGGCATCAAGAATTCACAAGCTTTCGATTTTAGTCCTGCATGTACTTCCAGGAGGGGTAATATTCACAGTTAATGTGTTCTACAAAAACATAGCCATTTACTAGCCCTTTTTACAACCCTTATGGGTTCCTATGAATCTTAAGTTAAAGAGGCACATTAGCCTCCTCTCAGGCATCCACTTAATCTTCATTATAGGCTAACGGGGTATGTATGCATTATTCATCAATGTATCTTTGCTATCCCAAGCAATAATATTTCCTAGTATACACAAGAGTTTCCATAAAGGATCTATTACTATCACATATTGGCTGATCTTTTCTTTTTTTCTTCTTTATGTATCTGAAAATGGCTTATTCTGGCTATTTCGTACAGATTCCCTCATTTAACACGGGGTCTTCTGTTACCATTGACAGTTTCATGTGGAAGCGAGCGCTGAGGACTGTATTTATGACCGACTATCAAAATTGGCAAACGCATTAAAAAAAATTTCCCAGGCAGCCAGTGGACATTCAAATGAATTATTGATTGAAAGACTGAAAAATGGAGCGTTGCATGAGTAAATGTAATTGCTATCCTCGCCTCGGCTTTCCAAAAAGCTTGAACCACTCTGCAGATAATGTATGACAGAAGCCCTGTCTGTAATTTGTTATTTGTGAGAAAAAAAAAAAAAAAAAAAAAAAAGATGAACAACTGCAGTGAGCGAGAGGCGTCTGCGTGCTGCAGGGGACAGTTTGGAGATGTGGGCACTTGCAAAAATGAAGCCGCATCCACTACAAACAAGTTGACGAACAAGCTGTAAAAATGAGTCTAGCTACATGAAAATAAAACAGTCTAGAGTGTCACTTTGTACTTGCACAGTTTGTCTTCTTTCACCTGTTATATTCACAATGAAGAAATGATGTGTGACCACACACACACACACACACACAAAAAAAACAAAAAACAAAAAACCAAAAACATTTAATTGGAGCTACCAATTAGCAGGTTTTAAACCAACAAGCACTTTCCCCTCTGTTTTTACGCTCTCGAATTAGTTCTTTCTATGGCTTATTTTGTAAAGCACTAATGATTTATAAAATCAAGTGAGCTCGAGTCGTTGGTGGTCATCTAACAAACCAGGGGATTCCGCCTCAGAAGAACAACAATCATAGCATTAATTTTGCACCATTTGAAACTTTTCTCTTTTCCCCTTCAAAGAGGGGGGAAAAAAATACAAATAAATATACTCTTGGTTATGCACATACAATATACACATCCACTATCAAATGAAAAACGGGGACAACTTAATAACACTTTTTTTTTCTTTATAGGTACATTCCTTTACAAAAGTATACAGTCCCTAAGAATGAGAAACTGAGGTATAGACTGGGCCTGACAGAGAGACCCCAATGCCCTCTGGGACACGAAGGTCAGAGGTCAGGTGATGACACATCCGCGCCCTCCCCAGTTCAGTCTGTCAGAGCGAGAACAGGCAGAAGCCAGTGTGTGTGTGTATTTGTGTATGTGTGTGTGTATAAGTGTGTGTTTCTTCTCTTCAGTTTGTCCACGTTGACCTACAGAATCAGGCAGCGGCTGCTCTCAAAGACAAGAGAGGAGAACTTAGTGTGTGAGTGTGTGTGTGTGTGTGTGTGTGTGTGTGGATCCTTGTCTCGCCGAGAGCCACAGAGCATGACATGGCATATTTTACACGGTGCGCCTAGCAAGTTGGTGGTTATTGTTTGACACAGCGACAGGAGGAGTTCACTTTAGTGATGACTGTCCAGGAAACATTTTCTCATGAAGCTCTTTTTCTTTCTCCTCTCCTGTCACACGGTCACTTTCCCGTCCTTCACGTCCATGTTGTGTGAACTATGTTTCTGTATCCACAGTGTAGGCATAATGTTAGGAAAATAATGTAGAAAAAAACTGATGTCGTCTTATTTTTAAAGACCCCGTTATGTGAAAATGACAGTGATGCCTCCAACCTTAAGGTGCTCCTTGAGGATGACAGAATCCACGTAAAACTTGTCTGACATGTAAAACTTTTCTCTTCACGCAACTGCTCTGAGAAGGGGTTTTCTTATTCCTGCTACACTCTCTCTTTTTTTTCTCTTTTAAAGTTAGTTGTTTTTTAGTGTTAGTGTGCCAGCAATTTTGCTAAAAAGTCACAGTGACCCCTGCGAGTTAAGGCAGGACTGTGAAATAAATAAATCCCCTCCTGCAGCTCTGATTTGTGGCACGTCCAGAGGATTTAGGCATCGACTCTGCTCAAGTGCCTTTAAGCAAAACACTGAAACCTTCAATTTAAGGGGTGACTGCTGCAGCTGATCCGGATCTCTGAGCTTTATGAAAGACAGAACATTTTTTTCGTAGCCAGCATTGTCACTGACACAACACACACTCCTACCCCTCTTCCTTCACTTCCCTTTCACCAGAGCCATGCGTCATGAACTACTTGAGGTCTTTACGTGTATGAAAGTTGAACTCAAAAGAAACGGCTGATGAAGCAGCTTTTCAAAGAGCCTCAGAAAAAAAAAAAGAGTAAATGCTAGGTTAGTGCTGGTAATGTGGGTGAGATTTCAACATATATATAAAAAGATATAGTGCTCCTCAAAGTGGATCTGAGGAACTTTCACCTGTACTTGTTGCTACTGTAATCCCTCTTTAATAAAAGAGACATATTTTCTTTGATTTGCAAAGTATCTGTAAAAAAGAATTCTTGGTCGATTTTTAGTTTCGAATGATTTCATATCATTTCATTTGGGTCTAACTTGAGAGGAAATGGGAAAGTTAACTATGGTCGAAAGGGAACCTTTGTTTGGATCAGGGTTGGAGTCAGTGTGTATGTGCAGGAGGGCCCGTGGGGGTGGGATGGGGAGTGAGGGAGGGGGGGCCTTCATCAGGGAGCAGGTGGTATCTGCACCCCCAGCAGATCGTACGCAAAGATGTTCCAGAAGATAGCGAAGAGGAGGAAGGTGATGAAGGAGAACACGATGACCCACCAGGAGCACTGTTTCTGCAGGCTCTCCTCGTAGCTGCGCAGAATCAGGAGCCCCATGCTGATACCGACCACGGCCCCCGACAGGTGTGCCATGAAGCTGGGCTGGGGCCCCGAGGAGGGCAGCGGCGGTGAGAAGCGGAGCCAGACTGCACGACCCACCTCCGAGCTCACTGTGGGGGATGGAGGAGAGACAGAATCAGCGTGGAGAAATCTTTTTAGAGTCTGCTCATGACTGGAGCTGTGCCTTCCACGACCAACAAGTATATGATCAGTTTCCATTTAAGTGTTTAAATCTAAATATAGGTGTACACAGGATGCAAGTACTGTACATTCTCCACTCGTCTACAACTTTTACTTGAGTTTATTTGCCTTTCCTGATAACTTACATGTTCTCATTTAAAGTCTTGTTTTTTTTTCCACAATCCTTGTAAGAAAGTCATTTGTATGACTCATTTTTCCAAGCATAAAGAACAGGGCCTAGTATGCCAGTTCCTAAAGATGAGCTATAAAGTGTATTGTAGTAGAGTGTTTTATCAAAGTCGGCTCCTGCAGGCAAAGAAAGGTCGCAGGAGGATTTAAATGGATCTTTATTCTAAAAATTGCTTCCAAATGTTACGTGCCATTGTTTGTTGCTGCTCTTCTAAAGCTGACTAAACACAAATGTTAATTCAGTCTTCACAAGTATCTCACGCTAACAATGTGTCACGTTTTATTTTGAAATGCCGTATTCCCTGTTTGTAAAACACTGAGGAGAAATATCACATCCCAGCAGAGACTCGCTGCTCTCTCAGTTCGGGGGCGGCAGGCTCGGGACAGATGGAGGGAACATATTGCTCACTAATGAAAGTCACAGTGTATCGGCCCTCGTGTGGAGAAAAAAGGACAAGTAGTATGACTCAAAAGATTTGAAAACAAAGCGTCGTGTCCAATCACGGAGCCTCTCGCTCGGAGCATTTAACAGAGATGGCTTGAGTAGCAAGTCTGTTGACCATCTTTAAGAGGTTTTTAAACCCCCGCTTAGATGATTAACACTGTGGTTGACTGCGAACAGGTCGGACATTAAATATGCTGAAGATGAAAAGTTGTACACACTCCCTCTTTAATGACTGAGCTATAAATTCAACATAAACAGCAACAGTAGGAAAGTGCAGGGCTTTTTTTTAAAAATCTGGGCAACTTACTGCAAACCAGCGCCAGGATCATGCGGAGCAGCTTGTACGGACAACGCATCCCGGCCCAGTTCTGCAACACAGAGCCAAAGTGTCTCGTCAGCACAAACAATCACGACACAAACAAATCATGATAAACACGAGTATTTTACGAGTCTGGGAAGAAACGCCTTCGCTTTCCTTCTCTGGACTTATTTAGACCTGGAAGAAGGGCAATCCATATCCTTGTAAGAGAGGAGACAGCACTTACACCACACACATTTGCGATTATACACCTGGCTGCTCTTCACTTACTGGTTCCAACCCAGTGGCACTCTATTAATTAGGGCTAAGATAATTTAACAGAAGGGGAAAATGGGCCAATAAATAGCCCCTTTGATTCTCCTGGGGGAGAAAAGAACAATGGTGTCCTGACTTGAATAACACATTTACTCTCCAGGATGAAAAACTGTGCCAATCACGTCCCTCCTTTAAGTTTCTGGCTGTGAGAATATGACTCAGGGCCAGTGTTTTCTCATCTTCTGTCACAGCAGTGAGGTGAATCTCATACAAAATTAAAAGGGTAAGGGTAAAGTATAAATAAAAACCTGGCGTGACCATACATCGGAGTGCTTGTAATGTCACAACATTTCTACAAATAAATGATTAATATGGATATAATATAGGATGGATAGGTGAGGTCAAGTGCAAAGGAGGTCGGAGGTGGGTGTTCTCTGACGTGACTCCACTCTCACAATCTTTAACCAAAGAAATAGAGAATTACTGAAGGAATGTGTTGTGTGTGTAAGGATAAGGATGTGAGGATAATTCAAAGACTCATTTTTATTTAAAAACATCAAGAACTATATAAAAAAAGCTATATCAAAAGTTGAATTTGTGCGCTACATGTTTCCAAGATGTATTCTGACAGTTTATCTGGAGCTGCATAACTTCTAGGGAGTCACGTTCGCAGCCTCGCTTGAAACTTCACTGAACCTGAAAATGTCTGTTGAGTGAAACAGATAATGACGCTTGATGGCAGATGGCCGGGAATTTACTGGGTCGAGACTGGACAAGGTTTTTTTTCAAGATTTCTTACAGAAACTCAAAATAGGAAGAATTTTTTTTTTTTGAAAAAACTCATCGGAGCAGAACTAAGACGTGCCCTGAAGGATTTCCCAACAACAAAGAGGCATCAGGCGTAACAGTCTACAAATGAACTGTGTGTTAGCTGATACAAACACACAGTTACAGTTACAGAGTCTTTGTTTTGGGCCTCGTCAGCGCACTTTGATTTCTATCCCTGCTGGCATCTTCAGTGTCCACAGTGAGCAGCAACATTAGTTAAAGTCACTCGTCAGATGCAACGCTGCCTCGAGAGTGCGGAAGGCATTTCACATGTAAACCTTGTGACAGAGACGCACGCTAATAAAAGCTCTCAAGCAGCACCGAGGGAATTCGCTGCTTGTTTTTCTTTTTCCAGGGGACAGAATCGTCTTAATAATTAATACAGTGTCTGAAAAAGCAGCTCGCCGGATTCATCAATACAAATGACAACAGCAGTGGAAAAAATGGTTTAGCTATATGAGATACTGGAGGAAGTCTTTAGGGTACCGTTACAGCGAGAGCTGCTCCAAAGAGGTCACATTTAATATTCAGTGGCGCTTTTCCAAAAACTGCTGGGCAATAAATCAAAGTTATGCTACTGTAGCAGGGAAAACCTCCAACTCTTGCAGAAAAAGAAAAAAATATGAACAACAGAGAGGCGCAGGATGTTGGGAGTGTGTCTCTGTCTCACTCCATGTGGACAATTCTGACATTTCACATCTTTTGAAAACCGCTTTCAGACTTAACAATGGAGGCAATGATGTTGGCAGTTACCATGACGACGTTGGCCAGATGCGCCGAACACAGAGCATAGACCCCCCCAGAGCCGCCCACCACCGGAGCGCGCATGTCGGTGATGGACACTGTCAGCGAGCCTGCAGAGACACACACAGGGAGAGAGAGAGAGAGGGAGAGAGATAAATTAGGAGTGGGGACGTAAGAGAGGGAGAGCACGCATTGCAGGGAAACGAGAGAGAGTGTGTGTATGTGTATGTGTGTGTTTTGTTAGGAAGAGGGAGAGGGAGAGAGCAAAGGACAGCATTTTAGAGCAGAGGGGGAAAAACAAAGGCAGAGTCAGATTACTCATCACGCAGCAGTGTGAGTCACCTTCCTCGGAGCTCTTTTCAAATGTCTCTGAGTAAAAACTCACCCTCTGTTCACAGACACTGCGCTACATCATCTGACCTTCACATGCCCTTTTATTGTACATTAAGACACACACTCAAACACACACATGTTCTGTGTATTACGTTGGCTTTTTCTGTTTGTAGGCAGTCTGATAAGACTGCAGGTGAATTTTATGAAAATGGCAAAAGAACTGAAAAAGGAAGATTTGCTAACTGGATTTTCCATCAATTAAAAAATGATCTCTGATCAAAGTAAGGCCAGGAGAAGTTTTTGTGCTCTAAAGATGTTATATTCATGAGGCAAAACATAATCTGGGATATGCAGATATGGACAGAAGCCAAATGTGCTGCCATAAAGTCATAATATGAAAAGAACAGTGGTGTTTGTGGCAGTAACAAAGCCGTGATTGATACTGTTATGAACGATGAATCATTTTCAAGCAGTTACTCGATGAAGTCTTACAGGCCCTGCACACAGGTGTTTTCAATTACTCTGAAGACGGGTGGAGCTGGACTTTTAAATTATGTGATGTCACCAAACTCTACGGACTAATGACAATAATAACGATGTAAGCTGTCCCGCCCTGACAGGTGCAACAAAACCACGACGACAGACTGAGCGAGCCGTCAGTCAAGCGCGGTGTGATCACGCCCACGCAGTCTTGAGAAGAGGTCTAATCAGGTAAAGTGAAAACACCTGCGTGGGTGGACGATGGCTGTGAAACGGGTATTTAAACATCAGGCTGGCAGAAAGATCGAGGAAAACAAGAACTAAGTCTTAAATTTCTGGGGAAACATTTTTATTGGCAGTAATATTTCAGTTTGACTGACGTACGATTTCCTGTTAGTAAAAAATGGTACGCTAGAGTTATCATATCAGGTATGTGGTATAATGACACAGTCCTAATACACAATGTGCCTTGTGGCTACATTACATTATGGTCCACAATGCTACTGATATTGATTCCTAATTAAGCTTCCATTAATAGCTTCTGAGGCTATACTCTGGTATAAACATATTCCTCTTGATTCTTCAGCTTTCTGTCATCAATATCCATTAAAAAAAAACATCAGATGTAGATTATCACCTGCCTCTCTTGTTTTGGCAGTGTCTTAAACTGTCGTCTTATTGGAGCTCACTTTCCAAACACTTTCAGATGTTTTCAAAATGTTTTAGCCAGATCTGATGATAGCCATTTTTTTTGCACAGTTGGAGAGAACAACAATAATCTCACTGGAACTCCTCTCAAAGTAACAAAGTTTATCACTTTGGTAGCACAAAGACTGAATGGAAACCATTTATCAAGTACATTAGAGCTGTTAGGCTGTTTGTGTTCTTTCCTCTCCAAAAACAGACATTCACTGATGACGTGTTAAAGTGGGTAAAATGGCTGAATACAGAGTAAGATAACTCAATTCAAAAGTAAATCTGCAGTTGACACAGGGGGTTATTTCAAAGACATTAAGGGGCCTAAACAATTTGAGGATATTGTGTTTTGAAAAATTTAGTTGTTTGTTGCATTGTGTTTGGTAAAAATATTCTGAAAAGATAGTTGAAATCTTGTACATTTTCTATTTTGTAAATAGTTTTTTTTTGAAAGGATGACAATATTATTTTACCTCTTCTCTTGCCAGCTGGGATCGGCTCCAGCCACCTATGACTCCAGATAAGTATAAGCAGTTATTGAAAATGGGATAGGATGGGGCTATTGCGATTTTATAGTATATCATTTTATATAGTTTTATATTATATACAATGAACTATAGGTCCGGTGACTGCATGTTGAGTGTGTATGGCTTTTTTAAATGAGAATAACAACAATATGCCAAACAAAAGGTGCATACAGGATGCTGCCATCAGCTGCTGTATAAAGATATAATCCTGTCTGCAGTACAGTGCACCTGAGGCTGCATTAAGGGTCGCAGTGACGCTATAAAGTCGGACTGAATTCCAAGCAGCAGAAATCACAGCGGCAGTCGGTGGCGAGGACAGCATCAGACACTGTTAATTATGCAAATGAGCTGATAAGGGAAGCGGAGAGGGCTGATAAAACAAAACAGCCTCTTTTTAATCACAGCCGGGGTTTGCTGTAGTTGTGATCTCAGATCTATAATGCATGTTGTAACATTCATATTCTCTGTGCGTGTGTGTGTGTGTGTTGTAGGACCACACGGAGTAAACATCGTATTAAAGAACGCCTTGTCAGCTCATGGTGGCAGTGATGATCATAGAAAGACAGATGGTAATCAGAGCGCGCTCCTGAGTCATTCATCTATCCTCGCTCCGACACCTATGGGCTATTTTATGTGGATTTATGGGGCATATGAAGGTTGGCACTTCAGCTAAAGATTTGAGAAGATTCACAGTGTCCCATTTTTCGTAGTTGCACAAAATTGCAATTACACAGTGTAGCATACAGTATGTGGTCTCTGATCTCTTCAAAGTAAAGGAGAAATTGAATTGGAGCAACTTCAGCAGCATCAACATCTGAGTTTCTCTTTTAGTCTTTCCCGGAGCTTCACAACTTTTTTGCACTTCATTTGTGACTTCAGTGCTGCGGAGCTGTAGAAATGTTAATGAAATATTGATAGAATCTCATGACAGATATCTGCCATCTCGTTGAGGTTTGGCAAAATTGTGATGGTGTTTTTTTCTTTTTGGGCATTTTTTGCTTTATTTACATAGTGACAGCTGGAAAGAGAGGAAAGGCAGGAGAGAGATAGAGAGAGAGAGAGAGAAAAGAAGGGATGACATGCAGCAAAAGGCCGCTGTGCTAAGGATGTGGTGAGCTATCGCGGCGGCCTAAATTTAGCCTTTTACTGCTCGTAAAAAGATTCAGTATAATGAAGTGATACAATTTTATTGTTTTATTTTATTGCTTTTAAAAAAAAGGAGATATGAATATTAACAATCTTTTTCTCTCTATTTTTTGCTCACTAATACATCCAGCAGCACAAGGAGCAACATTAGCATTCATTTGGAGCTGCATTTTTGGGCTCCTGGCAAATGTAAGTCCAATATTTACTCTCCCTTCAGCTCCTTTTTTCCCCTCCACATACTCCTGAGGGAAATATCTGGCTGTTTCACTGCTAAACACGCCACTATCTTCACCAGCTAGTTGCTAACTTTAGTGTCATTTGTTAAGCTACCTTTTGGGGTGTGTTTTTTAGAAAACAGCTGATCGTGAGCCGTGTAATAAGTTAGAGCTTCTTATAGCTAAAGGGAACTGCAGACTCGAGGGATATCCTTTGTGGGTTCATCACTACCAACGACTCAACGAGCCCCTTCATACTGCGCACAGCCACTTAATCCAATGTTAATATGAAAATGTAGATTAGAGCAGCTTTAAGAGTAGTGAAGCTAACACCAGCCCAGGGATGTGACACCACCATCTGCGGGTGAAGAAGAGAAGACAACCTGAGACCTCCGGCTCAGAGGAAGAGACGCGTTCCACAGGGAGGAAACAAACTGCTCTCTCCTCCTGTTCGCTCTGCTTTGGTGAGAGGCTCCCAACTACAGTATGAATATTAAACAGGCCTGTCATGTGGGTTCTCCTGCTTAGGGGGATTTAAGATTTAGGATTCTCGCACTCAGCAGGAGCTGAGACGTGAGGTGTACGATTATTTCAGCGCCAAGTTGACACATTCCATCTCACGGACAGATTATTTATTGTCGCCATCCGGAAGTCATCATCAGCATCCTCAAATCTTTTTGTGAGCTTGCAACATCTACATGTGCACCGCAGTGTAGGGAGGAAAAAATACTTTGCATAGAGTAAGAGTCAGCTACACGCTGAGAGCTATACTATGTCTACCGCAGTATAATCCCTAATGCAGCTCAGACAGCTGAGGCGCTGTCAAACCATACTTGCCACACCATTACTGTTACTCCAGGCTACCCTATAGCTATGGGTCAACTTTGTACTTCTCAGTCTCTCTGGGACAAGGTGCAGACAAGGTAAGCTGATCCAAGGCCATGGCTTGACAGAGCCTGGGGCTGTGCCTCTCTGTAGCCACTCCAGTGAATGCTGTGCCTGAGCACAGTACATGTTGCAATAAAAAAAAAAATCCTCTAATCCTCTGAAAATATGCCTCTGCACAAACACTTACAAACCTGACGCTTTTCACTGTGTGCTTTCTAGAGTGTGTGGTAGGTATCGACTGTTACTGGCTGACTATATATACATATACTGTACATGTGGCTTAGTGAATAGATGTTTAAAATACATCTGATTAGATGTTAAGCAGCTAAAATTGGACATCTTGGGGTTTAGGGGTGAAATATTGATCATTTTAGTCAATAATTTATATCATAAATGAAGCATTCATGTATGCATAGATTTCTCTGGCGCATGTCTCTTATTTAAATAACTTTGAATGTGTTATGTTTTTTCTGCTTGGCGTAAATTTGGGTTATATATAGCCAGAAGTTTCAAAAGTTAAACATGCATTAATGCACAATTAGCAGTCGACTATTAATGCATCTAACTGATAAAGTAGCAACCTCTGTGTGTCTCTCCCCACATTCCTGTCGCTCTTCAAGCTGTCTCTGTCAAATAAAGCTCAAAAAGGCAGCTGCACTGAGTTTGATTTTTTTTTTTTCACACGTTCAAATTATATTAACAGTGTGGCCTCTTTCATTGACAGGTGTTGTGGAGAAGTTGCTGAAGTCAAAGGTCAACGGTGAGGTCAGGAGGGAAGAAAGTGTTCAGGAGCCTCTGATGTCTTATGCTGTATTATTTATTGAAGCTTGGCCAAGGAGAATTAGAGACACTCTCAAACCACATCAGAAGTGCCTGAGTTGGTCTCACATTCTGCCAAACTCATGCTGGTGGTCAGACTTTAAACCTCTACAGATAACACCACAAATACTATACGCCCAGAATTAGTCAAAGAGAATGTCTTTACCCACTTTAGTGTTACTGTCAGCACATTCCAGGCTGGAGACACTGCTGTCTGTTTATGTTAAAGCAACGGCAACGTCTATTATGTCAACATAAGGTCTCTTTGACCTTGGCCACCACAATGTGGCTACTACAGCTACAGCTGCAGAGGACCTCAAGGCCCATACGTGACCCTGTGTAACCTAATGATAGAAAATTCCATAACAACAGGTAGGTACAGTTACACATGGCTCGGATCATCAACGGACTTCAGCCCACCTGAAGTCTGTTAATTGATGATACTGTCATTGTAACTGATACAGAAAGACATTAGCATTCATTTGGAGATGTGCTTCAGTCATTCACACTTTTTTTTGTTTAGATCTGTTTTCATCAACTCCTGAGGGAAATATTTGGCTCTTTAGCTGCTAAATGCTCCACTATGTTCATCAGTTAACTCTGTCCCTCAGTCTGTGTTTTGGTGCTGGACAGGTGGTGTACAGTGGGTTTTTATCAGAGCTTTTTTGCTTTGCCTTCTGTGTCTGTAAACAACGCTGATGAAAGCAGTGAGCTGGGCTGGAAAACCAAAACAGTGAAATGAAAATGAGATGACAGATGATATAAAGCTCTGGAGAGCTGAGGGGAATTGCAGAGTCAGGTGGTAATCCTCTGCTGGTTTGTCACTACAAGCGACCCCTTACACATTATACAGTCATCTGACCGGTCGTTAATATGAAAATATTGATTGGAGTGGCTTTAAAGCGCAGATGCGACAGTGAAAACATGCCCAGCTCTCAGAACCTTTAGCCAGGAGTTAGACAGAAGCCATGATGGAAGACCGCACACATTTATTTTGTCGTGTTTCACGACCAGAGACCAGAAATTTGTACGATTATTTTGAGTGTCATAGAAAGGTTAAATATTTAAATATAAAACCAGTTCTTTGGTTCAATTCACGTGGCAGCATCAGTGCAGAAAAGCTCTACCCGTTGATACTGTGGGATTGTTAGCTTTTAGGTTTGGGTTGCTCTATTTGTGCACGCTTGCCTCAGACAGATCTATCCTGTATGCATTAAATCTTGTGGTCCTGCACAGAGATGTGCTGCAGTCAGCACTCCTGGAGTCACAGGGCTGCCTGTGTTGGCTAATAAAGTGGGGAAATGCCTGATCAGATTTATTTACTAAGCACAAATAAGAAGAGAGGGGCACTGATGGAAAGAGTGGAAGGGCGAGTGCACGAGAAGCGGTGATACAGCAGACACTAAGAGTGCAATCATGCAATTAGAACAACAGGCTCTGTCTTTCTTTTTTTCTTTTAAATACTCTGCTGCCAAATTACAAGTAACAGATTAACAGAGACAAGCAACAGACAAACGTGAACATCAGGTCACTACATAAATATCAGATGTAAATATAACAACAAACATTGGGGGATTTTAGTTGAGGGAACATAGAGACACAGTTGTAGACACAGTGATGGAGTTATTTGCAGCCACCTCAGTGTGGATACACTACAATTATGTTGTTTAACATCTGTGTAATGTACACATAACATCATAATTAAGTTATGCTAAGGATCTGAAAATTGAGGATTGGATAGATAAGGATAAAGACATTTGTTTCAGTGGGACATTTTTGTAGTAGCAGAAGAAACTATGTAAATGCGACACAGTTGGAAATTACCTCAAACATTTCTGATTCTTTATCAACGTATAAACCAATACCAGCATATCTGCATAAGGTCAATATTGGCTGTATATTGACAAAGCCACCAATTACAGAGCAAGGTGACACAAAGATGTTCCATTCACACTGAATTGAGAGACACAAGAAGGAAATCTTCACCAGCGAGAAAACAGAAACAGCAAAAGTTTAGATTTTTTTTACTTCAACACAGGGATGTTGGAAGTCAGTCAGAGTCAGGCATCATTGCTTCATTGCAGACAGCAAACATGAACACCAGCACAGTGTGTATAAATTCAGCCGCAGCAAGGCACAAGCAGGAACACTGAACTAATGCATTAAAAAAACCTACTGATCTACTGAAGCTCATTTAATCAGCGATGTACCAGATCATATGAGGCACCTGTCACTGTAACAGCTGTAAATAAAGAACCAAAGCTGGGAGAGTACATTACTTTTAAACCCTAAAAAAAAAAAAAAATCAGACCAAGCTCTAATTACTTGATATATTTCATTACTTAGCTCTATAACCAAATCACACATCCTGTTGTACTAATGGCCTTTATATGTCACTGTACATGACAGTAATTGAAGTTATCTTATGTACTCTAGCTGCAGATGGCTGAGTTGAACTCTCTGGATCTGTCTGACCATGAGCCATGATGTCTTTGGTCACTTTGACTCATTGGCACACTCTAAACTCCCTGAAACATCTCAATATTGTCATGTGTGATAGATCCAACCTGTCTTGTCTCAATCTGGGTTGGAAAAGGGGTTGTTATATCATCATATTATTATCATGTTATTGATATAATATATAAAACAGTCAAACCTCTACCACAAATATTAGTGCACTAAATCCCACACTTGCCTTATGCAACATGAAAGGAGAGTATTATTTGATTTTGGAGGGCAACTTTCTTCAGTTTTGGTTACATGATTCGACACAGTTCTGCAAGTGATAAGTAAGTAAATAAGTAAATGTCAGAGTGACTCTGCAGGCAGACCATCTGTCACATGGTCTTTTGTCTAATTTACAGTCTATTTGAAAAGCTCGTAGCTTCAAATGTCATTTAATAGCGTCAATTTCAAAGCCTCATTTCAACTATAATAGTGCTGTCAGACTCTGGGAGCTCTATTAAAGATATTTTCCCACCTGTGAAGAAGATGGACTCCTCTGTGTCATCTACACAGAAAGACATAAGGGAAATATCATCTCTGTCGCTGATGCTTCCCTTAAAGTGGAGCAGCATGACTCGCAATCAGTCCTCATCCAATCTAACATCTTCATCCATCTCTTCGTGCCCTGGTAGTGCGTGGGCGGGAAGGAAGAAACCCCTCAGATGATGTGAAGGGAAAGACGGAGGCTGCAAAGTTTTACTCATCTCCGGTGTCAAGCATCCAAACTGTCAGCATCCTCAAAGTGACAAAACGCCGCTCACCTGCGCTCCTGCACTGCAGTCAAAGCAGATCATTAGATGAACAACCTCCATGAGGAAACAAAAACCAGAGTCAAAAAACAAGACATATATATATATATATATATATATATATATATATATATACTACCAGAAAAAAAAACCAAAAAAACGTCAATGCCAAGCTTCAGCCTGGAGGAACGGATACAATTCTATAATTCATCAAATTCACTGTGTGCCACTGTAAACACACCTTGCCCTTGGTTTCCTTAGAGATTGATTCTGTTTATTCTAACAGTCTTCTGCCCTGTCCACATTTGCCACATGAGGAAAAATATGATAATATTTATACTCCCCCAGAGTAAGGGGCATCAGCAAAAATCAATAGTCTCCACAAGTCACCTCCTCAGAGGTGCAGAGAGGAGTCTGCTCAGCTCAGCACCAAGCGTTAGTGGAAAAAGTATAATCATATCTGATCTGGGAGAGTGTGTGTGTGTGGGCATATGAGCACGCCTATAACCAAAAAGGCGAAGAGATCAAATTTACAGATTAGCGAGTGTATAGTACGTTCAAATGCGCCTAATGCTCCTGAAGTTGTTTGTGCCATAAGAAGCTACGCTAAAAAATAAATAAATAAAAATTCTTGTCACGACTGAAGTGGTTATCACTCCTGACAGCTCTTCAGCTAACAAGAACAATGGCTGACCTTGGCTGGAAATTACAGAAATTTCTCAATGAAAAAGAGCATGAAATCACTTCCTGTGCTCAAGGTTATAAAGCCAAAGTGATTGGTACAGCGAGGGCGATGTGCTTCTTCTTCTTCTTCAGAGGAGGACCTTGAAACTAACCATCAACGTAAACACTACATAAACTAAGCAGAGAAATTGCCTCCTCTCAAACTCCAACAGAGTGCCTGACAAATATTGCTGTCCTGGATTAGCTTCACGCAGCAGATGCAAATAGATAGCCATAAACATGGTGGGCTCGCTCCACACAAATGGGCTACCTTCAATTAGGTGGCATTACAGAAGAAATATTCATCATCTTTGGTGTCGTCATCAGTGAGGCTGCAGGGGGTGGTTGTAAAGGAAGTGAGCTCGGTGTCACCTAGGAAGAGTTGACTGTGGGGTGGGATGGGGGGGTTGGGAATTACCATAATCACGCTGGTAGCCTCTGCAACGCACCAAGGTCACCCTGCCTCCTCACTTCAGCTCAGCACCAGGGGAGTAGATCAGAAACACAGGACCAGACTTTTCAGTGCAACACAAATCACAGTTTGTCTGCAGCTGAAGACGGTTAAAAAAGACAGAAATCTGACCTTGTATACTGACAATCTTGCACGGTCACAGCCACACACTCCACCAGCAGGCCTTCAAAGTAAGAGCAAGCAAGAAATAATTGATATTCAGCTGGCAATAGGAACACAAAGATGACGCCACAGCTCTCACAGTCCTAAAAAACGACTCCCCTCTCCTCTCCTCTCCGCTCAAACCTTCCCATATTCACCCCGAGCCAATCGAATCGGCACGTTGTTAAATCTCTCTACTACACCAGTGCTTGACGTGAGCCAGAGCCAAAGTGGGAGAGTCAGAGACCGAGTCACACCCCTCTGGCACTGAGAATTATTTATCCAGCCCTGTGTTCTCTGATGCTTTTTTATCTCTATCTCTCCCTCATTAACTCAGTTTGGTTGCTGATGCAGAGTGTGAAGCTGTGGCACTTTATCTGACTCAACTTTACGACAGGAAAACTCCCAATTTCCCTGGAAAAAAAACTGAAGGCAAACTTTTCAAGTGAAGGTGTTTTTTAAAAGCTGTTGGACGACACAAGGAGTTTAACAAAAGACCTTAACTCAACATCCACTTACAAGCTTTCTCTGAGCTTTAATTTAGTGGCATCTAAATGTGTGGGTGCTAACTGCAACCACCTTGCCTCACCCTCTCCTTCCTAGTGTGAAAGACAAAATATGGCGGGTGCAAAAACACTTGAAATGTGCAAAAAGTCCCCTCTAGAGCCTCAACATGGTGGTCTCTGTGGAAGAGGACCAAGCAGTTTCCACTTGAAACTGGCTGCAGAACTAGTCAGTCTCCATAAGTCCCCATGTTAAAACATCCAACTTCATAGCAGAAATAAACACGTTTACAGCCTGGTACAAAAAACTGTTTTGGTCTTGATAGCTAATTACCTTGTTCATGATAACTTTACTGAGGATGAATTTATATTTAACTCACCTGTTCAAATTATATTAAGGCTAGGGTTAGGGTTAGGTTAGGTAAGTTATACAAAATTAACAGTGTGGCCGCTTTGATTGAAAAGGCGGGTGCTGTTACAGCTTGTTGGAGCACCCAGGCTTTACACTGACTAAATGGAGCCTCCTAAATCTTACACATCTGACCTTTAAGAGGAGGAAATCTTTGACTGAGAAAGACAATGAGTTACATTTCCACACTCCACTCATGATATATTTTCAGTTGAGTGTAATTAAAACTTTTGAAACAATTTAAACGTATTTTAAACCATAACTCCTATATTCTGCTTTTGAGAGACAGTGAAATCCACAAATAGCAGTGAATAAAACCTATATCAGTTACTAAAGCTCTATTTTTATTTTTTAATAACTCACTTCAAGTTATTGATTTAAATCTTGTACATTTAATCAAAAGCTGGCACGTCAGAGTTTTGAGGTTCCCATGGAAGAGAATAACTTGCAGCTTGTGTGTCTCAACCAAACATCAAACATCAGCAAAATGGCTGATGGACAAAGCCTTGGCCACGCACCAAGGCTCTCTAATAACTGGCAGCAGATATAATCATATTTACTCTGCCTAAATATGTGCAGTGCACTTTTAAAAAGCTTAAATCAGTTACACAACAGCAACGTGGTAGTGTAACACAGGCAAAAATAAGCCTGAAGACCTCCAGTCATTTAGAGACTGAATAGGCTTTTATTAGCGTGAGATGCAGAAACAATCATCAGGCTAAATTAGGAGCGACAATACAGAGAGTCTGAAGGCCACAGCAGAAAGCTGACACCGCCACTATGTCCTCCCTGATATCAGAACAACATTAATCAACTGCTGAGGGATTAAACATTACATGTAACGTGGCATGCTGCTTTTTAAGTAATGACAACATCAACCGGCTTGCAACAATGAGGTTATACTGACATGCAGCCATTTATCACGTTTCCATTACAATTTCCCAGCAGGCCACAAACGACATCAGGCCACATGTCTCCTCTTCATCTTTACCGAGGACACCAACAAGCAGAGTGAGTCTGTTTGTTACAGTAAATAGTTAATATTCTGTTTAGAGGCTCCTGGACGCAAGGAAGGAGAAACTCTCACTGCATAATTCAAAACATAGGCTCCTCCATAGGTTGTCGAGCCAGTCCACCTGCTCTTAAGGTGCTCAGTGACAGGGTGAAACCTCTCAAGGTTTACAGTTCAGTAACTCAGGTGCATGCATAGGAATATTTTTGACTTTTATTTATCCAGGGACAGTGGTAGAAGAAGTACTCAAAAAAAAAAAAAAATTACAAAATATACCAGACAGTATATTCTCTGTTTCAGTTTTTGCAGCTTTTCAAATGAGAAGATCTGCTGCTGGTCTTTACCAGTTCACTGTAGACTGCTTTTGGACATTTGGTTGAGTAAAATAAAATGTGGACTATGAGAAGGTCAAATGGATATTTTTTCACTCACTGTATTTGGACATTTAAACCTTTATACGATAGTGACAGCTGAAAAGTGATGGGAAAGTGGGGAAGACGTGCAGAAAAGGGCCACAGGTCGGACCCCGGGCTGCTGCAGCAAGGCCTGAGCCTTTGGACATGGTTGAGCTACCAGCATGCATTTAATAGACATAAACAATGAATCACAAGAATAATTGTCAAACTGTTAAACTCGTAATGAAAATAATCATTAGTTACTGCCCTAATTATCTAAGTAAATTTAAAGTATTGAAAGTTCTCATGCATAATATTAAGCATAATAACCCCTGTTAGTTTTAAATTACTATATTATTTGGTCATTTTTATTATATTATGTAAGTGTTATGTAAGCAAAGTTTTAATGGTGTAGTTTGTTGAGGTGGAGCAAAGTTTAACGGCTTCATATACTGCTGGTTTATGTCATCTATAATAGCATTTTATAAACTGATGCTTTGTATGTAAAACTTCAATCTGAAAAGAAAGTAACAATAGCTGTTAAATAAATACAGTGAAGCAAAAAGTACAAGTGTTTCTTTCTGATAGAATAAAGCAGCATAAATGTGGAAATACTGAATAAATCAGAATTGTGCTTAAACACAGTAAATGTACTTCTAAGTCGATACAGCTTCTGAAGAATAAGCAGACATGCAGCGAGGGGTGAGATGAGGTATCTGTCCTCAGGAGTTTGTATTATTTTACGGCATTATCATTCTTATCTTCTACTTGCTGTCTGTTTTGTGTGTTTGCATATGTATTTTATTACATATTTATTGTGTTTTTTACTGCACTGTGCATGTATTTGTTTTTCTAAAAGCCCGTCTGGGGACGAGCTTTGCAAATTAAATGCTTTGATTTGTAGCATTATTCAGCTCAGTGAATATTCTATGCGTGTGTCGGTGTCCCTATTAAAATAAACAAAATAGATAAGTAAACAAAACACAAATACAATTAAGATATATTTTTTTTAAAAGATGATTTTTCCGGCTCAGCAAACTGAAAAGAGAGTTGGATGACATGCAACAGCCAATATGCAGGACACATGACTCACACCAACACTTGCTTTCTTTAAATAAGGGCTGAACGCATGCTTCTTTCATGCTCGTTTACAACCTTCCTCCTTTACAACCAAACATGAAGCCAGCAACAGATTCTGTTTCCGCCAGAATTTGCTGATACGTCAGCAAAAATCAGATGATTCACAGTGAAAGCTTTACCCCAGGTCTTTGTTTTGTCATATTGAAGATTTGCAGAATCGACTTTGACAGGCAGAAAACAGCGGGGGAAAAAAATAGTATGTCAACAATAAAACCTCATCAGCACACTGGTTGTGAGTTGAGTGGGACATTGTGAGACAGCTTGCTGAAAGGCGGCTAGAAGATTTGGACTGTGTCGAATGTAAGATGTTAGTGGAGGTAGACACCCCGAGGCTCACACAGTGCTATGAGAAAAAAAGACATGGTGTTCTAGCTGTTCTGGCTGGACCAGTTGGTGTCCTAAAGCACACGATGAAACCAAAAGAGTTATTGGCCCGAGGGAAGGAGACCCGAAAGAGAAAGAAAAAAAGACTGTGGATGGGAAAAAAAAGAGGAATGCCCACTTCTTTTCCTGGGCTGAAATGTTGAACATGACTCAACGTTTTACATTTGTCAACATATAAAATTCCGATTTAGTTCTTATTCAGATGACATTCAAGAGAGGCGCTTTGGCTCCTGTTAGTGCTGCAGAGTCATGACAGATTACTGAGTGGATTCAAAGTGAGCAAGGACAAGGACCGGGGTCTGAATAGCACTGTCAGAAAATAATTATAGAACTGTTCCTTTTGTCAGCAAACATTTGAGGACAAAATGTGCAATGTCATACTTTTCAAAGGGTGCACTACAATGCAGGACCAGTGCAAAAAAAACAGACCATTACCAAGGTATACTGCTATGTATAAAACACCTGTGACCCGTCCAGATTAAAACCTTGTACTTTGTGAATCTAATTCATCTATTTATCTATCAAAATAATGACGGCAGAGTTGTGCGCTCATGCACGTGTATCTGTGAGAACAGTATATACTTTTGCATTATTTGAGGCAACCTCAAAAAAAAAAAAATCTTTCTTTTGCTGTTGAAAGTAAGCCCTGTGGTGCAGAAATTCTTGCACACACATACAGGCACAATACCTGCAGCGCATTGCTCAGGTAAAAAACGCACACACCGAGTGGAGCTATATAACCTGAAAGCTGCGCCGCCGCACAAAAATAACAAGCAACATGCATGCAGGAGCTGATAGCAACAGCCGACATGATTGAACTCATGAGCTAGAATAAGACTGCATGAATATAAACATGAGACAGCCGTGGGCAACAAAACAGGGAAGGAGGAAAGAAACCTAAAGTGCCGGGCAATTTCTAACATCCACACACAGTTGTAAGTTTATGAAGAAAGACTGAGGGGAAACAGGCAAAATGAGATGCAGTGAAACAACATGTAGACATACACACACTCAGACACGCACATTAAAAGATCAGCAAGAAAGAATGGATGGCTGATGAGGTACATTAGCAAATAAATGGATGCTGTATTTCACATAATTATCTACCTGTCTGTCTGTGATATCTACATTTTCCTTCAATTGAAAAAACATTGTAACGTTGTGTAAACATAAAATCTCAGCCACAGAATATTTACATTGTAGTATCAGTTAAATCAACCACAGATAACAAAAAAAAACACGACTAAGGCCGCATTCAGATCCTGCATTTTTCCATTCATTTGAGTGGGGGTAGTGTGTTTTGGCTGAAGAGGTTAAGACAGCAGGAGTGTCCGCTAAAAAACCCAGATCCAACTTTTGTCTGGCTCGCAGTTTACATTGCAAAAGAGTAACGCATAGAATTTTGTGTCTGATGGTTTGAGAGTGAGCAAACACTGATCGAGAGACATAGGCCACAGCCATGTTAGAAAATTCATTCATTCTAAGGTAAACATGTTCAAAATTCATGGCAGGCAAGCCTTAGTCTCAGCCTTATAATGCTGGTGACCTTTTGACCCATTCGTTTGAATTCATTCATTCATTTGAGAGGTCGGGTTTTAAAACTTCAAATTGCACCTTGAAATGACGAACTTTCTATAAAAGCTAATTCATTATGTTGACTTACATTTCATCAGAAATCTCTCCATGCAACAGTGCCGTCCTCATCACCAGTGTGCTTCATTACACAGAGTCTGAGTGTCTTTTAAAAACCTCCTGCTGTGCCCAAAGCCCGGGTGAGCGGACTTGCCTCTTGTCATTAACCCTGGAAGTGTCATTAACCACCACCGACTCCTCCAAAACTCCGAAGCACACAGGATCACACACGCACGCACGCACACACACACACACACACACACACACACACACACACACACACACACGCACGCACGCACGCACACACACACACACACGCACACACACGCACACAGACACACACACACACACACAAGAGTCCAAGTTTACTTCCCAACCTGCTTTTTAATGGACTACTTTCACAACTTCTGGGCCAGCACAGCTCCATCAGCCAGAATCAGACAGTGAAATTATATATAAAAGCTGTTCATCATCAGCTCAGCTCTTCCTCACTGTTCAGGAGGAATTCAGCTTCCTCATTTGTCAGACTAAAGAGCTCAAAATCTACTCAAAGAAGTTTATACTACTTATATTGTATTGAAACATAAATGCTGTTTCATTCCAGACACTTACATGCAGCTTCAACTCAGACTACACCGATTCAATTTTTGATCGCTGCGACGTAACTCGAGCATAAAAAATTCTAATGAATGCGGTTCGACTCGAGGCTCCGGAGGTATAAATATCACCATCTCCTCACCGCTTTCTCCTCCTTTCTGATTCAGGCTGCAGCTTAAATCTCCAAACAGCATCTCAAACTGCACTTTGTCTAATCCCCCAGAGAGAAACCCTGCATTACTCTCCCACTTTTCCCCATTCTTGCTTGCTTGCTATCTCTCTCTGTCATCACTGCTAAAATAAATCAAAGCTCCAATAATTCATGAGTGTTACGAGGGAGCGGGCGCGAGTGTGTATAGAGGGTCCGACTTTTACAGAGCACGAGGAGTTGTAACAGCTTTACTCCATTTTGTTACTGTATGTGACGAGAGAGAGGACAGGACAAGAAAAATAAAGGATTTTTAGTCACTTAGAAAAGAAGGCATGAAAATACCGAAAATGAATGAATATAACTCAATATTAATTTGACTAGTGTTCTCCGCAGTGATCAAATAATAGTTAGCAAGAGATTTGCAAGATCCAAGATAGAAATTGTTCCCAGTGAAGATGAAAGGGAAAAGAGGTTTATGCCGCCATGTTAATATGACTTCTGAAAATACGCATTAACAGCTAAAAAAAACTGCAGTGAGGAACTACATCCAGCAATCAGTGTGGATTTAAAATTTCCAATCTGCAAACTGGCTTGGAGGAGGATGAAAGTTAATGAGGTATCTCGTCAACAAAGACTTGAGTGCTGCAGCCAGACCTCTGGGCGTAGTGAGTCACTCCTCTGTATTCGGCTTGGTGACTCGTATGTTGTTGTTGTTTTTTTTTTCTTCATTTTTTTCAAAAGGTTTGGGCCACGAGCCGGGTCAGATTAATCAAAACCATCAAACAGGCCTACTCATGGATGTCATGTGGAGGACAAGATGCTGACTAATTTTTTTTTATACAGCAATTTGTGTGATGAAAGGATGAAAGCGGCAACAAAACAAACATCATAGCACTTTTCTGAATAATAGACTGTACGAACTATAATGAAACAAACTAGGTCAGCGCAGATAGACCGGCAAAAATACACACAAAGGGCAGAACAGAGAGTAAACAGCATTCTCTGTGTCATTGTTCTAAAAAGGGAAAGTCCATATTACACTGCAGATTGTCTACAACCGTCTGAACATTTTGCTAACAATACCGAAAGTATGTGCTACATCACTCCATAGTTCATTTCATGGTCTTTTGGTGTTGCGGTACATTCACACAGCACACATACACACACTTTATAGCTAATAATGACACCATCTGTTACAAGTAATTTGACTAATTAACAAAATGATTAAAACAACATTATGTAACTTTTCTCCCATAAAATAACACATTTTAAATCATTTTAATGCACTGACGTGTAATCAGGTGAAGAGAAGTATGCTGCAAACCACAGGTGCTGTTAGGTAACCCTAGCTAATGTTAGCTGGGTTGAGTTTGTACCATAAGTGTTTTGGACCATCAGAAACAGGAGGCCCAGGGCGAGGGAGAATGCTTACAGGGGGCAATGTAACAGGGCTCATCAGCCTCTATGGACATAATGACAGAGGTGAAAAGCTCGAAGAGCACATTGTCAAAGGAAGCTAAAAACAGAAAAGGACACCCGAAACGAGCAAGAGGCCGCCAGACAAGAGTAAATCTGGGGCTGACTTTTAGCCTTTGATGAGAACTTGGTGAAATAAAAGGCTGAAAGACAGACGCTGAGCTGGGCTTCTTGCTGTTGGACTAGTAAGTAATATTAGCTGTCTGCTATGTCTTGTGTTATTGTGCTTGCTTGATGTTTGTCTGTTAGCAAAGTTGTTGCCTCACTCCTTTTCATAAGTAATCATAAGATATTCACACATGCAGCTGTCCATATTTACAATAGCGGGGGCGCTAAATCAAAGAAATATCGATGTCTATGAAATGTTGCTTTAACGCTGACATAAAACGTGCAATGAAATTAAAGAATAAAAGTTAAACAATATGAAGATAATTACAATTACCTCAAATGAAAGAAGTCAGCAGTTTCAGGCTAATTAAAGATGATTATTAATAATGTTTGTTTTGTAAATTGTTTGTTTATGTGAGGCATCGCGGTGCTATCATATTAAACATGGAAAAATGGTAATGAATGATGTCTTGAGTCTTTAAGAACCAGTGGTTTACATAATATTAATATATTAAAAGGCACTCACCGGCCAGCACTCCTGCCATGTAAAGCAGACTTATTCGTAAGATGCCATGGACCATCTCCAGAGGAACGCCAATCATCAGCTGCAGTAAAGCATTGAACCCCAGCTGCTCCAAACTGACGAGAGAGCACAGAAAGAGATTCAAATGACGGCACGTGATATTTGTTCCTCTTTACCGCTGTGCAACATCTGCAACAACCAAACAGATCTTAATTGAACCTGTCCTACAAAGAAATCAACACGTGGTGAGTGCAGCTCCATACCCAACGTGCATGAACATGTAGCTGAAGAAGCGCCACACTTGTGCGCGGTGGCCGGGATGGTAGACCAGGGGGCTCTTCATGAAGTCAGGCTGATAGGTCTGCAGCACCCACTTGTTCAGCATGATGCCATAGCACATGAACACGATAATCTGCAACAGACACAGAAATGACACCAAACTGTCAGTTTTTGACAGTTTTGACATACCCATCCACACACTCTCTACACACTGCTGGTGTAAAGCTGGAAATTGTGCAGAAAAGCATTGTGCTTCATGAAGGTCCTGTGATGTTTTCATGTCTTTCTGTACTCCTCAGCTGATGCTTATTAGACTTTTGGAGACAATGACTGCCTGCAGAAAAAAACAGCACATCTGGCTCAATTCCATTAATTTCTTTTCATAGAATAATGACTCATTGTCTCTGTGAATTAAAATGAATGTGAACTGTTATTATCACATCCTCATTGTCATTACAGACCATTCAGTGCCATTTGGAGGCATTATGAGAGCACTTGGCTTTCTTGTCTCAGAATTATGATGATTTCAGTGGAAAAGGTTGAAGTTCTGTTAAGAGGCTGTAGGTTATTTTTGCCGCTAAATCCCCGGCCATTCACCAGTGGTCTACAAGGGCGTTTGTGTTTTTTTCCAAATGTGTATAATAGGTCATTTAATGCCACTGTGGAAGCCGGGGTGCTCACTGACCTGGTTTCCAAGTTACTAAAACCAGTGTCTGAAAAAAAAAAAAAATCCCTGCACGCAGGCTCACTGAAGGTTTCAGCTTGGAGGAATGGCAATAAATGCACCCACTAAACCCCTGACTCTCAAATGGGTTACCAGCTCATATCGAGCTCACAGTAAAGCGTGATCAAAGGCAGAAAATCTTTTCAGTGGGTCTGAAGCCAACGACTGAGCCAACAGAACAGTCTTAAGTCGGTGCTGTGGGTTGGTAGCACATATCTACGAACAACACAGCAAATGTTTGAGGAATATTTTAATTTGTGGGAAGTCTAGTCTGAAGGAAGGTTATAATAGACAATGAGAAGCAGCAGCTGGGTATTACTGTAGAGATACAGAGAGAACAACAGCATAGTGAAGGTTGGCGGACCTTGCTCCAGAGCTGCTGCAGCTATCACCAAGAACAATGATCTGGTCTACAGAAGACGAGTGGAAAGGGATACTCAGTGGTTAGACTGAACAGGTTTGAACTGTGATTTGTCTGTTCATTCAAAAATATAGAGTACAGTAGATCAAGCTTTTGAGGGAGCCGCAAATGAATGATACTATTCATGTCCGTGATGTCACCTCCTAAATCTCACCTGTACGATGGTGACGATGGCAATGAAGACAGGTGGGGGACACAAGCGGTTCTGGTGAAAGTACCAGCGCCGGTCTGTCTCGCAGGGCAGGATCTCGTAGGCCACATAGCGAACAAAACGTTTGTACAGACCCAGCCCCGTCTCGTCAAGCAGGATCTCCCTCTGCAGCGTGCGGCGGCCATTGGCGATGGCTCGTCGGAAACTGCTGGAGCGCTTACTGCTCATCTGAGGAAAAATAAAACATCCACATCACTCTCACAAGGTCAGTGAAATATATTACAAACAACTGTTGGACTTTTAAAGAAATGTTGTAAGTCATTTTTCAAATTAGACTAATGTAATAATAAGTAATATAAGTAATAAGTAATTATTATTTTTTGCATTTTATTTGTGGAGTTAGATGAGAAGAACGACGCCACTCTCAAACTTGTAGGCAAACTATGTGTTATCACTAGTAACTGATTAGCTTAGCTTAGCAAAAAGACTGGATACAGAGGGAAACTGCTAACCTGTTTCTGTCTAAAGCTAATAAATCTGTCTACCAGTGCTTTTTAAAGCTCATTAACTAACACTGAATCTCATTTAACTTCCTGAAGTCTTCACCGTGCCAGGCAATCAGTTACTTCTCCCGGCCAAGAAATAGTCATATAATTAGCCTGTAATACCCATAAAAGCACAATTTATAGTTTTTATGTTTTAGTTTTTGTATCTTTTATATCTTGTTTAAACAAACGAGATATAATGTATTAATTAGTGAACGTTAGAGGTGCTGGTAGGTGTATTTTGTTTCTTTTGTACAGAGCAAGGTTAGGAGTTTCCAGTCTTAATGCTAGGCTAAGTTAGCCATAGCTAGTGCTAGCTGTAGCCTCATATTTACTGCACAGATAGGAGAGTGGTATCAATATTCTCATACGTTGCTCAGAAAAAAGAGCATATGTCAAACTATTGTTTAAGAATAAACGAGGAACGATTTCTTTCAGCTGGCAGGCGATTATTATGACTTTAATGAATCAGCAGACACTTTGCATTCATTTGCTGTGTTTGTTTTTTGCCACTTGACGGCTTAATGTCTATTTTGCAATAAACCTGTCTCGGGCTGTTTTATGAGGACTGCTGTCAGCAGCTTGAGGACACCTTACCACGATGAGCAGATCTCATCATTGCCTGCTGCTGTATTTTGTCACTTCAGCAATTAAATCCATAACTTTCTTCACGCTAGGTGGATCAAACATCACTGAAGGAGGGTAGCTTCTTTTCATATAATCTGAGGGAAGCTCATCAGTGTGACTAATCATCCTAGATGGATACATACGGTGCTGATTTCACAAAGGGGTAGCGTGACCGTTTAAATTCTGCTTTTATCATTGGGAGACGTTTGGTGACACTTTTATCTTCTTTTAGGACATTTTCTGTTGTTTTGACAGTGTTCAGAGGCTTCATTACACAGAAAAAAGTTTCACATGTATTTTAACTTTTACTCATGTGCGACTTCAAGGTGTTCAAACTTTTGTGTTGACTAATGAAAAGACTTTTCTTCACTGACTTTTTCAGTGAAGCTAAAATGACACAAGATGATTAATCAGCATTTGGAAACTGCTCAAATCTTCTTTTGTTCAACAGACAGTCTTTTCAGTCCCGTTTGTGTGACACGGAGATAAAAGATAGATGTCAAGCATTATGCAGTTGTTTAGTAAAAATACTGTCGATATGGCAGATTTTACTCTCGGAGGAGGCGGACTACTTAATGCTTAAAAAATCTGCGACGAGAGTTTTTATTTAACGGAAATAAATGTTCAATATTTCATCTCAAAATCATGTTACATGTATAAACTGGTGATCACTTGTTTGCCACAAGAGGGGTGACAGAACTGCAGCTGAATATTCATGGCTGATAAGAAACTTAAATGTTTTATAAGTAGTTTCTGATTTAGACTGTAGCGTGACGGCAGGCAGGGTTGATTGCAGCGTGGACGTCATAACAAATGGGCTGTTGAAGTGATTTTGTCCTTGAAAAGCAAATCTTTGTGAAGAAGAGCTATTCCAGAGAAAGAGAGAAAGTGTGTTGATGTGTGTGTGTGTGTGTGTGTGTGTGTATTCATGTTATCACAGACTCCAGGTTTGCTTAGCGAGCAGGAGCTCTGCAGCAGCCTGAAGGCCAGCGGGGACCAACTCGTGATAAGTTCTTTAATAGAGGCTTAGGATGAAAACTATCCTAATGCCACTATTTTGACAGGCGAGGCAGAGAACCATCAGGATGACAACACAGAGGGCTCTCTTTCCACCAGAGTTGCCACTAAAAATACCGTCTGACCGGCTACCCTCAGCAGGGATCCTTTAGAGTGAATATCTGCATTTCTTTACAGGCAACAAGGGTGCGTGCTTCATAGGTAAGGATTTACTTAATGGCTGATAGTCAGTGGCAATGCCATATGCCTGAAGTCTCCGGTGTAGCTAAAACAATACAGCTCCTTCGAGGACAACTGGCTGACTTTGCAATTATCTCTAAATCATGTGTTATGATGTGATGTGACACTTTAGGAAAATTAGTTTCCAGTAGAAGCAGTGAAGGAAGAAAAAAGAGGGCATGTTGGCAAGCATCTGCTGCTGCTAACGGTATAAATCTAAAACAACAGCAGACCTTGTGTATGTAGGTTTCTCACAACAGTAACCTCAGCCAATATGGCAGCTTTATATGAAGTGTGCTGAAACCTCAAGAGGGGGGCTGTAGGAAGTACAACCCACCATTAAAATACACCATTTGTAATTCATTAGCCAGGTCCTGCTGCTTGTAGACTCATTATATGTGGACGCAGCAGGGGACGCAGTGAGATAAATATACTGGAGGACAAGAACTGTAAATAAATGGGCAAATAATGAAGAAGTAATGAACAGATTGCTCCACAAATGGAGCCCTTCCTTTCTTTCTTTTTTTTTTTTTAAAAAGAAATTACATAGAAAAACAGAAAAAAAAAACGTGCTAATCCCTTTTGGAAGTTAGCAGAGCAGGACGTGGTAACTACCCTAACTATGGGTAATTATGACTCTGGTGGTTGTACGGAGAGGGTGCGAGGGCCTGTTGCACGGCGATAACCAGAATGATGTTGAGCTAAAGCTGCCGGCTCTCCCGCAGATGGGAGGGATGCATATTTAGTATGGAAATCAGGCCTGGAAAATGCAATTATGCTATACTTGAGGCAGGGAGTGAAAGCAGAAGAGGAGTAGAGGGACATTAGATGGCAGAGAGGGGGAAATTAAGACGGGAAGATGAGATGTCTGCCTGGGTGGGCTCGATTCACAGATTCTGGAGGCCACCAGTGGACAGTGAAGGTGAGACATTTACTTGCTAAATATCAAATTGCTGAAAGAAAAAGAGTAAGTGTGCTTATATGAAGATGAGAGAGAGGTTAGGGGATGTAAATATAATTATGTTTTCTTCCTCTGTTGACTTTCTTCTCTAAATAAATTCTCTGTGTCTGAGTTGATCCGTGTTTGGCTCAGTGACAAAAACCTGCCTAGCCTCTCCACCCTGCACTGTATTCTGATCCCATTTACACCACCTCTGTAAAAAATTTATTCCCACAAGGCACAGCTGAGCATCGCTGTCACTCCGCTTCCCTTTCCCCGATACGCAGGGCCGCCTTTTGAAGCGACTGCAGGAGAGCGATGGCGAACGAGACAGAAAGTGCGCATCCAAACAACGCTGAGACAACGTGGTGATGGGGAGCGACGGGAAAGGTGTGATGAAAATCAGATGACATCACATAAAACGGTGGATTGGACTGGGAGGAGGAACGGTGGAAGTTCCCTGACGAGGCAACGTCTGTCAGGGAATAATTGATGCTGAGGCTAAGAGCACAAAGATAAAGATAGTACTCCCCTTTAGGGATGGCTGAATGGGCCAAACTGACATTGTGTGCGTGTGTGTGTGTGTGTGTGTGTGTGTGTGTGTGTGCGTGTGTGTGTATGTGACAAACAGCAAGGGTCCATCCTCCTCCTCTTAGTAGCTGTGTGTTGCCTACTGTACGTGCTGCTCTCAGCTCTAGTCAATTGTCCTTGATGGATTAATTAGCCACCCCACATGGTCAATACCTCACAGCTCAATACTAATTAGCAATAACAATTAAAAATGTGGTTTAAAGGCTATTCAGGCAGCTGGGCTGCAGACACAAAAATATTCCATATACACCGAGTTTATTTTAGTGGCCATATATCCAACAGTTGTTGACATACGTACGGTAAATCGTTTATCGTTACTAGAATATCAGAAGATCAAGTCACCTATAACTTACATAGAGATTCACCACCAGGCTAATAGCGACCAATAGTTTATCATTTACAATCTGTGAATCATTCAGAAAGCCAAAATCCCCCTCGCCCTTGCTCTTTCCCTCCCCAACACGTACACTCATGCACTCTCACAGCAGAATCTAAATCACTGCAGATCTCGGCCCCTGCTGATTCCACCCTGACCCAGATACTCAGGTTCTTGCTCAAATCCTTTTAAAATGAGAGTCCACCTTTATTTTTTTCATTTTTTAAAATTCTTTTTCCCCCCTCTCAGCAGTTTGTGACCACAGCCCTCCTTCATGCTTTAATCACTGCGGCGGTGGACCTTCAGTGAACAAACCTTCACTCCAGGACACTTAAGCAAAGTGCAGCACTTTGGAGCCAGTAACCCGTAAGAAACAGAAAGCCTTGACTTGAGTTTGGTGTGGGGATGTGATGTACATAGGTAGCAACTGTGTCCTTGGAGACAGATGGACTGTGGGCACTTAATGTGACTTGAAAACTTTAAAATACTCTATATGAACTACTCGCAGAGTGTCTCCTGGCTGGGACTGTAACTGAAGTTCATTTGCGCTCTCTGTAAGTGCTCTCTTTCTTTCAACACTGCTTCAAATGTGACCAAGGACTTATTTAAAGAACATTTGAATAAAGATTACATAAGCGTTTCTCTAACTATACCTCCTGAGGGAACAGAAAATGTAAGTGCAACATTTGGCCAGAAGGGTAGAAGCGGTATACAGAGCAACAGTCTGAAAAATCCCTCAACCTGAACAAAGAATACACCCTCTACCCGTGTAATTAACCATGGCAGCCATTTTGGATCTCCGTCGAACATTAGCCAAATTACCACCCGAAGGAAAACAATGACACACTTCTTCAGTTACACAGCTGGCACCTGATAGCATCAGAGGAGTCTCTTTAAAGAAATCGATACATGCAGTTACACACATAGAAACAGATCTGACTTCAGGTCGGGCTGGTTTTTCCCTTGTTTCATAAACATACCGGTCCACCCCATAACCCCCTCCGCCCCCACCACCACCAAACCCAGCCATGTGTGAACTTTGACACCTCAGGCACCAGGCGTCTCTCAGCCTCCTGCATCGACAAAATGTCTGTGTGTAATTGTGCGGAAACGTCTCACAGCATGTAAAATGTGCACTGGTTGGCTTGTGTGGGATTTTGTGGATTAGTAGTCAGTTACACACCTAGACTCTTTGAGAGTGTATATGTATGAGTAAGTGTGTGTGTGTGTGTGTACAGTTCCCCAAGAGATATTTTAGCAAAGCGTTACTTATTCACCCCTCTGGCTGAACTGATGGGAGCTCTCTGGCTAAGATCGCACTGCATCAAAGATGGTTTGAACACGAACGATGTCAGAGACTGTCTTGTCTTCACGCACACGAACACTCAGACGCCAGAGAAGCTGTTGCCCGACGGTGTGATTCAAACATTTACACCCACAGAGGTCGAGAGAAGCAGTGTGGTTTCACGGTTGCACTCAACGAATGTCGAACAACAAGTCAGAAAGATGTTGTACACGCCTGTTGGGGCTTAACTGTTAGAAACCGTAACAGCTTGTGCGCTAAAAGCGTTGAAAAGGCATGGACTGAGCACACGCATACATTCAGCAGCTTTCAGCGTCAGTTTTAATACAGCACAGGTAGGTCTTCCATCGAGGCCAGACCACAAATCGATAGGGACACCGGGCTATGGCGATGATATAATGGCAGCACTGAACTTTACAAATCAAAACACGGCTGTCATCTGTCACACAGCGTGGAGTGCTACTTATGAAAATCTGCCAATAGATGTGAATGGAGACAGACAGAGAGGGACGACAGAGAGATATAAAGTCATGGGGTAAGGCCTTGAGAGAATGAAGAGAAGAACTAAAGAGGAAGCTGAAGAGACGCATGCGAAAGCAAAAGTCAGAGAGCGGCAGAGTGAAAGCGGAGTAGGAGGGAAAAGAGCACAGAGCTATTTAGTCGATGACCTGGTTGAAAATGTCATGCTACATGCGGCAGCCTGGAGCTCATCCCAGAGAACAGAGAACATGCAGAGCTCACGCATCACGTCATGCGCTGCAGGTCGGTAGAGACCAGATTCAAATTAGCATTTGAATATCCTCTATATTACTCAGCAAATCTGTACTGGCAGGACTCATGTGTATGAATGAGAGTCTGTCTACTTTTGAGACAGCGTGCGCCTATCTGAGGCAGATTGAGGGGAAGTGGGTGGCTGCATTAATTGATAATAAAATGCTTGAGAGCGTTTGTATATATGCAAATCGTATGCATGCACAGAACGGAACGGGTATGGCCTGTGTGCGTTCACATGTGTGTATCAGACAAATCTTTAAAATCAGACCTGGGGGTCGATATCTGCGTGAGGCTGGGCGTTCTCAAATTGCCACAGATTACTGCCTGCTACTACCAATGCTGGGCTAATCGAAGGCAATTTGCATTTGGCTGATGGGCAATTTTGAAAGTGTCTCCCTGATGCCGTCGGAGGCAAGGCTGTTTTTTTTTTTTTTTTTTTTTTTTTTTTAGTATAGAATGAAAGGGAAGGAAATGAGATATGGAGGTTCAAGGAGGCAGGTTCAGAAAGGGGAGAATAATATTACATGGCTGGAGGAGGGGAGTGGAGGAGGGTTGAAGATGAGGATGCACTGAAATGAGATGGATCAACACTTCAAAAATGCTGGAGGAAGATGTACACTGTACACTTCCGAGAGAGAGAGAGAGAGAGTGCTGGTGAAATGGAGAGGCTGCACTGTGGGAGCAGCACCTCAACACTGATTTCTCTGTAGTGGCAGACTCCAGAAATGGGACCTGCTCCAAATTGAGTGGCCTCGTGTGGCATTCATTACAAACCATGGGCAGCACAACACAAGGGAGAGAGAGAGAGAGAGAGAGAGAGATAAAAAAGAGACAAATAAAAAGAGAGAGAGAGCAAGGGAGAGAAAGAGGGAGTTGAGCTTAAGGAAGTGAAAATTTGCCAGGAATTGCATTATGTTGAATTAATCTCGGTGCTTACGCTCGCACAGTGCCAGGAGCCAAAGGCAGGTGCTCATCCACGCGCTCTGGGAGAATCAGTCTTTCACATGTACAGCTGTACATGAATTTCTAATGGGGACACATTTGTAAACACAGATAGGTATAGAGGCAGGGAATGAAGAGTGTGGCCTCACATTCAAAGCAGAGACAAAGGGCAAATACTGCCTTGGAACAAGTTATCTGCAGCTGTCATTACAAGAATATAACAGAGCACACTGTTTTCACAGTATCAGTCTTGTTGCGCGGTTACATTATTATATTAATTTCTTCATAATATAATAGTGTTTGAATATGTTATGATAAAATTTTGTGTTGCTTTGACACTGTGGCTCTGTCAGCTCAGTGTGGGTGTTTTCTAGTACTTGCCGTTGCACGGCTTGTGAGGTTAAGTGTCTGGATTTACCGACACATTAACTGGAAAGATTGATCCTCTTTTTGCAGGACAACGACCTGAATGCTGAAGTCAATTTTCGCCACTGCAGAGCTTGCTGGCTCTGTCTGAATCAATTCTGTAACCTTTCTGAAATCCAGCAAAAGTGGGTGTACGTGTGGAAATTTGTGCCTGTGCTGCAGGACATGAAATGTCTCATGCAACTCCCTCTGCATCGTTGTGTGCATGATATGAATGTGTGTGTGTGTCTGTGTATCTGGTTTCCACTCACCAGCTCGATGAGCTCCTGGTAGCAAACCTGTCCCTCTTCATTGCTCTGGACCAGGGCTAACAGCATGTCCAGTTTGGACGGGTCCAGCTGCAGCTCATGGTGCTCCACCAAGCTGGTGAAGTTCTCCACTGCGATGAAACCGGTGTTCTCTGGGTCCAGCTGGAAAAACACAAAACAACAAAACAGCCCGTTCTCAGACCACTGGGACAAAACACTGCAGTCATACTGAAGATGTTTCTGTTATGCATCCTGATTTTTTAATTAGCAGTGCTGCAGAGATGAAGTGTCACTTTGCCCTCAGGGAGAACGCAACAGTAATAGACAGCTGAGACATACACACGCAGACACAATAGATACTCATAAAGACAAATGAAAGCTACGGGGCTGGAGGCATAAGCTCAGGCAGTGACACCGGTATTAATTAAACCGTACTGCCTCTATGATGCCTTTGAAAGAATTAGAGCTGCTTTAAGAAAAAAGCCTCATTCAACCTCATTAAAGGTGCAGGTCTGTCAAAGCAAACAGCAGGACAATTGCTGTTGTTGTTGTCGGAAGCAGGCATGTCTCTCCAATACCCAGCATTCCCTCTGCATTAAACGAGGTTGACTCTTCAGTCTTTGTTTCTAAGTGGATGCTTCATTTGACTGCGTGAGTCCGTCCTTGGTCACATTTGCAGCTCGCAGTCAGTGTGGTTTTTATAATCACCACTCACTCACTGAGACCCACAGCCCCATGGGTTATTACTGCTGATGTCTGTATGCCAGTGCTGCCCCTCGTAATTGATTTAAGCGGGAGAGCGACATAAAAATGGCTCTGAGTGTAGTTGTCTAAAATAGCGCCCGGTTAAAATGGCTTGTAAAGTATAGGGTGTGTATCTACGCTTGGTTCATGTAATGTGGTGTTGTTTTTTTTTTTTTTTTGGGTGGCAGCTTCACATACTTAGTGTTTGATTTTCTTCCCTTACCTCCCCCTCTTGAAAGCATTCAATCGCTTTGCAATGGAGCGTTAATTTCTCGTGCCAGCTCTCCTTAGTGCATCTGATTGTGTTTGTGAAAATGCGCCTGAGGACAAACTGGAGCGGTACAAAGAGACCACATGGGAAGAGCCCTTGCTGCTTCATATTTTACTGTTTCCTGAATGCTAACACAGCCTCATTAGGTTTCAGATAGTAAACCAACAGCCTCTTATTGCCCCAGGGAAGAGTGAGCTTGCAGATGTTGCATCAGTGTGTAGTCAGTCATGCTGGATCATTGTTGCCCATGTCATGAGTCCACAAGAACAATCCCATCCTGGCCGCCTAAGTCTGGACCTGTCCTGCTCTGACATGGTTAGACAATGCCGTTTCGTTGGCTGCATGAGGACAGCAGCATTAAATTACGCTTTGCCGTGTCAGTCCCTGCTGCGGGAGGCTCAAAGTCTAAAGCTCCACTGCTCAACTAAAGAGCAAAGACCCATCAGGAAATACATTCAATGTGAGAGCACGTTCTGAACGTGCCTGCTGTATGTTTTTTCCTCGACACTGTTTCTTTTTTTTTTTTTTTTTTTTTTACATTTAGCTGAACACGAGCATCTCTTTAATTCCACTTAATCTGCTTTTTTCCCCACTCCTCTGAAAACTTATGTATTTATTCACCTGAGAGAGCACAGTGAAGGCAGGCGCTAATGGGTTGGTTTTGATGATGCTTGACTTGGAATGAGTGTTTTTCACTGCTGGTTGATGTACTAAAGTGATTTTGTTAGTTATGATACTTTTATAATACTCTGTACACCAACACATGATTCGACGGCAGAAAAAAAAAAGAGCTTTTAACCAATATTAACAAAGATTCTCCACACACACACACACACACACACACACACGATGATCTCTGGGGCCTTCATGGATAACACTCTTCATGTCATGTACATTGTTTAAGTGACTATCCTGCTTATTGTTCCTCATGCATCTATAATCTCAAAACACAGCTCCAGAGCCTGTCAAGGCAGCCTGCAATGCACATAAAACCAAATTTGTGAACAAAATGAACCAAGATGGGAAAAAAAAAAAAAAAAAAAAACGGGTGTCTATTTTTAGATAATCCCCTTAACTGTGTTTTCCATGGACGTTTGTTAAAACACAGCCCTGTTCTTCCCTTGTGTTTTGCTGAGCAAAATGGTGCAGATACGGCCAGTGTTTGTGATGTGTAAGGTACCAGGATGACATGTGGGGAAATACAACTGGGGGAGAGAAAGCACACACACACACACAAAAAAAGACAGCAGAGAGGCAAGAGGTGGAAAATGGGAGAGGACGGCGGGTGGTGTTGGTTGATGAAATGAAAGAAATGAAAAATGACAAAGAACAGCAGAAGAAGGAGAGGGTATGAAAAGACAGGCGAGAAGAACAGAGACAGCCAGACAGAAATGAAACGAAGACGCACAGAGAATAAAAATGCCTTGCCACTGTCTGTTATTCTGTGCATCTGCCTAACCCAGCAGTCTGGCAGTGAGTGCTCTTCTTCTCTATAAGAGGGCTGTGACACACTCCAGTGCTCTGCATTCACTTGCCACAGAGGGGAGATAGATCAGATTCTAATGTGCTCCTGGCTCAGCCCGGGCTGACAGGGGGAACAGAGAGCCACACTGGGGACGTCTGATTACTGTCAGCCTCCATATGTCAGCACATCACTACACATACAGCAGCGGCACAGACACGGAGGCACACTGTATATGGCTGTACACGTTTACGCAAAACCAAGTGTTGACGCTGAGCTGTCATCTCACACCGATACTATTCACTCTGTCGCCTGACCTTATTCAGGAAGAACGTTACACTGGGGAGACTGTCTGCCAAGGATACAAGGAGGTGGAGGATTGGTTCTTGTAGCCAATTAGGGTTATCAATTAGTGAGATGAGGTACACTGAGATGAATGAGTGCTGGCAAGAAGAGACTTTTTTTTTTTTCTCGGGCAGGCTGGTGACGTGCAGGAACAAGGGGGGAGAGTCAGGGAGAGGGAAAAAAAGGGTTGGAAGATGGAGGGAAAAAGCGCTGAGAGGGAAGCGGTTATTGAAGCGATCCAACACTGGTGAGGGCGACACTTTGACAAGCTGCATGCGTTGCCATGGTTACCAGTCGCCCATGTGTCATCCCTCACTTGTACCCCCCCCTTTTTTCCCCCCCAACATATTGGCTTTTGAAAGGCAAAGGGAAGACACAAAAGGAGATGAAAGGAGGGAAGGATACAGAGCGGAAGGAAAGATAAAATAAAGATGGATGGAAAGAGACCAAAGAGATAGGAAGGGGGTGATAATCAGAGGAAGATGTGAACGGAGGGAGGTCATGGATGGATAGAGGGTGGAGGTGTTACAGCAGAGAGAGCAACCCGAACTTGGCTCTGGCTCAAGAGCAAGTGGGAGGAGATGGACGCGACACGGGATGAAAATGTATACACAAGTGTGAGGAGGAGGTAGAGGGCAAACAGGAGTGGAATGCTGACTGCAGGGGAATTATCTCAGTGTTAACCCCCGAGACCTCTATTACCTTCAGTGCAGTGACTCTGACTGACCCCAGCCCACCACTGACTTATCAGTCCATTCCACAGCAGCTCCAGATCGTAGCCTACAGACTAGGAACGAACCACAAAGCCCAGACATAGACACAGAGACACAGACAGACCTGTCGTCCTACCTGCAGAAGACTGACCCACAACCAATGACAAGACACGCTGTGTGTAGAAGAGACGTAGCTAAATACTACAGTAGTAAAAAATGTTCCTATGGTTACACCTTATGTACATTCACCTGTCTCAAGATGGCAAAGCTTTAACTGTTTTATTTTCTTCTCCTGATTTTCCTCTGGTAAAAGTGATCTTATTAGACTAAAACCTAGTTAATTCATTGATTAGTCATTTTTGACAACTGGTTGACCATTTTTTATTTTTCAAGATTCCAACAGTTCACAACGTTTTTGATTTTCTTCTGTGAAAGTAAATTGTAATGTTGGTTTATTTTGGTTTTGGTCTATTAACTGGATAAAAGAAGCAACACATAGACTACAAAGACTAAACAATTATTTGAGATCAAACACAGCCTTACAGTCTAATAGTGCTAACAGAGCTCCAGGCATCCATGTATGTACTGTAGATTAATTACCACCTGGTTGGATATGTTAAAATTAAAAGTATTCTGGTCAGTTCAAATTAGCTTCAAATGAACTTCTGTGAGGAGGGCACTGGTACAGTTCCCAGTCTCTGCAACGCAGCGCTAACCCAGTGGCACTGAGCCAGCACTCCAGACCACTTTGGTCTCTGTGAACAAGACTGTCAAGCTTGAACAGGGCTGTGTGTCTGCAGAGGGCAATGGCATTTACAGGGCAGAGCATGTTTGCATGGCATCAGATAAAACCCTCTGAATAGTCTCCGTTGCCCTCAGGACTCACTGTTGTTCACCAGCAACTGGGCCACTGACTCTGTAATTATCACAGTGCACGTTCTGCCCTGCTGTTACCGGCACTACTGCTCAAACTTTACCATTGTGGGGCTGCGATGCGCTGGCCTGAAGAGCCAAACCACCCTCGTGCTCTGAAGAGGGATATCCAAAGAATTATTCTTAACGCAAACAATCCTCTAACTACATTTCCGAGCGTTTAAACACAGTCCAAACAGCCGGAGGCATTTTCAAATACAGCTCAGTGCAAATTAGCATCAGAGCCTTATTCTCTCTGCTTGACATAAATATGTCAGAATAATATTCAGAACCACAAGCCCTTATGGGACAGTTATAAATAAGCTAGATAAGACTTCAATGACACATGGGGAGACATTCACCATCTATTGATAGTGTGCTTTAGTGGTTGAGTGCTGCCAAGCATCAAGTTGCCTTATCAGTGCCGCTGCGATATCAGAGAAACTGCGTCTGTGTGTGTGTGTGTGTGGCTGTGCATATGTGTGAGCCTGCATGCATAGGCCAGAAATAGCCTGAGCTCAGCATTGCAACCTCCTGCAGACAAAGACTAATAAACTCACTCATGTTGCCACTGTTGCTTTCTCTTTCTTTTCCTCTGCCCCTGCAGCATTTTCATGTGGTTCAGTGTGACAGGGCTGCAATACCCCCCTCTCTCTCTTTTAGACCTGCAGTGCTTCTATAAAAAAAAAAATAAAAAAAATCCAGATTTCTTTTGGGGCACAACTCCAGGAAACACAGAAGTTTATCGCCTTCAACATCTAATGTGTGCTGAAATATTGCGCTAGTCGTAGCTTAAATCTAAATCTTTCGTGGAAAAGGTGTAAGGTTGCAGCTTTTAAAGCCTAGACTATGAAAAACTAAGCAGTGACAGCGATCGAGTAATCCCTTTACAAACGACTACATCTAAGATGCCCTTAAGCAAAGCACTTGACCTCCAGGTGCTCTTGTGGATTACCTTAGAGGCCGCTGGGACACTGTTCGTGGTGGGAAGCCCCCAGTGAACGTGCCAATTTAATCTGCTAAAAAAAAAAAAAAAAACCAAAACATTCTCCTGGATAAAGATGAGAAAAAAAGTGGCCAATATTTAGGCAGCAGGCTTTGTTAAAAACAAGCTCATCTGTTCCCAGTCCAAAAGCTGTTGGCAGATTTCACTTCATTCTAGTTTAATTAGAGAGACCTTTTCCAAATCAAAGGCCGCCGTATGGAGTCCCAAAGGTGGAAAAAGCCTGCCGTCAGCCTGTGTGAGTGATCTGGTCTAGACTTGTGCTTAATAGGACCACAATCTGCTCAACGGTGGCCTTGCAAACTGCCTATATGAACAAACTGGCGCAAGCAGAGTAAACCCCACAATCAATAAAGCAACCAGCCTTTTACAGTGAGGAAATATCAGCTTCATCGCGAACCCAGAGACCTGCTACATCGAAAATGGATCTTGACACAGATGAGTCAGCCTCTTTGATACCGCATTAAAATGTGTCGATGGAGGAATATGTGTTGTTGAGGTATCACTAAGTAGCTGTTATCACTGAAGTGCTTATACAGTAAATGACTCACTAGTGTGACCACAGAGCATCTCCTCAGTCAACCCACACGGGCTTCCTCCGGCTCTTATAAAAACAATCACACACACATTCATAAAAAAACTGTGCATGTCATCACAGACACACACTTCTTCTCCCCGAGGCTCTCAGGTCTGTTGATCGATGTGTTGCTGATGGGCCACTCGTGACCCTTAAACCCTAAAGCTAGATAATCAATTTCTCCCTCCTAGACAGAATGAATGACCAATCTATCTGTCAATCAGCACAAACCCCAGCAGACCAGCTCATCATCAGAACTGTAAGGCACATTAGATATCCTAGAGTTAAACACAAGACTTGAAATAGAGCTGCGAGTACACACACACACACACACACACACACACACACACACACACACACACACATGTTTTCAGGAAGCGCTAGCCAAATATACACATGCTTTCTGGGTAGTATCTGGCTTCAGATCCATTTTGGCTTGTTAATTTTGGAGATGGTAGACCAAAGCTTCACTCAAACATAGATCTGACTGCACAGTAAAATCAGCAGTTTGGGTTGAGGTCTCTTTAGAGAAACAAGATGTCAAGAAAAAAACATTTTCATTGGGTTTCAATGGCTGCACAAGAAGACAAAAGTTTAAAGCCAAATAGCAGCTTCTATTCTAAAAGAAAACCTCTGACCCCGACTTCACAGAAACCAGAATAATCTTGCAATCTTTGATGCTTCTGACCCCGAGAGGAAAAAATCCACACAGTCAGGTACAGACATACAAATCCATGCACATACAGCATTACTGCTGCAAGCTGTTAATGCAGCAGCTCGAATCGGCTATTATCTTCTGATTTTTGGTTCATTCTTCAAGCAGAGAATGCACCAAGCAATCCATCTGCACATCCATTCATACAGTATCCATCCATCTATTTGCACACACACCCTCCTCCCTTCCCTCCCTTCTTTCTATAAACCATGACATGATGGCCCCCCTCCTGCTGTGGCTCATGATCTGACCTCGCATTCTCGGGGCCCACATGGCTCCATGATGCTTGCATCCGTCGTGTCGTCTCACACTCTCATTTCCCCCGTGCAAACAGCCCCTTGCTATCAATCCTAACATCAGCACTCAGCCCCAGCCTTCACGTCTCAATCCCTGGATAGATGGCGAGGTGGCCAAGAGCCCGTAACCATAGAAACCTCTGCCGCTGCTTGCTTGCTTACCTGCTCTTGTATGAGCTGAAACAGGGAGCTTCTATCCATATACTGGCCAGGGAGGTGAGAGGAGCCGCCGAGGACAAGGGCATAGGGAGGAGCAAGAGTGGAGTGGTGGTGGTGTTTGTAAGGATAGGATAAGGTGGAGGGGGATGTGGTTGAGGTAGCAGCTGGTGCCTAAATTGTAGCGTCAGGCCCCTCCGTGGCTGCTGCGTCCCCCCCCCTTGATGATGGAGAAACCCTGCTGTGCTCGGCCCCTGGTCGCTGGAGTAAGAACCGGCGCTGTGTGGCTCCGTGTTGGTGCTGAGAGTGCGGACGGTGGTGCAAATGGGCTGTGACTCTGCTCTGTGCCAGTGCAGCGTGGCGCGGCGGTAAACCCAGCTTCAGCAGACGACGGGCAGGCACGCAGGCAGGCAGGCAAGGCAGATCCAGCAGCTCTCATTCACTCTCCTCCTCCTCCTCCTCGCTCTCCTCTATCCCATTGCACTGACTGCTACCTCTCTCTCTCTTCCCTCTCCTCATACACACACTGCGCCGCCTGCATACCAATGAGGCAGGGGAGGGAGGTGGCCTCTCTCTTCCAATCGAAGAAGGGGAAAGGAGTGGCTGTGGGATGCTGCTCCTCTCCTCACTACAAGTAAGGCATCTCAGGGAGGGAGCAGGGGATGGGCTCCACTGCGGCTTTGCACTTACTACTAGCACAGACAGACATACACACACACACACACAAACCCACACACTGTAAACAAGACAAAAGCTAATGCACACAAGCATATGGTGAAGCCCCAACTGTGTGATGATTGTGTTCATTTTTAAGGTTACCGAAGACAAAGAAGATGAATGGCATGACAGACAAGATGAAGCGACTCAGCAGCGCTGGTGGATCACCAAAGGAAACTACAGACTCCTCAGTGAGCCTTTACATCTCCGTGCTAATTATAAGCACTGGCACATTAGCAGACTGTATGCACTGCTGCACAATTAAGCACCCCTAACACCCCTATGCACAAACATAAAATTGAATTAAACTACTTGGATGGCACACTGATTCTCCAGTGAGCACAAATGAATACCACTATGACAATAACGCAAGACCAGAACCCCCAATACAATGATTCATTACAAGTAATACCCTAACAAAGGCTCTTTTTATGTTAATCTGATGCATAATTATAAGACTGGCATGCAGGGAGCAGTGAGAGGGTCAGAACATACGAATGATGAAAAGGAACTTGTTACTGCTCATGTGGGCGGCAGGCAGTGGCTGAGTTCATTGAAATCCCCTCTAAGGTGTTTTCTTTCTGCACAAATCCGCAGTGACCCCTCCTCCTCAGGACAATGGCGATGAGGGGGTGGAAGCAACCGGGGGGACGTAAATCTTAACTCATGAAAAAAAAAAAAAAAGAATTCGTGAGACAGCCCTAAATGCCCTGGAGGTGATTGTAGCCGAAAGCGTCGTCAGGAGGGGGGCAACCCGGCAACCATTTCAATGTGCATCTTGGTTGAAGAAGGGGTGTTTCATGTCCTCTGCACTGTTTGCTGTGAGATTTACCACCTACAATGTAACTCAGCCTCTGGCTTTGTGACAAACAGTGCCTCTGCCTGTTTAAGTACCATAATTGCACCAGATGTTTAGACTTTCTTACATGCGGGAAGGCTTATAAATCCTTCTCAACGTGAGAAAAAGGTTAAAAAATATCTAGACCTACTCATCACAGCAATGTGTCTTCTTTATTGGCTCAGACTCAGGCTGCTGACTATATGAAGCCACGGGCAACTGCTGTATTTGTCCTAATGGACTGGGCCTAGGCCACCTTGAACATGGCAGAGCTCCCAGACTTTCCCTTTGTCACCTTCCATTATGCCCACCTGACACACTCTTGTTTAAACAAAACCTTAATAATGACCATCCGAGTCTATAGCAACGACCAGATTCCCTTCTCTGTGAGCGAGGACTGAAGTCACTCCATGGGGTTTCTTTGTTCAGCTACTAATCAATGTTCAGAATTAATTTGTCTCCAATACTCTGTAGTTGTGAGCATGAATAAGACAAATCTAATTATAAAGGTCGCTGCTGGAGGATTTGCAAATGGCAATAAGTGAGACAGACTGCCAGAGCAGCCAAAATGAAACTGGATTCGACTGTTGCCTTGGTAACCCCAAATGACTCCCATCAAACAATGATAGACAAGTACCATGAACTAAAAAAAAATCCGATGCAGTAAAAAAAAAAAAAAAGCAAAACAAAAACAAGGCTGTACCATATGCTGGACTTAATATGTGTTACAATCTTGGCTCTATTTTAAAGAAAGCAAATATAAATGTAGCAGGACTCAAACACACAATATCAAATGCACAAGTGGCTCTCGTGGAGGCTCCATGGTACTAGAAGCAGGTAAACAGCTTTCCCAAATATACAAAAAAGATGCCAACTTGGCTCACAGCCCCACCAAGGGTGATGCCAGTATCATTGTTTTCATTACCACCAAGTGACGTTATCCAGATGACTGACAGAGCGAGATAAGCCTCCAGTGAAATGCAGTCTCTGGTGCCTGAAGCGGCCCCATCTGAATGCTCTCTCATGAGCCTGACTAAACCCTTCATGTCCTATTCACCGCCGGTGGATGGATGCAGACGGCAGGATGAACCCAGGCAGCCTGCTCCTCTTTTAACAAGGCCTGAGAGCAGCAGACAAAATACTGGTCGAGCCTCCATGTGAGTGCATGGGAGAGAATAACAAGGCCTTTCAGGGAGGCAGAAAGGCGCATTAATTAGACCGCCAGTCTGCGCTCTTCCTCACCAGCTTAATGACCCCGAGGTCCATAAGGCAGGTGTTTATTTATCGGTGTGTCTGTGTGCGGATAGTTTTGTTTCTGTCAGTGAAACGGATGGTAAGAGGGAGCTATTAATACATGCCTTAAAGGTCTGAATTCATTGAGTCTTAATTATACACAGGCTATGCCAGGGTTTTAGCATGACTGATGCATGTATGCTGATTTATAGAGCAGTTGCACTGTAGGGATTTATGCACAACGCGCTCCTCTAACTCTACAGCATTAGGATGGGTTGAACCTACCAAATGAAATCAGCCCCGTTGCTCATTCTAGATTTGTAGGTGTCAACAAAATAAGGTTGTGAGTTAATTTAGATGGTTATTGCAATGTCATTTTCAGCACTGACAAAACAGTGCAGGAGGCTGCAATATCACTGCTGCTAGAGAGTTATAAAACTGGTAGCTGTCACATGTCTGCATCATAGTTTATTCTTTAATACAATCTGGCAACCTGCTAGTGCTTGATCCAACTTTAAATCTAGATTTGTGCAGTTTCCATGTATTCAAATGCAGATACTACACTATTCAATGCACAAATTGTTGTCAAATTTAAGTAAAATATCAGTAAGATAAGATCATTTTGTAGTGATTGCCAGCACACATCATTTGTATACTATACAGAAGGCAGAATTCCTTGTGAATTTAATTAAGATCTGAAACTTTACCCCTGTGAATTGAGCAAGGCAGATATAAAAGCCTCCCGATTGGCAGAGTTTAGAAGTTGTTGAGGATGAATTTCCTTTCGTGTTTTATGACTCCCTACAGAGCTACCTGAGGAGTCTGCTACTAGAAAACATTTATTTCAGAATTTTCTTGAGGTCTTCTAGAAGTGATATATCGAGTTGTCTTTTAAATGAGGAGATTTTTTATTTGGGAAAGATTTAAATGTCAGTGAAAAGTCAGACTACAAATATACAGAGCGGATCTTTTGCAATGCTCTCTGAATCTTTGAATTTATGGAACTGGTACAATCTGTCACGTGACCATCTGAGTTGTTTTTGCCATCTTGTAAGCCCATATGGGCTGGCACCATTTGGCGCAAGACGCTTAAATAAACCAATCAATCAAACTCATCATAGATGCATTGACTTGGCAATGACAAATAATGACAAATATACATTTTAGGCTTTTGTGTACCTTGCTGAATTTTCCCTTCATGTAGTACAAAAGATATAAGTTGTGCTACAGAACGCAATAACTAGAAATTACTTCAATTAAACTTGTTGTTAAGGTGGACCAACAGAAAGCAGTCACACGGGTTTCTCAGGATGTTCCTGTCTGGACATCGAAGTGAGGCAAAACTCTGTCCAGTGTATACTGGGAAATACTCCTGGCGTCTACCGCCCCGCCAAACACTGAGCAGGAAAAGAGAAAATGGACAAATCTAAGTTCACGCAATGAAAAAGAGATGATAGAAAGAAACTTCACCCACAAGACCTGACCGCAAGACACTAATCTTTAATAAATTAAGAAGACAAGTTGTTCTGGGGGATTTCTGGAACCTGTTAACCTCAACTAATCGTGTGAATTAAAATAGATGGTGCTTCACACTCGAGCCGCTGAATGTCAAGCAGCAGTGATTGTGCAATAGAGGGAATCACCCGCATGATGAAAAACGGCATAAAAATGAATCAGGTCACTGAATGACACAGTTTTAGTCCAAACTGCTCCACTTAGAAGATCTCTTGGGGACATAAAAAGGAAGTAGCAGGGAAGGGGAAGGAGAGAGTTAGGGGAAAGAGGTTGAAAAGGAGAGAGAATTAAAAAAAGGAGAGAGACAAAGTGAAAAGAATGAGGGCTGTATTAGAATTTCTGATTTGAATTCATAGGGGAGCCACACTTTGAGCCCCATCTCTGCAATATTCACATCTGATACAGGGGGGCAGGTCTGACTCCCAAACATCAAGCCCTATTTTTGACATTATCGTGTCACAGTGCCACTTCTAGTTTGAACTGAGCAGCTTCTTGTGAGCGGCAATAAAGTGCAGAGGGACCTCTGGTGTCTAATCCTGCAGCTGCATGCAAACAGACCACAGAGTATCTGAGGACTGCTGACAAACCGTCCTGTCTTAGTTCACCTGAAATAATAAGAGCTCATCACTCCTGCACTTTCATTAAAACCATGTTTAAATATGATATGTTATGACAACATAATTTAGAGTCTTTACTACCTGCATTTATCGTCTTGTTTCAACTTTTATTACTGTCTAATAAGATACGCACAGAACTGTTTGACACAATTATATATGCTCAGCTTGGGTAGCAGCTTTAATTACATTGAAACCAAGTCTGAGGTTATACAGAATGCAAATAACACAATTAATTACTTGTATTTAAGCTGCTACTGCCCTCTGTTGGTAAAAGTAGCAGCAGTCAGAAGTCATTAGCACACAGTGTAAATGGAGTACAAATATATCTGCCTGATGTCATAAGATTTGGCAAATGTTGGGCATGAACATGTTAAAAAAAAAAATGACCTCAGTGTTTAGTTGGTATTTTTAGCGTACAGTTTTGACATAATAACTGAACACAAACTAAAAAAAGAAGAAGTCTGTTCATGTGTTTAAAATGTGTTTTATAGTTTTAAATGTAAAGATGACAATTCATCTGAATTTTAGATAGAATAGATGGCTCTGGTTTAATGGCAGCCTGTTGCAGCAGCCTGTGTTACTCATGTCCTCTACGTAAGTCTCCGAGTATTAAAGGGCCAAGGGTTCAAGTCAGGATTAGGTCTAAATGTGGCATTCATCAATGGCAATGTATCAGTGTCAGATCAGGTGTGATCACTTGTGGTTACGGCATCAGAGTGAAAGTTTTACAACTCTGCATTTTAGCTTTAACATGAATATGAATGTAACATGGAGCAGCCCCCCCCCCCCCTTCTTGTCTCTGTTGGACTAAAATGCTGTGTCATCTTGTAGCATAAGGGACAATGGCTTCTGTTAGTCATCTCTGCTGGTTTGACTGACAACCCACAGGTGCTCTGACAGACCGCATCCAGTGACGCGCCTGTCATGTGAGAGCTGTTTTGACAGCTGACATTGTGGAAATAGTTACCTGCTCTACATACTGAGACGAAGGGAGAGATGTTGCAGAGCGGAAACGGTAAGACATTTTACAAAGAGAGCCTTTGGTCCAGGCCAAACTAACGGGCCTCTGTCAGCTCTGCTGTGCAGCAGTCAGCATAGCACTTGGCCGCTCACACCTGCTCGCACATCCAAATGTTGTCACAACTGTCAAACCCCCTAACACACACACACACACACACACACACACACACACACACACACACACACAAACACGACCTCTCTTACAGAGCACATTCACACCCAAGCTGGCCCGAGGACAAATGTATTAAAACCGCAAGTGTGTCAATGTCTTGTTCTCACTTTCCGTTGTCTCAACGTGGCACGTGTTAGTTTATTACAGGACTAATCACCAAGACATTACGGTTTTATCTGTGGCTGCGTAATGGGCAGCTGAACTAAATGATGTCCAGCTCAAGGGCAAAACTGCACACACACATATATTGATGATGATAGACGCAAGCATAAAATATGCAGCTGATTTTAAAAACAAAATCATTTTTGGACATTTTCTTGTTTTGATAAACACAATATATGAACTAAATTTGGAGGGTGGCTGGTTCAAGCCTGCACAGATCACAGTATGGAGTGTGGACTGGTAGATGAAGATGTGCTGGGCGCCGCTCAGGTTCCCTTGAGTAAGGCACTGAACCCCTAACTGCCCCCTCGGTGCTGCTAAGTGGCTGCCTCAGCATCTCTCCACATTTTGAGTGAAAAAAGAAAAAAAACAATTCCCCCATCGAGGGGTTAATAAAGTAATTATTCTGCTAGAAAGGACCCAAAGTTACACTAATGTCACATGCAGATGATGGCGGATGAAAACACATTTGTTGTACACCATGGAAGTTCTGATGGAGAAGTTGTTAAAACTTAAAAGCCTCTAGTTTTGAGGAAGTTTATGACGTGCTGCTGTCATTTGTTTTCATAACTGTAATTGTAGTAAAGTCCTCTGAGACTGTAACTGTGATTTACAGCTACCCGAACAAACTTGACTCTTGATAAATAGCATCACCGGCAGAAATTTTACAACTTCATTCATGATGGAGGACGAGGAATTTCTGCTTCTTAAATTGAGTTTTTTTTTTTTTATTAAAAATGGTCTTTGATATTACATAACATGATGATAAATCAGAGGGATTTTCCCTCCACACTAGCACGTAGGCCTCCAGTTGGAATGACTCATATTTTTTTACTGTGGTTAAAAAAAACACAAACATTATGTTTACATTTAAACGACACAGTAGATGACTGCAGAATTACGCAGCGATAGCTTAATGGGTCTGATCTCCACCCTGGAATGACAATATCGCTCACAGTCCCAAACACACAAAGATGACATCAAACCGTTGTGTAATTGTAGTCAAAGAGCGTTGTTGCGCTTGATTTCATACACACTCAGTTAATCTCTGGGCAAACACATTTGAGGATCAGTACCTAATGTACTTTGTGTGTGTTACTGATACATATTATAGTCTAAAGGCTTTTGACTAGTGCATTTTGTTTAAAGAGTGCTGTAGCTCGAATCTCCTGGGATTTTAGTTAGTTAGTAGAAAGAATTACACTTACAATGCTTGTAAAACGTGTAAACAATCAGTTACATATAGTAAAGAGAAATGATCTAATCTAAAACCTGTCTCCAGTCTATCTTCTCTTACTATCTGATTTCATTTAACCTTATCAGACTTTTCAGGCCAGAGTAAATGACCACAGTCTTCAAATCAAAGCACCTCAGAAAGAATGCTTTTAACGGAGCACAATGTGATCATGTGTTGGATAGTTTTTGGACCTTTTGACAACTGATCCACAGCCTCCCCCCACCCACTCCTCGATATGGAGCACACTGAGACCTTCAGTAGTGAAACGGCAGGTGATGTTACCCACAATGCTTTGGGCCCAGGGGCAGGACGAGACTTGAGAGGGTTTTAGGCAGCTAAAATTACAAACTGGCATCAGATAAATTTAGAGGCGCAATGCAAAAATACCCCTGACACGATGGTGTGGCTGTCTTCTGTAAATTCATGTGTAATATACCTCTCCCAGTCCACTGTCTCTGACTTTGACAAACCAACCAGCACTGGGTCAAGTTGTGTAACCTGAATATATTTGCACCTCAGACACTGGCATGACTAAAGATAAAAGCGAGAAGCACTGAGGAAAAGAGTTTTGGCAGCCCAAATGGATGACTATATATACACTGAAATGGTATAAGGAATATCAGTGGTAGATTCATTTTTTATATAGTTGTTTTCATTATTTCTGAGTATCTTCATGATTAATCACTTGGTCTAAATATAAAAAAGCATACTGAAAAATGCTCATTGTAACTTCTCAGAGCTCAAGGCCCAAAACTCAAGGGAGTCTAATAAAATTTATGACAAAGAAAAGCAGCAAATCATCACATTTGAGTAGCTGGAATGATCAGATGTTTGGGATTTGCGCTTGAAAATGACTTAAATGAGTAATAACTCATCAAAACAGTTCAGGAGTAAATTTCAGTCGGTTGACTAGTCGATTAATCATCACATTTTTTGAAGACAGCCACGCCAAAGAGTCACAAATCCTCCTGAATAAATAAACACAGTATATGTTATAATTCTTGGAATGAGACGATTCAACACCAGCCCTTAAATAACTATAAATTAAACCCAATTATCGGTCGTCTATGAAACAGAAACGCACTACAAAGCTGCTTAATTAAGAGCCCTGGTCATTAAGTTGCATCTCATTATGGTGATAATTACTTTGAGACGGTGCGTTGAGCAGAGCTCCGGAGGTCCAGTCAGTGTGGAGGACGTCCCTCTGTCGGCGGATGAAGGGAGTGGTCTAAAACCGGGGGAGAAGTCTGTGTTTGGCGGACTGCCTTTTCCAGCAGCAGCGCTTCCTAAAAAGCGGGGCACAAGACAATAACACATCACTCATCGGGGCAATCGGTGACAAAAACAACGGATCAGCACCGTGCACACCCCCCCCCTCCCTGAAAACAACAACAAAACAAGCCTGAAGATACTGCATGCACACATGGACCGAACAGAGGAGCCAAACAATAGGTATATTATGACAGAGCCATTCCTGTCTATGAATGTGTATTCATATAAGCAACGCACAGTCTAATTATCTCCCCCATGCACTCACATTCAAATGCGCCATACATGTTTGAGTCACCCAGTCATCACAGCTCTCCTCACCCGCTTCATTCACCCTGTCATAACCCCCCCCCTCTCTCTTTCATGTACTTGTGTCATGTAGTCTAACTCACCCTTCCATCTACTCCCTCCCTCCTTAGGTCATGAAAAAAAAAATTCACTCATTCACCCTCTCTCCCTCCCTTACCCGTTTTCACTCACTCACCCTCCCTCCCTTACCCGTTTTCACTCATTCACTCCCTCTTTGCTCACCCAACCCACCCTCTTGGTAAAACACCAAAAAAAACAAACAAACAAACAAAAAAAAAAAAACATCAACTCACAGTAAGGATACAGGTGGAGACAGAGGGACTCCTATTTTCATCACTGAATGCAACTCAATTGTGATGATTTTGATAATATGTCGGCTCTAACAGACAAACACGCAGGTGAGATATGGAGGTATTTTGGGCATGATGTTATTTGAACAACAGTGGACACTTCAGTGATTCAAAATGGGCAGTATCCTAGTGTAGTCTGTCTGCACAGTAGGGGGACCACCTCTCTGACAAACTGCCTGGTTGTTTTCATTTTATTTATTTATTTTATTTTATTTTATTTCATTTTTTTTTTTGCACGACTGAGTATGAGGGCAGAAATTTTTGGTTATTGTTCAAAAACAGTGTCCAATAAGTCAGATGAGCATGGCACAAAAAGTCGGGGGAAAGCACTACTCCACTGGCTGTGACTTTCATATAGGAATCAAAATGGCGTTGCAGGGAGGGACATCAGACCTGATAATAAAATAAGAAATAACAGGAGAATTCTGGGAAAGTTTGTCATTTGGGGGTCTTTTGTTGCTTATGAGGGGCACCGCAGACCCTCGCATAAATCAGCAGAGCCAAATGTCAAACCTGTTATTGACAGTGCTCTGATGCGCCAGTTCCTGAACAAAAGAAAGCCATCACTGCGCCCTATATTGAAGGACTTTGGTGTCGGCTGCAGTCCCCCCCCTTACAGCTGGACTCACACCTGGCCACACAGCAGCCACTTAGACCCCTATCTGAAATATGGGGATCAATTTTAGGATGCGGTATCTGAATCCCTGATCTTTGGAGCTGTTGGCAACTTTCCTGACAATGGAGCTCGAGTAGCGACTGCCATAGTGACAGTTATAAGCAATTCTGTCCAAAAATCAGCAAACACAGCAAAGCCACCCACCCCATCCCCCTCATATAAACCCATATTATCGTCCCAAGTGTCACCTGTCACTTAGATATTGTGACATTTAATTTATAGCAGGTTTAACACTAAATAATCTCGACCACGTCACTCAAAGTCAATGGCCGGACTGTGTTAGTTGGGAAAATGTATCGATGTATTAAAAGCAAAAACGGGATCCGAAACAAGCCGAACCTCGTGCATCCGTTTGAGCATAGATTCAATTTCGATATGCATTGGATGATTTGGTCGCAGGTTCCGTCTGTTTGGGTCAATTTAACGCGAATTGTGCAAAATTGTTCACATCCCGCGTTACTTCCAGCGGGTTTTCCTGGAATAAAAGTTGTTCGCCGGCGCGGACGAACACAAACAAGTGTGTCCCCGTGAAGCCCAATGTCTCTGCTATCAGCCCATAATGTTTTGTGGATCAGTTCTCCGCCGTAGCTTTTATATTTGTCGGGAGTTGGAGGATGAAGAAACACAAACGGGACGGCGCCAGTTCCATGGAGTCCGCTAGATCAGCTGCTGGCAGTTGGTGTTCTCAATCACGTCCGCAGAAAGGCTTCATAGGCTCACTGAAGCGCCTGTGGAATAAGACACTTAAGTGATCCGGTGTACTGACGCGACACTTTGTTTGGACAATTACAACAATATTTCTACTATAACCTCAGAAAGTGTGGTTTTGTTCCACAGCTCGGACTTTGTGGGAGAAAAGGCTTTTTTTTTAATTTCTGGCCGTGTGTGTATTCCGCTGTTTGTGACGCTCCGGTGAACCAGCTGATCCGGGTGAAATTCAACCTCCAGGACTTTTTTTTGGCAACCAACTAAAAGAAAAGTGACCATGGCAGAGACGTCGGCAGCTCCAGCCAAAACCAAAAAGGCATCCAAGCCCAAGAAACCTGCCTCTCATCCCAAATACTCGGACATGATCAAGGCGGCGATCGTTAACGACGCCGGACGGAGCGGTGCGTCCCGTCAATCCATCCAGAAGTACGTAAAGAAGAACTACAAGGTGGGCGACAACGTCGATGTGCAGATTAAACTGGCTCTGAAGAGGCTGGTTGCATCTGGGATGCTGCGCCAAATCAAAGGCATCGGCGCGTCTGGATCCTTCAGGCTGGTTAAACCAGAGGACTCCAAGAAAACAAGCAAGGCAGCGGTATCAGCCAAACCAAAGAAGGCAGCGAAGCCCACCAGACCCAAGAAGGCGGCCAAACCCAAGAAGGCGGTCAAGACGCCGGAGAAGCCCAAGAAAGCAGCTGCAAAGAAAGTGAAAAAGGTCGTGAAAAAGGCGACGCCAACGAAAGCAAAGAAGGCACCAGTCAAGAAAGCCAAGGCAGCCAAACCTAAGGCAAAACCAGTAAAAAAGGCAGCCAAGCCCAAGGCAAAACCAGTAAAGAAGGCAGCCAAAGCAGCAAAAAAGAAGTAAAAAAAAAAAAAAAAAAAAGGACAATATGAGAGAGACAAAGTCACTGTAAATACTTATGGAAATGTTTTCGTATATGTATTATTTTTGTAAGGTCTCATGCAAACTGTTTTTACCAGTAGTTTCCTCTCCATTGCACTATTGCCTCTAGATGCTGTAGAAATAATTGTGAGCATTTTTATTTGGCGTTAATAATAATTCATTTCTGTCTGATCCTTGGATACAAATAGGCTAGTCTAGGGTCTTGCTGAAAAAGGAGTGGGGGGAAAAAAAGATGTATATACAGTTGAACTATTGAATAGTTATTGTTACTGCACGTACTGAAAATACAAATGTGTCAATGGTGGGCATTGTGGAGCCTTTACAATGTACAGACCATAGGCAGTGGTCGTCAGCAAGATTTTCCTAAAGGCTCTATAGTTGTCATTCAAGCTCCATTCTGTATATTTCCTCATAATATACAAGCATCTCACTGTGTTCGGTCACTTTTAAAGACTGTTTATACTACAATTCAATAAACCTTTGTCATCTTCTACTAAACGTTCAATTGTGTCAACTTATTGCGCACATTTTACGCACGCGTAAAATGCTTGGAGAAGTGGACGTAAGAATTTCTGTGCACGCCAAAAAAAAAAAAGAATAGACCTAATGTAATCTGTCAAACAGAACAATAATATCTCCTTCGTGTTATTTATCTATATTTTAGATATGTTTATCTCTTAAGCTCGGTGCATGAAATTACAGTTATTGTGCACCAAGATGTTGCAGACAAAGCCAACCTATCAAACTCCAATGAGAGGGGAGATGGTCCAACGCAGAGAGGCTGATAAACACAGTGTGACATAAAGCATAAGATAAAAGCTGCAGTCTTTCCCAGGTCACTATAAGTTAGACTATTAAGTACCCAACAGGAGTCACATGACAAGCAGTGAGCGTTAAATATGACTAAAACTATGTATTCTGGTTGAATTATTACACAACTGCTTCATCTAATGATTCATGAGGGCTGGAAAGGGCTTTGAAGGACATTGTAGTGATATGAGGTAGAACCCTGTAGAGGATAGAGGTTCTATTGGGAGACATAAGCGTACAGAAATAAAGTCCCTTCAGGGAATATGACGATGTAAACAAGGCCAAGAAATGAATTTAATGGAAAGAAATGTAGTGTTCTCACTGTGCAATTAAAAACTACCCTGACTGAACATTAAAGTTAATTCCCAGTTGTTCCTTAATGTTTCCCCTCCCTGTGGTTGTAGCTCATGAAACTACGCTCAAAATCCCAACATCCACTTTTCTCCGGGAAAAGACGCCCAGCGCTCTCAGGTCCTGCCTCTCACCTGACATGCAACACTGCCACCTGCTGGTGTCATGCAGGAACAGGCGACTCCTCCTCACTGCAGTTAGGCCTGAGAAACCAGCCCTGGAGTCAAACTGATGAAAGTCGAGATTACACATCACAAATTAACACACCGCCATTCATTATCTTCTTTAAAAGACAGGTGCAAGATCATCACACCAAGCTTGTTAAACAGCTTCAGGCTGAACAATCAAAGCGGAGCGTCGAGACCTGCCAAGGCATGCTGTTGTTTCTTTTTGAGATGCTACATACAAATGGGCAGTAATTGGTCTTTCTTTAACTTCAAGCGGAATACCACATTACTTTTAGCAGCAAACATTATGTGATTATGCTGTATCTGGAACATTTGTAAACAGTAACTGAGTACCACAGAGATTAAAAACAAAATGTGTGCAGTCAGGTCTCTGAAGTCTGATATATGAAGATGGAGGGAAAAAAAAAAAAATACATTAACATATTTTTCATCCCAACAGCCGTGAAGTCTTTTGGGGGAAGGTCCCCACCCAGTCTGATCTGGTCTTTTATTAAGCATCTAAATCATTTCACTTTCAAGTAAGAAAACAGCCATATTTTAAAAGTCACACACAAGTGTAATCTGCAGAGCAGCAGGTCCCCCGCTAAATAAAGCAAAGAAACGTTTAACATGACCGACTCATGTTGGAAAACATTACAATGGCAGATTGTGAATCAAAGTGTATGCACAGTGTCAGGTGTATGTAAATAGAAGAAGAAGAAAAAAAGCACAGATTACCCATCTATTTCTGTCTTGATCAAAATTGATTAATCCCATTTCAATATGAACAGAGAGTGGCAGCAGAAGATGAATTTGCCAAGGTTTTTCTTTCACATTGTTAAAGGTTTGTTTGGCCTCCTTTTATAGGAGAAAATATTTTTATGAGTTCTTGCCATTACATAACCAAACTGCCATTTTTCTTCATGCACATCTCTCCGCCACAGGCCTTACTGCTAAAAAACATTAAAATCTTTCATTCTCAGGCAAAAATATTATGCCTACAGGGCAAACAACATGCTTTATCTACTCGTTGCTGCTGGAGTTATTTGGCAAATCCGTTATGCACAACTTGTGTCTGTGGCAACATGGTCAGAAGGAAGTGTTCATTGAGGATGTTTGCTGTTAAAAATGCTTCATGTGCTGCCCTTTGGTTCTTCAGTCCTGCCAATTTGGCATTTTTCTACATTATGCTTAAGAACCACTGCATGAATATAAAAACTCTCCAATCTCACCATTAACACGAAACAGATAACTGAGGGGGAAAGCAATAGATTAGATAGATCTTCCTGCGTTTCCTCCCCTCTGATAAAGCACCTGTTTGGAACATGAACAGCTCTTCATGTATCGATGCACTGAGCGCTGACAGGCTAACTCCTACTTAGCCTGGTTGAATAATATAAGGCAGAAAAAAAGCTGGGCACAGCAGCGTGGGAAATAATATGATCGCTAGCTTCCAATTGCCTTTGGACTTTTGCAATCAACTGACTCGGAGGCTGGTCAGACGCTGGGAAAAGGGCAGAGATATAAGGAGTTTCCTGGATGCCTTCGTAAAAAGTAAAAATGATGCAGACTAGTTCTAGTTCAGACTGCGGTGGTTCTGAATCTGGTCTCGGAGGTTTGGTCTTTATGGATGGATTGAAGCATGAAGGGGGGGGGGGGGGGGGCTCAGCTGGTTGTTGATCATTTCACTCGGACAACAACTCTGTAGATGGCGAAGCCCAGAACTGCAACCACAGCTGAGCCCAACGCCACTCTCAGCCAGAATGATGTGTTGCTCATGTCTGAACCATTCAGATGTCTGCAGAGGGAAGGAAAGGAAAATCATTAAGTGTCAGTCACCCAAAGCAACACAGTTAATATCATGAGCAAAACAAACAAGTTTTGAAGAATATTCTCCTGTGACTGTGTTACTGGTTTCAGATTTTCAATGATGTCTGATCCGACTTAAAGAGCATTAGTTTGTTTAAATAAAACGTACGGGTACATTGCTGCCCAGGCGAGCCTGGTGGAGATCTTCTTGGTGGTGGACTCGAGGAGCAGGCTGGAGAAGGGCAGCGGAGGAGGCAGTCGGTGTTTATAACAGAACTCTGCTGGAGTCATGCCGTGGAACTGCTTGACCTCGGGAAGGTCCACCTTGGAAGCGACCAGCACACATGGGATGTTGCTCTCCATGTAGTGTTGCTATGTAGCAAGAGGTAAAGAGTAAAAACTTGAGTTGAGATGATCTACTTTGTTTTTTCAAGGGGGTGAATAAAAATTCAGGTAACCCTTTACCCCAAAAAACCCCCGACTTGACATGACTTCACATGGACATCTGTCAAAGTTTGTAAGATGAAATGTTTATTTAGTAAAATCTCTGGTGGAAACATTACTTACAATCCTGATTAATTTGTGTCTTCTGAAGATCTTTATCCTGGAAAGAGTACAGCTCTTTTGTCTCACTCCCATTTCTTCTTCATGAGTGCTCTCAACAGCTCATAGGCTTTATCAAAGTGCTATATCTTTCCAAGGGGAAAAATATCTGGTTAAGTGATGTTTACTAGTTTACAGGAGATACTGGACTACAGCAGGAGCTGATGGTGGCCTCTCCTGTTTAATAACCTGCGTTAATATTTACAAACAGAACATCCGCCTCGCTAGAACACACATCAATAAATTAATAATGATGCTGAAAGCAGATCTCACTCGTTTGTCTGTGCTGAGCTGCTGAAAGATAGAGCTCTGTGAATAAATAGGGAACCTTCCCTGATCATTTTATGCAGTGCTCAAGTCAATACCTTCAGTGGACATTTGGACTGTTTTGATTTGTAAGAAAAAAAACAAATTCATGTAACCACAGGCACTGAAACTGAGCTTCATGAGACAGCGTGCATCCTAAGTCCAGTCCCAAGTCTTTATTCCATCGTATTTTTAATATGATGGGTTATACGTTTTAGTATTGTGATCATAAACACAAAATGATCTGTGATGCTGCTTTATTAACTGGGCTGACTGCGGGCAAACACAGTGTGAAGCAGACAGACATATGTGAAAGGCACAAACTAAAAATCAAGACAAATGAACCCTTGCATTATGTCCTGTAACCTTTGCTGCGTCTTACCTTGTATATACTGGCACAGTAATCGAAGGAATGTGGGTCACTGGTATCGTACATGAGACAAGCAACATCGCAGGAGGCGTCTGATGCCTTCAGGAACTCCACCTCCACGTCCACCTCGTTGAGCTGCAGAGGCAGAGAGAAGATTGTGGTGCTTAGTCTTTAGTCGGGGTCAAAGGTTAAAGGTCAGCATTAAGATCAGGATGGGAGCTACTTACAATAAGATACTTCTCCTGGTTGCTGACTTGGACAGTGTTTATGGCATAGGGGGAGAAGGCACTGCTGGAGTTTCCCTTATTCTGTGAGAGAAAACAAACAAGAAGACAGTCACTACTTTGCATTATAAATGTTGATGATGCACACCAGTAAATATTTATCACAGTTAAATAAAACAAAATTTTATATTTTCAGCTCCAGACTAAGATTGTGCCATACCACAACGTTGCGGCCCAAAAAGGCCTGGAGAAAGGCTGTCTTGCCCGTCCCCCGCGGGCCGATCACCTTGCAGAGAAACACTGACCGCTGTGTCTGGCTCTTCTCCAGGTCCACCTCTTTCTCCCGAGTTACTGCACAAACAAACAAGCAGAGACACAAAATATAAACAGAGGGCTGCCAGTCTGTCAGCTACAATAGGAGTATCTTAGCTAGAAGAACACAGCTGTACCCACGGCGTAAAATTAAAAAATCATTTGTGAACTTGGGTTGACCTGTTTATCCTCAAGGATTTGTGGCAGTCTACACTGTCACACATGATTGAACTATGCATCAGTCTGAAGTGTGCTTTTGTTAGACCTAGCTGTTGTGACACCAGATGAAAAATCAGGCGTCTTTGGACTGGTCCTCTACAGAATGTCTGTACCAAACACTGATAATCCGTCCAACAGTTGTTGAGATATTTCACTCAGCACCAACATATCTGACTGATCACCCAACTGACATCACCTTTCTTAGAGGGGTACAGCTAGCGTGTATAACAACATTTCACAAGAGTACTACCTAATCAAAATAAAAACACACTAACTGAATAATGTAACTAGTCACCTTGTTAAAAGATCTGTGTTGCTCTCTGGCCACACTGATATCTACAGCGGAGTGAACTAAAGGTGCTCACCTCCTAGACAAACAAGACATATTACATCACACTTTCCAATCTTGTCCAAGTTTTTCCAGACAAACCGTCCTTGGACCTCCATTTGTTCACACACAGTATTGTCTGCACAGAGACACTACTACCACACACACACACACACACACTCTCTAATTTAAATCACTATTATTTTTAATTAGTGTCCACAAGAACATGTTTCAAACCAGGCACTTCAAAGTCCTTCACATGTGAAGGACAAATGTACATGTATGTAAATCTTCAAGGCTACTAGATGAGATTAAGACACGTAATCCTCCCACAGAACAGTGCTTAACTATCAGACTGGGATTTACATTTTCAAAGAGGATGTACAGTCCTGTACGTCTGCCACGTTCCATAGGAAGATGGTCTACAATTGATTGCAGCAATCACATGCGCACACGCACACACACCTGTTATTGCGGCAGTCTGTGACTCCTGCTCAGTGAGGATAGTGTAGCCTAGGTATCCTAGGTGCTCCAGGCAACGGTGGATGTCAAGGTATGCAGAAAGCCTGCATGCGAAGGGAATGACACATGTGACCTTTGAACAGTGCAGATCATAGTTGTCGGACATAAAGTGAATAAAGTGCAAGTGTAAAGCTACCGCGTGGCTACAAACGTGAGATCATGAACAGACGAGTGAGAAACTTACGTCCACTGACAAAGGTAGCCGTGCTTGGAGATGTAGCCCTCGTCTGTGGTTGGGACAGTCATGTAGACTTCAGCACCCCATGGCATGTAAGGACAGACGCAAAACAGGTTCTTTAGCTCTGTCTGAGACAACGCCGAGTCTTTGTCCTAAGAGGGAAAACAGGTCACGTCTTCCAAACAAGAAAATCCTCCATTGTTGAATATTCCATATAGAAAACCGAGAGCTGCAGTGGGGCACTGCGGCCGAAAGCAGCTACGAAGGTTACTCACTTCATCGTACTTGTCAAACAGACGCTGGAGAAACTGGTAACCAGACTGATTCAGTTCTGTGGTGCAGCCGACGGGAACTCGTAGTCTGGCAACAGAAAAAAAATAGATTGGTCTGGTTGCTCCGCTGACATTTTGAATTGTAAGAGCCAGAAAAAACACAGGTGGACTTCATAACGTGAGCGACAACTCGATTAAGTGCCCCAGTGATAATGAAAGTGAACCAGCACTTCAACACAAAAAGCAGGACCTCTCCTAAGTGGAATTCACCTGTGAGTTTCATGCTAAATGTCAAAATGTCTGCTATGCTACTAGATGTTTAGATAACAGGATATTCCTGACTGGTTGTACAAACAAAACAAACGACGACATAGACATCTATGCAGAATAGAGAGAGCTTTACTCTCCAATACTGTTGTAATACTATCAGAAATATAAACATTACAGCTCAATTGACTAAAAAACGACAATAATGACGAAACACATACTCTGGGTAAAGGTAATCATCCGTGAGCTCAAGGTTGTCGTCATAACCAAACTTCCTGAGAATAGTCCACGTGGTTTCATGTCTGCCCCTCTGGATAAATAATGTATTAAGGAACAAGAAACCTGAAAAAGAGGAGACACAATACTTGGCTGTTAGAAGAGTGTGGCTATGCAACAACACTGTTTAAAATTGTATGTTCCCAATCATGACTCATTTTTACCATTTAAGGTCAGGCCGTTGTCCTGAACGCCATCGCTGGTGTTTTTCCATACTACTGTCTTCACGTCTTCTAAAGCTTGAGGTGCCAGAGGATTCCCAAAACAAGATTTCTGCATATAAAGATGGATTCATTTTTTATTAACAAAAATAATCTTCAATATCATTTTGAATATTAACAGAGCAGACGTGTGAAGTGATTTTAACTGGCACCTGAAAGCAGTTAAGTTCAGCATCACTGAGGATACGGTCGTTGTCCTGGTCGGAAACGTAGAATATTCTGCTAAGGGCTCGGACACATAATGGTTTTAGCTGGGGGGAAAATATGAGAGAAAATGGTGTTATTATTCAACCAATCATTCGTATGCACGTGTGAAAACGTGGACTGGGACAGATGGACAGGCTGACTGCACAGTTAGCATCCCATTTCCAAAAATGGCTGACCTGTTTGTCCTCTGGGTCATAGAGAGGTGCAGTGGGGTGAAGAACTGCCTTCTGTGCATAGTAGAACAGCTCTGAAATGTTTTTCAGGTTCTTCGCAGAACACTTGAAAGAGAAAAAAAACAGCAGAGAAGAACTTCAGATACAATCATCTTAACAATCTAAAGAACCAGATAAAGTGTGCGTGTGTAAATATTTGTGTCTCAGCTGTAAGGTTAGCGGGTGTGTACAGATCGCGGTGATTAGAGATTTCAGCCTCACCTCAACGCATGTTTCAATCTCAGAGAACTGGTTCATGATGGGAAGAATGGTTTCCATTGAGCTCCCACAACGCAGGTCAGACTTGTTTCCCACGAGGATGATGGGAATTCTGATAAAACATACAGAGACAGAAAGATTATCACGGTATGTTCTGTATATAGACAACATCACAACCCTGCAATACAAGATTCATTTAAATCAGTTGACTATTAAATAGTGTGAAATGCTTGCACTCATACTGCATGCATGTTGGGCACACTGCTCTTTAAGTCTCAGAGTGACTCAGTGAAACAAAAGAACAGACTCTAATTCCTTGAACGCCAAGGTTGCCAACACTACATTACAACAAACAGTAGAAATGAGTGCAAAGTTCAATGTTTGCAGGAACACACACGCGTCCACATCTCATACATACTTGTTCCCCTTTTCTGCGTCTCCGTTAACTAAGGGTATCCATTTCGTTCTGATCTGAAAAACAAGAATTAGCATTTTGTGTTTTGCTTAGTATTTTAACCGCATGATGTAAATGTGGTGTACAGCATGAGACGATGTTACTACCTTGTCTATCGTGTCCTCGTTGGTGACGTCATACACTACACACACCACATTAGCCTGTGTGGGTTTGAGAGGAAAAAAAAAAAGATAAGAAGGACATTGCACCAAACACAGAATTCAATCAACTATGTATAAATTTAATTAAATCCTTAAGAAATAATACTTAATTTCATGATGAAAGACAAAGAATGTGAACATGACAGAAGGAAAGCAGACGATCAGATGTAAAAACATTCAGGTGTCTGCAACAACAGTTTACGTATGTAGAAAAATGCACGGTGCTAGACAAACAGCTATGAAAACTAACTAAGATAAGACTTAGGCTCTTTAGAGTGCCGAGCTAAATGGCTTAAATGCTCGGCCTCCCAGAAATCTGAGTTACTTAACCAAACTGTGACAAACCTCACAAACAATCGCATTCTTTTATAAGGCTCAAAGTTTTTTAAATCATTTTTAAATCAAGTGTGGCACTGCGCCGATCAAGATTGTTCCGGTCCAGTTCAACTCTCTGGTCTATCTGGTTTTGAAAGAAGTTCAAAAGGAGGGTGTTCAGTGTGTTCATTAGAGCTGCGTCATCTACTTACCTTGATGATCTCATCTCTAAGGACTTCATCACTCTGCTCTTTTTCTGTTGGGGTTAAGGACAAATATAAACAGATCATATTGTCGTGCCATTTAGACCCACATGCATCATCTGTGTCTTCAACAACCTTACACACACACACACACACACACACACACACACACACACACAACACACACACACACACACACACACACACACACACACACACACACACACACACACACACGCTCAATTGTGGAGTGAATAATGGTGGTGCTACGTGTTAGCCGCCCGGGTCAAGTTACCCGAGTAGTCCACTATGTGTGTGGGCACTTTCTCTGGAGTCACGTCAGCAGGGATGGTGATCTCTTCAGCTCTGGGGGGAACCTGTCAAGACATCGTAGATCACAGATAGACTTAAAACCATCACGTAACCAGGCCACAGCCTCATATGACAAACACACATTTTTATATTGCTTTAAGACAGCTGAAATGTCCAGCGTGCACCCTGCCTCTGGCCTAATGTGAGCTGGGATCGGCTTCAGCTCCTCGTGACTCTTCAAAAGGAATTGTGGTCATAGATAATGGATGGGTGGATGGATGCAGTTATAGTATCAGTAAATAAACAGAAGCTCACATGCAGAGAAAAATGTAATAGTCTGTAATACAACATGATTATAACACAACATTTCTTCACAGCATTTGAGTAGCATCAAACCACTGTGTACCTAGAATCTAACATATTTTCCAGCAACAGTATTGCATTTAAAAAAGGACCTGCAAACTAAAATAGCTGTTGAAATTTGCACAAAAACTCCACACAGTAAAGAGCAGAGAAAGCTGATTTCAACATGTCCAACAAAGCAAGCGGATTTCAACACGTCTAATAAAGCTCAAACGTGCTGCAAAAGTCACAAACACCGGACAAAAACCACACAGTGAATTCAACCTTTCTAGTGTTTTCTAAACTCCAGTCCAGGGGAACTATTTTGGATTTGTAACATACTGGTATTAGCAGATCAGTCTAAGTGTCAGCGTGAAACAAAGTCCGATAAGGAGAAACATTACTAACAACAGAGGCATTGATATCTACCCTAAAAATTTGCACATCTCATCCTGTAAGTAAATTTTATCAGCTTGCACCAAGGAAGAATTTGGTTTCTTTGCTGCACACACTACTGTAGACTAACTGTGTTGAGAATGAGCAGTCAACACAGCATCCTCCGGTGAAAAGCGATGATGAATGGTTATGTTGACTCTTACCTCTTCTGGGAACTCCTCCCCGACCAAAGACATGATGAGAGATGTCTTCCCCACCTTGGCTGTTGGAGGAGGAGACGACATAAAGAGGATGAGAAGATTCAATGTAGCTTCTATGATGAAGTGCACGTCCGTGAACGCAACAGAGGATGTTAAATCTGATATGTCATTGAACTATGCACAGGACGCCTAACTGTCATGATACTGAACCGTTAACCTCTAGATACAGTTAATCTACTAAGTTGCACTAAACAACGAAAGGCCAAAAAGTCATAATTTTAATTAATTAGGTTACTAGGCAACGCTAGCATTAACTAAGTAATTCATATGGGGAGTGCCTGACAGCGGCTAACGTTAGGTTAATAACGTTTGTTGGCTAACGGTCCTCTCACCTGCGGTAAACTTAAAATTAATAGTCAATTTAAATATACCTGCGTGTTGTGTAACTAATGAGTCTTTCAGTGGTCTATAGCTGACCAGCTAGTCCGATAATACAAGCACATTTACCAACTTTTCCATGGTGGCTGACGTTCACAACTTGTATGCAAAGTTGCTCTAAGCTAAGCTAACATAGCGGGAATTTACATATGGAAAGGGCTCACATCGTAGGAAGCAAACAAATTTTAACTGTTTCAACATAATTGGCGTAGAGACACATCTATCTATCTATTTTAAGGCAGCATGCCACCGAGGTAAATCCAGCTACAAGTTAGTAACGTTGTTAGCTACAACAGCTAATGTTTGCTAGTCTGTTTTAGCTTGTGGTCGGCTGTCAGTGCAAATGACTTACGCTCCCCCAGTAAAAGTATCCGGACGTCTTGTTTCATGTTTCCTCTGTGTTTGGAGAGCAGTCAGACGCGCCGCGGTGCTACAGTGACATTTATCTTTCATTTGAATGCAAAAAAAAATCTAGCTAAAATGAAATGAGTGGCGATAAGCACCCCAAGGTGAAACCGTAACCATTCCGGTTCACGCACGGAGGAGGCTGTGAAACACTCCCTCTGCTGGCGGACGAAGATACTGCAGACAGCGTGGACGTTCACGTTGTGTTCAATGACGCTCTCATGTTTTATAACCAGGTTTAAACTGTAAAAATGTTCAACGGCCAAGTACTGTGAGAGTGAAAGAAAAACACCACTGAGCAGAAAAGATGGATGCTAACCTCAAAACTGTACATGGATGCAGCTCTTTGGTGGTAAATGTTGTAATTGTTTCCACCTCTGCACAAAAATGTCATAATTTATTTACAGAGACATGCTTGGTTAATTAATTACTCTTACATGAGTTGAGTACAGAACAACCCAATTAAGTTTACTTATATTAAAATAAATAAATAAAATCAATAAAATCCAGCCCTTATGAAGAGACAGATGACTCACTCAGAATCTAATACTTGAGTCATCATTAAAAAACGTTTTTCTGAACAATATTTTGTATTTTATTTTGTATATATTCCTGCAAGCAACTCTGTTATAGTTTAATAAACCTTTTTAACACACATTAACTTGGACTTGTGTTGCTTGCTCCTCACTTTGTACAGTGTGACTCACTCAAGAGACTGTTAACTCTCATTATTTATCATTAATTAACCCTTTTCACACGCTCCATTAACCCACAGATGATCTGTCATTTGTAATGATTCTCAATAAAATCATGAATGTAATCTGATTGCTCCTTAATGCTTAATGTGTTGTGTATATTATATTAATATATATTATATTAAGTGGCAGTAACAAATCACTGGCCAAATAAAAGGGAAGCCTCAAAGTAGTATGTTACATTTTCCTGTGTGCAAACCACCATCATGCTTTGGTGTTTATCCTCACTCTTATTGATCAGACAGGACCTCTGGTTAATATCTCCATTTAGCTGCAAATGTATCAGAAAATGAACTGCCACAACCAAAGTCTGTGTAGGCCCACTAAAAGCTGTGGGCCGACCCTGTGTACATGTACTAGTAGTAATATGCTGTTTAATTATAGTCCTCTGTCTCAGTCCTTAAGATGTTGTTGGAACAATGTGCTTGTGTAATTTGTGCCATTCAGAAGGGTTATAGCAGCCACGTCATAGCTGATATTGTTGGAGTGGCACCAGGAGACCAACGCACTCCTAATGCAAACATAAAGTATTATTCAGACAGTATTTCCCTCACTGCACTCACAGAGCTGGTATCAACCATGAACAGAACACATGGATGTAAAACTCACACACTATAATTTAGCCTAAGACAATTATTTTACTGGATTCAAAGGTTAATGATGATAAAAGCATAATTTGGGGAAAGTACTGTCTAAAACATCTGAGGTCACTTTGAACACCTGGATCTCCACATTTTCTTCACATTTGTTTAAAGAGAAGTGTGATTTTCAAAATTGTGATTGTGTCCATTATATACAGTAATAGTTATGTCTATTATGCAGCACCAACAAGAGAGGTGGAGAGGATAATTTAAGTACTCCACTGACTGTTCCATGTCAGCTGTTGTTTATCTCAGCCCCATTGTTTCTTTACCACTTCATATTTTAGTCTCTTAGTCTCAAACATGATGTCACAAACAGGAAGTTCTACCTGAACTACCAGCAACAGCTGAGTTTGCAGCACTGGTGTCATTGTTTTCTTAACAGAGCAGTGACGCAGGCGGTATCAACAGTGTGTATGCAACATATCTGAATGCTGAAATGGCAAACTGATGAAAACCCCTGACAGAAGAGTGACCCTGTACCGGTAATAAGGGAGAATGTCATTCAAATTGGGAAGGTTGAATTCAAAGGCCTTGTGACAGAAAGAAACTTTTGTTGGAGTGTCCTTTAACTAAAATGGAAACTCGAGGAGATTCGTGCAAAATGTTCTAAACTGCGCTTCATCATTCTGGTGGAAAGTAAAAGTACAAATATCTTTGGCAGCAGCAGTTTCTCCTTCTGTATGTGTGCAAGCACCATGCTGGCATTACTGAATATAACAGATTTTAATTTTACAAGCTAATTTTAATGAAAACACCATCCTAGAGCGGCCAACAAATCATAATTCTATTCACCACTGAAAACAAACAAACAAAAAAACACAGTAGACATGACAGCAATTATTAATCACTCATCAGTATTCATACACATTGTAACTCACGGTAAGAAAAACTAAAATAAATAGTCAAACATTAGAAGTGACTGAACACTCAAAACAATTCAATTCAACATGTTAAAACGGCAAGATTTTAAAACCCTACACTTAAAACAAACTTCAGAGTGGCAAATCTTACACAAAGCTTCTCCACAAATTTTAACTATTTCCCAAGAAATATGTAATTGATTAAAAAAATGTCTATGGAAAGATAAAATTACATAAAGTAACAATATAAACTAGGCACTTGTGAATAAACCTACGAGGTTTGAGATAAAAAAAAAAACAAAAAAAAAAACAGGCCAGAGGCCCTCAGAGGCCCTGCACCTCCCACAACAGTATCTCATTAAAAGCTACAGTGAAAAGAAGAGTCCCAGAGGGAGAGAAGTGACACGTCTGCACTGAGTCACTGTGCTGCACGAAGTCCTGGAATCTGCCGCTGGTTGACTTGATCAACTTCAATACTCGCTCTAAGAAGAGATCAGAAACGTTGTGAGAAATTAAACTTATATTACTGCAAACTAATTTCCCCCACTTCAGACATTTGGGGATGATCTTAGTTTACCTTTTGATCCCACAGCTATGAGTTGACTATTAGAGGAGAGGCTAAAGCATGTGGCCCAGTGGGGCAGTGCAATCTTTCTGATTATCTGTAGTGAAAAACAAAAAAAACGTATTAGCATGAGATTAAACACACATTTGTGCACATTCAGCCATCAGGATAAAAACACAGTGGTAGACGAGTGAAGCAGTGGGAGCTGCAGTACCTGCTTTGTAACCAGGCTGTAGAAGGACAGCTCTTTCTCTACTCCGTAGCCAGTATAGACCACCAGGCTGGGGTTTGTAGGGCAGAAGGCAGCAAGGCTGGGAGGTGGGCTGTCATCCTATAACACAAACAGACTTGTGATGTGCAAATTCTAAGATTTGAAAGGTTATGTGCAAGGCCATATCGTTGAATGTTAGAGGAACGTGTGTGTGTGTGCAAGACTATGTATCCTTTGCATAATACAAACAAAACGGTGACTCACTTGCAAATATTTTTTTCTATGCTGCTATTAGAGGTCAGAACATCCAGTATTCAACAGCCGTGGTACAGACATGCAATTATGAGACAGTTGATTTATTAGATGAGATATTCCTGATTATACTGGGTAAAGGGTTAGGGGTTAAGTATCAGCCTCATAATTAAATGTTACACTTTCATAAAATATGCCAGCATGCCTTCACTTGACAGAAGGGAGCTCAAGTATTTGTCAGCCTTAGAAAAAAAAAAAAGATATGCTCCACATCAGCTCAACATTAGGAGTGACATTCCTACTCATTATAATGTACTGCTACTTAAAATACAGACGGTACCTCAAAATAGGCCGGAGCAGGAAATGTCAGCCAATCTAGAAGATCACACTTGTCCTTCACCCAATCGGCAGCCCACACGCTGACACGTCTGTCAGCACTGGCAGCCAACCACATCTCGTTTCCTTCCAGTCCGAAAGTTTTACACTGAGGATGAGAAGATAAAACAGCTCCATCAGACACAAGCTGATGAAAAAAATGCCATAAAATGTCACAAGACCCCAAAGAAGAACTTCAGAGGGCACTTTTTTTTTCACCTTGCATTTAAATAGCGCCACATAAGATTCATAACCCTGTATGCTGTAGCTGCGGAGAGCTGATGAAAGGAAATGCCAGACCGGGTAGAAGACCAAGATAGAAAAAGAATATAACATTATAAGATGATGACATGTCAGGAACAAAGACTGCATTCAAGTATTCAAGTTGCCATTTAACAAACTGATTTCTTGTGGCTTTTTAAGACGGCACAATTTTTAAATTGATTGATGTCACTTGAAACAAAAACATATCTGTTGAAGTAGTAAATGACATTTTCATTTAAATAAATGTCCGTGTTGCTATTAGTTTAATGGTGATTATACAGGCACGTACCGATGATTCATTAAAACTTACATTTGCAGTACTGAATAACTTTTTCCAACAATCTTTCTGGTAAACAGAGATGCTATTGTTTTTTATTTGCTAACAGTAACATCAATTTGAGATACATTTCAGGAGCAGACAATGTGTGCAGACAACACCGTGACTGAATATACACGGAACAACAGAGCAACACCTACTGAAATTTTCCAGAATGATTGACTTTTATGTGATTGCCGTTGTGGAAACACCACAGCAGTGGTCATTAAATGATGTGTATTGTAAGCTCTGCTGCTGTTTTCTATTGTGCTGCCATGGTTAGCTCTGTCAAAGCACCACTCCTTGGTCTGATTCAGTGAGCTGACCTGTTCATTCACACACTGGATGGTAGTAATCGGTGCTCCTTTGTGGTCCCTGATGACACGGATAGTTGCTCCATTCACTGGGCTGCTGACAGCTACCAGACCATTCTTTCCTGCTGAAAGGATCACATGACCTGTACGGGGGCCGAAAACAGTTACAACAGTAAAACTGGGTGAAACATAGCAGTTTTAATATAACATGAGACCTATTGCCAGCACATGGGCTTGATCAGGGGCTTTTGAAAGCAAAGGGAAGTCATTCATTTGACTACTTAACTCTGCTTTGAGTCGTCCTTTTTATCATTTAAACATTCATCTATTAGTGTTTGGCCATGACATTCCTCTCTCACCATTAGCAGAGTACTGGATGGCAGTGACAGCCACGTTATGAGGATGCAGCTTCATCTCCATCTCTGAGGAGGCTAGCCGGAAGATCCTAAGAGTGCCATCGCTGTATCCTGCAGCAACACACGGACTGTCCTTACTCGAAGAAGGAGTCCAGCATACACAGCCACAGGCCTGACAGAAAGAAACATGAGGGGGGTGTTAATCAGCAGGGCGTTTGCATGTTATGGTTACGGCTGTGACTGCAGCCACTTATGCCATCTTACTCACACCAGCTGCCAGCAAAAAGTACAAGAAAGACTCTCCTAATGTATGTTCATAATGAAAAAAATGTTCCTCCTAACTATTTTTTTTTAGCTTAATGAAATGTCAAAAAAGCCATCAGAAAAATGTATTCTGTTAGATTTGTGTAATTTGTACAACTTTGCCATTAATTTTAGAGAAGTCTAAGATGTTCCATCAAGGTGTCCATTAGAAAAAAAGCTTCCTTCGATTCACACTGGACCCAACCCACATGTATTCCCTCACCTGGTTGAGCACCTGGAACTGCACCACCAATTCATTGCTGGGGGCTGTCCACACTCTCACACTGCCGTCCTCGCTGCAGGTGGCAAAATGCCTCTCGTCAGAGCTGAACACCACATCGTTAACCTGGAGAGCAGAGAGGAGCGCGTGCAGTGAATGAAGCTTTCCATGTCTGAGCGTAGACAACAACCTGGATTCACCAAGTTATTATTACCTCAAAGCTTTACCTCTTACCTCAACAAACAAAATGACAGTTATCAAGATAATAAAAGCTGAACAACTCAACTTTAATACGTAAGTAAATAGAAATGATGACTCATTCTTCATTAAAACCATTACAAGTAACTTGGTGCTATTTAAAATAAAAAAAATATTGTAATTACATAAAGAAAGGTCCCAGCTGATTCAGCTTTTTTAATCAAGTAGCAAGAGGAAAAGAAGTGACTTTGAAACAGGGCTCACTGTCGGGACACAGCCGTGTAATTGTCTACAGAGATGTGGGGAGAAATTGATATGATCCAATGAATTATTCTCAGCATGTGTGGCGCACCAAGAGAACCATACAGGTCTAAACACTTTACCCCTACAGTGAGCATATCTCTGTTAATGCTGTGTGGGACATTTTGCTGGTGTGGTTTGGGTCCATTTGTCCCCTTGGAAGGAAGGACATTGGAAAATCAAAACCACCGTCATCCTATGATGAAACATTTCTGTCCCGATGAGAGTCGCTTCCGTCCATAGGGCATGAAGGCTCACTGAATCAGATGTTACGGCCTTCGCAGTCACCAGATCTAAACCCAGTTGAACACATATGGGAGACAGCATAGTGCACTACCATCACTGAAACACCAAAGCTGTGCTGGCAGCACATGGTGGCCCAAAACATCACACTGATTCTCCTTTTAATATGTCACTTGTCTGTTGGTGGTTATGATGTTGGTGGCCCTGCCATCAGTTCACTGAAATGTCATCAGTAACTGTTAATTGCTTCCCTGATGTTTCTTTACTTTAATTTTATGATCTGATGGTCTTGGTTCAAATGTTTCTCCTGAACTGCTGCAAACAGCTTTTAATGTGAAATACTTCTCTTCCCTGGGAATCGCCTTTAATGTGTGATTGACAGGCCATTAATAGAAATTCTCGCTGCAGAAATGTGTGAACTTTTGCAGGCATTTGGTTCTAAAATAAAGTACTGGACAAATTATACCTCTGACCTGGTGATGGCGCTAAATGTCAATACACTGACAAGAGCAGTATTGTCTCCAGATTATCAGCTGTATGTTCCAAACACGGCTGGAGACACAGGATGCGCATGTGGTTATTTCTCACTTCCCAAAGCTCACACTGATACCTTGGTCTTGTGTCCGCTGACCAGCCGGGTGCTGCTATTGTCTGACCAGTTGATGTACCACAGGGTACCTGCCGTCGTGCCAACGATGCCCATGTCCATTGTGCTATCAAATGCTGCACTGACCGTCGTCCCATCCAGCATTATCTCCCGCTCCAGCACCACCACGGTCCCACTGAAGGACAAAGGAGACCAAAAACAAAACAATGAGGCCATATGTGATGGGCACATGGCCACTTAAGGATGAGGTACCATATTCTCATTCTTTAACTGTTTAATATAATACATATAGAGAAGAAATGTTTTTAAAAAAAGAAATATTTTTATGGTTTAGGTTACAGTCTAGCAGAGGTGAAAAAGCACCATAAAACTGAATTACTGTAATTATACAATGCAAAAAAAATAAAATAAAATACACCTTTTATCAATCTTAATATTATTTCCCTTTTGCTGAACTTTAAAGCAATTTAGGGTATGTATGCACATCCATGTAAGACACAGGAGAATCATATGAGAATGAGCTACAGACCTGTCTTTCACATTGCAGACCTTTTCTTGAGGCATCACACCCCGCACAGCTTCGACTGCCCACAGTCGCAACCAGCGGGTGTTGCTGCCTGTCAACAGACGGTTCCCTCGACACAGCAACACTCCTACACCAAGAAACCATATCAATCCAATTACCATGTGTCACATTTCCAGGATCAAAATACATGTAAGCCGCATAATTCAAAATGGCAGGTATATTTGAAGCAATTTCATCAAGTGAAATAAAAAACATCTCCTTTATTAGATACAAATAACTAGTAAAGAATAATGCTGTTGTATATTTTTTCACTATCAACCATTAAGAGTATTTAGCTGCTATTCAGATAAGATGGTTAGAATAAAAAGAGGGTCCATTTGTACCGATCTCGCCCTCATCGGCTTCCCAGGTCATCAAGCAGCACTGTGTGTTGACGTCCCAGACACAAACGTGTCCTCGATTGGTGGCGGTGAACAGCAAGGAGTCCATGTGGTAACACAAAGCCGTCAGCTCCACATCACCCAGCTCTGCTGGTGCTTTCACCCTCTGGACCTATTAGGATGAATAAATCCTTATTACAAAGCAAATACAACTAAAACCTTTACCCAGTTAAAACACAAAGGAAGAATGCATCATGTGTTCAGACAACATAGTGGATTAGGGAATAAGTCTGTTTTTCTGCAGTCACTTACCTTGAGGTCTACATCAGAGCCGTGTGAGTGGAGAAGGCAGAAGTAAGCCCCTTGGCTTCCCACACAAGCCAGCTGACTGGCTGCTGACGGACTGAAGGCCACATCATGGACCGGTCCTGACAAGCTCACACTGGACAGTATTTGGAAGGTCTTACTGCTCCACAGAACCACCTCTGGGTCAGAAAAGTCTCCTACAGGGTGTTGTGAAAAATCCGAAGTGTCACTAGATTGGCCATGGCCAAGTTTTCATTTACAGGAAATGCTCCTGACTGATGAATTCAAATTTTACTGACCGACAGAGAGAAAGAAGCGGTCGTCCCTGGAGAAAGCGAGACTCTGCACTGTCCCCTTGTGGTAGGAGATGGTATTGCGACAACTTCCGTTCTGGACATCCCAAATGCAGATGAGGCTCCTGTTACCGTGACTGCCACCAGCTGCTGATGCTACAGTCTAGACACGAATAAGCAGAGTTTCATTTTAATTTCTAACTCCATAAGACAAAGCACTAAAAGGACACGTGTCGAACATGAGAAAATGGCCGGCTTCATAATCCTGAATTTCCTGGCCACAAGATGTTTGAGTTTGAATTTTTCTTAGAGATATTTCACAGACATTTGAGCCAATAGCTTTTGAGAAGACTTTTAGATCCTTTCACACACAGATTTGTACAAATAAATTAATTTATTTGGAAGCAGTTGCTTTAATACTGTGAGTGAATTTCTTTTTGCCATTTATAATTCTTTGAGTTTCGTAATTATTTGACACGTTAGAAGTGTTTTCAGTGTCTCACTTGGAGCCAATTTCTTTCTCTTCTTGTAAAATATTGACTGCTGGCACGAAGAGCTCACACAACACAGACCAACCACGCTGTACAATCAAAAGGGTGAAAGTACATCCATCTCCTGAGTAGACATGCCTTCTCTTGTCTCCTGTTGATTATGGACTTGGGGATTTTATTTCCTCACCTCCTGACTGGACAATGACTGGGGTGAGTTCATTTTCCTTCAGAGGTAGCGATCCCCTGTGGTGACTAGCTAACCAACTGAAAAATCTGACTTGTACCCCTGCTGAGCAGACAGGCCAGTTCAGACTGTCTTGATCCAGTAATGCCTCTCAGAAAAAAAACTGACAGGGGAAAAAAAAAAAATATCACCATTTCCTGTGAAGTGTCTCGATACGTACATTATGCTTTCTTTCTAATTTGGACATGTCACAGAAACATTCACATGAAAGATCACTGGTGCTAGTTAGGACACACACACCTGCACATGCTCAAACGATACGACCAAGTTTCCTGCCAGTAATGTATGACTGTGACTTATAGAAACTGATACAATACACTTGTTTTCCTCTTTTGGCACATTCATTTTGTGCCGGTACCATACTCTGTTTACCTATTAGAGCACAGACACAAGCTTTAGTGCACAGCCTACAACGGCAACAACAGTTTCTTTTTGTGGTTTGACCAAGTCACAGAATTCATGTTGATTAGTGACTAGCATATAACATCTGCTGGGGACATTTCAGATGATGAAATTGACTGTGGCTGCCCAAATCTGTTACATGAAGAGCTGAAACGATTTGTTATTTAATCGATCACTTGATGGACAGAACATTTTTGAAGCATAAATAGAAAGCAGACTCTGCTTCTCAATTGGTATGATTTGCTGCTTCTTTTTGTCATACGGACAAAAACCTCTGGGTTTTGGACTTTTTGTTAAAACAAGACAAACCTTGAGCGGTGCACAGTTCTTATTGGCATTTTCTTCTTTTTACATTGGCTAGACAAAAAAAATTAACTGAAGTTAAACACAGAGGAGAGTGAATGTGACACAGAATGGGGTAATTCTGAATAGGACAACGACTCGGACCAGACAAGACAAATAAGGAGGGGCTACTTAGTTTTGGGATGAAAAGTCTGACACAGACCAGAAAACTGTATGCAACACACTGAAACACTACTGACGTCTTTTATACCTATGCAAGAATCATGTCAAACAAGCTGTAGAGAGTCTACGCAGCCACACATGTACTCTTGAGAGCTCAAAACAAACCCCAGACTGGTTGCATGAGGCTTAGATAACAGCTGCCATTGCAACTGCAAATGTGTAATAAGAAGTATTGTTCTCATTTTATTTAAGCTCTTTATGATAAGATCACATGGACTTAATTTTCCCTGAGGAGGGAGGGAAAGATGACTTGCGGCACACAGCTGCCATCAATCTGAATTCAATACACAGCTAACAGAACAGTACAGTGGTACAAGAAAGACATAATAATACATTGCATCCATCCATCAGTTTTCTGTAACCGCTTATCCTTATCAAGGTACCAGGGCCAGCTGACATTTAGCGAGAGGCAGGGTACACTGTGGATAAGTCATCAGTTCATCACAGAGCACGTACAGTAGAGACAAACAACCATTCACAAATTCACACCTACAGGCAATTTAGAGTCACCGAGTGCATGTCTTTGGACTGTGGGAGGAAGCCAGTGTAGCCAGAGCGAACCCACACAGACACAGGGAGAACATGCAAACTCCACACAGAAAGGCCCCAGCCAAGGTTATAAATAAATAAAAAAATATTCAACATATTATAGAAAGATATATTGCATGTTTTGTGAGATGAAATATAAACATGTAAATATTACAGAAATGATGAATTAAATACTAAAAATCATAAAACCAAAGAAACGGGACATGATTTTGGTCATATTGCACAGTCTTACCTCACACACTGTGTTTTGAATCACTGTTATAGTAGCAGTACCTTTGCATCATTTGTGACTGCAAGACAAGAGATCTCCTCGCTGTGGCCCTGCAAGTGCCTCTGACTTCCCGTATGAAGGTACTCCACCACCACCACACAGCCACATGAGTATGCAAACAAACCTGTAACACAAATGAATAGTTGGAACAGCAAAACAATAACAGCTGACATGAAAAACGAAGCCTTTTGTGCATTTTCCATTCAAGCTTCAATTTTGCCATTCAGTCTACTTGTGAGATATAGATATACATATTTGAACAGCCAACAGGTCATACTTCAAGTGTTTCCCAACTTTACTTTCAGTATATCATGCTAACCTTGGTCAGGGCTCCACACCATGTTGCTACGCCCATTGCCGTTATAACCAATAATTGCCTTCAGCTTTATGCCTTCTTCTCCTGGTTGGGGAGCCACAGCACTCTGGATCACAGAAAATATACATAGACTTAATAGACTTGACAGGAAACAAACAGTATATAGTAATATGTATCACCATACAAAGTGCTATTTACCTGATCAAGAGAGGAGGTCTTGAAACGTGGGATAAAGTGTCTGTAACAATCAGGACGTACTGGCTTCCTCCCATTCAACTCATCTAAATGACAAAATAGCATTAATTAAAAATTATCTTCCAAAAAGACAAAGTCAGCTCACAGTTTATGCTGAACAACGCAGTGGGGCACTTACCCCTGTCCATATGACTGGTATTCATGGGTGTTGTTATGTTGTCCAGCTCTGTTACTTTGAGGAATGAGACAGCAGGTCTAGGGTCAGAGGAAAGACCTGAGCCAGCAGCTCGGAGTGGAACGGTTTGGACAGTCGTCGTGTCATCATGACAAAGAGACAATGAGCTCAAAGCTGTGGGAAGGAGAGAAAATATATCCAAGGGTCACCTTTAAAGCACAACATGATTTATTTACAAGAAACAGAAAGAAAAGAACCTGGTAGCAATAGATTTGAACAAAGCCTGAATATACAATAAACTAACAAAGTAAATTACAACAACAATCAACACTTAGAACACAGCTGAAAAAAGCAATCTTCAACTTCATTCAAACAGACATTTTTTTTAAACACATCTTTTATTCTGACCTCTTTGCTATAAATTGTCTGTTAAATGTGGGTTGTTTATATAAGACCATGTAAACAATTCAGAGGCAAATCCTTTATATTTTAGCAGGAGATACAAAACCTGAGCAATCTTGAAAATCAATAAAAATCTTGTTGAGCAAGCTCTTCCTCTTTTAGTTCAATAGGTAATTGAATGGTTGGCTTGAGTGCAATCATTTATCTTAAATGCTGCAAGTTAGAAACGTACCTGTGTACATGTGTTTCTTGCACTGCTCAAAACTACAACCCTGTCAATACATTGCTTTACGTCTAATAACTAATGAATGGACAAGTCAATCGCGCTTCAAGAGAAATGTCTGGGAAGAGGCATGTTAGCATAGCTTTATAAATATCAATTATAGATGAACTAACACAACAAGAGCTGCTGACATTTCCAGGAATTGGAGGTACGCTTGCTAACACTAATATAGTTTCATAAGGTGCCGGTGCAATTCTGCTCTTTTAGCTGATGTTTGAAACTGTGTGAACTTACCCCCCTGGTCAACTTGGTCAAGGGTGCTGACGTCCAGACATGGTGGCGATGAGGAGGGGAGGGGTGCCGTCTGTCGCGGCATCCCGTTGGACAACTGGACTCCACTTACTTCTGCTTAAAATGTTACATGAAGACACAAGAGCACCACTGTATTTGTAAGAACATCTGAATCTGGTGCATCTTTTATTATTGTAGCATGAACACTAAAGAAAGTTACCTGATTTAGGAGCTGAGTTGTAGCTTAATCTGAGAGGTGATCTGTGAACGGAGGCAGAGAATAAATATTTACCAATGAAATGGTGAAAAGTTTAAAACACACATTAATAACAAGACTCAAGCATGTAACAGGGATTATTACCTGCTCTCAGTCAAAGAGTCAACAGGGTGTGCCAGAAAATCCCAGAGGAATATGGCGTCTCCCACTGAGATCACACCCAGCTGGTCAGGGGTAAAGCTCACCTGGCGGATGGGCTGACTGTGGCCTATAAACATCTAGTACAGAGAATCATACGGTAATACGCTACTGTTACTACAACTAACGTTAAATTAAATGACAACATAATGACAATGAGGAATGCAATGCTTTAGCACATAATTGTACAACTGTAACTGCTCTAATGACTTGCAGGCTGAAGTGTGAAATGACCTGACCCCTGATGGTATAATCTTAGAATACACTAAAAGAAACTTGTTTGTAGAGCATAAAATAGTCGCTCATAGTCATGAGTCATCATGTAATAGTTTTTCAAGCAAAAAATAATCTGGCATCAGATGAAACAAGAAGAACTTGCACCTTTTTTCCACAATTTTCTTAGATTTTATAGACCAAATGATTAATCAACGAATTGAGAAAATCACCTGCAGATTATTCATTAAAATATGAAAATATTTGTTAGTGTCCCCTCTTCTGAATTTGTGTTTTCACAAGGTGTTTAAATTGTATTTTGGTATAAATTAAACTTGGATTTATAGCTGAAATCTCTGTTAAAGCACTTTGCATTTCATTTACATTGCTTATTTGACTCATACATACTGGTGGGGACTTTCTGTAATCCATATTCCAGTCAATAGTACTGATTACACAAGATATGAACTCTACCTGTGAGTTCATATCGAGCTGCATGTTATAATCCCACACTTTCACAGCATTGTGTCCTGCTGTCAGCAGGAATCGACTGTCCTCACTCACAGCGAGAGACGAGCACTGGTGTTTGTGCACTTTAGATACCTGTTAGGAAGACAAAAATCCAGTCAGAAGTAAAGATTCCACCACATGGCTTAGATTCTTCCAGACCTGTAAGCTTCTTGTTATCAGTATATCTGTCAGCATCTTGTTATGTCTTGTTAGCCGGCTCCTGATTTTAGCTCAGCCTGACAACTATCTTTCAACTGTTCTCAAAACCCAGCTACTTTTACCTCCAAATACAATACAGAATGGACTATGCTACAATCCTGATTCCATCACGATTGTAAAGCAAACAGAGCATTATTTTTTATTATTTTAAGTCCAGCATTATTACCTCACGGAGAAGACGGCCTGTGCTGGTGCTGACCCAGAGTATCTTGTTAGCTGATGTAGTGACCAACAAGTGTTCAGTGGAGGCCGGAGAGAAGCAGACCTTCAGTGCAGAATCAAGACGAGGGCTCTCTACATCCAAAATACTCACATCTACATGGAGCAACTGGGCAGAGATAGACTGGGTCAATGCGGACACTTAAGAACATACAGTAAGACATAAAAACCTAGAACATGACCTCGCAAGCTCAGGTGATATGATGAATATTTTAATTGTCAGTAAGGGAAGATGACAAACACTTTCTCTATCTTTTGGGGAAAATCCACAAAAAGACCACCATAACACTGGAGTGAAATCTGATCTGAACAAGACGACAAAAGGCACGGGGTTGAAGTGACAGCATGCAAGATACCTCATCCAGAGAGTGTGAGTCAGCGACGGTGACAATGTACTCTGAGGGACCAACAAAAGCCAGACAGCGGCTGTCACTGCTCACTGCAAGGGCGTCTGGAGCACGCTCGGTGCCCCGAGCAACGACATTACCTAGAAAATCAGCCAAATACAGAGTAAATGGAATAGCACTGATGTTGAGTGTGGCTGCCTGATATGCTAAGTTGTGTATTGGGTGTTGAGTAATTAACTTTATTAATTCCTAAAATATATATAAATAAGTGCACGCAGTATCTTATAGTACTGTTGATTTAATTGATTCTATGTTTTGGAATAGCTAGATATTAAACTATACTGTACAATTTGGCTTATTTAACATCTCTGATAAATGTAACAGTACATACACGCAACTCTGATCACATTGTGGTCTTCCTCAGAGGCGTTGTAAAGTGCCAGAGAGCCGTGGGAGTCAGCACTGTACATGAACTCCCCATCCGGGGAGAAGGCAAGACCCACGACTTCACCTCTGTGCTGCCTATAATACAAGGACAAATTGTAAAAGCTTTTAAAATTCCCCAAAATGACACACATACACTGATGTGACGTTTAGTACATTAAGTCAGATGAGGATTCATCGCAGTCAAAGTTCAAAGCTATTTGTTGCTGTTTATATTTATATATATAAACAGCATAAAATGCATAAAATGATTAAAATTCTCTCTCTCTCTCTCTCTCTCTATATATATATATATATAGAGAGAGAGAGAGAGAGAGAGAGAGAGAGAGAGAGAATTTTAATCATTTTTATGCTACACTGACTTGTAATCAAATGAATGGTGCCTTTGTTATCCTACTCTGCACCAAGCTGGGTAGAATTATATATGATGTTACAGCATATAGTAATTTTGCTCATGCAAGCTTTGGTATCCAAAAACGGAAAGCTGCAACCACTGGTGGAGCTACATACTCCATGTAAGTATAAACATACTTGTGTTCAGCCATTAGCTTGGCACTGGGGATGTCAAAGACCCTGACGATGCCGGAGCTGAAGCCACAAGAGAAGACCTGCTCTCTGGGATGGAAGGCCACGGAGCATGGGCTGTCATCTGACACAAAATCATACAGCTAAGCACAGGAGACAACAACAGACATTTACAAACAGTAAATAAGCCAATAGCAAACCAAAGGTATTGGACACAGTGTTGATTTCTTTAAGGAAAACAAGCAAAATAAGTTCACACTGCAGTTACTTAAATTAGTTAATCCAGTTACTTTGCTTTGTGAGTTTACTGTTAAAGGCTTTGGAGTCACTGAGAGTGAAGGGCTAAGAGTAAAACTGTATCATACCAAAAATGCTGTCAGTATTTTAAAATACAAAAAGAAATGACACTAAAAAATTTTGACAGAGAACAAACACAAAGCGTTGTATGGCCCCACTTCTATAGTGAAGAGACAGCTGATAAAAAGTCACTCTAAAGTGAAGAGATTGGGTAAATAGATTTGGTTTAACAACCTGAAACTTGGTGTCTCCTAGGTGAAATTAGGACATGATTAAAATAATTTCCCTTGAGGCCTGCTTAAACCATGGTGAATATTAATAAACTTTTAATTAATTAATAATTAATAATTAATAAATTCAAGCAGTAGGTTTTTATTACTATAAAGAAGTAAGAATAAATGCTGAAAAAACACTGATTGACCTGATGCAAGGAATCCATATTCCAAATGCGCACTGTGCCATCGGAGGAGGCCGTTGTGAGATGGCGACGGATGCCGTCCACACTGAAGCCGAGCACAGTGTCTGTATGTGATCTCATCAGTGTGTTGTAACCACGACTGCTCACGTCAAGGAAACCCAGGTTACCATTAGAGGTGCCTGCCAGGACCTGAAGGCTGTCTGATGAGACTGACACCAGGCTCACAGGTCCCTCATGCTCTGGAAAATAATGACATGTTTTTGAGTTGATTTTTCCATTTTTTTTTTTTTTGTTTGGTCTTTGTAAGGACAACAGAGAGCAACTTCTTCTTCGGGGATATGAATATCAGTACACAAAAGAGACAGGCTGAAAACAAATGGTGTATAAAAATGTCAAGCTTGCCTCTCTGCTTTTTGCAGATAATGTGGTTCTGTTCGCTTCACCAGACTGGGAGTTTCAACACACAATGGAGTGCTCCCCGAAATGAGTTTAAATATCTTGGAAACCTTGTTCAGAAGCAATGGTATGAGTTGGACATGAAGACTGGTGTGACGTCAACAGTAATGTAGATGCTGTACCAGACCATTGTGGTGAAGAGGAAGCTCAGCCGGAATGCAAAGCTTTCGATTTACCGGTCGATTTAAATTCAAATGCTGACATATGGCCATGAGCTTTAGGTAGTGACTGAAAGAATAAGACTGTAGACACAGACAGCCAACATTAGTTCCTCTGTAGGGTGGCTGGGCATGCCTTAAAGATAGGGTGAGGAGCTTGGAGATCTGGAGGGCGCTTGTGTCAAAAGGAATGAAAGTGTTTGGGGCTAGAGTGCCTTCTAAGTGCCTTTGTATGGAGGTTTTCCCGGCACGTCAAACTGGGAAAAAGATACCGGGACAGACCAATCCATCCCAAAAGAGGAGCAGAAAAATGTTGCTGGAATACACTGCTCAATCTGCTGCCACCACGAAGCAGAATGATGGTTGATGCATAGATATGTCAGGTTTGTTTATCTTTTCTATTATTTTTAATATCGCTCTGGCTTGTACTAACAAAATGAAGCCAAATCCAAAATGGTGCTTAACAACATTAAAATGACTGATTAAATTAAATTAAATTTGATTACAACTTTGTATGAAAGACACTTCACAGAACAAAACATCAAACTGTTGCCTGTGGGATGGAAACTTCAGGCTGCTGTCAGTTTGCTGGAGGTAAATGTTATGCCACAGTCCCCTGTGCCTACCAGCCTCCAGGAAGACGGCAGAAAAGTCAAGGGGCCAGAGCCGCAGGAAGCCATCTTCAGAGCCTGTGGCACAGAATGATGAGGACACGCTGATGCTGTTGATCGCAATGCTTGGACCTGGAACACATACACACAAGCACATTTTGATGCCGAGGCTCTTTAGAATGTTTCCCCCCTCTACACAACCCTTTAATCTACAAAATAATACAAACCTTCTCTCTGACTGAGAGGTAAACAAACCTGTGTTAAAAGTCCATTTTTCCCTGCGGTTTGCATGCTGCTGCTGTGCAGGCATCAGTCTTCTGACATTTCTGATAACAACTCTGCTGTAGTCAATCTCAAAGATATGGCCACTGTGACTGCTGGCAAATCTATAATACAACATTCACAGGGGGAAAACATGAATCTTTTCATAATAACATTTTGCATTAGATTCATACTTTTTCCAGTGTTTGGTAAAGTAGCGACTGGTCTGCTCACTCACAGTGTTCGATCATCAACATATTGGTTGGAAGAGTTTCCCTCCTCAAAGGCAATGTCTGTGAAGTCCATTGAGTGGTATTCACCCAGGTTGACTGGACAGGAGCGCAGCGTCCCATTTCGCATTCGCCACAGGCGAATGTTATCCCGACCACATGACACCATCCTGAAACCAGCACACTCACAGATTAACCCATGTATTGAGAAGCTGGAATGAGACTTATATCTTTCCTACTGCTGCAGCGAGAACATTTCTTTCATTCCTTTTTCCACTAGCAATGCGCAATATGTCATCGTTTACGATATATTGTCAAAAGCATTCCCCAGGGTAAGAATATGTCAAAATACAATGAGACAAAGAAGTTTAATTTGATTTGTGTCCGATGATTAGAGAGCAAGTGAGAGAGAGAGAGAGAGATCAAGCGCGAGAGAGCGCTTTGGTAGAGAGACATAGAGTAACAATAACAGAGAACCAGCACAGACCTCGATAAAGCTGTTATTAATCAAAGAAATAAAGTTATTTATTTCCTGATTGTTTCACAGTGGTTACATTCAGCAGGTATAGACATACCCACCACCAGCTCCCCCTAGCCTTTATTATTATTTTTGCAATAGATTTATAGTCAAAAAGATTAGGTTGAATTGGTGTTTATTCATCATCATTTTTATTGTTACCGTACCATACCAGAAATTATTTTTAGTCCTTATTGCCCATCCCCTCCCACTCTCTTACCAAGATTCTGAAAATACCTGACGCAGTGAGTGGAATGATCTCTGTACAGTCTCATCTGAAGGATTAACTCCTTGTTTCACAAGAAATGTGCATGGAAATAAAATTCCATCCTTTATTTGACATGATACAGTATGTAGAATGTGTAATGAGCAGATGCAACAATGTCATAAATATTTTCTCTTAGTGAATCAACAGATGGATGGAAATGCATGCAAGTTTGCCCAAATTTGCAAACATACACTTGGCTTGGTAAAATGTGCATCCAAAAACACAAACAAAGAGAAGAGGGGCACCTTGTATCATCAAAAAAGGCAACCTTCATGGTGTGGATGTCCACATCTGTGTGCGCTTTGGCTAAGATGGTCACCTCTCCCCCTTTACTAATGTTCAGAGTGTTCCAAACCACCACCATCTATGAAAGGTTTAATTAGAATGACAAAGAGAGACAGTCAGCTCGTAGCATTTCTGAGTCATAGACTGATTTATAGCTTGTCATGAATGAATGATGAAAAGTGTTACATGCTCTACAGAACATGCATTTACGGCACTTACTGTTTTGCTGTGGTTGTCTTTACCCACTCCACAGAGAATGCCGCCAGCATACGAGAAGCTTTGAAATGGAAAGAGAACAACAGAGAACAGGTGTTAGCGAGCAGTGATAAACATGAGCTTTGTATATGTAAAATAAGTGTGTGTTCATGACTGCATGCATATATCCAGTTGGTTACCTAAGAGAGGATAATGAATGCGCATGAATCCTAAACATGGCCAGACAACTTCCTTTGGGATAGTTCCAGACTCGAACCACACTGTGGTTACCAGTTTGTGCTGAGGCCAGCACTGTTGTGTTTCCATTAAAAGCCAGTGCAGATACCTATGGAGAAAGCACATTGACAGATGTTGCAAAAATTCTATCGCTTTACTGAATGTAACTGAATTAGGACACCAGACATTACGAATTACCAAGTACCTTAGTGCATTTAAGATGCTGCCAGAACCAGCTGTGCCATGGCACACATTGGAAGAGACTCAGCAGCAGAGGCAGGTAAACACATCACAGCTCATTTACCTTATCAGTGTGGCCGATGAAGAATCTCTGCTGATTAGAGGATATCTTCATAGAAACGATGATTGCATGACATGGATATACCACAGCATCACCCGATTTGGTCCACAGGGCCTGGCGTGTATCAAAGTACAGCGGTTAGACCTCTAATCATTTGCTGATTTAATTAATTTTATTTGTGACCTTCAAAATTGTATGTATGTGAGAAGCCAGCCTGAAAAGGGTTTAACTCAAAATTAACATACACATCTAGTAGTGGCTCCTCCAAAGCCGATGATTTGATTGAGCCTGAGAATCGGGTCTGGAAGCAGCTTCTATCAAGGAGAGCACAAATAGAGAGCAAAAATTTGCAGTTAGCTCCTAAATAAATGGTGTCTCAGTAGTAGTAGGATTCATTTCACTCTCCAATGTCATCTCTTACCTGTTCTCTGGTTTCTTTGGATGATGATAGATGGATAGGATGTGGCACAGGAGTGCAAACAAACTGAAAATAAAACAAGGTCAGTGTTTCCAATGCTGCCATAAAACTGTAAAAAATGGAGTCATGCATTGTGCAAGAAAAGAGGAATGTGTTATATAATGGGTTCTTTGGCTTCTAACTTGTTCATTTATAATCTAGTCAATAAGTAGCTTCACCTCTTCTTCACTTTCCTCCCCATATTTGCTGAAGCCATCCTCAGGATGCACGTACACGTGGACTCCCCTGCCATCAGTATCACAAGGTGGCCTGGATGTAAGATGGTGTGAATTGGAGCATGATGACTCCTGCTGATGCTGGTCATTATTAGAGCAAAGCCAGCCATCCGTCTGGTGAGTGGAAACTACACCCAGCTCAGGTATTTTGGTCACCAAGGGGGTTCGATTCCTCTGGAGCTGAGGAGATAGAATAAGAAAAAACAAAAATAGCAGCCTTCTAGAAGACTAGACGATACAAAGGATCAAGCTGGACCATCTGCTACATTCTCCACTGACAAAATTAAGCTGATTAGCATGGCAGAGAATTGATTTAAAAAGATACTAAACATGATCAGTTACTGATTTTGGAGTGGTTATCTGCTGGATGAGGGACACACGGTCCTGAACTGGTTTGCTCAGGTTGACACAGCAAGGCTCCTCTCTAATAGGGCGTCTTTGGTTTGAGACACATGCTGGGATAGAAAGAGATATGAAAGTCGGTTATCTATAATATATTCCTAATATGATTACCTGCAAGTGGGTGGTCAGTAAAAAAAAACACAACACAAGACTTTTTATATATTTCTTAAGTTTTAAGGAAACTCTCCACACAAATATGACCAGTGGACCCAAGAGGTATAGAAATCAAGGGCAGGAAGGCTGCTGAATGATAAGCAATGTGATATTTTATGACTTACTAGCTTCAGGTTCAGGATTGCCTTTTTGAATGGAGTCAAAGGGTAATTTTGTTCCCTCTGAGGGAAATCTGTTGGTGTAGGACAAGACGAGAGATTAGTACACTGTGCTAAAGTAGGTAACTGTAGTTGTCTTAAAAATTAATATAGACAGCCAAACTTGTTTTTAATACAACTGGAGTTATGAGCGAAAAATATCAACTAGGGTAAAATGCTGACCTGACATCAAAAGCTTTTCCCAATACATTTCCCAATAGGCTTTTAGGCTGCAGAATCTCTATATTTCTTATCTCTAAAGCTGCACTGATACAATCACCAACTAGAAGGTGACTCTGAGAGCACAGACTCAATCTTCGACAGCAAAAGTGAAAAAATAATTTGTGTCTCTGCCCTGTGATTCAGATTCTGCTTCAAAGAATTCTTCCTCGGATCATGGTACAACCTTCTGCCAAGTTTCATGAAAAACAGATCAATAGTTTTTCTGCAATCCTGCTGACAAACAAGCAAACTGTGCTAATCAAAACATAATCTTGATTGAAGTAATAATAATGCTGTGACATCAAGTCATTAGTGTTTCACTTATTACCCATAGGGGGACAAAAATATGTTGCTACCAAAAATGATGGTCCCAGAAATGAGGAAAAAGTAGTTCAGAGTAAAGAGTTTGCCTTTAGCACAATTTCAGTGATGAATGTGCTGTTCCCAAGTGAAGTTACCATACCTGATGTAATCATAGACGTCATGCCAAGAGCCTCCCTTGGGCACAGGAAATGACATGTCTCTGGGCATAGGACCTGTTCCCTGAGAAGAGGTCAAACCCATCAGCTTGGCTTCATTGAAGGAAACTCCTGTCGAAAGAGAAATTTGCACAAGTAGAACAGACTTTGCAGAAATCTGAGGGCGCAGTCTGATTGAACCAGATATGGAACAATAGGTACAATATATGAAGAACATATTTTTCTGATGTTTTGAATTTAAGTGCTCTTAAAATACTCTCAATATTCATTCCTTTGTACCAAGGCATTTGACTAGTTCTTGAATTGAGTTGTTTAAATAAGCAAGAGCTTAAGTGGCTCTTGAAGGTCCAACAATGACGCCATGTTTTCTGGCCAGTGATGATGAGTAACATGTTATGCTTTTTTCCTGTGTGGTACAGGCGGTGGTACATTTTTGTATTTGCCAAGTATTATATTATTATAAGACATTTATTTTGTTTTTTTTCAGTCTTATTATGTTTAAAGTTCAAGGAAATCTAATGTTGAAGTTTTTTTTTTTCAGATCAATAAACACATGATGTTTCAAAGAGTGAAATAATCACAATCTCAGCACTGACCAAAAGAATCGTGATTATGATTTCTGCCATTATCGAGCAGTCCTAGTCTCACCTGGATCGAGCAGCAGATCACTGGTAAACATGTTTTTCACTGACATGTTAGCACAAAGCTTGATGCTTTTCAGGTGACTGTAGCAGCGGTTGACGTAGACAGAGAGTGTATATTGCAGATCCAGCATCAGACAGGTCCAACGCACTGAAGTGGGAGCTGGACCTACAAAACCTGGAAACATAAATACTGCCAGTTATATTGCAAGACATGCAAGAATATTTATGTTATATACATAGGTACATTATACATAAAAGCACAACGTACCATCAAAACAAATGTATGCAAACAATGGCTCGTATGTACATCAAATATGGTTACATGTGTGCATGTATGTTACCATGTCTTGCAGATTTGGCCGTGCTTTCATAGACTGAATCCTTTGCAGCTCCACACAGGAAAGGAAACTGAAGCGAGGTGGGTGTGGACTTGAACTCTTTAAACATGTTGGAAAAGGAGACACGGATGACCTGGCCCTCCTACACGTCACAGCACAGACAGAGGAAAAAAATGTCTTCCTTTAAGAGAAAAATCTATTTAAAAATCAGTCTTCACATACACCACATAAGTGTCATTTATATTAGATAAAGGTTGAATATTTCACAACTAAGCTGGGATAGCCTCCAGGCCTTCGTGACCCTGATGAAGATAAGCAGTTACAAATAATGGATTAATGGATTTCACAACTAAGCAAGTTACTGGGGCTTTGAAAAACTGTTGTTTATGAGCCAAATCGATTGGATGTACCTACATAAATAAGAACCAAAAAGCATAAAAGTGTAAAGACAATAATTAACATTTTTTTCACACACTTGGATGGTATTTAACATGAGAACATGTAGAGTACTTGCTCCCACTTCAGAATTTCAATTAGAGTGAAATGCCACCACATAAGGAAGGCATGCTTTGAAATGTCAAAATTACAAAGTCAATTTCAAAGGAAGCTAAAAAGGCTGAGCTGTGGATTAACTCCTGATGGATCTCTAAATAAACTCCAGTCGCACGACTATACAAAAGGACTTATTAAACGACAGATTGTTTAGATAACACAGATAAATCACTACTCTTAATTTCACCACACAGAGGGCCAGGACAGCCCAGCAAAGTCAGATTTTGATACCTCTGCAGAAACATCCAGGTGGACCACAAAGTATCTGCCAGGGGTGGGCCTGAAGAGAAGGTAGAAGTAGCGCCCTGTCAACCCCAGAGACTGGTTGCTGTTTTTGGGTATCAGGATGTAGCTGTTTGCAGGAACAGGACCTCTGATCTGGAAGACTGTACACTTGAGTGTCTTGTTCTGTGATGAAAGCAGACATAAAGTAAATGAACTTGTCTTGGTCTGAATACCTGCAGGTAAAGGTGACACTTTCGTAGGCTTGAATAGGGAGGACTAAGACAAAAGCTGTTTATTTAGGCAACTGTTACTACTATTTAGGGCTGTTTTGACATGTTTTTATGGAGTTTGAGGACAAACTTACAAACCACATTTCAAGCCCACAGTAAACATTCAAAACATAGTTTGGGGGTCAAGTATAAGTTTAAATATTAGAGTAAATTAAACAGTTATTGTGTGTGTGTGTGTGTGTGTGTGTGTGTAAAATTACCGTGCATGTCGATACATCTCCCTCTTTCGTCGACTTTTTCCAGTCTTCAACTCTGACATGTTTGAATATATTGACATAAGGATGCTGCCAACCTGCAAAATCAAAACAGTATTCAGTAACAACATCAACCTAACTTTCAACTAATGGCTCACAGACACAACCTAGAGACTAATCAAAAATCTTGAAGTTAATTTTACCTTTGGAGGCCATTGATAGCGACTATCACCAGTGTAAAATCCACCTGTTGATGTCTCAGCCTTGTTGCAACTTCTTAAAAAAAAACCGAGCAGCTAGTGTAAATTTAGAGACGATAGCTAGCAAACAGACAGCTAAATGGCCGACAGAGCTCTCCTTCCGTTTCTCAGGGGTCAAAACGATAAAACATTTTGTTTCACATCGTTATAAAATACGACATCTTTTCCAGTTCCCCTGTGAGCCGAGTAAACAATAGTTTGGTGTTGTCATCAACAGATTAGTACGGCAGTTATATCCTTCCCGCTCCAGCCTCTGCCGTTGCTAACGACAGCACGACGCTCATGACGTATGTGCGTTGCTTTCCCTGGCGCTTCTGGGTAATGGAGTTCCTGCAGCAAGAAAAAAAATGAGCATATGGAAGAGAAAACTGTGGCGTATATGAGAGCAAAAAGGCTATAAATGATCACAATATGTGTTGGGAAAAAAAGACACACATTAAAACAGTCAATATAAACAAATATCTTTTTTAATTTTGTATACTCCATTTGTGTTTTTTGTGTAAAGAGTCTTAAATAATTACAACCACTTATTCACAATTTTGCAGCTTAAATAATAACAGTCACTTATTCACTATTTTACATATTCACCACAAACAACATGTCATCTTCAAATGTACAGTGAATGCAAGAATGTACTCAGTCTGAATCTATATTTACAACATGTGGGAGCAACTCCACAGGGTCTTGAAGATGAATCAGGAAGGACACCTGCATTGCCATACCAGATTGTCCAGTGTCATCCTGTTCCCCACGCTGCAAGGTGTTGTCTCTTTTTACCACTGATGGACAGTGCAGCAAAGATTCATCCGGCTGTGGGGAGGCTGGCTGATCTTGACGTCTAAAAAGCAGTGAACTCTCAGGAGTGGGTGAACCATCAGGCATTGCCCGTGTTGTTGTGGCAGAGGATCTGTTGCGCTCTGGCACTGTGGCAATGGAGAAAGTGTCTACTCGAGAGTCAAGCACGGCTAGTCACTGTCCACAGCATACAATCTCAGCCTCTATCCTCCAGCTGCGTATCTTCCTCTTCAGCTCTGTCCGCACCTGCGCCCAGAGTGGAAGTGAGCCAATACAGCATTAATGTGCCATTTAGTAAAACAAATGACAAATTTTTCCAGTCTGATGCTTGAAAATTAAACAGAAACTGGAAAGTTATTCACCATGGTATTGATGCAATCAATTATGCACAAAACATATTTAGATTTGGAAAATCACATCCCAGGACAAAAATTATTTACCATAATAATAAATTCTGTCTTTTTTGTCTAGCTGCAAATATCCAGCTGACAACCCTAAATGAGTTAGTTAGTTAGATTAAGATACATCATCCATTCACAATTATAAAACAATTTGAATATAATTTAAGATGATTTAATCTAACACGCATATGCATCTATGTTGAATTTTAGGACTGGTATGATATGATATGGCTACCCAGTACCTTCTAAAGTATATGGGTAAAGAAAATGGAATGAGAATGTAAAACAAACCTCTTTATTGGCATAGCAGTAGAGCACAGCCACCAGAAAGCCCTGCATAGAGGCCACAATTCAAGAAAAGCATTGTTTAGTTTAAGTAATGTATAGTATACTTGCTTTCCAGAAACACATTAGATGACATGTCAACGATAGCAAGCACCTACTTTATGATCCAAATGAACCTACCTGAAATGAATTGAGAAAAAGGGTGAAGAAGACTTTAATGTAGCGCAGAACGCCTGTTGTCTGCTCATCTGTAGCAAAGATGAATATAATCTCATGAATCCCAAACAAAGGGATGAGGGTAAGGGTTGCCTTGGCAAGCCTGAGAGAACAAATAAAACAACATTGTTTTTGTGTTTTGTGACAGAGAAGGCAAATAAATCTAATTTACTGTAACTGAAAATACACTGAGACAACTTGCCGAAGTTTGTAATCAGGGTATCCACTCTGGTTGTTGGCTCGTAATTTAGAAAGAATGACTTTCAGGATCTTCATGAAAATCAGAAAGTTGATCTGTTGATCAGAAAATAAAAAAATATTAATTGCATTGCTGTATCCTGTACAAAAAAAAGGCAGGTGATGATACATGCAAAGTATGCAACTGAATACTGTGTTCTGCTATTTGCATCCTTACTAGTGAAGCAAAAAGTATAGGGAAACGAATGATCCACCAGTAGTTCATGTTCTCGTTGAGAGCCCAACACCTGAGAAGACAAGGCACGTGTTAGCATTTCTCCACAGCTTAATTTGGATCAGTAGGGGCAGGGGGTCTGCATGTGAAGTGATCAGGAACATGGAGAAACTACACACACATGCACACTAACGTACTCTTTGTTTTCTTTAAATAGCTTCATCACTACCCAGGGAACCACAAATAGAAGTGGAGTTCCTAAGAAATGGACAGAGAAGATATCAGTGAAACTATGTTTCCATGGTAGTCATAAAAAACAAACAAACATAATATTGCTGATTGTTTTGAGTAGGTTGTGATAGATGCAGTTGAAAAGGGCAAAGGTATGACAGAGAGAAGTTTCTCCTATTACAAGATGCCTGCTTTTTAAACATGAGCTGTTATGTGTCGCTGTAGTGTGGTGCCCTCTCCCATCAATCTCAGTAATGAGCCGCAGAAAGAGAGATGGGACATACCCCAGCCAAGACAGATGTAAGGTAAGTATTTTTTGTTGTCGATGAACACTGAGGCAATAAGCACAGAGTATAAATAAATTGCCTCTCCGAAGAACCAGTAGTGATTGGCCAGGACACAGTACTGCATCATCACCTGTGCTATCCTGCAGCCAATAGCAGCCTAGAGGAAATGGTCATAAAACACTTATTACCTCATATGTATACCTCATGTCTGAATTTGTTAGCTTTATCTATGGTATATACACCGATACACAACAGTAAACCACCATCATCAGCTTTCAAGACCTACGTGGTGACTAAGCATCTCTCTGACGTCGGTCGGTTTCATAATCTCTCGTCCCCAGTGGCGTTCCAGCATGGTGTCCTTAACAATGACAGATACAGCTCGCAGGATGAGGGACAGGAAGAGGTTAGCATGAATGTAGTTCCTTGCGCAATGTAGTTTCCTGTCCGGGGACATAACAAAGTACCAAAATAATAATCACTTTTCTGTTTCATCATTGTCCACAATAAAATCTCTCAATATCTGCTTACACAATACAATCTTCTGTACCTGCATTAGTACCTGATTGATATGAATGCTGAAAATCGTGACAACTGTAGGGTATATGATTTGCATTTAGAAACACTGATGTCTTTACTATCATTCTGTGAACAGTTTGTAAGCTATGAGACACAAAACAAAAAATGACAGCACATTTGTTAGACAGCTTACCTAAAGCTGAGCAGAATGATAAGAGCTGTTATTAGCGTGAAGAGGGACAAGGAATAGCCAACAGTGTACATCATCCTGAAACCCACCATCAATTGTTTCAGCCACAGCTGTAAAGACAATTCCACACCTGTCACTTTTTATGACAGTAATAATAATAATATCAAATCAATTATGTGTTAGTAATGTACCTCATGAACCCATTTTGTATTTTTTCAGATAACATTACGAGCTGTGAGTTTCATGTGTTGTCTGGAAAATTGTTATGAGAAAGAGAGAGAGAGCTACACACTGAAGGTCATGTATCCATCAGACTCTGTTAACGTACTCACAACCTTGCAGACATAAAGCCTTGAATGTGTAGTCATTTTCTGATGACAAATGCTGATAAAGCCGAAGTGATGAGAATGCACAAGCTTGCACTGTACACAGGTTGCTGGAAATCTTACTGTAGCACAGTTTTAGACTCCGACTGAATTTTCTCTAACCTTCATAGAGACAACAGGAACAAAAGTCGATGTTGACTGTCTCGGGGTTAAGCTGGAGACAGAGGGCATGAGGGCATTTACTCTCAGGATTTCACTGCTCACAGCAACCTCAGCATCCTAATCTAAAACTAAACCTGCAATAACTGATTTTCTTGTCACATTGGGGTAGCTGTAAACACAACAAGGTTTAAGGTAGTTTTAAGGTAGATATAGCTACCATGTTAGCAAACAGTTGGCTATTTGCACATCCAACTAATACAGAGCAACATTAACATTCATTTGGGTCAGATTTTAGGCCACCTGATGAAGCCCAATATTCTCTCTTTCACCTCTGCTTTTGGTCTCACCATTTGGTACCAACTCCTGGCTGCTATGCAAAACTAAATATGTCTACCAACTGGTTGCTAATTTTCTCTGCTCATTGGTGCTGGGGACGTCATGTACAGTGTAGTTTTTTGCTGAAAACAGCAGCCTGCGTGTTGATGATAGTAGTGGCATTGAACCAAAAATAATTTAAGTTTCCAGAAAAGGCCAAAAAAACCAAAACAATGTGCTGAGAGATGCTAAAAAGCTCCATTGAGCTGAGGCAAGTAGAGAACTGGCTGATTACCGTCTGTTGGTTTAGCACTTGAGGCTACATATTTCATATACATGTAGCCATGTGATTCATTCTTTTAAAAACATTGGTAACATTTTATACTACAGCCCACAACTTACTGTTTAACGGCTGTACAATCAGTACAAGTAGTACTTAAATGTACTGTTGAAGAAACCCAGACAATGGGGAACAATAACTTTAGAGGAAATGATAAATAAATTATATTTTTGGAAAAACTGGGTATGGTGTACACTGCTTGTAAAGAGAGCTGAATGATTGACAACAATAACAATGACATCTTGTAGAATCTATTAAGTAATCTTGTTATAATGTATTACACCCTTGTGATGTGCTACCAAAGCATAATATACATAGCATACTAATTGAGGTGTGCAATACTGTAAGTGCAATGAAAATTAGTGCTTTGCTTTTTTCTCATGTCCGGTGTAACAAATGAGAAATGTGCTCCTAGCAGGCATTCATTCATTACTGCAGCTATAGTAAATTGACATGCTGGAGTGGAAAGCAAACCTTTGTCCTATGCACAGCCATGGAGCCTTGCATTGTATTTCAAAGATGAATAATAAAGTGATGTAATATAATTAAGCAAACACAAGCACACACATGCTCACAGGGTTGATATGTGAGGTATGAGCTAGAGAAGCAATCAAATCTTCTTACACAATTATCACAATCATTAGATCTCATCAATTAATTTCATGTCATTATTGAACATTAAATACTGTTAGCTGCAGCGACACGAAAAGCAAGCAGGCAAAGGAACACAACTACATGACGTGTCCTGTTTACCCATCAATCAAAAAATATCAGCTATTTCGTTACAGTACTATAGACAGCACTACACCAACACATGCATCCCCTGGATATAAAAGAATGACAGAACATTAAATATTACAACATTTTTTTCAATAATTTGCTCTGGCCGGTGGCAGTTCACTGTACCTCCTGAGATGTGACCTCTTTTTCCTCTTCACACTGGCTCATGTCTCTCCACACCTGCCCGCTCTTTTCTCTTTCCCAGAAGCCATCAACACCACACCGCCGACGCACGACACCCTGAGACACTGGAGTAAACAGTCAGTCCCTCAGTTATTACCCAATTATTCCTAATTATGGTCACAGAGGGTTGAAGAAAATCGCAGCATATACTGGCCAGAAGACAGGTACAAAGCACGGGCAGGTCATTCCAGCATTAAAGGAAGAGAAACACATAGATACACACATACTCATACTATTTTAAAGTGTTTTAAATGAATGGTTTAACATTTTGGAAATACATATATACTTACTTATTATACATCTATATACTTATTTGCTTTCTTGCTGAAAATTAGATGAGAAAAACGATACATACTTCATACGGTAAATATAAAGCGAGATATACACATACATACGAGATGCTTCAGCCAATGTTCCTGCCATTCATGTGAATGTTATTTTGAGATCTACCTAAACATTGTTGCAGACCATGTACATCCTTTAATGGAAATGTTACTCTCAGCAAGATAATACACTCTGGCACAAAGCAAAACTGGTTCAGGAATGGTTTGAGGAACACAATGACGAATTCAAGGGGGTTGACGTGGCCTCCATATTTTCCAGATCTCAGTCCAATCAAGCATCTGTGGGATGTGCTGGACAAACAAGTCTGATCCACAGAGAATCACAACTTACAGGGTTTAAAGGATCTGCTGCTGACATCTTGGTTCCAGATACAGCACACCTTTGAGGTCAAGTGGAGACCGTGATTCGACCGGTCAGGACGATTTGGCAGAAAAAGGGGGACTTACACAATATTAGGCAGGTGGTCATAATGTTATGGCTGATCACCGTAAAGTGCTAGTTAACCTTTTCTTTGTTACCCCTGGATTTAGGCGTTGACAGGCAGTTAGCTGAACGTACTTACATCACCATATGTTTTTACACTTTGTTTTTTTTATAAATATTAAATAAACAAATGTAACATGTTCATTAGTGGGGTTTAAAGAAAAAGCCACAGCTCCCCCCGTTTCCAGGTCCAGATAAGCTAAATGTCTCCTGGCTGTAACTTATTAACAGATAGATGAAATAGTGGTATTTAACCAACTCCTGGCAAGAAAGTGAATAAGTACATTTCCCAATATGTAAAACTTTATGCTTTATTCTCGTTCTTAGTGCCAGTAGTCGTGATACAAATGAAGTTTTGGAGAATCTTACATTGTTCTGTACAGATGGATGCAGCTATTCCCCTAACAACTGTCCAACAAACAGCACCACACATCAAACACATACTCAAATGCAAACTGACAGGAACTTATTTATATTTTATTGTGTTCTGTCAAAGTTAGATTCATTAAAAATGTGATTTACCTTTGTCATACCAGGGCAGGTAGAAAGGACATGAGATGTTGACCAGCGAGCCGGCAGGAGTATCTGGCCAACAGGCGTATCTGTCAAATGACCTGTTACAGAACAAGCCCACTGGAAAGACATGAGGATAAGATAGGAAAGATATAAAAAGCCGAAAAGACATCTTTTCCTCAACAAAATAAGCCATAGGCGATCAAGGTCATGATCATTTTGGGTACAAATTTCAAATTTGATGTCCTCCTTCTCCTCCTTTCCGACATTTTGCCATATTCCCTTTTGCATGATGACTCAATACTTAATAAGGAGTATCTCCATACCTTGAAGCAGCGGCTCATTTTCTATCATTTTGACACAGTCTTCTTTGTACTGGACCCACTTTCGATAAGTCTCCTCTAAGACTTTTCCACTGGCCATCTCAAACTAAAAAAAAAAAAAAGAAATCTTCAAGGCTTCTTGGAAGAAATTTCCAAAGATTAAACATCATCTTTAAAAGTCAGTGTTGTCTGTCAGACTTTCCACACAGAGAAAAAGTGGTGAATGTTGTATAACACTTTACTTATACTGCACTGCACCAAAACTCACCTTTGGCAGTTTGAGAAACAGGAGGCAGATCAAAGCCATTATGTCTTGAGTCCTGTTCATCATTGCGAACTTGTTCTTCCTGTTTTGAAAGACAGAGAAGAAAGAAGAACAATTTCCACATCTGAAAGAGTTGGTAATAAATCTTGAATTCAGCAAGTGGCTGGCCCTGCTTGTTTCATACCGTAGTTCAAAGGTATTTTAGTATGTGAGTGCATATTCATACGCATTGTCCATAATACTGTAAAATTATGGGTTGATGTCATAATGGGCCGAGGCTTTTCCATTGTTGTAGATTGTGATGCTTCCTGTCCATCAACCATGAAGAAAGACTTTTCAAGATAAATCGGTGCCTGTTGCGCAGCTGTCAGTCAGGTTCAGAAGATATGAATTACCGTCCACTTTGAACATGTATCAGAATTTGCTGAACTGATTCACTAAAAGCACATGGCTGGCATTTGTGAAAGTTCTCTAACAGCGTGCAATTTGAAAAAGCTTTCTCATTTGCTCACTTTCTCCTTTTACTTTATACTTTTTTATTATTATTATTTGAATCACCATGGCAGACAATTTGAAAACTTGTTTCTACAAGTGGTGGAAAACAGGCTCAAAGTGACACGTACTTAGATACCAGTTATAAACAGCACACACTATATGCACTATTTGTGTGTATGTGTATACTATATTACAGTATACAAGAAATCAATGTATTTTTTATGTTTGGTATTCTCAAGAAATGATGCAGTACGTGTGCTGCACTTTAAAATGATGCTGCTAAGCACACCTGTTTTTCTCAAAGATTCAGTCACAACCATCGATTTGATTTAATGTTTTGCAGCTGTAAGTAGTGTGAAATGCCCGGAGTGTACATCAACAGCAAACTCAAAAACCAAATATTTGTTTGACTATGCAAACAACTGATAACATGATCTCTCACTTCAAGATAAAAATGTTCTGTGCGGTTCCAACAATAGTAATAAAAATAAGCCAGTACAAAAAGATTTAAAGACCCTCAGTTGTTTTACAGGCTTTGGTGTATACAGTATTTGTCACTATCAGTATTGAGATGTAGTTTAATTGAATGCCTTTAATGTCTGTCTTAATGGATGAGCTCTGCTGGAGGTCTTCCTTTTAATCACCTGGCAACACCTTAATCTATGAGTCATGCGTGATTCTGAGGTCTGTAATTAGGAAAACCCTCCCTAATTGAAATTGGTCTATCGTCGAGATTTGTTTGTGTGTGTGTGTGTGTGTGTGGTAGTACGTGTTACAACAATGATTGCTCCTTCACTGGGTCCTTATTTTGATGCAGCCTGACCTGGGTCATCCTGGGTTGCAGCTGCTGTCTGACATGAGTCAGGTCAGATAATGGTACAGCATGTGGGACCAGCTGAGGTAAAAACTGTTCACAACTAGACGCACTACACTTAGAACACCCATCCATCCATCCATCCATCCATCCATTATCTGTAACTGCTCATCCTCATCAGAGTCACAGTGGGACCGGAGCCTAACCCAGCTGTCTTTGGGGTAGAGGCGGGGTACACCCTGGACAAGTCAACATTAAGAACACTGAAGTGATAGTTATTTTTGAAACTCTGGAGGCGGATGACAGTCTCACTAAAAGGATATGTCTCTCTTTTTTTGTCAGTCCAGATAGAGTGTGACCACAAGGCAGTGTAAATTACCCACAGGACTTGGATGAAATTAAATTTTTCCCCAAAATTGTCCCAGTTGTCAAAACCTGTGAGATTGTGTCGACAAATACTTTACGTTGCCAGTGTGGTCCGTAGTTGTCCTGTCCCTAGACAACGCCTTGCTACTGTATAGTGAAACCACATTTATTAGCAAAGCGAGCTCAGAGGGCCCCTTGTCCCTGCCATCTGAGGGGGTCTCACCGCAGGCTCCCGACAGCCTGCATCTTTGTATCAACAGGCTGCCAAAACAAAGATTTGATTTCTCTCTCCTGGTAGGTGGCATTTGACAGTCATTGCCCATGGCAGCTCAAGGAATGAGACCACATCGGGTTTAGTTTCTTATAGGTCCAGGAGCTGCCACATGTTGAGCTCTGTCCTGCTTTGGGTGACATGATGTCATGAAGCATAATGTTTTATTCTAGTAAAAAAAAAAAAAAAAAAAAAAAAAGAACTATCCCAGTAGCGATTAACACCAAAACAAGAACAATTCAAGAGCTTTACACAACACGATTTTTCACAAAAAATAAATAAATAAATAAATAAATAAAATACAATCAAGCTCATTAAGTGTGAACCAGTGTGAGAATATAATCATTTTTCAACACTTTGTTGTTCAATCACGACTCAAGGACAAGCTAAAACCTACACTATGATTTTCAAGTGTGGGTCTGACTGAAACAGGAGCTGTTTCACAACTGATGTCTATTTATTCAACCTGTTGTGAGTCAGTGCACTGTAGAAAATACCACATAGGTATTTTTGGGCTCATTGGGGATCTATGCCAAGGTAAATGAAATGGTGCAGGAACGCATTTCATATTGGCTGCTCAAATTGACCATAGCAGGATGTTCTCTTCTAAAAAAAAAAAACTTAGATAACCTATGTTTCCACACTATTCTTCTAATGCTTCTTTTCCAGTAGCAGCCACGTTTTGTTCAAAAACACCAAACAACACTGATAATGAAGAAAACAGTGTCCTGGCAGAGCATCTATAGCAGCCATAAGCAGCTGGAGCGCGGATGAAAGCCTCTGAATCAACATGCTCAGGCTATAAACCTTCATAAACAACTTACACTTTTTTTTTTACTACTTTAAAAGAGTTGCATAACGGGAAATACAGTAGACAATGCATCCTGTAAATTCTACACAAAAGTAGGCTACAGTGTTTTATGATGATTGTTATAGCTTGAGTGAAATTGTAATAATTAGCTGCCGAATAGTAATAAAAAAAAAAAAAAATCAGGATGAAATGGCTATTATAAGGAAAAGCGACACTCATGTGCATGCACAGAAATCAGCGAAAATCTCATCTCATAAGTTTATTTTTTCTTAGAAATCTTTGTCCTTACGGTCCCCTTTAATGCGTTTTTGGGAGATACTTCATTTTGGGGGACATCATCTACATAAAACAGTTCAATTAGGCTACTATTGTAAACGAATGCATACATGAGCGTGTGACTTACAGATAAATGGTCCTCTAGAAAAGGAGAAAGCTGCTCTCACAGATGCGGCGTGGAGATGCTCCGTCCTGAGCGACTGTACCTGAACCTGCACACAGCAGTTTGTGTGGCCGCGACGCTGTGCCCAACACCAAGTGCCTCAGAATTCACTCATTTCTCCGCTGGTGTTCATCATTACTGCTCGATGTTGAGAATAAATCAAGAAAGAAAACAAGCAACTCCTCACTGTGGACGCCGTATTGTAGCTTATTCCATCCCTTTAAACTGCCAATAACTAATGCGCATCGCCTGTCTGTCAATAAATTTATCGATTGGATGAGCATGGAACGAGCGATTGATTGAAGGGAGTCGAAACGTGTCAGTATGTCATTTTTGTAGTTTTCTTCTTTGCATTCAAGCACAGGTGGAAAAAATGTACTTCTAACACATTTATATACAATTTATGAATAGGTCACTACTTTTGCTGGTGGGATTTTTGCAGGATTCACAGGCTTTTACTCTAAATTAAAGGAGCTAAAGAACTGAACAGACAGACTATAATTATCTTCAAAGAAACAAAATGACAATAATAGTAATAATAATAATAACCCCCCATTTATCCAGGTATGAATGACTAAAAGTCCTCCTTATTATCACAATACAAACCACTTAGCGCAATCAAGCACATTTATGGCAAATGCACGTCAAGAACCTGCTGCAGGAGGCAAAGCCAGATGAATCATGGTGTGTTGTGCTGCATCAAACACTCATTCACACATATTACCCACGTAAGGAACGCTGACATGAATATGTAAGCTGCTCACACGTGGATTGAATTATAGGGAGAAAAGATCAGCAGGTTATCACCTTGTAAAAAATGTATTATGAAGGCTTATAAAAACTAATAAAGTCAAATCAAATGGATGATTAAAAATGAGCTGAGCTTTGTCAGGGGGGGAAAAAAAAGGAAAAATCATTCATGGATTCTCAAACAATTTGCATTGCTCTGTCCAAACAGTAACTAAATGAACCTGACAGCGACGCTCCCAGAATTAGACTGAACTAAGTCTGGAGTGTCAAAAAATAAAACTTTCATTGTCACCAACAAGAAATAAATGTTATAACCTTACAAGGTAAACATGAACATCACGACCACAGATTTCTCTTCTTACTCTCATTCACGCTTAATGCATGCCAACACTGCTCTTCTTGCAAAATCTCTGGTGTTGTTTTTCTCAGAATGTTACAAAAACAAATTACAAATGTGTCTTTCTTGGTCCGTTTGTGAGGCAGGGCTGGCCCTCGGCTTTAAGTGGTCCTAAACAAGATTTTGTTTGTGGCCCCAAAAAACTCCCAGTGCAGCCAACCAATCGAACACACTGCTAATAACTGAAGGAGCACACATGCACAAATATAACATAGACAAGTCAATCAACAATAAATCTCTTACTTTCTTTAAGGTTGGCAAGTAGCTATAAACAGAAACATTATGTGAAAAGTAAATGAAAAGCAAATGACTGCAGGATCATTTTGTCCAGAAAACAAACTAGCTGTTATTAAACTAGAAAGGCAGCCTTGAAATAGGACTTATTATTTTTATTATGCTCTAGGACTTATTACTTATTATGTCAGAGGTGCTGTCGTCACATATATTAACTGAATATTCAGACTATAAAGACAGATCAATAAGAGTGAGGATAAATACCAAAGCATGATGATGATTTGCACACAGGATAATTCAACATAAATACAATATTTTCATGATGGAGGTGCTTCGATGCTTCCCTTTTATTTGGCCTGAGATTTGTCACATATAATTATGTTATAATACAAGATGTAAGCATTGAGGGACAATCAGGCTACATTCATGATTTCATTGAAAATCATTACACATTTTCAGGGCGTCCTCGTAACCATAGTAACTCAGGCTGCCAGAGGGGAGTTAGAGATGCTGTGCTGCTTCCAGAAGAGAGCCACTAAATGAAGCCGTCCAGACTGGAGTCGTTTTTTTTTTTTCCACACATGTAACACACAACAGGATCTGATTCTCCATGTCAGATGTGTTCTCACATGTTGACAAAACTTAAACTGCAAACTCAAGTCTCAAAATGAAAAGACAAGTCTGTGAGGCCGTCAGAATTGATAATTGATAACTGATAATGTCGCAGCACTATGCTGCAGACAGGACACAGAAGCAGAGAGACGGACAAACACCACTGTGCAGCACTTCAGACCATCAGGAGGAACAGGAGGGACAGATATTAATCTCCTGGTTAATTGAGCGTGCGAAAAGGGTTAATTAATGATAAATAATGAGAGCTGACAGCCTCTGGGTGAGTCAGTAATCTTAACACTATACAAAGGGATGAGTGAGCAACACAGGTTAATGTGTGGCCCCTCCAAGCAGTTGTGGCCCTGAGCAACTGCATAGCCCACTTATGCCTGTGTGTAGGAGTTAGTGGTGTCTAGGGGCAAAGTTTTGGATTGCAACAAACTCACCTCACCCTCCCCTTCCTGGTGTGTAAGAGAAGCTGGCTGTGATGCAAAAAAAAAACAAAAAACCTAGAGCCAGTGTTTGTAACAGTTTTGAGTTTGTTTCTGTCTTTCCTGTTTTATTTTGAAGTTTCACCCTGTCTGTCTTACTTCCTGTCTTATTGCCTGCCTTTTTTGATTTTGCACCTGTCCCTGATTTGCTTCACCTGTCCCTGATTATTCATCTATTTAGTTCCTGTGTTTCCTTTGTTTCCTTGTCTGTCTGTTGTATGTGCTTTTGTGTGTGTCTGGCCCTGATTCTCTGTGTTCTCGCTGCCTGTGGATTATTTGCCTTTTGTTAGTGTTTTTTTGCCCTTTCATGTTTTTGCCTGTTTTTCCCAGCCGCTTTTTCTTTAGTCTTTTTTTTTTTGTGTGTTGTTTTTGTCATTTATGGTTTTTTTTGTGCCCTTTGGTTGCTTTGCATCCTGTTCCTGGTTTCTTTATGTTTTATCTCTCACTGTTTATCATTAGAGTTAGCACTTGTTTAATTCCCTGCATTTGGGTCCGTTCCTGCACCTCCCCATTACCCCCGTGGCAGTGTTAAGGCTAAGGTCACATCAATTCTTATTTTCAGGTATACACTAATGAAAACATATGAATATTATATCACATTTCTGCCTACAGATTCTCAAATGTTACACACCAGACCTTTAACTAATCATATTTGTGTAATAAACACCTTTGAACAAGCTTAAAAATACTTTAATAGTAAGTTGAATCATTTTGCATGTCGTATTTGAATGATCTGTTCTGAAATGTTTTATAACTGTACCCGAGTTATACTTTGGTCATCCATGCATTAAAAAAAAAAAAAAAAAAAACAACTTCAATTCAGAATAGAGTGGCTGGATGTTTTGATCTTGTTTAAAAAATGTAATTATAGTTCATACAATGAAGCAGCAAGTCCGCACTTTGCACTATTGAAAAAAAAAAACTAATTTCAATTCAGAATAGAGTGGTTGGATGTTTTGATGTTTATTGTGTTGTAAAAAAAAAAAATTAATTATAGTTCATACAATGAAGCCGCAAGTCTGCACTATTGTTAATACCATTTAAAATGCCATATACTGAACAGCTTGAAAATGATGAAAATGCTCAGTCAAATAAAAAACAAACTTATTTTTAGTAAGAAGGCATGAAATGGATCTCTGAATAATAAAAATTCTGATATTATCCAAATCACAATGATAACAATGGTTTCATAGGTTAGCAAAACAGACCAGAAGGGCACTTCATCCATAATTTAAATTTTTAAAATTTAATTCATGATCTTAATGGGCTCAGCATACCAAACATCTTTCATTTCACAGCTCTAAATGAAGCATTGCCCAGCAAAAGATATTTTTATAAGAAATGAAATCAAGGCCATGGGAAATTATACAGCCCACAGAACAGTGAAGAGAAAGTGAATGCTGAAGGCAGATGTTGATATTTCTAACTCATTGAAATATCACCCTTTTTGGTATTCACCACCTCTTCATATTGTCTTTGTCTGTGGCTATTCAATTTTTTTTATTTTTTTTTTTTATTAAAGATTTTTTTTTTGGCCTTTTCAAGCTTTATTTTATAGAGACAGCTGAACTGAACTGTAACGAATTGCTGTATATTTACGGTGGATTTACAACAGTATCCTACTGTATTTTCCCTCACATGTAAATTTACAGTTAAATCAGTCATTTAACAATAACAGTAGATAACTGTAATTTAACAGCATAAAACAGTATTTGTAATAAACTGCTGTAAATTTATGGTGGATTACTACAGTACCTTACTGTATTTTAAAATAATTGTAAAATACTGTTAAATAGTCATGTTCACATGTAAATAAACAGTTAATACTCAGTTAACAATAAGAAACTGTAATTTAACAGCATAAAACAGTATTTTCTGTCAAGCAGTGGAGACATTCCTTCTCAAGTCCAGTCATTATCCATCAGCATCTTACTGATGATTGCAGGCTTATGTTTCTATTTTGATGATAGCACTTCTTTATTGATCAAACTCCTCAAACTCCTCATTTTTGAGTGACAGTTTACTAACTGCCTATTCCTGAGCACAGCTCCATCATATCATTCGAGAAGTCCATATGGAGTTCAACAAAGCAGGTAAAGTAAAGTGATGCTTACAGTATCTCCCGACATTGGTAGTGTCCAGTGTTGTTTTGTCTGCATGATTATTGAACTGTTGACATTTCAGATGTTTTATTAGGTATGTTTCATTAGTTCAGGTTGCCTGGCTAAGTGAAAGCAACCTCTGTAGCTAGCTTGAGCTCAATTAGCCATAAGTGTTGCTGACCTTCTAAAACTAAAACACAATTATCCTACCGTCATGTACTGTAATCCCAAAAAACAGTATTATACTGTTAGATAAATTATGGTAGATGCGCTGTAAAATAACCATGACACCAACCGTTATTCTACGGTCATATACTGTAATCCAAAATACGGTAATATACTGTTAAAATAAATAACAGTAGTTGCATTGTAAAATAACAGTAAAATACTGGCATCCCTGCTGCCAGTATTTTACTGTAATTTTACAGTGAAATTCTTTACAGTGTGGGCTTCCGCAGCAAGGACTGAGCCTTCGCACATGGGGCGGCTGCTCTACCAACTGAGCTGAACGCCGCCCCAGCTATTCAAATTCAACAGAATAATACATTTTGGGAAATTTGTTTATTTGCTTTCATGCCAAGAGTTAGTAGATTAATGCCACTCTTTTACACCAAATATGAAGCTACAACTAGGAAACGATCCAGGCCTTTTTTAAGTGGCTTCTGTCTGATTCTTCAAACTGGGAGCACTGACCGCTGATTATGCATAAGTATCTCATACAACCTCACCTCAAACAACCTGACCTATCCCTTTAAATATTGGGAACAGCAAGACAAGTAGTCTAGCTTTGTCCAAAAGTAACACAGTCTGCTTTCCTGTAACGTTTAAAAACATTTTATCTCGCTTTATCCGCGTAAAGCCAATTCTGAGATTTCTCTCAAAATACATTAAATATGTTGGAAAATAGTTGCTGAAAACATGTGAAAAGACTTTGTTTACTGTCCTCATTGAGACATTGTTCCATTGCAGGATCTCAGGAGATTAACAAGGCTGAGGAGGACCTGAGCACAATCAATCTGAGGATGTTTTGGCATTTATATCTTCATTCCAGTTTAGATTTGATTCTTTTATTCTGCAGTCCATTTTGTGATGTTATTTCTCAAAACTGGACCTCAGTTGAACTTTATTTATTGTCTATGTGAATTGGAAAGCTGAAAAGAGACCGGACTGTCCACTTTGCATATTAATAATGACTTTCACTTCACTTTCACTGAAGTGTATGTGGAGAAATCCGGGTCATGTGAGGATAACGTTGTGTCCAATGTGGCTGGTTTGGAGGACAAAAATGGGGGGAAAAAAACAGGGCCTGGATGAATGAGAACAAAATAGTAGGTCTAATCAGAGCCAGGACTGATGCTTGACAGCAGCAGAATGGAGATTTTTGGGAAGTATTGAGCCATCTCTCCATTACCTCTCAAAATTCATGTGGATCGTGACAGAAATACAGTGTAATTTAAATTCAAACTGTCGTCAAAAAAGCTGTTTTCTCTTTCCCTCCAGAACTTTTTGTCAGTTTTTATATGACTCCTGCTAGCACACATAAACAGGTCCAAAGGTGAATTGCATTTATTGTCAGTGAGACACTGACATGTGGTAAAAGATTTTAGTTCATGTGCTTACTGTCATGTGCTAGACTGAATGAAAGGAAACTACATTCTGATTTGAAATCAGTGTCTCTATTCCACCTCAGTGCAGTGCACCTCAGTCTTTCAAAGAGCTCGAATCTTCAGTGCAACTTGTTCATGTCATTTATGTTTTAGAGTCTAAAGCTTAAAGGGGGTAAAAGTGAACAAATTAAAATTACTAGTATAGTAGTGCAGAATGAAAATACCCTAAACTTCAACTAAAAGAGAATGTGTGTAATGTGAGTGAGATGTGTTTTATCTTTGATTTAGAATTAATAAGTCTCAGATCAAAGTTTTCTCCAGATGTTGTAGATTACATTACATTTGGATTTCAGCTGAGCAGAGCTCAAAGGATCAACTGGGCCTATGTCAAAATCAGAGATGTGTTTTGGGTCCTCAACCATTTAATGATGCGTACAGCGTTTCCGCAGTATTTTAAAAATCACTGTGTTGTCCAATGTGGAATTTCAAGTTAGACCAGAGTCTGCAACTGTTGGAGAACACTGACCTGAGAAAATTACAGATAAAGGTATGGACCACTATACTTCTCTAATCCTCTCTTCTTCTCTCTTTAAACTTCTCTAATCTTTACTTTCAGTTTGACTGTTCTGGGTCTGCATCCATGCCGCTAAGATTTCTGGCATGTTTTTTAGGTTTTAGTTTCCAGTCTTGTGCCTTTGAACAAGGTTTACATACGCTCATGCTTGTGTGGTCTTCATTCCACTGTGGGGAGTAAATGATATGCTGAATCCATAAATCAATAATGAAATGAACACAAATAAAATAAACAACATGGGACTGGACTGCACAGTCAGACAGGCTAGTGTGGAGTCGTGTATAAAAACAGGATATGGTCACAAAACAGGTTTAGGCACATTATGACTAAACCACCACTACACACACACACACACCAATTTGAATCAGATCAAAACTGTTCTACAGTGCTTAATTTACATACGCATAGCAAGCTAAGGTGACTCATACCACACTGTAAAGATACAGTAGAAAATTCAAAAGAGAATAAAACAGAAAATGGCCCATTCAAATGACAGGTTGAAGGTTAAAGCAAAACTAAAATCTAATGAATCAAAGAAAAACAGTGGTTGGCTCCTCTAATAGCATCTTTATTGAAAAACTAAAAAAGACAGATGCACATTAATATACCACACCTATAATATACACTTTACAATGAAAAATTAACAACACATGCAATGTAAAAGTAAATATCCCACACAGAAGCGGGCACTGATTGAGCTGCTCTGACCAGTGGAAAAACAGGAAGCTGACAATCTTTTGGCACAAACCGATGAGTGTGCTCGCTTGCCAGCTTGAGAGGATCACACATGAGAACTCAAACAGATTTAGCCACATTTAAATAAAGAAGAGAAAAAAACTTGAGTAGGTAGCATACATACATATAAAGAGGATAAATGGATTATGTATAAGAGTGGAGAGACATTTCTATTCCTGTTTGCTGTCAAACCGTGTCATTAGAAACGCCGTGCAGTCACTGAGAAATAGGCTGACTTCTATTATGCATATGCCACTCTCACTACCGAAGCGATGTGAAACAAGAACCCATATTCTGCTATCAACAGGGGAGAGCTGAGAAGCTGGGAGGAAAGTAAACAAATATGTAATACATAAGTTGTTTGTAATCACCTTGTCTGAACATTTGAACAGGACTTTGAGCCTTGTAGGTGCAACATCGTCAATCCAATGAGTTGGAAAAGTGAAATTGGAAAAAAAGTGAAAAAACAGAGTACATGAAGACGGTCTGGGTATTAAAGTCTGGGAACTGAAATCCCTAAAAATACTTCTGATTATACATAAGGAACTTTGAAAATCTTTAAAAGCTTGAGAAATCCTTTGAAACTTGGTAACCTTGAAAAAATTCAAAAAGAAATGTTAACACTCTGAGGTGATAGCTGATGTCCAGTATAGTGATGTGGTCTTGTACCTTCAGTATATCACAAGACTGAAGCCATAAGATTTTTTATTTTTGATTTATTTTGTTTGAATATGCACATATTTATATGATGAGGGTATAATGGTGCAGGAGCTCACCAAAGTGCTCACAGATCTGCTTTAGAGTAGCTCTTGTAAAAGAGTTATGTCTTCAGTTGTCAGTACAACCATGAGCAAATATAATTACCATCATCATCAGTCTATTTTTAAAATACAATTGTCTCTGACAGGTGTTGTTTGTGAGTGTATGTTGTGCCATAAATGATTAATTATTACAGTTGATATTAGAGAGGAGGATGACAGATAGACGGGATACACTGCTTGTGACTGATTGCTGAATAGTTAGACTCCTTGCAATTAAGGTCTTCATATATGTTCCTACAGCTGCTGATATTTTAAACCCTCTCAACCCTCCCTGTCGTCACACCTGTCACCTCTCTTTTTTTCTCTTTTTGGTTCTAATTTTAGAAGACGTTAGATGTGCGGGATTCCCTGTGGTTTGAATTATACAGTTGGGCAGCTTAATTTTCTTTTTTTCTTCCCTTTCCTTTTACATAACAGCTCCTTTGTGTAACATAATTGTTCATCTTATTCATGGACAGACTTTGGTGGTCATCAGGCTGCTTTCAGATCTCTCCTCATAAAATCTCTTTTTAAAAACTAATAAGATGAAATTAACTTTGTTGAGAGTAGGTGTCAAGGCAAATATAATATGACTTATTGCAACTTAAATGCTTTTTAATCATGCATTGTAATAAGTAGTATATGTACTATATTTAATATGATGAATAGGATGATGAACTAACAGTACTATATCATGACATTAGGTAGCCTAAAAATGCACTTTCTAGTTGGTATTTTATGCAGTGAATTGACAAAAAATCCTATTGATAATTGGAGCTGCTGCTCTAATTATAGAAAAGTCAATGAGCTTGAAAGAAATCTGAAGGTACTGTATGCATCCATTGACGGAAACGCAAAGTAAATACTGTGGGGAGAGGGTGAGGATGCAAAACCACAAAAGCAACGACACACAAATTAGCGCTTTGTTTTGAATCCTGACATGATGGGAAAATCTTCCGGCTGATTACTGCTGGGAGTAAAACGGTACTCTTGGGGTTGATGAACAAAGGACAGAATATGCAGAGGAACAGCTTGCGTGAGATTTAGCAAGCAGTGTGTATGCATGGTTTATAAATCTCAATCAATGTGAAATTGTGTGCACGTGCATAAGGCTCATTTTCACTCCATGAATGGATCTACATGTGCCTGTGATCAAATGTGTGGATATGAAAATCTCTATCTGCTCCACCAGTCAAAAAAGTCAATGTGTCGCCACTTTAGACTCCAGAAGCCATTCTTTTTTTTTTTAAATATTATTTTTTGCTTTATTTGATAGACAGCAGAAGAGTGACAGGAAATGTAAGGAAAGAGATGGGGAATGACATGCAGGAAAGGGCTGCGCATATGGGGCGGCTGCTCTACTGACTGAGCTAAACGCCACCCAGAAGCCATTCTTGAACAAACAGGGTGTGTGTGTGTGTGTGCATGTGTGTGTGTGTGTCTTTGTTTGTGCCGTTTTATTAGTATGGTTGATCAAAAGTCCACCATCCACATCTGTATGATTTCATGAAATGTGCTGCACAATGAACAAAACTAATATTTCCATGTTACAACGTGCAAAGTGCTGAGCAAAACTTTACAAAAAAGCCTTTTTTCATTCATTTTACATAAAAGCATGAAGCCATGACCTCCACAGTTTTACAGACTATCAAAGAAAACCAAGAAACAAAATAGACACATGCCCTGAGGCTGAAGTACTTGTTTCACAAATGGGTATCTTGTAGCTGATGACCTTTGACCACAGCTTTGTTCTGGTTTTTCAGTCTTCATTCACTTTCTTGTCCTTTCTTCTTCCTCATTCACCTCATTCAGTATAGCCTTATCTCATAGTTTAAGGTCCAGTGTGTTTGGTGGCAAAATGGCAGAATCGAGTATGGTACAGTATGCATCTTCATTCCTGTGAATCACTTGAAAATCAGAGTTGTCTTTTCATTACCTTTGATTGCATTTTATATCAACAGATGCTGCAGCTTTTTTCTTCCTTTGAGTGGATCGGGGTGAAGTTGAGCGCAGAGCAATATTAAGGAATGAGAATCAGTGAAAGAAAAGCTTTGTGAGCAATGAGCGGTGATTCTGACTGTTTATGTTCAACAGAATAACTGACTTCTTAAAGCAAAAGGCACAAAGTTACATTTCAGTACAGATTTCCTTGTCACACTTACTCTTTTATAAACTGTGAATAAGGCAGGTACAACGCTTATATATTCAGCATCATGTGTTCTCAAATGGTGAAGCTACAAGGCTCCACGCTTCTTACCATTAGCGAAAGCAGCAGCAGTAGCAGCAGCAGCAGCAGCAGCAGAAGAAGAAATGTGTCTTAGGAGTCAGAAATGGTTCACACAAAGACTTGCCAAAATGTTCACCTCCTACTCTTGCTTTGTGGTACAAAGAGGTTTTATAATGTGTGTTATTTCTGAAAATCTGAAGAGCACTTACCAAGTCGTGTTCATTGACTGTTTCCTTTATTGTCAAATCGACTTTCTTTCCTAACCTTGAAACTGGTACAGAATATAGTCACCTTGGCTAACATTTCCAGTGAAAGGAACTATTTTTGTTCCCTTTTTCTGGATTTCTTACTGTCTACTATTCTTTATACATGTAGTACGCTACACGTTGTGTCACTGGTTTCAAATTATTTGGGAAAACAGACTCTTGATTCAACTCTGGCAGTTTGGCCGTGAATCAGGGCTGCTTTGTGTTTGTAGCTGGAAGCAGTCTGAGCAAAACACACATATTGGTGGTGAAAGGTATGCAGATAGCAGGAATGCCAAAGAAGAAGCTTTGTGCAATTATTGGCAGTGCAGGCATCACTGTTATTTTTGTGACAAAAAAACAATGCCAAAAAGGATTTCGCAGATCATGCTGCTTATTCTGGATAACTTACCAAAAATATATCTGTATACAACAACACAAGCGTACCCCATCTCCTTTCAAGTGGAAATCTGTAACTGTTTGTATTTTTAACAACTTTGTATTCAGAATGAGTACAAAACGGTCTCATTGCAGAGGGGAGATAAAAGAGAGTCCAATTGTCTTTGGGTGGACCTCTGGCTCACTGTGGTTTGTGAAAATTCAAATGTTGCTTTTTAAGTTATCATCCATCACCTACGGTCTGCTGCGTTTGTATTGAAGCATTGACTCAATTGTGCCTTAAAGCCTCTGCAAAAAAAAAAAAAAGTTAGGTGTCTCATTAAGCATTCAGAAAAATAAGCATACGCAAGTCTTTGAAAACTTTGTTGAAAAAACAGCCCATTTTCCTGTTTAGACCATTTCTCAGGAGTGTGGGGGCGGCAGATCACATTTTGACTCTCTCTCAGATGTACCTGCACAGATGCTAAGTGATGTACTGCTGGGGACGGAGGCAGCAAATGTATTTTAGGCAAACACAAGAAAACAAAATGGTGTCTGCACTATATATAGAATTAATGTTACCACTTACCGTAACCTCGCCTTCAGACAGCGCTTTCCGACTGGAAGCCATTACATCCATGTTGTATGGGATTACTGGGCACTGAACTACGTAAGTGCAATCAGAAATGGCTATCAAAGTCATCAAAGATAATAATAAAAATAACAAAACAAAATTACCACATCAAGAGCTAGTAGGTTGAAGAATTTGGACGTTGTTCATTCATTCATTCTTCAGCAATATAAGACAGGCTGACATGAATACATACAGACATTTAATATCAAGGTAATAAAGCATAAATACACAATGTGATGTGTGAAAGTGTTTGCATGTGTTACAGACGAAGAATGTTTTGTGTACAAAGACGTTGTGTCTGCATGCAGCACAACATTACCCAACATCAACTTAGCTGTAACAGAGAACAAGAGTTAACCATGGAGATGATCATAACATTAAATCTCAAGGACAACACGTCCATACTTCACATATACATTGACAAAGGTTAAGCAGTCCTCTGTCCTCTTAGCTGTGTAAAGCTATGTGAATCTATAGAAAGCAGGTCAGATCCAGTGAGAGCAGGATGAGGGAGGAGAACAAAGGGCAACCAGGAGTCTTGTTGGCCAGGTCAGGGTATCACAGGGTTACAGTGAGAGGAAGTGACCTGTGGAGAAGTGCAATGAGCAACATACCACATTTCCCCAATACAAGAACAGACAGGATGTCGGCTGCTGTCGGCTGTTGTCTGGCTCTAGAGCAAGGTCTAACAGAATGGAGAACATGGACCTGGATGAGATGGAGCTGGACAACAGGGAGCCTCAACGTCATCAGGATCACTGCTTCCTTGTGAGAGACTTCTGGGACTCAGTGGCTATGATTTTGAGAGCCAGCAGGCCAGGGGCTAAAAACTAGGGACAGTCAGCCCATGTAGGCCCACGTGACCCATGCAGATATAGCCATGGCTTAGAGGATACAATCGTGTGTGCAAGAGGCTGCCTCTCTATGACAGTCATAACAGGCTTCCTCCACATAACTTCAAATCATAAGTTCATCAAAAGAATCTTTGCAAGCATAGTTAATGCCGTGGCTGGCAATAAATCCAGGTGAAGGCTTGGTAGAGGGAGAGATGCTTGGTGACGGCTGGGTGGACGGTGAGATGGGCAGGCATGCATGCAGACAATTTTGAGACAGAGTCTGTTTTATTTCTATTTACCAGATTTATTTGTGCAAATAGAGCAAACGTACACAACATCCTAGTTAGGCCAACTTAAGAGTGATGAAGCCGCACTCTGTAATTATGGATATTGAGTGTATTTTACATAAAAATATGGTGCCACATCCTTGTCAAGTCTTTTTTTTTTTCACACGTCGCATGGCAACTGTTACTTGGATGACAATGTCATAATAAATATGCAAATATTAATCTAAAAATACACTAAAACAAGCAGTTTTAATAACATAGCTTACATAGCTTACATAGTTTACACCTTATTCCTGTAACACTGCCTGCTGTTATTTCTGTGCTACACATATGACCCTCCTCTTTAGTAGCTGTTCTTTTCTCAGTCAGATGTCGACCACACAGCCCGGAGCATTGGTTCGTATAGCATCAGAGATGACCTTTGCTCCAGATTCGCCAATGCCATTCCCCTGCAAACTACAGTAACAGAAATAAGATGTAGTAACTGCAGTGGGAAATGCATAGAGTCACAGACAATAAAGAGAGAAGAGAGAAAAGAGAACTCACTTGATGTATGTGAGTTGATGGTTTCCCTTCAAGGCTGTTGCAATGAATATGGCTCCATCCATACCCAGAGAGTTCTCCTGCAGACTGATGGTGCAAACAGCATCCAGGTATTTCAGTATGAAGCTTATTATTTTCAAATGCAAAATACTTCATTTCCCTGAACACTTCTTCTTAGAAACAAATAAGAAGTCCAGTACATTTTTGTAGCGTTTTTTTTTTTTACTTTTAATATTTACTTTTATGTTTACCAATTGTCACTGCGAATGAAGAAAAGTGCTCAGTGCTGTCAGCCTTGCAGAAGGCTGCTGTGTTATGAACGTTTTCTATACACAGCTTCTTAAAATACATTTGAATTGTAAGCCTTTAATCTTAAATTAAATAAAATAGTTATCAGTTGTCTGCTACAATCCAAGACATTAATATAGACTAGATATAGAAAATTCAGTTTTTCCCATAGCATGTTTCCCACGGTAATGTCGGTAAAATACTTGATGTAATGAAGGTGTCCTTATTATCAATGACAATGACAGATGGTTTCCAAACTGCACAAATCCTGACATTTTGATTCACATGGATCATGGAGCTCCAGTCAGGACTTACTTCAGTGACTTGAGACTTCTGTTGTTTTTCAGTGCGTTAGCCAGAGCCTTGGCTCCCTCCATGCCAACAGTATTCCCACGTAGACTGAAACAATGGAAAATGTACAAACTTAGAGTGAAACACTACAATAGCTGTTGTCAATAAATGCATAGAGCATTATAAAACTGGCAGCAGCAACAATGGAAGAGACATATGAGAGGTCATATTAGATTTTTATTAGATTAGATTATAGTCATCAGAAGACAACTGAATACTGAGGGGGGATTATCACTAAATCTCTCTCGCACTCTATACCACTTCTTTTTAGTGGTATTTCAAGTCAGGGTGCACTCTTAAAATTTAAAGCTTCATTGCAAAGGACTTGACAGCTTCATGGTGAGTTGGATTGTGCTTGTTGCATAGTGGGGAAAAAAATGGAGAGGCTTGCAAAGAGCTAAAATCTCACTCCTCTTCTGGATTAGGCTCTGTTCTACTTGCCACTTCACAACGTGTTTTATTGCGTTGTTTTGTTTTTGTAAATTGATTTGCAACACCACAATTGTCTAATACGCCTGGAGATGTTAGTTTCTATGGTATAAACCAAATCTCAAGACAATGATGTCTGTCTCAAGTACACATCCACTGCCAGGCCAGTAAATGTTTTTCTGACAGAGTAATAGAAGAAAATGAACTTCAAAGGGAAAAACAGTGCTTCTCATCAACCCAACAGTCTTGCTTGGTCTCATTCAAACCAAATGATGGCCAGTTATATGCCTGGAATACAATCAGCTGTACCTGACAATGCTGAAAGCAGCGGCTACCAGCTACTGTGGAGTACTGAGCTCAACATATTTTAAATAGCTTCAGTATTTATGGCTGAACAAAGGAACTGTTAGAGCTTGAACTCACTCTAATGTCTGCAGGGTTTGGTTGGTCATTAGAGCATCTGCCATTGCAATGGCGCCACTTGTGCCCGCTGAGACGCCCTGGAGACTAAAGCACACAAAACACAGAATGAGACTAGAATAACTCAAATAACATATTGACACACGTGTAGAGAGATGGTGCCAATCATAACCTTTATGTGAAAGCATGTACAGTACGTATAAAAATTGACTTCTCTCAAAAGAATATTTATCAACGATTTTGACGCCAACCATAATGTGCGCAGAGACGAGTTGGTCTTCAGGGCTTCAGCAAGAAAAATCACACCATCATTCCCAATAGCATTCTCTTGTAGACTGCAGCAAAAGTTGGAGACACAAACATGGAGACACAGTGACAATTAGATATAACAATACAAGCCTGGGACCGAAATTTCTCATAATTGTTTAGCGGCTGATAAGACCATGATCAGTCAATAAAATCCGGTAGTCTGTCATTTCCTCTGAGAAATGTCAGCCCAGACTTCCTTAACAGAATACAGTTTCAAAATGCGGGGGAGATCAATTTAATTACAGAGAAAAGTGGTAAGTGAAATGAGGCCGACAATGGCAGAAGCCTGAACTACTGGGCTTACTCCAAGAGCTGCATTGTGGAGTTGGAAAGGAGAGCTTGGGCCAGAGCTTTGGTGGCAGAGGACTTGATGAAATTCCACTGGAGACTGCAAAAAGAAAGAGCGGAGAGAGGCACATATGGTCAACTATGCAGCAAATGCTACCTATGTGACTTTTTATGTCACGAGCATGAAAAATAAACATTAGTGCTAAATGTTATGTCCTATGATTGTCCTGTGATTGTCTGGTTTAGATTATGTGTTAGCAAAGAGTTGCAGCAATTAGCATTAATTTACAGTCTTATTTGTGTTCACCTGACAAAAAGAAGTCCAACGTAGGTCTGGTTTTGGTTTCCACTAATTCCTGAGAAAGTATCTGGTTCTTTAACTTCCAAATGCTCCACTATTTCTACTTAACTTTGTCAGTGGAGTTTTAGAGGTGTTTCCCTGAAAACAGCTGCCTGACGGAGCTAATCCAATGCTGATGAACAGTGTTTATCAGTGTTAAGAGTAGTATAACTAAATACTAATGCATTTTCAGTGGCAATTTTGGGGTTAAATCTCAGGATATAGTGCAAATACATAAATTGTTGACACCGAAAAGAGCTAGTGGAGAAGATCTTCTATTCTTGTACTATATTTGTAGTGCTCAGGAACATTTTCAAAGCGTGCCAAGCTGCTGATGCCTTATTTATTCACAGGATCGTGTGCGTCATTGTGTGTGGCTGTCAATGCATTTGCATTACAAGCCTCACTTACTGCAAAGAGGTGAGGCCTTGATTCAACTTGATTGCGCCCGCAATAGCTTGAACCCCTTCATCATGCAGCAGGTTAGCTGTGAGACTGTGAGATACACACACATACATACAAAATACATACACATATATACACAATAGGTATATTCCAAACAACCCAACAGAGTAAAAAGAACAAGTGCAAGACATCTTTTTCTACATAATCAAGTCGATGAAACTTTTGATGTTTGACGGTTTCATTTGGTTTAATTGGTTAAAGGTGATTAAAGGAGGAATCATAATAAAAACAAGAGTCAATTAATGCCATGAATGTTCAGTTGTGAATGTCAACTTCAAACAGCGATCATGCAGTAATCTCAAAGGATTTGAAGTTTTCTGTCATGCAATAGTCCTGAGTGACATGCAGTACAATAGTCTGGGGGAGTGACATTTTCTGAACAGTCGGATATTTCCATGGCTCTGTGGGGTATTACACTATGTATCACTATTAATGAGGTGACTCACTCCAGCTCTTGTAGAGAGTTGTTTTCATGGAGGGCGTGGGCCATGTTCTTCGCTCCTTCCACACCAATGGAGTTCTCCCTTAAACTAACCAGATGGAAATATACAAAAATGACTTGATAAATCTAATGGCACTTTTCCAAAAGTAACAGTATGTTTATGAGTAAGATGAAGAGATTGATAATTTCATGTCTGTATAGTCAAAATAAAACTGCAGCCAGCAGCTGCTTTGCTTAGTTTAGCATAAATACTAGAAGCAGGAGGAAACAGCTTGTCTGGCTTTGCCTGCTGCTAACAAAATTCCCCCATCAGCACTCCAAAAGCTCTAAAGCTAAGCTTCATGCTGCTTGTTTTAGCTATACAGGGAGTGCAAGAGAAACCAGAAATTTGGGCTGGTTTGTTCCAGAGGCAAAAAATTACAACATAAAGACTGTCATTTTAAAAACCTACTGTTGGTTATTCAGTGTTTCAGGTTAAACTTTAATAACACATGCTGCTGTGGACTCCTGTTTGTCTTATAGAACATTGAAAGTAAACCCCAGGAACACGTTTGATTTTTTTTCCATAAAAAACAATGACAGAAATACTGAATGGGAGGTGGCAGTGAGTTAAAGAAGCTAGTGGAACAAAGGCCGGCATTGATTTGAAGTCAAAGCTCTCTATATTCAAACTCTAACTCTCAGTAAGAAATAACTGTCAAACTATTATTTACTTACTTAATTGGCTGTAATCATAGTCTAAATAAGTCTGCTTGTAGATATGTGCAGAGTGACATAAGTTGTGGGTTGTTATGGGAAAGCTACCAGAAACATAAAAACTCTGATACTCACTTCAAGGAGACAAGGCCACGGTTCAACCTTAGTGCTTTGGTTAAGGCTGTCATCCCTCTGTTGCTAATTGAGTTACTCTGAAGTCTGCCAAAAGAAAAGGTTGAAACACAACTGTAGTGAAATACTTGCAAGTCGAAATGCTTATTGCTTAACAGTCTGTGAACCAAAGTATAATGACCTAAAATAATATAATTCATTTGTAGTAGGACTTTTAAACAGAAGGTGAAATATAATGAGGACGCTGAATGCACTCCTGTGAAGAAGGTAGGTACTGACTGTAGCGAGAGCAGAGTGTGGTTAACTGTCAACGCCTCCGCCAGAGCGATTGTTCCTTTGTCCCCAAGCTGGTTGCTACAAAGACTGCAGGCAAGAACAAAAATAGACAAGACACATTATTTATGCTAGCTTAACATGAAGCTTAGCCTACTGTAGGAACAAATAAGTTAGTCTATTAGTGAGTTTAGATAAATCTTAGCAAAATGTAAAGAACATGGAAAAAGAAAAATAGTGTGATCCACTGGGCTAAACGTAAAATGTGCAGTGTTATGCCCTCAAGATCAGTGTATTAAATGAATATATTAATTTAAGATTACATCAGTTTTGTGAGAGTCCGGTTTGACTTGAGCGCATCTGCAATCCTTCTGGCTCCTCCTGCTCCAATTGTGTTCTTCTGTACGCTGAATGCATGAAAGAAAAATGTACAGATTACTCATCGCATCATAAGAAGGACCACACACATATACCATGCACTGGACATGCAACAAACAGTAAAAATAAAATGTAGACAAAACTCACTTCAGGGACACCAGTTTGCGGTTGCACTGCAGTATTTCTGCGATGGCCTGAGCACCTTCCTCCTCAATGGCATTGTTCTGGAAGCTGGTGTGGGAAATTGAGCAACTCATGTGTGACACTGGCATTTTGTAGGATCACTGTGTGCATTAACCAAAATTGATTATACTTACTTTACTGATACCAGGACTTGGTTCATTTTCAGAGCCTCTGCCAGGAACTTTGCACCTTTAGAGCCGATTTTGTTGTTCCGAAGACTAAATTAGAAATAGGTAATTAGATTATATATAGCAACGTAGAACCAGAGAAAAACAGAAAAATACTGTTACAATGAAATATGAAAAGAAAGACTATATGGAATCATTAAGATAAGGATAAATAGTGACTTTTATTGAAAAACTGCAGTATGTGAGAGAAAATTGTTATTGAAAGAAATGTTCAAATTAAATGTGTGGACCAATTTTAAAAAACACCACTCCACTCCAAAGTAATAAGCCAAAATCTGTGAGGGAATAGTAATACGTTTCTACAAGAACTGCAAGTTAGTGCAATTTTGGAACTTGGTACTCCTTGGTGTAAAAGGTACACAGACTATAAGCTATAAGCTGCAGATATGGCTTGTGTAGCTTGTAACTGGTTTAAAATAGAGGTTAATCATTGATAATCAATATATTACACATTTTAATTCATCTCTCATTTCTCATTTAGTTCCAAATAAAAGCATTTGAAAGTAAGACTGTGAAAGCTTCTTTAGCCAGAGTACCCAACTTAAGTTTGATGCTGAAGAAGCACATTAGTTTCCTCTTATAAGCTCAACGGGTTATGGGTTAAGGGCCATTCACTTAATCAGTCAAAGGCACCAAGTTCTCACTTGAGAGATGTTAGCGTCCGGTTCACTAAGAGGGCTCGACTCAGGGCTTTGGCACCTTTGTTGCTGATGGCATTGTCTGCCAAACTGAGGAGGGGGAAATAAAACAGGTTACAATCCTACAAAATATTAATGGTAAAGTTCACCATCACACCACCAATCATACAACCACATAATAATCACTCAGCGTCCCTTGTAACACACCCTTGTAATCAACAAGACCGGCAATAGCTCATATTAAAAAAATTTGCCATTTACATGAGCAATCAGGCAACTTCATTTAATACAATGGTTCAGAACTAGTAGACTGTAAAATGTTCTTCTTTACATCTTATTCACTGCACTCACTGAAGTGTATTCTCACCTCATCTTCTGGATATGGCAGTCTTTGGCGCTCAGAAGGCTTCCCAGCAATTCCATGACATCATCTTTGAAGTGATTATTCTCTAACCTGTGGAATAGATAATAGTTATAATTGTCACACTTTCAATCTTTCAGTTTGAGTTTCAGTTTATTAGAAAACAGTGCTTTGGGTAGCTGACCTGAGATGGCTGCAGTACAGCAACTGTGGGAGCAAACATTTCACTGTTGTGTAGGTCAGAGAGCCTGTCAGATTTGTCCGTTCACTGCAATCTGGAGACACATGCAGCAGGTAGCCCAGCACAACACAATGAGCCCGTGTTAACTTCCCTGCTAGGTTACCAAGCTGTAAATCTTCTTCCACGCTCCTCAGTAGCTCTGTGTGTTGCAGCTCCTGCAAACAGTAAGCCAGGTTGACCGCACGCAGGGACACAACAGCACCCCCGCTGACCAAGAGGCTTTGCAAAAACCCTGCTGCCCATGCCTTCTGATTGCCATCTTCTTTCCCGAGAGCAAGAAGTCCAGCGAGGGGTTTCAGTACCACTGAGGACAGCATGCCTGTCAGGAAGCGCACAAACACATCCAAGTGACCATCTTCAGCCTGTTGAGAATGCTGAAAGGCACTTCTAAAGTGGTTCTGGAAACCGATCTTGGGCCAAGACATGGTACTCTCTGAGAATAGGTCAAAGATGGCCCGCTTGGAGGATACATGGTAGAAAGTAGCTGCAAGGAACTCCTGGAGAGTCAAATGAGTGAACCGGTATGTTGTGTATATGCTCGACTCCTCCCGAATAAGAACTCCAGAACCAAGGCTGCACTGAGTTAACAGCAGATCTATCCCATAGGCCCTGAGGTCCTGCTCACTGAAGGTGTACTTGTGTTTGAGGAGCCCATAAAACGCCAGTCGTCCAAGATTTCCCATCAGTTTGCGGTTGTTCCCATGGAGCTGCTCTATTTTTACAGGCTCCCTGCCTCTTGGTTCACCTACTTCTGCTTTCATGGAGCAAAAGTGAGCGTACAGCTCAGTACAAGTCCTTGGAAGGCTCTCTTGTGTTTCACTCTGCATGATGTACATCAGGGTATCTGCTACTATCCAGCAAATGCATGGTATGTAGCACATCACCATGAAGATGTTATTGGACTCCAAGTGAGCCCATATTTTGCTGGCAAAATCCCTCTCAGAGAAGTGGTGGTTGAGGAAGAGCTGGATGTCCTTTGGACTGAATCCTGGGATCTCAGTCACCCTGTCAACCAGTCCTCCAGGGATGAGTGACGCCACTCTTGGTCTGGAGGTCACCCACACCGCTACGTCAGGGAGCAGATTCCCCCGGATGATGTTAGTAATTAGGTCATCGATGCACACTTCTTTTTTTGGGTCGTTGCAAGGAGCTGCATCTGAGAAATTTAATGTGCAGCGGAATTCGTCCAAACCGTCAAGTATGAGCAGTGTGCGGCAGGAACTGTTCAGGACAAGGTCAGGGTCTGTTAAATGAGGAAAAGCCATTTTGACCAGCCTCTCAGCAGAAAGTTTCTCCATTGAGTTCAGCTCGCAAAAAGTGAAAGGCAAGACGAAGCTCACGTCTGTGCAGAGGGCCCCTTGGCTCCACTGTCTGATGAAGTGCCGGACCCAGGTTGTTTTGCCAATGCCAGCCACCCCAACTGTGAGGGAAACCCTGGGAGGTAAACTGACCCTGGTCAGGGGCTCAAAGAGTTTAGCCAGCCCCAACTGTCTGAGATGATTTCCTTTCCTCCCTCGAGTCACTCCAACCTGCATTAAGTCATGTTCCTTTTGCTGGAGGTCTGAAAGTCCATCAACCAGAAGTAAGGTCCTTGAGGAGATGTTCAGTTTGGGGCAGCTGACTGAATCTCTGTCTCTGTACTGTTCATATCTCCGTAACAGCACCTCTTGGTGCTCTTTTACCATGGACTCTGCAGAAAAAGAAACTGGGTCAGATTATTGTCCGTAGATTTTTTTTATTATTATAGATAACACTTTCAGAGAGTGTTTTCCAATGTGTTACATTTATACGCACACAATGATTCTGGTTGTTACTGGATAATCTGCTCTACCAACACAAAGAACCAATCTCATTTTTCAAGGCCCTTACCATGGTTTATGATGAGCTGGGCCACCTGAGAATCTGAACTCTCTATAAAGGTCTGGACAACATCAGACCCTTGAGGGCCCTTGCTGGTGACAGTAGTTGTGAGCATGTTAACCTGGTCCTGCAGCTGGCCTGCTTCCTTAATCGTTTTTTCTTCAGCTGAACTCAGCACATCCATTTTTCTCAGGTGGGTTAAAATCTCCCCCAGGAAGGAGGTCGTAATGAAACGTTGCAGCTGGTCTTGATGCTTTTGGATCCAACCAAGATCTAAACCAAAATGTAAAAAAAGAAAGAGGAAGAAGACTATCAAGAGAAGAGATTATCAAGTGCTAACAAAGACATGTCTAGAGCAACACTTTTTGATGAACACCAGGAAACCATGGTGCCTGAAAGGAACTGTTTCAGAGTTCAGTCAAAGTTCCTTACAGAGAGTAAAAATAGTAAAAATACTGATGGCAATTTATTACGGAACAGATGCCAGCCATACTCATTATGTGCACTAATGCAATAATTCACTCCTTTACCGTATCCAAAGGCAATTAACCAGTTGATCTATTTTTTTTTTTTTTTTTACAGTTTCTGTCTTTGGTTGAGTAAGCATGTTGCACAACCTCTAATTCTGAATAACAAGCTGTTCTTCTCTTTCATTTCTCTTTTCCTTCTCTAATATTTACTGTGAATTTCATATCTACTGTATGGTCAGGTTCATCCTCTTTATTTGCTGGCTTCTGTAAAATCAGCCTATATGTTGATCACCTCTCTTATAACACACACAAACAATATTCTTGTAGTGCTTGTAACTCTGGTAAGTCCTCTTGACATTTGGTGCCTACAGAATCTGAAGTGTTTTTTTTTTTTAGCATTTGGTACTTTTTTATTTTTATTTTTATGAATCATTATCATTATTAGAGTCAAAACCCACATTTCTGCATTCTTAACATTATATGCCGGGAACCTTTAGTCCAACTCTGAGGCCCAAGCTACGATTGGAGCTTGGAAATAATAACTACAGATTTGCCTCAGGCTTTACAAGAAATGTAAGAAATCTCAGGAAGAGCATCAATCAGATGACTCTCCCAGGTCTCCCAGGAAGCTTTCAATGCCCATACTCTCCACAAAAGAGCACACCGGCACTAATCTATGCAAACATTCATAAACACACACTCACGCAGTATTTATCAACTATCACCCTCATTCTTCTGTGTTTTGTGAATAATCACTTTTGTTGCATATAATGAATTACATTTCCATAAATCCACATTTTATCTGGGGGTGTATTAAAAGCAAAAAATGTTACATACTGTAGAACAGCCAATTAAATATATATATTAATCTAACCAGGAGAGTTCAGGATGGAAGGAAATGTCTTTCTTTCCAAATCTCAAAATGCAGTCTTAGTTTAGTCACTGGTAGAGATCTAAATTTAACATAATTGCAGGTCATCAATGCCAGCTTGCTTTAAGCGTTCTGCAGCAATTACTATAATCACCAATTACCAACCGTGTTTAAGAAACATATGGTGACAGCGTCATCCAAAAAAGAAAGCACACACCTCTTCACTTCACAGCCCAATTTTGGTCATCACAATTTCAGAACATGCTGACTTTAATATGCCGTGTCAATAACCCATGCAGAAACGTCCACCTGACATCCAAAATGATCACACAAAGTTTTCAGCAAAGTTAGGAGAGAATATAAGACTTTCTGGAAAACAATTCCCCAGGCTACCTGTTTCACTTAGAAAATAATTAAAATAAATATAGATTATTGAATTTAAAGCTATACAGACCTGAAATTATCTGTCAGGAACACTGTTTTTTGTCTAAGGTGACATCACTAGCACTAAAATCTCCTTGGGATATTCAACAAAGGAAGACCCTCCATCCTCTGAATGAAAGCACGCAAACTGGCAAATGTCCAGGTAAGTGTTTCCAAAAGTACCGTAAGCCATAATTCATAATTCTTGAGAAAGGTGAATATAATTTCCAACATCTGTGAGCTTCCTGAGCAGTATCAGGGTTTCCCCCAGTTGAGCGGACGTGGTTAGTGGTATGCCAGAGTTCATAATTAATAACTGAGCAACACTCACAAACAATAACTTCATTCAATAAATGTTTCACTTCGCTCACAATAAATGCATGCTGTGAGTGATATCTGAGCAGCCATTTTTACCATAAAACTTATTTTTAAGTGTATACAACTCATTACCACAGAGGATGATGATTCATTTGGAAATATAAATAAATATATAAATAAAAATAAAATACTACTAATAAACTAAATACAGAATCTAAATTAAACTTGTCTGCAAACAGACATTGTCTTCATCTGAAAATATATCCCAACCGTATATTAACCGTCTTAGAAAAAGGTTTATTTTTATAATTTTAACAACCCCTGCTGTTTTTGTCTTCTGTCACCTCAGTGAGTGAACTGATCTTATTTTCCCACAAGTCCTCTGCAGTAACTTCAGACAGTTTTCACTGTCTACAAATTGCCTACAAATCCTCACCAGACGTACCGTCACCAAATATCACCACACAACAAAAAGTTCCCCGTCTGATGATAGAAGAAAAGTAAATGTCTTCAGCTGGAAAGAAAACCACTGATCTCTTATCTAAACCTTTGTTTAGATAGAGACCGCTTTATTTTTGCTTTATTGATGAGGATCTAATCCCACACTGTGGCTTAATATTTGTGATAAGAACAGCAGGATGTGATAATGAGTGACTATGATGTGGGTGGCATGGATTATAATGTTGACTGTTAGGATGAATCTTCAGTATAACAGAACCAGAGATCGTGTTTTGGCTCTACTGTAAGTTGAATTAAAGTATTAAAGACTTTTTTTTTCTTACTTGATGTAAATTCCCTTTATTACCTTCCTTAACTGATATATTTCTGACTACAACTACTACTGATTGTCCTCAGCTGACTGTCAGGACCAAACATCACGGCCTTCCATTCATCCTCTAGAGTTAGAACTGGTTGCTGCTATAGTTGTGTTTTGCACATCCCTGTCTCTCTTTACTTTTACAGCTTCTGACATTAACCACTCCGGAACCAACAATGCATAAGAGGCATGATGAACCTGTCAAAGAAAGTCTTACCCTCTGATTCTGCTTGTGAAGAGACGGAGCAGGACGTAGACTGAAGATCCACGTAGCAGTCGTCCTGCCACATAATGCGTTTGCTTCGGTCCAGGATACAATCATAATGTGCCTTCTTCTCCATGAGAAGGTTCAAAACTTTCTGCCCTCAGACGTTCCTGTTTGTGTCTACACAATACAAAACAGCGTTATTTACACAATGTGCAAGTATCATGAACTAGGCATGAGAGGCTCTGATGAAATATCTTCTTCCAGTGTCTAATTAATGCCCTAAATGTAGATGTAAATACTGTACATTACATCATGCACCACTGATTCATACATACATTTTGAAAAGCATATGAAATGTACTGCACAGGCTGTACAATCTGCTTGAAAGCTTGCACTGATACTGTTCACATGTATTTTAAATTTCTGTGAGTCAGGTTTGATAAACAGACGGCTCTCGGCGAAGGCACTAAAAACCTACATTCATTCACTATGCGTGACAGATTCTGTGACAAAGTGACGGAAGGAAGACACTTCTTCCGTCAAGTCTTCCTGTCGCTAAATGTAATGAAGCTTTTTCAGATATGCGGCATCAAGTAAATGAGACATTTTGACAAAACATAATATTAATCAGTTAAATTAGTAATTGAATAAATTAATATTTGTAACACATCCCACCCACATATATTAACTCACTGTATAATTACACTTACGTAACTGCTGCAAATGCTGTATATTTCTTACTGTATTCATTTCACTCGATTTATACTGTATACTTCATATTCTATATATCTTAATGTACAGTAATGGAATCATATATACAGTATATCCCCACTGTTTTTATACATCTCTGTTATTCTTCACTGTCTTTTGCACTTCTGCTTCGATGCCAAATGTGACAAAATTGAATCTAATCTAATCTAAAAAAAAAAGTGTTTTACACAAGAAACTGAGGCAACAGAAAAGGAGATTAGAGAAGTGTACCTTAGTTCAGCCTGAAAACTGAACTACTGATGCCAGCAGTAGGAATTAACATGAATTACCTCAGGCCAACCAGTTTTTCAGAAGAAGAATTAAAACCTGTTTTTTGTTTTGTTTTGTTTTAAATGTTAATCAGGTTCATAAAGCAAAAAGAGGCATCTATTCTACAACTTGTCGGTAGTGGTACCAACTTGTGAACATTCACACATCATCGGCTTTATACAATAGTTGATGCGTTAAACTTGTAAGCAAGCAGCTCCTCTTTTTTTTTTTTTTTTTTTTTCACAGCTTCAGCACTTATGGTGAAGCGTGGTTTTTGGTCTCTACTGATTCTATCTGGGTTCATCACTATGGGCAACCCCATCACATTGTGACAATGTCATTTGGCACGCAAGTGGTTTTGTATCAACTCACAGATTTCACCGCAGTCTGGCCTTTCATCGTGCTTACTGCAAGGCACGTGGGGGCTTCATAGAATTGATGTATGACCCAAATGCCCTTAAAGCTCTTCAGTGGTTGCCCCGTATGATATAAACTTTATTTTAAGGACACAGTAAAATGAAAATTACATTTCTTTTTTCTCCTAAACGTTACAAAAAAAAAACAAAAGGAGACGCTCTTATCCAAAGTGAAACAATGATGGTAAAGTGCGACTAGGACATTAGTTAGTTAGTGCAGCAGTAAGTACTGTGACAGTACTAGAGGGATAGCTTTGGCATGTCCAGTTCTGGTAGTGCTAGCAGAGGAGATACTCTGAAGAGCTGGGTCTTCAGGAATTTTTCTTTTTTAATGGGAGAGAGGGAATATAAACACTTTTTGCTTGTTTTGTTCACATTTTTCATGAGATGAAGTAAAAGATCTTCATCTATGCACACAAAAGGTTCATTTCTTTCAAACTGTACGCACAAATTTGTTGAAATCAGCATAAGTGAGCACTTCTCCTTTGCCAAGATGATCCAGATGGACTGCTCACGACAAAAAAATTAAAATCTAAAATTGAAAATGTGTTTCAATTTTGTTTCATATTGAAAACATTTCATTTGGCTGTTTCACTATTTCACTTCCCTAAATGAAGAAACTGCAGAAGACTACACCCTTTAAAATAGTAAAAGTTTAATAGTTTGCTTGTTTGCAAGTTTGCTTACTTACTTATTGAGTTAATATTTTTAAAATTATTATTACTATAACATATTTAGTTCCATTAAGATTGTATAAGATTTTTACTAATTCACTCACTTTACTTCCATACTTGTCATTATTTAATACGTTTTCACTTCCTATTACTGTCTTGTTTCTATTATTTTAAGTTAAATAAATTGTAGAAGCTGACAGAAATACTTTGATTGTACCTGTGTGAAAAAAGAAGTGAACTAAACATCTAGTGGGTGGTTATCAGAGCAACATCCCTCGCTCATCCATTATGTAACTCGCTCACATATTCAGTTTTTCTATGTCACATTACATACGTACAAGTCCCGCACACCAGCAAATGTGTTGTCTTTGACTTTGGCTTATTATGCTTTTGTTCAGGTTGATGTTTGCGGGGGAGTTATGCTGGGACAAGAATGTAGGTTGTTATAGCTGTAACGGGAGACGAAAGCTGGTGTCAAACAGCAGAATCTGTTCACGCTCAGTTCTGAGAAAAGCTCTAATGAGGTCAAAGAACTATAAACACGTAGGGGTGTGCAAGGCCTTGAAGGTGCTTTTTGTTGTCAAATTAATACAGAGCTCCAACACAGTTCACACTTTCTATATGAGAAAGTCTCTTATAGGTCACTGTGACTCTTCTTCTTTTTAGCTTTTAACAAACAAACAGCATGTGTGTTTGTTTGGTGACCTGATTCTACTACTGCAACTTTTTGTCTTTTGCAAAGCACAATATATTGAATCTCTTTGTATGAAATGTGGTCTATAACTCAAGGTTTTACATCACGGCATACTGTGAATACAGTTAACGCACAGCAAACATTTGTTTGAATTTTGTTTGAAGTTTGACTGACGAACGGGAAATGGCAAATGCCTTCCTGTGTGGTTTGCTGCTCATCACGTCAACTTCTCTCAAAGGAAGCCGATTCAAAAACCCAGACTTCAGGCTGATACAGCCTGTCAGCTTCCGCTGTTATGCCTTCTTGATAGCCACAACCACTTAATAACATACTAATGATACTGAAGAAACATGTTGGGGAGAGTGTGAAACGGTTGCAACCGACAAATGCTGAGTAACTATAGAAACAGAAGTCAGTTCAGTCTGACCATTATCATTAGAAACAGGCAAAAACACAAGTTGCAGTATCATTTGCATGATGCAATACTCAAAGCGCAAAGGAGAGAGCCAAAAAGATTACAACAGTTGCATGTTAAATAAAACATTAATAATGAGGTGCCAGTATACTGTATGTTAGAAATCTAGATTTAATTTCCATTGGCCCGGAGCAGATACACACTCAGTGCCAGGATGGATGGTTAAAGTCTATGAATGAAGTCAGTTTTAGAAACCTTCTGTAGCTGTGAAGGTTAGACATGATAGTGTGTAGTATATAAAGCTCAGGTAACTCACCATGGGCTTGCTGGAGGCTCTCTGTAGGTGTCAAAGGATGTAAAATGCTGCCCACACAGATGTTTCATGTGGTAACACCATTGTTCTCACGGGAGCAGGTGTAAGGCAATTTTCGGGCACGAGTTGGAGAAATCTCTGAGGAGTGAACTCTCAAACGAGTTGATGACCAACGAGCAAATTAAACAAGTCACAAACACAAAGCAGCTTCTCCGTGAGTCGCTGCTGGAGATGCTGCTTCATGCTGCAGCGCCTTCCTGTCTCTCTAATCTGCCTTCCTGTTCTGCGGTTAGCAGGTTGAACAGTGAAAAGAGAGAGACAGAGAGAGACAGAGAGAGAGAGAGAGAGAGAGAGAGAGAAATCTGCTTTGTGCTTGTGTAAAGTGACACTATCCAAAGGCCTGAAAGTTTAACTATGCCTCAAACTCTTCTGTTTGCTATGCAACTGTGCAGTGACCACAAATGACAGAAAGAGAGAAACGACATGGTTACTTGTGTCGTTAAAGTCACGCACAAGAGTGTCACTTTGTAAATACATGTTGTCACAAGTGTTTCGGGTTAGAAAACTGAAAAGGACAAGTTCTGTATAGGACGAATGACTACTGGTTGTCAGGAAGCCATAAGAACATATCTCACAATTATATATAATGTGTAGGTACTGCACAGTACAAATCATATATAAGTGAATGTTCCTGCCTGACTCTATACGACTACGGTACATCCAATTAAATGCAAAATGAGGCAACATCTGCTCAGTCGGAGCGGGTGAGTGGTGGGTGACTGGACGGAAATTCTAATAATTATATATTTGAGTATTAACTCGTGGGTGAAAATGGAGCATATCAAAGAGAAAAGAAACAGGACAGGTAGAAAAACAAATTATGAAAATTGCACATCTGTGGAAGTAATTTATTTCAAACCTGCTGCGTGTGCACTGGAAGGAAAACAAACTGGAAGGCAAACATTGGAAAAAAATCAAGACCTGGGGATGCAGATGATACATTCTTTCCACCCCACCCCCAATGTTTTCTGTGATATCTTCTGCTGTAGACCAAGAATATCTGCTGCATGTACACAGAGAGTCGTGTTAGTTTTGAATGCTGCTGCTGATCTGTGACAACGCGACTCAGATTTTTTGTTCGGCCATATAATTATCTTCCCCTTCTTATAAATTGTGGATATACGGTATAGACAGCATAGGAATGAAATTGATTTTCAAGTGTTTTGAGGAGTGTTACATCAAATTATTTTCTGTTTCGTTTTATTCAAAGAGTCACACTCGCATGACAATACATTTTTTTGGGGTGTAATCTTGAGACACTTTTGTCCTTCTGCTTTTTGTTGAAAACGTTCTACATGAACTGTACCATTTTACACAAAACCTAAAAATATAGAAGTTTACAATAAAATACATATTTAACATTACACAACATCATTCTAAGGGAGGGGGGAGGGGGGTATATTTACTTTAAAAGCTACAAAAAAATGCTGGTTTTCCATCTAGTTTTGATTTTTTTTTTAAATAGTTGAACATGCTGTAAAACGGATTTTATATAGTTAATTTTGCTTGACAGATGAATATTAATAAATGTCAATATCGAGAAATTAGGACAGAAGAAAACACTGTGAAAGAAAATCTCCTCACCATGAAGATTAAAGCAAACAGGCAGAGATGCTGTGCACAACAGCAAGACGAGTAAGGCAACGTTACAAGGTAAGTGGCACATTGTTTATATTGAAAACGTATCAGAATGTATTTCATGGCACTTTGTATCAGCAAGTTTAGGACTATTTTCAAATGAAGCTGGAAATAATCAAAAATTGATTTTTGCTCGGATCCCAGCTGGTTTCTGTATTTCTATAATAATAACTTATCATTTCAGATTGGCGATAACTCCCCCCCTCAGGATACTAACATCATATCCATAGTACACTTATGGCTGCAGCAGAGATGGCTGTGCTTTCCCTCTAATAAATGAGGAATAAGCTGATCACATAACACACATATAAAAAGGCACAGCGGAGGTTTCTGAGCCACTAAGACCAAAAAACAGAACAAAACACAAGTGAAACATAAAATAGCTCCGATTTTGTTAACACCAAGCAGTCTCTCATTTCTAAAAACTAGCACTCTTCATTCAAGAAATGACTTCGACATCAGTCTTTCACATCCCTTTTTCTAATTCCTAAACCAAGAAAATGTAAACAGTTTGCTTTAAGTAAGCATACGACACAAGTGGTTACAAACAGTCATCAGAAGTTAGCTAAAGACATTCACATTTAAAAACACAATCAAGCCCTTGAGTGACATGAGTCTAAAAATGGACTATTACAGCATGTAGCAGGAAAACAAAGCAGGAAGTCGACCACTCTCGAGAGGAAATGTGAGCTTAACAAATATTATCTTGGTTATAAAGTCTTGTTGTTAAGTACCGGCTGAGGATGGGATGAAGGAAAGGTCATTAAATCGAAAGAGCTTCCTGCATAAATCAAAAGCATAGTTGTTTAAATTTAAAGGCTTTTTCCACAGTAACATAAACAAGTCAACAAAAATGACCATTTAGGACTCAAGTATTTAAACACAAAACCCTCCCTTTTATCCTCTTTTCCATTTAAAAGTAGTAACCAGCACTGTTCACAGACAAAGGTTGCACACTGACCTTTACAAAAATATGTTATCTTTAAATTCATCTCATGGGTTGCCTGATTTGATGTCACACACTGGATGCAACCACACTCTTAACAGACAACTATGAGTCATTTCATCAGTAATCTCCTATAGAGAAGGACACTTGTGGTCACTACAGGTCAAATTAACATCTGATTACCCCCCATCTCTCTCTCTCTCTTGCTCTCTCTGAAGTCCTCCGACACACACACACACACACACACACGCACGAGCACTCCCAGATGCAAGCGCAGCAATTACAAAGCCTGGATTATAGATCTGACAGTCCCTCTGCGTGTTCACTCAGCTCCATGGTGTAATAGTCCAGAGGACGCCTGAGAACAGAGACAACAACATGAAAAAAATGTGTGAGTACACAATCAAGCTTTAATGCTTTTACACATTGCAATTACACTACTGCAGGCGTGTTGGCCACCCACTGTATGACTTTGTGAAGTGCAATAAATTGCCACTACTACTCGTACTCAAGTAGACTGAGGCACATTGTTAAAATTGCACTTATTTTTCGCAAGATTGAGGCTGTCAATCAACTGTCCTGTAAGTAATTTACTGTGAGTATTTTCAGAATTAACTTTGAAAATTAAAAGAAACAAAGAATTGGAGTTGTCATTATTTATAAAAGCAAGAGAGGGAATATCTGTATACTGTCATAGACACAAGGCTGCAAGCCGAGGCTTACAGTGTGACACTGCTTTCATACAACAGTTTTACAAACTCCATTAACAGTAATATGTGGTAATATGTGCTGTTTGTTTAATCATATATTTGTCTCCGCCAACACAAATAGTTCCACAACTATTGAGACCCTGAGACTGCACGGTTGTCAAGCAACGTATAAACACTTCCTGAGCACTAGCTTGCGAGTGACTTTGTGTTGGTCTACACGTCACCACAGGCCAGCTGCTTTCTGTCATGTATGCAACCGCCAAAATAAGAGTCAGTTGCCTTGATAGAAATATCAGCTTTTTTTTCTCGTCTTGAAGTTGCGATAAAATAAAACATGTTTAAAAGGTCCAGTGTGCAGGGTTTAGTGGCATCTAGCAAAAGGCACCCTATCTCCCTATCTGGAGCCTTCTGGGCAACTACACAAACATGGTGACCTCTGTGGATGAAGATCCATGACTTCCATAGTTCTAAAAAGCTCAAAAATTAAATTTTCAGGTGATTGTACAATAATGAAAACATCATTATTCATATTACATTCCATTTCTGCCACATTGTATTAACTGAGCCCTGAACACACTGGACCTTTAAAACCTTTATCTGCAGCACAAAAAGCAGAGCAGCAGTGGTGCAAAGTTTGTTACAAGCTAAGACAAATGATGACGATGCTAATGCAACCTTAATGTCATTATTGTCAACGGTCATCTGTCAGGCAGAGTACATGTTGTTAAAAGTCCCACTGCTGTTGTGCTCTATATCAGCACTCATTAATTAATCAAATTACTTAGTCGTAGCAAGCTGTTGTATAAAAGGTTTTTATGCAATACTTTTACTTGAGTTTCCAGTCACTCACACTTAAAGTGTTCCAGCAGTAAGTCGCTGATAAAGTTCTATAATTACATTTGCCTTTTTGATTGCCCTCCACTCTGCCTTATCTACTACCACTACTTTAGGCTGTGATTAGCTGCATCACCCAGAATGCCTTTCAGTCATGAACTTTCTGAATTTATTTCTGAGTTTCACGCACAGGTAAAGAGAGTGATAGGAAGTAACATGAAGGTGTTTTTCCAAAGAAGAAGTGAGAGTAAGATACTACGGTCAGTGGACTTCCTCCCTTCATGTCTGTTCTATGTTTGTGTAAAATGTTAAGACAAGAAAAAAAGGTCTCGCTCTTTAATTCTGAGCTACAGTCTGACTCCAAAACCTGACATTTACTGCTGACATTTCACACTTCGGGAAAATATTGTGCGATTCAAAAAAGCAAAACAAGAACGGAAAGGGTGATGACCTGCAGGTCACTGCCACATATTTCCCTAATCTCAACACCCTCTCTTGTTGAGCTTTAACAATAAGAAACAAATGGTCAAAAATGAAGCAGCAGAGGCCGTGATATTCTGACTTTTAGTGTCTGATATGTGTCAAGCTTCAAAGACACTGATGCTATATTTCTAATGATGCAACTCTCTTCCTAACTGATAACTGCATTACATCACTTTACATGCTTATTTTGCTTTTATTTGCAAGGGACCTATAAAAGGATCAAAACCACTCTCATAGCTGTATGGTAAATATAAAGCTACAATCAGCAGCAGGTTTGCATCAAGACTAGAAAACAGCTAGCCTGGTAGCTAATGTATCGCTCTATTTGACATGATGTATTCTTGCTTTTTTTTAATCTGGACAAAAAAAGTGTAAAAATGCCAAATCTGTGGAAGAATTATCCTAACTTTATTCAAGAGCGTAGATTTTCACTTTGAGAGCATGATTTCTCCTTCTCGTGCTCAGATTTTGTGCTCGCACTCGGATTTCTGCTGCTTTCTTTCAAAATGTCTGCTTGGACTCAAAACATCAAATGCTTGTGCTCACATTTCTTCTTCTTGGACACAAACATTTCGCTCACACTCAAATATGTCTCGTGCGCGCTCAAATCTGATGTGCTCGCACTCAAAACAAGCGCGTCCTCTCAGGTTGAGGCGTCTGCTCAGACTTGAATGATGTCCCTTAAATTAGTGTGTTTCACCAGCCAATAGGGAGACAGCTAGTGTGTGGACCAATCTTGGGTGTGTTCCTTCGCCCTTTTTGAGTGCTCTGTAGGGGCAGGTATACGGTCTGTTTGTAAAACTGCTTCTCTTTTAAAATATACCAATTTACCATATTAGCCAGCTATTTGGTTTGTCTTTTTTTTAAATTTTATATTAACTGGATATTATATTATATTATATTATATACTATGAATACTCTTAGTGGCACAGCAGTGTACAAAGAGCACAGAGCACAAAATGTGAGCACGAGGAGAATAAACCTGAGCACGACAAGGAGAAATCATGCTCTCAAACTGAAAATCTACGCTCTGAATAAAGATAGGCTAATTCTTCCATACAGATCAAGGTTGTGTTTCATGGTCAAGACAAGAGGCAATGTCGTGGAGTCACAATTGGTTGCTGGGCAACTAGTCAGACACAAAAAATAATACAACAACAATAAAATGCATGTTACGTAACATCTTAATAAGTGACCTTTAGCCAGGTACAGCTACAGACTTTGGGCTGAATTTGGTTAGTCATCTGCTGGCTTTAACTTCACATTTACCATGCAGAGAACAAGAGCATTGCCTAAAATGTCAGACTTTTCCTTAACAATAGGACAGGTTAGCTTAGTTTAGCATAGCATAAAGCCTAGAAACAGGTAGTCTGACAGAGCCAGGCCTGTTTTCATTCTTTATGCTGAGTAATTTTATTACATAAAACATGAGGAGGTATTAATCTTCTCAACCAACTCCCAGAAACCAATATGATGATTTCACATTATATTGTATTTTATGCTTAACCCTGTCCTGGAGTACTCACTGAAAAACAAACTTGGAAATTTAAAATTTCAACCCTGGAGTATTATTGGTGGATATAAGTAGACATTTTTTTCTTTTTTGACTTTTTAAAAAAGTGTCAGTTTTAGGCTGCAAATCAAAGTCAGAGAAGTTACCATATATGATCACTTGCCCACCTAGGGTAAAAAAAAAAAAAAAAAAAAAAATTGTGTCCAAATCAACAATCAGACATATGTCTTATGGAACTTATTCACTTATTTCAACATATGTCAGTGTTAGGGTTAGAGTAGGATCCATTATGAGCCATAGCAACGCTACCTGTAACTACATGTAGCCTAACATTGGCTGATTGGCTGGAGAAAGTCAAGTGATTCTGCTCCTTTATTGAGAGACGTGGGGCACCATTTTAAAAGCCCATGGAAGTGGTCATATGCTTTCTAGCCCGATAAAGGTTTAAATTGCTTTTAGTGTATATGAGGCCTGAGTCCTCATAAATGGAGGCATCTGAGTGACAGTTCTGATGTAATCCATCGTCAATACCACCGCAGGGCACTACTTTTTCCATTTCCTCCTCTAAGAATTCAGCCTGTTGCAAGTCCAATAGAGAAAAAAAGCATAGAAATTGAGTATGGTATGTGTCAGGCAGTGGCCTATGAAAAAAAAAGAAGCACATCTTCAGTGTCAGACTCCCAACAATGAAGCTAAATGAGCATTCCTGACTCTTGATTGCACACATTTTGCTTTTAAATATTCTATTCACAACAAGCACTGCAGGTCAAAGGGTTAAACAAATGTTAATAATATGGCTTTGTGAAGATTTCCTGCCTCAGTGCACACATCCAACAAAAAGGAGAGATAAAAAAGAATAATCCAGTTTAAGATTCCTCACCTCCTCCTGTAGAAATATGTGAACAAAGCAGCTCCAAGTCCGAGCAGCAGGAGCACCGCTACTATCAGCCCTATCTGTAACCCCAGAGCAGACGCTAGGAGAGAGACAAATAAAATCTCAGTTACACTTCCAGAATAAATGAATATGTTTTTTTTTTAAAGATAATTCTTTTGGCCTTTTCAAGCTTTATTTTTTGACAGAGACAGCTGAAGAGTGACAGGAATGTGGAGAGAGAGAGACGGGGAATGACATGCGGGAAAGAGCCACAGGTTGGATTTGAACCCTGGGCTTCTGCAGCAAGGACTGAGCCTTCGCACATGAGGCTGCTGCTCTACCAACTGAGCTAAACACCACCCCACAAATGAATATGTAACACAACATGGCATTTCAAACATCCTGATGCAACTGATTTAGTTTCCTTCCTTCTTTCTTGTGTCAGGCTTTGTGCATAGGAGGTCTCTGCAAAATATACCTTACGGAAGAAGTCAGTGCTTCAGGATCCTTTCAGCTGTAAGCACACACTATTATTACTTCATGTAGCAGGCTCACAGGACGATAAGTATAGTAGAAATTCTGATTTTCTCTTCTACAGCTAAGGCTTGAATTATGTGTGCTTGAAAAAGTTTTGCCCCATTACATGTTCACTTTGTGGTATTAGTCACATAGTTCACCTTCAAATGGCTTTAATGTCCTCCAGATGCTTTGTCTGTGTATGATGGTCTTTTGAAGCATATCTGAACAGGTATTAATTAATTATTTCTAATGAAATGCAGGTAGGTCCAGATATATCTGGACACTTAGAGACACTTTTGTTATTTTGGCTGTTTATCTACATATCTATGGTCTATGTTGAAGGAAATGTAGAGAACAGCGGGCATTTCCGCATATTCTGGAGCTTTCTGGTCATCCATATTGCAGCTTATATATTGGTGCAAGACAAATATCTACAAGCAGCCAATAAGTAAGGAAACTGTAACACGGAAATGTTTCCTGACAGACCTACTAGATAGATACGGTCAGCATTTTCATTTTCCTCATCGCAACCTTGAATTTCTATGCCTACATCATCACTCTGCATTCAGTCCAAACTTTCTCAAGAGGTGGTGAGTCAAACCCAAGAAATCTAATGAAAAGCTGTACGTGTTGGATGAAATATGTAGATGTTGTCATTCTACATCCTGCAACAAGCTTGGTTATGAAACATGTCTTCTATGGCTTCAGGGTAAGACATACTTTGATGAGGTCTCTACTTGAAAATATACTTGAATGAACTGGCTGTGACACCTACAGCATTTTAGGCATAAAACAGCCGTTTGTTGAGAAGCTGGTGTTATGTAGCGAAGAAGGTGCTTACCTGTGCCAGTATAACGGTCCGTGGTTGGAGTGGAGCAGACGTCTCCCTGAGCAGATGAAGGATTCATGTGTGATGTCTGGATGATGAGGGCCTTCTGGTGGTCCGACAGTGCCTGGATGTTACCCCACACTCGCAGCCACCCGGACCCACAGGAAAAGTTGGCTCCTTGAACATGTACAGGCAGACGTACGTTTCATTATACTACATATTAAAGTGTTCCGGATGCGCTGTAGCATGGTGGTTTAGAGCATAATTCATGATTTTAGATTATATTATTTAGTGTACTGCATCCCTCGTGCAGGATGTGATAATGACAAAAGCACACCTGAGCCCGTCTGTATCTAAATCATTTTCTTCTGTGAGAATTGACTTCCAGAGCGGGACGTGCTTGCAGCGGGTTTGCTCAGCAGTGCTGCTCATCTCCAGAGAGTTGCGCTTTTTTCATGACTCTGGTAAAGCAATGCATTTTCAGAAATCTGTGCTGTAGTGTGAGCTGCGCTGCGTGAATTGCACCTTCTTCACACCACTTCACTCTCAGTAAAAATAAACCTGCGCTCAGATGAAAATGGTGTGTCCCCTGCTGCGCTTCGTAGCCACCATCATATTGATTGTTAAGGATTAAGCCTAACCTTCAGAGCTCATGAAGTTAGTGGTCTATAATCTTTTTATTTCTGTTTCATGGAAATCCTTTGAACAAAGACACAATTCTTCAAAGTTCAGAAATGAAACTTGCTTTGAAAAAAAAATCAGCCAGATGTGACGTTATTAATTTATACAGAATGAAAGTGCCTCACCTTGCAGATACAACGCAGAGATGCCACAGTGACATCTCTGCTCCAGATAGTCGGCCACCTCTGCGACCCTCTTCCCCTGGATTAGACCACTGCAGTCTGACACAAAAAAATTTCAAAAAAAATTCAGACATAAAAGTTCCAGTTTCATGAATTCCCACATTAAGAAAAAACTGTTTGGGGCATTTTCACCTTACAGGACACATGGGGTTTAATAATTAAGTTGCAACCTTTAGGATACCTGCAACGCCCTCCACCTTTAGACCAGATTTCATCATATTTTATACATTTTAGTTGTGTTAGTTATGATGACTCACCTCCGGACTGCTCCTGCCAGTCTCTAGACAGGGGTCCTAGGCAAAGGTCAATGTGACTTGAGAAGGCGGAGCTCGGACAGAGGTTTGTGCTGTGAGGCGTGGGAGAGGAACTAGTCCAGGAGGAGGGGCTCCTCACCTCACAGCATGAACACCGGCTCAGCGAAACAGGACCATCTTCCACTGACCTGCACATACACACAACATTCGCAGTCACACTCACAGTAAGTCTTCCTAGAATGACAAAAACACTTCCCACTCAGCTACCACCTTGTATACATACATTGGAGTCTGTATCACAAATTCTGACACATCAAAGCTAATTTTGATGACCCTGGATGTTGAGTTTCATGTGTCTGGTTTTAAAGTGGCTCAGATCAAAAAAGACTGTACGCTGTACAGAATCAGCAATGAGCAAACTACTAGAATTAAGGGCTTGATTAGATTTTGCAATCATCATCTTCTCTATAAAAAGACTATAATGATAAAACTTGTGTTCTCCTGAGCTGCAGTGATGGCATATCAGTGCTGCTGTTAATAAGCTACACCGAGCCAATCTGTGTCAGAAATTCAGGGTTTCCCCCCCAGGAAATTGGCTGGCGGAGCTGATTGTGACTGATTGAACGGTTACCGTCCAACAATTTCCACCTGGAGGAAAAAAAACAAAACACACGCGCACACACACACACACACACACAAAAAAAACTCTCACTGACTCAGCTTCACACTGCTTTCATTTTTAAAAGGTGAAGCATGTGTGCAATAATTAGCAAGCCTGATGAAGTGCTGTCACTTTCCTTATGGTTTCTACTGTATGTTTTCATTATATGTTCGCTTCTTTATTAATGGATATTAATGGACGCACACTGAGGTCATATCAGCTTCCCCAACAATGAACCAGGTCGCTAATTCTAGCTAAACACTTTCTTAAATGGCTAATAATGATGGATTGTCTAGAGTTTTATTGAATTTCATTCATGTCAGAATCCTGTCAGATATTTTCCTCATCAATCAGTAGTAGGTGGGCTGCTTTGACTTGTTGCTGTGATCCATTCTTCTTAAGCCTCACCTGCTCTAGTTAGCAGTGCAGCCATGGTAACATCGCCATGGTAATCTTTCCTTGTCAAAAGAGAACCAGCTTTGTCAATAAAAAACTGAGCAGGAGACAACGTCTTTGTTGGTAACCCAGTTCAAATGAGTCCAGAAGACCTTAGGTTTTTAAGACTTATCATTAATGTAAAAGTTCTTGATATTTGTGCTGTTGGACTTTTTCTGTGTTTACCTGAGAGCTGGGATCACTTGTCTCCCTCTGGTGGTGGACAGAGAGGAGAGCAGCTGCTGGCTTTCACTGAATACAAGTACATCTCTGAGACTGGAGTTGGTCAGAGCGGTGCCAGCTCTACAGATGCTGAACAGGTCATAGCACAGGACTACAGCTCCTCGCACTGGCACCGTGGAGCCTTCCGGGAAAGTCTGATCTATGCAGGACAGAGAGGAGGTGAAGGAGTATAGTGAGAGTTGGTGGGAATGAGTACTAAACAGGAAAAAAGAGATCTGTTCAGATGTCTTTTGTTTCATTTCCAACAGTGTTTTCTCCCTACACAACAAGGTCCCCTGCTGCCCTCACCTGCACCAGTGACATTTCCAACGATGTAAAATCCATCACGGTCAATGGAGCCGGTCAAAGGGAGCGCAATTACGGTCCCGCTGCGCTCCTGGTCAAACACAGTAAGCACCAGGCCCTGCAGGTCTGTCATGGGGGGCCCGTGCAGCTCCACAAATGCCCTCTGCTGGCTGTGATTGGTCCAGTGGCCACTAGCTACCTCACTGATGACCACACCCTCGGGGGCTGGAGGTGGGCGGGGACAGCTGTTCTCCCTCAGAGGGGTGGGTGAAGCCACCTGTAGGGATTGAATTTCATACAATCGTGATTTTAACGGCTTTAGAAACGTCACATTTTGTTTAGACGAAAAAATACAAAAAAATATAGCCAAATATTTAAGAATAATTCAACATTTTTTCTTTGCACATCGTAGCTAGCTTGATCATCACTGTAACTAGCTCAAGCTGTTTCGGCCTGCCCTGTGAATCCTTTGCTGATTGTACTCACTGAAAAAGCAGACAGGTCAAAGGGGTAAAGGCCTCTACAGCGGCTGAGGGCCTCATCACCAAGCAGGACCTCAGGATCCTCCAGCAGGGGCAGTTGTCCCGGGGTCAGAGCTTTACTCAGCTCTTGCGCTTCTTTATCTGATCCTCTCTGCCGGTACACAACCGCATCCAGCAGGCCTTTGGTGGGGATCCCCCTTTGCGTGGCTGATGGTGGGCCAAAAGGACTGCGATAGAGTGCCACAGCATCTGGTCCATTCTGGATGGTATTGGGGGGCAGGCGGAGTGATGGAGCTGGCACCAATCTGTCACTGCCCAGCAGAAAGTAGCCCTTAGAGGTGGTGAAGTGTCCGCTTAGGCTGATCTCCCTGTAGGGTTTGTTGTTGTGTGCGCTGAACAGCAGGATCCAGATTCCCTGCAGGGAAACGCGACGTCCCGACGGGTGCCAAAGCTCGATGTACTCGCCGTCCTCAGCTGCCCCAGGTGTATCGGTGTTCAGCTCATTGATCAGGAAGTCGCTGTTTCCCCAGGGTGGGAGGTGAGGCGGTGAATCTGTACCTCCTGGGATCACTAGAGCATAAAAGAACATATTAATAAGCTGCTGTTAAAGGAATAGTTTGACTTGATGGTTCTTGTATGAAACAAACAACATATAACATGTTAAATAAAGAGCCTTACAGATGCTGGTAGGCAGATTTTGCCATCTTTGGACAGTACCAGACAAGCTGCTTACAGTCTGTGCTGAGCTAAGATAACACACTGCTGGCTGTAGCTTAATATTTGATATGAGCAAGAGGGCAATTAACATTTTTTTCCAAAAGGACTAACCTTTTCTTCAGTTTCTACTGTTTAAATGATTAAAATAAACATGAAAAGCAATTCATTTTGCTTCATGGAAAAGTGCTGATGGGATTTAATTATAGTCTATTCATTACTATTGTCGCGCTCTACAAAAAATAGACAAGTTATCTTTTCTCAAAGTATTCAATACCCATAACCCCTCTATTAGAGAATACAGTGACTGGTAAAATGTCATGCGTAATGAGAGATTTATGAATTTTATATTTTATTTTTGTCTGAGAGCTGAGAATGGCACATCCTTGTTGCAAAGCATTTCGTTTTCATAAGAGACTGCTCATGTTTGAAATGATCAGGCAGTTGCTTGACAATTATTAACGCAAAAATTATGTCCTATAATATAATTAACAATGTGATTGATGCTTCACACTGATAAACATAGATAGAGAAGGGCTCATTATAAAGTACTGAAAACATAATTCTTATTTTCTGGTAATTATACACTATTGAAAACATAGTTATGAATATTATAACCCATTTCTGCCATATTCAGCTAATAAATCCCTCTCAATCCTACACACACCTTTAACAAACCAATGAATTTGTTAAGCCTGACATTGCAACAGTTTGACAGCATGTTTGAGTCAAGTGACAACATGTTGTAAATGTTTTATGAATCAAATGTGAAAAGTGTCGTGACTTATTTTCTGCTGCATTGTCTGCTGTTGTTGTGAGACAAGAAAAACGAGCCCTGAGCCAAATCCACAGGGATTGCATGGTAACAAAAAAAACTTGAAAACTATATTAATTAATTATTCATAACTATATTATGCAATAGTGCATAATAATGTTGCATTTAACTGATTTCCCTGAAACATTAACATAATATATAGTTTGTAGAAGATGCAAGACTGTGGCACACTCAGTTATCATTTTTTATACACAGCCTGCTGTAATGACTGAAAAACCTTTATTATTAATTCATTTAGAAAGAAACTTAGGTAATTGGTATAAAATTACATACAAATACAGTTCTGATTATTGTGTTGCATGCAATAAGCCAACAACTGAACTCAGTTTATACTATAGTGAGATGGGGACTATATCACTGATGTATAGAGCCACATAGTTGTTTACTAATAAAAATGTTTGACTGTCGCTTTAAACCTGCAGTAACTTTTTTTAGCCACTTGGGGACAGCAGAAAGAAGCTGAAAACAATGACATAATATAACCTTTAAAGTTCATGGCAAACTTGTTAGGAAACATTAGCAATCAAATCGAATCTTTTTTGTGCCGACCTGACAAAACAGCTGTCTGCCACAGCTGAAAATAACAGTGCGAAAGCAGTGAGACTGAACCAGTAAGTGAGACTTCTCCCGAAAAAAACAAAACAATGACCTGAAAGATGCCAAACAGGTCTGTAGAGCTGAGAGGAACTGTGGTCAGGTGATAATCCCCTGTGGGTTTCTTCATTACAAGCAACCCTTACCATGTACAAGTAGTTATGTAACCCATTCCTAATCTACAAACAGTGATTATAGCTGATTTAAGCAGACATAAAATACATGGAGTATGCTGTAAAGTTTTTACCTCCACAGGGTACTTGCATAAAATATTTTGCAATGTGTTTTTTTTTCTCTCTGAACTTTATATTGACTAAGTCTAGTGCAACTAAGACGGCTGTAAGAAACTGGTGTGCTTGTTTCCAGGCATCAAGGTCATTGTGCAGAACAATGAAGTCCTCAGAAGCCCATAGGTACAGTATGACACACTATACATCACATCAGCAGTACACTGAGTACACTGTAACTACTTGCTGCCTGCATGAGGCGAGTGTTCCAGATGGCCTTGATCACATCAAGTTTTTCCTCAAAGGAGAGAAATGAATGCCTTATCAGGCTATTACATGAAATAATTAAATGGAAAAGAGACACATTGTGCAAGACTACAAAGGCTTTTTATTCTTTTGTCATATTCTTTGTAGTGTTTGTAACAGCAAAGGTTACCTTGTAAATTCTGAAGTCAACAACTTCTGAACAGATAAACTGGTTAGCGACATTAAAACCTGACTGGATGTTTAAAAGAACCGGTGTGTAAGATTGAGTGGCACCTAGAGGTGTCGTTGCTCATTGTAACTGCTTCCACTCATCCTGTTGTGCGTAAAGGAGAAAATATGGTGGCTCCGCAACATGCGAAAAATATGAAAACAATAAATAAATACAAGAGGAATAGCATGGGCTTATTTACTGCTATATATGCAGAGACGCTTTTTGTTGCTGCCGAGATGCTGAAACTCAAAGGATAATTCAAGTTGGGTCTTATTCTTGTACATTCTATGATGATACTGTATGGTAGGACAGGAAACATGGCGGCATTACTACAACATTCCTTAGTCCAAAAGAAGAAGTGAGCAGTCACATGACCACAGATGTCACAGACAAGCAACAGTGAAGCCAGTTGACCTAAATCAATTTATTTGGAGGTAAAATCTAAAGTGAGCATGTCCAAAGAGTTGGCGATAGCTTCTCACTGCGTGGGAAAACTGTGTTCGTGAACATTTGGGTTAAATGGATCTTTGTGTTAGTTCAGGTGTCAGGTGGAGCTCAGTATTATTGGCTTATTGATGCATCTGACCAATAGCATCTAATCACATTCATGCCAGTGTACTAGGGGGGCTTTATTTAGTCAGTTCTCTCATTCCAGCACTGCTTCCTGCTGCAGCTCCCTCCACCTCGCCAACTTCCTACTTATGTGACAGAAGGGTTGGTGTTGTTGATTCCTACGAAATCTGACTTTCTGATGTGTCTCTCACTGAAATACATTTTGTCTTCTTTTCCAAAGAGGTTTGGCTAATCTGCAGGTTTGTTTTATATATCATAATATTCAGGAGGATGTTACTTTATCTTAATAAACATATTTTGCTGCTAAAAAAAAGCTACAGTTTGTAACCTTATTCATGTGGCTTATTTTTCACTGTCACATTTTGACATATCTGGCTGCTGCCTACATTATTCAACATTTTGCTTATCATCTGTTCCAGGAACGGGAAAATAATCTGCAAGGTAAACCGCAGACTTCTCTCAACTTCAATATTTGTGAAAGCACAAATATTTAACACACCGGCCGTTATCTTTCATTTCTTTTAATAGTGTTTCCCTCTTGGAACGACATCCCCCGCCAACCTTGTATTCTTTAATCTACAATAATTGTTCCAGTGATGTTGCTTTCTACTCGAGTTCCTCCGCTGGTTAATGATAAAACTCAGCATACTGGCAGCATTTAAAGAAGTTCATTTCGAGCAGCCGAATTATGAATCTCTCTCTCTCGCTCATCCTGACATTCTCACAGCCAAACATCGTCTTGCTCTCACAGGTTGTTAAGTCACCGCCATGACTTAATGATCTTGCTCCCACACATCATTAAGTCATAGGCACACATAATATTCTGCTTCACAAATGTGATTACAGACAGACAGACAGACAGACACACAGACAGTCTCTTGACTGTCTAAATCTCAGACAGCATCAGTTTTCCATGCATGCTGTCTGAAATCACATCTTTTTTATGATTTACACATTGTTTGTCTCTAAAATAGACTATTTCTTTCTAATATAATACAGATTTCAAAACACAATCTGTGAAACTAATAGCAGGATCATAACTTCTTTTGACAAACTGATATGTTTTAATATTTGGCTGGATCCTAAGTGAGTGGCGTAACGTCAGAATTTTACACATATGAAGTGACACTGATTGAATATTTGCTGATAAAATATGACGGTCTTAAGCATCCAATCAATTGCATAATGTCTGGATCAGGAAGGACTTACAAACGCCTGTCAATCAAATATGTGTGGCCTAATCCCTTCCTTACTGCCTCTAAATTGCAGTGAGAAAACGGCAGCTGACCAGGTGAGGAAGGAGTTAAGGAAGTAAGATCAAGACGAGAAAGGCCACAGGCCTGTTTAGCGTCACTTCCAGGCAGCCCAAGGACTGCAGATCAGCTGTCTGAGGTTGTTCTGTACATTTTCAATTTCAAGTCAGGCGAGAGTTCGGTCTTGTGGAAAACCTAATTTGTGGTTCCAGTAGCAAAAACTGTGCACCACAGGGAGCCTAACCGCTTCAGACCAGTTGCTGTAACTTCCCACCTGATGATAACTATGGAGAGTTGGTGAGCTCAAAATTGGACCCCCTGAAATTCACCCACCAGCCAGCCATTAAGGACGAGTCATCTACCTACAGCACAGATCCCTATCATGCCTTGAGAACATTGGAAGCATTGTGAGGAAGCTATAAGTAGCTGGAGTAGACTGCCACCCAGCTGCATGGACCATCAACTACCTCACCAACAGACCACATGATGTATGTGAGGCTTCGCCAGCTGACTGTGTGTCTGGTGTGGTAGTTTGCAGCACAGGGTACAGTGCTCTCTCCTTTTCTTTTGACCCTGTACAGACATAACACAAGCAACTGTCACCTCCAGAGGTTCTCTGTTGATACAGCCAACGTTGGACGTTCTACAAACCGAAGGGAACGAACAGGAATAATTGGTGTTCATCGACTGGTGTGATCTCAACCACATCCACATAAATGGCAGCAAGGCAAAAGAGATGATGACAGACCGAAGACCACACCAGTGAACATCAGCGAGTTGTTCCCCTCAACAATAAACTGGACTGATCGGACAACACAGACCAAGGTTGTCTTTAGTTGCTGGGAGACTTGCTGAGGTTCTTTGGAGTGTGCGGGACTAAAAAAAAAATGTCATAACACTGTGGTGGCATCTGCAATACTCTACACACGGGGGGAGGTGGAAGCATAGGGAGGGGCAGAAAATGACTCAATAAACTGGTCAAGAGGGCCAGCTCTGTCCTCTAGACTCCATAGAGGAAGTGGGGGAGAAGAGGATGTTAGCCAAGCTGACGTCAATCATGAACAACACCTCTCACCCCCTGCATGAGACTGTGGGGGCCTTAAATAACTCCTTCAGCAACAGACTGCTACTCCCAGCAGCAGATGTTATTTTATTTTTCTATCTTCTAGTATAATTTATTCTAGTGGGTTTTTGTAGCAAGTGACTTTCTATGGTGTGGTATTAATAAATATCTTGTCTTATCTTTTGCTGTCAATAGAATTAGTAACTAGCTTGAACAGAAGTGTGACTGGCAAAAAAAAAAGTGTACTGAAATCCCTTGAGTTAAATTACATACATACAAGTCCAATACAGAGTCATGAAGCATATTCATTCAGCACTCACCAATACTGTGAGGGCAGATCTTTGGCCAGGGGCACTGGTTGGGCTGTCCTGGAGTTTGTGGGGCCTCCCAGAAGACACCGGGATCTCTGGCCCAGGTGGCCACACCACAGCGACTCAGATAGAAGCCCCCCTCTCTCAAACTGAGAACATAATGAAATAGTTAACATCTTACAGAAGTTACTCTTATTTTGAAAGGTTCTAACATTACATTACATTACATCACATCATATTAAATGTTAATGTTGGGTGATACATGCATATTTTACACCATCATGCTATACAATAAAACAGCCTTTAAGAAGAAACTCATTTTAACAGTCTCTAACCATCTAAGCAGTGTGACTCCAGGGATCCAGGGTCAGTTGGTGCAGACTGAGATAACTCAACAACTACTGGATGAAATGCCATAATGACATTTAGTACAGACAGTTTGGGTTCCCTGAAGATGAACTGTACTGGCTTTAATGACTCCTGACTTTTCTACCAGCACCAACAGGTTGACATTTTTGGCTTTTAGGAAATGTCTATAAGTCATAACTATAACGTGGTTTGCCATGAAATTCAGTACACATATCCATGGCAGCATAAAGATGAATTTTTAATCACTTCTGGTGATGCCCTTTCTTTTTCCCCAGCACCATCATCAGTTTAGAATTTGAATTTGTCTTGTACTTTGTGTGTACTGCTAATTAAAACTAAAATCTTAAACTAAAGGTGGTGAACAAACATTAAAGCTGCTCGCATGTAGCATGCTAAAATCAGTTGTTTTCTCAAAGCACCAGCAAGCACAGAGCCGCTATAGAGCGGCTGTAAACTGTTGTTGCATAAGGCTCAGTTTTTTTTAAGCAGAGAGGTGTTCATTAAACTTGCTGGTCAAAAGTAAACGTTGTTCTGCAAATATCTATTCAAGTGACTTTGAGTCAGCGTGAGTGAGAGCCTACACAGCGATGACGCACGACAAAACAGTTTTTAAAAAAAAATTCATCAGCAAAGAGGAACAGTGGTCACAAGCTGACCCTTTCCTCCACTGAGTGAAACACGTTTAACAGAGTGTGTTTCACAACACTTTAGCCGTGGCTCTTGAACATTACGAACGCATTTAATGGACACACCTAAAACACATCATGAGGTTCAACAAACTGGTTTTGACTCTTTCTAAATCTTGTGTGTCCTGGGGTGGTTTTTACTTTTTTAAGTTAATTGTCTTGCCTGTTGCTGAGTTGGTAAGGCTGTCTGCCTGGGATGAGAGTCTCTGTGAGGTTGGCACTGGGCTTGTTTCCGGGTCCAGCAAACACAAATGCATCTAGAGGCTGTATCTGGCTCAGTGGACTGCCCACAGGGAAGTCTGTCGCTCTGCCACTGTAAATAGCCACAGCCCCTGACTCATCTCCTGTGAAAAAAAAAAAACAGGAACACCGAATTTACAATAAAATGAAAGTAAGTGAATGAAAGAAAATGTGATGTGCTGAAGCTCTTCAAAGCTTCCACACGTGAACGTTTGGGTGAACTGCATTATTCACAGCGAGATCATGGCTGCACACACTGACCTTTCATGTAGTTCTTGTCTATGATCGTGGAGATCAAACCATTCCTGGTGGTGGTCACACCCACGTCCACGCTCACACTGACCCTGTCTGTTTTCCCATCCAACACAACCAGCACCAGAGGACCTGCAGCTGGAGCCTCTGTTAGCTCCACAAACCCGTCCACCTGGCCTCCCCCTAGCTTCAGCTCTGTGATGACAGGGATGATTGTTGGTCCGGCAGGTGGGGTGCAGTTATTCCTCTGACCCGGGGAGGGCGAGGCCACCTGAAAGCCCCAGCGATCTTCAGAAAGCAGGCACCTCTCGATTGACTCATCCCCCTCGAGGGCTGTTTCATCCTCGACGAAGGCTGGTTCTCCTGGTGTCAGAGTTTCAGCGAGGAACTCTGCGCCCCCAGTACGGCGAGTCATGTACACTACGGCATCCACCAGCCCGTGCGCCGTGACGTTCATCTTCTCGCTGTAGCGTGCAGCAGATGTGTGGTAGAGGACGATAGCGTCTGGGCCGTTCTGGACAGTGTTAGGAGGCAGGAGGATGGCCGGTTTGGGCAGCATGTCCACCGAGCCCACCAGGAAGAACCCTCTGTCATCTGTGTTCTGGCCTTTCAGGTCCAAGACCTTGTAGGCTATATTTCCATTCCCATTATAGAACACGAGGGTATAGCCATCGAGGGAAGCGCGTTGTCCACTGGTGTGATACAGCTCCACAAACTCAGTGGTGTCCAGCCTGGGGTTGTCGGCGTTGACTTCACTAATGATGAGGCAGGGGTCACCGCTGACCACCACGATCACCACCACCAGGCAGAGACAGGCCAAACTGACCACCATGATTTACAGCTCCTCTGCAAGAAAGAAGAGCAACCAGTTGCATTCAGAAGAATTAAGGGAATGTCAACACTGGACACAAAATCTGAGCCACAGAAAAGATCTGACTCACAGCACTGTGATCAAATCTTATGTTTACTACTTTGCAGACCAGACTCCCTGGAGGAGAGACCCCATAATATCATGAATGAGTCTTCTATGAGTCTATTTTTTGTTCATGGTGACACTGGGAATGCACGTCTTCTGCATGAGTCATTTAATGTTGCGAAACACACTGACTGGCAAGCAGATGGAAACTTTGCATGAAACGGTGAAATGCTTCAGCTGTGAATAAACAGGATCAAGGGAATGCACAGAGAATCCACAAGAAATTGCAGCCGTGCCATTTTACACAAGTTAAACATATGATTTACCATTTCACAACTAAATCACTAGCTGTTAAAAAAAAATAGTCTTAAAGTGGGCACATTAGTTTGCACGACAGTCATTCTCTTGTTAAATCACACACACATACACAAAAAGACGTTTTTTTTAAGATGAAGAAAGAGTTAAATTCTGCCCTGAAATTATCTCCCATCTCACGACAGCTATTCCGGTCACGGTTAGGCTGCTTGCATGCATCTTTCCGTCGAAAAAAAAAAAAAAAAAACGCTGTCAATCTGCTTTCTATCAGTGCCACACAAGGTCCTAAAATCCCTTAGCGACTTACTGTGTTTTCTTGCTCCTTGCCGGAACCAGGTGTTGCTTGTTTCGCTGTCCAAACCTCTTTCCGTCGGATGTAAAAATCGTCACCAGTCGGATATAATTTTGGTAAAGTTTGTTTTCTGCCCTCCGCCGCTCCCTTCATTCACAAAGCAGCACTTTCTCCCCCCGGACTGTGGGCGGTCAGACTGACTGAGGGGGATGATGACTGCCAGGGAAGCTCTCTCTCTCTCTCCCTCTCTCTCTCTCTCTCTCTCTCTCTCTCTCTCTCTCTCGCTCTCTTTTTTTTTTTTCTTACGGCTCAGTACACCATTCAGACACCCACAGCTGAAGATAAAACCCCAGGACAATCAGCGTAATGCCTGTAGAATAGAAAGGCGGGTATAAAGTGTGCATGTTGCCGCCATACAACATTCACTTATGTTGTGAAACTGTGGTATTTTTTTTTTTTTTTTTTGGTGTGCGTGTGTTTTTTTCAGACTTAAATAATGCCAATGCCTGCCCTGAGTTCATCTCCAGAAGCCTTATAAAAGACCTGAAGGGGGCCCCTGACCCCACTTTGTAGGAGAGAGGAGAGCGGGTTCACTCACTTCAATGACAGCAGAAGCTCCGCCCACCATCAGGTTATTTGTGACCACACAGTTTATTTAAGTTTATTGTAATTTAATTTCATCATTTCATTAATAAAGTCTATCTTGTCTTATCTTTTGCTGTCAAAGGTATTAGTAACTAGCCTGAGCAAAAATGTGACTGGCTAAAACCTTTTGAGTTGACTTACATACATACAAGTTTAATACAGAGTCATGAAGCGCATTCATTCAAACACTCACCAATACTGTGAGGGCAGATCTTTGGCCAGGGGCACTGGTTGGGCTGTCCTGGAGTTTGTGGGGCCTCCCAGAAGACACTCTGCTTAAACATCATGTCGTAATGTAAAGTTGATGTATGTTTAAAAAAGTAACTGACAAACAAAAAATTATATTATAAAATATATAATGAATTGAATCTGCCAAGTAACTGAATTAAAAGTAGTGGATTAAAAAATAGCCACCTCAATTGGAGTGGAGTAAAGTATAAAGTAGCAGAAAATGGAAATAAGTTCGAATTTTTATTCTTTTTATAGACCCATATTATTTATTTGTGTAACAACAGGTATTTCACACAGCACAAATGAGAATATTTAAATTACACAACACAAAAATATATAATAATAAACTGTATATAAACTAAATAGGCTAAGCCCTCGGATGAACCTGCATCTCGTCCAGGGTGTACCTGGCCAATGTCAGGTGGTACTGGCTCCAGCCCTCTTCAGATCCTGATAAGGACAAGCAATTATGGAGAATAGTTGGATAGATTAATAAATAAATAGGCAACACTAATGTCCAGATAGAAACACCTCAGATTAAATTATCATCTAAAAAAGGGAATGGCTGCAATGTCAAGGTGGAGGTCGAAAATAACAGCATTAGATTGACCTAATATATGTACATAATGCATCATAAACTGCACTGTAAGTTTCTACAAGGATACTGCAGTATATATATATATATATATATATATATATATATATATATATATATATAAGGATACCAAAATAAAAATGCCATTAAGTTCATGAATGTCAGCATAAACTGACTGTAGATGGTGCAGGAGTGCTGCTTGAAGATATTCTAGTGATTTTTCATTAGTGCATTTCACAATTAATAATAACTTTATAACTTTATTTTATACAGCACCAATAAAACAGAGTTTTAAAAAAAGCTAAAGCAAAAACAGGATACTGGATACAGGATTAAGGTTAAAACAAGAAGACAAAACACAGTAGAGGGAAGTCAATGATGATGACAGATAAGGACAGTGAAACTGCTTAATAGTTCAGTTTAGCAGCTATCTAAATATACTGTAAATATCAATTGACTAATTAGAGTTCACTGACTTTTCAGGGCTACTGACAAATTTCCTGGAAGAGAGTTAATATCTTGAGTACGTTGATTTATGTCTCTCCTGAGAATTGGAAGAATGTGTAAGTGTTTCAATATGTTGCCACACTTGAATAAAACAAGGCCGCTGTAAAACCTTTTCTGCCTCATTCCTCCTGTGCGCTGCTGGTCAGATTCATTTGACGTATTTTCCCTTGAGCTTCTGCTGGAATTGTTTCATGTGAAATTGGTCAGAAAAACTGACCACAACAAATGTGGTTTCAGAGACACTGCTGTAATGTATTGCCTAGGAACAAAGTTTCCTTTCTGTTTGCTATGGAAGTGCACGAGTGGTCTATATATAGGCAGGGAGTTAACAATATGTTGAAAGAGTGAAAAATCAGATTTCCTTGATTTTTTAATAATGAAACTACATCATTTAATTTATTTCTGTATTTATTCTGCCCACAAATAGGCCAAGTTTGGAGTATTTGTAACATTTAAACTGTTTTGTTTTGTTTGTCAAAGTTTAGCAGATTATCTATAGAGTATATGTGACAATTAATGTACCCCAAACAATATGATCTGTGTGATCTAAACCTAACTATAGTGGTGCAATATATCCTTGTTCAAGCACAACGAATAATCTGTTGAAATTTACAAATACTCAATACACTATCTGTAGGTGGACTATCCATATAAATCGTTACCCAGCTTTTACATAAATCATTATTCTTAGATTTGGGTTATGTAAAATTTTGTTATAGCTTGAATGTTGTTTTTTTTTCCCTTGCTGTAATTAAGTTCTGCAATTTTCTGTTTGGTTTACAGCTCAAGTGACCATTTTGTTTGGCAATTTTTATTGTCTTCTGAAAGAGATATCTCCCAAATATCTTCTAATTATTGATGGCTTGGTATTTGATCAAAAAGAAGTTGATTTTGTCAACATCAGCACTAGATTGTGGTCTCATGTTAGAGATTATGTTTAGCCTGAGCTCAGGGTAAGTCTGTGCTGACGCATTAAGTGGCCGAGGTGAGGTTATCAGTCATTGTTTATTCAGATATCTGAATTAGAGTCAATACTCAAACAGTATACCAGATCAAGTTCCTCAGTCACAGAAGACGTGATATTATTGGCCACATAAAAGGAAGTGAAAATATCCTGCTTTTATTGCTCCTCTCTTAGAAGCATACAATTTTAAAAAAAAGCACACGTTTTCACACTAGGGCCCCAACATTGATCTTCACATGTGATTAGCCACTCTATAATACACAACATTAAGGAAGTAAGACGATAGGTGAGAGAGAAGTTGGTGTTCTTGTCAGAAAAAGGCATGACATAAACGTAAAATATGGAACTGCTAAAAGGAAGCGTAGATGGTTTAAGTTGTTGTGTATCACGTTAGAAATGTGTCAAATTCTGTGTTTGCCATTCATCAGGAAATTGGTGCATTTTAAAAACATGTGTGTTATTTTATCGTCATCATTAATCAGCCAAACTCTGGTATAAGCTTCTTTGCTTTTTAAAGCAATAATACCTCCATTGAAACCTTGCATGAATCACTTGATCCCTCCTAGCACCACAAGATGGCCCTATAAGCACGAGGGTATGTTTTATCTGAAGGTTATGGACAAAATTAAACTGTCAGCAGGGAAAAAAACGCCTCTAATGAGTGAAAAACCCCTGAGGTGAAGCTGTTTTCCTGCATGGGAAGGTCTTTCTCTGATATTCTGGTGAATACAAGGTGTTCACTTGTGTTTGTGTGTTGCTATTTGACATGACTGGTTACATTTTGACACAGAAAAAAGGTCAGTCGAAATGTTAATGATGTACATATTTTGTGTGTGGTGTGTGCGAGGCTGGCACTGCAGTGCAGGCAGGGATTTGAACATTTCAATTGAATTTCTGTCAAAATTGCTGCTCGCTTTTCAAGAGTCAACGACCCATTGACAAGGTACATCTAATTCTTTTGGCTGCTTTGTGTTGATGACTCACTACTCAGATGTTGGTGCATCTGATTCATCACTGGTCTCTGCTGTGGTGCAAGATACACTTCCACGCAGATAATGTGGAAAGATGGTATGCTAAGTATGACATAGGAGATCAACTTAATTAATTTGAAGACCTTATATGCTCGTCCGTCCACCAGAATCATTAGTAAGTCATTTGATACTTATAGCTAACTGAGGACAAGGTGAATTGAATCTCAGCTGACAGACTATCAATCAACAGTAGCATGGTTTTAATATGCCAATTCAGTGTGATACATCAAATAAAGTTAGCAGTTAATGCAGTTCATGACATTTGCAAAGCTGTTTCTGACTACCTGCAGAAACCCTGGATCCACTGTTGTTCTTTTTTAGGTTTAGCCTATAATTTATCAGAAAAATACAAAATTACTCCAAGTAATCCAAAATCTGTAGGCCAGTGTTGCAAAATACAGTAGGATGGACATTTTATATCAGACAAATGTGCTGTTATGTCACTTGTTTGATTGCAGTATAGAGTGTGACAGCGATTGGATGTGAGTGTTGAGTCATTTTGTTGGATGTGAAGACAGACAGCATCATCCCTGACTCAGTCATCAAATGAATTATATGAGTGGCAGTAGCAGGCTTGGGAGGATATTTTCACCCACTGGGAATATGGGACCGACTTCTCAGATCAAATACTTGAGCAGGCACGGTCAAATAAAACCACAGAATATCCTGCACCAGACTCCACATGGAAGACCACCTACAGTCTAAAATCTAGGCATATTACACAGCAGTATTGCAATATTACTTTAGCAGGAGGTTCTGCGTGAATGCAACCTCAGGGAAATTTTGACTTTTTTTCCTAAACCTTTGTCCTTTAAGATGTCAAGCCAGTTAGTGAATCATTAACATTTAAGAGAGGATATTTTCCTAATTGACAGCAAAAACCTCAAAAAGCCTAGAATTATCACAGTTCTACACATTTTAGCTTGCAGATAGTATGCATTCTCTTAAAGACTTTAAGAATTAAAAGACGATGCTAGCGTTCATTCTACTTTTTTCTATTGTCAATAAATCCCATAAAAAGAATCCCATGTCCTGATGGACATTAAACTGTCACGAACTGTAGCTGCTGTTAGCTCAGTTTATTAGCCAAGCTGCCCTGATTGTAAACTCAGAGCACCGGGTGAGTGTTAGTGTTTGTACCACAGGGGTTTTGGGCCAAGTTATGGGAAGACGAGGTTTTCAGGGTGCTAGGAGTGCAGCCAGTGTTGTGCCAGAACTGGAGCTGGGCAAGAGGTGAAGACACCAAAGGGGACATCAGATGAAGCTGAGAAGAGAAAAGGAGAGAGTGTCTGAACCAGAGGTCACCAGACAAGAGTAAATCAGAGACTGACTTTTAGTCGCTGGTGAGAACTTTGTGAAATAAAACGGCAAAAGACAAAGGCAAAAGTACCAATTTCTACATATGCTGCTTTAACATGTAAGTCTTAATAAAACAAATGCACACACAGTTTCTCACAGCTTCTTGAAACAACTGCAGTTTTTAGGAAACACAGCTCAAATGGGAGGAAACATTTTCTGGGGACTATTTTCAGCAGCAGATTAATACACACCAGTGAGTATTTACAGCAACAGTAGTGCTTACAGTCCAGACTTGTGGGACTGACTCAAAACAAACTGCAGTGCCCATGTTCAATGTAATGAAGGAAGTGGTCACCCAGCGCAATGTGGCTCACTGATGTGTTTTTAATATTGTATACAATGGAGCTCTATGGCACAGATGAAAAAGCTTTATATCAGGCTTTGGCAATACAGAAAATACTTGTAGGATTATAATTTTCACAGCTGTTTTTTGTCTTTTAATGGGATTTAAGGAACATATAGAATATTTCTGCTGCTTTGGACAAGCTGGGACCTCTGGCAACTTGGCCTGAAATACCTGACGTCATCAATGGCCTTTTGTGCGATCTTTTGTTCATCCTGTGTATAAATATGCAATGCCCTATCTGCAGCTATGTCACACCAAAAATTGCTTTGCATGCTGCTGACCCTAAAAGCTTCCCTGGTGTGCCTCAAGCTAATTTTTCACCTCATTAGCCTGGACAGACATAAAAACTGGGACGCTGTGAGGACAATGCAGGTTTGTGCATATACACTGCAGGAAGGCATGGGACAATGCAGCGGAGAGAGAGAGAGAGAGGCCATGTTAACTGCAGTGTTTGTACACTACAGTACTGAGAGGTGTAATGACAATGAATCATGTCATAAGAAAGGGCAGCAATGCATCACAGAGAGGTACATGTGACTGTGTTATGGGGTTTGTGTGTTGATTATGTGATTGTGCGCACGTGCACGGACTAACCAGGAGGTGATGGCAGGGTTTGACTTTGATGAATAATGTGGTAAGCTCTAGTCCCCTCTCATACCCCCACACTCCCCCTGCCCTCTCTTTCCTTTCCTTCCTCTCAGTCTTGCAGGCACAGAGGAAGCTTTCTACCGCTTCTCCTTTTTTTTTTCTTTTTTCAAGAAAGCACCCAAAGAACCTCATCAGCATTCAACATGCATCACCAGCTCACTGCATCCAATCACGTGCGCTTACCATACAGAGTGCGTGTGTGTGTGTGTGGACAATGTGTGTGTGTGTGTGTGTGTGTGTGTGTGTGAGATGGAGGGAGACAGGCAGAGACAGGCAGGGAAAATCCCTTTGTGTTCACTGTGAATCCCCAAGGTCATGTACCGGCACTGGTGAACAGATCTGAGACAGACACCAAGTTTGACATGAGATGTGAATGATATTCCAGGTCCTGGTGTGGAATTAGGATTTTGTAGAGTACTTTAAGGTTAATGGGAGTAAAGTCGACACCAATGTGCATCTGGCTGACCAGATGTCTGTTGGATTATTGATCTAAAGTGATGCTTCATCTCCCCTTCTTATCTCCAGCAGAGAAAACCTCTCGCAGGCTGAGACAGAGGCTTGCTCTGACGACGTTAACTTTCACCAGTGAATATCCCCACATAATCTGCCGGATAATCCGAAATGGTTAACTGCCGAGAGGGGATGAGAGGTGTGAGAGTGGGGAGATTGGCCACAAGTCGATTTCTCCGAGAGATTGCAGTCATGTTTGATACCCAGTTCCCATGGCAACCAGCGACCGTGGTGTACCTGACCTACATATGTGCTTGTATGTACACAAACACGCGCAAACCATCTGCTACTGGCACTTTGTACAGCAGCTCGTGAGGACTTTGAGTGGCTGTTGAATGAGTCTATCAGAAATGACAAGAACAAACAGAGGAGCCAGGAGCTGCTTTCAGCATTTCTGAGAAGCTGTCAATGAGCTGTGTCAACAATGGCTGGAAGTCACGTTGAGAAAAGACGCTTTTCTCTGTTTACAATAGACACTGTAAATCTATGAGGGTATCATTAGAAGTATGTTGACATATCATTTGTGAAAATATGTCAGTACTCACATAAGTGCCGCAAAGAGTTGATAGCTAATACGGCTAGACTGCTTTTTTTGCAGCGGTGGAGAGAAACTAAGTATACTTACACAATACTTTACTCACTTACAATAGAGAGGTACTGTACTTGCACCTTACGTAAGTAATTCCATTTTATGTTTCTTCATATTTCTACTCCTTCTACATATCACAGGCAAATGTTGCAATTATCTACAATCACCATTGTGTCATCTGCAAATTTGATAATTGTACTGGAACCATGAACAGGTAGGCAGTTGTAGGTGAAAACAGTGTAGAGTAGAGGGCTCAACACACAACCCTGTGGGATGCCAGTTTTCAGGGTGAGGGTTCGTGTTTGGTAGAGGTGTGGTTGTTGGTTAAAGAGTCCAGTATCCTGGTGCAAAGGGAGGTGTCAATGTCCATGTCGCTGAGTTTGGTGACCAGATTGGAGAGGATGATGGAATTAAATGCTGAACTTAAGTCGATGAACAGCATTGTCACATGTGCGTTAGTGTTGTCCATGTGGGAGAGATGAATTGGATGGGGTCTAGTGTGGTAGGCAGGGTTTCAGATGCTAGCCTCTCAAAGCACTTCATGATGGTGGGGGTCAGGGCAACTAGGCTAGCTGCAGTTGAGTGTTTAGGCACCAGCATGATGGATTTGGTTTTGAAGCACTTGAGGACAACTGCTTGGCTCAGAGACAGGTTGAAGATGTCCGTCAGGACTTCAGTCAACCCTGAGCACTTGTCCAGAGATGCCATCAGGGCCAGAAGCCTGAATTTAATTGCATGATGTTTACTTGTCACAAACTATTTCCACACTCATTGCTACTATTTAAAAGGATCTGACTACTGACTGACTACTTCCACACTGCTATACTGAACTGTAACAGAAGCATATACTAGTTAGAAAATAAAACAATTAACCTTTCATATATTCTATTTTTTTGTCAGTGCAACTTTACATTACTATACTACTACTACACAAAAAGTCCTTGATGTTAAAATACCTTCCACTTATATCTATTCTGATGTGTTTTAGAGTATATCTCACAGCAGTCTGTAAATTGCTTTTGCGACACAGTGCACCACTTACACAAAGCCTAGTTCAGTAAATCACACAGTGAAGTCTGCTGATGGATTATCAATAACTGATGGATGAGAGGATGGACATCTGAGAAAAAACAAACAAAAAAACAAGCGTCAGGCTTTATGGATAAATAGCAATGTGTGATATAGCTGACATGAAGATTGAGAATGATTGAGGATCCACAAGTTGTTGTGACACTTAACATATGATTTTAAAGGGGGAAGATTAATACCAACGCTGTGAGAGTGAACCAAAACAGTATCAGTTAAAGGCCAGAAAACCAAAACAATGAGCATAAAGAAGCCAAAGCTCCAGAGAGCTGAGGCGAACTGCAGAGTCAGGCTATAATTGGATAATCTGGATTGATCACAGCAAGCAGCACCTCTCATACACATGGTGATGGTGTTAATGTAAAATAATTATTAAAGCTGATTAAAACAAACTTCTTTGGTTGAATCACTCCGCATGTATAGAGTTAGAAATAACCTAATAACCTCAATATGAATTTATACATGACTGATGTGCTCATCTTATATATGAATAGTTTTAGAGCCAACCGTTGGGTTAATAGCATGATGTAACCCAACATACTTTTAAGCTAGAGGTGGGTGCACATGAGTAATGTTGCAATATTTCAATGTTTAATACTTTAAACTTCTTTTTGCAATAGTCATATGGAATTTGACTGTAAGCAGTACCAGCATGTAATCTTAAAGATGCAGATACTTATGTGAAGAAATAGACTTTATCCACAATTAGCACTTTAGCTCTTTTGGTTGCATATTGAGCTATGCTAGATAGCTAGGCATGCACCCGCTACCTTGCCCCCAACTGTGACATTTCTAGTAATGTATGTATGTATGTATGTATGTATGTATGTATGTATGTATGTATGTATGTATGTAATATTAAGTATTATGCAGTAATTTTACTACTCTTTGTTACACACTGATCTGAATGTTTGCAGTTGCATAATACTGTGTGACACATAAATCCACATGTAGACACTGATCATTACATACAGTATGTGCATGTTGTGAGTTGGGAGGTGAGTAGACTTCCTGTTCAGGGCTAAAAAGTCAAAAGGGCTTAAAACAATTGGTATGGCACCTCCTGTATAGATAGAGAGCTGTACATCATGTAGCCATATGTTGGTAAGTATCTGAGGACCTTCTGCCCTCTTGCTTGTCCCCTTTCTCTTTTTTCACTGCATTTTCTTCGCTTTTTCAAAACGTTCTCTCTATCTCCTGGGTGCTCTGTAATCCAAAATAGCTGTTACTTCTCCTCTTCGCCTTGCTCTTTTCCACTCCTCTCCTCTCCCCTCCATGTTTCATCGATTCTGCCTAGACAGGGCAGGGGACAGTGTTCCCCTGTGGGGCATTCTGGGTAATAAATCTTATTCCTGTCTACATGTGGAGGCTCATGGGAAGGTTCTGGCCCACTTTTCACCCAGACAAATATATCCACAAAATGGAGGAAAGTGGGCCAAAAAAAGGAGCATAGAGGTGTGCATGAATAAGTATAATTGCTAAAAGCCAGTTCATTCTTTTATCCTAATTATAGCAATGTTTAATATATTGTTTCTTACTTTAAGACCACAGACTTGTTTCTTAATTCTTTAAAAGTCTTTATTGCTGCACATGAATGAATTAGTCAAACGTCCAACATTTAGGATGATGATATATTGGTAGAAAGTTGAGATGAGTACCGTTCAGTCAGTACAATCTGCATCACCAGATGCACTTAATACTACAAACTTTTAAAGCCAAACTGTAAAATAAGTGCCACAGATACTGTAGAACGCTGGTTTCCAACCTGTTCAGACATCCCCCCATTAGATGAAGTTGATCCATTATCATCACCACCTGTTATGTTCCAAATGTGATTGTTTAATTTAAACTGGGTGATATTTAACATGCATATGTAAAAATACGAAAAAAAAAAGGTGTATTGATATATTGTTTTCATTCAGAACTGTCTGTGTTTAGGTTGGCAGCTGTGTTTCAACTCAGTGGCAACCTCTGTAGCTGTAAAGTGCCAAAATCTCAGTCCCTTGAACGACCACTAGAGGCTGGCTCTCTCCATAAGCCCCTATGTTAAAATGCCCAACTTTACAGCAGGACTAATCATGTTTCCAGCCTGGCAGTTTTGGTCTCTATAGATAATTGTCCTGTTCATGACAACTCTACTGAGTGTGAATTTCTATTTAAGTCACCTATTCAAATTATATGAAGGCTTAAAGTTATGCATAAGTAACAGCATGACCGCTTTAATAGACAGGGGACTTGTTTGAGCAACCACGCTTGAGCAACCTGCCTCAGCTCCACCGATGATGACCACATCTTTGCCCGTTTTTAGATTAGCCAGGAGGCGGAAGAGGCAGGACTGCTAAAATGGCGAAGGCCAGAGCCATCACACTCTGAGCTTCAAAAGAGCTCTTTGTATTTTTGCTGATAATTCATTAGCAATCCTAACCAATTCCTAACCATTACTTTAAGTTATTTCTGTTTATTCATTACTTTTAGCCAACAGTTCATAGAGATAGATAAATAGATACGTTACTGATCCCTCAAGGGGAAATTATTTCCAACAGTTAACTCATCTCTGCCTGCTTGCTAATTCTTTTTGATGCAATGAGACCATCAGTTTTACCCCCTGGTAACTGTAAAAGAAGCACCAACAAACTGGCAATGGGGATGTATAAAACAAATTAAATGTTTTATTATCAACACCAGTCATTTTTAAAAACTTAATAATGATCATAATTTGTTTATTTTCATTAAAACTCATTTTGAAGAGAGGATGTAATTAATTGTTGACATGAGGGCGCAATCATAAAAACAGATGCCTCTGCAAGCTTGCAGCTTAATCTATGATTTTCATACATGCTGCTGTTATATTAATATACTGTATATATTAATATATAGTGGTGGTTGTTTTATTGTTCTTTTCATATCTTTATGCAACACGTATACATTATGTCTTCGAGCCTAAATGATTAATATCTCATAAGAAGTACTGTACTGTATAACCTCATGAATAATGCCTGGTGTTAATAAGAAAGCCTGGTCATAAGGCTAAAGGCCATATCAGGACCAGAATATGCAATGCATGACTCCCTTCCTTGAAAATACACTTCACTGGTCTGACTTTCATAATGATCTTCTACGTTTTCTTAGACCTCTTTACCCTTTCATTTCTGTTCATTATTAAGAAGAGAGAAAGAGCAAGCCCTGTGCACATCTCCTGGGACAAAGTACATGAAAATACAGGACTGAGATCAACCTCTGTTAGCAGCTGTTAATTAGGAATGGGAATAAAGAGAATAAAATGGTCGTGTCTTGTCATAGATTTGTGAGAAAACAAGACTGTTTGTGCAGCACTTACATGATCACTTATAGAAAAATGCTGTCTGGTTCTGTACAAACTGTGTTGCGCTGATTGAAAAGTTAGAGTGGAGATGAAAGTGCACTTTGGGACGGTAAAGTGAGATGGCCTTGTCAGATTCAGTTATGTAAAAGTGGAGCACTGCCTCCAAAACAGGAGAGACATACAATCTGTTTCCATGGCAAGTTCACAATTATCTGCAAAGCACAATGCTGGAAGAAATACTGAGATTGCTTTACTGTGTAAAAATACTCTGTTAATAGTTCTGCATTCAAAATCTGACTTAAGTACAAGTACACTAGTACTAATTCAGACACAATTCATTAAATATGTGTCACAGTTTTTTTTTTTTTAAAAAAACACACAGAACCCAAATGCACAAATCAGGAGGCAACATTCAGAGTCTTTACTAGAGAAATGTTCAAGGATACGAAGACCAGGCAAGCAAACAAAGTTAAAGGTCTAGACTGAGGCAGAATACTTAAGGACAGGACAAAAAACAGGCCTGGATATAAATGGGCAGTGGAACACTAAGCCTCGTGGCACATAGACAATCTAGCAGAGATCTAGTGGCTGAGGACTGGTATATATACTGGGGAGTAATGAGGGGAATGGCACAGAGGTGAGTGATGAGGGTGAGCAGGTGAGATCAATAAAGGCTGACTGGAGGGAGTGGCCGGGTCTGCAATGACAGGAGAGTTTGAACATGAACCCAGTGCAGGGCAGAATGAATGAAGGAATGAAGCTAATCCTGACAATATGTCATTTTTTGGTGATCATATTTGTCCCCCTGGAAGAGGGATCCCTTTTCTGTTACTCTACCTGAGGTTTCTTCCTTTTTTTTTTTTTTTTTTTACCATTAAAGGCTTTTTTGGGGGGCTAGGGAGTACAGAGAGTGTTGTATGCTGTAAAGATTGTATAGCCCCTTGAGGTTAATTGTGACTACGGGGTATATAAATAAAATTGATATGTGTTTACATGACTTTAATGTTGTAGCTGGTAAAGGTTAATGTTACAACTTTACATACTGCTGGGCAATTTGATCTAAATATAATCATTTATTGGTTGATATTGTTTTATATAAATAATACTGAAAGTGCAAAATAGTAACTAAAGCTGTGAAATAAACGTAGCGGAGTAAAAGGTACCATATTCCCTATGAAATGTACTGGAGTAGTCTAGTCGTTTAGTTTAGCTTCCAACCACTATATGTCACATTCACTCATTCATACACAGATTGCATTCGCTGCTATGCAATGTGCCAACTGCTCATCAGAAAGGAGCTAATCATTAACCTACATACACACACCGATGGCACAGACAATTTGGGGTTTAGTATCTTGCCCAAGGACACTTCCACATGCAGCCTGGAGGAGACACTGATCATTTTGATTAGTAGAAGAACCGCTCTACCTCCTGAGCCACAGCCGGGCCCCATATTAGAGACAATAGGAAACAGCATAACATTAAAATACTCAAGCCAAGTACCTTAAAATTGTTCTTAAGCACCTGCAGAAATGTACTTAGTTACTATCCACCACTTGGAGAGAACAGCAGCTGCCTTCTGTTTACAGAAGGCTAACGCAACTTAATCAAGGATAAGACACGACGAGACAAGACATGCACACTGAAAAAAAAAAAAGTGCATAATAATATAGCTCTCTCCTTTGTGTGCCATTTAAAATAGGATAGATACTTTACTGGTTTTTACACGTATTTTTACCCACAATGCAACCACACACACCAGACACACACAAAGGACTCATAGACATGAAAATGTGGAAAGATAGTGGAGTGATGGGCAGCCACACAGAGCGGTGCAGTTAGGGGGCCTGGTACCTTGCTCAAGGCAGTGCCCAGGAGATGAACTGGCACCTCTCCAGCTAGCAGTCCACCTTCCATACTTCTGGTCCATATTAGACTTGAGCCGGCCACCCTCAAGCCAAATCCCTACAGACTAAATTACTGCCACCCTTTAATTTATCTTGTCAGTTCAGTCCATAAATCAAATAGCATTTCTATTGAGAATATAGTGCTTTGGAAACGGCTATAAACCAAAACATAGACAACAGATTTGCATAAAATAAATGAGTATCGCTGTGACTTTTGGCTATAATTGCACATCTTCACCTTGGCTATCCTTTCTTCCAAGAACTAGTTTCATATCTTTTGCAGTTCAGCTGCACGTGGCCCTGGGAATCTTCCTGCCTGACTGCGTCATAATAATTAAAAATAGAATTTATAGTCCGGAGAGCAACCATTTTTGAGGGTTCATTAAGTTTTAATGGTTTTCCTGAATGGGAATGGAGGAAATTATGTAAGATAATACATCATACTTTGGAAGTCATAAACAATATTAGGCGTTGCTTTATCAATGAGCCCACTTTTGGATCTTTTTCTAAATACTGTTAACAGGTGCACTTTCTTTCCATGCTGTGTAATATCTGCGCATTTGGACCCACGACAGACGCAGAAACACCTTATAACAGAAGTGCATTCAAAAGGTTTCTAAATACTGGGTTCAAATCCTCCCATGTTTTCATTTTAGACACGGTTCATTTCTTCACAGCTGCCCACAGGAGACTGTTTATGCTGGCACAAAGTCTACAGACGCAGCACCGTTCTGATACGCTGTGTATCAGAGGCTCACACAAGCCTGGAAAGCTTTCTCTCTCCCCGAAGTGCTCCTTTTTCACTCTTTCATCTCTCCATTTGCGGCATGAGCAAGCTATTTCTGACTGCCTCCCTGGTGATGAATACCTTTAAAAAAAGAAAAAAAAAAAAAAACCCCAAAACAAAACAAATGAAGACAAACTTCCTCGTCGAGAGCCCTTTGTGTTCTTACCCCAAGCTGAAGGCGAGCTGGTTGACTTGGCACTGGGATTAATCACATTGAATGTCTTCTTTCATTTAGCAGCTTCTTCTCCGTGCCTAGTCACATTGTTTTCCCCACACTTGTCACTGTTTTCATTCTCAGAGACATTTTGACAGTCGAGACCTGCCAACACACTTGAAAGTACAATGTGATCAGTAGATATCAATGGCTCGCAGTGAATTCTGCATGCATAAATAGTTTTTATTTGTGAGAAACGATGGTCGCAATAGAAACACATGCATGGATATATAGGCTGCTACAGACTGAGTACCATTTGTTATGGAAAAATCCTGCTGGACTCCTCTCGCCTTCTGCCATAATTACATCTTTTGTTTCTCAGCAACAGCAACAACACATGCAATGCAGTTCTTCCTTTTAAAACATTTGTGAGAACATAAATAAATATAAGGCATCCATGTAGTATTGTTTTCCTGTGTAGGTTATAGCAAGCATGAAACTGAGCATCTTCAGCGCTGAGGAGAATACTAAGTGTTATAAAGTAATTATTCATTGATTTACTGTTGGAAACGAGTACAACGCTGTATCAATATTCTCTGAAAAGCTCCATATGATGAAAGTGCGACATAATAAATATAGACCGCAAAGGTGCACTTCTATTTCAGCATCTTAAATCACCCACGACCACCAAAGTGTCTTTTTTTTTTCTTTACATGGAATCCTGAAGGTTAGACCATTATTCCTTCAGCGCGACTCTCGCCCCAGGCTTCAGACTGCCAGCAGAAATGAATCGATTGTTAAGTCTAACTCTACCACTCCGATGACAGGAGTCCTGATTGGTCACCACCTTGGGAATCACAGCTGCAAGCCACGATTGGCTGCCGCCGGCTGTGCTGAAAATGATCACAGCAGATTTAAGAATGTTAAAGGTGCTTTTCCATGCACAGAGCTCAGGTGTGTTCCCAGCCTGCAAGGTCACGGGCACATGAGCCTCCCGGTTTACACGTCTGCGTCTATTCAATCACTGCTGCCTAATGAGTTGTACAAATTTAATCATGTAGAAGGAAGGCTGCTTAGTTTGCCACCAGGTCCTCATTAGAGTGTGAGAAGGATGGGGTCTCATTTCTTCACTGTCAGCTATGAGTCTTATTCATGAAGGCGTGAAACTATAACCCCACTTCAAAAAGTGATTATTGTGTGTATTCTCCATGCTTTCTGTGGTGTGTGTTGTTGCTGTTAATCTCATGGGCACACACAAGCTTCGGATAATTATGTATTAGTCACACTGATCTTTTAACTATATTTGTTGTTAATTGCATTCAGCCCTTTTAATGCCCTGTCGACAGTTTCTATGTTGCTGTTTCCATGCAGACGTCTATCCCGATATATAGAAATGACGCTGCACATGTTTATATCATCGTCTGCAGTAAAAGTACAACATACATTTCTTGAAATATATTCAGCCGAGTGGTTGACATTAGTTTGCTGAATTGCTTTTGTGCAGTTCATGTTTTGTTAAACAAATCTGTCGTCTCCAAGGCTATTCTAACACATCTTGCTGCATGGCGGGTGCTGTTTATTTATTCAAGGGTTTGCTAAAAAGGCAAAATTCCTCAGGGAGCACATGCTGCTTGCCGCATGTATCTCTGCTTGTTTGCATAAGTCCTTATGTGCATGACTGCCGGTGTCCTGAGAAAAGACGTGTAAAGCCTGACGTGGATATTTTTACACTGCATTCATCAAAAGTCCAAATTTTGTGGCATTGTCTCTCAACATTTTTGCTATTTTTGCCCACAAATTTGATCCCCCGTCAGGGAATTCCTGGACACTAAGACTTTTCCATTCTACAAATCCATTCATCCATTTCTTATCTGGTACTGGGTTGCCGTGGCAACTATGTGATCAGAGCCACCCAGACGTCCTTTTCCCCAGCAACATTGTTCAGCTCCTTCTGGGAGATCTCAAATGCTCCCAGGACACCCGAACATGTAGTCACCCAGCGTGTCTAAGGCATCCCAATGGAAGACACTCTGGTCCACCCTGACCAGTGTGTGCCCCTTCAGAATGAAGACTGATTAGAAAATGAAGAGCTTTGCTTTGTGGCTCAGTTCTCTCTTCTCACCACCATGGTCCCAAAGCCATCAGCAAACAAAAGAGATCCAACCCTAAGAACAAGACACTCTCCAGACCTAGGCTGCACCTTGATATCTCTCCTGCTAACACTGGAGAGATTAACCCATTTGTCAGAGTCTGGTGCTGTAAATGGTGAGGAGTCTAACAAAGCTAGCTGTCCACGGCAGCTTGACTGCTACTAATCAAGAAGACGTATAAAGTCTACTCTGACTTGGACCTTAAAAACACTTCACACTGTGCCCGACATTACCCTGATCACGAAGGCTTGCAGAGGAATAGATATGCACACTACACAAATACAACAGGTTTTATGGATATGAGCATTAAACAAGCATATTGGTCGATTCATCCCCAGATCGGGACTTTGTAACATAAAAGAAAAAAAAAACAGATAAATGCTCAAAATTATATTAAAAAATCTGCACAAAAAGGAAACAAGCCTGTGTGAACAGCCTGTGCAAGTTCACCTTTGTTCTTCTTCCTCAGCCCAGAGAAGCATATTTCAGCCAAGTCCTATTTGCTTCTCCTTGAGGAGCTTAGTGAAGCGGCTGTGCACCGCTCCTTACCAGACAAGCCCTTGCCAAACCGACCAGTTAGTCCTCGTCCTAAAAAATTACAGTTTGAAAACACACTTCTGCTAAAGTATAAATCTCCTCTCTTTTTGTCACTTGTCCAAGCAAGTTTTCGAGTGCAGCATCTTCTGAGTTCATCGCTGCAGATCTGAGCTTTTTCAGTGTTTTCTAACAGTATGCCTTGGCTTTACAAGAGTGAAGGTTTCAAGGACAAAGTTGTTGGTTTGGTTGTATTTCTAGTTACCTTCAATCCCTCTGATAAATAAATGTGTATGATATGTATGTGGTCAGCTGTTTGCCTTGAATCATTTACATTCTCACCGTGGATCATCATTTTCCTCTTCCCATGTGGTCTGTCTGTTGTCCCCACGGCCTCAGTGTGCTAAGTGAAATGGGTCAGTCAGTGATAGTGAAGAGGGACACAGATCCAGGGGCACACAGCTGGCCTCAGCTTGCTACTCCAGCATTCGGATACAGACCCACACACTCTTGTGCTGAGGGAGGAGGCTGCTCAGTACATCAGGGAAATCAATCGTCCAGAAGAATAACACTGAGCTGCAGATGAAGATCTGCCAATCCTGAGGGAGGAGCGGTGTGTCAGGGACTCTGTGTGTGTGAGCTGGGAGGGGGCTTAGTGTTTAATAGGTACATGGCTCTATTTTGCAGGGAAGCAGCGTCTGTTATTGCTTGCTCACCTTCTGGATTATCTCTTAATCATCATCGTCTTTTGTCACTCAAGCTGGCGAAATCACTTAAATTCTTTCATTCAATTTTTTCAAAAATCTGCATTCGTATATGGACCCTAAAATGTGCAGTCAATATTGACGTTACCACATTTGGAATGATACGTATCACAATCCAGCAACCTATTTAGTCCTTACCGACGTATGTGTTTCCATCACATATGTCCTGATTGTATTTATAGTAGCTTGTCAGAATCAGTGCCAAGATCAAGTCTGCCAAGAACAGATGGCACTTCCCCTGTAAGCCACAGCTTTTTAAAAAAAAGAGCATATCATAAAGGCTATACCGACTGAGGGAGAAAAAAAAACGCAAAATAAAGAGAATATATTCTGCGTATGCAACCAAACAAATCAGAACACTGTAAAGCAGAGGAGGAAAAAACTGTTTCCGTGGAGGTTTGAGTCACAGATCTTAAGCTCAGAGGAGCATATTGAACCAACAAATTCAACTCACTGATTCCTTTTTTAACCACAGTTAACTGAATTTCCGATTCCCTGTTTAGATTTCCTGGCAAGTGTGCAGGGTAGAGTATTTTTGGTCTTCTTTTAATAACTGCCAGTTTAGATATGATCCATCTTTAGCGATCCAGACTGGGGCATCTCTGACGCTGATGATGATGTAAGAGCTTCAGTGGGATATGACTGCGAGGGACCTGTCAATTTCAGCAGAGGCAGGAATGCAAGCGCAACACAGCATTTGAGTTTATGATATATATGCATGACATACGTTTACGACATATTTTCACAAAAGACTCAATTCAAATGATTTTGTTAATAGCCGTTTTATCACTGAGGAAACAGCCTCGATGCTTTCTCCACCACTTCCATTTGTCTTCTGGAGATAAGAGACAGGCGATTAATGAGAGATAAGTCTCAGAGCAATAAGAAGAGACCAGCCTTCAGCATCGGGGTTGAGTTTCTCCTCTGCCAGTGCCTGAAATGCTGCTTATTTGATGTCCTTCTAATGTCATCAACGTCCAGGAGTTGTGTAATGTTATGGCAGCCTATTAAATCCAAACACAATCTAAAGCTATGAGGAGGATTTGAATGGGACAATATTGAGTTATAGAGAGTGCAATACAGAGCATATTTTGGATATGGATGGAGTGATACAAGCTGGTGCACAAGCGTTTGTCATAAACATCATACACACAACACACTTCAATTCAGCATGGTCATGATCTGGACATGCAAGTAACATAAAATAAAACAAACGTATTGTAAAATAGCATAAAATTAAAGCTTGGCATGGCATAGAAACACCTAAAGTTAATGTAACCATATAACCATACTGTCCTCATCGGTCCTAAACTATAAGATGACAGCTTTGCCTCTAATGTTGATATGTGATATGCAGATTAAATTGTTGTTATGCACATTTTTTTGCTAAAATACTTTTAGTAAGAACATTCACCCAAACCACTATTTTGCATTTCCTTTAAAGGTCCAGTGTGTAGGATTTAGAGGCATCTAGCGGTCGGGTTACAGATAGCAGACTGAATACCCCTCCCATCACTGTCTTCTTCCAGGTCTGTAGAAAAAACTAGGTGGTTGTGAAACCTGCGAAAAACACAGAAAGTTCTATCTGCAGACAATGTTTGGTTTGTCCATTCTGGGCTACCATAAAAATATGGCAGTGCACTATGGTGGAGCCACTCCCTATGTAGATATAAAAGGCTCATTTTAAGGTGACAAAAACAGAACGATTCTTATTTTCAGGCAATTATACAGTAATAAAAACATAGTTGGATGGATATAATATTCAATTGATGCCATGTTCTGTCTGTAGAATGAATAAATCTTACATATTACATATTACACCTTTAATAAAGTTTTTACACCTGTTTACAGAAACTGTACTTGTTTATTTTTTTATTTTTTCCTTTATATACTTCTAATTGTTTGTTTTTCAGGTTCTCTATTTATCTGTGCTTATTTCTGTGTTGCTTTAATGCCTGAATTCCTCCCTTTGGGGATCAATAAACATTTATCTTGTCTTATCTTAGAGTTTGGGTCTGCTATCTATCTTGTGAGCAGTTCCAAAGTTTCTACTTTGAATATGCAAATATGCATTAAAGTAGAGCTAAAAAAGATGGTTGGTCTTACTAAAAATCTCTTTTTAGAGGCATATCCTACATTGATCCTCTAAATTGGGATTGGTGACCGATCCTCATACACATATATAACAGCTGTCAGGCAAACGGGAAACATGGAGAGGGAGAGAGGAGCATGACATGTTGAGATCCTCATCTGGAATCATGTAGCGGTTATATGTTATGACTTGACCACTAGTTCATCAGGACACAAAAACCTTTATCCAGTCCAGAAACTTTATTGTGACTTTAACAGTTATATAAAGCTCGATCCATTTCTATCCTTTTTCTTTGCTTTGCGCACACCAGCTGTCAAAAACATCCCACAAAAAAGCTCTGCAAAAATTTGGAACCACACGGTGTTGGATGATAAATATCAGATCGGACTCTGTGTTGGTGTTGGCAGATATTCTGTGGTAATAGACTGGAATTGGGATCGCAAGCAAAAAATTGTGATTGGGACAACCTTGCTTTTTAATGTTGTACTACTGCCCAGATGCACAGATGTCACAGAGAGGAAACAGATGAATGTATGTCACACATCATATCTCAGAAGTTCACACATTCATATTATGCAACATGTTCAAGCAGAGCCACACTCATAACACTCATCTCTGCACCCCGTTTTTCTCCTCTCTGACTTTTTTTTTCTCCTCTCATTTACATTTCCTTCATGCCTACTTTCCCAAAGCCATCCATCCTTCCCCTCTATAACTTCCTCTCTCTATTTCCCCTATTATTTTACCCTAATCAATTCCCCTTTCTTCCCTCCACACTTCACATACTCGACTTTATGGATGAGGGTGCATTACAAAAACCTCTCTTCCCCCCCAGGATCCTTAAGTAGGTCTGACGTAGTTGCATGGGTAGAATGACGCAGATGTATTCATGAGAGTAGGTGGTGTAGTCCCATGGAGAGAAACAGAGAAGGGGGAAGTGGCAAAATGGAAACAGGGAACCGAGAAAGAAGGCAGGGAGAAGAGGAGAAGAGGAGAAAAGGAAATGGGAGTAGAAAGGGAGGTGACTGAGGGAGACAGATGAACAGGGGGAATGTGAGGGGGTGTTGGATTGATGAATGAATGTTTGCGCATGCCGCGGTGAGGCAAATGCCAATTTACTACACCGAGCACTGTTTCAAATTGAACTGATGTTTAGACAGAGGCTGGAGGGGAAACCACTCCAATTCAAAGCTTGTTTTCATCTTCAAATCCCTCCTGAGTGGAGTTTGAGAAAGACCAAAATAAACTCAGCAAATTATTTAACCATTGCCTGAGAGTGATTATTTGCACATTGCCGAAACGCCGCGCATTGCAGTGTATCAAAACAATAGCTACAAGCCTATATCAGCACAGTTACACTTGACTGGAACTGGGCTACATGAGTTGAATAGCAATCTCCTGCATGCTGCAAACTTTTCAGGTCTGCAGAAATGACTGACCTCACAAACCCTACATATTTAAAGTTTATAACAAAAGGCAAGCTATGTATGTTAGACCGGTTTCTGCCCTCATTACTGCTCTATTATTCCATACGATTACTATAACCTGCGATAACTTATCCACAGGGGACATGGAACAGCAGACACAAGTTGTAAGAGCAACACTGGATATGGGTCTAAGGCAGGCTGAATGACGCCTGGGTGCTCAAACAAGCCACCTGTAACGACACCCACCTGTCAATAAAACCAGCCACTGTTAATTATGCATAACTTTAAGCCTTAATATAATTTGAATGAGTGAATTATATAGAAGTTCAGTTGTCATGAATGAGGAAATTAGCTATAGAGACCTAAACTGTTTTTTTCTACCAGGCTGTAAACATATTACATATTCCTGCTGTGAAGTTGGACATTTTATTATGGGGGCTTATGAATGTAATTGTGTAGTTTTGATGACTCATTCTTCAGCCAACCTCAAGTGGCTGTTTTAAGAACTGCCACTTCAACTCTTTACTCTTCACCTGCTAAATGCTCCGCTATCCTCACCAGCTAGTTGCTAACTTGTCTGCCTTTTGGTGCTCATCATATAATATACAGCACAGAGTTTTTTTCACTGTGATGCAGCTGACAGCTACTCTATGGGAGCATCAGAGTGCTATAAAGCACAGTAAAGCTGAGCGGAGCAGCAGGTTCAGGTGAACATTCCCTATAGGTTCATCACAAGGAACGATCCCTTCCACATTGTCATACTGTTGTGATGAAAATATCGATTATAGCCACTTTAAATGTCATGTATGTTGAATTTACAGCACTAAAAGGTCTCATCAGTTACACGTGACGCCTCCTGCTGAGTTTGTTTGAGTGCAGTGTGCTTAGGAAAGGTTAAATCGATTTCCATAGCGCGGCAATCTGCGGCGAATTACATCTAAATCTGTTTCTGTTTCCATCAGCATTACTTTAATCTCAACCAGAGCGAATGAAAAACAAGCCTCTTTAAACATGGAACGACTACAACACACTGATAGCCTCAACAGAGTGTGTCGCTGTGCACATAATAGGATATATATCCAGGTCTGCTGGGAAGAACATTTTTCAACATGCTGTGCACGGGTGGATGCTGTGTTTATCACCATATTACACTTCAACTAAGGACATCTGCCCAATTAGTCTGTCAACAGAATACCTGAGAAACATATGAATAGATTTCTATAAAACATAGTTAACCAAAATAAATATAATAAAATAAATAAATAAAGTTTCTATATATAGAGAATTAATTTATTTATTTATAGCAAGAGCTTAATGCGTTCATATGTACTTTAATGCTGCCATAACCACACTCTAAGGAATATTTTTGGCCTCTATTGGCTTAAAAGTAGCCTAAAAGTTGAGCCTAAAAGTACTGGAATTTATCTGTAAAATATACAACATGTGAACATTTTTCATTCTATAATGTATAAGTGTAAGTCCCTCCATGTTATGAAAGCCTGCAAAATATAGAGGACTTGATGTCAGCATCTTCAATAGCTATAACCCTGTGTACAAGAATGTTTGTGATCATGGTAGAGAAAATGTAATTCCATGTACTTTACCTACCTGGGTACATCTCTCGTCGCCTGCCTCTGTGACCTGTTATCTCCACCCTATAATCACATACAGTGAAGAATATCCTCCTTGCACTGAGCACAAACGGCTGAAGCACCCTCGCTCTCTCTCCATCCACTTAAATAAACCTCACACTGAACAGACCAGAGCTCAGTTTGTCTGTTTTAATATCACTCTATTTAATAATTTCTTACATAAAAACACTTCCATAAATGAACCTGAACCAGGAAGTGAGTTATAGTCTGAAATATGTTACACATGTAAACAAAATGTCTGCAGAGCTGTTGTTTCCTCTTGATGGGAACACTAACGCGATACTAACTTATTTAAAAATTTAGCTGAAGGCGAGGAGGGTGATCATAGCTCAAAGCTCAGCAGTGCTTTGTACCACTCCCTCCTCAACGTGAGTGCAGCAGACAAATCAGGACGACATGAGAGCACAATTATCACATTTCTGAACTGGTTTCGAGAGTTTCCAACTGGTTCTGAAGGTTCTGAACACAGATGCTGCATGCCACACATTACTCACATCACTAGATACTGTAATTTATAAAATTTTGGAGTGACATCTGGGGATAAAACCTTCATGCATGCCAAAGAGGGGATGAGGAAAAATTTATGAAGTCAGGGACATAGAGGAGGATAATGTGTTTTTGCAGCTTTGGCATAGTTCTTGTAGCCTCGTTTCTAAGGCGTACCAAGTCCTTGAGAGGAGAAAACAAAAGAACAAAATTGTTATGAGCAAGAAAGGTCAAAAAAGAAACACCTGCATTCATTATTTTACAACTATGTTGAATTAATGCCCAAGCAAAACAATACAGTGCACAGCAATGACTAATGCAAAATGCTAATTGAATTTACTTGGTAAGCAAAGTGCTGATTTGTAATCGGGAACATGGTTTCATTGGCTGAGTCTCAGTAATTGCAAAGCTGAATTGGAAATGAATCTCATACAAAAGAGTAAAATGCATTTTTATGCTGACTCTTAGCTAAAACCAGCAAACTTACTTTTTTCTTTTATTATAGAAAAGAAAACTTTAATAAAGAAAACTTTGGAAACTATCATACAGGGACAATATCTAGGTGTTTTTGTAATTAAGATGAAAGTTATGTGACTTGTCACTATCACAAAATACCTTATTCGCAGTAGAAAAGGCTCTCTGGGTTAATATCACTGCAGTGAAATGAAGAGTGCCGGACAAAATAAATGCTCAACCGCAGACAATGCTTCTGATTCCATTCATCACAGTAATTTATCCAAAACAACGGTGCCCACTGCAGCACAGAGGGTTTGCTGAGGAGAGCAGAGAGGAAGCTTGTAGGCTACCTTTTGTTTGCTGCTAGGCAACCTCAACTTTAAAGCTGCTGATTGGTATAGTGTGTCTTTGTTTGTGTGTGTGTGTGTGTGTGTGTGTGTGTGGTAGTCTCCAGTGTGTTTGTCCCGACTCCTCCAAAGCTCCACTTCCTGTCTTAGAGTTTCATAATGGCAAACATTCACCTGAAACGCACTGTCAGGCCAGACTGCTTTCACATGAGAAACTCCACAAATGTTTACAGTCGATGCTGCTCTTAACTTCCAAATTGCTACCCTGCTTCGCTCTGTGTGTTTTGATTTGGACCAACCTTGCCAAGACTCAGCCAGTACAGTCAGACAGGCCAAAGTACTTTAAGAACGATTAAATTTTAAACTCTTTCCCTGTTGCCCACCATTGTACAACATCAGCAACCCAGTTTTCAAGAAATGCTTACGTAATGTGACAAAATTTAATCAACCACTGAGTGTGTTGCGTAACAAGCTTAAACCAGGAACCTCAGAACATATTGTAATTATATCTCCACGACCTGATCCTGATATAGAGGACATAATGGGTCATATGATATTTAATCAGGTATTGTTAATGCTTTTTATTTTTTATTGTGTTAACTGGGTTTCTTCTCTCTGATTACAGCTTTGGTCTGATTGCTGTAGGTGGAGCTGTATCTTTTTCCAGACGCGTTTCTCATGTAACTGGCAAAACTGTATACTGACGATACTCTCATGTGATTTGAGCCCGGTGAAACTTATGTAATCAATAGGTGAAGGCCAGAGTTCTCATTATTCTACACCAATGATGGAGAGAGGATAGCAGGATATTACATAATATGTACTGTTTATACATAATTTGAGACTAAAATAGTAACAAGTTGTCCTTTGAGATGTTATCAGTGGTTAATAAATCACTTGCTCTGCAGCTGAATCATAAGAATATGAGGAGTAATATGAGAAGAGAGTCAGCTGGACCTTTATTAGATAAAGCTGTTTATACACTGTATATACTGATAAGATGATAACAAGTGTACCATGTAGAATATTAAGACTGAATAGTAAGATACTCTTGATGGTGTTGAGCTGCCGTCAGGTGGGGTTAAAAACCATAAACTGTCACGGAGGAAGGGTTAAGGAATGGACCCGATTACAGACACAGAGGTAACAAGACCAGGTACTGTATAAACTTTTATGACTCACTTGAAGGGGATGAACACAAAGAAACACCAAACAAACTAATGAAAAAGTGGCTGTTAATAGGGAACACAGGTAAGCAGACCTATGTGTAATGAAAATAAGAGACAACAAAGAAAACACAGGGACTAAGTAATCACGTAGGACACCGGGTGAAACAAAACAGGGTCGTGTGCATCATCAAAAAACATGGGGGGAAACAAGGCAGGAAGTAGAAATGTAAGACACAGACAGGGGAGAACTACAAAATAAAACAGGAAACACAAAACATATTTGATATTCTAAACATTTTTAGGCCTCTGAATGTTAATATGGGAAGACACCTAAAACATTACAAATCTTTTACAATGTACCGTGAAAGAACTAGCTGTTAGATAAATGTAGTTTGAAAAGTATGTATGTTTAGCTGTAATGGATAAAAAACAGATAAAAAAGATAATTGAAGAAATGTATTTAGTTACTTTCCACCGCTACCTAAAAACCTGACCATGGCAGTAATATAAAACGGGTAAAAAATGAATCATGCATAATAAATATTCATGACTGTATTTCAAATTGATGCTGATGTATCTTAGGGAGAACACTGTCCGAGCCGCTAGTTGTCATAACAAGAAAAGAAAGAAAGAAAGAAAGAAAGAAAGAAAGAAAAACACAAAAAACTGTCTTTGGCTTTGCGACAATATGTTTTTCAGATACAGGTTTTAAATTATGTATTTAGTTTAAAAGGCTGGAGAATGTCTCAATCTTCAGGGAATACTTAATCCTTCAGTTGATCTAAAATTAATTCAGAAGAACGCAGAGACTTTTCATTGCACAACAACAGTTTATAATTGCTCATTTTTAGTTAACAGCCCAGATGTTGCCACCAAGAGGATCCTTCACTTAAATGTGGCTCGGAACCTTCAAGGCAGCTGAAATGTTCTGTTCTTTTTATGAAGCCTTGTTATGAATCTGTAATAAACACTACAAAACCTGTGCTGTAGTTATATCGTAAGTGTAAAATTTAATTCAGACTTCTAAACATTTGATGTAGCCACATTTCTGTGACCTCTCGTTCCCCCTTTTTTTTTATTAAAAAGAGTCCATCACTCAGACAAAGGTGTATTCTTTCAGGACCTGTCAGGGTAAGAGAAGGGAAGTAATTCACTTGACGCACTCTGACTTTGATAAGTTTTATTTCCGTCTGTGTTGATAACCGTGGTTCTTTGGAACAAAGACCTCATTTCACCCTGAATAAAAATTATTTATGTTGTTCAGAATCGAGTGCAAGCCGAGTGCAGGCTTGATGACAAACATGTTCAAAAGGAGGAAGAGAAATTGCTTTCCTTCTCAGCCTGAATACCACAGATATGACAGGGAGGAAAGGAGCATTTTTCTAGCTCACACAATCAATCTGTCTCTCAGTGTTTTTCTGTTCTGCCACCAAAAGATTGTGACAATTGTTCCTTTTAAAGTCTCAGCTCCGAAATCTGTTTGACCTTCAGCTGTCTGGTCGACCTCATGAGCCGAGCGATATCCAGACCCTCGGCTCGCTTTAATGATGTGTTGAAATTGAAGGCTGAGCAGAGTTGTCTTAATTTCACTATACAATGAGATAATTAATGAGCTAGCCCATTGCCTATTTAGTGTAAATGCAGTTAATGAGATATAGAGCTATTGTCCTGCTCTGAGAAGAGTGAGTCACCAAGTTTTTTCTTTTATTAACACAAAATAAAGTCAAACAAGAAAGCTGCTGGTTTCCCAAAGCACCTCGTACTGTTTTTTTCATGACGTATTAGCTTCTACAGGGAGTACGCGGCTCTCTCAGTAGGATTTCTGTTTGCTTCATAAAAGCTGTCTCTCTCCTCAGACGTTTTAATGACAAACAACAAGCATCCAGTCATATCCTGTTACCGACCATGGTGATGAATTGAGATTACCCTGGCAACATAGGCGAGTGTGTTTACACCAAATGCAAAGCAACCACTTCAGCCTGCATGGGACTCATTTTAATCACCTCTTGAAAGTGTGTTATCACCCCAATCAAACTTTGTCTCCACCTCACAGAAACAACGCATGAGATCACAGGTTGTGACAGGAGATCTAGAGCAGCGTGATGCTGTCGGGAGTGAAATCAGTGAGTGTGAGTCACTTCTTCAGTTCATTCACAGGGGTGTAAAGTATGACTCATTCAGGTCTCGACCTGCAGCACATAAACATATGTCTAACTTTTTTTCAGTTCAATTCTATTTCCAGCCACATAAGCATCTGAATCTGCCTCCTCTCTATCGGATGTAGCAGTTCTACAATATGTAATGCAGTATAGGGAAGTGAGTCATATTATTACGTAATGTTGTTATTATTGTGGTATTCTTATTACTAATCCCATTTTTAGCTACTTTATTATTCCCTTGGTTAGTTAGTTAATCTATAACAGTCCACCATATTTTGCAAGATACATTTTATGCATGTAAAATGTTAATCTGAATTGAGACTTTTTTAAAAAATGCAGTGGTAATATTTTGCTCTAATATTAAGTATTCTATTTCAGTTTTATTTATATTGTGCCAAATCATGAGCCAAATAATCTCATGACACTTTCCATACAGAGCAGGTCTAGACTGTACTCTTAATCATATCATTTACAGAGACTCAACAATTCCCACCATGAGCAAGCACTTGGCGACAGTGGCGAGCAAAAACTTCCAGCATTTGGTGGGCGGCCATCTGCCACCAGAGAGAGACATACAGATGCACAGCAGTAATAAAAATAATGACATTAACTAGAGATTTTAATGGAGGTATGACTAATAGTAGGTCTAATAATAATAATGGCATAGGATAATATAAAATAAAAAACATGAATAGTGGTTACACAAATTTTATACTGAATGATGACTCTTCCTCCTAGTTCGTTCAGTCACTCTAGTGCTGACAACACAGGTCAGTTTTCTGCTCTTTTGTGTCTTTTCTTCTCAATGATTTTTGCCTCTGTGACTAATTGTGATCTCCCTCTGCTTTAGGAAAACCTCCTCTGCCATCGTCCCGCCACCTCCAGCTCTGTTTGTTCTCATTATTGGGCTCTTGGATTCCTGCCACCTCCAGGCCTGCACCACCCCAGACACCCACTCCTCTGGATCACCTACTCACCTGTACATTGTCTCTTGTGTAAACAATACACTGTGTTAAACTATTCAATCTCTTAGTTTATGCTTGCGTATTAACACATAGTTACATCGGTTTTCTCCATTTTCATTCTAATTTCTTTATTGGAAACTTCCTTCTCCTTCTCACATGTTGAATAATTCATTAATTTCAGTTACTGAAATACTCAAGTGAAGAAGAAGCACCTCAAAATTGAACTGTAAGTACAGCACTAAAGTAAATGTAATTTATCGTGTCTAAGTGTATGTATAATAAGAGAAAGGTGAATCTGAAATTGCAGCTAAAAGTTGACATTAAGCTGTTGCATTTTAATTTTGAGCTGCACCTCATAAAGTCAGTTTTTACATTCACCTCAACAATTTGATTTTTAAAATGAAACCTCAATATGAGCAAATTCCAATACCATGCCCCCTGGCTCTAATCTTCTCCTATAAGTATGTCACACAGTAACACAGAAATAGATTCATTCTTTTTCTCTGGCAGGGACTTCATGCTGTGCTGGGTCACAGCTGGATGAATTATCTGTTACAGACAGGAGAGTACATTCCCAGAGTGTACATGGCTGATGGTGGTGCCATGGGTTTTGAGGTGAGTAAGTCTGGTGTGTGACGTCAAACCTTCTTCATTAGCTGTCAGTGCAGCAGGGCAGCAAGCTTCATCAACCAGTCTCCGACGTTCAAAAAAAAAAAAAAAAAAAAACTGCAGGGACAGGATATAGTGAGACAGTCAGCTACTGCATACAGGGTGAGAAAAAGAGGCCAGTCAGAATAATGTGTTCACACAGAGTAGAGAATCACTGCAGTTTCACTCTTTGATTCACTGCAGCTTCAGGCAACACAAACACTGTGATCCAGAAGATGTCTGCAGTTTATGAGGCTGCCTGTTTTTGCACAGTGGATACCAAGTTCGAGCTAGATTATATGGAAGAATATGGAGAACACTTTAAAATTCAAGACAGACTCTTTCCTTTAGGTGAAAAATGTTTTTCTGGCTCAAGTGAAACACATTTAATACTTGCTCTAGGCCCAAACATGTGGGCAGCCAGACACACAGGTAATTGGGAACACCGTTGGGGAAATCAGATTGTGAGGTGATCGTATTGTGAGACTACTAGTGCCCTTCAGTGAAGATAAATAGAGGATTGGACACAGTGAGTATTACTTTGAATTTAACTTTGTCTCGGTCCAACAGTCCCCTAGTTTTTGACCGCTCAGTAGTTTTGTACAGTGACACACAGCATCAGAGTCGGCCATCTGACCTAACTGGCTCTAGAGAATAGCCTACAGGTGAAACAAGTCCACAATAATAACACAATAACAGGTACAAACTATGCTGACCACAGTATAAATATGGATGTCATATCCATGACGTCACCCACAGAAGATACAAGCACAAAGATGTGGATTGTGGTTGGAGCTGAATGATGCCTGGGTGCTCAAACAAGCCACCTGTAACAACACCCACCTGTCATTCAAAGCGGCCATGCTCTTAATTATGCATGACTTTAAGCTTTAATATAATTTGAAAGGGTGTTATATAAAAATCCAGACTCCCTACAGTTGTCATGAGTGGCAAAATTAGATATAAAGACCAAAACTGTTTTTTGTACCAGGCTGTAAACATGTTTATTTCTGCTGTGAAGTTGACATTTTAACATGGGGACCTATGGAGACTGGCTTTTTTTTTTTTTTTTTAACTTCTGCATAGCCTTCACTTCACATCCACAGAGGTTGCCGCTTGATAGCAACCATCTCTAACTTAATAAGAGTCAGAATTTCATTTGTCCAAATAGCCTCTTATGAGCAACTAAATCATGTTTTAAATGTATTTTATGACTGAGGGCCTATTTTGACTGACTGACCAACTATGACATGCAATTTTAACACAGCAGATATTAAATACTAGTTACCTTGGTAAGTAGCAACCCACCAGTTTTACACCTCGTCATGTGGAGCACACATAATTAAAAGCAGTTGTAATGTCTCCTGCGGCTCTAAAGGAGCTTTGTCAAGTCTGAGTTAATTACTCAAATAACATCATTTGGCATTTAGTCTTTAACAGTCTATGAGGGGCAATAACGAATGATTATTTTCATTATCGATTGGCCTGACAATTATTTTTTCAATTAATTGATTAAACATTTAATCTAACAGATCCCAAGAGATCAGCCAAAATAGTTCTGCCAATTTTAGAGCTAAACATCAGGATATTTGCGTCATCCATTTTTGTAACCCACCTCGTCTGCGTTGTTTTGTTTGGTCATTATGACAAGACACGAATATGATTCCAAAACTAATAAATCTAAAGAAATGAGAGAAGTCTTTTAGTTAATTATTAATGTTAAACTTCAAAATTATGATCTCAATAACACAAAATCCACGTCCTGGATGAGCTCTTAAAGAGCCCTCACACTGACTGAGAGCCTGACTGGAAGGGAGTCACTGAACAGGGCTGCAAATGAAAGCACTGATGGAAAGTATTTCTTATAGTTTGTTGTTAAATGTCACAGCTATTGAGGTTGGCAGTTGTAGTATTGGCTTCCTAACAGAAAGTAAATCTTGCTCAGGTCTGTTTGTAATCAGGAGAAATGATTAATCTCTGCTTGTCTTTGCCAAATAAGAAGCCATTTAAATGATCCAGTCAAGACAATGCAGGAAATCATCCACCATGTCCAGCTGTAGATGGCGGTTTGCTTTCCTGCTATCAGGGAATTGTGGTGGACATGAATCATTTCTGCAGAGCCGCTAGCTGTAATTCTTCCGTCACAGCTGCACCTCTTGTTTCCCCACTTGTTACCGAAACTCATTAGGAGATAATTGAAAGTAACGACACTGATTATGAGAAGCACTAGAGCAGCATCCCAGGGGTCTTTGCAATTTACAAGCTGGCAATGACATGCGGGTGACGCTATTATTTACCACAACCCAAAAGGGAGTTGTGCTGTTTACAGGCAGGAAAAAAAGAATAGCTTTTGGTTATGATTAATTATTATGTTGTGTTTCAGCATGTCTGTCTCAGCATCACCAAGGTTGACCTCCAAGATGAGATATGGAGTTTGTCTTCTCCCTTGATGAAAAAACTACTTGAGTTAAGGACTGCAGTAAAAACATGCCATATGGAAAAATCATGCCTACATTTAATATGCTTACTCCTGTTCTGGGATTGTTTTAATCTGTCAACATTTCCAGCATATGTAATGCTTAAAGGAAAACACATTTTGGGAGATGCACTTAACCGCTTTCTTGCTGAGAGTAAGATGAGGAGATCAATAAAACTCTCATATTTGTTCAGAGAGCGGCATTGATCTTCTCACCTAATGTTCATGAAGGCAGCATATACGCGTTTTCCCCGAAATGTCAAACTACTGCTCTCAGTTCTTTTCAGACGAGGAGCAACTCTCTGCCTGCGTACCCAATCAGATCATCACCCTCATGTGAATAGACTGCCAAGCGCTCGTTAACGCCAGGTAGTCTACGTGTAGTAACCATGGAAATGGTAGAAATAGGAATGTCGACAAGCGTTAATCGAGGAAAGTTAAATTAAATAACATTAGGTTAGTGGAAATCCTCTCTTTGATGCCAGCCACAGACTTTTTGTTGAGCTAAATTAGCATAGTCATGGCTTAAATTAAAACGCTGATGATACTCTGCTGATGCTCTGCCGTGTGAATCTCAGTTAAAGTAGGTTAGTTGGTTAGCACATGTAGTCACACATTCAAGGAATTTCTTCGCTGTAATATTTGTTGGTATTTTTTTATGGGTCTCTCTCAAAAATACTGAAATTGTGCATTAAAGGTCCAAGGTGGGCTAGAAGTACAGTTCAAGACATGTTGAACAGCATTGCTGAGCTAGCTACTGAAATTAGCATGCTAACTTATTAGCTTCTTGTCATTCCTCTTGTGCCTCGGGAGGTGACACTGAGTCACTGTAGCGTTCAGTCGGCCCTCAATCCAGTGTGAGGTCGGGGAAATGGAGAACCAGGTGGAGCTGAGCAAAGGACCTGCAGCTGGCCGACAGACAGCTTGCAGAGGCCATGCTCTCTCCCTGGAGAAAGGCAAACAAGTTGGACTACCTGGTAAGTGCTGAAAATGTGCCTGCAACCTGATTCCTGCTTGACTTCACTGTGGAGTAAGTTAGCATAACTCTCATTGATCCCAATTCGTCATCATGAGGTAGTTATTTAGACATCTTTTTTTATTTGTTTATTGCAATCAAAATACAGCAAAATCTGGTTATTTGCACAAATGATCCTGCTGCCTATTGTTTTGTCATACTGTTAAGAGAGTTTGAAAAGTTCGCTATACATTTTTGAGGATTTTGATTATTGCACATGTCTAATCGTAAAAAATCTTGAAGATCTTGTTGTCACATCGAGGGTGGGAGGAGATTTTACTGTATCCTGTACCCCAATCCACTTTAACTTGGCCAGTATCAGATTGACAGCCAAGGATTGTAGCAGGTAGAGTTATTGTCTTGACCCCAAACTCAATTCTCTCTTGGACTTTCTAAAAGAGACAAAGGATACAGAAAAGAAAAGCTTCAATAACATAAATATGTGTTCTTCTCAAATATTTTCCTGGCAGAGATAAATGAATCACAGGTCTTAAAAGCTCCGGCTGTTGTTGTTTTGGTTGTGGTTATGTTTGTGGTTCATTGTCATTCAACTTTCACTCGTGCATTTAAAGATTTTCTTGTGTATAGAGACGTATCATTAAGCTTCCCTGGGTGGAAGTTGAACATCACAGATTGACAGACAACAAGGTGGTGGATTTGTCCTTTGTGCTGGATGTGAAGAGCTGGAAGAATTGAAGCATGCGGGAGATGACAGATGTTGGTGGGTGGCACGCGCGGGTCTCGTGGCAGCAGGGAGAACACATTCAGCCTTCAAAATGCAGGAATAATTTTTTTTGCCCTGAGTGCTAGCATGAATATGAATGGAAATATGAAGCTTGCTTGGATCATAATTCATTTGGAGCCACAAAAGAATTGACAGAATTTAAATGTGATGTCTGAATTCAAGCAGTAAAACAGGATGAAGACTCTTTTCTGGCCATATGAACATATCATGTGGAATTTCAATTAGGACAGTGACCAGTGCTTTCATTTTTGGCTGTGATTATTTCAAGATCCCTTTACATTACATTATGTATTGCTACTAAAAGCCACACAATCTGCAATCTGATGTTTTTAAGTAGATTTCTGATAGACTATGATTTTAGATTTTTAGATTTTTTAGATTTATGATTTGTTGAGCTGACATTTTGGCCTGAGAGTGTACAAAAGTTCAAAGATGATGATAAAAGATACAAAAATTGCTTTGGTGAGTTCATTTTCTGGTAATCTTCCTAGATTTCCTAGATTCTTAGATAGATTCCTTAGATTTTGATATTTTTAAAGTCAGGAGGTCACCAGAAATGCTATGATTCATGAGTATCCACGACAAATTTGATCTTGCTGTTAAAGTGGTGCTAGAGGGTTGGTTTGTATCATGCCCTGGGGATCAGAGCCAATTTCATGTGGCAATCTGCTCAGTAGTTTTCTAGATGTTTTGAGAAAGAATTGCCAAGTGTAATAAACTTTAAAAAAAAAAAAAAAAAAAAAAATCATGTCTAGAACAATACCAGTCATTTCAAGAAAGAGGATTCACAGTGCCTAATATGCACACACTCTGAAGCCTACACAGCCTGTGCTACTTGTCTGTGCAGAGGAGTCGGTTGTGTTCAGAGGTAGAGATATGGTAAAAAGCAGCACAAACAGGCTTTCTCCAGCTTAATGAGCCATCCGTGCTGGAGACAGCTCACCCACTCTGACATAAAGAGGAAAATGTTTCAGTATTATAAACCAAAACAAAAATACACAATCAAGCACTCAGTAAGTGCTCGTACTATACAGTGGCTCCACAGCAGGGAATGTGGTGCTAGGTTTCTAAAACAAGAAAAAGATTTCAGAGCTCTTCTAAACTGGGATCATCTCAGTTGCTATAGCAATGGTGGAAGACGACCACATACTGTCTGGGAGTTTATGTCTGGCACTGACAAAAATTTAGTGACATACCTAAGACGACACACACAGAACACAGAGAGCAAGGTTTAAGGGTGGAATACAGTGACCTGAAAAGACAACAAATTTAGGATGAAGGTTATTTTTTAATGACTCCACTGTCCTGAATATACATTGTCAGGTGCACATTCACCCTGTCCTTGTGTCACTCCTTCTCTAGCACCGCACACACACACACAAACACATTTGTCCCACTTGACGCATCCCTTCCTCCTCGTTTCCCTCTCTCTTGCCTCTCCTCTCCTCTCCTCCCTGACACTCTCTTCCTCTCTTTCCCTTTCTCTTCCCAGCTCTCCAGCTGAGATCAGACACTGTTTCACATGACGTCTGAGTCTAGATCTGAGGGAGAGCGAGGAAGCATCCCTTCACCGCCAACCCCTGCTGAGATCACTATCACTACTTGAGTTTTTAACTTTCCGAATCTTCGGCTACATTTGCAGCGTCACGCCTGCAGCTGTTTTGCAAAAACGCATCGGGGACAGAAGAATAGTTCACGGTGCATCTCGCGATTTTAGAGTGATTCATCTCTAGGTGCAGAGGCAGGAAGCTGAGGTGACGCAGGAGGTTTTAATACTGTACAGTATGTTCCCTGTGGTGTTAAAATGGGCAGAAAATAATATTACTGTGCTGTCTGCAACTTAGAAAACTTAAAAATACCTCTGTTCTTTGTTTACTATGCATTCGACTATACTTGTTTGCCCACTTACACAGCGGCATTTCCTTTGAAGAAAACCACATTAGGTGGTCTATGCAAAGACACAGCAGCTGCATCTTTTTATTGTTCCCCAGCAAGACAGAAATGATTCAGTAATTACACGCCTGTGACCTCTATTTGTACAAGGCTGCCCTCATCTTCATCTGCGAAAACACTCATAAACATATACAGTATTTTAAGTGTTACCAGGCAGAATTTGGAAGTTGTGAGCTGCATGCACAGGCCGACGTTTTTGAGCTCAAAACCCTCTGTCCAAGGTTAAAAAGGACAAATTTTAGGATTCACTTGTTTCATTAAAATTAGCTTGAAAATGCTAAACAATTCAGCTGCACTTGAAGTATGTGCTGCGAGAGCACCTGAATTATTCAAGTTCACTTTGATTCGTACACCCTGGCGAAGCTACAACGATTTGACAGCCTCTTTTTTTCTGCCACACATTTCACGCTGTGATAACATCAAGTTGAGAACATGATTTTTTTTTTTTTCCCAGGACGGTTCTGCTGGCACTTACTTGAAATCTTGTCATATTTGTCCAAGCGGCACATCACAGAAATCATGGCGAAACCTGGGAACAGTTAAGATATGCTGACATGATCTGGGACAGTGAACAGTCTCTCCGTCCGTCACACAGTCATCTCATGTTACCGACATTAGCCTTTGGTGAGAGAGCATAACCGAAGAGGATTTAACACTTGATCTCATGGAGACAGCTGCATCCAGGAAGATCATTTTCCTTTGTCCACACTCTGGACCACCTACTGAAGGCTTAACATCCAGATTCCTCCAGTCCTGGGAATCAGTTGGGTTTAGCTGACTTTTTAAAAAGCCACAGCGAAAGAATAACCCAGAATCGCTGAATCTTTACACGGTCGGTTTAGTCGGCGGGAGGAAAATAAAGGCAGATAGCTGTGCAGAAATCTGCAATACATGTGTGAATTATCCTGAGAAGCTCATTGTTTCTGGAAAGACAAATTGCTTTCAAGTAAAATGTCCTAAAAATAGTAGGTATCACAGGGGATAAAATGCAAGAACTGTGTGTATTTTTGTGATTTGGGTGACCTGACACATTCAAGCGTAACCTGCATAAAATGTCCTTCCGTTTTTGCCTCGGCCTTAGCTCAGCATCTTCCATCTTCTCAGCTGGGCATCGAGGCTAACACAATTAAGACTCTTACACTGCCACTAGGCTGCTGTAGCTCTTTAAGGGCAGAGAACCGGCTATCGCAAAGGACAAGCTTCCACTCTCTACACAAACCCTGTGTGTCATGGTTGACCTTTCCTTTCTCTTGCACTGTCTGAACTGATTAGCTTTCCTTAGTGGCAGATACACCACAGCTTACCGCCACTGTCTAAACTCGGCCTGATAACAACTTGAGCAAACTCCTCCACTCTGACACAACAGCTGAGTATGAACGGGCAGCGGGTAAATAACTGTTCTCATCTTCAGTCCCGTATTCTACCCGCCCTTGAACTCATTTGCTCTTTGAGGGAAGCAGATAACTCCTATCTACAGATGTGTTAATTGGGCTTTCAGAAGGAAGTCAGCATATTAAAATAGTCTTGGGGCTCGCTGGCAAACCAGACCAAAGCCTCGGGAAATCACATGTGATTCAAGCTGACCTTCATCTAATGTGCAGTCTGGGGACCATACAAAGCTGGGCTGAATTAGCTTTGCCTACACTGGCAGAAAAAAAATACCACCACAGTGTTCTAACTACCCACAGAAATACCCTGGAGCCATTAGATGTGGTGCATAAATTTATTTCAACATATATCAACATTTTATTTGTTTCTTTATTTTCTTTCGTTAGAGACACGATACATTATTTACACGTGATTCTACAACAACACTTGCTGGCAGAAGACATTTTTTTATCATGGGGTCAGGGTGATGGGGGTTAAAGGAAGGCTACTCTCTAGAGCTTCGGTAAAACGTGATATAATTTGACGTATCATCATTAAACTTTTCCTGTCATAACAGTCAATGAGGAACAACGTTGCACTTTGAAATGACTGACAGTAGCCTAGGGATGCTAATGGCTATGATGTTTAACAAATCCACAGCTGTTCTCGCGTGAGAAGACTGCGTCACTTGTCCAGTTGGGGTCTACATGTGTACATAAATGATAGTAGTGATGTAGTGTATTTATTTACTGTTATTAAGTAATGCTTTGTCACGTGATGTTAAGTTGCGTCACGTTGAGATGCGATACATAATGTTACATTACGCCATATGTTATGCCCAAAGAGTGTACGCATTAAGTTACACTATGTTGCATCAATGTTGCTTTAAATTACCTTATGCACATCCTGTCTTCTCTACTATGTAGATCCTACATCATCACACAGACAGACTAGAAAGATGTAGAGCATAGCTAATTCACATTCCACTACAATATACTGATGGATTACCTTTTAGCAGATCTTATGAGGCCTGCAATACATCCCTTTGACAAGTCGTCAGCCTCCATCAGGTCACCTATGCGCAATCAGGAGTGAGGATGGAGGGAGCTAAGAAAATGACAGGGACTATAAACAGCTTCACTTATGCCTGATGAGACCGGATAGACTTTGGTGTGTGAACTACCTCATAAAATACAGGAAAAGGTGCATCTGCGGGAGTATGTCATCGAGTATAATAAGCTACGCAGCTGTCATGAGGAGCTGTGGGTGACTGGGAGTGAGTGGTGCTGGTGACCAGTTGTTTCATTTGGGCTCAATTAGACTTGATTTTCAAGGAGAGGACAGAAGCCGAACCAGAAGAGCACCGGCACTGTCACTATAGCGACAGAGCTGATGGGCTGTCATAACAATAAGGAAATAAGGGAAGTGAAGACAAGCACACGCTCCCACACGCACACAGCACACGCATGCACCTGACTGACATAACGGTAACGCAATTGAAGCAAGATAAAAAAAAAATAATAATGGTAATGAGCAAAGCGTTGAACATACTGAGCTCTTTTGATGCTTTTATAATTAGCAGTATATCTTTGGAAGCTGACGCTGTGCACCAGCATCAATCATCAGCTCGCAGAACAGCAACGGCTGACACAGAGGTCATCCCTCCAGGCAATAAACACCTGGGCTCTGCTATTCAACTGATACGTTTGGATAAATTTCCAGAGGAAATAAAATTAAAGGTTTCTGCAAAGCAGCCCTTTGCAGCAGCTTTAACCGATCGAATGAAGACAGAATGGGCTGTACTCATTGACAACCAGGAAGCATGATGATTTCACACAATGTGGCTCAAGGTTACGGTGACAGGAAAATGCAGAGATGAGTGATGTCTATTCACCAATTTGTGTGTCATACCTGGGTCAAGAAAACCTGGTCCAGCTCAGATAAAACAACCCAAAACAACAACAAAAGAAAAAAGAGAGAACAGCAGCTGCTACCATGTTATACTTTGTGATAGGCTTTAGATCATATTTCTACATATTTAATTTGTCGTGATATACTGTACAATCTGTCATATTTTGTTGCTACATACAGTGCATTGCCCCGACAGTAACTGCAAAACCCTAAAACCCCTTTCCCTGTCGTAGAAAATTTGTACCGCTACATAGTTGAACTACCTGATATTACGGTGCACTCCTAGAAATATCAAATTATTTACAATATAGAGTCGTAGTTTTCGCTAAGAGTTCTCCTCCTTTACAAAAATCTTGTGCTTTAGCATTTGAAACACACACATACACATCCAAACACACACAAAGGCAGGTAGAAAAGAAAACAATAGAAAGACATTTCTTCTCCTCGTCTTTGTTCGCCACTTTGTTTTTCGCTGTACAGAAAATGTACATTCCCTGTATTCTGTTGTGTTACTGTACGTTGGAGATGAATCTCATTGAGAGCAGTTCAAAAGTGACAGATGCGTTTTCCAACCATTCAATAGATTTCCATTTATAATAAAACAGGAAGTGACCCACTGAAGTGTCCTGAGGTGATGCCTATTACTGAGAATACGTCTCTAAGTCTAGACACCGACATGAAAAGACATCTCATACAAACTGCTACATTAATATTTCTTTTTTTTTTTCTTCTTTTTCTCTTTATAACATTTGAAAAAGTCAAAGACAAATTTTATGCACTGGAAGTTGGCAGGAAGTCTGAGAGATGGCGGTCGAATGGAGTTGCGTAGATTGCCCTCAGATCACCAGCCGCCGACTGAACAGCATCAGATGAAGTTTTGGCCTCCCTGGAGCTTATAATTCTGAGATAATAAACAATAGTAAAGAGACGTAACATAAACACAAGGAAAAAGACACTGAGTGATGAAAAGACAGAATTGTTTTTTATGGAGTATCTAATTATAGAATCGTTAGCACCACCACAGTGAATGGGCAGAAAACACGACAAATGTCTGGATGGCAGAATGAGCTGCTGAGAGGAGCAACATCAGCAGACTCTTAAACACTGCCTACATGGCTTCTCAGCTCTGGAAGCAGTCTTTGGTCACAAATCAAAACCAAACCGGCATGTGCCAGTGATAAGCTGTCCAAGTGTGTACCGCTGATTGATGATGTCCATTTCCACAGCCGCGGATGCGATCCTGAGCTTCTCTTTCATGGTTAAAGTACCTCTCTTTTTCACTAGAGTCTCTGTGGTAGTCATTAACACCTCTTCACAGCTTGTTATTACTGTGAAAAGCCATCTCGTCTCCACCGCTAACATTATAGTGTGGTCACACACAGATTTCGATGGCAGTTGCCATCACCATCTGGCTTTTGTTCTTGTCTCGGCCTGGAGATTGGTGCTGTCCAGACTCCTCTCTTGGAGACAATGGGTCGGAGAGAACACTACGTTTGAGTGGTGCCGGACGGAGGCAGGATGTTCCTGGAGGAGTGGACGGTTCAGGGTGTCTGTGGGAGGAACGAGTTGAAGTGGAGGATGAGGAGGACGTACAACTGCCGGTACACACTCCCGAGCTTGACCTCTCACCTCTCTTGGCTCTGCAAGATGCCCTGCGCCTGAGCTCGCTCACCAGCTCGTACTTGACAAAGCAGAAGACATCCTTGACTCCGCAGCGTTTTTCCGGCTCAGCAGCGAGCAGCCTCTGAAACATACGCAAGGCATCATCAGTGAAGCGCCGCCACTGAGACGGGTATGTTCCCACAGGGCACCCTGCTTTCTGCCAGCGTCGAAACTCCTCATAGAAGGCGTCGGCCGGCAGCGCTGCCTCCCAGGGGAAATTGCCTGTCAGCATACAGAAGACCAACACGCCGAACGCCCACACATCCAGACTGGTGGCCACAAGGAAACCCTCGGCACGGCTTGCACGGCACACCTCTGGCGCCGTATAGGGGATGGTACCACTCACCCGTTTCACACGGCACCCCACGCGTCGGGTCATGCCAAAATCGGCCAGCTTGATGCGCCGGCACTCACGGTCAAACAGGAGCACATTCTCAGGTTTCACATCCCGATGCACCAGGTTTTTACTGTGCATAAAGTCCAGGGCCAGGCCCAGTTGTTGCATGCAGCGTTTGACCATTTCCTCTGGTAGACCCACCTGAGCAGGAGAGACAGTGTTGGGAGACAAAAAGAGAGAGAAATAGAAAAGATTTTTTGATTAATGCAGTCTGATAGATGCAGTACACCGTGTAGGAGGTGAGACTATGGGAGGTGATACAAGAAAAGAGCTTTGTGGTGGTGAGGTGGTTACAGTGCTGTTTTTTAGAATAGGTGATGGTTATGTTGAGTTGAAGAATAAAAACACAGGGTGAAAAGCTCCAAAAATGAAAACTGAAACAAAAGAATCTCCATTTTGAGTTCGGCTGCAGCCATTTTTAATGAGCCTTTAGAAGAACCTTGAAGTCGAGCATTCCCAGCACATCAACTGGAATAGCACTGAAGCAAAGTGAGAGCTCTGCACAGAGAGAAAATCAGGACGAAGACAAGGCTCCAATCCCAGGAGAGCTTGTTAAAACCGGCGTGCCTGAACATGGCGACTGATTGGAGCAGCTCTGGCTGAGTGAGGATGGTGATTGGTGGAAGAAAGGATGATAGCTTTACCTGTGGGGGGATGATGTCGAAAAGGTCCCCGGCGGGTGCGTATTCTTGTCCAAACACATAGCTGTCTTCCGTCTCAAAAAGCACGTCCAGGACTTTGATAATAAAAGGGCTGCAACTAAGTGAGCCCGTTAGACTGTACTCCCGCAGGAAACTCTTGAGCTTTGTCTTGTTCTTGGTAACAAACTTCAGCGCCATTTTGGTGCCTAGAAAAGTCAGACCAAAAAAAATGTAGAACACATGGACAGACACAAATAAACATCAGATAAGTACTGCCAACATTTTACCATCCAAAGGACTTGAAGTAGATTTCGTAACCTGACACTCTAAGGGAGTGGAGATATTTCCAACTAACCCAACCCTATCTTTGTAACAGCTGCTACGTTCATGTACAGTGATGACTCTCACCTCCATTACACAGATACAACCAGCTGTTTGTGATCACAGCTGCAGAAATACAGAAGCTCTTTAGTGCACACACAGCACTTCTAATCTCCGCTGCCCTCTCAGCCTCTCTGTGCACTACTTTACAGTGCTTAGTTATACCAGCTCCCAAACTTTAATTTTCTTAAACCAGGGATTAAACAGTAGACCTAAAAAATCCCTAACAAACCCTTTTAACGGAGCTGAAATTAATTTCTCGGCACTGTGCCTTGAGACTTTATAACATGCTGATCTGCCTTAACTGGTTATCCTCAACTGTGAGGCATGATGGCACAATGTGGATTTGGAGATCTGGGTTTCTTTTTGTTTTGTGTTTATGCATTACGTTGACAGTTAAGACAGTAAGAGCTGCACAAAACTGTAGCGCTCTTTCATTTAAATAACATATTGTACATATTTGTTCATATTTTATTGCTTTCTGGTACTTGCTTCTCTTTTCTTCTGCTTACTATACAAGGCAAATTCTTTGCACGTGGCAACCTACTTGGCAATAAACCTGATTCAGATTCTGAGGATAAACACCTTCAGCTGTATTATCAACCCCTGAAACCAGCTCACCCTGTGTCCGGTGTGCCACCAGGTCCACCTTGCCGTATGTGCCCTTCCCCAGCTCCCGTATGTGCTCATATTGTTTGGCTACATCTGCTGCCGACAGAGAGGTGATGGCCAGGGCCTGCATGTCCTCCACAGGCACCCCTCCACAGTAGCCCATCTTGGATGTAGGCGAGCCCCCGCCGCTGCCCACCCGTCCTGGCCCAGATGGAGAAAGAGACAGGCTCGCCTTGACGCTGTGGGGCAGACTAAATGAAGAGGAGAGAAAAAACTGCTTAGAGCCAGGTTTTCTTCCGCCATAGATAATGGCAGGTATAAATTTTATGCAGGTATGTGTTTATGACTTATGCTCTTCAGTATCTTTATCTCTATTGGCAGACATCCATTCATTCTTGTCTGTACATGCTGTCCCAAAGGATGGTTAAATCAGGAAGGTTTTAACAGACCTTCATTTCCATACAATCAATTCAGGGATGGCAACAACAGGGGAAGTGCTTTCAGTAAATGTATTGGACTTCCTGCTGTCCCTCTAGATCACTCTGGCCAGCTTTCAGATATGGCTGATCTCAGACAGCACTTACTGGCAGACAGCAATGGGGAAAATCAATATGACCAGGTAGAAGGACTAACAAATGGAAATAAATAGAGAGAGCAGACAGCTTCAAGGTGTATACACGCTGTTAAGGCATGCCACAGATCATCTGCGATCACTCTGAAGTGTTCCATTTTCCATACAGTGGAACTAAACGGTGGGACTGTGAAAAAAAAAAAAAACAGGGTTGCATAGTTTTGCCTGGAAAACAAATCTGGTTTGCACAGCAGACGTTCTAAGTATTTCGCTCAAATTACTGAAGTTGAAAAAAGAAGAAGAAGAAGAAAAAAAAAATCCTGTGCCAGAAAAGTTATCGCTGATTTTCACAAGTTTGAAATAGGTCACACTGATCCTAGAAGGGAAAAAAATATATATATCGCTGCTTTAATTGCAAGCTCAGAGGAGTCAGGCACCCTAAATGTGCCAACTGACAACAAATTAAAAATCAGAGATGAGTGACTGTGCATCTCAGCTCGTTACTGTGTTTCAAAAGGTAAGTAAACCAAAAGAAAACTAAAACTACTGAGCAAACTGCACAAAATGGACCTTTTGAGGAAATGATGTGGATCACACTAATGATTTTACTCATTGTTCCTCTCTCTTAAATCCCCTCCTCCCTACACACACAATCAAATTTAACCATCCAATCATGCACAGCACGCACACATTCGCACACTAATAGGAACCAAATCGGCACAAACAATCCTGCTGATGGCCTTTTTCATCTATCATTCAAAGGCTTTGCACTTTGTTCTTCTTCTCTCCCCGCAGCCAGTCTCTCAGCGCCGCTGCTTTAAACGAGAGCATCACAAAATGTGTCTGTGTTGACTGTCAGGTGCATTTTTGAAGGGAAGAAAAAGAGTCGAATTAATGCGCGGTAATGTGCGGCTGATGAAAACACGGCAGTGGAAGTTTAGTTCAGCCGCTCCGAAGGTGTTGAGGTTCCTCAGCTATCTTGTGGGAAGACCGTGATAAATATAGCTATTAGACAGCGAAAACTAAAATAGGATGCGACCATTTGCAGCCTTGTGTTCTTGGCTCATCACTCTTTGTCGAAGAAAAAAACACAACACTGCAAATAGAAAGTACCCTGTATGTATCTCTGTAGATAAGACTTGCTTCTTGATTTTATCAGAAGCTTGGAGATGGTTATATAAGAGACTATGAATATTGTAGCCTACTCATGCTGAGCGTGCCCACTGTATAGCCTTCAGCGAGTCAACACTAAAGTTGATCATTATCCAGATCGGTCTGTAGTCCAGGCTTGGTGATTAAACATTTAAACAGGACAGACGGACAGACAAGACTGAAAGCACATTTCCTCCGACTGCCCACCCTGCATGGCCCCATAGCCTCTATCAGTGAGAATGAAGAGGAGAGAAGGGGGCGCTTGTTTACTGGCAATTCTTCCAGTCAGCTCCACGGGCTGAATGTGCAGCACTCCAGCATGGATCTTAATCACATTACTCAGCTCCCATCAAGACAAAAGCATACCCCACCCAACAGCGCAGGATGCTTCACACTCATTTCCTTAGCAGAACTGGATTAGGTGTCCTGAAATGTGATGAGTGTTTGGGAGATGGTGCTCTATGCAATGACGATGTAAACCAGAACCAGAAACTGCAATGTAGTGCCCCGGAGGTGTGGGGATGAAGTTATGTGGTCTTTGGGAGATGACTGTGCATGAGTGTGAGTGTTTGGGGAGGGGATCTGTTGTATCAGTCCCACAGTGACTCTCTATCAAAGGCCCTTTGTGTTCCCACCTCTGAGAGGGAGCAGCTGTGAGCCTCCACACGACTCAGCGTTCGTGCACGGCCACAGCCACATGCCCCACTGATCTCCCATGCTGCCCTCTGCTCCTCTCCTGTCCTCTCAGGCGGCTAAAGACAAGGTAATAGCCACTCGCTCCACATACAGATGAGGATTTGGCTTGAAACACATTTTAATGGGTTTTTGAGCCAGTCCCACTTACTGTTAATCATCTGCAAGCCTTTTAAAAACAGATCCCAGGGCTGCTCACTTATTCCTGTATCGTTGAGGTAAGACCTTGTAACTTTCATGTTTTAATTGTGATGAGAAATCCTCTGACATTTGAGTGTCTTCTCACACTTTTTCCCAGTCGGAAAACAAGGACAGTCTGAAACAAGCCTGTTTTTCTAATTCCTAAAAAGTGAAGATACAAGGTTTACGCTGAGCAGTAACAATCTGTTTTCCAGCCACTAATTTCCCCTCAAATACAGATTGACAAACTTGCTCCATTTAGCAATTAGTCAAATGGAGCTGAGTGCATTCTCTGTATAACCCTCTTAAAAACCGGGTTGTTCTCAGGAAATGGCAAAACATCCAGTTTTACGTCCTAATAGGCACAGCGGCGACGGTCTGGAAACCTGTTGTGGCTGACTCCATGTGTCACAAATGAGACTAGACTACAGAAGCAGTTGACCCTTTTCTCCTATAAACACTTAGCTGGAGATGAGAACAGACGGACCATGTGATGCCACTGGCAACTATCACTCTTGTCACAGGCTGTCTCTCAACAGCCTCAGGGTGTGTTCATGACATGTACCTGTCCAGTGTGATGCTGGCGTCTGGTCTCTGAGGGTTACGCTTAGACATTAGGTCTTACCGTGGACTTCAAGAGGCACTTTTTTTTTTCACAATGAAGTCTGGTCATGTTTCAGCTGTTCTCAAAAATAAGCTTTCTTTTCAGGCTTGCAAGGTGTGGCTCTAGGGATGTTGCTTGATTGATCTGTCCACCACATTGGTCCTGTGCCATGCCATTGTTCCGAGGGGCCCATTATTCCAAAGCCCCAATAGTCCAAGAAATGTCCCATTGGCCCAAAGCCTATTTGTCAGACAGCCTGTTATTAAGAAAACAAATGGACAAAATACACACTCTGATATCACCAGCTTACATACACAACTTACCTGACGTAACTAACTTACTCATTTCAACCTAAACCATTATGTTTTCCTAAATCTAATTGCATAACCACTACTAGGTTTAGATGGCTACACCTAACCAAACGGTGACTGTTTCACACATTTTTGGAAAGGAATTAGAGCTGGGATTTTGTTTTAGTGATAATGTTGGAGGCTGTTGGAGATAGCGCTTGCCGTCCAATGGGACATTTTTCAGACAACTGTGGTCTTGGAATAATGGACAGTCAGAACAATGGCATGCTCCCTTCAGTCCAGACAAACATACAGTATCTCAACAACTATTGGATGGCAATTTTGTGCTACTGGAAACTGAAAATTTTGCACAAACATTCAAAGGACAAAGCCAGTCATAAAGTTTATTTGTGGCAAGATTGCCATGAACTATGGTACACATATTCCGTCTCCAATTTTTCAGGATTATCTGTGGTAAACCCTTAACCTTTCACCCAGTGCCATCATTGGGTCAAAACTTTAATTTGTCCAATACTTTATTTATGAATATTAATTAGCAAATTAGCAAGTGCTAGCATGCTAACACACTAAACCAAGATGATAAAAATGGTAAACTTTATACCTACTAAACACTGTCATTGTGAGCATGGTAGCAATTAGTTCGAAGCACTGCTGTGCCTACGTTCGGCTTCACATTCACAGAGCTCCTAGCATGACTATTTCCTATTTGCATATTTAAGTATGTTCAAGGTGATCTTCAATAATACAGATATCCGTTCTCTTAATCATTATTGCTTATTGGGAACAGAGCTAGAAAGTGGACACATTTTATCTCTGGTATTGCCAAGTGACTCTCATCAGGGAGAATAATTGTGTATTCAGCAGGCTATTGGCTCTCTCATTGTAAACTATGTGATACAGTTGCAATGAACTGTGACATGACATTGATTAGTGCATAAAGACTTCATAGAAATGAAGGTGAAGCATGAATACAGATTCAAATATATGAGATGAGCTAAATAGTAGCCGTGGGAAAGATGGGAAATACAATTGATGTGGCACCTTTATCTGTAACAAATGTATTTTCATGTACACAAAGCATCTATCTAACGTTTGAGGCAGGTATCAGACTCAGCAGCTTTATGCAGTGTTTGCCCCTTTTTACCCAGCCTCCCTTCCTTCTCTCTCTCCTCTTTTTCTTTGTCTGTTCCAGAAAATGTAAACAAGGGACTAATGAAAGAAATAAATAGATTGCAGAGCCTTCCTCGCGTCTACCTCTCTCCATTACTAATGGACTAGTTGCTCTTGCGCGCGCTCGGCAGAAGAGTCATTACGGCTGAAGACTGATCTCCTGTGTCCAATTTACTGTCAAAATGCCCAACACGCCTTGCCTCTGGGTCAAAGGGAAAACAGTGAGTGAAATACGATGTGACAGATGTGGTTTCTCTCACTGTCTGTCTGGAAATAAAACAAACTGCCTGCACAGACACACATATACAGATGGTATGTATTTTTGTCTTTGTCCCTCTCCGTGTTGCCTCAGTGTGGATGCGTAGAATCATAACAAATCACTGAGATCCTAGACAATCCATCACTCAATCAAGTGCCAAATGGGCTTCCTCATGACAGCCAGTAGCAGTCAGGACACTCTGTTCCCTGCTCAGACATAAAAAAAACTGAAACACCTTCTTTAGCAGAGTACACATCATCAGAGGCAGTGAGTTGGTGGGTTTAGTGCCTGCTTTAACACACGGCTGCAGAAACCCCCCGCTGTGCTGTGATAGGTGAACCAGCGGCCTGGGCCACGGACACTCACTTTGACAAATCACCTGCTCTCAGCTTTGCCCGCCTGTCCATATGGAGGATCCCTACTGGGGCAGAGTGCTGTGTAACCCGTCCCCTTGCCTTGATTCTACTATCCTTCCCATCATCCCTCTCTCTTTCTACTGTATGTCACACATCCCACAGAGCTACCGCCTGCTGAAAATCCTGGCAGAAATGCTGGTGGCCAGTGGCCTCCTGCTGGGATGACCTAAGACCTGTGAAGGGATAACCCAAGGTTAAATGGATCCAAACAATGACTGAGAGTGGAAATTGTCTAGTGGGGGTGACACTACAAGGACATTTGGCTCAAATACTGTGTTCTTTAACGCACATAAACAATAAAAGACAAAACAGGCACAATGATACATCAAAAACAGGTAAAGGGTCACAAAAAACAGTGCAGAATTAATCAATATTGTCAATTAGGACTAAGGCTTTGGGATTAGAAACTGCAGACCATCTGATTGTAAGAGCCATTTCATCATCACCCTCATTCTAATCATGCACTGAAAAGAATTTTAGAATATTAATATCACAGCAATAAGATACCCAGAGAACATCATGTACCAACACCCCACTCTATCACAATCCAGAAGCCTCAAGTTCCAATATGGAGGCTTCTTGTGACCAGAGAGAGAAAGAGCGAGCAGGATTGAGGGAAATCCAATGAGACCGAACTGAACATCCCTCCCTTTGTACCACATGCTATAGACCGCGTCCCTTTGATGTCAAATACATGGGGAGATGGGAGTCTAATATGAGCTGTGAAAATGGGGTCTAAAAGGGGGTGTGGCTAAATGATGTGACGGCACATCAGCTAAAGAGGACGTTGCAAACTAACAATATATGGTGATTTGTGATCCTGCCCATACACAATAGCCTCTAACCACAATCAGTGCACTAATGTTGATTGCTAAGGCTTCATTCAGCCTCTCTCTCTCTCTCTCTCTCTCTCTCTCTCTCTCTCTCTCTCTGTCTCTGTCAAATTCAACTTTAATTGCATGACTGGATATTAGCAAAAACAAGCACAGGGCACAATGTAACAAACAAGACAATTAAAAACAAGAACACATGGGATATTAACCAAAGAGTAATAACTATAACAAGGCAAATATAAAAAAATAAAACTCATACGGGCCATGAATTCAAATTCTGTGTAGGATACGCTCATATCCATACTATGAACGCAGCATGTGCACGGTGTTTACATTGTGATTGACAGGGGTATTATTAGGCATGCTGTTTTCACGCTGGCATGATGGCAGGTTTGGATGTAGTGTTCAGATATCTGTGTTGTTTCTTTATTTTCACCCAGCATGACACAGACTTTTGAACAAAATATGTTTCTTAAACAACAATGTTTGAATCCTTTCTGTTCTGTTCTCAGATCAGCCATGTTTTCCAACAGAAACATCTATTGCTCATACATAATACTTTGTTTTTGCTATTTTCCCAGCACTCATTATAAAGCTATGTATTAGTGATGTCATTTCTTTGAGCTTTGTGGCTGTATGAAGGGCATTGGTGGGTTTAGATGGTGTGCCAGCTGTTGGGTTGGGTTATTGTCTGGGTTCTGCATATGAAAGCATAATGTTTCCTCCTTTTATCTGCTGACAATCTGTTGACAATCTGATCCTAGTTCTGCAGGCCATGCTGGGACATTTCTAAAGACTTCCAGGATGTTTTTGTTTCGTTCAAAATGGAGGATTTTGTGGAAGGTTTGGTCATTTAAGGTTAGTTGTAACTCAGGTGGAATGGTAAAGCAATGACAGCATGTTTTCACAGGAATACACATACCTGCTTCAGGTAGAGCAACTATAGCCTAATTCTGAATTTTATTAGATTTTAAAATGAACCACTTCTTGAAAGTAAATGTCCCAGCCATTACTGCTGCTTCTCTCAACCGATACAGCGTTTGTGACAAAAGCAAACCATGTGTATCAGCTGCTGTTGCATTTCATCCATTACCATCCTCCAGGCTCTGCTTTTACAGGGTCTGCTCTATCAAGTCAGCTGCTCATTTAAATGCATTAGACGGCATTAACGATGAGATATCACCTGTCTGCCCTGGACAAAGTATAAAAGGGCCATTAAAAGTGGAGTGCCCTGGATGCCCTCGCATCCATCAGGGCTGAATCACAAAAAGCAGAGTCGGAAACAAATAGGTGTGGGTGTCACGAGTAATGTGGGTGAAAATACAAATTAAGTCACAGCTCAACCATTAACATTAGTTAGAATTAATCACGGGCTGATGGAAAATAAAGCTGTAGTGCTGTAGCTATAATATCTGCTGACATTGATGCTTTCTCATGCTGCAAATGTATTATTCATATATGAATCCTGTGCATGAGAGGGAGTCAAAGTTCAGAGAGTATAAAGTTGCTCACAATCTGGAGATAGAAACAAATCCACGCTTTTCAAATAAAGAACAACTGCTCAGTAATTTTAGGAATCAAACCAAATCACTTATAGGCTTTCAATTGTCCGTTTTAATACATTTAAAACATTTTACATCCCTTGTTTTTGCCTTCCTGTTTTTCTCTCTCTGCAGACAGTATCCTGTAGACTGACCCGGTTTCAGGCACCTCAGGGTGCATCTAGGTGTTACTCACTCACCTGCTGGCGACCTGTCTCTCTCCTCCATGGTCCTGCATCCGCTCGGCGAGCAGAGCTGCTGCGCTCCGATCCGCTGGGGTCTGCAGGGGGGAAAACTGATGGACGGATCTCCTCGTTTGAAGGAAGTTATCGGTCAGTTATAGGTGCGAAGAAAACCTCACAGGTCCCTCAAAAAAAACAAAACAACCCCAAAGCCTTTGCAGCTTGGATGAGATCCCTCGTTACGCTTCGCCTTCTGCCCACCCGAGATGATTCCCGTCCTGTTTTTTTTTTTTTTTTTTTTTTTTTTTTTTTCTGGAGATGCTCTTCAGTTTGTGACTTTCTTTGGAGGCGGATTAAATCAAAGCATCATCTGATGCTGGATGCCGAGATGAGGACACAGGCTGGGATCCCTCCTCTGTGCGCCCACCATCTGAACCTGCCAAGCAGCGGGAGGAGGGTGCGTGTTTATCTTTCGCTCCTCCAGTGGTCCGCATGACCCAGTTCAGCACCACGCATACACACTGAGGCGAACCCATTCATTCACATCCACACAGGGCGGGGAGGGGGCTCAGTAAACCTCTGCGCTCTGCAGCATGCATGGATAAATCTTCATGTTCCCACTGTCTCCAAACTCTGCGTCTTGCTCTCACTGTCTGTCCGTGAGCCGGTTTTGTCCGTCGGTCCAGAGGGACTGGGTTTGAGGTGTGTGTGTGTGTGTATGTGTGTGGTGGTGGTGGTAGTGGGGGGTGGGTGTCTCAGATGTTGCTCCTCTGCTGGTCCTACCAGTCAGCTCCCTCATTGTTCACCGTCTCCACCCTCTGGCAAATTAATACGCTCACGTGTCCCGGGTCCTAGCGCCTGGACCCTCCCAACCAACCAACCAACCAACCACCCAACCTCAATGCGTCCATGAGCTTTTTTACTTTTGATTCATGCATTGAAGGAGCAAGCTGCTCCACTCTTGCATAATTCAACAGCTTATGGCCTCAAGTACTTCACGCGGTGACTTTGCCAACTGTCCTTATTAGGTAACAGCGAGGCAAGACTTTCAATTAATTCACTGCCCGAGCAGCTCCTCCTTTTACTGTACATGTTTAACAACAGGCCTCCTGCCAGGCATGTTTGCCAACCAGAACAGATTGGACTTAGAAAACAGCATCGACATAACAGGGATAACCTTAATGCATCATCATCAAACACCACCGATCAGATGGGTTTGAGAGGTGAAGTGGTTGAGAGCTGTTTTGCATAAATAAGATTCGTGCTCAGGAAGTTCATTGGTAAATATTTTTGTGTTACTTTGATCTCACATCAGACCCTAAATGTCAGTCCTAGAAGAACTTTTTTTTTTTTTTCGATAATTAATTGCTTTTCTTGCCTGCAGATACTCTGTCTGTCTGCTCCCCTTTATACTTTCTCTATTCTCCTGCGTTTACATCAAAGAGATCTGGCTCATACCCAGGCTGAGACCTGTGGTGGACTCAGGCAGCTTGAGGGGCGAATAAAATAATAAGATAAAAAAAAAGGGCACCAGCTGTATGTGTTAGTGCACGAGGACACAGAAAGTTGTGATGCATTCATGATAAAACAATTGCAAACTCTGAAAAAGAACACAGTTGTTTTATTATGTGAGTAACTACTGCACCTCTGTAATAAACACAACAGTTTACAGTTTAGCCATTTATATCACAAGTTGTATATTAAGGAGCTTAGACGGGATTAGAGTTAACAACCGAGATGGCACCCTTCACATTTTGTCCACTGTAAGGGAACCTTATCAGTCACTTGATCACACTTTCTCCAATAGAAGGGCACCTTGGGGGGCCATCTTTACATTTTCTCCAATGGAAGGGCACCTGAGAGGGCACTCTTGTCATTTTGACTACTGGAAGGGCACCCCAGAGAGACCTTTGTCATGTTTTCCCCACTGGAAGGGCACCCCAGAGAGCACTTCATCATGTTTTTCTCCAATAGAAGGGCACCCTAGAGGGTGGTCTTTACATTTTGTCCACTGCAAGGGCACCCTAGAAGGCACTTTATCACATTATCAACTGTGAGGGCATTTTATCACAATGTTTTCTCTACTGGAAAAGGCACTCATGTTTCATCTAACTGGGGCACCCTCCTCTTCACCCCTTTTCATATGACTGAAAGATAAGCTGTTTTCAAGCAATACAGGATCAGAAAGAACAGTCGAAAAAAAATACAGTCCAGAGGAATATAATCTTCCTATTTCCTGAAACAAAATAGTTTGACCGAGTGTGTTTTTCATCCTTGTTGAGGAGCTGGATGGATATTGAATAGCTGCATCTTCAGCACCTCTTTTAGACATTCAGGTGTCTCATACATAGCAGAGTTAGGCCAAACAGGCAACGAGGCGAAGAGTTTCCTCGGGGTTATCTTGAGAAGAGAGCTGTCGTAAATCATAGTGAAGGTCAAGCACTGTGGGCTGACAGCAGAGTGCACCAAGGGTCAAACACACCAGGGGGACACACACCTCTGAGCTGTGAACAAATAGAGCAGGGCTGCTCCTCCCTCTCCTCCTTACTCCGTTTTCAGACACCAGATTCACGTCCTAGTTTTTACTTTTTATGTGTCACCTCAAGTTTTCCAAATCTTGTTGCAAAGGGGTGGCCTTGTTTTTCACTGTGCTCAAATTTGTCTTCATGCAGAGTTTGCTCTGTGTACTTTGTGTCCTAGCTGCCCTATAAAGTGCAGTGTCATAGTGGAGGGAAATTTACACAGGGCTTTATACAGGAGTCTTTTAAAGTTTGTGGGGGCAACGTGCCTTTTTGTGGACCACATGAAGCTCTGTTTTTAGAGCAGGGCGAGGACTTGAATCTGCAACAGAATTAAAAAAAAAAAAAAAAACACAAAACATGCTGATAAAAGGATACAGCAGCTGTGTTCTTCTTCCTGTGCAGACAAAATCAAATAACCGTCCTTGTGTACAACCACGGCATGCCACAACCTCAAATGAATGTCTGTTAATTACTGAGTGAATTCATCTCGTGTGAGTGTTTGAGTTATTTGTTGACGATCTCCTCAGTTTTAAACGTTATCTAGCTGTATTTACTTTAAATACAGTCAATATTCCTTGAAATCTTGACCCAATTCTAAACTTTCAGCTTGTGCAGAAAAACAATCCATCTGAGTCTCTGGAGAATTTAGCAATATTTGCTTTGAACAGCAGGTACTTTAGAGAACATGTGGTGTAACATTCAGGCAGAGGGAGGGGGGAAGCCATTGAATTCAAAAGCATGTGGCTGGTGTACAAATCTCTATGCCACACTCACACCTCCAGGCATTGGTTTAACCCTCCACGGCAGTCCCTTTCTGTCCCATAGCTCTGTCTTCCCTCTGCCACTTTCACATTTGCAGTCTCACCTGGATTCACAAAGGCAGAATAACAGTCACAACGGCAGAGTCATTTCAAATCTTTTTTCACCACCCAAAAACAGAGGAGGCAGCTCGCAGCCACACCACCCTCCCCCACTGAGTCATATAGTCCTCTCTCAGTCTCTGCTGACTCCAAGTCCTCCTATAAAAACCACGCAATATCTCATCCTTAGCTCCTATTTCGTTTTGTTCTCGTGGCATTTTTTATTTCAAATATGTCATTGCAGGGACATTCTCATAAAGCCAAATGCAGCAGATGTAATGCAATGCAAATGAGAGATGAAATTGGTTTAGCATTGGAATTGTAGAATATGATTAGTATCTGTTCTGTTTTTTTTTTTTTGTTGTTGTTGTTTTTAGGTAAGTAATAAGATATATAATGGCCTATATGCACCGTATAGATTACTATTACCCGAGATAACAACACACGCATCTCATAAGTAAATCTGTCCAAATTCATTGTAAAGATGTTTTTTGAAAGAGTAACATAAACACACAAACAATTTCACCAGCTGTATAAATAAATCTATATAAAAAGAGCACCCTAACGTGTTTATTTCCTGATTTGGATGTAAATTTCAAAAGCGGACTACATTTCCCACAATGCCGCTGTGCGTTCGCGCCTTGCGGTTGGTTGAAAGGGATTGATGACGCCAAAATCACGCGCGCCGTTAACCTTGTGCTGCAGTAGTGTTAAACCTGAAACTCGGCGTGATAGCAGTGTTTAAACTTTATGTATTTATATATATTTTGTCGGCAGCATTGTTCGGAGTCATGAGTAAATATGTTTTACCAGTTTCTGTGTTTGGAACAGCGATTGGATGCGCTGTTTTACTGAAGTGAGTAACTCTTCATAATATGACATAAGGCCACTGTATCATGATTGTACATTTTAGACTGTGTGTGTCACGTTTGCAGCTGATACGAATATGCTGTCAAATTCAGACACAATATGTTGAACGCTTATATCTAACTTACAGATTGTATAACAGTCTTCCAATGCAAACTACAGGTAGTCATGTCAGTCAGGTAGCCTAATTGTGTCAAGTCAATGAGGAAGAAGTCATTTTTACCATTATTTTTTCATTTAACCATTCATACACATTTACACACCAATGGCGCAGCATCAGGAGCAATTTGAGGTTCACTATCTTGCCCAAGGACACTTCGACACGTAGACTTGATCTGATTATTGGACAACCCAGTCTACCCCCTTAACCACAGCTGCCCCTAAGAATGACAAGAGACTGTTAGGTCACCCAATCACAGTTAATAAGGCTAGTGGGAATTCTTTGTTTTTTCCACATTTTACTTACTTAAAGCAATGTTTGCAGCCACCCACAGTTTGCAGTATTACTATGGTAAATATGAACACTTATGATCAAAAAATAGCAAGTCGACATTTCCACAAAGCTCTCACCAATGACTAAAAGTCAGTCCCAGATTTACTCTTGTGTGGCGCCTTCTTACTCGGTCACTCTCTCTTTTTCTCTTCTTAGCTTCTTCCATCAACATTTTCACCTCTGACATTGTGTCTATAGAAATTGCTGAGTTACATTAGAGTGGGAATGAAAGAGACACTATTCACCTGATTACACGTCAGTGTGGCATCAAAATGTAGCATCAAAATAAAAAATAACATGAGTGCCCGTCATAACACTGAAGTCACAGCTGGATGAACCTGTGTGTGGGGGAGCCCTTGGGTAGAACTGAGCTGTTTGGCCCATATTAACCTTGATTCTTCCTCCCCTTTATGCAATTTGTACGGAGTTCCTCGTGTGAAATCTCAAGTTTGCTCTGTGGTAATCTGATTAAAATATGCATCATTTATGCAAGACATAAATAGAAAGCTAAAAAAAAATGATGTCCTAAAACCAGATGTGATCACAGGTCTTGTCACTAGTCTTGACAAGTCAGACTATCTGCTGTGCAACCAGACTATAAAGCAGGACCAACATCAGCCATGAAAACATGTATGCTGCTTCAATTTCCAGTAATTTAGCCTTGAGTGGAATAATGCTTATTAAGATAACAGTTACTTAAGGATAACAGTGATGTAGACCCATAACGGGAGCTCTCTAATGTACCGCTAAACATCTTCCTGAATAAATGCATTAAGCTAATTAATGGTTGAATTGAGGTTTGAGGGCTGTTATGTAACACACAAGTACAATCAACCACAATTGTTTGTGGTTCAAAGCAGATAAGATGGAAATTGAGAGAAATCCACGACGCCTGGTCTTGATGTTTAAATAGGACAGTGATTTGGACGATACTGAACTTTATTTCATTCCTCTCATAGGAACCACATGACTGGAGGCCAGTGTCCCAGTAAGGCTACCATTAAAGGGAAGACTGTGGTTATAACAGGAGCCAACACAGGCATTGGGAAAGCGACCGCCAGAGAACTGGCCCAGAGAGGTGTGGAGAAAATTGATGTCTCTGATGTGCCGTAAAGAGATACTGTATAAAAAATCTTCAGCAGTTATTTCGCTCTCAGTGACACACTCCTTTTCCCACTCCCGCATCATCAGGGGGTCGGATCATTATGGGATGTCGGGACATGGAGAAGTGCGAAGCAGCCGCAAGGGAAATACGAGGCAAGACCCTGAACCCTCATGTTTACGCGTGTCGTCTCGACCTGGCCTCCATGAAATCCATCAGAGAGTTTGCAGAGAGAATCAAACAAGGTGAGGAAGCAAAATGTATCACGTGCTGTGTTCAGTTATAGAAATAAAGCGCAGGAAAAGTTTCTCAAGTGTTATCTTTTTTGGTTTATAGAGGAGCAGAGAGTGGACGTGCTGATAAACAACGCAGGAGTCATGAGGTGTCCAGCATGGAAGACAGAAGACGGCTTTGACATGCAGTTTGGAGTTAACCACTTAGGTACTTTGACTGAATGAAAAAAAAAAAACAGGCAACTCTTTGTAAGAAAATAGATTTAAATGATCTATACATTCTCATAAAATCTCCTTTAGTCCATCGCTACCTGATTCAAACAATTTCTGTCTTCCTTCAGGCCACTTCTTGTTGACAAATCTTCTTCTGGATAAGTTGAAAGAGTCCGCCCCCAGCAGAGTGATCAACCTGGCCTCACTCGCCCACCTCGTTGGAGAGATCGACTTCGAGGACTTGAACTGGGAGAAGAAGAAGTTTGATACCAAGCGGGCGTACTGTCAGAGCAAGCTTGCCAATGTTCTGTTCACAAGAGAGCTCGCCAAGCGATTACAAGGCAAGTCTACTGGCTGTTGCATATGTGGGCATGTGTGGGAGGGAGTGCGGCCTATGTTCTTGTTTGTAATTGGCCATTGGATATATATTTTTAAACAATGCTGTATGTATGTGTGTGTGTGTGTGTGTGTGTTTGTTTGTGTATAACAGACACAGGAGTTACAGTAAATGCTGTACACCCAGGCATTGTTGCCACGGAGCTCGGGAGGCACACGGGCATGCACCAATCAACGTTCTCGAGCTCCGTTCTCAGTGAGTATCCTGCTTCCCTATTGGATTCTGAATTTAGAGAAATCAATACATGCTTACCTAATGCATATGTAACAATTAGCTCAGAATCTATGAACTCAGATATGCAGCACTTGTCTGCTTAGTGAATTTTCTATTTTTATCGACTCGTTCTGTATAAATAACCTCCAAGACAGACTGTAGTTCTGTTTCCATTCCACAAAATGTGGACTTTAGAGCTGCAGCTGAAAAAACAAAAGAAACATTCATTTTTACATTTTACTTTCACACTCAATAGATCATCATTTCAGGGATGTTAATTTGCAGTTACTTCCTGCATTCATGGATATGCATCAAGTAAGCTGGATTTCAGTTACATAAAAGTTTATTTATGTAACTGTATCCTTGTTTATTATGTAAATGTTTGCATCTGACTGGTTTGATTAAAAATAAAGCTCCATGTTTCTTTGAGAACAGGCACTGCTCTGTTTTCAGAGAGGCTGAACAAATACATGAGTCTGAAATAAACTTTTATGTAACTGAAATCCAGCCAACTTTATGCATATCAATTAATGTGCGAAGTATCTGTGAATAAGTTAAGCAGTATTACACAAGACGGCATGCTTTACCATGAGTATTGGCATGACAGTGATGTGGTCAGTGCCAATATTATGGTAAAGTTCACCTCTCAGTGCAATATTGCGATTATACAACAGTTATCAACAAAATGAAACATACAACCAAAATTTGGTCATACCAGTAGACAGCTTTATGTAATGAGCCCAGTTTACTATTCCAGCACATAAGACAACACTTAGTAATGACCAAGAAACACAGATTTTTAGTCCCTGTGGAGTCAACCAGCCATTTTGAGCTAACGTTGATACTTTTATAGAGATTGTGAGATTTCTCAAACTGATGTGAACTAATCACATGAAGTTATAATGAATCATGTAATCATTTGTTAGAGGCAAGCAACAGGAATTCATGATACACGAGTCTTGCTTAAGTGTATGATTTGTACATTTATTGTTAAATGTTTCCACTATTCTCATCATTTACTTGAGTAAAAGTAGCAGTGCCACACTGTGAAAATACTTTGTTGAACACTAAAATGTCACTTGAGTACCAAACATAAGTATTTCTATAAAAATGTGTTTCAAGTATTAAAAGTGAAAGTACTCAGTATAGAAAGTACTCAGTATTGTTAGATGATTATTCATGATCCAAAATGAGACATAAGAACCACTTTAACTATTTCAGATACTGTTGGGTAGTCTCTCAACATAATATAATCATAATAATGTCCATAACAATGCAGTGTAATTTAAAAGCTCTTTATGTGCTTTGTATGTCAAATCCTCATGTGTAAAGAAATATGCGTATGTGGCTAAAAGATACAATATTTCCCTCTAAAATTGAAATACACATAAATACACCACATGTTTTGCTTTGTAAATTACAGTACAGGAGCATGTAATACTTCAAATGGAGTTAAAACAAAATCACTGTCTTTTGGTTTTACCTTCCCCAAGCCCAATTATGTGAATATATGCAGAATATATAATTTATTTAATACAGTACACTTAAAATAAAACCTCTAAAATCAAAGTACACTAGTGCTGTTGTTGCTGATGCAGCTTCTCGTTTTAAGAAAAAGTGAATGTGCTTTTTATTTTGCAGTGAGTATTTTTTAATTACCTGCACTCGGGGGTAATAAAGGTCCTCCTCTGTGGGGAGAACAGTGTTTATTATTGAGATCATTTACAGTCAGTGAAGAAGATAAAAAATCTGCAGAGTGTGCCAGATACAGAAATTAACAATTTCTAACCGATGCACATTCAGGTAAGTGTTTTGTTTCGGCATAGCCCAGAGACAACAACATGAATCCAGTTAGTACTTGTATTGGTACTTGACACTGGCTAATTAATTTGATAAAGTACATATGTTCTGATAGGCTCTAAAAGATTAAAACCATGTGGCTCCAACTGAGTTTAAACCAACAAACCCTTGCTCTCCACCAACTCCTCTGTAGGTCCCTTTTTCTCCATTTTGGTTAAGAGTCCAGAGCTTGGGGCCCAGCCCAGCATCTACCTGGCCGTGTCCGAGGAGATGGAGGGGATGACAGGAAGATACTATGATGTGATGACAGAAAAGGAACCAGCGCCCCAGGCCCTGGATGAGGAGGCAGCTCGCAGGCTGTGGGAGGTCAGCAGCAGGCTGGTGGGTCTGGAGGAGGAGGGACAGTACGCCAAAGTCTACCCACTAGCAGAAGGCCAGAGCGAAGCTGCACAGACAGAGCCGGCATAGACACACGGACAGAGCCCAGGACCAGCTGTCAGTGCTGTCGGGTTGTAGGTCTGCTCTGGCTTCTGGAGCAGCAGAAGATAATGGCCCTTTATGGCTTCAGCTGTGCCAGGCTCATCGGAACAATTAACTGTCTGAGTCTGTATTGTCTGTATAATGGCAGTCTTTTGTATGTCTTTATGTTCCTGCATCAGGACATTTTCTTTAAAACGTGTATGACAAGCAGTCTTTGACAATGGACTCTAGACTCTTTGTTTAAAGTGAGGTTATGTAACTTTTGAAAGAAACAAAGGGAATTTTGTTAACTTACACATGAAAAGGTGAATTCATTGCACTCTAATTGTAGTAGTGACACTTCACTTCTTGTGCTTGCACAAGGTTTTAGCATTTACAAAAGTTACAAAGTTTTTTTGCATTTATTCCAGCACTTTGGAATAACGTTAGTGCTGAATGCAACTCATCTGAAAAAAACAAAAAACATAAATATGTCAATCTTTTTTTTTCATCTGCAAATCAAAATCTCATCAACTGTTTCCAATTCAGACCTCTCTTTTGTTTTCTTGCCTAATGGAACCTTTCACCCTTAAAATCACATGCTGTACACACACATAAACACATACAGTGTTAGCATAGTGTGTTTCACCCAGAGACATCAGGAAGACGAGTGAGTCAAATCCCAGTGTTTACAAGGAGAGATATTCTTATGCAGCTAAACTGCAGGTTCACATTTAGAGTACTGCAAATGGTTTTATAAACGTGAATGCAAACAGAAAATGATGGCAGGTAGCGCCATCTGGCTGCCGACTAGCGTTAAATACAGACTGAAATAGTTTTAGATGTTTGAACATTTCTTTGTCCAGATCTTGTGCTGACCATTTATCCAGGTGTGCAGTTGAATGCGGCTTTGTTCTGTAATACTGGAGGCCTTTTAGATTTTGTTTATTTACATATATACATATGTTTATTACATAACATTAACACGCTAATCTATCACAGGAACAACATCTGCTTTTATATCAGAGTTGTGTTCCTGTTGTGTGCCTGGTAATTCAAAGCAGATCTCTCTGAACTGCAGTGCACACACAGCCCCTACGTTACAATCTTAGTATAACACTGAACAAAAGCAGCATGCACATGCATTTTCATGGTGAACTTGAATGCTTTCACACTAAAATAATGAAAACTAATAATAAGAAAGTAGAAGAATCACACTCAAAAGGGTGTGCTATGAAAAAGAATGTGAAATATGTGATTTGTAGCAGAAGTGTGAAACAATGCAAAAGTACTGGAAGGTCATCTGAAGTGAACACGCCCTGGTAAGACTATCTGTGGTTTAAAATGTACTCTTAAGTTTGAGCACTTCTGCGCATACTTCTGATTTTGATCTTGTTTACTCGTGCCTCCTGGAAAACAAATCAAGTTACACAAGCACTCATCTTACATTTCTAATCCTCAGTGCAAAGAAGAACATCCATCCCAAAAGTATTTGAGGGATCCATTGCATAGGGCTTTTTCCAACAGCAAATCCCAAGGTACAGATCAATATGAGCTACTCTCTGCACTAATGCACGCCGATCAGCATCGGCTCCTGAAACTGTAAACCTCGGATCGTTTATGTCAGGGTTGGCTTACCAGAGGAGACCCTAACTGGTGCTATCCTAGAAGATGATGGTTATTGTAGAGGCTTTTCTTTTGCTTCACAGACCCAACAGTCCCCAGAGTGATGCTGTCTGATATAGTTTCTCCTTTGTGGCATTAATCAAATCAATCCTGACCTCTAAAGTCTGGTGCTCACAGTATTTTCTGAATTTTAACCTGACTTTATATGTATATTCTCCCTATTATTACATACTGTATTATGTCTTAAAGGTCCAGTGTGTAGGATTTAGTGGCACCTAGTGGTGAAGTTGCAGATTGCAACCAAATGAATACTCTCCCATGCCTCACCCTCTTCTTCTAAGCATTTAAGAAAAACTTTGGCTGCCAAATTCACATAAAAAGCAAAAGGCCATAACTAGATCAGTGTTTGGTTTGTCTGTTCTGGGCTACTGTACAAGAATGGCGGACTCCATGGATGAGGACCCACTCTCACTGTAGGTCTAGATGTAGGCTCATTTTAAGACAACGAAAACACAACGATTCTTATTTTCAGGTGATGAAAACATACTAATGAATATTATATTCAATTCCTGCCAATAAATACTCCTAAATCTTACACACTGGACCTTTAAAGAAAGCAGAATAGATTTGTACAGTGGGATATTTGTGCTCTTGAACACACCCCTGACGCACTCCATTGCCCATAATGCATCGCTAACGGACTGTGAGAAAGTAAACGTCCAAGGTACAGACACTTCGTACAGAGAAAAACACTAACTAACTTATGGCTGAGGAGTAAATATAAACGAGGCTCGTCAGACTGAGATAAGAACTTCGTGTTCAGGTCGTGTTTCACCTCGGAGGAGCTGGACGGGTTTTTTTTTTCTTTCGGCGCTACAAAACTAGCCTGTTTATTTGAGCAGGTAAAACGACAGCAGCTAATTAAACTTTACCAAACAGCTAACTGAGTTGATTTAAGTCATGGCAGCATGTGCACACAAATGTTTCATAATCAAAGAGTATAAATAGGAATAAGTGAAGTTTTGCCAGCAGTGACTGAAAGATGGTCATAAATGACCTTTTAGTTGAAGGTCCAGTGTGTCAGATATATTTTACAGAATATGTCAGAAATTGAATATAATATGCATAACTATGTTTTAGTTAGTGTATAATCACCTGAAAATAGTAATCATTGTGCTTTTGTTACCTTAGATTGAGCCTTTTGATGTTGCAGGTGTCTGCTATGTTAAACTGCCATATTTCTAAACCAATCACAGTATAAAGAATAGACAGAGCATGAGTGACATCACCCATAGGTTCCTGAAGCACCACATAAATATATGGTGGTTCTCCTGGCTAATCTAAATATCAGCAAAGATGTGGATCATTGGCAGGCCTAAGGAGGGCGAAATGACGCCCCAGTGTTCTAATTAGCCACCTGTAATGTCACTTACCTGTCAATCATACAGTCACATTGTTGGTGACTGTATGATTGACTTTACTTTACTTAATATCATTTAATAAAACAAAATTCAGGCTTAGTTAGCCATGGGACCAAAACCGTTTTGTGAACCAGGCTTTAAACATGTTTATTTCTGCTGTGAAGTTGGGCATTTTAATATGGGAGACTTCTGCATTGACTTAGTTTTCCAGTTCTAAACATGGCTCTTCACATTTGTCTTGCATTTTTTTAGCCACCACAGTTTCTCCTTCATGCTAGGAAGAGGGTCAGCAGCGGCACTGCTAGATGACACTAAATCCAACACACTGTTCCTTTAAATATCTGGATATCCTGATAAATATGAACATTAGCCTATTAGCTTCACCAAACTACGGCAGGTGGCTATTGAGATGTAAATTTTTATATTATTTTGCGCATCTCTTGAATTGCATTTACCGGTTATTTATTGCATCCCATTAATGACAATGCCAGTGTGATTGCATCTATTTAACATGCATTATTTAACAGCATGGCAGAACCAGGGAGAAGGAGTGAGCAGCTGCCTGAAGATGTCGGCACAGATGACTGTCTGACTTCATACACATACATCTACAGTCCAGATTTACTCAAGTAAGCATGTGCTTTTGCTCAACATGTGCCTTGTGTGCTCTTATTGCTTTATTTTCCACACACAGGTGTCTGTAAATACATGTTGTTGTCATTATTGTCACCATAATAACAACATGAAGTGACTGTTGTGTGTTTTAGAGATCATGTTGCTTTTATCACGGGTGGTGGATCTGGAATTGGACTCAGGATAGCTGAAATCTTCATGAGGTGAGAGAATTACCCGCCTGTTTCTATATAACATGCCCAGATCTGGCAGAAATGCCTATATTCAGTCAAATTTCACCCTTCTTGCACCCACAGACTTTATTGGTGCTTTTATCACGGTTTTGGCAAATACTTGATTATGATTGGGCCGATTTCTGCATTCGTCAGTCTGTTATTTCTGTATAGCAGACCGCTGCTATGAATAACAGACTGTTTCCATGGATGCATTTCTGATAGACTCTAGAAGACCTCAGCAGATGCAGTAAAATAAGTTTTAATCAATAATTAGACACAAAATAGACATGCAGTAAGTGGGATAATGTACAGTAAGTGGAAATAAACCCCTTCAAGGTGATTCAAGATCCATCTGCTTCAGGTTGCATCACCCTATCATGGTTTATTTTACAGCAGTGGCTGTCTTTTTGTACATTATCCCTACATGTATAGTTTAGGAATAAGCCTGTACCATGTCGTATCAATGCTCTGTCAGCGTTATGTCATTACTATACTCTAAAACTGTAAAATGTTTGAGTGAGATAATATGTGAATGAACTTTAAACCTTCTGGTTGTGTTATCTGACAATCTGAATTTCTTCATTTTGCTTGTGTGGCAAAGTTGAAATGGTTGAATAATTTACTCATGTGCCAGAAATAGTTCATTTTTATCTAAATAATTATCACAACTGTATACATATGTTGGTGTCTGTCTCTCATTTTGTGTGATTGTGGCCTTTTCACCTTGTTCCTGTCCTTCACCTGCTGTCCTACCAGTTTTGTCAGAGGTTACTACCCCTCTCTCCCTATCAGCCTTATTTATGCAATCATTACATATTCATGTTCTAATCAGCACAATACAGCATGTGCTCTTTAGTGTTACCACCTTCTCTTTTTCTTTTCTTTCAGGCACGGCTGTGACACAGTGATTGCCAGCAGGAACTTGGACAAGCTCAAAGAGGTTATTCCCTTCACCATCTTACCCCATGACTAAATATTAATGTGCTGCCCTCATGTAATCTGATTGTGTGTCTCCTTAGGCAGCTAAAAAGCTGTCTGCTGTGTCAGGGCGGCGCTGTCTCCCTTTGTGTATAGATGTGAGGAAGCCTGAGACCATCGCAGCTGCTGTGGACGAGACACTGAAAGAGTTTGGACGCATAGACATCCTGATTAACAGTACGTGACCTCGCCTGGACATAAAACTTAAAAAAGGTCAAGTGTTAAAGGTTCTGGTTTAATTATCAACTTTTCACGAGATGCATCTATCTTTATCTTCTATCTTTGCACCCTAGTCTACAAACTGTTACGTGACTTAGAGATTATTACCGTGGTTATTAAATTAAATCTATTCAATCTCAGATTTAATGCTTTTATCAGTTATTTTTGGAACATTCAACATTTTTCTTGTCTTACATATGATTTTCATTCATTAAAAAATGGCCTTAGTCAAAGTCACAGTGCTGTTTTTTTGACAGATGCTGCTGGAAACTTCCTCTGTCCGGCTGCCGCACTCTCTTTCAATGCCTTCAGGACAGTCATGGAGATAGACACGATGGGTACATTCAACACCAGCAAGGTGGTTTATGAGAAGTGGTTCCAGGTACAGTCCATTTTCTCTGTCTGTGTAACATAAAGTGACATGTTTAAGAGATAAACATGTGTTGTTTATTACCTCATAGCACTAAAATGATAATATTGTAACTTCAAGAACATGGTTGGGTTACTGGGCAACACATTTCAATAAGATTCACTCTCTGCAATTTACCCTGTTCACCAAAAGAGGACAGTAAAGCTTTCAGATGACATAATGCCTCCTCATCTCTAAATGGGTTTCAAACTGCTGCCTAAGCTCTCTGAAGCTGATTTGATCATTTACTCATTGTATCGATTTTGAGTCTCCCATCATTTATGCGTGCAGAATCATGGTGGCAACATAGTCAACATCTCTGCAACACTCGGATACAAAGGACAGGCCCTGCAGGTGCATGCTGGCTCTGCCAAAGCTGCAAATGGTAAGAGCTCTTTTTTTTTTTTTACTGTGACTGTGTAACAATATGAATATGAGAATGTAATGACACAGTGTTGCCTCTCCTGTCTTTAGATGCTATGACCAAGCACTTGGCTGTGGAGTGGGGGCCCAGTGGGGTCAGAGTCAATACTGTGGCTCCAGGTCCTGTCTCTGGCACAGAAGGCTTCCGCAGACTGGGTAAAGATTTAACACAATAATAACAAAATCGACAGAGTGTCTTTATTTTCTTACAAATTGAAGTAATGAGTATTGTATTTTTCTTGTGATTAAGAGCAGGTAAAGCTCCTTTTCAACACTCCAGATCTTCTGCTTTTCAAAGCAGTTCTTTCATCACTACACTTGTTCACTTGACAGTATCCATATCCTCAGGAGACAAGTTTTGACCACTCAGCGTGGTTCTGAATCTTTGCATCTTCTTTTCCACTTTGTTCTTTTGTTGAGGTGTGTTGAATCTGCTGCTGGACTGGACAAACTTGTATTTCTTTTCTCTTCTGACTCAACAAGTCCAACGTCATTCTCACTTGGAGAAAACCAAGTGACTGAGGTCTTTAACCTTCTCTGTGAAGAGCAATATGCTATCAACTGATTTGTAGCATTCTGTACATCCTCGCTGAGGGCAATATTTATTGCATCTGGTGCATCAGTATTCACTGTAGCCTCTCCTCTGACCCCTGGGTTGTGACTACTGATAGAAACAGAATTCAGTGTCAAAAGGCCACCCTCTTTTATTCTTAAAAAGAAAGTCTGGATTCGTGTCACTGTATCTCTATAGTAGCTACAAAGATTAAAAGTGCTTTGTTTCATTCCTGATGTACTCCCTCACTGTTGTGCTGTCAGTCCAGAATACAGAATTTTCCAGCTCCAGTTGCACTTTTCATTCAGCATCCTGTCACCTCGCACTGTAAGCAGTGGCAGTAAGTTCCAACCTCAGGATTGTCACTTTCTTTATTGGAGCAACGTGTGCATTTCCACATCAAGGGACTCCAAGACTGACTGTTGCTAACCCATTTCACCAGCCGAAACCCTCCAAACTGACATACCACAGTGGCGCCTGCCTCTGATGGCAGGGAGAAGTCATCCACATAAAAAATGTGTTTGATGGTGTCAGTCGCTTGTGTTGCTGCTCTGTTGTTGAACTGGCACAGCTGGGCAATGATATTGCACCAAACAGATGAGATGTTCCTCCTGTATACAGTAAGAGGTTGTGTCAGTTCACCATTTGGCCAACACAGCAGGCGAAGTAAGTCCGTGTCCTGTTTTGCCACTTTCACTTCATGATACATTGCCTTTATGTCATCCATCACTGCTACAGATTCTTGATTGAAGCCTGGTCAGACCTCCAAGCAAAGAATTTGTCATGTCAGGTCTCCGGAGCAAGTGACTGTGTAGTGACATCCCTTTGAAGCTTGCACCGCAGTCTTTCCTGTCCTTCCGGTTGGTGTTCTGGCACCCTTTCTGCATATCCTTTCTTTATGGCGTCACAGACAAACTGACTGACCATTTTATGTTCTCTGTTGCATTACAACAAGGGACATGAGCCCTTGACATCCTCCTACTCCACTGGTGGCCATCCAAGTGGCTATTCTTTGCTCATGTGTCCTTGCTCTTTTATATCACACTTCAGGGGGAGATCGATGCTATCCACCTTTCTTTCCACTCCATGCTCAAGTGCTCTGATGAAGGTGCTGCAATCCAGAGGGTCTCCATCAAAAGTTGTTATATGATAGGCCTTTACATTGTTTTGCCTTTGATGAAGGTTATCTTGGTCCATATTGGTTGGCAACAAACCAATGGGTTTTCATGTAAAAGGCGTAATGGGTTCCTTTGTTTGGGATTCAGAGCATGAACTTTTGGTTCAACTTCCTGTCAAATAGTTTCCTTTGGCCATGCCCCAATTGGCACTGCAGCTTTGGTGCCTCCTATTGGTGGATGCCGGAACTGATAGTTTGAACTTTGTGGAACAAATCACGTAACAGAGGGTCTGAGAGAAGGTTTTCATTTTGAACTCTCCAGATATGAATTCATTCCATCTGACTGAGCTCTGTACATCAGAGCCTTTGAACTTAAGCACAGAAAGCTTTGCTGTGTGGGCTGCAGTTTGACTTTGTAACTCAAGCAATTCCCCTTTTTCATCTGACTTGCTCCTCCATGAGCCTCTAGCTCATGCCTTTCTTTGAGGGCAGCTGCCATAGCAAATAGAGCAGTCCTTTCAGCCTCTGCTTCAAGGCATGCAGAGGAGGTTGATGACCTTGAAGACGTATGGCTATAGCAGCCACCGGCTTTAGACACGCTGTCCCCTGGACCAATCTCATCACCGATCACAGTTGGTGCAGCATTACCATTGACTATAATTTTTGCATCTCTCCCTGACATCAGGCAACCACTCCTTCATTTTTTGCATTATTTCTTTGCCGCGGTTCATTTGTGTTATATGCCATTTGTTTTGTTTTAACATTTCATCCTGTGGTATTGATGGTTTCAATGATTTATGCAGCTCTATTGTTTCCGCACTCAGTTTTAAAAAGGTTTCATACTTGGTCTGCACCTCAGCTATATTTTTGAAAGCATCAAATTCCTTTGTTGGTTTGTGGAGCGTCTTTATCCTTGAAGTCCTCTAAATCTTTTTTATTTAATCATATTTTTGCTTCCAGTGTTTTCAGCACGAGTCTAACCAGTCTTTTACCAAGCTCACTTTCCAATTCATTTTGATTGACAGGTGCATTCGCTTCTGCATTACTCATTTTGATATTGATAGAGCAGAGCCACCCGTCCTGTCTTTAATCACAGTTGTAGTAGGATTTAACTGTATCCTGGTTGTGAGAAGGCCAGTCTCTTCCACACATCTTGTAACAACTGTATGATGAATAATCCTATTGTGACTCTTCAGCGTGACACCCTGAGCTGTCATTCACTGTTGCACATTAGCGTGGTCGGTCATTTGAAGTGTAGTTTTTCAACAAAATGTAACAAGAAAAGATCGTCTGACGGAACTTGAATCTTCCATGAATCATGCTTTTGACGCTTTATTTTATACGCAGATTAAAAAACACCTACAAAAACTTGGTGCTCTGAATGAATGACGTAAAAAACGAACATGTAAATATGAAACAAAACTACTATGATCGAACAAAAAACCTGCACAGACACACACGTTTGAAAAATTGTGTGGCTTTCCCAGTTCCTAATTTCTTCCAGTGGTTCACCTGTGACACCCCTATGTAGGTCTATGTCTACTGTGATGTGTCAGGTGTACAGGTGACATAGCAACAACAATATTTACCCAACTTGCCACACAATCACATACATACACCCTGTAGCACACATCAAAATTGGCTACAGCAGTATATGTACAGTTTAATGTTTTAAAGGATGAGTTCTGCTTGTGTTCAGCTTTTTTAAAAAAAATTCAATCCCTCAGGTGGCCCCAGAGGGGAGGCGGCTGGCACGTTCCAGTCCATTCCCTTGCAGCGAGCAGGCAACAAGACAGAGATGGCCCACTGCACTCTTTTCTTGGCCAGCCGGGTCTCCTCCTATGTGACCGGAGCCATCCTGGTGGCGGACGGCGGGGCGTGGTTGACCTCAGCTAATGACGTCTCCATGCTGTTGGGTATAGCCTCCTCTAAATCTGCTAAACTCTGAACAGGGGCTCTCCTGTCCTCCTCCTGACCCAGGTGTGTAGGAGGAGGTGCAGCTTGAGGTCCAGACTGTACGAGCGAGATTGTGTGCTGATGTGTGAAAGTTAAATTGATTGTTTAAAAGGCAGGATTGAAGTATAACTCACGTTGATCCACTCTTATTTTCTTTCAGGTTATTGGTCATCCGAAAAGAAAAGAGACAAGTAAATGCTGAAAACATCTGTAGTACTCATTTCTACATGTTTATACAGTATATGTATAGTATGTGTGGTTTATCACACTTACTGTTGCCTTAAGAGTTTATTCCTGAGCGACTGGAGGAGCTGAACACTATCATACACTTATGTACTGACCCTTACAATCTTTATAATGACCTAATTTTATAACAATTCAGGGCTCACCAATGACATTACCACCTATTACTGTGTATTGTCATCATGAATTTCATGTATGGCGCTGTTTATCAAATGTTATTTAATGTGATTTTTCTGTACCTCATTAACTCATAAAACATGAATAATTACAGTTCTTGCTCTCTGCTGTTTGACTGGTTACTTAATTGTCCTTAAATTACTAAAGCTTGAATTGTACAGGTATAGGAAGTTGGTGTCTGTTTTTAATGGAAATTTGATTACATGATGATGATTGAATGAATGAATGATTGTTTTGTTTTGTTTATCGAAGAATAAACAAAACAAAACAATCAATCCCCTTTAAAATCCGTGAAATTAAACAGTTTGTGGAGAAAGGGTGTTGTGGTTTAACTTGCACCCTAAGGTGAGGTACCTGTAAAAAATGAGTACCACTGTAAGTCAGATGGGGGCGCCAAAACATTACAATTGCAACCATTTAACATAGTCGTTAAAATAACAAATCTCCCCTGTCTGCTTGAGTTGCCCAACTATTTTACATTGATTTATGTTATTTTGTATCAGCAGTTGAGCAATAAATTATCACAGAAGCAGCCTTTTAATCGGAGAACCTGCTGGTTTCACAGATACCCTTGCCGAAGTGTCATTGACTCCCTGTTAGTTTAAAGCTCCTGTAGCTGACCCTGAACTTTGACCTCTGTGTGAGGGGCTGCCATTCTCACATATGAGTGAACGCCAAGGACAACGTTTTGAATAACAAACACAAATCATAAGGTGCCAGATGATAGCTGCTACAAAGCCAATGATACTGCGGGGTATTTTGTACGCTTGCGTGAAACGTCAGTGTGTATGCGGCTGGAGGAGGGAGGTGGAGGAGGAGGAGGAGGCGGAGGATGGGACACTGCTGATGCTGATGCGAGAGCTTTCGGTGTCTGTGATCAACATCGGTGGACTGACTGCCAAACGGTGGAGCTTTTGGGCCTTATTTTATTGCCGTTTTCATTTCATTGAGGGCTCCAACGAGGGACGCAGTGACAGATGTGATTTTTGAGACCAGGCTGAGAGGAAAAATTGAGGAGGAAAAGGACGGTTTCGTCTCGTCTCTCGTCTGGCCTCGTCTTGTTACAGACACAGGTGGATTGCCGCTGGAAAACGCCATCGAAATGAAGACATAATCTCGGACTATCACAGAGGCGACATTTTCCACACGTACCTCCCAAACCGTGGGACACCGAGGCCAGAGTTTGGTTTGATTTTAGCTGAGAAGAAGAAGCTTGGCGTGTTAGCTGGCTAATAGGCTAATCACGCTAGCTAGTCAGTTAGCAGCTTCCCCCGGCCAATGGCACGAGAGCAGTGGGATGCTCGAGGGAGGAGTTAGCGACGGTTGCTAACATAAATTTATTTAAAGCTGTGACTGTGTGTGTTTATATTTAGTAAACCGCCCTGTACGGACACATTTAACACCATAGCTCGTTGTTAATTTCGGTAATTTGGGTGACAGCACCGTGTCTTCGCTGCACCGTCGGCTCCTCGGCAAATTAGCTCCTGCGATGGATAACTGATAATCGGCTAAGATAGCTAATGTTGACAAACACCGGTGGCTTAACGCGTTTAAAAATTAACGTCTCACGCTGTCACATGAGCAGAGATGCTGTGTCGGACATGATATGTCAGTTCAGTGATGAGACTTTATTTGAGTGATTTGTCAGCTTTCAGGCCGGTGTGAAGCATGTTGACGTTGGATGTGCTGAAGCTGGAACATTTGGCAACAACCAGGAGTGGACCTGCCATGACAGAAAGAGACGTAGTGAGTCAAAACCACACATTTACAGCAGAAGACTATGATGTTTCCGCAAGGTTACTATGTTGATATGAATATTGAATTTAGGTAACATTGTTGTCGAGACGTGGAAGGCAACAACTACTCTCTTCTCATCTGTGCCTGACCTTGTTTATCTATTTCCTGGACTGTCTTATTGCTTTTATTTATAAAACACAACAACTGTCAGCATTTCTAAATGCCACAGGCAGACAATGCTTATTATAATTCAACACACTGATGTATAGTGCCATTTAAAAACATGGCATTGAAACTGAAGAGCTGGATCTTTACGACGGCGGTGAGATAAGACATCAGCTTTTCTTGTGTTTGCAAAGTGGACCATCTAATATAAATGGAGCCGACAGTCCTGTCTGGCCCTTTGGGGCACACACAGTGGGAGTCAGATCAGCCATTTCCTCTTGGATTTCACACGCTGGATTCAGACAATGGAGGTGTGCTCTGTCCAAACAACAGCAGCCAGACAGGTTTGGATTTCAGAAACAGTGACCAGGAACAAACATGCCAACAAAGCGAAGAGGAGAATATATTCAAGTGCAAGCCGGAAGAGTTGGACAACCTCATAAGTATGTTTGAGAGTGATCAGTCCACTATTTCTCATATAGAGGAATTGTCCCTTACAGAAAAACGCGAGGGACCTGATGAAATAAGTGACTTAACACTATCGTGGTTGTTCTCTCCCAAACTCGCTGTCGTGGCTGGGAAAACCTCAACCAGTGAGGAGCTGAGTCTAACACCGGAGGACCCTCTTGAGAGCTCAAATACCCTCAGTAGTCAGGCTGAGCTCATAAGTCTAAGTGTACCTGTCTCTCCTTTGAAGATTTCCGACACCAACACGGGGAATCCATTTTTGTTGGTAGATTTCTTCTCAGATGAGAACTCTTGCCTCCCCACAGAGTCCTTGGGTGAGTTGAACCCACAGGGTGTCAGTGAGGAGCTGGTAAACCTCACACAAGAGGAGCAAGCAAGTCCCCCTCCCTCACAGAGCTGGGAGACTTTGTCACATGAAACCGGAGACAAAGGTTTATTCCCCGATCAAGTGACTGATCTGCCTGTAACCTGTAGCACTACCCTGCAAGGTTCATCTGAGAGCTGCGTCCCACAGCAACAAAACCACAGCAGCACGCCACTGGAGTGTTTCGAGGGATCTGTGCCTTTGTTGGATTTAGATGTTCCAGATTGTGACAGCAGTCTGAGCCTGTGCCCTGCCAGTCCTCCCTCCGTTATCAGCACAGTTGCACCATTAGATTTATCAACACCGGAGTTGGAGGTGGAACATGAAGGAGCTACTGTAATTACAAGTCCCACTTCAGAGCAACGAGGTGAGGATGACTCATTTGCTCTGGGATTGTCAGCAGGACCTTCATCACTGACGGTGCCTGTGGCTGACGATGCCTTCATCCAGGGTGATTTCACCAGCGAGAGTTACTCTGTGGAAAATGAGTCTAAGGATTTGATGGAAGACAAGATTCATTCTGAAGCCAAAACTCAGGGGAATGAGGCAATGGCTTTGGATCTGTGCTTGACTGCTGATGAGGTCCATGACGAGGAAACTTGGGACTTGAAACCACACGAGGGGGTACAGAATGCGGGAAGTGTTCCCGACCCGGCAACTGAACAGAGGGAAGAGGAAGGCGAGAGTTTGACGGACACTAATAACCAGCTGGAAGGATCAGATTGTCATGAAGTGGCTTCTTTTGATTTCTCAGTTCAGGACCTACACACTGCTTCTACACCTGAGGCTGAATGGACTAGTGAGCAAACTGTGGAGACAATTTCCCTCTCTAAGATGGTGGTAGATGACTCACTGCCAATGGTCTCAGCTGTGAATACGAAGGAGGAAGATGTCTCCCCATTAAAAGCTGTGTTCGATGCTTTAGACCAAGATGGAGATGGCTTCGTTCGGATTGAGGAGTTCATGGAGTTTGCTGCCGCCTATGGAGCCGATCAGGTGAGACGCGTCATTTCTGTTGACTTCCTTGTTTTGAGCTTGCAGCCTCTCGGTAATGCATGCTGAGTGAAGTTCTGTGTAAAACCATATAAAGCTCCATATACGTAAATGATTTATTATTGATTTTCTGCTGAGCCTCAGAGAGCTTCCTGCAAAAAAGCACAAGTAATTTAATCAAGTGAAATCCATCCAGCTGATGTCATTTTGCTCTCAGGATTTCAAAGTGTTTAGGATCTAAATCTACTTGAAACTCATTGTTAGAAGTAAAAAAGCCAAATTATTACATATTTTAAAAAAATAAATAAATAATATATGCAATTGGAACTATTTATATTCAGTATATTGTTTCTAAATCTGGACCCTGATTATGACTTTAAACGTTTTAAAGAACTGCATCAGGTTTATGTTGCTGTGACGTATAATGAAGTAACATGACCTCTGCTTGGGCGCTAGTGCGTTTCCTGCAAACGCAGCTCTCGACATTTGCCCTACAGTTTTGCACCACATTATTAAAACTGTGCCTGGATTAGTCTGTCATTTATATTTGGGGAGGGTTCAAGAGCCAGGATTTGGGTTTACTCGATAAGTCTGTCAAGCATATTGGCTGTAATGAATTCTGTCAGTCCTGGCACTCCTCCATATGTCAAATGACAAACACCCATCTTCCAATTTGCATAGTGGTTCGGGGATAATCTCTTGTGAAATGCGTCTCCCTCTCTCTCTCTCTCCACCCATGACCCTCACCCATTTGTTGATCACGGCCATTTGCAGCACATTTTGTGGGATAGTTTCACTGAAACTCGCAAGACAAGGAGCGAGGAACAATTCCCTCACGTTAATTTGAAAAAGAGGTGGCCACATAATGACTTAAATTGCCTTAATTACCTGTTTGCTTCTCTGAAGTCTGTTTGAATTTGTCATATCTTTTTCCATGTGTGAAGTTCGTACGTTTAGGTGTCTGTGTCGTCTTCAACAGGACAGAAAGTTAAATTCAGAGTTTGACACGGGTGTCACACGCTCTAGTGTGAAAATGATGTCAGCTTCTTTTCCTGTCAGACGTGCTTGTCTGTATGCCTGCCTAAATGTTTGCAGCAATCAGAAAGCGTTTCAGCGAGCGATCACACCATCTGCAAACAACAGTTAAGGGATGCAAACGATGATGTAATCCAACGGCATGTGCTAGATGTCTTGTCTTCATTTATTTGTCTCAGTTTCTTCCTCGGGCAATGAGAATAATCTTGTGTCAATTACTGTGCTCATGATCTGTTTTAAAAATGTGTCCCTTCTAGATATAGGGTTGATTCAGGCAACGTAATTAATTTAGAATATCTAAAAATCTTCATTTAAATTCTCTTTGATGAACTTTTGAACAAGGCCTTTGGGTGAGGATGGGTACTCTACACGCACACAGTGTGATGCTGGCTCACTAATGCTTTTTAATCCCTCCTCTCCCAGTTCAAAGTGCCTCTATTGCCCCCGATCTGTCCCCTGTCTAGCCTAGTATCTTTGGCTCCCCGGGCAGGGAATTGGGAAGGATTAAGAGCAAAACGTGTTTTCCTCAGTCAGAGGGAGCACATAGTTTGGGTGCCATCTATCTACTGCCCATGACTTTGTTTTTAGGGACAGAGGAGCGGAGCGTTTGTCATGCTAGTTTCATGCAAATCAATTCCACCTGTTGTTTTGCTAGGCAGTGCTAAAACCTGATTCATTTACATGACACCGGGAGTCGATTTTACTTTTTAGGTGTGGTCCACTTCACTGTTATTCCTCACTGTTTGACCTGCTGCAACTCCCAAGTATACAGATTCCAGCAGTCTCCTTTGGATCTTTGTTTCGTTAAAGGTTTTCGTTGGACCGCTGAGCAGATTGTGCAGATTGATTACTTCTGGGTCTTTCTTTGTGTTTAGCTGTCGGCTATCTCGTTTCCAAGAGCTACAGGAGTTAATTTGTGCCCTCACAGGAAACTCCTCTCAGATTTCTACCCTTTTGTGATCAGAGGGAGTCAGAGAGAGTCAGAGAGGCTTCGGCATGTTTGCCTTTTCTTTTTCACAATAAGCAAGCAGGCAGGCAGCAGACCAGACAGACTTATCTTCAGAATTTGTGGAATGTTATATAATGATTGTAGTCTTTAGTGGATTTGTCATTCATTAGGCGAACTCAAGGATCAGCGAGAAAGTCGGGTCTGATCTAACAAGGCCTACATGCAAGCTGTCTGAGGTCAAGGTGCTGATTGTGTCTTGGGCAAATGGGTCACATTTCTGATATCAGTTTGGAATACATATGTGCTTTTCATATTTGTCCTGATATGTCCTTGTAGTTCAGTCATCTGGAGATAAAAGTGGTTTTGAATAACCTCCACGCCTGAGCGCCTCAGATTAGTGAAATATAACAGTGGATCACAGTGGTAACACACATATTTCCGCGGTGTGGTTGAGATAACCACAATGCAATCAGTCAAACTAATTCATAAGATCATGCATAATAAACACATAAAAACAATGTTAAGTTAAATATCAAGTTAGGCATATGTATGGTAAGGTTAATGGCTATGCTCAGTGTTATCAACACTGTTGTTGTTGTATTATTGCGCCTACAAGCTTCTGCCTAACCGATATACAACAGGATTTCTTCAGTAGGATTTGTATTCGTGTTCATATTGTCATAGTTAAGCTGAGGGTTAGAAACAGGCTGTGTCTGTGTATTATCCTCTACCACTTTGCAAATATCCTAGCAACCTGTCGAGAGACAGCAGGAAGGTATTCACAAGGTATTTGCATCCATGTTCAGCCAACGCGTGTATGCTGCCCATGCAAATGTTTTCTCCAGAATTATTCCAGGATATGATACATGCATGACACTGCATTATCTGGTGTTTAAATACAACCACAATGGGAAATCTTAAAGGTCCAGTTTGTAAGATTTGGGTGGGCTCAATGTACTGAATAGGGCGCAACTCAAATATAATATGCATAACTATGTTTTTATTAGTGTAAAATCACCTCAGGATAAAAATTGTTGTCTTACAATGAGTCTTTTATATCTACAGACGCCTCAAGTCAGCCATCTTGAACTGCCATGTTTCTGCATTACTATATAAGGTTTTGCAGCCTCTCTCTAGGAAAGGATGCGCTGGGCGAGGGGGGTTGCGAACTGCACTGCTAGATACCACTAAATGCTACACACTGGTCCATTGAAGCAGGAGGCAAAATACAGACTATCATATGTCAAATTTGTAACATATGTTCACCCATTTGTGTTAATTATAGATGAGAACCACCACTTGCTCTTTCATTATGTTAATTTGTAAGCGCTGCCTCACTTTTCTGGGTGAGACCTCTTTTTCAGGAGAGCCATTTTAAGGTAGGGTGACTATCAGAAGGTTCATTTGCTGCCTTTAGATGTCAAGTTAGTGTGTGAAACTATCTGATTCACTGTACTTTAGTGATGTTTCTTGTGTTCTAAACACTGTGGGCAGTTAATGCTTACCTGCTGTTATGTGTGCAGGCACTGCTACTGTCCTGCAGGCATGTGCCAGATCTGTGAATTCAGTTCAAAAGATCTTTCTAACCACCACTCACTGGTTTCACTCACTGGTTTTGACCCTGATTCTGCACAAAAGCCACACCGAACTGCATTGTGGTCATGTCTCTCCTGTCAGTCGACACTCCCAACCCTACTTTAGCCAGCCTCCCTCCCCTCACCCGCTGCTTTTATGTGCTGCCCCTCTAATCCACAATGGAATGTCCCATGCCCTGAAACGTCCCCTCTCTTGAGTTCACTTTTGTGAGCGTGCGCGCGTCAATGGTTTACATCCAAAGATCATTCTGCCCCTTTTATTTTCATCATCTTTTGCCAAACCCGCGAGGCTTATGATCGTTGTTATCAGAGTTTTGTTTCGGGAACTATTGTGAAATCCCCTCCAGGAAAGACTCACCAAAGGGTATTCTTCTCCACGGGGTCATGCACAACGGCGGTCTGTGTGGAGGCGGTCAGGCATGCCCCGGCACTGATTAGACACAAACAGAGGAAACAGAAAAACCACAGTGCCTTCACTGCTCCCCTAAGCAGTGGAGCTGACGGAGTTTAGCCCTTTGAGTTTAGCTGTCGTCTGCCTACCTTACCACTGACTCTCTGGGTGGCGCTCGTTAGATTTAACGATGCAAATTATTACGTAATAGAGTTTTAATGGTGATACTGTGAATTATAGATTAAAAACAAAGGCTAACAGTTTAAAATTAGAGAGAGAACTAATGATTTTAAAGAGTAAACTTGCTTTGCAAGATGCGAGAGCCATGCAAGAAAACTATAGAGGTGGTCAGCAGGTCAAATCTAGGGTATAAAGTCATAATCAAAACAAGTTTATGAGTACATAAACTGATAATCTGTGACACTCCCATTAACTTAAGTAAACTGATCAATTGGAAATGGGGACAATATGAGTTTTCCAAGTGCTAAAATACAATAGAACTGAAATCCCATTCACCTTTTTAGTTTTTAGGTTAGACCTAGGAATAGCCAACAGCCTCTTCTCACAAGAGCTGAGGGGCCTGGCACTGCTGTACATGCTTAACAACTCAGATGTAGGCCATGGATAGCTTCCACATTATAGTAGGTTTATACTGCTCTGGTTGCTTTGGCTGTCACAGCAGTTCACTCACCGCAGAAGCAGTAACCAACACTAATACACTGTGACTATCATAACTTATGTAAAAATATCATCCCAACCACAGGCACTCCGTTAATTCCCCCAATCACACCTCAGTTTTTTTTTCTCACCTCCCCAAGCAGAGGTGTTTCTGAATAGCTGCATGGAACATGTGAGCTGCGGTGCTCCATTGTGAAACGGAAAGCTGTATTCAAACGCCTACCACCTCAGCCACAACTTCACTTTCACAAGTTCAGTCCTTTTTAAAAGACGCTGTTTCTTCTTCACCACCCCCAACAGCCTGCAGTACGGCAAATGTGCTGTATGGAAAGGTTTAGCCTCGCAGAGATGGAAGTTGGACGGGCCTCAATTCCACATGCTAAACTTAACATCGCAGTGTTAACCACTATTCAGTGACATCAGCCTCTCCTCTCTCCTCTAGCTAAGTGCAGCTGGGTTTAATTCACCGAACTCAGATCATAAGCCGCGAGAGTTGTCAGAGTCAGTTCATTAGGAGTTTCAGCCTGCTCAGCCTCCTGAGTCGCAGCTCAGCGTTGCTAAGCAGATCAGCTTGTTTTTATGTGTAACCGATATAAAAAAGTACAGAAGGGAGAAGCCACACACACGCAGGAGGAAAGTATCCGTAAAACGACCATGTACGCATTGTGCGCTTACTTTTTCGAGGAATAAGCGAGCCGAAACCACAGAAACCTCACCCGACATATTCTCAGGCTCCCTCCCAGCTAATTTTGTCAGCGATACACGCCTGAAATTATACTGTAATAATAGGTTAGTGCAATTTTGTGATGGACAACATTTGACTTGTCTATTATTTATGTAAATAGATTTTGATTGCTCGGCGCCACCAATATTCTGCACATACCGCCCGGGCGCATGTCTAACTTGCTATGTGTTTGAGAGCCGGATAACTAGATGGCAAACATGAAGCGGGGCAACGGGGCAACGGGCCAAGGAATTTGTACAGGTGAAGGCTTTCTCAGTACAGATCAGATTAGATTTAATTTCACACACACTCGGAGTCAATTTATTATATCTGAAACAGTTGTTGATCCAAGGTGCAGTGTTGTTTTTCTTACACTGTGAGGTCCTGTACCGACTGAAACACACATCCTCCTGTTGCCAGGTTACTGACTGTAGGAATATACAGTATGTAGGTGCACTTACATAACTCATTTAACAGCTGAGTGCAGCAACATTTCTGTGCACAAAAGGCTATATTGCTCTGCATGCACGCACTTAGAATAAGCACTTTTTCAGTCAGTGGGTAAACTGTCTTCATATCTTAAGATTTCTTTTAATTTCACATCTAATGTGAGAATCTATTATTTATTACTTTAAGTGTCTGTGTGGCCAAGACACATTTCTGCCACTGTTAAGCTTTCAGCAACATTTTTATTTAATCTTTTCCCCCTCGTTTTATTCTTGTCACATGCAAAGAGGATAAATGCCGTACCCTTTGCACGCATTAAAATCCTTGTAAACTCACCATTGCCCTGTCTGCAATATCTGATTTTCTTCAGGATGTCAGAAGTGGAGTTCACGCGCCTCTGCAGTAAAACTGTCATGTTACCCAAATGACCGTGGGATTGAGTTTTATGTGAGTTATGTTCAGATAAAGCACTGGCTCGTTTTGCTGCACGTGCTTTTCCATTGAAGTCAGTATTTAAACATTGCAGTCAAGTCATTTTTCCCCCCTTGTGCGTAAAACTTCCCCTTACATCATTTATTACTTCATCCTGAGGTATCCAGGCAGAATAAAAGATAGTGTTATGGGAGAGTGATTTTCTTCTGTTGCCATGATGGCATTAGTTTTGAATGTTGTGTTTTATCTCTCAGGTGAAAGATCTGACCAAGTTTTTGGATCCGAGCGGGCTGGGAGTGATCAGCTTTGAAGACTTCCACCGTGGAATCTCTGCAATTAGCAATGGAGGTGAGTCACCAGATGCACTTTTTAATGTGTTTTCCCTTTAAACTCTACCTAGTGTCCCCTTTTTGTGGACTCAATTGCCCTGTTGTCTAAGACTCTGGGGGTTCTACGTTTAATGATTTGTGGAACCTACCTACTAAAAATAATCTGACATAAAAATGTCTTGCATTTGTCATGTGTAAAAAATGCTTTTCTTATTGGACACATCAATATTTGCATTTTAAAGAACTGTGTTGTTTAACCTGCCTGCTGTAGTATTCCATGAGCATATTTTCTTTTCCATTACTTACTATTTTATCTTGGCTAACCCACTTAGTTTTGCTGTTTAAAAAAAAAAAAAAAAAGAAAGAAAGAAAACGCCTCAGCAGCATATTCTTGCACCTACATTTATTCTCCAGCATCTGGCTCCTTCCCTGCATTCCCCATGGCGCCAAATATTGTTGTCAACACAGTATGTCCACATCCATCGCTCAGCTGAGATGAGGGATTTTGATAGGAAAGGCAGAAGACTGACCCAAATTCTTTGTAACTGGACTCAAAATGCTGTTATTCTTTCTTTAACCATTTTGCTGCCCTACTGTTCCACTCCAACTCCTGTAAGGGCTCACATACTGTATTCCCTTCCTTAAAGGGGAACAGTTTATTAGGCTGCATTGACAGCTATATCACTCAATCTAATCTCGCATTGACTTTAAATTTGAGCTATTACACACAGTTAGTGAAGTTAGTGAGATGGATTTAGACAACTCCAGAGTGACATCATTGCATAGTTTCAGCCCTGAGGCAGTTTACAGCGTACGCTGGTTGTGTTGACACACCGTACAGGTTGTGGTGACGTCATCGCGGCCTATTGATTGGTAGTACTCTTTCCCAAGGCTTTACTGGGTTGCACAGCTCTGGTTACTCAGACCATTAATAAGTCATGCATTGGAAAGCACGAGATGCACAGACACATGGGCTTACTGGCAAGGTTTTCAGAGCAGGAGTGGCAGTAGAGAGGGGGTCGAGAGTCAGATTCAGCTAAATAATTTACTGTCCTCTCTATTTCTCCCTTGTTTCTCTTGTTGTCACTAGTTGCAAAGCTGTGCTGTTAAAGTCAGATTCCTGTATTGGCATACTACAGCACCCAAGCAAGCTACGCGTTTATATAAAACCCTTAATGTGATCGTTATTTCTGAAATTAAAAAACCTAAAAAAGATAGACAACATCTGTATCATAGGTAATGATTGTGGTCATGTGACATTCGACCAAAGTTATTTTGGTGCCTTGTTTGCCTAATGTGTATATCACGTAACCTTGACGTCATGGGTCAGAATCCAGCCAGGGATCACTGTCCTGTGTTCCTGTTACTCACTGTCCCATCTTAGAATGAATCAGATATTTCCTGCTGGAAGACAGTTTCCCATTAGTGTGTGAAGATCAGACCTCTACTATAACTTCCAAAGTGACTCACACATTGCTGACAGATTTCCATAGTGCTTGTAAAAGTGGAGTTCAGACTACTTTGCAGCTGAAATATACAGATTTTTTTGGATCCACTCGATCCATGTTATGTTCGCCACCACCTCCACCTCCAGCCAAAAGAGTGCTCTGAACTTCTCTAATTTCAATATAAACTTTTTGGCACTCCACCTTCTTTCTGCACCCCTCGTTACTGGCATGAGCACCTTTTAATAAAAACAGCTCTGCAGGCTATGGAAATGCCTTGTCCCCCGTAGTGGCTATGGCATGTCTCGAACAACAAAAGTTGGTCCAGAAAACTCCCTCCGTGTCCTTTTGATATTTTGACGTAACGCCAAGAAACTGTAGGTGTGTTGCTCCAACAGAAGTCACCTTCTACTGCGCATCCCAATTGAGTGCATTTCACTTAAATGGCCTGTGTACAAGTGATCAAGAGCAACAAGTTACATAAGACCAAAGGGGCACAAAAGCCCCTTGGGTCCACTGGCAGCTGTGGAGAACACTGTTTGTGTTCTGTTCTCTCAGTAGGGTGCTATTCACATCTCTGTTTACTAGATACAGGAGCTGCAGTGGCTGATGGGAGTCCATCTTGTCGGCTAGTGTCAGGTTACATTGCTTATCTGCAAGTGCTTTCAAAAGACACCCGTATAGACACATTTTGAATTGGATGTGGTATTGTCCTTTTTTTTTTTTATTGTTTTATTTTACCCATACCCAAATAACGTGACATTCTATAGCCCTTGCAATCCGAGTGTAAAAGTTACATAATGTTTGCTGTCACATCACACTTTGATTGCTGACTGCAAATATGCCAAAGTAGGGCAGCTAGGACACGAGCTCTTAAATGTGCTGATTGCATACTTAAGCAAACACAGACATAGTTTGTCAAACACGGACATTTACATTGAAAAATGCTTCTTTTCCTCTTATCCAGACATCCAGCTTACGTGTTTTCTATTAGCGCTGTCATACATTTCGTTAAACGTTCGCTTAAATCCATGACCCGCCGTGACACCTTCTTTTTTTCATAATGACTGTTTGTTTACCCACGGACGTTGGTACTATACACACTAGTCTTGTGTTTGTTGAGCCTCCCTTGCTGTTTGACTTCACGTGTTTATTCTGCACACATTAAACCTGTCTTCTTCCTCTCATATCTGCAGGCCCAGAGCCACAGCTTTACAGTGTAAACTACAGTCCAGGGGATGGAGCTGTGGGCTGTCCGGAGGAATATGACGAGGTGAGGCGCCACACAGAGAGGCTTAGCCTCCCTCCAGTTATGTATGCGGTCCTGTTGTTGTGCCTCACGGTTCCCATTGGTGCACACAACAGCGCAGTGTGTGGAGGTCACAGGCTGAACTCCCTGTGCACTCTCACTCTTTCTACTGTAATTCACCGAGTGGCTTGCAGAGCTATCATTACCACTCTGTGAATGTTCCACAGACTGAACACCCTGGTTTGGCCGACACTAAATAGCATCTGGCAGGCTAGGCTTTTGAGTATTCTTTGACAAATGTTGAATTATCTGGAATGTGCGTTGAGTTTTTACATCTGTGTGTGGACTTTTGTTTTTACAGTTGCGGTTAGCATATCTGAAATTCCTGTCTCCTCTTATGCGTGGAGCTTGTATATTTAACCATCTTTGTTGCTGGCCTCCACAAAATTTCAATGTTTCTGCCATTGTGTGCAGTTCGGGCGTTGCAGAGCTATGACTGTTGTTTTAGCAGCTGTGCATTGCACGCTATCAGCGCCCTCTCTTGATACAGTTTGGAAGCGCGGGCCCACGTACCATGGTGAAAAGTGCAAATGGATTCCCTTCACTTCAGCCCATTTCACAGACCTCATGAGTTTATAATAAAATCAGCCGTTCATCTGAAATGCCGTGGTTAAAAAAACTCACAAACATAGCATCCCTGTGGATTTTTTATTGAGACAAGTAAATCTAATACAACAGACTTAATGCCAAATACATTATACAGTACTCATTTGATTTATTCACCGCACCGAGGCACCACAATATCGTGAAAGCCTTGTTTAAAGTCGTTTGACATAGAAAATAGAGACCTTTCATAACTGATTGAGTGCCACCAAATTGAGGGTGAAATTACAGTTATTATTGGTCACAGTGGATGTTAGATGAGCTGGATTTTAAATTGAATGTGTCAAAATGAGTAAATTAAGAAATGGATCTTCCATTGTTTAGATTAGTTCCTGAGTGTAATTCTATAAATAAATCAAATGTGCATCTGTCCTAATTTTTTTCTGTTGAGGTCAGTTTGTTTATATTTTGTTTAGATTCTTTTTGATCCAGCCGACTTCAGACCAACTTTACTTCAATGCAGTCTGCTCCTCAGTTACGAGATCTTGTATTCAAATGTTACTAATGGAAGGTGGCCACTAACAGAAATAAAACACAGGAAAGTAGAACTGAATCTGAACTAACAATATGTAAGCTCCCGTGATTTATAAAGTCTTTGCTGTTTACTGGAACCTGTGAGTGGATTTTTGGGGAAGTTTGTGTTTATGTTTGAAGTCGACGCCACACCTGTGTCCGTGGCCTTGTTTTTCCCCTCGGGTTCCTGGCAGAAAAAGGGTTCCTCTCTCTCAATGACTGTGCTGTTCTGGGCCTGTTTGCTTTCAAAATAGGCAAGGTGAGGCCTGGCATAAGAGAAAAGCAACGCCCCGTCCACCCCCCCCTTTTTTTCCCCCTTTTAATAAATATTTTCTGCCGTTGCTAACTTCCACATTTCCCCTCTCATATTTGAATTCTCAAATAGAAGAAAGAACAGTGATCGTGGTCTCCACACCCGTGTTTTTGTTTTAATCCTGCTAAAACTTGACAGATTAGACGCCCTCTCTGTCCTTTAGAGTGTTTTCTATCGGCACAAACTCAGACAATTATGACATGTTATGATGTAAAGCCTTGATTCACTGTACGGTCTGTAGCTTGAAGAACGTGGCTTAATGATTTATGCAGTCACTCGGGGCCAGGAAGTGAAGCTCCCAGGAGCCAGGAAAGATTAAACAGTTATTCAGCCAATCGTGAGGTGTTTTAACTCAGGCCTGTCCGGCAGAACGCTGGTTGATCGCGCATTACAGCTGACTTCTGCTACACTTTGGACTTTGTCTCTGTCTCCTCCCCTCTGACCACCCAGTGGAGCAGAACGAGGTGTTACAGTATTTTCCTTCTTTCTTTTTTTTTTTTTTTTCTTCCAAACGCGCACTCTCACTCTCTGAGAGTGAAGGTTAGGAAGCCTTAGTAGGCGTTATTATGGCAGGCCAGTTTTCCTGTTGATGAAGCCGGGCAGAGAGAATGGTTCTGGGAATGGTGGATAGCCCTCTGGGCCCTGCTTCTCCTGATACTTCATTTATTATGGTACGTTATGCTTTCCAACATGACTCACCTGTCTTGGCTCCATTATTGCTTCGCGGCTCGGCCTCTCATTGCTAATAGATTCAGATGTTTTTGTTTTGTTTTTTTTCGGTGGGGACATGTATCACTCCATGGGTTTTGTGTTGAGAATTTGGTGTTTGTTGCTTGGAAAGCCTAGAGCTTGCTCATTTTGTTTGAACTTGTTGGTTAGAGGTGTTGATGCGTCAGATTTTGCTTGGAACAGCCATCTGAGGCGCAGCAGACTGTCTCCGAGGCCTGTTTATGCTCTGTGATTTGTTTGGTAGTTGGCATTAATTCTGTCAATACCTACTGGCCAGATTGGCTGAAAATGGCTGTTTTTCCTCACACTATTGGATCAACCTGTAGGTGTGTTATCTACCTTTTACTTCACATAGCAATCCTGATTTGAAATGTATTTAATATTTATTTATTTGGTAGTAATTTTACATAAAGTAATCATAAAGCTCTGTCTTTATAATGTTTTTATAATGATACTAACAGCTTGTTGAGCACCACTTCTCAGAGAGTACAGTACAGCATCAACTCTAGTTTGTGTATACTGTGTCCCATTCATGAATGACTATTCAGATCAGTATGGATTTGTCTGTGTACTGCTTGGTGGGCGATCTGTAATGTGTTTATTCTCTGCCTGTTTCTGTTACTGCAGCAAAATGAGGTGACGGACAGCGCATACCTGGGCTCGGAGAGCACTTACAGCGAGTGTGAGACCTTCACCGATGAGGACACGGGGGCCCTCGTGCCCCCTGAGATGCATGAGGACGTGGAGACGGACAGCGGTATCGAGGCCACGCTGCACGACCCTGAAGATGGTGGAAATAGGTCGGTTTAAATTTCACCTTCGGCCACATGCACAATGTCAGCTATGACCAATAAGCTCGTATTTCCTGGATTTATACAAATATATCCTCTGCTTTGTGTTTGATGCTGAGAGGGTAAGTAGCGACCCTGAATAACTTTTGTCATACATCATCAATTGTAATCCACTTGTCATGAGAACCAGATCAACGTCGTAATGCTAGTCATAATCACTGCTGACTACAGAATTTACCGTAAATGTGTCTCAGGTCTCCAGCTAGCCGTGGGGCACACACATATATCACGTGATTTAGGAGTCTTGCATTGCCAACGCTGGATCACTTGGAATCTATTTGGGTCACCAGACGGGCAGTAGACAGCCACCACTTGACTGGCCTAACACCTTAAATTCCCAGAGACGTGCTAGTGGGAAGAAAGTCCTTCAAACATACAGTTTCCCAGAGTTTTTCTGTGTTTCGTTTCTTTTTTTTTCCATTAATCAGTAAAATAGCTCCTCACGTACTCGTGTTGTCGCAGGCAGCTTAGCTTAGTAACACTTCAGATAGTCAGCGGAGACATAGACTGTTGATGTTTTCTGTACGGCTGAACAGGAAAGCTCATTCAGAGATAACTTGAAATGTACACAGTGTAAGGCAGAGACCTTGAACACAGACAGAGTGTTGGTGGATCGACATCCTCCGTCTCCGAATTCTCAGTTTGTGGCGCAAACTTCCAATCATCCCAGCAGGTGAAATATGTTTAATGTTATCCCTCCTGCAGCCTGATGTGTTTTTCGGGAACCACTTGGGTTCCATTTTTAGTTTTGTCGCAGCGGTTTTCATTTGTTTGCTCCTCTTTGACTTATGGTTGCTTTCAAATGGGCTGGTGTGCTGAGTGTTTCATGCTGACACACAGATGTCTGCCTCCCATGTTTTTGTTATACCATTTTACTAACTTAAGGTTATTTAAATCAGTTAACACGCACATATACCATCTAGAGATGAAAAGGGAAGAGCACGAATGAAGTCTTTTTGAAAATGCATTTATCTAAATCAAAAAGGGTTGACATTATTATGATTTTTCTGTTGCAAGAATCTTGCTCTCTTTGGTAACAGACTGGAATTTAATTCTGCCTTATAAGACAAAGTAGCACCACAGTAAATATTTATGAGATGTGTCATTGATAAGCACGGCAGTGAGTCATTTTGGATCAGGAAAGTTAACAACAAACTATTCTTATCAGACAACTAGGATGACTATGAGTTTTTATATATATTAGCGCCTGGATCAAACCCAGCTTCTCTCATTTTAATTGATTCACGCTCTCTCACTGTCAGAGGCAGGTCGTTGCTGCAGATGATGACTGTTGATGTTCTAGCATTTGGGGCAAACACACAGGGGAGGAAGTGCAGAGAGCTGAGGCCTCATCTGCTGACTCTGTGCCCCTTCTGTCCGGCTTGATGACGGATTGGAGTGGTCTGCCTGACATGGCTGTGTTTGGACTTCCCATTCCATGATTGAGCCTTGAATTCCAGGAAGTGTTGAGTTAGCTGTTTTTTTTTTTTTTTTGGTTTGTTTTCTTTTTTTTTTTTCTCTCGTTGGCATGGCCTAATCTGAATCCCCACCGCTTATTCATACAGTCACCCTGTTGACGGGAAACTAACACTCATACTATACGACCCTATGACCTAAATAAATTCTCTTAGTATTAAGAGAGCAACTCGCCTCCTTGAAAACACTCTCTTGATTTGGCAGTCTTTATCACGCAAGTGAATATCTTGACAGACTATGAATGGAGATTTGTGCATTTGAAACATATGAGCACGTTTCTCAAGACCAAATCTTCAGTTAGTCAGTCAGTTAGCTGCTTAGAGTGAATCAACAATAACCGATGCACCAGAAAGGTCAGTAAGTAAACTGAGATTTTCAAATGCAGCCTGGTTAGCCCAGCTACCTCTAGCCATATTCAGAGGAGTTTATGCACTGGATTGGGGATTAAGAATCTAACAGGATTAGCCTCCCCCCACCGTCCTCTGTCCTACCCGTGTCCCCACACATATTTGGCTCTTGGACGGTCAGCAGGGCTGTCTGTTGACCGTTACTTAGCCTCAAATCTGATTAACCCACTCACAGTCAACCCTTACTGGTACCGCCTCAAGACTGTCGGGTGGCGCAGACGATGCAACGGCAGTCATGTGGCGCTATAGATTGGCAGCTCATTAGGACCACAGACTTGGGCGTTTACAAAGGCAGACCCCTTTCCATTTTCTCCGTACAGGAGAGTCGTGTTTTTTTATTTTAAATCGGTGTTACCTGAGAAACTTCAGGATTCCACTCTGGTTGTCCGGGGTTTTAACTCCAGTTGCTCCACGGCTTTCACGCCAGGGCAGTGGAGGGCGTTCAAAGATGCGTTCACTCTCTTCGCCGTCCCTCTGCGTGAGGGACCTCAATATGGGGCCAAGTAGTAAGAGCCTGAGTAAAGGGTAAGTGACTTCAAAACGGCTTGTGCTACTATTTAACCAGCGGTGTTTGTGCGAGCATTGCTGCAGCTGACACTGCATTGTTGTCTGGTTAAAGAGACTGAGGACTATTCAGTCTGTTATTGCATATTATTTTAGGTTTGACACTTGAATTGGCCATTTTCCTCATAAACAAGCAAAACAGGCTTTGTCATTGTGTGCTGAGAAAGCAAGCTTTTCTGCTGATTAGGACATCCTCGTCCTGTGTATGTGTGTTTAAGACATCTAACGTATCCTGTCGGACAACAGGAAGGGCCAGCTTTCCTGTTAAGTGAGGATCAAATGGTTTTATTTACTGAAACTCTTGTAACTGTCAACTTCACAGCAAAGACTTCCAGATCCCCCCCAGTAGGTTTTTTGTTCAGTTGTGTGAGATAACGAGCCAATTCCGCGAGCCAAAGTCACAGCCCCGTCTGTCAGTGCACTTCAGGACATCTCTGAAGCTTGACCCACATCAAACTAGCCTGTGTTCCCATCGTTGTTCTGCATCACCGGCACGGCAGAAGACATTTTGTTTCAGCCAAAGCAGCCTTTGGGATTAATGTGAATTAACAGATTACCTTTGAAGATAAGTGATCGTCGAACTTGTCCAGATTGCCGCTCTTGCTGGGGGAAGATTAATTGTACTTGTTTTGGATTTGTAGAAGGCTTTAGTCATTTCCAGGCTTCTGGGTCCAACACCAATCATTAGCCAACTTCTGCAGAAATTGTTACCCAGAAAATATTGCTCAAGCATGTCTATTTTCTATGAACAATTTGGATGAAACTGTGGTGGTTATGTGGCTTTTTATACCCAGTCTGACACCTATTTTACATTTTCCTACCTGACACATTTCCATTTATTTCTAGCCTGGACCTAAAGTTAACAATGGTGTTGTTGTACACACAAATGAGCACACACAGTAACACAGCAATCCATTGTTATGTGTCCCTCAGGTTTTCCCTAAACTCTGAGCACCACAACCACTCCTTGGTGACGGTCATCGGTGGAGAGGAGGAGCACTTTGAGGACTTTGGGGAAAGTAACACCTCAGAGTTGCTGCTGGAGAGCAGCGTGGATGGGACGGAGGGGCAGGGCGACTCCTCTCTCGTGCAGCCCGCTGAGCAGGTCAATGGCTCTCCACTGCTTTCTCCCAGGTAACTTAAACCAGAGTACCTCTGACAAAGACACGTTATGAGTTTATGAATCATTGTGAAATGTACGCAGCCTTAAGATTAACTAATGTGAATATATTAATGTGGTTTTCACAGACTGTCAGCATTCTTTTTTTTTTTCTAATCAACCCCTTCCTGATAAGACGGTGTGACACTGTAACATTCTTGGGTTGAAATGCCTCTATTTATGTTCTTCAGAGAAAATGCTTCTCTTTCAACAGAGACACTGAGGTCAAATGTTGATAAGAACTTTCTGGAGACGTCCCCCCTCCTTATCTGCATCCTTTTCTGGTGAAGAGCAAGATAAATATATGTGCATACAAAGTTCATTCCATAAATTTTACCCACACTAAGTTATTAGAAATGTGGGTATCTGGATAAGTTGTGTTCTAAAACTGCATGACTAGTCCGAATAAAAGATTTACACTCACACCGTTTAAGGCTTAAAGGTGGCACCTGGTGCCAATCCCACTGGGACAGACAGACGGTGGATGTTTTCTTGCATTAAGTTCAGACATCTTAAAGAGTATCTAACAAGCTTTGGCTGCAGTACAGATCAAGGTGTCCACCAAACACCAAAAATACAGTCAAAGTTATACACACACACACACACACACACACACACACACACTGTGATACCATTCAATTGTGTTGAAGCCTCTATTGTAGCCTTTTCCCAGTCATATTTTTCCTCTCTCCTCCCCTCTTTTCACCAGAGACCCAAAGCCGGATAATGGCTAATTCCCGCTTGCGTGATATTTCTGTGATTTGCCTTGCCAAGAAGCTTTTAACAAGTAGCTGCCTAGTTTTTGTAGCCCATTGATAATATGGAAATAAGCTGGTCTAATTGGATTGGCACCAGTAGTAATAATGAAAATGCAACATTGCTGTTTGTGAATTGTAGGAACCTTTTTTTTTTTTTTTTTTTTTTTTTTTTGCCAAAGCTACTCAATTGTAATCTGATACAGGCATTGTAACAGAAGGTGGTGAAAGGATAAACAAAGCGATAAAACACATTCTCAAATGATAGATGAGAGCCATGAATAATCTGAATCAGTACATTGTATGTGAAAGGTTCCACGGCATACAAGTAGTGCAGAAATCTGCATGGTGGTTAGGCTAAAAAAAAAAATCCTACACAAAAAAAACTACATCCCACAAACTTCACCCACTCAGTGCGAATGCGTCACTGAGATTTGAGCCAATCATGCTCATTGTTGGCGCATGTAGCAGTGCCGCCTACACACACACCCCCCCAAGCATTCGTCCATCTACATATTACAGCACTTTGACGGCACATACACACTGTCGGGTTCCACAAAAACACACATCGCTGTGGGCTTTATTTAACAAAGTTGTCCTTCATATCGTCAGGAGGAAACTGCTTGATTGGACCATCAAGTGACACGAGACTCTGTCATCTACATAAACAGTACCTGTGTTGCATAATTCAGACCCAACTCGCTCCCTGAATGAACAATCAGCTGTTAGAGGTGATGTGAGGAGAGGACGCAGACTCCAAACAATGAAATAATCAGCTTTGTTTGCTTGAGCGATATTGCTTCATTTAACTTAATCTGAAGGTTTTCTGAGCCCGTGGCAAGGACGCCGAGGTCGAACAGACAAGAATGATTAGACATCAACACGTTCTTCCTCCTTGAATGTTTTTGTTTCCTGACGTTATCCAGAAAACAAACCACGGCCAAACTGCAGTCTGTCTCACGTCTCCCTCCCACTGTAGCCCTCACATTCAACTCTTTCAAACTCTCTTGTGGATTTCACTAATACCGCCGCCCCTGCACCCTCGGGAGATGTCCCATCCCACCTCAGTTCACACCCCTTCTTCTCCACTCGTCACTCACCACTTCCTCCTCCTCTTCCTCCCTGTTTCCTCTTTCCAGCGCACCTGCTCCTCTCCCTGACTGCTTTCAGAGCTTCCTCAGGGAGGAGGCGCTGGACTTTTTCTGTAGCCAGTGTCACAAACAAATAAGTCGTCTCGAGGACCTCTCCACACGCCTCAATTTCCTAGAGATGACTAGGTAACACGTCATTCACAACCCCCCACCCCCCTCCTCCTCCTCCTCCGATTATACGCTGTGTGAATGTGTTTGCAGTGCTGATTAGAAACAGTATCATGCATGATCTCATAATGTATGCATGCTGTGTTGGACTAGCAACAACATGGTGTGTCATGTCACAGACTGTACTTTCACACACACACACACACACACACTATGGTATGTTTTTTTTAAGCCCATCTTACCTCACGCTGTTTGCAGTCTTTTTTCATCAGCATCCTCTTTTTCTGTGCGTGAGTGCCAACGTGTTAATATTTTACATTTATTAACGGAAAAACTCAATTTGTACGCCGGCGCTAGCCAACTCCTTCCCACTGTTACCATCTGTATGAATTATGATTTGCCACTCATACATGCTAAACATTTTGCTCATCTAAAAATAAGCATAACGTATTGATTGTACATGAAACAATAACCCCCCGGGTACACAAGGTGAGTGGTGTCTATTTCAGTGTTTTCGGTTCCTCATGCCATTGTCTCCATGCTTCATTTGAGTTTTCGCAGAATGACTGCTGGTAGTTGAGTAAAGCTTGTCAGAGAACCTGCCTTTATTGGAACAGTGCTGATCCAGGATTACTGACCGGTAGCTGCGTTACAGAAACTTAGTCATACTGAAATCCTATTTGAGCTTTTCGACAATTAAATTTGAGATTCGGAACTTTAGATGTGATAAATTCAAAAATAATTTGTAAATCTATAAAATTCCTATTTTAGGTGAAGTTTCTGTAATGTCTGTCTGTCTGTTGAGAAACTGATCCTAGATCTGCACCCATACGCTGCTCTGTTTGTGTTAGATTGCTGTGAATATCTTGTAGCTTCAGTTTCAGACTAAATCCTAGTGATTTACTAGAAAGAAGAATGCCTTTGTGTCTCGGGGGCTCTCAGATAGCAGAGAGAGGGATGGGGGGTGGACAGGACAAATAGCAGGAGATAGTGTCTCTTTCCTCTATCCCTTTTTCTCTTCCTGACCATTTTTCCTGTTGTTCTTTCTCCCCATCCAGCGCTGGCAAGAGGCTGTCCAGCAAGAAAGTAGCAAGGTAAGCTAAATTGCTGCTCTGAGGGGTTCGTATTTCTAGTATGATTGTAACAGATAGTTTGTGTTTGGCATAAGGAAACAGCAATTTATCAAATGTAAACTGGCTCCAGGGACGGTCAAGTTTTAAATTTTCCCTCTCCAAATGCAGACATCTCCTCCAGAACAGCTCCATGACCTTGGATACCATGAGCGACTTGACGCGGGACATCCTGGAGCTCGCTGACAATGACATCACTGACAAGGTGAGCGCTCCCGTGTCAAAGTAGTTGATTAACTAACTTTCACATCCGTCTGGTTACACACATTCATACCTGCGTGCTACCACAGTTTTTGCCCGTCATAGCAGTTGTGAAAGGCACTTCCAACACTTTCTGTTTTTTCTAACCATTAAACATTTTACCTTTCCCAGGTGCTCCTCCTCGAACGCCGAGTGGCGGAGCTGGAAAAGGAGTCTGAGGCATCGGGGGAACAACACGCGAGGCTGCGCCAGGAGAACCTCCAGCTGGTGCACCGGGCCAACGCATTGGAGGAGCAGCTGAAGGAGCAGGAGCTCCACGCTGACGAGCAACTACAACAAGAGACCCGTCGTCACAAGGAGGCCCTGACTAAGCTGGAGAGAGAGCAGGGGATGGAGCTGGAAAACCTGCAGGCCAGGTGACGAGCAAAACGAAAAAGCTAAATATGATTATTTACTGTACAACAGGTTGTGTTTATTATTTTGATGACTAAATATGCTAAAAAAAACCCAAAAAACACATTTCTTCATGTGACACCAGTAGTCGTCATGTTGTTTTGTTGGAGGCATCGTGGCCCCACACTGCCACCGTCTGGCACTAATCTGCCACTGAATATAAGCTGTTTTTCTGTTGTATAACATTGTTTACTGTCAACACACAGATACGCTGCATGTTGATAGTAAACTGTACTCTAGGTTTTTGTTGTCTCTAAAGGATTTGTGTTTGTTTCTCAGGCTGCAGCAGCTGGATGAGGAGAACAGCGAGCTGCGGTCATGTGTCCCTTGTCTTCGAGCAAACATCGAGAGGCTAGAGGAGGTGAGAACGACGATGTTTCTCCTCCTGCTTTGTCTTTCCCTTCTCATGCTGTCTTTCTCATGAGAGTTAGCGCTCCTCTTCACCTTCGCCTTTCTTGTTTGTTTTCCAGGAGAAGAGGAAGCTGCAGGATGAGACAGAAGCCATGTCCGACAGGCTGCAGGAGGAGATGGAGTCGCGCAGGAAGATGGCTGATAAGCTGAGCCATGAGCGCCACCAGAGCCAGAAGGAGAAGGAGTGCACTCAGGAGGTGGGACTGATTTCTTTTGATGTACAAAAGAAACACTACTCTATGTACAAAATATTACAATACAGCGTTGAGTTAGACAAAACATCATCTAATCATGCCATATATCTAAATGATGACTGTTTTTGCCCATCATGTTTGTGCCACAGCTCATCGAAGACTTGCGTAAACAGCTCGAGCACCTACAGCTGTACAAGCTGGAGGCTGAAGCAAAGAGAGGGCGCACACCTGGAGCAGGGCTGCAGGAATATCAGACCCGCACACGCGAAGCTGAGCTGGAGCAAGAGATCAAACGGCTCAAACAGGTAGCGTACATAAATGTTCTATCTCTTCGCTTGTTTAATGCCACCTCGTTCTGTCTCCTTTTATATGATGCGTCACATTTGACTTAACCTCTCCAGGACAACCGCAGCCTGAAGGAGCAGAATGACGAGTTAAACGGACAGATTATCAACCTGAGCATCCAGGGAGCCAAGAACTTAATGTCGGCCTCCTTCTCCGACTCCCTGGCAGCTGAGATCAACTCCGTGTCTCGTACAGAGGTGGGTTTAGAAAAGATGTCATGAAAAAAACATATTCAGTGTCATGTTCACCTCCCCACTGACTTCTGTTTCTCTGCTCTGTTTGTAGTTGATGGAGGCTATCCACAAACAGGAGGAGATCAACTACAGACTCCAGGACTACATTGACAAAATCATCGTGGCCATCATGGAATGCAACCCCTCCATCCTAGAGGTCAAATAGATGCCACACACAGAGACTCCTCAGGCTGTTAAATATACAGAAGAAAACTACCAAGAGAGGATGTAAAAATGTAGTCCGACAACATTTTGGTAGGAAAACAACAAAAAACGCACTCGACTCATCCGACTCCAACAAACCCCAAAAAAGAAGAATTTAAGATTTCTAAGAAGTCCGTGGCAATTTTTAGTTAGATATTCCTTGAGTCCGTGCTTGTCTGTGAGTGTTTGTGTTAACCCTCCTGAGTACACTTGGGTTCTGGTGACTTCCATGTTATTTGGCCAGAGGGACCCGAGTCTCCCCCCAGCGGAGTGAGTGAATGTGTAAATGTGTGCGAGAGCTCTGTATCGTAAGGAGTAGAAAAATCTTCCCGTCCCTTTCAAGAAAACAAAGTGTCAATGTTTGATTGAGCTACAGACAAACAAAAATCAGACAATTATACAGTACCGAAAGGCCTTAAATGAAAGGTGATTAAAAGTATTCATTAATTCTGCATACCATACATGCCTCAGTTCAGTCAGCGGAGTGTTACTGGGATGGTGTTGGTATGCGGGGGCTGTGATCTCCTGAAGCAGGCTGAATCGCGCTTTAATCACGAGTGAGAAGAAGCCGTATGAAGCGCGTGTCGGGAGATCGAAGCAGCGATTTCTCTTTTGGATTTTGTCCTTTAATGTTTAGAGCTTGCTGTGCTGCCTGACAGTCCCTGTAACGGTGTGTCCTGTCCTTTGACCAAGTTCAACTGTCTTTCCAGTGAACCCAAGTGAGGGACATTTCAAGGAGTTGAGGATGAGAAATGCCCGGAGGGTTTCGTGTGTGTGTGTGTGTGTGTGTGTGAAGTGTTTGACATTTCCTTTTTTTCTCCATGTTACTTAGTTTGGTGACATTAGGAGGAATAATACAAGCTTCAATGTCCCAAATGAAGGAACTAGGTGGTTTATAGTTTGCCTCATCTCATTTTTTTATTTTTTATTTTACAATGAAACAGGGTCCTGGGGTTCAGGTGGGCTGCAAACCTCCATTTGGGTGGAGGATAATACTACATTTCCCATCACTCCCTGGCACAAATATTAGATAACTCAAATTAATCTCAGTGTAGACTGGGTGCTGTAACTGACAAAATCTAACCCGCTCATACTCACAGCTTCACTTTGTAAACGCTGCAAACACTTGAACAAAGCATGAAGGGAAACTGACGAGTGATTCTGGGAATTGTAGTTTGTTTTAAGCACAGCCCACCTGACCCCAGCGTTCTCTTGCTGAGTGAAAATGATGGGGAGCGAGTTTATCCAGGTAACCAACCTTTTTTTTTTTTTTTTTTCGCTGCACAAGTGATTTATCGTCACTAAGAAATGCTGACATTTGACAAGTTGTATGTGAATAATCAGAATGGTTGTACTTTGCACTAAGTTTCGATTTCATTATTGTTGTGTTGATACAAAACAAATGTTTATTTTGAAGGGATCAAATCATAAATGAAGATAGTTTTGAAGCCCGTATGAAGATGATAGTGTGCGGGATTTGTTGCTACTGACATACCAGCAAAGTTGGAACTGGTGTGTATGTACACTATAGAAGAAAACACACGTCACACTAATTTTTATGCCATATTAAATTTGAAATATTTAAGAATACTACAAAAAAAAAAAAATTCAGCCATGTCTCAAGATGAGTTTGCATTTACATACTGTATTTTTTCAGCCATCAGGAGTTCCTATGATCTCTTTTCTTTCGCTGGCTATTAGCCAGGTCTGATCTGCAGATATATTAGCGAAGAAACGTCGCAGACTTTGGTAGCAATAACGCTTGGCAAGAACGTGGACATCATTGGAGGGCAGGTGAAACAAACCTGCTCTTTATTTCCTCTGTTGAAGCAACATCTGCTTTTTTCAAAGACGTACGGACTGATTTCGGACTGATGCCGTGCTCATCGGTACTGTGCAGCCATCTCACTACACTCTTGGGGGTGTCTTTAAGACTCAGACTGGACACAAGTGTCAGATTCACCTACCAGACATCTTGATGGATTTAATAGTTGAAGGGTGGTCGGAGGGGGGAGGTTGCTTCTGTCCAAACAGCATGACATTCTGCACCAACATGCTAAGAAGAATATTTTTCACCCAGCTCACCTCGATCTCACTGTTCTTCTTCACCTGCCACTCCATGGAAAAAATGGCCTTGGATGTAAATGACTTGTACATGTAAAGTTTTTTCTACACTCATTCTAGATTCTAGGTATTTTTATAGTTGGAAGAAAAGAACATTTCTTCTTGTCTTATGCTGAGAGACAGTTGCCTGTATTCTTCTCTAGCATGTAGCGTGTACAGTACCTGTTTTTTTTTTCTTTCTTGTTTTGAATAACATGCAGATATTTATTCATCATTTGACACAAACGACAACTCACGCTCTGTGATCTGTTCTGCTGAAAATTACGTTTGTAGATTTTTGAATTTCACGAGTCAGGGAGAGATTGAGTCACGGTGGGAGAGTTTCATTGAATCAAGGGAAATGTTTTCAAAGGAAAGTTGTATCGTCTTTGGGTGACTCAAAGCTTGAATGTGACCTGCTCAGAACGGTCCCTTGTTGAGGTCGTCACACTCTTCCACTGTGCTGATGATGCTGTGACCTCTTCAGGGTGTCGATGAACGGCAGAGTCTGCAGTTTCTACTGCTGTCTTCCCAGATGGAGTCAGGTCCTGCATGGAAACACCTATTTTTATTGTACACCTCTGATTCAGACTCATGTTTTGACTGACAAATCATATGCTATACTTTCTATTTGTGGAGTCGTAGGTTGTGAGACCTCATAACGTCAACACATGACACATAAAACCTCATTCCCAGGCTTGCTGAGTTCAGCTTCCTGCCTTTAAGTGTGACTGGAGGTTTGCCCCGACAAATTTAATACTTTATTCTTTATAATGAATCTTTTTTTTTTTTTTTTTTGCATCACAAAGAGGGAATGCAATGACACTTGAACAAAGCAGGTTATATGACACTTAATTCTCTCCCTGCTTCTTATCTTCGTGTCTGGTTTTGACAGATAGTTTGGGGACTAACGTGACTGGCAACAGAATATCTAGACAGTGAGACCACAGAGCTGACAAAACATTCCCTTTTAGCAGAGCTGAAGGCAATTGCACTTTAACCACATCCAAATTTCTTTTTTCAAAATGACCAAAGACAGATGTTTGAACTTAAACTGATCATTTTATCTTATCAGGGTCCGTGATCACCGCTTTTGGTAACATTTTCCTGTTCTAATAAATCATAAATCAACTCTTCGAGCTTACCCTTAAAGGAAAAAAAAAAGAAAAATGGCCTGCTAGTCTAAACACTGTGCCTCTGTGTCTCAAACTTTGCCTCTAAACTAACCTGATGATGAGCCCTGGGGAAAGCACTGACCACGTGACTGTCAGTTTGTTAAATTATAATGATGAAACATAAACTGTAAATATGAATTGTCATTTTTTTGTGAGCTTTTTTTTTCTCTCTCTCTCTCTCTCTCATACTCACTTCCAGTGTCCAAAGAAAGTTTGCTCAAGGCACAAACATCACTACAGCGGTAGTGCATGGCTTGCCATTATGTGACATGGGAAGATTAAAAAGAGAATATTGTAGAAAAGAGAAAGTTTAAATTTATTCCTATTTTCAAAGATAAATGTATAAATTATAACAGTATTGGTTACAGCTGTATATTATTTTTGAAGATCCCCAAATGATCTAATCCTAATTGTTACTGGGGAAATATAATTTCAGTCCTTGTAAAAAAGAGAAAATTTAAAGGTAAGCAGTGAAAGTAAGATTAGAAAAATAAATGGAATAAAATCATCCTGTGTTTGGTCGCCTCTTTTTTTTTTTTTTGCAAGTTTCTTCACTGTACCATGTGTTTGCATGCACTGTTTATATTCTGTGAGAATATTCCGCAGAATTCAGCCTTTGCTCTTAAAGGTCTGGTGTGTAGAATTTAGTGACATCTAGTGGTGGAGTTACAGATTGCAACCGCTCACCTTCTTGTTCGAGAGACTGCAATGGTTGTGAAACTCGCGAAAAACATGAAAGGGTCCTATCTAAAGCCTGTATTTGGTTTGTCCCTTCTGGGCTACTGTGGAAAACATGGCGTTTCAACATGGCTGACTCTGTGGGAGAGAACCTACTCCCTCTGTAGATATTAAAGGCTCAGTCCAAGGGTCTACGGACTCCCTGTACAAATCGTAAAGCCCTCCAAGGCAAATGTATTTTGTGACTTTGGGCTATACAAATAAAATCTGATTTGATTTTAAGATAGGAAAAATATAACAATTCTTATTTTCAAGTGATTTTTACACTAATGAAAACATAGTTATGACATAGTTATGAATATCATGCTCAATTCTACCTATTGATACATAATGTTTCACACTGGACCTTTAAGTCATGTGTTCACATGTTACCAGCTCAGATGGTGAGTTACTATAATTCAAAAGTGATGATTTTTCCTTTTCAGTTAAGTATTCGACCAAGCCACAGATTAGTATTTCAAATTATTTCATTTTTTTTTATTTCCAGTTCAGCTAAAAGGAATTGAAATAAAAGTTAAGTAAGTAAAAGTTACATTTGTCCTACTCTCCCTGAGCAATTTTCTGCATTACCCTTCAATTTCCTTCATTAATTCATATATAACCTTCATATGAGTGGATTTGATATCATGCAGAGACATAGTTCATAGAGACATAGACATGTACAGAGCCTGAATGTGTTCTGGTTCCCTCCTCACCAGCAGCCACTGGACTTTCTATTGCAAAGGCCCTCAAACCCAACCTGTAAGAGTAACTGTATCAGCTACTGGTGAGCAGGTATGTGATAATAAAGATTTATTTACTTCTCTTAATTTGTGTCTTAAAACTTTGGGGCAGTTTGTGTCACCAATATTCAGATGATCAACAGTCAAGAAAGTCAGATAAACAAGTTAACAATGTATGGACCCACAGAAGTGTAATTATTATGAAATGTCTTATTATTCGGCTCATATGACAAAAAAAGATGTTAAGTTATAACCCCAAATTTTTAAAAAACATTATTTTTTAACAACCAGTCAATTTCTGATAACTGATCACTCCTGAAACACTGTTCACATTATTTTTGCTTATATACTGATATTATGTAATCATAACATAAAATACAGAGTACGGTAACTCGCAATACAACAATAAATATATTGAACACAGGAAAAAGTAATTATAAGTAATTACTAAATATATGTACGTATACTGATTGATTAATTCGCCAACCAGTTTATTTGATAATCGAAAAAAGTGAAGAAGAAAGTGAAGAAATAACGAGCATCGGGAAGTGTTACTAAAACCGTTGGTTTCTTGAATGCCACACCGGAACCTTACGTCTCTCCTTGTTGCTCACACCGGACTTATTTTGATGGAACACGCGGAGAGCGATTCAGCGACAAGGCGGGACATGCTTATAAAAACACAGACCGGCAGGAAGAGCTGCGAATATCAACCAGAGACTCATTTAACCTCCAGAAGATGCTTTAATAACGCGTGTTTAACAGCAAATTATCACTAACACTTAGCATGAGTGAATATTGTTCATCCACAAGGCTTTGGTGTGATATGTAGACTCTCATAGCTGCTTTTAAGCTTTGTTATGAACTGTTTGTGTGGAGAAAACTTAATACATCTGTCAGAAACCGTTTTCAGGTAGTCCACATCTCAAAGATGGACCCCCTTTCTCCAAACACTGAGGTTCGCCTGTCGGTGGCTCAGTGTTTGCGGGCTCTCACCGCATCCACAGATAACACAGACATCATCACCGCTCTCCAAACACTGCACTCTTACTTGGATGAAGGACCGGAGAGCAGAAGCACTTCAGTCCAGCGGGCAGAGTTCAGGAGAGCTCACTTCACTCGCGCCCTTCAGTTCCTCGTCAGCAACATCCAGGCCGACTGGTTTCACAGCCTCACAGCGGCCCAGCGCACCGAGTTATGGGACGGCCTCTTCCTCAGAGGCCCTCCGGAGCAGACGCTGCTGGTGCTGATGCAGGGAATAGGAGAGCTAAAGTGGGTGTTGTTGTTGTTGGATAGCTGATGGGAGGCATGTTCATCATGTTTGTCTGTCCACTAATCCCTCTGTCTGTCTCTTCACCGCAGGGCCAGCACAAATTTGAACCATTTGGTCAGCATCACTGAGAGGTTCCTTCACAGCGGTCGACTTGCTGACCTGCTCTGGTCCTACTGTTTGGGAGCAGGTCCGTCTGACTCCCCCCAGCTCCGGGAGACTCTGCTGGGACGTATTGTGGCACTACCGGACCTCACTGCCAATAAGCTGCATCCGAACAACAAGCCCCTTTTTCTCCCTCAGCAGTACTACCCACTGCTGGCCACAGAGATGCTCACTGCCCTGGAGCGGACATGCCAAGCACTCAAAGGTGAGGGAACATGTTTTAAACTCTTAAAGATTCATTATAGATGATCTCTTCCTCATGCTGTCTGTTTATCTGACTTTTAACAGATGGCACGGACTGCTCCTTGACTTTTGTGGCTCAGACACTTGGAAAAGTTTGTATCCAGGGCCACAGTGGTGAGTTAAAAGTCACATTCCTTTGTAGTACAGTGAGTGTCCTCCCATTACATTCACGCTACAAGCCTCCTGGTCAGTGCTTCATTAGCTTTACAGGTGGGAATTACATAGTAGTCATAATTTTCTATAACTTCATCTATTTACAGGTCTGGTGCTGGCAGCGATGGCTCCTCGGCTGTCTGTCTGCACACGCTCAGACATGGTGTGGCAGAGGGTTTGCTGGAAGCTGCTGGAGAATGTTCCACAGCTATGCGTGGAGAGCGTGCTCACGGGACTAGTGCAGGCTGTCACTGGGTAAAGAACCGTCATAGTTAAAGCATTTAAACAGCTAGCAGTTAGTTTGCTGCCTGCCTTCAGTGACACTAGTCTCTTGCTTCCTCTCCCAGGCCTGAAGCCTTTGGCAGGATCATCGGGAATCTTGTCTTAACAAATAAAAAAGCCCAGTTTGTCATCACTCATAAGCTGCTGTTACTGCAGTACAAGTATGAGGTAAGAAGATACTTGCAGCCTGACAGTAAACTACATGCGTGTCTTGTAAATATCACATGGCGTGCATGTTGTTGTTTGTTTCCTCAGACTCAAGTCCTGAGAATTATTCTGGGTTACCTCGCAGCAGACAGGGAGAGAAGGCTGCTGCTCGTCCAGGTGAGTGCATTTGTAAGTTCAGCAGCCAAATTATATAACGTTATACACTATATAATATATGTCAATGATTTTGACATGTATGCATTCTCAGGTATTAAGGTCCCTGTCCCAGGCCTGGGCTAACCCCAGTGCAGTGAAGCACACACCTCTAGAGCAGCAGCTGTATGTCAGCAAGGCCTTACTGCTGAGTGTGAGTCTGCTGAAAGACTCTGAGCTACAGGAGCTACGTTCAGGTGCAAATCACAATGTTTGATGGCTCAAATCACTCAGTGAATCAACATAAGAACAGGACAACCTCTGTTTTTTTTTTAAAAAGAGCATTAGGATCATTGCTTTCTTCTCTCAGACTTACTACAGTGTATGCTGGGCGGCATGCAGAGCCACCTGGACAGCAGTGTAGTGCGTATCAGGCGTATGGGCATGGTGGTGGGAGAGTGCCTGAGCTCTCGGATGGATATCAGCGGAACCCAGCTCAAATTTCAGGTACAGTCCGCCTCGTAGGCATCAAAACATGATTTGATTCATGACTTGATCGAATGCCTTCATGAGCAGGGTGTCTGAGTTTGCATTGTGCTGTGTCGCAGTACGATCAGGATGAAGAAACTCGAGAGCTGCTTTCTCTGATGACTCCCAGTACTGCTGATGAAGCAGAGGCCGAGCCTTTAAACAGGTACGTGTTTTTACATCTCTGTAACTGTTACATCAGTCATTATGTCAAAATTTAGAGAATTACCTTATAGTTTCTCTAAATCCTGCCAGAACTCTCTCTTTCTATAAGTTGTGGACAGTGTCTTCAGCTAAAAATCTGTGTTGCAGATGAAAACAATGAAACAGTGATGAAACTAGTTGTAACATTGATATGTTGCTGCATTGTGTTGCTGATAGTTCATAGTTAAAATTTAAAAATGCGCAGTCTAATCTCATTTTTAACTGTGTAGTTTTATGTAGTTTTAACATAGCAATGGAGAAAATTAACTTCAGAGGACATAATCTTAGCAACTAATATTCCAATTGCTTAACGACTTAACATGTAGTCACTGTATATTTGTAGGGATTGATTTTTTTTCTGTCATCCACAGAGTCGACTCTCCCCAAGAGACCAGTGAAACAACTCCATCTCCTCAGAAGGAATCATCTCAAAATAAGTCCGAACCTCAGCCATCAAAAACTGACCAAGACTCTGACCTGGACAGGTATTAGTTCTTCAGTTCAGTCAGTGAGGCTGTTAAAAGAAAAATATTTGTGTGATTCTTATGTGTTTTGTCGTCTTTGACTGGTTCAGCGACGATGAGCTCACTCCGTACGACATGTCTGGCGATCAGGAAATCAGTAAAGCCTCCCCACCCCGTTACCTACGAGACTGTCTGGAAAGTATGGCTCCACAGATTCAGTTTGACCTCACCGCCTCTTAAAATGACGTTTCAGAACCTCCGACTCTAATCTAACTACTGTTTTCTTATCTGTTGAACTATCCAGGTTTAATTTCCTCTGAGGATCCAGAGCGCGTGGAGCTGAGTTTGAGAGTCTCCGAGGGTTTGGTGAGGAAAAATGTCTTCGCAACCAGAGAGGTATGTCAGCAACACACATCACATGTTTCTTCTAGAAGTGCTGTTCCTTACCTGACTCTTACTCACTATAGCTTGTAGGATCACTTCTCACAATATAGTTCATGTTTGGGTATTGTGCCTTTTTCAGATCAGTGTCCAGATGACCAAAGTGCTTCTTCACATGGAGGATAAATACAGCATAAATAGCTTCCTGAGTCTCAGACAGGCGACCATGGTGGCGCTCACCGTCACTGACTGCATCCCTGTATGATCTGGTCACCTCAGTTACCATTTCACATCAAAATTTACACTCATTACCACACAGCTCGATCACCATTCTCTGCCTCTTTGCCTTCCTTGATAGGTGACTCAGTATCTGACCACAGAGTTTTACTCCCTGAACTACAGTCTCCGCCAGCGGCTCGATATCTTGGAGGTGAAAACAACAGTGGCTGTGTGCCTTCATACTTGATGCAATTAGTGATTTGGCCTCTATTGATTATTGGCACAAGTATAATCGTGAATCTGTTCTCGTTTTGGTTTGTCAGGTCCTCGCTCTGGCAGCACAGGAGCTCTCTAAGCCAATCCCAGAAAAGAAAGACCCATGTATGAGTGTTGCTGCCAGCACTGATTTGACTCCGTACCCCGGTGACAACCCTGTTCACTGGCGTCAAGAAGTAGAGAAGCGGATTCAAAGCAAGACAAGACGCCTCAGGAAGGTAAGTTAAGATAGACATTTTTATCTCCCTTTTTGGCATTTGAGTGAAGCTCTTCATTAATTTCTCTTGTGCTTCAGGGTGCCACACAGCCTCCAGCTAAGGCCACCCCTAACCGCTACGCTCCTGTTGCTGGACACTTCTTTTTTCCTCTGCTCAGGAATTATGACAGGTATGGGTCTTTTTTGTTCTTTTAAGTTTTTTTATGCTAAAGTGCACAGCATAACATGTTAAAACTATGATGTAATACTTTTCTGCTAGACCTCAGGTGACCTTTGACCTGTTAGGCAGTGACCATTTGGTACTGGGCAGGTTGATCCACACGTTGGGACTCTTCATGCATCTGGCAGTCAATGCACCGGTAGGTTTTTTTTTCCCATCTGTCCATGCTAGTGTGACATAATCTCAATGTAGAGCTTTATATCAGTATTAATATACCAAAGGTTTAGGTGTGGCTCTTGATGCTGTCATATAATATATTTATTTTATCATAAAAGACAAAATTATGAATGTGATTTATGGCCAGACAGTTAGAGGTGCTCATTTTACTGAACTTAGAACAGCTGTAGTTCAGATACTGGAGCCTTTAAGACCAGGAATAGACACTGACACAATATCGCAATAAAAACTAATCCCTGCAGCCTTGTATTAGAATAACAATGCTACTCCTGTGGGACTCCTATGACTTTATTTATTTATTTATTTTGTAGATAGCTGCACAGATGGGTCGTGCTTTACTGGACTTTGTGTGGGCGGTGCGCTACCATGTTGACCAGTAAGTATGATTAATATTAGTGTTATAGACAGTAAATTGAAGCCTGAGGAAGCTATTTGTTTGTTAAGAGCGCTATGGTGTAGCATTTTTGTTATGAACCAGAATTAATCATCATTAATTAGGTAACTGTCTAGCTTCTTCCTATCATGTTTTTTTCACGTGGTTAATTCAGTCCGAGCTGTAACCTTAAATCTGTTTGTTAAAGGATGGTGAGACGAGGTGTCCTCTTTGCTGTTTGCTCTGTGTTTCTGAGCGTGAACAGTCAAAACCTGCTGGTGGACCTCAGTGATCAGCTGTTTGAGACCAGAATTTGGCTGGCAGGTAAAAAAACAAAACAGTGCTGGTGACCAAGGACAAAGCAATGTTCAGATTTTATCGATAAATCTCATTCAAATGTCTCGCACGTCACGCAGAGCAGCTGTTCTACTCCTGTTATTATACAGCCGCATTATGCTGCTAATAATAGATCAACCCTAAAAGACATGATTCTTGTAAATGCACAGCGGTCGGAGGCTGCACCTGCATAATGTAATTCTGTCAGGGATGTCCCCTCAGTGACACACAAACATGTACAGCTCTCCCATGCACAGCTGGACCGAGCATTTCTGGGAAGTAGATGAGGAACCAGGATGTCCTGTACGACACGGACCGTCCATGACGTGACCGGCTCATCAACAGTTGGATGTTTCTGTATCCCTTTGAGGATAAAAGTAGTTTCACATTGTAGTGAGTGACACAAAGCTGAATGACATTGTGCAAAGGACGCATTTTCCTCCCACGCACAATTGTTAATTGTGCAGAGAAAATGGCAGGATTATGTGTAATTATACTGAGTGATGTGGGCTTTCTTGCTACCCGTTGTCACCACTGCTAAAGCTGCCAATAATTCTTATAATATCCACAGATGTGGCTGAAGGAGACCCCGATGCAGACTGCCGGAGTCTGGCCGTACAGAGTCTGGTACTGCTGGATAAGGGCCTGAAGAAGCAGCTACAAGATCAACAAGCGCTGGGCTTGGAGTCATGATCACAGCATCAACAATAAACAATGAAACACCTGATGTGTCCTCCGCTTGGCCCTCACAGAGCCTGGAGACTTGGAGTATTGAGGTCGATGGAAATGATGTTCAGGATATTTGCTGGCAGAGGGGCTGGCAATTTTTTGAGGGGGGCTGGGTTGGTCAATTTTCTTCCTGCAACACAGTCACCAGAACAAGAGGGCACATGTCTGTTTATGAATATCTTTCTTCATCATACACACACGGATTTCAGTAGACCGTGTTTGTTTACATGAACATATTGTGTATAATTTATGACCCAGATAAAATATTGATTATACTGAGAATAGGATGCCATTTTTGTCCACAAATAAAATGCGTGTTACGAGGATATCCTTTTCAACCTCTTTCCTGTACTGGCACATCTCTCTGTACTCTGGTTGTTTGTTTTCAAAGGACATCCTGTGAATATTCACTGGCATGCACGCATTCACAAATAATGGAAATACTACTACTACTTCCTCTTGTGAGATAAATGTTCATCTGTATGTTCCCAAACAATGAAACATTTTGAAATATACAGTTGTTTATAGTTTCCAGGATGGCCTTGACTCTACCTTGGCATATTCAGTAGGAAGATCTGCATCAACTATCTGAATGTTTTTGTGGTTGATACAGATCTTGTATATAACAAGTACAGAAGTCAAATTATATTATGATTGATTTTTATGTAGCAGTGGTTAACAGAAACATTAGTTCCATAAACAATAATACGTGTAATTGTAGTCAAATTTCCTACTTCATTCATCTGAGACAGTGAAGTAATTTACTACTACTGAGATTGTTTTTGAAGACCAGAAAATGTCTTGTGTGTTATTAGGTACACTTGGACAATCTAACGTGATCCAATACAACAACTCTTCAGTCTTTGACATTGTCAGAGTGTGCTGTTGTACATGACTGCATTATATTGAAAGATGTTTCCAATATTATGATCTTATGTAAATGGGATGACCAAAATATTAGAAACACCTCCCAGTGAGATGTAGTCCACATTAGTAAAGTAGAGTCCTTGTATTGGATCATATTGGATTGTACAAGTGAACCTAATGAAGTAGCCAATTGGTGTATATGGTTCCTCTAAATTTCAAGGTTCTGTGTTTTTTATTTGTCATTATACATTACAGGATCACACAGTGAAATGCAGTTGTAGCCCCCTTCATGCTACACACAGAAAATGTATGTACAGATGTTCAAAGATCTGGATATCACCAAAGGAAGACATGGAACGAAAAGCCTAATGAATATGTACAGTTGTATTTAAAGAGTGTTATGAATTATAGTGTAAATGGAAATAATGGAGGGAGAGCAAAACCAGCATAACAGAAAGCTGGAAGATTTAACTGAATCTCTCAAGGACGTGCACTGCTTTGGACACAAATGTCTCTTTTTTGGCGAGATTACGCTACTGTCCATGTAACACAATCTTCGGCAACAACTCGGCTCACGTTCGTCGTTTTCCGTAACTCCTCCCCCTGTCCTGCCTTCGGGGTTGTCAGGGGCAACTGGGGGAGACGCTTTTAGATCACACAGGAGGCTACATAGCAACACTGGAAGTTACCGTCGATGTTTTGAGTTGTTTCGAGATTAAGCAACCACGTCGGCCTTATCCCGAAGAAAACGGCAGTGAAGTTGGTCTTTTGACAATTTAACGGGACGGTTGGCTTCATTCTGCCGTAGAGGAGGGCAGGCGATGAATGCTAACTTTGGCTTGCTTATCTAGCTTAGCTAATGTTAGCAGCTAAAGCTAATTTAGACAGTAGTGACATAACGGTACTAATGTTCATGGTAGCTGATAGTGCTAACTATTACGGTGAACCCATAGCTCAGTTAGAGTGTACAGTGTGTCTGTGTGTACTGGCTAAGTCAGCTAACGTTACATATAAAGTGACATTATGCATTAGGACTCATGGGATGCTACGTTCAAGAGTTGAATAGCTTTTACATTATGAGTTAGCCAAACAGCTAAGTAACTGGAAAAGAGATCATAAACTGCACAGCAAATACCATTTAATCAAAGAATGCACCATGGATGCTTAATACTGAAGATTACACTTAGCCCCTAAGCCTCATCCTCTGTTTCTCTTCTCTTATCTAGGGATAGGCACTGGGGACATGGCGGTGTATTTTGACCACCGTATTGAAGCCCCTGAAAGCAGTGGTGTGCCCTCTAAGTTGACCTGGCACCCGGCTCTTCCTGTGCTGGCTGTGGCCTCAAACAGCTCCACCACTGGAGGCAATGTGGACCTCTACCTGCAGCAGGTAAACTCTGGGCTTTGCACATGAACACTTGACACATAACCCGTATCTTATCCACTAAACATTATCCATCCCTGTCCATATGCAGGGAGAATACATGGAGAGCTGCCATTTAGAACGTCCTCACCAGTCCACAGTGCTGCGCTGGCATCCCACAAAGCCGGTGCTGGCACTAGGCTGGGAGAATGGTGAGGTGGTGCTGCTGACCCACCCCGTTGGACATCAAACCGTCCTTCCCATCACACACACAGCCTGCATCACACTGCTGGAGTGGAGTGGCTCTGGCAGCCGCTTGGTAACGGGTGATCAGGTGAGTCTGTGCATTCTTGTGCATGTGTATATGTAATGACAACTTACTGATGCATTCATAGCACACATGCATACATCATAAACATGCATGGTTTTTACTTATTATAGCATGTTTTGCACAAGCCCTATCAGGGTAATTAAGGCATTACGTCATAGACTGGATGCATTGCATACTTAAATGCAATCTGAAACCTTTTAAATCCAGTTTCTTCTTATTGAACAACATAAATATAGTGTAATTATTTAATGACAGACTGGAGCACTAGCAGTATGGAAGGTAGATGCTAGAGGGAGACTTCAAGGAAACCATCTTGTGAAGCATGAATACAACAAACCTCTAACTTGCTGCATCTTCAGACCAGCAACACCCGGGGAGTAAGTAAACAGAATGCAATGCTCTGAGTTAGTTATTCATTAGCAGTGAGATAATTGAGAAAACTATGCCCCCTCGATTTGATTGCTGGGTTGCTAATAGTAGCAACTTCTGTCATAGCGATGTGGCAATGTTAGCCCGAGCATCAGTAAGTGGAGATGAGAGTGCTCTGGATATGTTCGGCTGGAAGGGATCACCGCTTAAGATGGGCCCACAGGAGGGACTTGCGTTCTACGTCAGCACTGCAGATGGTAAGAGTTTATCTTTTTGTTGTGTGCAGCATTTTAAGTAGGTCTTCAAGAGTTTTTGTGCCACCACGACTACAAACTGCTTCATTCAGTTCATTGTGTAGCTCATGAGTTTTATAATCTTTATTGGTGACCAGAGTTGAGAGTGGATCTAACCAGCTTAATGAATCCAAATAAGTTTTGAAAAATATTCCATGTTAAGCGACAGTAAGTTCATTTTCAGTTCAAGAGAAAATTAATAAGCTCACTTTTTGTGATTATTCTGTGCTATGAGGCAATAACTATTTTACTTTTTTTGTATATAGGTAAAGTTCACTATGTGGATGAGCACTGCAAGACAAGCCTACTACTCAGTGTAGAGGGAGCAATCAAGAAACTGTTCTATCTTGAGAAAAGAGAGGTGCTTGCTGTGATCACGGAGACCCTAATGTTGTCACAGTACACTCTTGGACCTGAGGGAGGAGCCCAGGAATTTATGAAGGTATACTAAAAATATGAAAGCTCTAATTATATTTAATCTGTTAAAGACCACAGTGTTTTTGATGGATTGTGTTTGTGTGGGTAGATCGGATCAATCAGGTCATACTATTGTACACAGTTTGGTTTGTGTTTTTTTCATGACAGGTTAAGTTGAGCAGCAAGAGCGGGCAGAATGTCAGCATTGTCTGGACAGAAAACAGCCTCCTCATCACAGCCACAGGAGAACAGGTTATCAGGTCAGTGCGCACACACACACACACACACACACAAACACTGTACATTCTCATTTTCCCACTGTGTCTGTGAATAACTCCCTTTGATTTTTTTAGGCTGTGGGACCTGGAGCGAGATGACAACTATGTTTTGCCTCTCGACGAGACTCTGGGGTTTGAGAGAGGAGAGATGATCAACTGTGTTTCCTACTGTGCAGAAAAAGGTGACTGCAAAATATCTGTATGATGCGACTAATGTAAAGTGCTGTTATTAGCCTTAGTGCTGTTGTGTAACGTTGTGGCCTCCCTCAGAAATCTTGGCGGGTGGCACCAGCCATGGTCGCATAGCAATCTGGAAGATGGTGGTTCTGCCAGGCAGCAGCAGAGGAGATAACAAGGCCCAGTGGAAGCTACAGACACCCACAGAAATACAGGGAAATGTCACGCAGCTACAGGTACCGTCTGGACCAAAAATGTGATAGAAAATGATGTAATTCCAACATAACAGTGTCATTAATATATGTATAGTATTTTTCTTGGGAAGTTCACTCAGACCTTCTGTTACAGTGGGGCTCTAGCCTGAATCTGCTGGCCGCCAATAATTCGAACACTGTGCTGATCCTGTGTGAGCATTTGATGTCAGCTCACTTTAGCCAGCAGGTGGCAGCAGTGCAGCTCACCCCAACCCAGCTCAGCATCACTCAGTTCTCCACAGGAGTACACCTTGCTCTGCAGTCTGACTTACACATCAAGGGAGTGTGTGTTACCAAAGTAAGTGGAATTGAGAAGTGAAAGTGTATAAATGAGACTTCTCTGCACTTAAGAGGAGATACTGAAGGGCTCTACAAAAGTTTGGCCGCGAGGACAAGATGAAATTGATATCCAGGTAACCAGATGCGTGTTGTCAAACCAACAGGATTCGGTGACAGTCTGGAGTGGCAAGCAGATCACTGTGTATGAGCTTACGGAAACAGTTATTCGCAATACAGGTACGACATTTAAGCAAAGGCCCAGTGAAGGGGACAAAACAGCATTTTACAGATGTGATGCGACATTTTAGAAACCACACAGATTCCACTATCTTTCATCCCTGCCTTCATTTGTTAACTTGTGCTTTTCTCTTCCATTTACTAGGATCATTTCCTTGTGACTCCCCCATAGTAACTGTACATGGCGAGAACCTCTACACTGTGGAACCTAACAGGGTCCAGATTCGCACGCCACAGGTAGAGTCCCACACTGGAACCTACTGTCCAAACTAGGAGTTGTTGTTGAATTAGACTTGATTATAAACTGGATAAACACACGGGCAGCTAGTATTGTTGCTATAAATTTGGTTCATTGTGGAACCATCTACTTTCCTCTCTTTTCTTTAGGGCACTGTGAAGCAACTGCTGACCTTCTCAAAAGCAGAGGGCAACCCTGTACTACTCAGTGTGTGCCAATACTACCTGGTGGTAGGCACAGACACAGCGCACATAAGAGTCTTTGACCTCTCCCGAAGGTATAATGTTAATGTGGATGCTGGTATCACTTCCTTCACATAAAAAAAAGTAGTACAAAGAATGAGAGAAATTATTGTCCATGTGTTGCAAATTTCTGTTCATTGACAGTTTCTATGTTCAAAGTACTTTTTTGTCTTACCACATGTCTTTATAGAGATGCCAAAGCTCACTGCAATGCTAAGAACCTGGCTGATCAGATTGCCAATCTGGGAGCCCTCAGGTCAGTCAAGTGTAACGCCAACGGCAGCCAAGTCAGCATCCTCATCACTCAGGTGAATCGACAACATCCAACTCTGCTTTCTGAAATCTTGGATTTAATATTTGTTTTTGAAAGCCGATTCTTATTATACCTGTAGAAGCTACAAGTATATTTTCATATATATTTTCAAGCTTATTTATTATTCATGTGAATATTTATCTGTATGTAACTCTTCCGCTCAGGTTAATGGACGACCTGATCACAAAGTGTACTTTTATGACGTTGAGATGGACACTGTGACACACTTTGACTTCTTCGTTGGCAGACCGTCCAGTGGTATCTCACAGCAAGAAGAAAGTGAAAGGTCACTGACGTCGCCATGATCTTCCCATGCTGTGTTTTCTCTTCTGGTTGTCTCAAACTAAACAAGTCTGCTCTGTTTTACAGGCAGCAGTTTCAGGGGACAGAGCTCAGTGGTCGCTGCCCGGTATCTCACTTTTGGGATGAGAGTGAACCTCGTCTTTTTGTTTGCGAGACGGTGCCAATAAGTTCTGAATCGTCATCAACTAGTGTCTTAGATACGGTAAAGACTGTACCTTAAGATAGTACATGTGAAGCATGGTCAGAATATGATTACTTGCTGTGTGATTTTAATAAACTACAGTACAGTAAATTAGAAATAGTTTGACAGTGTGTTGCCTTCCTCCTGCTCAGACGGATGTGTCGGTGGTGACACTCTTCTGTACACAGGAGCATGGGCTCCTTCTACAGGACTGCTACCCTAAGCCCTCGGGCCTGCAAGCGCTCCTTGCTCTGGATGTGCCGTACTATTGTTTCAGCTGCAAGGTGAGGTCGGAGATCTCTCTGTTCTGCTTGCATGTTGTCTCTTCAGTGGGGGGTTCTCATTCAGCATGTGTTTTTTTCTGTCTGCAAAGTTGAAGGCATGCTGTTTCAATTCTTGAGTTTTCTTAAACATAATCCATTGTCTGCACCCATCACTCTTATGTAAAACTCTATGTTTGGTCTTACGTACCCCAGCTATTATTTCGGAGGGGGGGTGTCTTTCTACCAGAAGTAAGTCTGTTCAAAACACTTCAGTATTCTTGATTCCCAACTTCCAGCAACTGTGATTGTGTATATCATGTGGTGCCGTGTCTACTTCCCATCCACATTGTTTTGATGAATTGTGCTGTGTTGTGTTGTGTGGTTTGGTTCGCGCTGTCTCTGTCCATTCCCCAAAGTCCATGTTTTCCCCGGGATTCATCATTTTATATTCCCTTTTCCCGTGATCGTACCTTACAACATGCTGCTGTGAATCACATTACCTATCTTAACCTACCTGGTCTCCTTCTCCTTAAGCCTGGTGAGAGAGACCCAAGCTTACCAGAGATTTCCACCACAACATCAGCACTTCCGCACCCGACCCAGCAACCAAAAGGGTCAGCTGCCCAGTTCCCCCATATGGTGTCCAGGCGGGCTCTCCGAGACTTTGTGGGCCTGGAGAACTGTGAGAAAGCCACACGCGATGCCATGCTCAACTTCAGTTTCTACCTGACCATCGGCGATATGGACGAAGCCTTCAAGTCTATTAAGCTCATCAAGAGGTAAAAGAGAATCCATACGTACCATCACGACATGTGTCAGCTCAGTGGTGTTTGCAGCGAGAGTAGACGTGCAGGATGGCATGCCTACTGTGGGCACATCCCCCTGTGTGACTGCTGTCATCACCTCTGCCAGCAGAGTTGCTTTAGTTCAAAGGCTCATTAAAGACCGCAGGGATAGCATTGTTGCTCTAGCCTTGACGCTTCTCAGAATCCTCTACAATAGTTTGCATTGGGAGAGCTGTAACTAATTGCTTTTGACGTATATTGAAAATGGGGCATTGTTGCTACTCTTGACTCCTTATTTCATTCAACACCTCTGACTGTTGAGGTCAGCATGGAGGAAAACTACCACAATAGTTAACTTTGATATGCTCTCTTTAAGTCTGACAGGTGATCAAAGCCCTAAACGTGGCTTTAAAGTTTTGTCTTATTTCTAAGCTGTAAGAACAAAGCAGGCACTTGACAGGTCAGTATTTGTATTTGTCTTTGGAAAGACTGGTAAGTTTTAAATATAAGACTTAGCCCAGCAGTTTGTGTATCATACCATGATGCTATATTCAAAGCAGATCTACCAGAGCATAACTTTTATTTGTTTATGTTCGTACATGGAATAGAATTTTAAACACAGGACATGATTAAGGACTTTTTCTGTGTCTCTGCTCGGGGAAGGAACTCTTCACTGTGTATATATGTGGCTGTTTCTGTTAGTGTGCGGGCGTGTTCTGAGGGGATGTACTTTTCTAAACACCCTGTGACTCACACACACACGCACACACACACGCATACACAGACACACAGTAGCTCCCCCTGCCAGTTTGGTCTAAAAGGAGTGCCCTTTCCATTCTTACAAACATTGAATCAGGTCACTAAAAGGATGTGTGTGTCCGTTCCACTATGTGTGTGTGTGTCTCGGGGAGATGTATATGTGATTCTAGCAAAGATCTGATATTATCTTAAGCAGCATACGTGATTCAGAGCACTCTGTCAAAATTCTGTTCAAGTGTTGCCTCTGCACGTACAAACGTTACCCAAATGGGAAAATAACATATCCCACCAGCCGGATATTCCAGAGAATTTAATAGGCGTGATGACAGATTTACTCAGTTCCTCATTGATGGCTATTTTTACTGCGGCTTCTTTTTACTTTTAAAGATTGGTATTGTGTTCGATTCCCGCATTTCTCCACCCACAGGAATGTACATTTCCTGCTGCAGTAACCTGTACCTACTGGGATTTGTCTCCATGGGGCTAATCTTTGAATGACAAAGGTTCTCATACTTAAGTCAGAGACTGGCTGGCGATTCAGAGGTCAAGGTATACACTTGACCATTTCAAAGGGTCAGTTCATCTTTTTTACACACAGGTAGCAGATCAACATGTGCTATAGGTGTGAATAACAGAATCCAACTCTGAACATGACAGTATTGGGAATTCTTTACAGTCCAATCTCTGAATCAAATAGAGAAAGTTCAGAAAGTTATGATTCCCTTCATCCAAAATAGCTATTCTCAGTATTGAAGTCCCCCTGCCTCCCGAAGCAGCCTGTCAGATACAGGTTGGAATGTCTTTATACAGTCCACACTGTGCTACTTCCTCTCATTCATGTTGTCCTTGACTTTAGGTGACACGCTGCAGGGTTATCTGCCCATATGAATACAAGCCTTCTCTTACTGTCTTTTTGCCACTGCACTTGCTATTTAAAAGCCAAACTCCCCCTTTCCACCAGGAACAAAAACACCCACGGAAGTGTTCAGGGGTGAAGCAGTGACTGATGAATGGTGTTGTAGTCATCACAGTTGGCTGTGGTACACTTGACCCTCGTGCTCTCAGTGTATGCCATTTGACATGGGAAAGTATTTAACTCACTGCATGAATTACAGTTCTTCTGTAGTCTTCAAAGAAACTAGTGCCACCATGCCCTGAATAAAACATTATACTTTTTATTGAACAAAATAGATAGTAGATATTTATATTTTATCTTAATTCAAAATTATTCTATGTCTCCAGTCACTGATAAGCTGAGATCTAACTGAAATGTATCACATTGAACATGTTTCTTTGGGTTCAGTAGCTGTAGCAGACAACATCTAAAGCAATCTTTGCACTTTTTCTTATCTTTGAGAAGGGTTAAATCTGAAGCAACTGGACTTGGTTGTAAATATGATTTACATATTTAACTTTTCTCGTGGAAAGTTGACCTGAATGATGATGATGATATTCACAGATCATCTTTATATTGTATATTTTCACTCCAACTCAATAGATCAAATGAGAGATGGACAATTCTTGAGAGTTACATGCACATTTACTACTGTAGCTTTTTTCTTGCACTTTCAACCATGTCTCTCAGCCCTCTTCAGTGAAAGTCTAAAAATGTGTACTGTCATGTGATAACACCAGAGCAAATTGCTGATGCTATGATGTATGGCTGAAAGCCCCCCAGAATATCTGTGAATATCACAGACAAAGGCTAAACATCACCCGAATGCTTCCAGTAGCTCCTTGTCCAGAAAATACATGTTATATGCAACATTTAATGATGTGTTCGTGTGGTGTTGGACATCAAAACAGCAGCAGTAATAAAAACAGCCACCATTGTTTGAATATTTACCAATAAATTTATTGAATTTATATGATATATTATTATTATTTAATGTGCCCCCTATGTGTGGCAATGTGGAAGACCCACAAATAGCCTGGAGTTCTTTGCAGAAGTATGATATGGTCACAATAATACTACTACTACTAATGATAGCACTATTCTTTATACAACTATATTTAATTTAAGTATACATTATGTACCACAAGCGAGCAGAGTTTCATATGAAAAGCATCATGAAAATGTGAAATGTGTATGTCATTTCAAAATGCAGTACATCGGCAAAACATTTGTTACCATCAATTTAACAAATACTGCTAAAAAAATCCAAATCCATTCACATAGATTATTTGGCAGGTAATTGTTTTTTTATGTTCCTTTCTTCAAGGAAAAATATTCATGTGGTAACGACAAAGAGTGAGAATATTCCCTCATGTCTTTCAGTAGGTACATGTGTATTTGATCAATACAGATTTTTTAAATTTAAATATTGTCACTGGTTTGGTTAAGCTCAATCAAACTTGACTACTCCTCTGCTTTTGCCATGTTAGTTTACCTACTTACTTACATATATCATTAATAGAATTGTAATATTGTAATTAATAATTGTAATATTATAATATATTATATTTACAATTATTGTAATAATTGTAAATATAATATAAATTGTAATAAGCTTTAAATGAATGAAAACAAATATGAGGTATTCTGGTATTTTCAACATCTTTCAAAATTTCCAATTTATAATTAATGCAGGAGGCCATTTGATAAGTGCACATATAACAAAATAGGTCAAGGTCCAGCTTGATCTTTTCATAAGCGGGATGTTTCATATCCAGATTTAATATTTAGCTACCAATTAGCTCACCGAAATGAAATGAAACATCATAAAGTACTGAATATGTTTTTAAGTTTAGGGCTGCTTACATTTTAGTTAAATCTGTGATTTTTGTGCACTAAGCAGCAAAATAATTCTCTTTGTTTATGTCGGGAGAAGGTGTGAGATATAGTTTTACGTTCGTATGTACATGTTAGTCCAGCTAAAGCCACAGGAATGTCCTCTTCTCTCAAGAGTCACACTGGATACTCCTAGCTGGAATACAACATGGATAGTTGACAGTCCTATCAGCGGAGTCTGTTACTCCTCATTGGATGGGCTTGAGAAGTCACATGGCTCAACAAGGCGACTCCACATAGTCATTGTCTAGACGTGGGTGGAAAGGTGATGCCAGTGAGCGACTGATGATTATAACTCGAGGTGCAAGGCAGTCATCACGGCGATGTAAAATGTTCCAGATGAGCATGGCCGCAGCCATTGTGGCCAGCAGGCAAGCAGCTATGTCCAGGTAGCAGGAGTAGGACAGGTGTGTGTAGGGCCCGATCCTGTAGAATGTCACAAGTCCGATAACTAGCACAAAACCTGTAGAAGAAAGAAAAGGCTGCAATCAGTGAAAATGCACGGCCACCCTCATTTAGCAACATGAGCATCGTCAACTTGTTCAACATCAACATATTATTGTAAACTTTGTTGTTTCACATTGTTGCACAAATGGGAAGTGTCATGTTTAATATTAATACAGTACCAAGTACAAATAGAGTGTGCCATTGTTGGCTTACTGAGGAAATATTCATAAGGAATAATTATACTGAAGTGAAACCAAAACGTAGGTATGGAAAATCCGACTGCCAGGGAGTATGGGATGTCCAGGGAATGTCCAGTACGAGTATGACTCTACAGCCATGCTAATGCTTTGAGCTAAATCTGCATGCTAACTTGCTGAGCGGTGTTAAGCTGGTAATGCTGAGTTTAGCTAGTTAGCACTAAACACAAAGTGTAATTAGTTTTGATGATATTTGGTCATAAACCAAAGTATTTTGTAAACACTATAGTTCTTTACACATTTCACTCGAAACAACAGTTTTATCTTTCAATCTAATATTTTTTTAGATAATAATTATCGGGAAAATGGTAGTCAACCAACTGACAGGCAGATTGACATTGCCACCAACATGGCCGCAGAAAAGAAAATATTCTTCAAGCACTCCAAATACTCTCCAGAGCAACAGTTCTGAAGAATGTTTTCTGTGACTATGTGTGTAAATATTTTATTATTTCTAGTTTAATATTTCTTGGATATTCGGAAAGATACAGTCTCTATACCTTTATGTAGTGATTTAACTTGCCTGAGTGGCTTCTTGAAATCCCACATGCTTACATTTAGACATTCCTGTAGCCTTGTATTTCACAGTTCAGCGGGAGCTCTGTGTGGGGTCTTTGAATTTGGAAATCTGTTTCCTCCTAGGAAGAACTTCTGAGATTTCGAGAACAAATGAATGGTATAAAAATATCGGAGCATGAATATACGCTCGGAAAAGCCTTTGAGATGTTTTATGTCCTGATTTCTTTGATTCACTGTAGTTAAACTCACGCAATGAGGAACTCGTGTTTGCATGCGAAGGTAGAAAGCCACAGTCTTCAATTCCATGCTGCTTCTTTGATCTTTACTTTATCTGCAGTGGAAAGTTATTCATTGTCTTCATAGCCCACACCTTTCCTCATTCTTTATGATTAGAGGTGTGTATGAAAGCCCACATCGATCAATGCGAGTATCCCTGAGTCAAACGGCCATTTACCGCATTCAAGTGTGGTCTGAAGCCACCCAATAGTTCAACAATAATACATGTCTGTAAACTTGCCCCATCCACAGTGGTATAAATACAGGGACCAAAAATAATCACTGGAAATATGGATGTTGGTACTTTAGGATATGAATCAGTCAGTTTCCTGAGGCAGTCACAGAGTTCATTTATATTTCTTACTGAACCTCTGCAGTGATATGGCTGTCATTGTTTCAAGTGAGGATGTGGATAATTGTGTCTGTGTATCATTGCGTGTCAACACCGTGTGTACGCTTAAGAATGCAACTGTTTGCTCAGTCTGCTCATGTTTAACCTGTCTGGCTCCTACATCCAAGAAAATGAATAATCTCCTGTCCAGGTTCCAGCCAGGGTGGGCTGTGTGAAACTCTTTTTTGGCACAGACTTATCAATCAAACTTCCTTCCTCTTCTTCCTCTTTCCATCCTTCCTTCCTCACCACTCCTCCACACCCTAAGCTTCGAGGTTAATATATTTGCTGGACATTTGACATGATCTGTCGTAAACCTAAACAGTGTTAACCTAAGGCCAGGTCTTGGAAAATCATTTAGCTGGTTTGTTTTTCTTCCATTCAGTAATGTCATGGTTTATTCTTAAATGGCCCGGGTGTTTTTCTCACTCCCTTTCTACTAGGAGTCTCTTGAGCCACGGACTTATGGGAAATGGTCGAATACTTCATGAGTCAGATTTAATTCAGTTCCTCAAAATCAAAAGAAATTAGTGCGTCCCGGAGGGACATGACCTGCAGTGACTTTTGACGTGTTAGAGCTGTGTCCATTCAGAAAACACATTCCAGAGTTGCTTCCAGGGGTGAAATGACCAATATTGTGCTTTCATCCTGGACCTGCCAACACTGCTGAGATATCACTGAATGGAACTGGATATTGTTATTCCACAGTCTACTTGCAATAACTGAACATTTTGGCACGTCTGAAAATGAAAACATTCCCTGAGAAAGAGGGTGATGGGTAAAAATATCTCCATTCATTCAGAGCTGAAGCCCATTCACTGACTCATTTCAGGAGGTAGGAGGGGGTGGGGGGGTGTCTATAGTAGGAATGGGGAATGGATTGCTGAATGTTAAACGCTTGTTCAACTTTCTGTACTCACAAAATGAGACCCCTTTACTTGGATTTAAAGTCTAAGTCTAAAATCTCTTCAGCCTTTACATTTAATTAACTTTTATTACTGGTGAGGTCTTAAAACATATTGCTTGTTTTGGCCATTCAACTGTCCAAATCCCCAGAAATATTTAATATACCATCAGGAAAAGACAAAGCATAAGTAGTAGCAATGCTAGTGTGACTGTAGGGATGCCAGTGTAAGTCTGTTGACTGGTCCACCACTTTGGCCCAGACTAAAATATCTCTGCAGCTATTGACTAGAAATTGGTAAAATGTCCATGGTGCCCCTCTGATTTTTCATTACTAGACAATGTATCCCAAAGACTGGTGATTCTCTGAATGTATCTCTTTTCAATAAGGTTGACCTTTGTGAAATGTCTTGACATCTATTGGATTAACTGCTAAGCCATTTGGCATTCATGTTCCCCATAAAATGCATAATAACTTCTTATATGGTGCACTCAGCAAGGCAAAGGTTTTGTTTGTCAAATTTAGTTCACTTTCGGGGATAGTAGCACAGCTGTAAACTCTTGGTCTTGTTACTTGGTTATCAAAAAGGTTTGCCTATTATTACTTTGGTCGACTTTGTTAAATAATTCACAAACCGTTTCAGCTCTAGGTTTAACGTGACCCAGGAGCATCATTATATATATAAAACACATGAACTTTAAAATACCAAACTACTATTTCCATGAACACTCCATGTAGTGATGGGGATGGTCTTAAAGCCCTGGAAAATGGACCTTGGGTTGGGATTCTTAAGATCTATCTTTACAAAAACTCCCAAATGATAAGACCACTAAATTAATATAGAAATCACACTGACAAGCAAAGCAGCACAAGGAAGTCTTATTTTCCCACAGATTGCTCAATGTAAGTTCTGTTTGGATGGGAACATCTTGACATACCAAGATTTGTCATCTTATTAGTCAGCGGCTTTGTTCACCATATACGGTCAGTGACTAAAAGAGAGCACTACTATTTTTAGATGTCAGAAAAATAAGTGTGTACTGTTTATTAGACTGTGTCACGATTGTTACTAAAGCCAACATTTGGGATCTTGGTAAGATCATCTTATAGATCATCACTATCAAAATAAATGTCCATCAGAGATGTTGGTGATAATGATTTAGGGATGTGAATCTGTTCATTTTGCTGCCGATTATTAATAATGCTTATGTGAGATGAGTTCTTGGTAGCTGTGGTTTGGCTGGTGGTGTTGTCTGATATTGGGAAATAACTGTAATGTTGGGTGCGTCCTAATCCTCTGACCAAGGCCTTCAGATAAAAGCCCTCGTCCCTGTTACAATGCGTGCCAAATACGCTCATGATAAAGAGGAGATTCTTTATTTGCTGCTGCTGCTGCTGCTAGACATTTTGTAAACACAGAGATTAAAGCCAGGCCAGCCATTTCTCTACCAAAACACACGCTAAACACACAAACACAACACACACACTGAGATACACAAACCTCCATGCACATAATCCCTCCTGCCAGTGTGCACACAAACACACAGTCCCTGACGAAACTGTCTTTCCCGTCCATTCCCCCTCCCCTCTTTTTCCTTCTTCAGCTCGGGGGTTTGCATAACAGGTAGTCACAGACATTTCCTCGTCCTGAGCAGGGATATCCTGGCGCCCGACAGTCGCTCCCTGGCTCGCTGCAGCTATGGCCCATGGATTCTGGACTAGGACTAAATTTAGACCCACAGCAGACCCCCTTTATGCCACCCTGCCACAATGATACCAACTGGCCGAGCGACCACTGCACACAACACAACACACTTCCTCAGCAGGGGCATTGGGACAGGCTATACCAGCCAAGTCTTAATGTGGCACAGTGGGATGGATGGATGGGTGGTGGTTGTGGAGGAGGGGGTTTGTTACCATGACTGCAATAAGTTATGTCCCGTGCCAATTAATCCAGAGGATGACTGCCTTTGTTTTCTGGTTTCCTTGTTTACCATTATCTTCTTCTCTTGTAGTTTGGCTATGTTTTAATTCATTTATTAGATAATTTTATTTATTATTTCTTACTTTTTCTGTCTACACTGAAATCAAAAACACTTCGGTTTCAGCAGACCATGTTTAAATTAAGACAAAATGAAAATGAAAATTATTTTACGTACGTTATCAACATTTACCATGGATTTAGTTGGTTATATTTAAATAGAACATTTTAAAAGGAATCTGAGTTTAATTTTCACTCAGTAAACTTACTGACTTTTGATGTGTGTGAAAATTTTCACGGTATCTTCCTGCAGATTTGCCTTTAGAGGCTGATCTTCCATGTTGGAGAGTCAGCCAGTCTAGCCCCCCCCCCCTTCCCCCTGTGATTTTATCCCCTTTCTTTGGCACTCCACCAGCGAGCATGTGAACTTTGCTCTGCAGCGTCATGTGCACAACGGATAGAATTAGATGGAAGGGCATTCAACATTTTCATCAGAAAGGTCTTTCTGTTGTTGCAAACAAACATGTTGTAGAAGCGCTTTTACTCACTGGCTAGCTGGAAGAGTGCAGCAATGGCCTCTTCCCACCACTGGGATTCCTGTGTGATGAAGGGCAGCTCCATCAGGCCTAGAAGGAAGATCAGCTGACCAGCAGTCAGGGCCACCGTCGCCATCAGATTACACGCTCGCATCATGTCAAACTGCACTTGAGGGACGAGAAGAAGAGCTGTGTCATTTTTCCGCATTAGGATTTAAATGCATTCATTGGATATGAATAACAACAAGCTAGTCTGAATCAGAGTCTTGATCTTTAAAGGGTAATCTGATAATGCGTCTGAATGTTGTAGTGCAACGGAAAACCTCGAGGCATGTGTTTGTCTGACAGTAGTTGGCAGTGCTGCCCATTGTGCCCAGTGTGTACAGTTGGCCAGTGGACATTCAGTATTTCCCACACTCTTGAATGAAACTTTCTCAATGGAGCTTAATTTAGTAGCACATAAATCCACCACAACACCGACTGTGCCTTAAAGTTCCTCCAGACAAGGTTATACTGACCATGTCAACAATATGATTGCCCAACTAAAAAGATACATTTGGCTTTTAAATAAATCGGATACTTCGGAAATTATTGGCTGGCTGCCATGTGCTTCTGTTTACACAGTTGTACTACACTCATGGAGTGTTTAGGTTTTGAATTTTGACATATAGTTAATAATCTTTTCTGCAGTTTTTACATATGGAAAAGAACAAATATTCATTAAAATCTGACACAATTGTTGCTACATATAAATGTTTATGTTGCACTTAAAACTACTATTAAAACTTACATTTGACAGTGCTGCGGGATTCTTGGTAGCCTGCATACTCGGAGCCCCATCCCAGGCTTACGCACTGCCTCTGTGTCCCCTGCCCCCTTCTCCCATCCTGGAGATCATCACGGCCCCTTTCTCCACCAATGGGGCACATCCTCCATAGTCCCACGCTCCGCTTGCGTCCATCCTCCAGCGCCTGCAGGACCCAGCTGGGGGTGAAGGCTGCAACATTGTTTAGGACCAGGGACAGCAGGGCCACCACCACCGCCGCCGCCACTAGCCTCTGCACGGCCATGCGGCGCCTGACTCCCGCCACCTCTCCTCCTCCCTGGTGGCCCTCCTCCTCCTCGTCCCCTGAACCCTCTTCCTCCTCAGTGTTCTGCCCGCTCCCTCGCCTCTCCTCTGGGGCGCTAGCACCAGCAGTGCTCTGGGCCCCCTGAATCCTCTCCACCTCCTCCTCCACCACAACCACCACCACCTCCTCCTCCTCCAGCTGTTAGCGAGTGTTGTCCCAGCTCACACAGAGGTGGAATTGGCAAGAGTGTTGTCTTGAGGCTTAGCTAAAGAACATCTCCATTCATCCTCATTCAGGATGGTTGTCGTTGCAGCAGATCCTCAGCCCTCCTCCTCAGACAGCACTGTGGGCACACGGGGATTAATCCAACTGGCACCTAGGTCCATTCCACTGGCTCCGACTGGCTGCAGCTTGACTCTTGGATCTTGCTACTTGCTTGGCTTACTCCCTAGTTTTTACTTCTCCTTTTCCTTTCTTCAGTGCTTTGCTTGTTGTGCTGCTCTAACTTCAGTGTGTGCATCTGGCTTCTCTTTTCAGGCAGTAGTTGTTTTTCTTCTTTCTTCTTTTCTCTTTAGCCACTATCTCTCTCTCCCCACATTCCTGTCACTCTTCAAGCTGTCTCTGTCAAATAAAGCTAAAAAAACAACAAAAAAGAAGAGAACAGATGCAAAATAGCATGCTCAGGACAGAGTTGCTCTGAGTTGACTCTGCTTACCAAGACTGTCCTCGACTAGAAGAGCTGCCTAATTGAAACAAGAAGTCCTCTAACCCACCTCCTTTTGCTTCTCTCTGTCTCTCTCTCTTTCTCTCTCTCACTCACTGTTCCCTGCAAATCCTTGAGGTCAGAGTTAAAATGAGGGGGAGTTGCTGTTCGTCATACTCCAAGACATCAGTTCGCAACTGTAGCAAGATTTAAAAAGACAGCTCCCTCCTTCACGATCACTTTAAATGTGTGCATGTGTGTGTGTGTGTCAGTGTGTTTGTGTGAGACAATGTCCAAAAGACCCCCTGTTAGACGTCACTGTTGTGTATTCTTTTGTCTGGAGCCCAGGGGGCGTTTGCAAAAGTCCTCTCTCTCATGTGCAACAAACATATTGGCCGCCACAGTCAGCCAGCAACAGGATGTGTTTCCTGAGAGGAAAAGAGGATGGGAAGAGAAGCCAAATGTAGACCCGTTCCTTCTCTTGTCTTTCCTTTTCTGGCTCTCTAGATCTTGCCGCTCTGTGTGCTCAGTTTTTCTCAGGATTTTAAATTATCTCACATTTCATTTTCAGGGTTGGTTTTCTGTGACCATATAGAGCAACATTTTGGCTCCTCTTGCTTCTTTTTCTTCACTTGGCCTCCATTCCCCCTCTTATAACAGGGCCCCTAAAGATTTGGGGTATTTCCTGCTGCCTAACTTTAATAAACAGCCCACATCTGTATCAGCTAAAGCAAAGGAGGAGGGTGGGTACGCAAATAGAGACCAGATGGCTGTGGAATCTTATATTTGGAAGTGAAGCAAAAGAAAAGGGGGTAGAGGGACTGATTTACGTCAGCAAGACAAAAGAAAAAAATGGAAAGACAGCAATAGAAAAGCACGCCTCTTGCTTTGATATGAAGTCCTGCACCCATTTATATATGGGTATCAGTGTTTGTATGCTGGAAGTCTTTTGTGGACATTTGTTAGAATCATGATGAATGCTGCAATAACACCACAGTCCTACAGTCCGGCCAGTGAGAAGGTATCTACATATTTTGGTCAATTTTGCCACCAGTCTCTCATGCATACTAAAGGTTTTGGTTTGGCATATGAACTTGAACTAAACTGCAGTAATAAATGTAATAATTGTATGTTCATATATACAACTGTTGAATAGTAAAATACCAATGCAGCGACAAACAAGCCATTTCTCTTCTCTCTGTAGTAAAGCAGTATGGGAAAACATGGCGCGGATGTGTGTAAAAACCCGGCGGCTGGATGTGGCACGTGTGTGCCTTGGGAATATGGGAAATGCCAGGGCAGCAAAAGCACTAAAGGAGGCAGAGGCTCAGCCCGAGCCAGAAGCCCAAGTGGCTATGTTGGCCATTCAGCTCGGCATGCTGGTAAGATGTTGAAGTATCAGAGTGTAAATGACCACTGAGACATGCTATTGCTAAACAATGACTTGTGCCTTTCTTTCTCTGTCCTATTTATGATGTAGAAAAGTTTATTCCTCTGCTTTTGAGCGGAAGTTTTATGGGTTTTTTTTTCAAGTTTTTTGTTTTTTCAATTTTACATTACAGCAAGTTTGTTCATCACCCCAAAACTGAAATCAAAACAAACGGGACATCAGAACCAATGCTGGAGACAATGTGGGCAATTAATAGCAGGCGATACACATATTTCATGGTCTTGCCCCGCACTTCTGGACTCAAGTGCGAGCTACCACCAATTCTGGGATTTGAGTTTACTTGTCTCTCTTCCTACTTGGGAAACATATCGAAGGAACTGGATGACAGGGACAAATATTTACTATAAATTCTTAATTTTCTTAGAGAACCTCCCACCTTGAGCCAATGGAAAGATATTATAAATAGCGTATACAGTATGGAACATTTATTTTGCTATTACAGAAGGAAAAGGGTGAAGAATACTGGGCTAAATGGTTACATACAGGTTACACAGCCGATCATAAAATCCATCAAGAGGATTTTTTTCCCCCCGTTCTTCATACTGAAACCTGAAACCGTAGTCTACATAATGCCACATCCTTTGGCTGCACATGACACCTCTTTTTTAGGTCTAAAAGTCCATGGGACTTTCCGGACTAAAACCATTTATCTTTCCGTCATCTTTTCCTGTCTTCCGATAGGAAGATGCAGAAAAGTTGTACAAGAGCTGTCAACGCTATGACCTGCTGAACAATTTCTACCAGGCTTCTGGCCAATGGCAGCAAGCTCTGGAAACAGCAGAGAACCACGATCGCATACATCTGCGCACCACCTACTACAACTATGCCAAATACCTTGAGTCCATGGGCGACAAGACACGTGCCCTCACATAGTAAGACATAGTCTATTTGTGGTTTTATGTCATCAGGGTATGTCTATATATATATAATTACCATGGAAACAAAGTGTGATTGTCAATTTTTTTGTTCCAGTTATGAGAATTCAGACACACACAGGGTTGAAGTTCCCAGAATGCTCCAAGATGACACATCGTCTCTAGAGATTTACGTTAACAAAATGAAAGACAAGTAAGTTTCTCTTTACGTCATCTAAAGACTATATCACATGATCCTCGTACTATATGCATACATGTAAACATCGGTCCTATCATCTTATCCACATAGAAACATCTATAAGTGGTGGGCCCAGTACCTGGAGAGTCAGTCAAACATGGATTCAGCATTGTGTTTCTATGAACGTGCACAGGATTACCTCTCCCTGGTTCGAGTCCACTGCTACATGGGAAACATTCAGAAGGTGACTCAGTTTGTATCATGTAACATTTACTAACTGAAAAGTATAACACCTGACAACGTCTTTCAAATACAGATTGTTTTGAAATAACAGACTTACTATTTATTTATTACACCAGGCGTCTGAGATAGCCAACGACACAGGTGACAGGGCCGCGTCATACCACCTGGCCAGACACTACGAGGGCCATGATGATATCAAACAGGCTGTCCACTTCTACACACGAGCCCAGGCCTACAACAACGCCATACGACTTTGTAAGGTAAAGTATGCCACAACAAACACATAACAATGTTATTTTGTTTAGGTGATTGTACTAATAAAAACATAGTTATGCATATTATATTCCATTTCTGATATATTCTGTAGGTACAGCCTCCTAAATCTTGTACACTGGACCTTTAATACAAAAATTTTCTCATGTATTAGTCTTTCTCTTAGTTGGTTATCGATGTGTGCTTATTGTCTCTAAACAGGAGAATGGTCTGGATGACCAGCTAATGAACCTCGCTCTGCTCAGTAACCCAGAGGACATGATGGAGGCCGCCTGTTACTATGAGGAGAAAGGCACCCACATGGACCGAGCTGTCGCACTCTACCACAAGGTCCTTCACAAATGTCTGCTTTTTCTGAATGACTGAGGTTGTATGATAAGATTGGTGCATTTTAAATCATTCCACAAGAGGGCAGTATATCCCCATGTACTGTATATGCATCACTGAACAATGTTGATAGGTGAAAGAAGACATTTCTGTTACAGCTGTATGTTTTTTCTTAATTTCTTCACTGTAGGCTGGTTACGTCTCCAAAGCACTTGAGTTGGCCTTTGCCACCCAACAGTTCTCTGCACTTCAACTGATCGCTGATGATCTGAATGAGAACCATGACCCAGCCCTCCTGGCACGCTGCTCCGACTTCTTCATCACACATTCCCAGTACGATAAGGCTGTGGAGTTACTGGTAGCAGCCAAGAAGGTGCATGATTGTGACACATCCTCAGCTGTACAAAGAAATGTTCATATGTGCGTACTTATGTGTGTCTTTTCATTTGTGTGTGTGTGTGTGTACATGGGCAAAGTACCAACAAGCCCTGGAGTTGTGTGTGACCCAGAACTTGACCATCACAGAGGAGCTGGCAGAAACAATGACTGTAACTGATTCAAAAGACTTGTCTGAAGAGGCCCGAAAGGAGCTGCTGGAGAGGATAGCTGACTGCTGCATGCGACAGGGCAATTACCACCTGGCCACTAAGAAATACACACAGGCGGGCAACAAGCTCAAGGTAATACTGTGGTGTACTACTGTACTATATGGATTCTCTGCAAGCTAAGAGCATCTTGTAGGTGGGAGATAGGACAGCCTCATGACATGTGATACATACACACAAATATATGAAATATAAAGATATGACCGCATTAAATGTTAAAAATGTTTAAATCTACGTTTTTCAAACAGGCCATGAGGGCACTCCTGAAGTCGGGCGACACAGAGAAAATAGTATTCTTTGCCAATGTTTCTCGTCAGAAGGAGCTCTTCATCATGGCTGCCAACTACCTCCAGTCTCTGGACTGGCGGAAAGATCCAGAAATCTTGAAGACAATCATTGGTTTCTACACTAAAGGCAGGGCGCCGGACCTGCTTGCTGGCTTCTATGAAGCCTGTGCTCAGGTAGAGCAATACAAAATACATATATATTCCATATATATATTATAATTTCATGATTGGTACTAGTTTTGATATTATTGACATTTATATGGTTATGAATTGACAATAAGCATTTTGGTCGAAGTCTGTTGAAATTAGGGTGGTGGTCTTAGATAACAACAAGGATGCTCTGTAGGAGAAATGTTACTTTAAAAATGTAATAAATAAAACATATAAGTTTCAAGATTTAACATTTTAAATAGTTCTACTTCTATTCTAACTTCAGACAGAGACAATATTCTTGGTAATCTGTGGTATTATTGTTGTTGCAGTGATCTTGGATATCATGAGATTTTGTGAAATATAATTTAGGTGGAAAACAGAGTAAGTTGAAATACTCAGTAAACAAAGTTTCCTCTTGTTTATTGTTCTTAAGGTGGAGATTGATGATTACCAAAACTATGAGAAGGCTCTTGACGCTTTGACTGAGGCTTTAAAGTGCATCTCAAAAGCAAAGGACTCTTCAGGACAACAGGAAGCAAGACTTGCTGACATGCAGCATAAAATCACCCTAATCAAGAAGTTTGTCTACGCACGCAGGTAAGAATCTAGCTCACATTTGTTCTCTTTGTTATTGTCTCACTGATTTTCACCTGAGTGGCTGAGCTTTTGGTCCTTTGTCTGCAGGTTGTATGCGGAGAACGCTGGTGAGGCTGTGCGGTTATGTGAAGCCTTGCTGGAGGAGCCAGAGTTGGACCCTGCTGTCAGGATTGGAGATGCGTTTGGTTTCTTAGTGGAGCACCACTGTCAGCAAGGCAACTTTCAAGAGGTGATTGTCTTTAGCCTCTTCATCAGATTAAATGACACTATGATAAAAGGAAAACATCCGCATTCTGTGTTAGGCCCTATAAACTTTAAACCTTGGTCCCTAATTTTCCTTACATTTTTTTTCCCAGGCCTACCGTAAGCTGGAGGAGCTCCAGAAACTTTTGCCATCGCAGAACATTCGGTACTATATTAGCCAGGCGAGCCTTGAGGCCCTGCAAAAAGAGATGGGTCTACCCATGGATCGTGGTGACCGCAGGCACAATGTGAAGGAGGAGGACGAAGTGGAGGAGGACTTAAATGTACCTTAAGACACATCATGTGTGTGAAGAATCTGCATTTTCAAGCGCAGGGATATGCAAAGTATCTACCCTTCCTCAGACCGGAAATGACTGTGCATTTGTTGATATATTAATAATCATGTTAACATACATACATAACGTAATCTTTCAGATTTTCACTACATCTACTAAATTCTTCTGAATCTTCGCCCTATTTTTCAAAACGTTAAGCACATGAAAAAATATATTTAATGCAGCTCTATTTCATCATTTCTGGATGAATTTTACAGCTGCTTTTTTTGTGCAGGATGGTACAGATCAATGAATACAGACTATTGCCTTTGAGCTGAATTTTATATCTGATTTGCCGTTTGTAATAGATTTATCCTCAGACCTAAATGTGTGGTTAAGATACATTTGGTACAATGTATTTTTTTATTCAGGTGATGTATTAATTGTAAGTGTCAAAAGTCATATCCGTGTAAAGCATTTTGCAGCTATTTTTGATTACTTTGTGAGTCCATTTCTACTTAGTCTGTGACATTGTGAATTAATGTGTTTATTACAATGCATTTTTTCCTATACATTGTAAAGTTACTTTAATAAAACACTTTTAAAATTACACTGTATGGACTGAAAAGTTTTACATATCGTGATATTGATATTCATAGAGCTGTAATAAACCAAGAAGCAGGCCGGTGAAGCTTTGACCAATTTTCCCAACTGTAGTCACGAGATGGCGCCGCTGTCGAGGACATCTACCAACCCTCTGTTAGAGAGAGCGGCTTGGGTACATTTCACAGGAGACAGGCCTTGTTTTTCAGGATAAAATAAAAACTTTCAATCACATGAGCAATAATTTAACGTAGTTGTTCCCATACAGTTTAATTTTTGTGAGAAATGTGGGGAAACACTAACACTAACGCTATCTTTTCAGCTAACTTTACACAAGATTATCTAGTTTGAAGTTAGTTACCCAGAGGACGGTTGAATGACTTCTTTCTGAATTGTTAACTTGGAGTTGAATTTGTGTTGGTAACGTTTACATAAATAGTAGCCAATAGTCTTCTGTCTAAAATAAAATATACACAAAAAGACACACCAGTTGTGTCTGCGTTGTCGAGCCATGGTAACATATTGTTTGTGGATACAGTACGCCGCGTTCATTTGAGCAGCCGCTGACAGTGAACGAAGATGGACACACAGGACCAGCTGACTCCTGTTGAACTTCAGGAGCGTCTTCAAGCTCTCACAGAAGAAAATGTAAGTGAAATATACTATTAAGTCTTCATGTGCTGAGGTTAAATAAAGGTGTTACTCCTGGAAAAAGAAAAAGGGGACACGAAGCTACAAACTCAGAGGTGGGTAACAACCTTACTCTTCCAATAAACCTTTTTCACTGCAGCCATTTTGACATGAAATAGGGTAAACACAGGTGTAACCAATTATGCTAATTAAGGTCCAGTTCCATTCAGGTCAGACAGAGTCAGGGTGCTGTTGTGGTGCATGTTGGTTCACTGGAAAGGCCCTGCTGCACTAAATGGAACAGAGCCTTAATTAGTATCATTGGAAACAAACTATTTCATGACAAAATGGCTGCTGTGAAACAGGTCTAACCAGCCAACCTGGAGATAATTCAAGTGGATAAAGTGCATTTGTCGCCTCAATAATAAAGCAGTTTTGTCGTTGTTCACCTCACTTTAGTTGCACCTGCGAGACAAAAATGAACGCCTTTACACCAAAATGGGCTACCTGGAGAGCAGACTGGGCCACCTGGCCAACTCCAATACAGATCTGTCCTGCAGGCTGGTCCAGAGTGAAGAGGAAAAACTCAAGGTAGAGTTCATGTTAAGCACATTATATGAACTATTATAGGTTTTATGTATCTGAGCAGAAGAAGTGGTTTTTCCTGTCTTACCTTTCAGATATCTAAGGAGCTTGTGGAGGAGAAAATCCAAACAAATAAGATGAGAGAGCAGTTTGAAGAAGAGACGTTTGAGCTGAAAAACAAGGTGAGAGTTTGCTGGAAGTGGTATGTAAAACGTGGGTAAAGTTCAGCTTTTATTTGAACAGTATCACAATAAGATGAATAAGATGTGAAAACAGTTTTTCATTTTAACTTTACATAGTAAATACACACATTGTGTGCAATTAAATAATAACCACCAATAATACCTGATATTTATTGTATATCCACAAACATTTTTGGTCAATGTGATCCCAAAGCACCGAGGCTCTCTATGCTGCATTTTCTTTCCCTGTGTTAGATACTGAACCAAGATGGTGTAATAACAGAGCTCGAGATGGAACGAGACAAGCTCCTCAGGGAACTCCAGTCAGCTGAGGCTCGTCTGAAACTGGGAGAGAAGAGCGGCCAAGGCCTGTCAGAGGAGTATGCCACACTGAAGAAGAACTACCAAGCTCTGGCTGAGGCACATGATAAAGAGCTGGCACAGAGTGAAGAGCTGAGTGGCGAGCTGCTGGCATTGGCCCAGGCCCAGGACACCCTCCGTAGGCAGCTGCAAGAGCAGCAGCGGAGTGTGAAGACTACCACTCAGGGCCTGCACAGCGAGCTGGACCGGGTGCGGGCCTTGATCAGCAGCATGTCACATAACAGAGTCAAGGTGAGACAGTGTGTTCAATAACTGTGGCAAAATGAAAGTTCAACTATCTGAAAGAAAACAACAGATGCAGAACATGTTGTCCATGTCCATGTTGACGACTATGTTTCTCACTCGTCCAAACTGTCAAAGCAGCCATTAAACATCTTTTACTGCACCTTTGGGAGCAAAAGACTAACATTTCCCACACAAATCATTAGTTGTGCAAGACATTTAATGCATCTTTTGAGGCAAAAAAAGGTCATATTTATGTATAATTTAATTAAGTCTTCAATTTTAACTAACTAAATTTTCATATTTTAAATGTTTATTCCTCTCTTATATATCATTGTATTAACAGCTTGAAGATCTGGCAGCACTGGACAAGGAGCAAAAATCTATGGAACAAACTGTAAGTGTATTTATACTAAACTGTTTGGAGTAGTAGCCAACACATATGTTTTAGGTACATTGATGAACTGTCTAACTACAGTTTCAGTGCCTCCTTTTCCGACTCGTTCATCTGCTCTCACGTAGCTACTTGGAAACCAAGATGAGATCAAAGACATGCTGGAGAAAATGAAGAACAGCTACGAGGAGCAGCAGAGGAAACTGGAGGAGAAAGTGTGAGGGCCAGCGAATGTTTGCCGTTTACTCGTGCACAAGCTAAATTAAGATATAACATGATTATCTCTCCATTTCCAGCCATCAAACAGCCAAAAGCCATCTCAGAATGTATGTCCCAGTATTCATCCCACACGCATCTGCTCTGTGGTCCCCTCTTTGATTTTTGTTCTACACTGTGGCTTTATTTACTGTGTGTGTGATGTGGTCTCATTGCTTGCCCTTGTGATGTGGCTCTCTGGATTTTTGGTCACTACTCTCTTGTGGTCGGGCCTGTGTTTGGTCATCAGGGTGGCGATGGGTAAAGAACACCAGGAGAACAAGAGAGCGATCCGTAATAACCAGCAGGAGCTATCCGAGCAGAGTGCGGTGAGCATGAAGGATCCCAGACTGATTTACAGAAATAGCTGTCGTCATGCTATCATTATTTTGCCATCTCTAAATTAATGTTAAAATAAGTTATTGTAGCAGTGGAAATCATGTCTGCATCATTTCAATTTAAGGCCCTGATGTGCTCTCAGAGCCAAGTAAAGGAGGTGGAGGAGGAGAACTCAAAGCTGCAGCTTCGAGTCAAAGAGCTGAATGAGGAGTACCGTGCGAGGCTTGTGTGCTACTTACAGGACTTATCTGTGAGTTGCAGCACTCATACAAAGTTCTCTTAACACAACGTCCACTCCTGCTGTAACAGCCACCTGCAAATGTTTTAATTTAGGATTACATTGATGGACTTGGAGAAGATAAAAGCCCTCCAGAGACTTCTAAGATGAGGGTATTTGTGGACAGCATGCTCCAGGATGTTCGTTCGTCCTACAGGGCCAGGGAGGAACAGCTCGCTACCGCTGCTCGCTCTTATAAGAAGAGATTTCAGAAGATCACCAAGACCCATCATGCTCTCCTTATTGCATACAGGCGAGACTTCCTGTGCATTTTACTGTTTGTCTTTTTATGTCTTGCTTGTCCATGCTCTGTACCTATTCCATAAACATCCAGCTGAATCTAGCTACTCATGGCCCACACCAATACTTTGTGATCTTTAGAGTTCAGAGGGAGCAGATCATGGCCAAACCAGGCAGCAGCCTTGACCCTGGACCCCCAGAAGCTCACTTCAGCCTGGACCCCGCTGAGCTCAGAGATGAAACTGAGAAAGAGCTCCAGCACCTTCGTCAGGACAAGGCGAGGCTGGAGGGTCAGCTGCAGGCGGCCCGGAAGCAGGTAGCGCCAAAGAAAGCTTTCTGCTTTGAAGCGGATTGATCTGCTTTTGTTTTGTCTGGTGAATGCTTGTATTTGTTCTGCGGGGATTCCGCTTTGTGTCTGTACTTCCCTTATAAAGCCAAACAGTGTTTGCTTTGTGAATGGTGAGCTGGAGTCATGCCTTCAAAGTCTGCGTCCTGCGGCACCAAAAAGCTTTACTGCCGCAGAGGAGGACTGTGACTTGTAGCCACACTGATGGATGTCATGGTGACTGGTGGAACATTCTGTGTTTTTAAAGATATTGTTTAACTTTTGGGGAAATATGCTAATTTGTGCTAATTTGTAAGTGCGTGTGTTTCTGTCTAAATTGTGTGCCTCTTCCTCAAATGTTACTATGGCAAAAAAAAGAAATAAGCAAAAGTTTTTCACTGTTTAGAAGTAAAAATATTATAGTTCATGTTCTGTTTAATTCATACATTTATCTGTATTTCTTTACATATATGTGTTTATGGTCATTCAAGACCTTCACCCTGATTTTTCTGTTCCAGGTGGCTCTCCTCAAAATGCCCGTTCAAAATTTAAGCCATCAGGAGTAAGTGTCATTTTTATATTTACCAAATGACAAATGTGGTCAGCTGCGGATTGCGTCATAAAAATGTATGAATTATGTAACTTTATCAGGCCGGCAAAACTGGAGCAGATTCGTGAGGAATCCTGGTCAGACATACAGAAACAGCTGAAGGAGATAACAGAGTCTACGCTGGTAAACAGAACTCTCTCACCCGTTAACATTTGACAAATTGACAAGTTTCCTGCGATGAAGGTGAAGACTTCCTTTCTTCACACAGGTGGGCTTTGAGAAGGAGCGTGCCCTCCTCATCACCAGGGCAACCGTCGCCGAGGCACAGGTGTCAGAGTTGCAGGACTACATTGACAACCACCTGGGCAGGTCAGGAAGTCACTTGATGTGTAAGTCATGTAAGGTTCATCCTTCAAAAGAGTGTTATATTGAACTTTACCACTAATTGCAGGTATAAAGAGGAAATCTCACGTCTCTGCAGACTGCATGGGATTCAGGAGGCGGGGCGATCCCAAAGTGCTAAATCATCCCTGCGTTAAGAAAACTGGCAACAAAATCCGTCAAATATTGGAATTCAAAGATACACCACAAGGTTTAAACCTAATACATATTAAATCTTAAAATTAAAACACAGACCTTTAAACATCAGTGAAATCATGGCTGTGGAAACTAATTATAAATCGAATTGAATGTGTTGTTTTGCCCAGAGAGTGTGTGTATGGTGTGCATTTGCACCATCACTAGGTGGTGCTGCTCATACTGGTGGTTTTCTCTCTGAAAGGGCCCCAAAGAAATCCGGCCTTGAGAAAAAAATCCCTGGAATGTTTGTAAAGCTTATGTCAATTTCACGAGCTCGGGAGAAGAAAGCATGGTGACAATGAGGGGTCACCCTGGTGAGAATAATGTCATTACATGTTACCCAGACACGTACACGCCCGTGAATACTTTTCCCTCAATGCCGTGCTGAGAACCATGGCGCAAACAAGCCAGGCTTTTTCCAGAATGAGGGTTCATATTTATAACCTCAGTGTTGGCGTGAATAGGCATCTATTCCCTTTAAATCCCTTTAATAGTGAAAGGGTCTGCATTTTTTTCTAGTGTGTTTTGGTAGCTGGGTTTCATAGTTTTCATTAGTGCCATAGCTGACATAACTTTAAAACTGGTAATTACTTTTAAAAAGCACTTTAAATGTTTGCTTCAGAAGTTTTGGGAAAGGTTTGGTTAAAAAAGGTTAGTAAGTTTTAAGTTGAAAAAGATAAAATGTTCAAGTTAAAACACTCTGGGGAATGATGGGAAAACTAGAGGACATGGAAAGAGTCATATCACCCCAATCTTCTTTTCAGGGGGCATGCCAGCCGTGGGAGGAGGGGAGCAGGGGTGTGAAAGTTTGAGAGGAATGGGAAGTGGGATTTTGTTAGTAATGTATTACACTCCCAGGGCCCTGGGAAAAGGGGTGGGGGGTGTTCAGCTTGGGTCCGTGCCAACATAGTCACTGTGCCAAAGCGCTGGGTGCTGGGGACCACTCCTCTCACCGGCAGATCTGTGGGAAAATCAAAACCAGGTTGTTCTTTGTCGCTTTGCCAACAAAGACAGAGAGACGGTACGCCTACAGAGGTCTCTGCAAACTTATACAAATGAAGTGTACTCTGAGTAAACAGTAAATAGTAGCAGAAATTTGTAAGCTTACAAATGCATAGAGGAGTAGAGGTTGAAGTCTGGTGCACCACAGCTGGTCCCCAAGCTCAAGTGCCAAGTTTTTTTTTCTCCCCACTAACTTGGGGCAGTTTGGAAAAAGTTCACTTCTTGGAATGTGGACAACTTTTTATTAACCGCTGTATGTGGTCACTATTATGATGCAAATACTGATCACAATAATGATTATTATTAAATTCAACTTGTTATATGAAAACAGCAACAACTTTTTTTTTGTCTCCTACCATGTTGAAATGTGAGGCAGAATATGAAACATCTGTTCAATGAAACAACCAAAAGACATTTTGCATTTGACAGATTTCGTTTTAAATCAAGAAAGAAAGCATAAGAAAACATAAAATGGCAGTGACTTCAAAGCTACTCATGATAAATCAGTTCATATGAAGCAGCAAATAAGTGGTAAGATATTACTTTATCATATTTTACTAAAATAATCTTACTGATCCAATCCCACAGAAAGTGCAGGACACATTTTTACCACTGTACTTAAAAGCACACAACTCAATAAAAAACATACAGGCATAAAATTTACACCTGGCATAGTCTAGGCTGACCGACTAGTTTTAGTTATCAGTAAAGAATTAAGTATTCAAGTGCCGTCCTACAATTACAGAATCTCACATTACTTTGCCTCTGATCCTCTCATAGTTGCATTTAAAACAATAATATGATTAAAAATTCTAATTATTAATTAATTCTAATTACTATTTATACAAACATGTTTCATCAATTAAAATGCTCTATAAATTTGAGATTTGTATCATATTGTTTCATGGCTATTTGGAGATAAAGCACATTCTCATTCTCATAAAAAAGTACTATGATGATTCCATTTAAATGACCAGTTTGTATGATATAATGGCACCTAGCAGGTAATTGTTGACCGCAACCTCATGGCTGCACACTCTACTCTCTCTACTTCCCAGTGAGAAGAAAGGAAGTACTTCCTTACAACTTTACCTTGGAAGGTACGCCACTGTGTACTTTCTTGCCCATTGAAAGTAAAAATCTTTGTGAATACCCAACAATACAGGTATTTATGAGTAATTATTGATCATGATATGTTTTTGTCAAAATGTGCTGTCATATCCTGATCCATTAAAGGACCAGTGTGTAGAATGTCGTGGCATCCAGCAGTCCAGTTGCTGATTGCATCTTATCACCTCATTCTCTCCTTACTTTATTCACCTATTTATATACTAGATTATTAGCCTCCATGTGTTTATTATTTTTCAACAAAGAAACATTTAGCTCCAGGATGCCAGGTACCTCATTGATACATGAGGATGGCCTCTGCCGAGGTGGAAGGAGTAGCTGTGAGATCTCGAGCTCGAGGCCTCGTTACTGTGACAAATATATCCATTCTGTTTGACTTATTATCAAACTAGTAGCTTGCATTATTTCGTAACATTATTGATTCATGTTCATTTCACAACTAAGAATGAACAGCTATATTTTAACCAACACCTTTCCTCCTTCCTTTTTTTTGCTTTCTTTCAGATAGTGGCTGGTCATGTTATGTTTGACTGCGTCATTGGAATCATTTATTTTGTGGTTATGTTTAAATTCTCACATATTGTTTTGGTGAAAATTGTCAATTATTGTGACAAAAATTGGTGGACCCCCTGCAGTACCTCTGTAGACCCCCTAGAGGGTTGAAGACCCCTGACCTGACCCCTGATAACGCAGTAAAAAATACAAAACTGGGCCTCTGCGGGTAAATGCTGCATGATAATTCAAAATTAGGAGAAACAATACTGCATGAGTAATACTCTTAGTACTTGCTGTCGAAACAAGGGTGTCAGCTTCATTCAAAAATACTGTATGTGAGCGGTTTTAACAAGAGTGCACAGAACATTAGCATTCTGCTTCATGTTGAATCACCATAATGTAAAACCGTGACCTAATCAACATCACAACTGCAAGTAAACTATTTATGTTGAATCACTTTCTCTACTCTTCTGTTTTGTTGCTGATGCTTTTGGTCCAGATTTGTTTTGTGACCAGCACAGTGGGAAAGAGGCTGTATGAATGTGTCGTTCTGAGGATGGGAAGCAGGGTGGAGCGATGCAGAGGAAGTACCTCACATGGCCTGCGATGGGCCACTCGTCAAGAGGCCCTTTGTTTTAGGAGGTTAATGCCTAATTGATACAGGCTTAATGAGAGCGGGCTGTGTGTTCAGAATGTGTGAGCCGGGGGCTAGACGGCCCTGCCATAATTGGAACGGACAAGCCTTGTGTGAAGGAGTGCACAGCGAAGGGATTTATGAGAACGCAAGGAAAGAAGAGGGAGAGTGGGAACGAGGAAGAAAAGGTGACAATGAGTACGAGGAATGTGGAGGCAGTAGGGAGAGGAATCTGGTGTGATTGTGAGAGTATTGCAAGATCATGAGAAAGAGATGTTGTGACAATGGAAATGTGACCATGGAGTTCACGCAGGATGTTCCCATGGATGTTTAGCTAATGCTCATTCAGGTTTTATGGCGTGTTTCTTGAACTTTCCCATAATGCTGATATGAGTTATGGTTCATTTTTAGATTGCTGCAGGTTGTAGTGCAATAAACCAATACTTGGGTTATTTAAACATATATATATATTTTTTTTATCATTTTAATTAATGAATGTAAAAATGCCACAAAAAAAACTATGCAACTGTCTATTTGTCTGAGACACCTGTCTTTTCTTTTCTGATGAGCTGTCTTTTCAACCCCCTGTTTCAGTCTGACAGTCTCAGACTATTCATGCAAGAGTCCCCAGCTCCTCTCCAGACAAGCTTTCAGTTTGAAGGCTGGAGAGGCATTAAGAGGGAGGAGGGAAGGGGCAGGAGAGGGGAGCACAGAAGGACCATGCACTTCAGAAAACCTTGAAGAATTAGGACTGAAAGCTATGGAGATTCTGGGTGGCTAAGAAAGAGAAAATAGAATGAAAAAATAAAGGGGGTCAGTGTGCATAATTAAAAAAGATAAGAGGGGAACCTGTGAAAAATAGATTTTTTTAACATGAGGCTTAACAGAGAAATTGAAAAGTCTAAAACGAGAATGTCGAGAAAAGACAAAATATAGGGTGAGAAAAGGGAGGAAGAGTTACAGTAAAGGGTGAGAAAGACAGGGGAGGGAGGCTGTTTCAGGAACAAGAGCGAGTGAGAATGAGGCTGAGTGTCGATGAGGGAAGGAGAGAGGGAGAGACCCTCTGTTTTCCCACACTCGGCCGGTTCCCACAGCAGACCTGGCTAATCCCTGTCTTAATTGGGGGAGAATTCCAGTGCACATGTTCGCCTGGAATGAGCGTAGAGCGAAGGGAGAGGAAGGCTCGGGAGCTTCTGACACATCAGACAGCCCACAGCGGCTGGCCTGATGCACAATGCGTGAGTGCACTTTGTTGGAATATAAACATGCCGCCCGACTGTCAGCACGTCTGATGCATAAATGGCTTGACGCGTTTCTCTGTTTCTTTTTCTTTTCACTTGATCCAACATGAAAAGTGCTCTTAGCAGCCACTTGGCGTTGCTTAGTCACACTGCACCATGTGAGAAGCATGTTACTTTAAAGTTTTGTTTAATGAATGTTAAAAAAAAAAAAAAAAAAAAAAAAAAAAACTAAAACATTCTCACATTTTTAAAGGATCAGTTCAGGTTTTTCCCCTTACCTCTAATGCGATCTAGCCATGAACACTTTCAACTTGTCTCCAAGATTTCTGCTGATATTCAATACAATATCAGTGATAGTTTAGATGTTAAAGCTGTTAAAGAGCCACATATTCCCCTTGGAAGTTGATGGAGACCAAAACAGAGCTAAAAGGAGAGTGATATTGGATTCACATTCATCAGGAAGACCCAAGTAGAAGTCCAAACAGGGAACTCGGAAAGTAGCCAATAGTCCAGACTTTCATGATATTCATATGCCATAATCTGCAAATCACGTATCTCGCCATGTTAATGAAAGTGAAAAATAATCAGTGTATCCTCCCCATGATTCAAATTCTTAATACAAATACAAATATTTCAAAATTCAATGGATTGTTCCTGTGCCTTGTGATTGTTCCGGCCTGTAGTATCCTGTAATCCTGCTGATAGACAAACAAATGACAAAATAAATAAAATAATAAATCCTAATGTTGTTTCGTATTTGCTGGATGTGTAACTAGGCTTACTTGTTTCCACAGCACACAAGTGGCCAAAAGAACAGTTATTGCAGGTTTAAATCAAATCTATCTGCACGGCCACACACCCTTAGTGTTAAGTGGAAATATCTGTTTTTAGAAATTTGGTGTACTGGCCCTTTAAGAAAACGAAAACAGCTCTTAGAATAGCTTGGGTTTCCAGTTTTTGTATTATCAGGTCACCAAACAAGGACTCCCAAAATTAACATGCAAGAGCTTTTTAGAGACTTTACAGGCGAAATCCACCGAGGCAGAGCAGCTACAACACATGTTGGGCATAGAGTCAGGAATTATGAATGAGGGGTGTCTATCACATATATCCATATTTCTGATTATAAACATTAATGTTACTGTATTCCTGTAGTGAAGCAAAGTAGTTTTCCTTTGATACTAATAAATCAACACCTGCATGAGTTTTATCAAAAGAGAATGAAAGAGAGAGCTATTAAATATCGTCACGTTTTCACATGTTTCACAGCACTGCACACCGGGTGTATCTGTTGACAAATCTTGCCCTAAAGCTGTGTTTTGCAGGAGAAAAATGCAAGGAGATACTAGTAACATAACAAAACCTCTGTGAGTGGCAGTTTCGTTCCTGCCTACCTCTTTCCTTAATAAACAATCTGAACAAAAGGCACAGTGCAATATGTCTCTGAGGAGGTAACCCAAGATGACTACTCTGAGGAGAAAGATAACAGGCAAAGAAATGGGTGAAAAAGGGGAGGCCGGGCAGTGCTGGAGTATAGCAGGATTAGATGGGAGAAACACAGAGGTGGGTGGCAGGTAGAGAGAGAAGCACTGAACTTATCTGCCAGGGAAGTTTCTCCCCTTTGTGTGGACAATCAGACCTAGTGGTTTAATTGGCAGGGTTAAAGAGCCCTTCCAAAAACAGGTGTGTTTCCTTGTCGTGCAGAGACTCTCAGGCTCAGCCTTTACAATCTAGAGGGCTGACGTCAGCCTCATGAGGAAGCGAGACACATAATTTAAGTATCATGGTATTACAAAGAGTTCTGTTCAGATTAGGATTTTAGCACAGAAGGAAATATAGGAAAATACCCTGAGGATATCCTCATATAATGATTTTTTTTTTTTAAAAATTGGTGGAAATGTTGGTGAGTCTACAACTGCAGTCTAGACTGAAATATCGCCAAAACTATTTGATACATTGCAAAATGATAAATTACTGACTTGACTTGCCTGCAACATCACCATGAGGTTGATGTTTTTTGGCTTTTAACGGTTCTCTGTGTTCAACATTCAGAAAAGTATTGTGAATAATGATACCTTTGGCCTTTAGGTAAACTGCAGAATCCTTTTTCATTCTCTTGGCATCAGCCAAAAGTATCTGAGATTCAGAATGCTGTGAGCTGAAAATAATTTTTTCAGTTATATTTAGCATTATGTTACTATGTGTAATGTTCTTATATTTTATATGGACTTTTGGCTCCCTGATAATAACATCCCATCAGTGAAACACCCCAAAGCAACCCATGGCAGCCAAGCGACAGCTAGCCAGTCAACCCCAGCTTAGTTTCATTTACAGTTAACTATTTGGCCCTGTCTTGCATCAGTCTTGGCTAATAGAAAGCTAGTTATACACTGTTGCTTTCTACCTTTACATAACTTATTGTTGGCTAAAATCAACACCAATTGTAAGTTAGTATCATTGGTCACGTTAGCTGCTGAAATAATTTGGCAAGCTATAAATAAAATATCCATTCAATTTTGCCAGTGGTAACTTTGGTGAGCAAGCAAGCTAAGGGTTTATTCATGACTAAATGACTACAAACATTCCCATAATCCTGCTAATATCAGTCATCATCTGCTAATATGCTAAACTGCAATGGTTAACGTGGTAAACATTATACCTGCTAATCATCAGCGTGTTGCTCAGCATTGTCATTGTGAGCGTCTTCTCTCTTCTTCTGCCATGTGCGCCTGTTTCTCTTCATCCTGCCACAGTGAATGTCTCTAAGTAGCCTTATTAGAGCATGATGTCAGTGTTTGGAGGTTTTTGTGGTTGTACCCCCTGCAGGCGATGTCAGCCCCAGGATACGGTGAGGAGATGGCAGCTGTGTTCAGCTCAAACAGAGGGGTAGCAAGCGGGCCTTCGTTGGAGGGGGTCGCAATTCATCCCTTCTCTCTTTCCTTACAATACTTTTTTTTTGGCGGGAAAGCACCAAAGACGCTTGTTTGACCCAACTTGTGTTTCTTTGCGGGACCCCTCCCAGAGAAAAGTGTCGCCCGCCTCCACACTCATACACCATGTCCACCCTGCCTTGATTGATTTTCAGTGCGCATTTTGGAAGGGATTACAGCCATCTGCAGGCTCTTGAGGAACAAAGGGGGCTCCTCGCTCTCCTTCCTTCAGTACTTCAGAGGGATAACATGGCCAGATAAACATGCTCTTGCACCGCTCTGCACTTGTTCTCTATTCTGCTTTGACCTCTCAACCCACCCAAACTGCCCACTCTACTTTAAAGCTGACCACATTATTTTCTCCTACTCTCACACTGCGCTGTGGACGGAGGCTGCTCATCAGTTTTTGCAAAATGCCAACTACAGAAAAAGACCAGTATGACTTATATAAAAAATTATTGCACCCACAACGGCAATGCATTTCCCTTGACAGATAATAAGACTTAATGCGTAGCAAGTTAGCGTGTTCTCAGACGTGAACATTCACAGTTTCCATTCGGGAATCATCACTCCCAGCTGTGCCAGGGTGTTATGGGAACCAGAACTTGTCAGCTGGGAATCTGGGATGCCAAAGTGCGGTCATGGACTTCAGGATCACTGTCAGCTGGTGCTGAGCTGATGGAGAGGCAGCAGGATGCATGGCCACTGAGTCACAGGAAAATGTGGACAGACCACATGGCCTGATGTTTGGTTGCTGTGGGTTGGATTACCAGTAAAGCAATATAATTAGTTTATGTGGAAAATAAAGCCTGATGAAATCCACAGCTGTTTGTTAATCACTTCATGGTAATCTAGTTTATGTAGAAGCAATACAGAAATACACTCAAGTCTTCCATCTCCAACTTATACGTAATTGAAACCACCAGATCTACAAAGAAACACTCTTTATTTTCTTGTAAAATTATTTTTAAAAATGGGGTTATTGTTGTAGATGCAAAAGCCTGTGTGCACAGAGATATAATACATACCATACAGCTACAATCTGTGATAGTCTGGATGAACTGTTGTGTCTAATGTGGAAGTATTTCAAGGACAGTTGGAATGAAAGTAGTCAAAACACATATTGAGCAGCAGCATCTTTTCAGAGAGAAACAAGAGTGAATCACTGGAAAGGGAAAGTAGTCAAACGGCTACAGAGATTCAGTAATTTGAAGACAGATTGAAGAAGTGTGTGTCAGAGCATTGCAACCACTGTTTTGGATCCACAACAGCAAAAACCCACAGCAGCAGCTGTGCACCAAGCTGTGGGAAAAATTAGAAATGAACCCATGAAAAAGGTCGTTCCAGAGAGAAATCCAGGTGAAGGATAAGTGTGAGAAACTCAGTTATGTACTGACAGAGATCTATTTCATATATGCTCATATATGTCTGATTTGACGTTGTCAGTAATGCTTTTGTTACAAAGAAAGAGTTACCTAACCAGTTACTGGTGGTGCAACTGGTTCTCTAAAGTCATGCAGAAGTAAAAATGTAGTTTGTTTTTTTTTTGATTCTGCAGAAGAAGATGTCCTGGCATGTTCAAACAAAGTCAGTCTTATTTGCATTTAAGCTAATCTTCAAAAAAATTGCAGGAAAGGAAGAACTCCAGTTAACACATCAATCTGACTCCAACTTCTTTCTGTTCTTGAGATTCTTGACCTTGGACATTCGATGGTAGCTGTGCAAACTCCGTCCACTGAGGAAGATCTTGTGATACAACCACAACAGCGCCTTGTGTTTCCATGGACAAGAATGTATTCCAATATCTTCAAACACCTTACCAGTTCAGGAAAATTGCAATGAATGCATGAATAGTCCAAAATCAGACATGATTAGCAAGTATCAACAGATCTGATTTGTGGATCTTTTATATAGTTGGATAACAGAGAGTGTTTCTGTAGGAAACACTCGACCTGTGTGCTGGGTGGGGTGTTGTTGTGCTGGACTACAAGGGAGTGTCCAGAGCTCTTTGCCCCTGTCTGTGCTCTCATCTCTGGAGCTTTGTCTCCGGCCACTTTCCTCAAACTCCCCCAGGGGCTGACGGAAGTCCACACCCAACGACTCTCTTCTATTGCTTTGGATTCCCCTTTCTTCAGTGCTTCCCGCTTTGGCGTGTCCATACCTCACCTCAGCTACACAACAGGACAGAATAAAGAGAGGATGGGGGTGCACGGGGGGAGGAAGGTTTATTGTGTGTCTGCACGCCTCTGCAAAACAAATGAGCATCACTCAGTCCAAGGAATGTGTGCAATATAATCAGAAAAAAGCAAGATCTAAACAGTCTTGAGCAACAAAAGTTTTTTTTAAAATAAAGTACGCACAAAAAGTAAGGACATTTGTGTTTGGTAGATTATTTTTTTGTTGTAACAATGCTTCTTGGCAATAAACCTTATTCCATCCGAAAGCCTTTTTATTTCTCTTTTAAATGGTGCCACATTTGTAAGGAACATGCATTTTGCATGCATTGCCCATGAAAAATTTACCAAATCTTTCTCTGACAATGCCAAACTGCTTTTCTTTGCTGTTGACTCTTGTTGGTTGCTGTATGGTGGATTGGATGAAAGTCGGTTCCAAACATTTTTTCTGTTCCAAACATTTATTTGGATTGTAAAATGTGTGTCCATTTACACAGCTGTAATTTCAAAAGCCAATGGATGGATGGACTCAAAGAAAGTGCATCTAGTCGAGTTCGAACTGGAGGTACTTGTACTTCACGTGAGTATTTCCATTTCGTGCATCATTACACCTCCACTCCTCGACGTCTCAGAGTTAATTACTTTTTCATGCGTGCATTTTCCACTGAAAACCATTTATCTCCATGTTTGGTGATTTTGAAATTTCAGTGTTTATAAAAACTGAGAGATTAAGAAAGATTCATATCCTTCTTACGATAAATAAACCACTTAAAACCTCTCCTTGGATTAGCTGGAAAATGCATCATCTCAGAGATGAAAACAGCTGTTTTCCTGAGGTCAATTAGGTCTGGAGATATGTGGCTCTCACAGGACAGCGATATTACAAAGATATTTATAGACCATGATTCATTGCTGTAGATTAGACTACCAAACAGCACTTGAAGTACTTAAAATTTGCTCAACTTTGAACATCTACAAAAGTAAAATATAACATACACATTATTGCAGCAGTAATGTTAATCTGAAACATTGGCAGGAACCAGTTTCTGCATAATGAGTACTTTATTTTGATACTTTAAGTACATTTTGCAGATAATACTTTTACTCAAGTAAGGGTTTGAAAGCAGGGCTTGTAATGGAGTATTTTGAGCATCATGTTAATGCTTTTACTTGAGTAAAAATCTGAATACTTCTTCCACCACTGGCAATATATTTCATTTAGCAAGTGGAGAACTAAACTGTTCCACTGTGTCATTGTGGCCACACTGACATTAATACTCCAGTTTTGGGGGTTCAAGCTAGGGTCACAAAGAAGTGACAACAATGCAGGAAGTTGAGCTTTGTCAAAATGTCACATGATGTATTTGTTGAGGGAGTATAATTTGAGTGCTCTTTGTTTTGGCTTATCAGGCCTGCAGCAGTAACCTCAGATGGACTGGAGGGCTGGGGGCAGAGGAGTTTGTGTATGTGTGTGCAGGGCTGAACAGCTCGGGGGGCCCTCAGCTACGGGGTGTTTTAAAGGAGCACTGAGGCAGTAAATAGCCGGGGAGGTTGGAGGTTCACTCACATGAACTACTGATGCAGTGGCAAACCAGTGTCAGGGTTTCTATGGGAGATAGCTTGCCAGACATGGGAGCCATGTCGAGCTTTTGTGATTTTTTTTCCATCTCACCTAAACACCATGTTAATTCCCCAGCTGCTCTTTTTCAAACGGATTTACTGCGTGCAGTAAATCTGAGATTTTACTGAGGTGTGTGCAATACACGTTTATGCTGAATTTTGCCAGGAGTAGAAACAGGTGGTGAATTTATCATGGACACTCAGAAAGATAGGTGTTTCTTTATTTTTCCACCGTGCAGCTCCTCATCTGTCAGAGCAGAAAATGTACCGTGATCGGCCACAATAGGTAACAGATATGCTACGCCTTGCTGCAGATAAATCCAACTTTACCTCCGGGCTGAGGATGTATATCTAAGTGGAATGGAAAAGAGATTTGCTTTGATTGTGTCCTTGTGTACACGTGGTCAGGATGAAGCGAGCGACTGTGTGGCACCTCAGCTCAGCCGTGTCTGCCACGCCACTCCCTTAATGGCAATTTATTGCTTCCTGAATCCTGAAAATGGGAGGCAGAGGACAACAGAATTCCTACCGCTGTTTTTTACCTCCTTCCCTGTCCAAACACCCTCAGGGTCCCAAACACTCCCTAAATCTCTCCAGCCTTTTGGGCTTCTCGCTCTCTCAGGCGTGCCATTTGTTTGGAGCTTTCAGGGATGTGATTCATGGGTACTTGAAGTGACTTATGTCTGAGAAAAGTTTACCATGCTTTAAACCTTTGGACCCAAATACTATAAGATGGGTTAAACTGCATTGATGTGTTAGTTGAGAGGGTTAGAGTGCTGATAAATTAATGATGCAGCTGCATTTAATGACCAAAGAGTTCAAAGTGAAAAGGAAAAAAAATACATCCAAAGGTTTTCTTACTGTATTTTTTAATAACACAGACAAACATAAAAATAATTCACAATACTGACACAACATTGTTTTTTTTCCCACAGGCTCTTTCATGCTCTTGTTTCTAGAATTTCTTATTAACATATTTACATTCATACAACATTGATAGCGACATAAATTCACATGAAAATTAACAGCAAAATGGCAGTGAACGCATTTAAGACATACCGCTTCAGCACATCACGGTAATTTGGTATGAACCCCCTCCCCTTGTTGATATAGTGCACATAAGATATGAATTTTACAGAACAGAATCGCATACATTAAATGCATATTTTGTGTTTTTCTTGAGCTAGCCTAGTCCAGTGTGATATCCTGTTTTCACCGACAAACACAGGTTAGACGGTTTTATATACTATAATAACACTGGAGTTCTCAGTGGCTGTTGTCATCAGTTTTACGAAGAGTCTTTATGCAGAGTATATACACAGGTGGTATCTGTTATATTTCACATCATAAAATAACTTCTTCTTCTCATGTGTGACAACATTTGACAACATCAGCAGAGAGCAGTGAATGACCTGACAACAACCAAACTCAGAGCTGCTTTGGCAACACTGCTGCAATCCCACCCCGACATATTTTTTTTAAATAGTCTCTCACAGTTAAATCCAATTGGTTAATTTTCTCCACGGCTACTGAAATGAACTGTATGATGTCTTACAAAACAATGTCTAAAAGTCTGCATCTCATTACAGAAGCAAAATCTCAGAGTTGGCTAGAGTGTGAAAGTGCTTTCAGCACTAGTTAGAGCTGTGAAAGCTGCTCAGGTAGCCTTAGCTTTGTGTTCCTACTGTACGTGCTCACATTATCTGTACATATATTAAATTCTCAGTCGCCCCACTATGCTACATATAGTTGCTTTTTATTTGGTTTTCAGTGCTTGCAGCATCACACTTTCCAGATCATTCCCTTTCCTTTATCAGTGCAAATATATTTCTTTTAACATTTAGGATTTTTTTTTTTAATATAATCTCCTTAATAATAGTAACACTGAGGATGACCCTGGTGCAGAGGTCAAAACATCACTCTCCCACGGTCAGACATTTTCTGAACAAAGGTGTATCCTCACTGGGACACCAACTAATAGGCGGTAAGCTTTCTATAGAACTTTTAATAAATTTTCCTGAGTTTCTAAGCAATGACTCTCAATAGGCCTGAATTAAATGGCTTGACTTAATTTATCCCGAATGGAAAGCTTTTCAATAGATTTTCTCTGAACCTGCATAAAGGCATCACTGTGTGTAAAAATTGTCCAATGCCAAATGCTTAGAATCTTCATTTCAACCACGTCCCTCATGTCACAACTCCACCTGGTTCTTTCCGACCTGGTGACTGCATATTGCACTGAAATGGAGTTGGGAAAAGTCCATTTCACTCCTCAGTCCTTTGGGAAGACGATATCCGTTGGTGGCACCGTGGCTACGACGGCCAACAGTTGCATGCTGGGGTTTCTTCCGAAACATGGAACAGGGCTGAGTTTGGCCTGGCTTTCAGTACGGCCTCAACTCTGAGTGGTAGACAATCTGCTGCAGAGTTTTTTTTTTTAATTCAGTCTACAGGCAGTTCACAGGGTATCTGCTGGGCTGCTTTGGCTATAGTGTAAGCCCGCTGGAAGTCCTTGTAGCGTGGAGCGCAGCCCAACCAGGCCTCCCCAAAGTGGACTCGGCCGGTGAAGAGAAAGCTGCCGGGCCCCGGTTTGACGCCACACTGCAGCAGAGTCCTGACCTCACCCTGGCTGGCTATGCGACTGTTGCCGGTGAACAGGGCGTACTTCTGCCGAAACACCCGGGTGGCACTGACTTTGATGACTGCTGCTCTTAGGTTCTCGTCTTCCACCACTGATCGGATGTTACCTCGTATGACTGTGGATAAACAGATGTATGCATGTTAATTTCTGTGGTTATTTCACAACAAATAGTAAAATATTTTGCTGTATGTTGTGCAATTCTAGCTAAAGATGTGATTCTTTGTGGGGCTAAAAACTGATGGCAAAAGCCGTACAAAAGCCCAAGCCTGCTCACTAATCCCTCTGACTTTTGTTGCCAGCTGAACTTCTCCTCACTGCCATTACATCTCAATCAGAGGCCTGCAGATTAGACCACTGCTCCTTTTTGAGGGGGGTGATGTCAGGATTAGTCCACTACAGTGCCTTCATTAGGGGTTCCTGTGTGCGTATGAGTCGGGGGTGCAGAGATTTGCTGTTTCACCTTTAACCTTTGCACTTTTGAGAGGAGAGGATTTGGAGGCACCGGGGTGCTCTGACTTTATACGATTTGACACAAATGATTTGTTCGAGAAGTCATTACGTTCTGCAGCTTTGCTTCCAGGACGTCTTGCCATTTGGTGATCTGGTTTAATTTCTTAATCTTGGCTGAATTAGAGGGAGAGGGGAAGCTCATTTTGTCCCTAAATGTTTGGCGTTATATCAGCAACTTGTTTTATCAGGAAACTTACCAAAGTCACTGGTGCAAACGGCCATCAGGATCTCAGTGTTGTTGCAGGGTCGGCAGGCATCTGCAAAGACAACAAGGGGAGAAAAAAAGAAAGAGAAGAGAGTCAGTTGGTGACCTTACATAACACTCTGCTAAAACACCTATATGCTAATATTTATACTGAGCCTCTGGAAATCAAAGGCCGCCTTTCCAGATCACATGCACAGGAATGTGAGATGTGAATCCAGATCTAAAACTCTGTGCAAAGACGAGCAACAAAGGAGAGACCAACCACTGCGTTTTAACAGACAGCTGCTAGTTTTACAGTTGGCAGAGGAGGACCAGTGGAGCTTAAAGGTGCGAGGCTCTTCCACCCTAGACGATTTAAAGGCCAAATGAAACTTCCCCCCTTAAAGCCTTTCAGGGTGTCTACAGTCACACCTCATCAAAGCCTGCTAGACAGGGGCCAAGGACAAGGAGCGGGGGAGGACTTCAAAGATTTTCTTTTTTTTTTTTCCTCAAAGTAGCATAATCCCACTTCCCAGAAAACACTCCCCTTCTTTCTGCAAAGGATTGACAACTATTATTAAAAACTAAAAAAAAAAAGAAGCATAAAAATACAATGCACCTTACTAAAAGTCAAAGCAGGATTTGCAGATGGGCACACAATAAAAATTTAAACCAAACCAGCAAAGCTCTGTTCGCCCGCATTGACTGATCTGATCTGTGGGTAGGGGGGGGGGGGAGTCCTGGCATTTTTTAAAGTTCTCCTTGTGGTTCTCTTTGGAGGCCCCTTGCCCACCCCACACATTCTCCTCCTTAGTGAAAACCTCTTGATAAATGAGATTCCTTCCTCTCTAGTCCACAGCACACCCCCTTCCAAACCTAATCAGTGTGTGTGTGTGTGTGTGTGGGAGAGAGAGATGGGGGGGGGAGCGTATACTCCTACAGACAAGTCTCCCCACAGAGAGGCAGCTCAACAAAAGAGAAGAGCATCTCAGCTGGGCAGAGGCCTCCCTGTCGCCTAGGCGACGGCAGTAATCCCAGAATACTCATGCGGCACCCATTCAAAGAGCTCTGGACTCTGGAGAAAGCCCCACATACTGTGCTTTTGTCCCCCTTCCCTCCTCCCAACTCCACGGCTCCCCACTTCTCCTACTCCAAACCAGCACGCCTCTGGGGAAAGTTTGGCCACTTCCTCCTCTCTGCACTCTGCATGAGACGTGGAAAGTCCGACCAGCCCACAGAGGCCTGTTATGAATTATGAATCATCTACAGTGCGGATTTTATGGTGCATCATATCATCACTGGGATGAAACATTTGCTTAACTTTTCAGGAAGAAAGAAAAATAACTTTAACCACGGTTCGGTGGGTTTTTGTGGGGAGTCAGACAAAAGACACAATTCAGAAAAAAAATGAATGTGAACTTTAAAAGTTCAGACAGATAACACCGGCCAAAAGTTCGCCTGAACTTCCTGTGTTCACATTTTCCTTATTTGGACACGCTCAAACCAACATGACTGACTCCTGCCTCACTGACTCACCTTCAGTGCTGATGGAGTTGGAGTCCAGCGACAGACGAGCGGTCCAGTCCCCTCTCAGTTCATAGCGGAAGGAGGCGATCCGCCTGCTGATGTCCTGATGAGGTGTAGCTTGCAGGAAGAGAGCCACCCTCTCCCCAGGTAACCGGCTGAAGCAACGAACCCTTGGTGGGGGAGAGGACTCAAGTCGATCCCCTACCAGAAGCTCCAGGACGCCATCTCTCTCCAGGTACAGCTGGGCTCCGTGGAACTGCTCTGAGGGCTTGACACAGGCCGTGATGAGGCCGGAGCTGCTTCCACCAGGCCCCACCGCCATGGAGGGCAGGCGGGGTGAGAGGGTGAGGCGCAGGGCCCCTTTGGGATACAGCCAGTCCAGTGTGCCCTCAGAGCAGTGGAGGGAGATCTGCTCCACACTGCCCTGCTGCTGGGACAAACCACTGTGAGGAGGAAGAAAATGGAGGATGACAAGGTTAATTAAAGGTTCCTGTAACATTTTTCCAGGAAAGAGAGTCTCCACCAGGATCACCAGTGGATTCACTCCTGAAACAACTACACTGATGAACCGCGGGATGGATTAACTAAATATGAACCCTGGTAACAGGAACATTAAACTAAACTTTCCATAAGAATCCATGATGGTATAAAAATAATGTTAAGTCCAACTTTGGTATAACTTTAGGACAAACTCAGAGAAGGCGCCGCCTACTGGCAGCTCTGTGCAAGCAAGGGCCAATCATTGCATCTTTAGGGCCAAACTTGTGTAAATACTGAAGCTCTTTTGCAGTTGTTTTTATTAATAAATCTAAAGATGAAACTACCCATCACTACTTGCATGCACAGTATGTTTTTTTCTCAAAGTTTCACAGTTAATCCTTCAGTCTCCTGTTTGTCTGGACCCCCCATGCCTCCTGCAGACAGCCCGTAGGCGCAATCGCAGCAGAGCACTAGAAACATTTTAATTGCGCCCTTAATGACAAGTCTCGACATGTTGCATCCAAACAAACATTGTCCTTTACCAAAGGACCACTCGCTTTGGCAAAAAGAGAGGAGACACCTGTAGCTTCTCTGAGCGGCATTTTTGAATCATCTTTCCATGTAGCCAACACACGAAACACGATCATATGAGATACTTGCCTGCCTCTCCAGCTGCATTGGTCTTCAGAGTAGCTTGAAAAAGCCACGTTAAAAATGGCAAAAAGTAAAATCCAGATTGCGGTAATCCAAACTCCAAAATGAGACATTTTCAACAGAGGATGATGCAAAGTTTAAAAATAAAAAGTAAATGTCAGAAAAAAAAGATTATTCCAAAGCTGTGAGGTCCTAAAAAAATCCCTCTATAAAACAAGTGTCTGATAATCTCTGATAACCTCCATAGTTTTGTATCCTCTTACCTCGATGTGTAAGATAAGAGAATACAGCTGAACTCTCCTCTCTCTGAACTCCGGGCTGCTGTGCGTCTGGGGACGCAGAGCTGTGAAGTTATTCCCCCTCAGAAAAACTTCACGGACCAATCAGAGGCCGAGAAGTGAAACTTTAAACCACTCACACAGCGGAGGAGGAGGGAGGGGGAGGGACGTCTGACCTGCAGAAAGAGTCATGCAAATGTAAACCACGTTTCAATTCACTATTGTGTTTGACATGTCTGCATAGAAAATGTTCATTAACTTGTGATTGGTGACGGTGAGTGAGTTCACAGAAAGTTTTCAGTTTATTTTATCATTGCTGGGTTTATTTCTTTTGTATTGTTTTCAACTGAGCAGTTTTATCACGTCAGCACATCAAATGATTTTGTCACTTGTTGATTTTAATTAGCGAATTAGTGAAATATTTTGTAACTTGAGCCTCTAAATTACATACCATTACTATTTAAAGGCGACCTCCAGATATGTTTTAAGACAAGATAAGATATTTTGAAAAGGAATCAGAAGTCAGAATAAGGTTTATTTCCAAACAACAAACATGGGAAGTAGAAATCTTTCTCCATCTTGCTCCATCTTTCTCCAGAAAAAGTACAGACTTTATGAATATACACGTACTTTTCATTTCAAATGTGTAACTGCTAGATACTAATAAACAAGATGTCTCCTACTTCACTGTAAAGTTCCTTCCTAGTGTTTGCGCATTGGAGGCTTCCACATCATCTTTATTTAAGTTGCACACTGGACTATGATTGACTTGACAAAGTCATACTCATATTCACACATTTATATGTATATGTATATAGAACACAGAAATGTTCCTGCTTCAGCAGATGAAGGTAAAAACAAACTTCATTTGTCAAACTTTTTTGAGAGTGAGGAAACAATAAGCAAAACACATTTTTGAGTGGAGGGGGGGGCTTAAAATACACCATAAAACTTTTATAGCAGAAAAATGTTGGCTTTCAAATTATTTTTGACTTTTCTTTTATTACCACTTTCTTCTTAAGTCATGGTTAGACTTAAATAACATCCTGCAATCAGTAAAAATGCTTAAGATAAAGCTGCAGCATTATGTTTTTTAACAACGCTGACCATTTCAAAGGCTCCTGAACATTTAGAAGATGTATTATCTTCATGAGACTTGTACTGCCAAAGAGGAGACATAAAGCCGGTCACAGTTCAATAACACTAACCTGATTTTGAGATGCACCATATATGATGATGATGATGAAGATTTTGCCTCCTCTGGTTGTCATGCCCTCTGCCCTTTACCCCGCTGAGCTCCTCTTTCATGTGGTGGTATTTATAACCAAATCAAATATTCTTTTGTGCTAACACTGCCATCCATCTCCCGGAGCCAGTGACTTTCGGTGTACGTGTGTGTTTTTGCGTGTGTGTGTGTGTGTGTGTGTATGCGTGATGAAAGTCTTAGCCCCTCTGATGGAGTTATGACAAGGCCTCAGAAGCAACACAAAGGCACATGTGCAGAAATCCAGCTGCTTTATTGTCTGCGGCAGGACGGAGCTTTGTTTTCTGCAGGGCAGTTCAAAGCAGCAGAGTTTAAAGTCCTGAGCGACAGGGGGGTGACCCAGTCAAAGAAAAATGAATACATTAGTGCCTAAACTTAGTTATGGACTTCACAGATATGTCATAGCATCCACGTGTGCTCAGCATATTCAGATCTGGACAGTCAGATTTACACACTTTGTCAAACTCATCAGTGTTTTCATACACGCGTCTATTAAAACAATAGTGCACACACGCTTTGTGACCCTGCTTTGACCTGAACTACAGTCTTGTCTAGCCAGGATCATATTCAATGCTTTCATGTGGCTGTATAATGCACGGGTATGCACATAAGGATCTTGCAGTTCAAACATACTGAGCTTAAACTCATTTGATGTGGTTATCAACTTTTTTATGACACCATAAAAAACCCACTCTCAATTACTGAGAGTTTTTATTACCAAGAAAAGTCATACAATATGGGATGGAGTTCATGTAACACTGTCATCACAGAATGAATACCACAGCATAATGTGAATTAAAAGAAAGTTTGACATTGGGGAAACATGCTTGTTGACTTTTCTTGTAGAGAGTTACAGGAGAAGCTTCTCAGACTCTAATGTCTGTCTATCACGCAGCAGGTTAACTGGAAACCTGAGGAAATGGCTAGCCTGGTTCTGTCCAAAGGTAAAAACAAAACATTATGAATTAAAGAAACTAAATATAACATGTTAATAAGTGAACTTTACAGTTATTTATTCTTTGAGTACTTTGGACAGAACCGAACAACCCAAACCATTTCCATTCTTTATGCTAAGCTAAGTTTCCTAGCTCCAGATTCATATCTAAAGCAATAATTTGACCTTTTGGGAAAATACACACTACACACTACATTACATTTGCTTCCTGACTGAGAGTTAGATGAGAAGAAGACTCTCATGTCTGTGCATGTGTCTGCGCTGTACAACAACCACTTAGCTTAGCATAAAAGGTGAAAAACATGGCGGAAACATCTAGCATGGCTCTATGCAAATGTGACAAAAAAAATATGAATTAAAGAAACTAGTTAATCAGTGAACTTTAGAGTTCAGGTACTTTGGACAGAAGCCATTGTGCTACATGCTAAGCTAATTGTCTTCTAACTTCAGATTCATATTTAAGAGAATAATTTGACATTTCGGGAAAATACTCCTCATTTTACTGCATTTCATTCGCTTTCTTTTTCTTACTGAGAGTTAGATAAGACGTTTGATTCCCCTCTTACGTCTGTACACGTGTCTGCGCTGTAAAACAGCCACTTAGCCTAGCATAAAGAGTGGAAAACAGAAGGGGAAACAGCTAGCATGGACTTTTTCTTTCCTTAAAGTTACTGGTCTCAGTAATGGTTAACTTATAATAGAAACACTGAATAAACATGTATGTGACAGTATCTTTGTGTTGTCCCACACTCTGTGTCCTAGCAGTGTAGTGTCTACGTTACTATTAAAGGTCAGTGTGAGTGTGTGAACCATCAGACCTGGTTGTTTCCGCTCTGCATCTAGAACAATGCCATCTTTGACTCTAATGAAACACAGTCTGGTTGTCCTCATACTTTAACCACTGAACCAGATTCCTGTAGAATTTTAGCTCTCCACTGTGTCCACTGTATTCTCACCAGGCTGCCAATGAGAGCGTCTTCAAACAGTGCTGCTGTACGCATACCAGAGTTTGCATGCATGTGTTAGTGCTGTGTCTATTTATTTGGTACGCTGTATTCCTCTGTGTGTGTGTGTGTGTGTGTGTGTGCAAACAGGGAAGATGTAGTGACAGTGTGGCGTTACTGGCATTTATGGGACCTTGACATTCTGTAACTTTTCTCTCGCTGTCTGTTCTCACAGTCTCAGACACAAAGAGGACTTTATTGAAGGAAATGCATCATTATAAATTATGAATGGGATGAATTTTCTCCTTCAAAGCGAAAAATAATGAGTCAGAATTTCACACTTTTGTCTCTGTAACACAAAAGAAGTCCAGCGTGGCTGACATCTACAATACTGTAACAGGACTAAAGCACTAAAGCACTAATACAAGTTGTATACTATTCAAAAACGTTTGGTGTCCCAGCTGAAACGCCCACCTGATCTGCATTGAGAAGTTACAATGTCCTTGTTCCCAGACTTTTCAGCAGCTTCCCATGGCACCTCAGTGCTAATCCAGTTGATCTGACATCGCTGCTGTTTGTTTTCCTGCACAGAGTCATCTATCTGCTGGTAATGAGATCTAAGACCTTGTCGGGATACTCTGATAATCAGCCTATGTTCAGGGTGACAGAAAATATGCCCTTCCCACCGCAGGATTGTGCTGTGTCTTGTGTTTTGCCTGGTTAGTTTGTCATGGGAAATAACCTTTAAGTGGGTGTGCAAACTGGGTCGCAATTGTTTTTCTATTTTAGGCTTAAATGAGAAAAAACAATAATGAAAAGATTTACATGCTTTAAGATGTGTGAGTGCTTTAAAATGTGGCTATTAAGCTGATAAGAGGGCAAAACTTCCAGCTTGAGTAAGCACACGTACTTTTGGTGTTGTAACTTCTTTTTTTATCACTTTCACGTTATCTACAAGTAGCTAGTTCACAAAGTATTATAAGCTGCAACATGTCAACGTTTTTAAGCTTAAACTGTCTATATATTGTGCATGTAGTTGTTTGAACAGCTCCTACACACCACTGGAGTTTTGTGTTGTGATGAGTTAGTGAGAGCGGTGAAGTTGGCTTTTTCCCAGCTCTCCATGCAGGTGAGGAGTTCCTGCTCTGCGGCTGTGAGAAGAACCAGCGCTCGGAGGAAGGCCGGAAAAAACTTGTGCTGATATTTACCCTCCGAGCCCCCATGAGAGCCACATGTGAAAACTGACACCTGCTCTCTCATTGCACTTTCTCAGGATCCTGATTGTGTATGTGTTTGTTTGTATGACAGTAAATTTCTCTTTGCGCCTCTCATCTCGGCTTGTGTGACCGTGTTAGCATAAAGCCCAGTGGGAAACCGAAGACAAGAGGGTCCTATGGCAGATAAACAGTGTCAGAGAGGGTTGATAGTAAACGCAGCTGGAAATGCGCAGAGACACCCTGAGAATGCTCTCTAATGCTTTTATAAACATGTAATAGATCACTTAGCTCCACTGTCACACTACTCTCATGTGTGCTTTAATCCTCCCCATCGGGATCTCTCATAACTTTTTGCATGAAGATACAGCCCATGTGTTGCTATATTCAGATGATTTATCTCACAATTTAGCCAGAAGGACACAAATCACAAGAGATTTGTTTGTGGCAGCCGGGATCAAGTCTCAGTTTACACATTCTCTGCAGTAATCTCTCACACTTTTGCAGCAACTCTCTCTCTCTCCGACGCATACAGCCGAGTTTTAGTTTATTGTACTTGTTTAATCTTGTTCATCCTTGTCATCTGTGTTTGCGTGTCTCTGTGACAAATTCATTTTTTTAAAAAAAGTGCTTTGAAGATGTTCATTTAAATCTTCTTTATAGCTCTATGCATCGGCAATCCACTTTTTCGCATTCAGCAGCTCCAAATTTAACCTAATTATAGTGGCTGGGGTCAGAGGTCACAGCTGGGTGCCCTGGGGACTTTTCATTAGCAAAATGGAGGGAAGAGGCTGCAGGTGTCTGAAATGGACTTCCCTATCTATTGTGCCTTCTTCAGGAAGTTCTCGATCACTGATGAATTTTAGGTTTTGGGGCTGCCTGTAATTGATATACCACTACTTAATTTAATTTATCTTTGACTTACTTATTTCCTCCCGTTACTTTTGATAATAACCTTATCACATTTTATATTCTATATTACTGTCCTATTTTACACAGTGACACAATGCAGTATGTATTTAACAAAACCAAATTATTATTACTGACGGAGTAATATCAAAACGTTTTATCTACATGTCCAGTATTATTACCATTTTATGCTATTTAATACATCTTTGTTTCACAGCTAATATATATATATTTTTTTTTTTTACAGCTACAGGTATTAGTTATTTTGCAAGTTAAGAATTTTCATTGTACAAAACATATGATCAACTTATAAAATGTAGGGTATTATTGTAGATTAAACTATCCAACAGTAAATACAATAGTAGCAATTATCTCCACTTCAGGTCGCTACAACAGCTGAATAAAATCAAGTTCATCAAAACGAATCATTTATTAATGTAATACCTAATAAAACACTCACAGCGGCAACATTTCTGCACCTTTACTTTTGTACTTTTGCTTGTATGTACTTTTACTTTACAGTACTTGAGTACTTTACTTTAGTATCATTTTTTTAACCTCTTCCCTCATTGCTTGTGTGTTCCTAAATGAAGCCAAACAGTGGTCTGATGCAGCAGTGCATCCTAAAGTGCTGATTAAGGCAGCAGCAGTACCACTGCAGCATTACTCTGCCTGCTTACTTTTCCAGATACATCTGCAGACATTTAATTTCCCTTCGAGCTTTTGTTGCTCTCCTCCGTTTATTTCTTACAACATTTAAACTGAAATAAACTAATGGCAGGGTCAAGAAATAAAGTTCATGAACCCCACAGCTCTTCTAAATGGTTTTCCTCTCAAAGTACTGTTATGGTTGAGAAAAAAAAGATCATCCTTAAAGCCTAATAATTATTGTATATCTGTCTTGACAAAGAGGTTGGATCCAGCCCTTTATCTCAGTGTAAGCAGATAATGATAGTGTCTGACTTAAAACAGGGACAGCGTCAATACTGCGGCCAACCTTGATGCCTTTTGCGTTGATTCTCACATTCCTCAGTGTTCAAAAGCACACAAGGGAATAGTTTAGCTGGAGGGTAAACAGGCCAGACTCTTTAAAAGTGGTTCTTCACGCAATGTTTCCAGCGCTAACTCAGTAGACTTTTACTTTTGACAGCGCTTCAGTTGCGAGCAGCGGGCAAAAGGCAAATGAAAACACATTGCAGCCACCGCAGAATGCACAGGAAGTTTCCTGCGGTACGTGAGGTTTGGGGATAAATTTAGACTACAAAGCATCTGCAGTCAGCACCGCAGCTTTTGATTGCAGCCAGACTGAAGCAGGCATGTGTCATGCTTCTTTATAGACGCTGCATCCCCTCATTAGAGGATGGTAGTGTGTGGGTGAGCTTGCCATGATTGCCTGACATTTATTTGGAAAACCAGGTCTGTGAATGGTTTGGGCTGTCTTGTTTTTGGAGGGAAACCTACTTTGTCATCTTTGGCCTTTAGAAGACGGCATCTCCAGCCCCTCCAGATGAGAGTATTGTTATCAGCAGCCCAGTGGTGCTATGGTAATTCCCCCCTGGCCTGGTGTGTTTGATGGGCAGTGTTGTTGCAGCCCAGCTGGGGGTCAGACAGAGGTGCTCCCCTGTCTGTCTTGCTTGTGGCTCAACCACCCCCCACCCTACTTCTAATTGGCTGAATCAATTTGGAGGGAAACTTAACAAGAAGCAGGATCCCTCCAAAATTGACAATAGGTATAGTGTTTTACATATGTCCACAGGAAAGACAGATGTTGTCCCTCTCGACCACATCCACATTTGAATACCCTTATTTGGATACAATGAGAGAGAATACAAAGGCGATATATTTTGGCGGTCAAGGCAGACACATAATTTTGGTGACCAAGATGGATTGCGATAGACTTTTCAAACTTTTTTGATGCTGTTGAGTTTATAGCTTTTAATTCAGTTAACTAAACTAAATGAAATTAAACTAAACTAGCAGAAACTTACTCGGGGTCCAGTTACACAGAAAACAGATAACAGGATGGTTTCCTGCCAAACGTGGTTACCAAATGTCTGATCCTGAAGACGAGTAACACTGCGACATCATCCCTGGAAACTGAGATTTGTGTTTTATAGTTGAGAAAGTTAATCGACTTGGTCATTTACATAAGAAGTACACAGTTCTCCCTGTGTCCAATTCTGAGATATTGAACTTTTTTGTGAAAGAGTTCAGCATCCATTAAGTTAAATGGGGATGAAGATATGATTTGAAATACATATATATGTTTTTTTGCAAAGGGTTAGATCAGAAGATTGATACATGTCTGGATGGTAAAGCTTCATCTATCAGCCAATTAGCTCGTTGGTTTCAGTCTTCACACTAAGCTAAGCTAGCCAGCTGCTGGCTCCAGCTTCATGCTAAACTCATGAGATCAGATATGAGAGTGGTATTGATTTTCTCACCTCACCTCACCTCTCAGCTCTCCACGTGAAAGAAAATAAACGTATTTACCATAAATGCTGCTCCTTTTGCACTCAGAATAAAAATTTGCGTTGTCAGAAATTCAGATATGTGATCATATAACTTATTAACAATAACTAATACAGCAAACATTTTAAGGAGACACATCAGGACTCTTGTAAAAGTGTTTTGTTTTCAAAACACTTCGCAAATGCTACAAACTAACAAACAGAAAGAGGAGATGGTCATTTTTTCCCCTTTGCTGCCTGACTGAACTCAATCTTCTCCTCCTCCTCCTCCTCCTTGTCCTCCTCCTCCCTCCTCCTCTTCACTGCATCCTGCTCTGTGAATTGAGTCCGGCCAGCCTCGGTCATCCTTGGCTGTGCAGAATATAATTAGCCTGCCTACACACATACACATGCAGACACTCATGCAGACTTTAAACTTTAAACCCCCCCTGATACAATGGCCTGCACAGACAATAGACACATGCCAATACTATGACCCCCTCAGCTATCGCCCCATGCACAAAAAACTCCTTGTTCATCCTCAAACCCTCCACCCTCCTGCTCACTCAGCAGAATAATGAGACTGATAAGATTACATTTTTACTTATCGCATTTCACATCATATCATAGAAATTAAAATAAGCGTAACAGGAGCTGAATCTCAGCTGCGCAGATTTGAAATCTGTTGACCGGAGTCGGACTCAGCTTTGCCTCTGTATTAAGTTTCAGGTGATAAAGTTAATAATGTGTTATAGTTTCAAAGCTGCATGCTGCAGTTTGTAACCAAAGATGAAGCTGAGCTTAACTTTATGTTCCGAAGACAATTATTTTTACTTTCCCCAGGTACCATTTAAAGCTGCTGCATTAACCACTACTTCTTTGCCAATATTACATGAAGTATTTGATGATCATGACCATCAACTTGAATAAAAAGTTGGACAATGTGAGCGTAAAAGTAACAGGATTAAGGCTTTAAATTATTCTAATCGTACAAGATTAAGAAGCGATTGAATTATAATTCTTCTCCTTTTAGCAGTAATCCAAGAACCTTCACATTTCAGCCCCTAGATGACAATTAAAATCTCTGAATAGGGTCCATAATTGCACCCTAAATCTGAATTAAGGGCGTCTTTTATCTCCCACCATTTCTCATCAATGCTATTCAGACTCCGTGGTGACCTGCAGCCTCGTCCCTGAGCCCCTTTTGATCTAATTTTTTTAAAATGCCATTGCACACGAGCTGCCTCCCCCTTTGCTCTCTCAGCACCTGCACTTCAGTGTCCTCCGGCTTGTCAATGGATCCTGCCTTTTAAAAATGTATATATCTGTTGCAAATGAGGTAGCTATTGTTGGGTTGTGGGCAAGGGGGGAAACCCTTGAGGGAACCGCCAAAATTTGGTGTCTCCCCTGGCTCCATCGTCAAGTGAAACCCAACCCCCGACTTCTCTCTCACACACACACACGCATACACACACACCTTCAGGGGTATCATATCGCCTATCCCCTGGGGTATACTAGTGTGCAAGGCTGGATGTTCTCATGATAACAGGTGTATTTGAATGTATACAACAGGTGGGGTGAATCCGTGGCGGTTTTCTTGGCTTCGCCGTGGCTTTCTTGGGGTTTATCTTAATGAAGCGCTGCTAAAGTGTGTTTTTATCTCACACACTGGAATCAATGAGCATTTAGCAATATTTAAGTTTTAAATGGTTACATTTTAAAGAAGACTTTGGTGGTGTTGAAGTGCAGATCATTATTCTGTGAAGCATACCAGAGGTAATAAATATTTACCTCACAGCTCCATGTGGTTATCTGGCTTTATTTTCCTCATCTGACCCACGACTGATGAACAGAGGAAGCTGATAGAGGAGAGACAAAACAGAGTCTGTCCTCCGACTCAGTGACTCTTCAATAGAGGTGGTTTCTGTCTGCAGCGAACTGTGTCGTCCTGCAGAGAAGTGCAGATGAGCGAGGAAGCAAAGGAGTGATCGAAAAAAGAGGAACTTGGAATAACTAGAGCATGGAGGGCAGTCCTGAATTGGCTGACACATTCATGCATGCCGGCATATGCATGAGCGCATGCACTCCAATTTCCACGTACACACCCACACACACATGGAAACACGCATTCATACACAGTCCCAACTTAAGGATTTTTTGGCCTATCTGCACATGTATGCAGGCTAATCAGGGCCTCTTCACAGGCAGAAAGCAAAGGGTCACTCAGGGTGAGATGTTTGTGATGGAAATTTGGACGGCAGGCGTAGGAAAACAAAGCTAGAGACAGGACGCCGCGGGGACGACATACTTTACACATGAGATAACACACATTGAGGAGTTACCAAAAAAAAATCTTTAAATAGAATCACAAAGCCTTTTTCATTCATATTACTGATACAGAGCTTCATTTGCAGGCACTTTCACAAAACTATAAGAGAATAGTTGGACTGAGAAAGGATTTTGTCTGTAGGTTTATTTCTGAGAGCTGAGAGAGAAAAGCATTTCGACAAGTTTAAAAATATTTAAAGGACATCCGTACAGCTGAATACACATGCTTAAGGACTAAAATAATCTTTATTTTGATGTGCGGTGCACAGCAGAAAGCTTCTTCATCAGCATCAGCAAAACACAAGCAAACTATTCTGCTGATTGCATGTGATTGCTATAGGTCCTGGGCTCCAGTGAGGGAATGACCGGGCCATCATCACACATTCGCCGCAAGACCCCAGGACGCTTTTACTGGGCATGTAGTGCATAGATCGAGGGCATTCGATGGAACCGCTGCGCCTCACTGAGAAATCACACAAAGATGGGATTTAATGGCCCTTCGATTGAGCGCTTCTAAAAAGACAACCTCTGACCCCCAGCCTTGACCCTTGCTAACCCCTCCCATCCTCCAGGGTCCAGTGCCTGTCATTGGTCATTTGTCAAACTCCTCACATTGATCTGATTACGGTCCAATTTGGGATCTGCCGACTACACACTTCTAGGATCAAGACAAGCTCATTTCAGCAACTTTACATGACAACAAATAGCTGAATTGTTGTGGGAAGAGTAAAGGGACGAGTATTTGTTCTATTCAGACGAGAGAGATGCACAAAACTTTAGATAGATGCTAACCCTGATATTATATATCTATGCTGTCTTCATCTGAAGACCTGCCTGATAAAAAAGGAACTGAATTAAAACTGTACAAGAAAACACACATTTCAAACTGAATCATAGGTCAGTTAAACAAACATGATGTAAAACAGAAGAGAATTATTAGATGAATCATCCAAACTAAACATGTCTCACATTGATCTCATCCTAATGGAATGATTAACAGCATCCAGCCGCAGGAACATTTTCTGAGCCAGTATTTTTATAAGTCCAAACCAGCACAGTTTGAATAAACACAGCCTGAATGACACAGTGCCATTTTGTTTATTTTCACAAAGGAATGAAAAATGTAGTGTCCACTCCATGAAGTCTAGTTTTTGCTAGAAAACAGTGCAGTGTTTTGCTTTTGATATATAAATTCATCTTAAGTGACGCTGGAGATAATTCATAAATAAAACGTAGTTTCAATCTGAGATTAGCAACCTTTTCATGTAATCATTTTTTGTACTCAATGACAAGGATGCTGAATATTCATTCATTAATTCATAAAACAAGATTCCTTAACTCTAAAGTTTACCATCATCAACATTGTTTACCATATTTGCTGTTTTGAAGTTCAGGAAAAATTCAGTAAGACTTTTACAATTGGCAATGGACCTCAAACTTGTTTAAGACCTTCAATAGTTTATCAATCTCTTATGTGCACTTGACTAAGTTCATGGTACTGACAGCGCCGCCATCTTTGAACACAGTATCCAGTTCTCCTTAATGGTTGGGCTAGCTGCTCTACTACTATAGCAAGCTAACGGCTAGCATGCTGTCCAAAAACAGACAAGTTCTAGCTACTCTCCGGGCTTCTTTCTTTTCTTGGGATTGTACATAATTTCATTCAATTAAGAGTTTTTCAAAGATGGAAAATAAACGTTCAAAGCTAACAAGTGCTTGTGGTCAGTTGGCGCTGACAGGCGCCATTTCAACCTGTTGTTTCGTTCTCAGCTTTGCGCATCAGTTCAATCAATAAAAAGGGGTGTACATGATGAAGATAGGTTGTTAACTGCCAGTTAATGTTAGCTGTCAGTTCTAGCTGACTCTGTGTCCTCACAGCTCACCACCGTCAAGGCAGTTTGCTCAGTCAAATTTACACTCAAAGTTCTTCGCATTTGTGTGCAGAGTTAATTGCTTGACTGGGTTAGTGTTAAATAATTGCCTTTGCAAATCTCAGTCAAAAAAAATAAATATCAATATAAGTTAATATTGAAAAACATATACTGTATTTGAGAGTTAATGCAATATGTAAATTAAAGGATGGAAAGCATAAGTCTTAAAATGTGTGTGTGTTTCACTATTCAAGTGTCATGTCTGTGCATGTCTGTCCGCTCTGAAAGTCCTCTGCAAGGGACTGTCAATCAGATATAACAGAAGCCTTTTCCTGATCCGCCCAGAGGGACTGTGCACAATTGCACACATGCATACACACACACACCACCCCCAAAACAAACCTCTGTCTGGCCAACACGCGCACACACATACACACACACACACACACACACATGCATACACACACACACACAATTAGCTCATTATGTCTACTTTAGCTGCTTTGGATTGTGTTAGGGGGGTTGGGGCAGGGTGGGGTTTGGTGACCCCGGAGAGCATGACCTTAGGGGACATTCAGGGGAGGACAAGGGGGGGATGGGACATCGGACTGTAGGGAGGGAAAGTAACTTCTTGGTGCCCCTGCTGGTTGTGTGTGAAGATCCTCATTGATTTTGTAAGTGAAAAACACACAGATCAGTCATTACTAGTAAATTGCACAAGCTTCACCAGAACAATTGCTTTTGAATTGATAATGATGAGATAACGCTAAAACAAAGCTCATTAAAATCTCAAAAAAAAAACTCAATCTTGTCTTTTGCAGCTCTGCAATTAATAACAATCAGTAAACAAACATTGTTTCCATCTGGTGGTAGTTGTCAGTTACATTAATGGTTAACTTCATTTTTTATTCAATTAAGTGGTGAAGGAGGAAGATGGAGGAAGATGAGTTTCCCTCCGCATCCTTGAATTGCTCATGCAGGAGTTTTGATTTCCCTCCAAAAACCCTTTTGTAAAACTTCTCCCCCGCCACTTATACAAGCCACACAGCAGCCGCCTCCACCCCCAGCCGTCACACATCAATCCATCGTGTGTGAGTGTGTTTTGGGAAGTGGGGGTGTCTCAGCCAGAGTGCTGTTAACCCCCCAGGGTGTAAAGGATTTTTGGACTAACACAGCAAGTTTTAAAAACAAACTCTTCGATTTCAGTTTACTTAAGCTTTTTAAGGCCTCTGACGAGCTGGAAAACACTGAAGATAATGTTAAACGCGTCCAATCTGAAAAAAAAAAAGTATCAATATCTGTCTATAAAGTTACTCTATGCATGTGTGCATTTTTAGTCCTGGCTAATCACAATATCTCCCTGAATTCTGTGATCCTTTGCACAGGATTTCAACTCTCCTACACAATCCACATTTTGTTGGCATCCTGTTTGCGTGCAAAAGTCTGAATGAAGGAGATGGATCTATCCTTTTTTAGAGTAAAGATGAGTTATTCCACCCCCTGCCTTTGTCAGGAAGCTTAATCAGGGCTGCAGAGGTGTGTGGCTGACCTCTGACATTTGAGTATCTCTGGCTATTCTCTTACTTGCCTTTAGGTTAGCATCAGGACATTCTTCATTTAACTCTTAACCTAAAGAGTCGACTTTAGCGGCCAGTGGTTTAGAGTTAAGGCATGCAGACATAAAGGCACATTTACACAGTCACTTATTCACTTTAGCTGATTATCAAACCCTTATAACCACTGCAGACAAAACGGGAGAAAGAAAGAGTAAGAAACTGTAGCTTCCATTTGTAGCTTGTAAATTTGCATTTGTAATTTGTGTAGAGTATATTTTAGAGCTTTCACCAAAAAAAGAATACTACACTGGAGTTGAAATAACTTCCAATGTAGAGTACAAATGTCAATGAGCATAACAAAATGGATACCTGCAGGTCAATTCACAATGAATAACTAGTTACAATATATTTTTATAAACTTTCCAAACTTCATTTCCATTTTTACTGAAATAATGTATACTTTTACAATTATTCTGAGATAATTAAGATCACATTAAACAACATTTTTACTCTAAAATGTAACTATAAAACATGTCAAATTAATTATTCTTCACTTATTTAACTTATAAGTACATGTCAATACAAGTTAAACTCCATGAAAAGTAAGATGAGGTGTTTGATGCCGACATTGCATCACTTTTCAGAGCAGAGTTGGACATGCTCAGCTCAGACATATGGGTTGACATACGGGGCAGAGGAGAAGAGATATCCACTTTGTACAAATGTGGAAAATTGTTTCTGGCAAGACAATAAAACCAATGAGAGCTTAGTGGAACTGACTGTTCGTGTATTCTTGTGTTTAATCATTAAAAAGTGGTTTAAAAAAATGCGCCTCTGCTCGGGTCAGGCAGTGTTAACCACACTGAATGTGGAGACAGGTAGCACATTAACTGTCTGAGATTAATTTGAGCATGCAGATCAGTCTGAATGCAGTTTGTATGAATACAAAGAGCAGCTTTGAATACTCGATGGGTAAAGTTTCAGTTGGTGTCTGTGTTTTGGCACAAGGGTAGATTATAAGGGTGAACAAGTGAATGTAAAGGGGGGAAACTGTGACTGACAGCTGGGCATGTGTGCGCATTTGTGTGCCTGAATAAGCAGTTTTGTTTGGTGTTGCAGTGTGATGGTTAATTACAGAGTGCGTAGGTAGGCTTATGTGTGTTTGTGTGTGAATCAGATCTAAAAGAGGCAAACATTTTATACTAATAAACAGTAATCAGTGATTTATACTGACGGTATAACAATATAAGCACACGTCTGACTCTCCAGTAATCAAAATCCACTCACAGTCTTCCTTTAGTTACATGAAAAGAACCTGTTTAAGCAGGTGATATGTAAATTAATACAATAACTTCCTGCATTTCCATTTTCTTACAGTTAAGACAGCAGAGCTGTTCTTTTACTTTTGTGTTCGTGTTGCATTCAGACCCACTTGAACAAACTGCAATAAGTCCATGAGCCTTTCCCCTTCTCAAAATGAGCAAACCCACCAAACAAAGGACCACCATTGTGGATAAACACTGCTTTTGTTTTACCCATTTGAACCTGAGGTTTCCCTTAACGCTAAGGAGAGCGTGTTCGCCCTTTTTCTCTTTTCAGACGCTTTGGCGCTGAATAGGGGAGACCACTGCCAAATGGGAAAACGACTACACAGGCAGAAAGAAAGACCAGAATCAATCAGGAAGTGGCAGCTTTTCAGCTGTGCCAGAGGAGCCGGGCAACTTCCTGGTCTTGTTGCCAAGGTGACTGGAAGCTCAGCCAAGTGGTGCAGTGGGCAGCAGTTGGGTTTGATGGGAGGGGGGGTGGATGGAGGAGGATGACGGTTGAGATATTGGACAGGAGGCGAGGGCAGAGAGCTGCTGAGTGAGGCTGAGGGAGTTTAAATGTAAGCAGTAAGCACTTCAAACAGCATTCAGATGAACCATCACAGAAGCGCTTCTATTCTGATTATAATCCTCTGCAAACAGTCACCTAATCCCGCCAATTACTCCCAGCTTCTGCTCACACAACACTTTGTAGTAGAGTTCTGTATGATCTATAACCTTTTCTTTATTGCAAAAAAAAAAATGCACTGATATTATATGGAAGTTAGATTATCGCATCTACGTTCTCTTTGGAACATGATATGAAGAGATGAGTAAACACTGTATAAGAAATAACATACATATACTGAGCAAGAAAAGCCAGGAAATGTAAATACGATTCTGCAAAAGGTTTTTTGTAAGGATTATTATTAAACTTATATATTAACCAGAGAGAGACGTCCATGCGTCCATGGGTTGTGGAGCAAACAGAGGAGGAACACATTTATTGCTCAAATTAGACTCTACCCAATATGACCTGTGTGTAACAATACACTAAAAATGTCCTATTGTAGCTTAGTGCATAGAGATCTGACTTACAGGAGGATCTGACAATGGAACAATGGAGTAAAGCGTGTAAGTTATTGAATCTATCTAGTGTTTGTATATTCGAATATGTTCGAATATGTATGTCTATGTACTTTGTATATCTATGTAAAAACATGAATAAATATATTGGTGAAAAAAAAATGTCCCATTGTGCACTCAGACACAAATAAAATGAGAAAAAAGAAAAAGAAAAAAAAGCTACACTATTTCATGAGGTATACCTTAACCAATGTTTCTCAAACTTAATTTAATCAAAAAAACATTTCAGAGATTCCTCCACGTACCACTCAGTGGTACTTGTACCACAGTTTGAGAACCACTGACCTAGACATAGCTAATGCAGGCCTACAATAAATTCTACTTTCATGAAGATTGTTCAGTTTTTGTTAAAGCTGTTAAAATAACATACATTTATGGCTATTTTGTAAACTGTAGAGTTGTTTCTAATATTATGTCCATCCCTTTTATGTTTTTGACCTGTACATTATTTATTTCTTTATGTTGAACTCTCTTTTTTAATTTTATGAAAGTAAAAACTTGTGTCACTGATTACAATTGCACATTTCTGAATCTAAACTTGCAGCATTAGGGTGTTTGTCCCCACTTTTCCAGAGATGAGACTGGGGGATAGTTGGGTAGGTGGGTGTTCTGGGGGACCAGACTGGCGGAGATGGGTAAACACAGCTGGGGACACACAGCTCTGGTGGGTCTGTGGCTCAACGGCCCCCTTCACACATTTATCAGTGTGTTTGCTCAGGGGATGTGCCCTAATCTTCACACGCTGATCTCTGTGCGAGGCCTTTACAGAGGCCCAACAGGCTGGGATGAAAGTGACCCTGTCCACTAACACAGCCTTGCTAATTCCTCCATGGATAAACTTGAATGTTCTTCTCTTTATGAAGGTCTATAAAGGTCATCTATGGATTTGTCTGTGTGTGGCTCGGTCTCTCTGTGGGTGGGATGGCCCTGGTAATATAGATTAAATTCTTGATCATAATCAGACCTTTCTCTGAGCAAACCCCCTACAAATGGACAGACTGTTGTCATGACGGGTCATTGTTATAACTGAGATATACATTTTTTGCTGCTTTCCTTACTTAACAGGCAATAACAGATAGACTATAGGTAACAAATGTGTTAATATAACCCCCAAATTTCAGGGTTTTATTTAATTAACCTTGTGCTTCAAAAAGTTTCCTCAGTGACCACCACAGTATCTACTGAGCAAAAGCAGTGAGTAGTTTTTTCAGTCAACATTTGCACTTGTGTCAATTTAAAGCTTGGCTAAAACCTTGATTATGGAGCGCCATCTGCTGGGAACTACTTTGTGGTGTGGTGCGCTCTGCCCGTCACATATAGCTTGAAGGCAGTGTAGACTTCAACTTAAACTGTAAATATTTAATATAAGGAGCAGGTTAAGGTAGAATCTTGTCATATCATTATTAAATCAAATTTGCTTAAACAAAGAACTTTAGATATAAATAAAGATTAACACCAGTCACTTTACTCTATAGTCACTTTTTATTCTGTGCAATATTCCTGTGTACACATCACTTTACCCTACGATCAGCATTAAATAATAATAAATATTGTAGTATATCCCATTTATATAGTATGTTCTTATCTATTTATACAGTGATACTTCTCAATACGTGTATATACTTGTCACAACCTTGTCACTTATATACAGTTATATACATTTTTCATACTCTATATCAGTATATTTTAATATTATTTTTTAACCTAAAATGATGTTGTATTTTTGCCTTCTTTTTTTTTTTAAATCATATTTATCATTATCATATTGTATTGGTGACCGTGTGTTGACCTGCATGTGATAAAATAAATAAAATAAACTTTAAAAACTTTGACACTTTATGTATCAAATGCACGCACCGTATTTAAACGCCCTTTCGGCTTCCGTCGACAACGTCGCGTAATAAGCGCTTGACGTCAGCATAACAACAACCTGTCATGACAGCTCGTATGGGGGAAAAAATATTGATTAAGATTTGATATCAAATCATATAAAAACTGGATGTACGAATCGTTCTATAAGGTAAGTACTGGACGCCGCGGATGTCAGAAATAAACCGCAACTTGAGCTGAAGTCGCAAAAATTAGAAGGAAACAGGCTATGTAGCAAACAGGCTAACTTAGCATGAAGCTAATATCTGTTGGTTGCCTAGCGGCGCTGAGGTAAATGTTGAGATAAAAGCCCAGACGACCTTTTCAGGCCTGTAATAGCTCAAGTCCTAACTTTCCGATCAGTTGATCGTTAAGTAGCTACATTTTCTACCCTGGTTATGAAAGCGTTATGTGCATATTTGGCCTCTTTGTGGCGAACATCGACAACATAGCTTACAATGCTAGCTTAGCAACGAGCTAACATCTGAGCGGCGATCTCTTGTTTCTCTTGTAACTAAAGTTAACGACATTGTCAGGCTGTTTCTGTGCGTGCTGCTGCCATAGCTGTATGTCAGCCAGACAAACTAAAAAACACACTTCACATTACTTGTTTACAACCTTTAACTGCCATTATATACAAGCGGTTACAGTTTAAAAGGCTGGTGATAACGATGTGAGCTGCGGGTGTATTATGTTTTCTGGCTGGCTAAAAGCTAGCTATGCCGCTCATTTACCGCTGATGTCCGTCACATGAATAGTTAATTCGCCGGCAGTCTAGCCACCTCCGAGCTGTATGCACACTCAGCGAATTAAACGAATGCCTTTTGGGTGGCATCGAGGGCTGCACCTAATTCTCCCCGATAGTAAGACGCGCATTGCAGGTGCATTGCAGTGGATGTTGACTTAACTTTGCATGCACCGTGTCTCTCTGATCCAGGAGGGACAGGGACATTCTTGAACCTGTCAGTTAGCCAGCCGAAGAGACGGGGAACAGGATAGGGAAGCAGGGCGAGGCGGGCCCCGCGGAGCCGGTGGAGAAGATGGCCGGCAGCCCGGAGAAGAGTTCCACCGCGCAGGAGCTGAAGGAGCAGGGGAACCGGCTGTTCCTGTGCCGCAAATACCAGGAGGCTGCTACATGCTACAGTAAAGCTATTGTGAGTAACCATCTTTGGAAAAGAAATGACACCAATAGTGTTCTTTTATCTGACCATTCAAACATAGTGCGGATGGGATGCATTTTTCCCCTGAAGCCAAGTCTACCACATGATAATGTTACTGTGCATGTGTATTGTCTGTCTCCCAGAACCGTAATCCATCTGTGGCAGTGTACTACACCAACAGGGCTCTCTGCCATGTGAAGCTGCAGCAGCATGACAAGGCTCTGGCAGATTGTAAGCATGCACTGGAGCTGGACAGCCAGTCAGTCAAGGCCCACTTCTTCTTGGGCCAGTGTCACCTGGAGCTGGAGAACTACGACGAGGCAATCGGCAACCTGCAGAAAGGTCAGAGCAAACTTCTAAGATAGAGGATCTTTTGCGGTAATATATAGAAGCTTGCACATGAGAAATCGGCACGTATTTACCTAATTTATGTATGAGTCATTTCTTTCTTTTTAAACTCATCATTCCACTGTTAGCGGACTCAGAGTGAAAGTGCTGATCGCAGAATCAGCTGTAACTTTTTCAGATAAATGGTTGATCGTAATAATCAAATTCATGATACTGTTGATCAGCATTTCTACTCCGAGGCACAGCATATGTTTGCAGGGATACATTATACTATGCTTTGTCAGGGCTTCTATCACTGGAGCAATAACATTAAGTTTTATGTATCTAAATTGTTGACATTGAAAGAGATGTCAGACAGGAGGAAAACATGCTTAGTGTCTGGATGTTTTTTTTTTGTTCCTTAGCTTATAATCTGGCGAAAGAACAGAGGCTGAATTTTGGAGATGACATCCCCAGCGCATTGCGCATTGCCAAGAAGAAACGTTGGAATAGCATCGAGGAGAAGCGCATCAACCAGGAGAACGAGTTACACGCCTATCTGACCAAACTCATACTGGCTGAGAAGGAAAGGTGATGCAGCTTTAGGGTGGCAGTCAAATACTTGGCATGCTTATTAGTGTGCTCATAATCTCTGACAAATGAGCCTGTCAGGTTGGTATAATTTATATTATATTCATATTTTCATAATGAATTAAACAACTTTGTACTTATGCAGAGAACTAGAAGAATACAAAGAGAAACAGGACGACAATCAAAATGGAGGCGATGCTGCAAAGATTGCATCAAAACACGTACGTTTTACTTACCGTATGTCTTTCACCTGTCGTGCTTTTAATGAACAAATATAGTAATTATATATTCTAACTGAATATTCATGAATATACTTAGGACAAGTATCTAATGGACATGGATGAGCTTTTCTCTCAAGTGGATGAGAAAAGAAAAGTGAGTATGAAACAACTTCTATCAACTGAGCATGTTATAGTCTACAGTATTCATTCAGTCATTTCCCATCTACACCAGGAGTTTATCCCAGTGCATTGTACAAAAATGCATGCTGGGATAAAGACCTCATTTACCCACACAAATGTGTCTTTGTTAACCGTGCACACCTACTTCATGCCTTCCTTTGATCGTCAACATAGCAACAAGAATCAGCAAGAAAGCTCTCTTTCAGTTGTGTGCAGTTACGATGGCTCGTTTCAGTTTCGTTTTTTTAGCTTGTGGATGTTCTGTCTGCATTCTTCCAGTGTTGTATGTTCAACCTGTCTGCTAGCATTAATGCCTGTGAGTGAATCTGTGAAAAATGCACTTATTCTATAGACAGACAGTTATGTGCTATTTCCAGCCCAAGCTGTTTCTATGGTAACTATCACTATTTGTTTGCCAGGGCTCGTGGCTTGTTAAAGATAGTTGTTGACTGAACGGAGGTAGTTGTCATGTCATTTGAAACGGCAACACTCTGGCTGACAACAGGGTATTTATTTTCTGTGTTAGGAGGTGTGGTCGGGGTGGTTCAGTGTAGGATTGGGCAGTCCCGATGACCAAAACACTTTTTGATTTCAACATCTTTAGTGCTTTCATAAAATATTTAATCATAGACTTGACTGACTGGAGGATGTGGTTTCAGTGGGAAATGTAAAGCAGCAGATTGTAATTAAACTGTAATAAACTTCTTGTAAGACCAGAAAAAGACAGAGTTATGGCAGCAGTTATGAGAATATATCCATATATCTCTTCATGTTACATCAGTGTGACTTTTGCTGTGTTTTGATGTCTGTTCAGAAACGGGAGATCCCAGATTACTTGTGTGGGAAGATCAGTTTTGAGCTGATGAGGGAGCCCTGCATCACACCCAGTGGAATCACCTATGATCGCAAGGACATCGAAGAGCACCTACAGGTAAGACCAGTGAACACATGAGATGCAGAAATGATCATTTCTTTTGGAAGGGGGTGGCTTTTTTTTTTTTTTTAAACTTTTTTTATTAGACAGTGACCGTGAGGAGGCAGACAGAAAAAGGAGAGAGAGTGAAGGGCTTGTGACATGAAACAAAGGTCAGCAGCTTGAAAATTGAACCACTGGTAGTTATGAACCATGTGGCATGCACTGTAACCCTTCGTCTGCGGGAGGCGCTCCAAAATTAAAGACATTTAAACTGTCTTGGCAGGATGAGGAAATACAGTAAGTGAGCCAAATGAGTCAGACACAGAAAACTCACAGTGAAGAACACTTTTAAGAAAGAAATACGACTAGTCACATGAAGCAAATTCAGAATGTATGTATGTGAATGTATGTTTGTATGTACTGATTTCAAAAGCAACTTAACACCTCCGTTTAAATATTATATTACCAGTGACTACTTAATGTTGAAATTTAAGTACCATCTGTATATAAACACACACAACATATTTTAGCTACAAATATTATGTTTCACTAAATTCTATTGTACCAAAATACAATATACATCGAGAATAAACAATCCATTGTGATCCAATTCAACATTTAAGAAGCTTATCATGTTTCAGAGAGGTATTCATTTAACTATTATGTTTGTTATTGAGGTTGTAGTTTGTAGTAGTGTTAAACTGGACTGTATTGTATTGAGAGGCTAATATTTTGCCCTTTCCATTCACATACATGGGGAGGCTAAAATATTAGGAACACCCCTCAATATTTTGCAGTTTGAATTTGTGAGCCTTGAAGAAATATACAGTGTATACCAGAAATACAGTTACAGACGTTGCGCAACTTGATATTGATGACTCATACAGACCACATCAGTTCAGATTGGTATGTAACGTGTGGAGGGTAAACGGAAATGAAACAAAAAAATACTGTACTACAGTTCCTGCAAAGTCGAGCTAAAGAAATTATGTTGCTTTTCATTGTAGGTTTGATTGTAACCAAATACATAGAACTATTTCATTTGCTTTATTTGCTTTTGTGTTAGCTGTTACTGTTACTCAGCTTTCAACTCTTTGGATAGAGAGTATGACAAGGATGCTAACACAAGCATTTAACCTGCTCTGCTCTCTGTGCAGCGAGTGGGCCATTTTGACCCGGTCACCAGGAGTCCCCTGACCCAGGACCAGCTGATCCCGAACCTGGCCATGAAGGAAGTGATCGATGCCTTTATCCAGGAGAACGGCTGGGTGGAGGACTACTAAATGGACCCCCTCCCCACCCACCCACCTCCCATCTCTCCATCATACCCCCAATACTCAACACAAAGCCTGGACAACATTAAGACTATAGAGAACAGATCACCCCTTGCCTGGATATGTACTTTACACAAGCGGGAAAAGCCACGCTATGGACTACCAAATGGGAGCCATGTATCTCGGTCTGCCTCTTCCTCCCCACATTTTATCTTTGCTGTAAAACTTCCCGCTCCAAGCTCCTGAGGATCGGTGTTCAAGGCCTGCTGCTCCCTTTAAAAAAAAACCCTTCTTCATTCTGCTCTTTCTATACTTCCTCTTTCTTTCTGTCATGCTGTTTCTAGTCTTTGAAGCCTGACTCCTTTCTTTATTCAAAATAAGGGGCCACATTCTCAGGTCTCTCTCTCTACTTAATCTCTCTCTGTCTCTCTCTCTTTCTCTTGAGTGCCACAATCCTTGGAAAGCATCAGCATTGCACTCCAGTGTTTCACAGAAACCACCAGTATAAAAAGAAAAACGGTGGATGAATTTATTAAGACTTTGGCCTTTTATTTGGTATTTACTCCAGTATTTCTGAGTCATTTTATCATTAAACATTGGAGCATTTGCCCACTTCTTAATGTACATTTGCTGAAGTGGTACTTAAAATGCCAAAAAGCTGTTCTCAACAAGGGTGACTAGTTTGTATGCAAAGTTTTACATGATTAGAATAATAATTGATATAAATAGATATAAGGAGTCAAGTCCCTTCTTCACCTCCAGGTGGTGCTCCAAACATACCTACCCATGTCATCATACTGTAAGTGAGTAGATTATTAGTTGTTGTTTTTTTTCTTTGCATATCAATCATACCCCATTACAGACAATTTCAATAAGTTGAATGTATGCATATTGTACTCTTTAGGTTCAGGCTTGACCTACAGTAATTCAAAATGTTTTTTATCAGGACAATACAAGGCTTTGATGAAAAGGGGCCTTGAACTGTAAACAGAAAATGAATGGAAACGGCCGCTGCACACACACACACACACACACACACACACACACACACACACACACACAAACACAAACACAAAAAAAAGTTTTCTCATTGCTGCACATTAATTGAAAATGTTTGAATTTTGACGTCAGCTGATCAGGTTGACGCTTAAAAAAAAAAAACTTGCTTTGAAGATTGGTCTGTGCTGTCTGTGTCGATCATAGAAACAAAAATGCGCTTGGTCGTAGTGTTTGGCTCGTGCTGTTCGCCTGGAATGACGTGGACGCTCACATCAAGCATGACGTGATTTTTCTTTCCCTTTGCAAAAGGCAAGAAGATGGCTGTCTTTTTTTTTTTTTTTTTTTTTTGCTCATCTCTATGCTGTTAATTTCACGCACCTTCTCCTCCTCGCCGATAGGAAGAAAGCGGTTGCAACAGCTCACATAAACCAATCAACAGTGTGAAGTTGGAGTTGTCTTAACAGGGATTTTTGAGGAGTGCTGGCATCACTGCGCCAACCTCCTCCACCTTGTGTTAGAAATGCTGGAAGAGTTACGACCATCTTATCTCATCCATACCTCAGTCTGAGTTTTTGCGTGCTGGTCCACTGGCATTCTTCTGTTAAACACGTTCTCAGTTCGGCGCTATTAGTTTACAGGTTTTTCCAGCTGAATGTGTGTCTGTGATTAATTAGGCCTGTTGGTGGTTCGTGACGGGGTGCAGGCGGTGTAAATAATTTGCTTGTGTATCTGAGATTTTATTTCTTGACAAAATTAGGGTTGTTTTTCTTCTGGAGAAATCCTAGAGCTTGACAAACTGTATTAAATGTAGATATGTTGATAACATAAATGCTTGGTTCATTTGTCCCCATTAAACCATGAACTTTGAGTTTGTTTGTTGTGTTTTTGACACAGAAATCATTAAAGCGATACCAAGTATGATGACAGATGTACTGCTGCTCATTAGAAATCTGTTAACAGGAACCATTTCGACTTGACGTCTATTTTTGTGTCTGTTTCAGTAACCGGACGTAAGAGCTAATTCAATCAGCCTGTTGAGCCACTTAACACATCTTGAAGTTGGCATGTTTTCTTATAAAAATATCAGCAGGGCTGCAAACTTTCAGTTCAGTTTTCAGATATTTCAGTAGTGTTGTAGTGTGTCACCGTTACATGCAGTAGTTTTCCTACCAAAAAAAATGAATCAACTTAACTATTAAACTCTGCACATATCTTGGTCACAATTCTTAAATAACAAAAAAAAACAACTTTTTTTTCATTTTATACATTTATGTATTTTTTTAAAATATGTTAAGAAATGCTTCCCCCTTGAAAGATATTTAAAACCTATGTAAGGACAATAAGTCTCATAGTCCTTTCTGACTGTTAAATAAGTTTAAAAAAAATGTCATTCATGGACTTCCTTAAGTAGAAAGTAGCTCGTGGAAAATATTCCCACTGATGTCAATGCACTATCCATATTCCAGTAAGACCTGCTGAGTTTTTCAAATGTTATTCTTCAGTGCTCTGAGTAGCATGAATATCAACTTTCAGAGTGGTGACAATCAACTCAGACGCAAGATTGGCACATTAAAAGATTGAATTGTTAGATACCACTAAAAGTTAAGTGAACTGACCCCTTAAGAGTCAAATACAAACACCCACAGTGATTGTTTTCAAGTACAGAGTGATGTCACAATTCAACTCTGAACTCCACACCGAATGTTTTTGAGTTTTGTGACTATGAAAACTGTGGTAATCTCTTATATTTGCTTCTGAAATGCTGTTCTTCTTGATCCAAACACTTTAAGTCTATTTTTGATATGGACTCACACACACGCACACATAGGTGAAATTGTGTGTGTTCGCATCAGTCACATGGAAAGCACAGTGTCACTGAGCCCTCACACACCAGGCCTATTGTCAGAGTATCGTTTGAAGAGCTGACGTCATGGCCTGTGCTAGGAGGGAAGAGGACTGGGCACGCGGCATCAGCAAGCCAGACTGAGTTAGCAACATTGAGGAACAACAAAACATCAGAATGGTAAGAAAAGCCGCTTCCTCTTGTATGTTTTCACATGATTTGGTGTCTGATGTGACTCGTGTGTTCAAATATTGATAGCACAGATTCTGAAATGGTAATGGATGTATTGTGTGTGTTTGCAGAGTGTCAACACTGTGAGGTTTACTCTGGTGGTACTTGGTATCTTCGGGTGGTCTCTGACACACTGCTCAGCCACCCAAGGTATGAATTTAAGAACATAATTTCATTATGAAAGCAATAACATATATTTAACAATATATATAATACAACAATAACAATATTTGTGCATCATCATTTCAACTTCAGTTGTTTGAACGCCTGGTTGGGTGTCTTAATAACTTTATCTTCTCTATTTGTGTTGCTCCAGTGGGTCTGACTGACAAAGTCCTGGTCTTCCCTTATGAGACGGACTTCAGCTTCGTGGCCCTGCTCCCACAGAAGGAGATGGGGCTGAGGGCCTTCACTCTCTGCATGCGTGTGGCCACTGAGCTGCCAGAAGAGCGGCAGATCATCCTGTTCGCCTACCGCACCGCAGACTATGACGAGCTCAACGTGTGGCGTGAGAAAGACGGACGCATCTCCTTCTATATGAGCGGTGACGGCATCTTCTTTCACCTGCCACCCCTCTCCACCTTCCGCACCAGCCTCTGCCTGACCTGGGAGTCTCACACCGGCCTCACCGCCTTTTGGGTAGACGGGAAGCGCAGCACCTACCAGGTCTACAAACCCGGGCACAGCATCCGTCCACAAGGCACCGTCCTCCTGGGGCAGGACCCAGACAAACACCTGGGGGGTCTGGAGGCCATGCAGAGCTTTGTAGGAGAGGTGACCGATCTGAATATGTGGGACTTTGTGCTTTCCAGGAGCATGATCCAGGCCTGGCACTACGGACACAAGGTCCCCAAGGGGAACATCTTTGACTGGGGTACTATTGAGTACGAGCTGAACGGAAACGTGATGGTGGTGGATGATGACTGACTCGATGTGGAGTCAAATTCAGGGAGGGGTGACGCCTTGGAGATCTGTGTCGGACTGATACTGATATGTGTGATGGTCTTTCTTAGATTCAGTGTTGTTTTGTCTTAGGGCCCCTCGACTGTTCTTCCGTGATGCATGAAGAACCTCAGAGGACAGAAAGGAGCTGTGTTTTTTGTGCTTGGCTTGGCTATTTTCAACCCGATCCAGCACTTTGTGGTCCACAGAAGTCACATCAGTAACTCCTTTGTATCTCAAAGCTTCATTCTTTGATTGTTGTGAGAACAAACCAGTAAATATCAAGCACAAAATGTTCTAGATGTGTCCATAGGGTGGCACTCTCGACTAGTTCACACATCAAACAGACACTCGTGTAAACTGAAGCATTGTCATGCCTCCATCTGTGAATGTGATTTGGTATAGTTACGTTTGTGGAGGCCACCAATAACTGTTTAAAATGTTAAAAACAAAACATTTGCTACGATCTTGACCAATTTAAATTCATGTATTTTAGTTTTATTTGCAGAGCGTAAACATTTAGCAAATAAAAATGTAACCGTGGTGCTATAATGTATTTAAGAGCAAAATTTAACCTTTAAAAATCTGCTTTAAACTGCAACACAACTATGAGTTTATAGACATTTACAGGTAAAATTGTTCCCAGATATCTTCTTTTGTCAGAATTTAACATTAACAACAAATATAACTATCATACACGCAGTTGTTTGTCCATTGATACTGATGATAAATATGTGAATGAGATATTAAAACAACAAAACTGTGAGATGCAATATTTCTACTGTAGACTCGATGACTCAACTGCACTCAGAGACAAATAGCAATTATCATGTTTAGAATCCATTGCCATAATGTTGCCTTCGGTTAGCATACTCACTCATGAATTTTCCATGTTCCGACTGATGTAAGAATGCTTTTGGGTCTGAAATAAAATCTTGCCATGTGCATAACTAATAATGTTTGTAATTAAAGAGAATATTTCATCTTTGAACTCTTGCAGCTTCTTTTTTCTTAACCATCTTTTTTGGGGCACATTTTAAAGTGATTCTAACTTGTTTACATAATTCCAACATGGGAGTCATTACATTTATTTTATGTTTATTCTTTAGTAATTATTGAATCCTGTAAAGATTTTCACTCATACAGCTGGAGGAAGAAGGAGACACTAAGCCTCCACAAAGATAAAGAGATGTAGTCCATCAAGGTTTTTTTTTTTTCCATCAATCAAATCTTTTTGGAAAAGGGAACTGAGAAAAGCACAAATGGAGCAAAATGAAAGAGCAGCCATCACTGTTTTCTTATTGGACTATGGCTCTATATTTTCTTCTCCTTTCTCCTTTGTGTTTCTGAGTAAACCACCAGACACAATAGGTGTCCTTATCTCTCTCGCCGTCTGTTTTTTTTCTTTCTTCTGTCTGTGCGAATCACATGCTTGAGCTTTGCTTAGTGGTGGAGAGGCAGTCGTGTGACTCAGATATGTGTGGTGACACCTGGATCCACATTCTTACGTTTCTAATCTATCATTTTGTCATACTGATAAATTTCCTTCAATTTTTTCCATCTTTTGGAGTTTTTCCTCATCCCAGTGAAGGGTCTAAAGATAGAGGGTGCTGTACCCTTGAGGCAAATTTGTGATATTGAGCTATTTAAATAAAATTGACTTGATTCAAATCAGATAAATGGTTACTTGCAGAAATCAAGTCATATGGAGTTGTTTCACTAACAAGCTCCCTCAGAATAAGCTCAAGGTCAGATCTTCTCCATCCAAGTGTAACACAGTAACCCCGAGATCCAGCGTGCAGTCTCTGTTCGTCTCTCTGGCTCTGCGCACTCATCCTCCCAGCCCCACATCACCGTTGTGACCTCCTTGCAGAGACCACGGAGAAGTTTCCAGCCGATGCAGGCTCCCTTGAGGGTGGGAAAGTGCTGCGTTCCGAGTGTGTGTTTATTCCGACCAAAATCACCCGTCGGCTCTCTCGCAGCAGCTAAATAAGGAGAAGGCAGGGCCAATGAGTTCTGACTGCGGGTCAGCAGCCAAATGTTCCACCTTCTTGGATGTTGCAATGCATCAATCGCGGTGCCCACTCACTGTGTGGTAACACCTTTGTGGACCATCTGCCCAAGCCTGGCTTCTCAGCCCTCTGGTACACACACACACACACACACACACACACACACACACGGTCTGTTATTTCCTTCTTTTTGCATTTCTGCCCAAGAGGGGTACTAATCCTTTATACATACACATTTTCTCACATATAAAGGTAAAAACTTCATTGAGTACTTTTGGTGTTTCAGTCATTTCAATTTAAAAACTCAAAATTTCAATCGCAAACATAATTTTTAAACATTTCTCTTGCAAAGAGAACGTGGATAAACGTCTATTTTTCTTTTGTAAACACAACCTTTTCATCATTTCATCATTCATGACATTTTCAGCTTAGGTTAATACTCAGGGGCCACACACACTCATCTGGTCTGCACCAAAGAAGGGCTTTAAGTATGGAACATAAGGACAGAATCAGTGGCCGGGGCTCTTCACAGAGTGGATAATTATTCCCTCTGTGTCTCTGTATTGCATGCATTATCCAACTGAGCAAACAGTTGCAGGGCTCCTTGTCCTGCTCGCGGACAGGCCCGTCAGTGTGGGCCTGTGAGATCTGCATATTGGCCCATGGTGGTTTAAGCTGTCTGAGGCAAGGCGGTGCCACTGACTGTATGTCCATGCGTGTGGAGCTGGTGAAAATGTTTTCCACGCGAGAGGAGATAGACGGCAAGAGGGAGCCCCGCGTGAGCCGGCGAGGGGAGACAGAAGGAGGGCCGTTCTGGATTCCTTCGAGCAACTCCAAATAGATTTCCAGGCAAAACATATTTGCATACGCAAGACAGTGCTATGAGCTATCTGAGTGAGCTGTGGCATGTGTGCATTGAACAGATGGATAATTTTTTTAGAGCTTTCTTGCAGAAATTTCAGCCCATTAAATTGAGATCTTGGGCATTATTATGCCTGCTTTTGTTCTTGAAGCTCACAAAGAATCATCAGGATTAAGGTCTTATACATTTTTTATTAGATTTAATTAATTATAATTATAGATTAATCAAAAATATTATAGAAAAACAACATGTTTTCAATCAACTTATGGGAATTCATGCATTTATAAAGCCAAGATAAGGACACACAGCAAAGGGAGGTGAAGGCTTTCTCCCTTTTTCTTCAAATCGCAATCACCACAGAAACTCCAGCAAGCTGAAAAAGCAGAAATTCAGTCTTTTACAGTTTGCTTTCTATAGAGTGTTTGCAATTGATCATCTCTGGTCTGTGATGAGCCACACCAGAGGTCAAACATCTGTCTTATTGTTTTGATTTAGATTGACGAACTGAGAAATCCTGTGACTTCTTGATTCGCTTAATTTTTTCTTCACAAACTCTCACCAAAAGCCTGATGGAGGCTGAAGCCACGACCTGAATGTCACTCCACTGCTTTCACTCTCTCTCTTAGAGGCTGTAATCTGCCAGTATGGTCCCTCGTCCTCCCCCTCTGGGCTGTATGAAAAATTCACCAGGCCTTCCCATTAGAGTCAGTCTGAATCAGGCAGCAGGCGTTGCAATGGCCACACACGACACATTTTTTTTTATCAATCGACACTTAGCAACGCAAATGTTATGTTTACGAAAACACAAAATCACAGCAGTCAGTTTTTTTTTTTTTTTTTTTGCTGCAGGACAGGTCAAGCACCAACTGTATGTACTGTACGTACAGATACACACACACACACACACACACACACACACACACACACACACACACACACACACACACACACACACAACCATCAGCAGTCCTGAATATTTAAAAACAGATGGACTATACCCTTTTCAGTGCAGGCTTTTCACACTCATGGTGCGAGACCTGACCTTTACCGTGTCTGACTGTGAGAGCAGTTGCCTTCTTCCGGTGCGATACCTCCGGGCAGGTCGGCTAAGACTGCCTCTGAGCATACTGCACTTCCTACTGACACAGAGGATGTACAGGGAATGGTCAAATTAACAGGAACACCTGACAAGACAATAAGTAACCTTTATGGAAGATAGAAAGAATTTGTTGAGGCTGTGTCCGAGAGGTGTGTATTGCACCTCTATGCTCATTTTAAAAGCCATTATTTGTGGTTTTGTTGCATTACATTTAAAGCCTAAATTATCAGTCAATCAGTTTATTACTCACTTGAACAGAAAATGAAAAATTACACAAATCTCACATATAAAATCAGTGTTTTACACGGCACGGTGACAACTGTTTTGTCAAGTCGATGAAATAACATGATTTGAGTGTTTCAGCTTGGACTCACATTTTTATAAAGAAAAAACAGAGCTATTGAATCCAGACAAGTAAGATAATTTATTATGATAAATATGTACACAAATACTTTTTCTTTGGGCCTTCTCTGACCTGTTTGCAGTATTCAGATCTTTTACTCAAGTACTAATACCACACTGATAAAGCACTTTTATATATTAGACTATTAGAGACTATTAGACTATTATATATTATATAATTAGATTATTATGTCTAATGCCTTAATGTAAAAGCAGGGTTTTACTGTTGGTTTAGGTGGAGCTCAGTTTGAGTGGCGACAAATGAAATAAATTAAAACGAAAAATAAATTGAACAAAAACCAGCAAATCTTAACATTGCAGAAGTTGCTACCATGAAATGTTTTTGCATGTAAGTTACTTAGCTCTTTTATTTTTGTGTTTTAATTTATTTGTAAAAATCTTGATATCATGGATAAGTTATAAGTACAATATTTCCCTCTGAAATGTAGTGGAGTAGAAATAGAAAGTGAAAAAAGAAAATACTTGAATGAATGTACTTATTCATGTTACACCGCTGCCGCTGGATTTGTGGATTCTTGAAATCAATGTTTTTTTTATCAAAAAGCTTCCAGTTACAAACCGGGTTGTGAAATGGTGTTGCTTACCAATAGTGTAGGATCCAAAGGTTTCAGTGGTTCATTCGAGGGACTAAGTGTCAGAATATGTCGGTGTCTGCTGCGTTGATTTTGGGAATCTGTCTCCTGTGAGTTCCCAAATTTTCAAAGAGTACCACTTTAATTGATCTCTTAATTTTGATAACTGATTGGTTGTTTAAGTGATTTATTAAGAAACATTACAGATTCATTTATTCATCAAAAAATGGAAAAAAAAGATTCACATCATTATAAATTACATTTCTTTAATTTTTTTTTTTTACAGTTTTTCAGACAAACCCAGCAATTTAAAGAAGTCACTTTGGGCTCTGGGAACTCTTCAGGGCATTTTTCTAACTTTTTTTTTAAATACCTGAATTAAATATTCACACCATAATCAATATTAAGTAGTAAAGTCATTGGTTGGATTACAATGGAAGTTATTCATGTTACTTTGTCCATCCCCTGCAGGAACCTCTTAGTTTGGATGTGATGTAGTATGATGTAGATTTGATTAATTTATAGATGAAAAAGTGACAAGTCTATGTTATATTCATAAGACAGCAGCAGCAGGAGTAATTAGTGGCTTGGCAGTGCATGATAACAGAGCAGGAGGTGATTGTCTGACATAACAGTGGAGCACTGGAAAGAAAAGTAAAGAACATATCCTACCACTGTGTGCTGTAAGCAGCATGTTTAACAAAAACACTACAAAACAAACGTCCACAAATCCATCTTGGTGCTTTCCTCCACCTCAAAGCGTCGTGGGGAGAGTAGAAGAGCGCGAGAGGCTCTGTGGTTGAATGCTTTGTGGCTTTTAGCAGTGAATTCCCCTCCGTCGCCTCTGGGCTGGCCTCTCCTGTGAACATATGAACCATGCCACAGCGTGTGGTGCTGGGAGACGGTCCAGGGCCCCCTGATTAAATATTACAGCCCTCTAAATGGATGGAGATTAGCCTCTGTGGGAATGTTAGGGCTTAATTTACCCCCCGGCCAGATGTGTGTGTGTGCATGAAAGACAGAGTGTGTGTAGATATGAAGGGGAAAGCAGGGAGGGAAGGGGTTGTTGTACATGCGCCCCACTGTAAATGGACTGCATGTTACCAGGAGTAGGTCAGTGGAGGAGGTCCTGCGGTTTTGTGGGGTGAACATTCTGCAGCAGCAACTCAGAGGTGTGAGCAGGTTAACAGGATGAGTCGTGTTATAAAAACTGTGAGAAACGTTTATCACATCCGTCACGGCTATAAGCTTTTCACTTTTATTTTCAGTCTTTTAAATTTGAATAGGAGCAGAGGAATTGCTGCACAGTTTTTAAGTTTTAAAGAATTACTTATTCCAACTTATAATAAGCATTGAACTGACAGTAAAAACATCTTAACAGAAGCCAGCAGCTCATTGGATTCATGAGCACGGATACATTACAGACTTGAATCATCCAGACTTGTATTACTGCGCTCACTTAGTTAAGTTACACATGTTGTTTCTGTATATTTATTCATGTATGTTAGATCAAATATCCCCAAAAGAACAATTCAGAATCTCAATTTTATGAATGTTTGCATGACAAATTGTTGGATGGGGTTGATTTATTTAGATATATTTTTAAAAATATGTACAGAAAAACTTGTTATGTATTTGCAAGTGATATATATAAAAAATGTTTATATGTTTTAACCTTGCATAACAATATAGCCTTGAATCCTGCCAGTTAACAAAAAAGCTTGTGGTTATTAATTTATTTCACTGTCAGAATTTAAATTTTTTTAGTGTTTATAATGTAGATTTTAAAAAAATCAGTCCTAATGATTGACAGTACATAAATATGTTTGTGCAGATATTTAAATATGTGAATAAATGGCCAACAAAAACCAAACAAACAAAAAATAGATAAATCAAATGTTGATTTATTACTCAATAAGATGTTTCATGGAATAAAAATAAGAGTTAATTGAACCTCTGTAGAATGAACATACATACAGGCTGTATATCATATATACATATATATCAACATATTCACAGTCAAACTACAATTACAATGGGAATTTAAAGGATTTTAAAAAATGAGTTTTTTCTTCAATGACATATTTTCAGTCTCTGTGATGAACTACATTAAGCAACCATCAGCGCCGAGACTTCAACAATATTTCCTACACATGATATAATAATAATTAAATTTTGGTCTCTTGCACTTCAGAGTTGTTCCAGCTGCCTCATTACAGGCGACCTGCAGTCTCACTCCATCGCAGGCTGGTTCACACACATCGTCGCTCCGCATCCATTTTGTTTGACCGTAAGGTGTTAGTCGTAGTAAGGAAATGATTTCATTCACACACATGGAATAAATGACTGTCATTTTAATTGCAGGCTGTCTTCGGTGTTCTGTTATGCCATCTCGACGCTCGCTCTGAATTATTGAGCAGTTGGTTTTGTACTTCACCGCCTTTAAGATGCTTTTAAGGACGTGAGTGCGTGTTTTGAGGTCTTTGCATGAAAACCCTGAACTTTATTATTTATAAACATGCGTAACCTTTATGGATTTAATCATCCGCTCTGTTCTTTCACCTGGATTAAGCATGTGGATGTGAGAGCGGTGGCAGTCTGACAAACATATGTTTATCTCTGTTTCTTCTTCTGCAGAAAGCGTGTATCAGATGTATCACTGCGAGGCCTCTATTCTCTGTTCATTTTCCTCCCATAATGGACAAACACATCCATCAAACACACACCACATATGTGTACAGCATTCGCAGACAATGACTGTTCAACAGAAACACATCTGCACACAGACACACAGCAAAACACTATCACACACACACACACGCGCACACACACACACACACACACACACAAGCACTCTGCGCCACTGGGCAGGGACTAGCCTGAAAGATTGAAAGCAATTAAAACTATCATCTGCAGTGGCTCTGGGCAGGCCTGTGGCTGCGAGGGGGGAGCTGCCACTGTGCATCAGCCTCTCAGTCTCAGCAACGCGCAGCGACATGAGAGGGAGAGTCGCAGCCCTCTCCGAAACACACAGGCACCGCCACAGCTCCCCTTGTAACGTACACACACATGTAGGCTCACACAGGGCTTTGTCATACGACCGCCGTTACACTTAATCCAGCTGCTGATCTTTCACCTGCTCCTGTGTTTCAGTGTCTTCTTCTGAGGAGCTGAACACATGATGTGAGCCAGAGCGGAAATATCCCAACACAGTAACTCCCAGTGAAGTTTTTCGATAACTCTATGTGCGGTGACTTGAGCTGGGATGGGTTTTTTTTTTTTTTTTAGACAATATTATTGAGATTTTAAGTGCAGGTACACTGTGTATGGCTTCATAATGGCCTGGCCTGAAGCACAAGTAACCAATGTGTCTCTAGAGGTGAAGTAACACAAACAGTGAAGAGAGAAAAAGTTTAAGTTACGATGCAATGACAAGAGAAGATTGTGCAAGACGCCTACGGTAACCGGGTAAATGCTTGTTTTCTTTTTTTTTTTTCATGTGCATGTCTTAACCAAAAAGTCTACAGAGCCTTGGGTACAAGTGCTGACCAACAGAGGAAATAGTTATTGTTGCTGTAAATAGTTTGGTGGTTTGGGATGGGCTTCATTGGAGCATATACATACACACACACACACACACACACACACACACACACACACACACATACATACACCTGCACACAGGGCTCATCAGTCTGATCTCATTAAGTGGAAGTGCTGTAACTCCAAGCTGTTTGGGCCAAACTTGGAGCAGTTTACCTGCGTTCAGATCCTTGGGAATGGTGGCTGTCTGGCTCTGTCTGGACTGGCCCTTAACAAGTCTCCTCAGGACAACCACGCCACCATTATCAACTACTGTTACTGTTTCTCTCTCTCTCTCTCTCTCTTTCTCTCTCTCCGTCCTCTCCCTCCGATCAGCTCTCAACCTGTCACTCTCACTTAGCGTCGACATTAGCACCGATGGTTTCCTCATCCTGGTTCTCTTCACCCCTCCCCGCCACCATCTCCCCTTGGTGCGTTTGAATACATATCTCCGATATTCAGCCCCTACTTAATTTGACAGGCCCCTGTTTTGTCAGTCTGACAGGCCCATAGCAAGACACTAATAGGCCACGGAGACCACCAGCAAAGGCACCAGCCAGGGAGGCCCCTGCGGTGCCAGTCCCCATCACCCTGCACGTCTCTCGGGGCGATGCAGGCATGAGAGAGGGGGTCAGGGGTGGGGTGGTCAGGCAGCGGTGCTGTCACACCAGGCCAAAGCAGACTGGACCAGGCCTCAGTACTGACACCCGTCACTACTCCTCTGTAAACCCCCCCACCACCAACACCACCACCAACACCACCACACGCACACACAAAAGAGGGTAAAAAGAGCAGCCAGTGGGGGTATCGAGGGATCTAATGACTGCGCCTGCCACTCACAGCCATGACTGCAGTCGTCACAGAGATGGCTGCTGAGAGAGGGAATTAACTCCACGCTGTTTGTTTGATGTTGGACTCGTGGTGGAGCAGCTGGGATGGAGGAAGCTTATCTGCCTCTGTGTGTGTGTGTGTGTGTGTGTGTGTGTGTGTGTGTGTGCGTGTGCGTGCGTGCGTGTGTGTGTGTGTGTTTCCCTTTAGGCCACCTGTCTGACTGATTGTGACCTGCTAAACTCTGATCATAGTTAATTGGTGGCCGGTGGTGGAGGTGGAAGGAGGTACCCTAAATTTGGGACAGTGGCTTTTGTTCTTCTGTTGTTTGCTTTCGAGACAGGTGACAGGGGACAGTGATGGTGTAACACTTTGATTCAGAATGAAATATCTCAACAACTAATGGATAGATTGCATCAACATTTGTGCAGACATTCATGGTGCCAAGAGGATGAATCCTACTGACTTTAGTGACCCCTTGATGATTCCACTATTGCCACCATGATGGTGAAATATCTCAACACTTTTGAGTGGATTGCACATGAAATTTCAAACAGAAATTCACAATTCCCAGAAGATGAAACCTCATATGTTTAGAGATCCTCTCCTTCGTGAAATTCCTCGACAAATATTGGATGAATTTCGGTGAGATTTGGCACAGATGTGTATGTCCCCACAAAGTGCGCTGCCAGCGTGGCTGCAGACCTTCTAGTCTTGTTTAATCTGCAGATGTGAGTGAGCTTTCTGGCTCATGCCGAGGACTTTCAGGATTTTCAGACGTTTTATGATTATTGTACTGCTGTCAATTTGTGGTGCCTGCAGAGGGATGAGGACATTACAACGTTCAGGGTCAAACATAAGATGAATGGACGTCATTCTGCATTAGTGCTGAAAAAAATACAAAATTAAACATCTACAAATCAATGATAACTGAGCAAACTTTGATTATATCGTGTGATATGATTAAAAACTCCAGACAGCCTCTAAATGCACTTTGTGGTGAAATTGTTTTATCGTTTACTGTCTGAGCTCATAGAGTTCTTATTGACAGGCATAATTCAATACCAAAACTAGTAGAGTTAATGAAATTTAAATGTCAGTTTGAATAATCATTTATTATTTTAGACTTCCTGTCAATAGCGGGGTCAAAAGATGAAAGAAAATGTCCTAAATGATATTGTCAGTCAGTTAAGATCATCCTGGATTCTTCTTGTCTTTGATTTCGACTGTTAACAGGCGCTGTGACAGAGAGAGAGAGAGAAAGAGAGATCTAGAGGACGTCAGGGCTGGGATGAGAGCCAGAGATGGGGGGTCTGTCAGGGGACTCCCGGGGTCCTTCGTTTAGTGAATTATTAAGGTTTACTAATACTTCATAAATCTCCTCTTTGTCCTGTCCATTACCAGCCTGTCACATCCTCTCGCCACTCCTAGACTGACTCACTTGCTTCATCTTAATGACAGAAGTTAAACTGTGTTCCAGAGGAGACGGGGGGGATGAGAGGTGGGGTGATGGGGGTTGGACTTGAGGAGGTGGGGAAGGGGCAACAGCACTCTGCAAGTAAGCCCCAGGGCTGGATGGCTTGGTGAGGGTGCGCATCAGTTCAGATTGTGTGCTTGTGCGTGTGTGTGTGCGTCGCTGCTCCGGCTTGTGTTTGTGTGTTGTCTTGTCTTGTCTCAAAATAAACATGCACTCAAAGACAGTGAGTGAGTGACTGGATCAAAAGAAGAAGTCAGCGTGTATCATTTCTTCAGATTCATGCCTCCTCATTAACTCCCTGCGCATCCACACCACCAGCTCGCTCCCTGTCTTCCCTCCCCTCCCCTCCTCCATCTCTCCTCCTCCTCCTCCTCCCAAAACAGCAAACCTTGCCTCAGTGCGTGCCTGGCGGACTCTCTCCGCGGTCTCGACAGCCGAGCTGGTCGTTGCCCCGAGCACTGAGGAGCTGTCGCCTCTCGTTAGTGTCGCTGTGGCGACCCAGAGTCCTGCCTGCCTGCTCCTTGATTAGAGAGTGAGGTGGATGGAGTGTGTGTGTGTTTAGTTGAGTGTGTGTACGTGTGTGTGTGTGGGTGGGTGGGTGTAGGGGCCCTGCTACTCAACTCCCCTCCTGCCCGCAGAGCTGCTTTTAAAGATCAGTGATTTGGTCAATTGGCCTGGCAACTCCAATCCCACGGAAGGTCACTGATGACTCAATGGACCAGTCAGTGAGGCAGGCTGTCATGTCACTATGTGTGTGTCCACGTTTGTGTGCATGTGAATATTTATATATATATATATATATGTGTGTGTGTGTGTGTGTGTGGGAGTTACCAAGCCAAGACTAAATCAATGAGGACAAAATCTATAAAAATTTGATCAGGATGTCAGAAATTCCACGAGATCATCCAGGCTTGTTCTAATTCAAAATCACTCTCAAATTACTGTACCATTATCTCATGGACTGTGTGCATCTCATTGTTATGTATGTGTTCAGAACAAAAGCTGATTATAACTAGTGTTACAGTATATTCTCCTCTTCTATTTTTTTATTCTCACTGCTGGTTTTAGAGCTTCTGCTCTTTCTTTTTCCTTCCTCTGTTGCTGTATGGTCGGCTAATCCTGTTTTAATGTTTTAATCTCCTGTAAAGCACTTTGAACTACATGTGAATTAAACACATAACATATAACTGCCACATCCTTGGTTAGATTCAGAGCAGGGATCTTTGCTGTATTCTCTATCTCTCTTTTCCCGTGTTTACTGTCTGTATCCATCACTGTCCACTGAAAGCGTCAGACAAATAAACATGAAATATAATTATTCACAGTCGTAGATGATAGTATAGTATTAATAATGAAATATAAAGTGAAATATACTAAAAAAAAACATGTCAGAGAAACGGGTCTGCGGTTATGTTAAACAGAACAATGCTCGTCGTCCTATCTTATACTGTAACCTAAAAGTGTGATGGATGGTGGTTGACCTTGTGAAAAACTTTGGACAGCCAACAGTCTGCCTGTCTGCTGCTGGATGGCCAGGTCAGTGAGTCGCTAGACCCCGAGGGAGCCTTAAATACTGTGTGTGATTTCACTTCCTATATGCCCTGCCCTGGGCACAGCTGTCCATCTCTGGACAATTTCTCTGCCCAAAGGGAGGACTGACTGGCTCCGCGGACCTTGTACACAAGCTGCCCATCTGTTTGGGACTGTCTTTCATTCACCCGCTGGAAAATAGAACCAGACAACTTGGTTCGTTTGGAGTTAAAAGTACATTAAATTAAAAATACAGACTGAATTATTTGGATTTAAAGTAACTGGAGAGAAAAAAGGTTCCCCTTTTAATCCTGCATGATGGATTGGCAATGATGGCAATGCTGGTCACTTGGTGGGTTGGCTGGTCCACCACTTTGGCACCCAGATGATCTATGCTAATTGATCATTCCTTGAAACAATATAACTAGGGTCAAAAATTAAACCTGACAAAAGTCCTTCTTTCTTAGTCAAAAATGGAAAAAGCCAAAGAAAGATAGGGAGTCAAAATTAAAGAGACTTTAAAAAGACGTCACACATTCTCCATCTACTGTGTATCACAGTTCCAATGGTTGGATGTGAGAGGGGAGATTCTGCAGGCAGCAGTGAGATTACACGAGAACGACAGCCAGTGAGAGGGAAACAAGACTTCCCTCTAGCTATGGCTTCCTGACTTGTTTATTTGTTAACTTGGTGGGGGGGTTGGGTGGGGAAGTGGGTGAACATATGGTTTGCTAAAACATGGACTTGTAGTTGGGAGGCCGAGGCACCCTAAGGGATGGAGCTGACGGGCTTTGGTCCCTGTCTCCCTTAATTCCTCCCGCTTGGATAGCCAGAGCTGAACAGCCGTCCTCCAGGAGTTAGCGGAAGAGTTCAGCCTCTTGCTTCTTCTTCCTGCTGCTGCCCACACACCCCCACACCCATCCTCAATCAAACTCAGAGATGGTGAGGAGGGGGGAGGTGAGAGGCCACAGGCTTTGGGGCGTACATGGAGGGGAGCCGGGTCTGGCTGCAGCTGGGAAACACCATCCTCTTGGTCCCCAGAGTGTGGTGCTGCACTGAGCCCTGTTGCTGAGGGAATAAAAGCCCCCATCTCCACAAGAGGACATGCTGGTACTGTGGTCCCAACACATACGGCCATTTGCTCTGCGTTAGCTCAGATTTTAGACATGTTTGTCGAGTAACGGATACCTGCGGATATTTTCTGGGAGTTTCTCAGAACTCACAGTGTGGATACCAAGCGAGGTCAGGAGCTTTGGTTTTAGGAGTCGAGGAAGAGCTTCAGTAACCTACCAGCTACTGAAGCTATCTTATACAGATCACTGCACTGAGATAGACAGTTACACACACACACTCATACACACACCCTCAAGGTCTATGTGTTTACGGACACACTCACTCACTGGGATCAAGGCGCTAATGTACACACATGGTCTCACACACCCTGCATTGATGCAACAAACATATGCACACACTCGCTTACACTCCCTGTGGGTCAGTAGCTTAATATGCACACACTTCCACACACACACACACACACACACACATTGGGTCAGTTGTTGATAGACTTACACGTGCACGCGCCCGCACACACCCTGAAGGTCAGCGCCATGATGGACAGCAGTCCTGATGCGCACTGACAGACTCGGCTGCTTCCTTTCATTTCCACTTGCTTTTCCCCCATCAGGTGACACCCACAGGTGCCTTGGCGAGAGAGACCCCGCCTCCTGCGGGTGTGTTTGGGGGCAGCTGGTGGAAACGGCAGGGCGGAGACTGAGACGATGAGCGCAGAAAAAGCAGGCGACAGAGGCACCAGCTGCTTCCTGTCAGCGACCCATAGCAAAGGCGCCGGTGTGAACTCCACCTCTCCTCACACTCACAAATAAGAATCAGAAACGATGAATGTTAGGCATGAGCTGCATCTCATTCCAAATAAATGTCTCTGACAGACTGATAGTAACAAGCCCATCTGACCTACCAAGTCTGCCACAAAGGGGCATCCTTATCTGATGTTAAGACTCAGAGAAGGGCATTGATATCTGCAGAGAAAAATCCAACGAGTCATATATGTCTAGTCATGACTGCACATCTGCCCTTTAACAGATATCAACCCAGCTCACACTGAAGGCTGTGTTTTCACTTTGGAAAATAGCCAGTGTTCATCAAGGCCTCTTCTATATAATTGTGTGTGTTCATTTAAGTGTAAAGCTGAAAATGTCTCATTGTGTGCTCGCAGCACTGTTCCCTGACATACTGTGGGGGCAATTCACCTCCGAAAAGGACACTCGAGTATTTTGTCAGGACTTTTTGGATGTGGAAAGATTAAAAGACATCAATAATCTCTGAAAAGCATTGAACAAGTGGAAAGTGACTTGTTTAGTTGCTTGCCTCTCTAATGTTTGTCTACAGTCACCTGCCCAGTAGTGAGGCCTCAGCAGAAAGACTGGAAACAGGTAGTCTGGCTCTGTCCAGAGATAACAAATTCCTCCTACCAGCACCACAAAAGGCTCAGTAATTAACATATGGCTTATGTGCGGGACTATTTCTTGGCCAGAAGCAATCCTGAAGCTTTGTCATCACTATAAGACCACAGTTCCTGGCCCCAGTGAAACCACAATTTGCCATTTTAAACTTCTGTTTTTGCACTATTTAACATGTTAATCAGGAGAGAGCCAAGCTAGCTGTTTACCCATGTTTCCTGTCTTTATACTAGGCTAAGCTAGCCACCTGCAGGCTGCACCTTTATATTTAGCATATTTATATTCAGTGGTATCAATCTTCTCATCTCTCGGGCAAGAAACCGAGAGAGTGACTTTCCCAAAATCTCGAGCCATTCCTTCAAATACGTTTCTTCATTAAAACTTTACAAAGTCTGGTGCAGATGCGTCATACCTAGGAGGAAGAAAACTGAGACATCAGTCCAATTATAGCCCAAAACGCTGGTGTAGTTAGCACAACAATAAGATACTGTACATTTTGCACATCACAGCCATCTGCAACTTGAATGATAATCAAGACTATCTTCATCCAAGAGAGGAGTTAGAGAGACTGTATTTAGCTGGAGATCCTGGGTTCAAGCCTCCGTTGGCGAGGTTCAATCCTGCTGAAGCGTCCTTGAGCAAAACACTGAGGCTCCACTTGCTGCAGAAGTGCCTGGAAGGAAAAGCAAAAACACTAGAAATGTTCAATTTATGCTCCAAGATAGTGAAGAATTGTCTCAATAATACATGGAGCATCTGCAGTGTATATAAAGTATATTATTGCAACAATGATGTAAGACAGTTATTAGCATGTTAAAGAATATCATTAAGACTATAATGATATTTTGAAGTCTTCAAACTACACTAGGTGCTAAAAAAGAAAAAGAAAGTCACCAAAGGCATGAGCTTGTTTTGTCACTGTGTGTTAGTAAAGCTGGGAATGGCTGTTGGAGTTGTTCTCCTTTGAAAAAGAGTGGAAAGAAGTGAAAGAGGGGAAAGAGGGGAGGGGGTTGGTGAATAATTGATAGTGGCTGAGAGCGATATGAGTTTAGTTAATGTGCCCAGCAGCGCAGGCTAAGAGAGGAGCTGTTAGCTATTCCACCTGAGGCCTAAAGCTGAAGAGCTGAGAATCACCCTGGGTGAGAGGTCACCGTTTAGCACCCCTCTTCCTTTCTGTATTTTTTTCTCCTTCACCATATAGTCCATCTTGTCGGATGGACGGGTGCACATGTGTAATGAGGAATTTTTTCTTCATTTGCATGGCTTTGGTTGTGTCTAAGTGTGTGTGTGTGTGTTTGGAGGCTTCTGCACAGCTGGATCTAGCTGGTAGCGGTGTTGTTGCAGCCCTCAGGTTCCTTTCTCTGAGTGGTAATAGAGTGCTCCTGTCAGCCTCCCCAGATGCCGCTCCATAAGGACCCTCAACTCTCTTAACTCGCCAGGAGAGTTCTGTGTTCACACTGCAAGTCTCAGCTTCTTCATATTCATACTTTCCCTGCTGAAGGTAGATAGCGCAGTTTGCATTTGGGTACTTTTGTACTCGGAGTGTAGAAACTTTTTGGGAGCGTGTCTGTGTGTTTCCTATCTGAGGAATAATACAAAGAAAAAGCCAGGAAAAAGCAAGAATACAGATCAAATCATGGCCCAGTGTAATATCTCTCATCATTTCATCTCAAATCATTTACAGCCTTACGTGTATAAATAAATAAACAACCTTTCACAGATAACCAAATTTAACCAGATTACAGTTCAGCCAGACAGAAATTTGTCATTTTTTTTGCGCTCTGCCAATAAAATTTAAGACTCATATGAAACATATATTGTGTATAAAACAAGAATTTATTGGTGGATGTCAAACAATAACAGAGACATGTCTGTTAGTTCCACGAGTACGAGTTAAGATTATACTATTGTGAGTCAGATATCTATTATTTATTTCGAAAGGGACTTTACAAATGGATGGATGGTGCAGATGACAAATCCATGAATTTGTATATCGTGAGCATAATAAAGCTAATAATTTACAGCGTAATTTTGTTGTATGAATCAAGTATTTTATTGGTACCTAATTTATACAGTAAAATTAATATATTATAAAGTGTTTGAATTTGCTCACCTCTAATAACATTAACCTACCTGGACATTTGAATTAATACGGGAACTGAGTGATGATACTAGTAACAAAATGACAATGTATTTTGACTCTTGTCTGTGTCCGTGCCCTAATCAGCCTATTGAGATATACTTTACAAACCTATATGCACTGGATGAGACTGTGGCAATAATGTCATAAAATGGGGGAAACATTTTCTCATTTATTCTCATTCAACTCCATCACGATGATACAATACGAAACAATATGATACGATACGATATGATATACGATATCTGATTCGATACGATACATTACAAAATGATATGATACCAAACTATGATCAAAATCCACTAAATCCAAAATATACACATGATGCCAAAAATATAAACATGTCTAACAGTAAGAGTCATAAATTGCGCACATTGCATACAGATATGCATAATACCCCAAGTAACGCTAATATTGCCTTTCCCCCAAATAAGAAAGTTTCATGTTTATTATAAGAAATATTCCACACTGTGCAGCAGTGTCACATACAGAATATTTTGTATCTACTTGTTTCAATTCTTCACTAAAGTAAAACTAAAGTGTATCACATTTATTATCACTTTTTAATAACAAAACATGTTTATAGCTGCACGCTTAAATCATAAAGACAATTCATGGGGTTCTTTTTATGTACATCTTTTTTTATTTAATATTATTGATCTATTTATTATTTAAGTGTTTGTTATTTGAGCAACTTTTAGATCTTGAAGACATTCAATTTTGAAGACATTGTTGTCACACTTACACAGGAGAAACTGACACTGACTCCCAAGTGCCTCAGTAGTTGGAGAGAAACAGTCTCTTTCTCTCTTGGAAAAATAACTGACATCATCTCCCATGTGCCTGCGCTCTAAGAAGCAGAGGATCTTTCTCTTGCTTCTCTTCCCTCTCTACTTCCTCCTCGGTGTCATGGTGCGCTCCTGTCGTTCCTCCTGATTTACCAGACATCCTCTTTCCCCTGCTGTCACATTTGGTACAGATGGTTAGGCTCTATGGAGTGGCCTGTCAGTCTCCATTTGGCCTCCTCGATGTGACAGCGGGTCTGATGGCTCGTGAAGGGCCCCCGACTTTCCCAGCACACGGACACTGACATTTCTCAAAGGGGGCTCGCATGCGCGCTTCCCACCCAGCCAGAGGAGGGAAATGAAGAAACCTGAAGTTGACCCAAAGCCTGCCACAGGCTAAGAGAGTCAGGGATGGAGGGAGGAGGGAGAAAGAGGAATTGGAGATTGAGAGGTTGGGGGTTAGATTTAGACGATGCATGAGGGAAAAAAAGAGGAAGGGGAAACAAAGGGATAAATAAGTAGGATGAGTAAAGTGGGAGAGGATCAGTCATTCCCTGTGGATGTGATATTACAGCTCCCTGTACCACTGCACACTTCCTTCAGATGGTGGCTGCTCCAAATGCCTATCACCTTACTCCCCTCATCACCCTGAAGAGCCTTACACCCCTCAAAACCCCTAAACATCCTTCAGCACTCCTCAAGACCTGGCTGCACGCATGTTGTTGGTGATGCAGGTGAACCGAAGAACCCCCAGCCACCCCAAAACAGACCTTTACTTCCACTGGCTGATTTAAACATTCAGACTTACTGCGTGAGACAGTCATAGAGAGGCAAGCAGACACAGGCACCTTTACCTTTCCAACACACACTGTAGGCACACGTAAACACGCTCATGCAGACGCGTCTATCACCAGTCAAAGCACGTAAAGACTGATGCGCTCACATTCTTACTGTAAGCAAAGGCAACATTTAAAGATGTGTTTTCTAGTGCGTCATTAATACAATGCGTCACTACAAAGGCAGATGTAGCGAGTGGATGCATGTTTCAGGGCGGCAGAAGAAAAAGAATCTCAATCACTCATATGAAAAGTGGCATAAACATTTAACGATAGATAGATAGATAGATAGATAGATAGATAGATAGATAGATAGATAGATAGATAGATAGATAGATCAAAAATAAAATTTAATAAAAATAAATTAAGAAACAAACATACATTGAATTTTTGAAAACAGGAAATTGCTTTTCATGTGTATTCTTTTTTTTTTTTTACATTGGTTGTCAGATCTTGTGTCTGCTGTTTCCTGTTTTAATCTATTTTAATCTATTTATAAATGCCTTTTTAATTCAACATTTCACATATAACTGCAACGGTGTAATAAGAAAGGTTTGACTCCTGTCAGTCACCTCTGCTCCTCACCTGGATGCTGCTAATAATCAGACAATCAGAAGATGTTAATTGTCTCGTCTACCAGTGCACGCGTAAAACAACCCAAACGTACATGCAGCTGCCGTGAACATGACCTCATCACGGAGGAATTAACCCAGACAAATGTCAACTCTACCCTCCGTTATAACGAGAAACCACCACCAGCCTAACCTTTTTGCCAATATTGTGTAAGTTGTTATATTGCATCCTGGCTGCAAAGGTGGAGACCACGTTTGACAATCCAGGAGGGGGGAGAGAGGGAGGAGAGGAGAGGAGAGGAGAGGAGGGGAGCTGCTGTATTGTAGCGCCTGCGGGCAATGCTCGCAGTCAATATATATCTCCACACTCGCTCCTGCGCTCCTATTTGAGCGGGACGCGCTGCCCTCTCGGTGCCGCTGCAGAGGAGTGACAGCCAGCCACACCGGGACGCTCTTTAGGTACGGATGAATACATTTCTTCACTACTGTCAAGTAGCTCGTGGCATGCAAAGCAGGTCCGTTTGTTAAGATTCAATGATTTTTTTTTTATTTTAAAATAGGAACTTTAGGAGAGGCCTGTAAAAGGAAAATTGTTAATTTGGTGTTGTGAAAGTGTTTAGTTTTAGTTTGAATGCAGTTGAATTTCTAAAAACTGAATGTGGTCACAAAATTTTCTAAACTGTGTATTTTATTATGTCCATGTACACACTCATAAAGTTAAATTATTTCACTGTACAATTATAAAATGTGATTAAAATGCATTTCTTGTGACCAAAAATCTTTTATATTAATCTAGTTTCATTTATCAGCAGCTACTGTCACGTGTAAATGCCAGTAAATACATTTTCTGCTCATGTGCAGAATACATTTATGGCCCTTGTTTGTAGAAAACTACTTTTCTTTTTAAAGTTGTGTGGTTGCAACATCAAATTGACTTGTAAAGACATTTATTTATGGCTTTTTATATTGAAAATAAAACATGAATAAGATATTAAGATTAATTATTAATAAATCTCTTTCTTCTTTTTTCAGACAACCAGCTCATCCACCTGAGAATCATCTTAGGTAAAGACTTTAACTTAAAGTATAAATGTAAAAAAAACACAAGAGCTCACGAACTATTTGAGTCCTTGTGTGCAAACAGCCCGTCCCAAAAAGGCTGTCAGTGGTGTGGTTGTTGTTGCATGTAACTTGTCAAAGCTTTTAGTGTGGTGAACCTCCTTAATTGCAACAATAGATGTTCAAGTGGTTTGGCTTGTTTGATCGTCAGCCCTAAAAGCTTAAAACAAGACCGCAGGGTTTGGATATGGGACAGCGGGGGGCCAAAGTGCAGTCAGTGGAGAGGCAGGCGGATGGCGGTGGCCAGGAGAGGAGAAAAATCTGCTGTAAAAATGATTTTTATTGATTGGATCGTAGCAGCAGCTGTTAGGCTCCATTATGAGCTCAAAGCCCAGGTCAGAGCCCCCCAGGCGGACAAGTGAGCCAATCAAATGGTCAGCTACTAAACGTGCCAATTCTGAGGGTCCAATTGGGAGAGCAGCCTGCCATCCTGTGTTAGACTCACCGTGTCTTTCACCATCACCCATCATCGTGCTGTGGGTTTTATAGATAGAGGTTGTCTGCTGTCTCTCATTATAACCGGCCTTCCCTTCACCTGTCTTTGCTTCACTGGCCTCTATCTTAAAAGTTTGTCATGAGCAGTCTGTGGGAGACAAAAAAAAGAAAAAAAGATTGGTTGGTGAAGTTTATTTTTACTTCAGTTTGGACCCTGAAAACCACACAGACTTTCATCTTTGAATGACCTGAGGAAAAAGACAAAATAAAAGCCTCAAAGCAGAGTGTTTTAAATTGAGGAGCTCACTCTTCCTCACATCTTCTTCCACCGCAGGGTTCAACCCAACGGCTTGGCTTAAAGTATAAAAAGATCACAAAGTTTCTGTTATTTAACAGATGAAAAGAACATTTATTTTGGGGCATTTAAATTTATTTCTGGGGATTCAAGAAAGGAGGAAAATGAATTCAGCGAATGGCATGTGATTCCAGAGGAAGAGGGATAGAAATAGAGAGAGATGGTGAACAGTTTTCGTGAGTAAATAGATCAAATGCAGGTGTATGAGTTGTTAGATCATAGATCATAGATGGAATGAGGACGAAATAAAATAAAAATTATAAATTATATTATTCTACCCTCTCTTATAAGACACAAGTCAAGTAACAAAATTATTAATCATCTCTCACACTAATTGAATAAAGCTTTTTTAAAAAACATTTTATGTAAATATATCTTACGCCTTAATGCTTTATAACCATCATGTAATTATGTTATTATTGCTTACTGAGTAATAAAGTATGACCCAACTCTAAATACAGAGGTACTAAGCCGAGACAGGAGAGCAGTTGAACTTATGCACCGTGTCCTGACCCAGATCCCAGACCTGGCACTAATGACGCCCTATAGGCATGATGCCAGGCTCTCATTAGGAACCAGGCCTCAAACCCCCAACTCCTCTCTCTCCCTTCCACAACCGCCTCCATGCAACCCTCAGCCTGGCCGCGTTGTGCCTTTAGCCGACCTCCAAGGGTCCGACCCTAAACTCACACAGGCCTGTGAGTGTTGTGAGGGCCCCCTGCACAGGTGCACAGTCCCCTGTGACAGCCCCGTTTGCCCCCCAGCCCTGGACCCTACTAGCGCCTGGTACTGCAGTGGAACTAATGAGTAGTGGCAGGTACAGTGAGAACAGAGCAGCGTGGGCCTCCCTGCAGTTAGGTTAGTGGCAACCCTCAGCATAGGCAGACAACAAATGTGCTCTCATAATACACATATGTGCATAATGCTATACACCGCCCTTCAGTGCACACGTAACTTTATCTCGGGTATTTAGATTTCTTACGGAAGTTCTGCAAGCTGTTGTTTTTTTTCATGAGAAAAGTAAACTGAAGGATATAGGTAAAATATAAAATACCTGACGTGTGAATTTGTTGTTTTGATCTGTTGATGCTTTGCTGTTTTCAAGAAGATCAGTGTTACTCATACAAAGCTGTCTTGTGTGTTCACAGGTTCAACAAATGCTCTTTTCCATCGACCTACCAAACTGAGGAAAAGCTCACATCCAGTGAGATGTACCCTGGCACAAAAGATAAAAAAATCTAAAAATCTATTTTGAATTAGCATCATTTTAATTCAATCATATAATCTCTACAAATACAAAGACTCAATCATGTCCAAGGACGATGCTTGTAAAGTGACGTCCGCCAGCAAACACAAGGAGCGAAAGCCGAAGAAGCCTCACTATATCCCCCGGCCATGGGGCAAACCCTACAACTACAAGTGCTTCCAGTGCCCATTCACCTGCATGGAGAAGTCCCACCTGTACAACCACATGAAGTACAGCCTGTGCAAGAACTCCCTTTCTCTGCTCATAGAGTCAGACTGGCCGTATAAAAAGGGAAACATCCTGCACCCAGAGCAGCTACGGCCCTTTCAGCAGGCACACAGCCTTCAAGCTGCTGGGAAAGATGGGCTAGAGCAGGTAACAGGGACTGAGGAGAGACAGAGGCAAAGGCGGGCGGTGGAGGAGGAAGGTGAGGAGAGGGAAAGCCAGGGAGCAGAAGATGAAGAAGAGGGAGGACGAGGAGAGGGAGTAGAGGTCACTGGGCTGATGAAGGAGAGCGCCAGTAACAATAGAGGAGACACAGCAGAGTGCGTTACCAAGAAAATCAAACAGCCAGAGTCTGAGCTTCTCATGGCTGACATGCTATCCTTAGAAGATCAGCTTTTACGAGCACGCTCAGTAGAAGTAGAAGCTCAGCTGAAACACTATAAACTATCCAAGACGTGTCTAACAGCTCCAGGTCTGCTATCGGAGCAGTGGCGGCTGTTAGCGTCCAGCCACACTAAGTCCAAAACTGAAGCTGCTCAGCCCAGAGTGAGTAGTTCAATCCCGTGTTACCCTCCTCCACCAAACCTGGTAGATTACCAGGATCCCACTGGACTCAACCTGTCAATGCTCGGGGTGGGCTACCCCATCAGCCCCAGCCTCTTCTCCTACATGAACTCGGCCATTCCCGCTGCCACGGGTGTCACTGCCCAGACCCACGCACAGCTCGCCCAGCTTCCCTTTTTGGCGTCGGCCGCTCAGCTAATGCACCCAGCCTCCAACACCCACACAGAAAGAGCTCTTATCCCCCCTCGTCTCTACTACCCCTTCCTGTGCGAGCACACATTCAGCCCGGCCTCCAGTCACAGTGACACCAGCAAAGTGCTCAAGACGTCCCAAAACAGTCTAGAAGCGAATCCCCTGTCTGGCTTCCAGCCTAAAGTGAATCTGTGGAAAGTGCCTGCTTTGCGGCCAGGGACCACCACAGTCTCCCCTGCTGGCTGGGTGTCACCTCAGAGAGACTCCCCTGACCAGGGCTACAGGTTGGGGGATAAACTGCAGACTACAGCCAAGGAGGGCAAAGCAAGCTGGAGCCTCAAGAGGACAGGGGCCCCAGTGGGGAACCATGAGGCACCTGTGGAGAAGAAGCCCGCCATGGGTTTCACTTTAGACCTTCTGAAGAATATTCAGACTGCATCAACTCTTAATATGGCAGCAGACAAACTTCTCTTCCATGGCAGGTAAAGATTACCGTTTATAGTATTTTTCCATCATGTAATTATTTTTCCCTCATGTAATTATGTCTAGGGAAAATTACAACTACAAACTGTAATAATGTAATTTTGTTATAAAGTAATTTGAAATATTTACTAATGGAAAAAGCCCTAAACTTCTCCCATCCTCAGTTTACAGGATGCCCAGCTTCAGACCCGGCCCACTGAACTGTGGTACAACGATCATCTGACAAGTCCCAACAGTGAAACATCCTCTCTTTCTACCGGTGGTGGATCCAATAGCCAGGAATCGACCGCTGCCCGGACAGTTGGGGAGGGAGCTTCAGAATCAGTGGCTGCCCTCCTCAGTGACCTCTCCAAGGCCTTGCAGGAGTACCAGGAGGCTGAGCGTAAAATCTCCCACCTGGAGAAGGAGGACCTTCCCGCCCAGCGCCACCTCTGGGAGCACCTGAGCAAAATCCGCAGCGAGCTCTCCCACATCCACCAGGCACTGGAGCGGACGGCTCGCCAGAGTGACGGGCCTCTTGACCTGTCAGTGAAAAGGGGCCCGTCAGATTCGGTAGGTGACCACAGCATGAGAGAGGACGGAAGCCTTAAAGACAACACGCCAGAGACGGAGGAGGACGATGAGGAGCTGGAGGATAAAAAAGAGGAAGAAGAGAATGAGAGCGAGAGGAAGGCGATGAAGGCTTCGTTGGAGAGTCGTAAGCAGTCACTGGACATGCTGATCAAAATGAGTCAGGCGTCAGTGGTAAACACAGAGGTTCTCTCTCCTGGTGGTCTTGGCATGAGGCCCAGTTCTGCTGAGGCCTTGTGGCCGAGCAGAACCACCAAGTGTGAGGCGGACTCCAGCGTCCTGCTGTGCCCCGACGGCCGATCAGTGGTGTTCACTGACATCCCCTCCTCTGCCAAAACCCCAAAGAGACCTCCGTCCATACAGCGACTAGAGGCCCAGTGTCCTCCGAGCCCTTTGACAGCTACTGACAATTAAACTTGTGTTTTTCTGACTAATATAACTCATACAGTTGTTCAAATGCAGTTGTCTTCATTATTACTGGCATGTCTTTGATTTTCACTGGCTGGAGAGGACTGTCACTCTTATTCTCAGTTTAACTTCACAAAAACCTCGAATATTTTGCACCTTATGAGACAAACAGAGAATGAATGACGATATTTGAAAGAAATGTCTTAAAATGCACTACGGACATTGATTGTTACAATAAGATTTTTGTCTCTAAAAATAATTTTAAAATGTAACATCAGCACTTAGTAATAATAATTTGCATCAGAATCATTTGAACAATTAAGTCCTTTAAAATCATGTTGAGAGACAATCCTTTGAATGGATTTGTAAATATTGTAACTACAATAAATGTAAGTAAAATGTTTTAACAGGTAAATGGTTTTATATGGATGATGTTATGTTGGACTGCATCATTTCACTTGATGCCAAGTATTATGCACACTGTATTTCTTTGAATAAACTGAATAAAAAACAGAGAGTTTCATTCTTTTTATGAAAGTGGAACAATAAAAATGAACAAAACACAACAAGGAACACACAGAATAATTAAACTGTGTGAAGGAAAACAACTTATTGTATTGTTCGGACTTAAGTTTTCTGTTCAGTCCCAGTGGGAAGCACAAGGCTAAACGCTGTCATCAAAATAATTTAGTCTGAGTAAGAAACAGATTCACAGTGGCAGCTCTGCCTGACTCTCTATCTGCCCTGACGTAGTCGGGCGGCTGCGCTAAAGGTGAAGCAGCTCCTTAAGCTAAACTGCCATCAGTGGGGTCACCTGTGCCTTTTGCTTGCGGATCCAGGAGACCCCTGCAAAGGTCAGGGCCGAGCTCCACGTAGACTAAATGGAGGACTACCTGTCGCCCTCAGGATGGGCTCGTAGCACTAGGCTGCCCCGAGTCCTCGGACCCCTTCACCACCCTCACACTAAACACACAGAAGTAAAGGTCAGGTCCTATGAGCAGAAGAGTCCACATTCAATGTTCAGCCTGAAGAGGTCAAAATGCCTAATCTTTTTCTTTTAAACTTTTTTAGATTTGACATTGTCTGAATTTCTTAATTGAGTTATTACAGAAATCTGAATTTTAATTTTACTTAGTATTGTTTTTTTTCTTTCATTCAAGCAAGTATTTACAAATATTTTGAGTTGAAGGTATTATGCATAACATACAGTATACATTAAGTAATATATTATATATAAGATATTAAATCACAATAGCAAATATTTGTTGTTTATTTTTTTTAAAAACTGATGAAAAAAGTGATTTTCCTCAGAATATAAAATTTTTGTAGTCTCTATTTTCTTGCTGAAGCAGAACTGTAAGAAAGATTTCTTTTACACAGTGTTCATTTAAGTTTCGCAGTAGTTGTAGGAAGGAAATAATAAAACAGTTGTCACGGATTGGTTTGAGGGTTTCCACTAAACGCTAATTTTGGATGTTTTGGACATATAATCTTTGTTGAAGTGATACTAAAATCAGGAGCCAGTAGACAGCTCCCTCATGTGGTCAAATGATTTAAAGTCACATGGACAACATGCTAGATTCACTCCTCACACAGTTCAAAAAAAGAAAAGAGAAAAAACAGAAGAAGAAATAGGAGAATGGGAATGTTGCCCAGTTGTCACTAGGGAGGGGTAATACCAGCAAACTTTATCTCAACAACTGTGGTTTGAGGCAGATATCTCATACTACATTTGAGTTGTAAAAGAAAAGAGAAAAACAGATGAAGAAATAGGAGAAGCTTTGTTCCACATTTTCTCCGTCATCTGACTCTATCACAATCCGTCACAATCAGTGTGTCTTTAAAAAAAGACATTGCTACAAATGTCTATCTTCAGAAGTGTGAGAATAGTGTGTAAACACATTCTTCCTCAAAAAGAGAAAAAAAAAAATTACTTTACAGGAACATTTAGACAACTGGCTCCAGTTTGCGATTTACAGCAGCAGGAGTGGTGAATAAACAAGTAAGTTCTAATATTTTGTATGATATATAATTATTAGGGTTGGGACATGCTTAATGATGCTGGAAAAATACTCAATTTACACTAAATCAATGTTCATTTATATATTTAGAAGAAGAACATACTGGAAAAAGAAGAAAACAGGTCTTGTACAGTCAGTTCTGTAAAAGTTTTCACGTGAATTCAATATTGTCATTTTTATTAGATTAAAAAGAATGACGGTTACAAATGAAGGCACCATTCACTGCAACTCCAGCTCCTCATTTGTCTGTGTTAAGACTGATGTTTATGTAGAATGAATGCTATTTAAAATGTGGTTTAATCAAACTTTACCTGAAATGGAAAGAAGCCAAAATTTCTCATTTTAAAATCGATTTAAAAAATAATGAAAGAAGCTGCAATTATACAAAAAAAGTATAATAAAATTGATTCCTTCCGTTCATGGTCATATCTGTTTGTATCTACACGTTTTTATCTTGGATTCATTATGTTTTATTGTGGAGAAAATCTTCAATAACAAAATGGCTATAAATTCATATTCTTATGATAATAATATTAATGTATGAAATGAGAATATGAAAACAATGTTCTAATGTAAATGGAGTCATTCATAGCTGTCACTTAGTACCAAACAGCAGACAGACACAGTAAGTGACTAGCTGGTGAACATAGTGGAGCATTTAGCTGATAAAGAGCCAGATATGTGAGAAAACCAGAGCTGCAAGATTCAATTCAGTTTTATTAATATAGTGCCAAATCATAACAGAAGTTATCTCATGACACTTTTCATATAGAGCAGGTATAGACCATACTCGTAATATCCCAACAATTGGCATGATTGGTGATGTTGGGAAGAAAAACGTCTTTTAATGGGCAGAAACCCCATCGACAAACGTCTGCTGTGACCAGTTGAGATATAGAGGAAGTTTAAAGAAGCAGGAGGAGGAGAGACAAGGATGCACTGCAGCAATAATAACAATAATGATAACTATAACAATTATTTTAATGGAAATATGACTAATAGTGGAAATAATGATAACAGTATTTGTAGTGGACGTTAAACAGGACCACAGCAGCACGATCACAATCCCTGATCTTGGCGTAGCCACTATTCACGGGGACTTTTGAGACGAGAAAGCACAAAATCTCTGAGGAAGTAACATGCATTAAGGGACATGAATGTGTACAGATGGAGAGGGAGAGGAGAAGAGAAGAGCTCAGTGCATCATGGGAAGTCCCCTGGCACTTGAGGCCTATAGCAGCATAACTAAGGGATGGTTTAGGACTCACCCAAAATATAAGCCCTACCAAATTTCAGAGAATTTCAGCCGGCTCTTAAATAAGCTGCAGTTTGCTAACAAGTTTGTCATATCAACTTTAAAGCTGATGAAATTGCTTGCCAAGAGCCCCCCCCCATAACATTTTTATTTAGACATTTGCATATTTGCATATTGCATATTTAAATGCTGTTTTTTTTTCATTGATTTCAGCGTTCAGCATTGCAAGATTTTTTTTTTTAACTTCCTCATAATACATTGGCTTTTCTATCTTAACATTTTTAGATTTCTTTGGTCTGACCGTGTGCACATTTTGTGAAAGGGGAGTTGTCAAGTAAAGATGGTGCGAACTGTTCTGTTCCTGCTTCTTCTCAACACCTCGGCCTGCTGTGGTTTTGGCTTTAAAGGCTGCTCTCAGAACTTCCCTGCAGTGAACATCATATGGTGCTTCAACAGGAACATCGCTAACCTCACTGATGTCGTTAACATGCTCCCAGAAAACATAACAGTAATCAACCTGTCCAAGAACAGGATTCAAGTCATCCCACCTGGATCATTCAGTCAGGTACCTGGACTACAAAACCTGAACTTAAGCCAGAACCAGTTGGTCTTTCTAAAAGGAGGAGAGTTCAGAGGTCTGCATGTCCTGGGTGTTCTGAACCTAACATACAACAACATCTCACACATCCACTCCAATGCTTTTGATGGACTCATCGGTCTACAAACCCTGCTTCTAAACTTTAACAGGCTTCAAACATTCTCTCCAGATATATTTAATTCCCTCCCAGCGATTAAAGCAGTCAATCTATCTCTGAACAAGCTCCAAGCTTTCAGCTGTGGAGAGTCTGGTGGATCCTCCACTCTCACAGACCTCGATCTTTTAGCAAACAACATCCAGACAATTAATGTGAGCTGTTTCCCTGCCCTCGAGTACATCCGGCTGTCCAATAACTCAGAGTTCAAGCTGCAGGAAGATGCTTTTGCTTCCAACCCCAGGCTGAAGAGTCTGCTTTGTCAGGGAGTTAAAGCAGAAATGCTGCTGGGACTCTCTGCAGAGACAAAGAAGAATCTCTCGAGAGTGGCATTTTCTCTGTTTGTGGAGAAATCTCCATTTACTATCTGTGACTTGCTAAAAGGAATGGACCAACTTGAGAGAATAGAGGTATGTGTACTTGCTGACATACAGCATCTCCTTGCTTGTGTTTTAATTGTCTTTCAAATAACTATTACGTACATTTGATTTAATACAGGTTGACTTGAAAGGATCTAAGTTACCTCAGACTAACACCAGCCTGCTGAACTGTGCTACACCACCTATGGTTATTATCATGGATGCAAACCTTGGGAATGTTGCCCAGTTGTCACTAGGGAGGGGTAATACCAGCAAACTTTATCTCAACAACTGTGGTTTGAGGCAGATATCTCATACTACATTTGATTACCATGGTTTAGTAACTCTGCAGATGAATGAAAATAAACTCATCATTCAGCAGGACACATTCAAAAACCTGAACCACCTCAGCTTTTTAGGCCTTGACAAGAACAAGCTTTATGCCATTGACCCTAACTGGTTCATCCCTTTAAAGAAGCTGACTCGCATGACTCTCATAAAAAATGAAATCACTGAGTTGACACCAAAGGCATTCAGTGCCCTTACCCAACTTGAGGAGCTCTACCTGCAGTTCAATCTGTTGAAATACATCACCAAGAAGCCCTTTAGTAGGCTGCGGAGGCTAAGGAAGCTCAACCTCAGTTTAAACATTATTGATTTCATTGAAGAAGGCAGCTTTGAAGACCTGAAAAGCCTCAGGTAGGTGAATATTTTCTATTTTCTTTTACTTAACTTTGTTCACTGCCTGATCTTATTTATTTAACACATCTGTCATTTAGTTACCTGGATTTAAGTGGAAACCGCATCAAGAGGCTGACACCAGCGATTCTCTCCGGCCTGGTCAATTTAAAGATTGTTGTCCTGTACAACAACCGCCTTCATTTTAAATCCTATGAAAGTCCTTTCATCAACCTTACTTCTCTGGAGGTGAGACCTATTTTTCAGTGATTGAGAAGAGTCATGCACTGTATATATAAATGTATCTTGTCTGTAATGTTAACTTGTCTATCTTCCATGTCTGTTTGGAGTATGTGGAGATGAACTACCAGGGGCCCGGAGGTAAAGGCATTGGTACAATTGGGCCGAGGTTCTTCCAGAGTCAACATCGACTTATTGCAATTGCCATTGGGCACACCATCATACTCGACTTCCATCCTGACGCCTTTGTTCCTCTGGTCAATTTGAAATCTCTGTACATAGCTGGGGTGGATATGAAAACTACTAACCTGAGTGCATTGTTTTCCCCTCTGAAGAGGCTAAAGAAGCTAACTCTTTACCGGACAGACCTTGACAACCTGCCTGCTAACCTAATGCCTCCGGATAATACATTGGAAGTTCTCCAAGTCACATCTAACCACTTCCGCACTGTGGACAAAGCAATGCTGGATGCTTTCCCCAGGTAGAGGAATTACTGAAATGACTAGAAAGCAGCTCTTACAGGATACAATAATTTTGCAAAACTATTGACTTTCGTGTTAGATGAGAAGATACCACTCTGAAATCTGTGCTTTAACTATAAAGCTCCAACAGCAGCCTTTAAACATAGGAAACAGCTACAGTAGCCTTGCTCTGTCCAGTGGTAACAAAATCCACCTATCAGCACCTCTAAAGTTCATCTGATCAAGTAATAGGATTGGACCAGAGGTACTGTATTAGACATACAGCAAATTATACACTGCCTCCAAACACAGTTAATATGTGCAGACACAGGATGGTGAGACATACAGGATGTTCACTAGTCAAAAACAGGATCTCAAACCATGCTTTTTATTGTGTTATCAAAAGATCAGCCTATCTTTAGTGGAAAAATAAGAAAGAAGAAGCATATAAATGTAGCCCTCTGTGCATGTAGGAAAGCCTTTTGACTTTCATATCCCTGTTGTAAAAACAGGATGACAATCATTCAGAAAAAGGGAATAAGAGGTTTCACCATGCATATGAAAGTACAACAAATTGCAATCTATGTACTACTACTACTACTACTACTACTCTGTGTCCACTTTAACTGTACCGGTATATAGATATTTGATGTCAGTCTTTTTGTGTTTCCAGATTGCGTAATTTGGACATTACAGAAAACCCGCTTACCTGTACCTGTGATAATGCCTGGTTCAAGACATGGGCCATCCACAACACTCAGACAGAGGTAATAGAAGCTGCAGACAGTATAAATGCATGTTATACTGTATATGAACTAAAAGTGCATGACTGTGACTTTCTTCAACAGCTCAAATGAGTTTAATTATTATTTCTGTTAAATTCCTTCCAGGTGTCCTATCTGTACGACATGCAGTGTGACAATGACCAGAGATTTCCCTACCTGTGGCAGTTTGACGATAAGGCCTGCTCATTTGAACTGGCTTCATTCACTCTCTTCATCACCTGCTCTGTGCTGGATGTGCTGTTTATGTGTGTGTGTGTGCTCTGGCACACACAGGGCCCTGCTCTACGCTATCTGATGCTCATCCTCAGGACAAAACTACGTGGACGTAGAGGTGGAGCAGAGGCCAGATTCCAGTATGATGCATTTGTCTCCTACAGCTCAAAGGATGAGGCCTGGGTGATGGAACAGCTGGTGCCCAACCTAGAGAAGCCAGCAGCTGGTGCACCAAGGCTCAGACTGTGCCTCCACCACAGAGACTTCCGCCCAGGTGCTGCTGTTCTGGAGAACATCGAGGCAGCCATTTACAACTCTCGCCACACCATCTGTGTGGTGACACGTCACTTTCTACAAAGTGAGTGGTGCTCTGTGGAGTTTCAGCTGGCCAGTCTGAGGCTTTTATTTGATGGCAGTGATGTCCTGCTGCTGGTGTTCCTGGAGGAGATACCTGAACACTGTCTGTCTCCATACACACGCTTACGCAAGATCATACGTAAGAAGACCTACCTGCTGTGGCCTGAGGAACCTCAAGAGGAGGCTGCTTTCTGGCTCAGACTGATAGATGCTTTAAAAGATGACAGGGAGGAAGAGGAGGAGGAGGGAGGAAGAGAAGATGAGCTGGCACGGCTAATTGGCCAGATCAAACGCTGACTGCAGTATTTCAAAATGCTCATAATTTTCTTTTTCACATCCTGTAATGTGCAACCTTTTAATTAACATGCTGTAATAATTTGATAACTAAATATAATTAACCCAACAAAATATGTGATGTCAGATTGTTGTATTAACATGTAGTTACTGAACTTGCCTAACTCTTTGTAGACATTATATGTTAACATTTGTCATCATTGCTGCCTAATAAAAAATGCTCTCACAATGAGGCTGGGTACTTTTCCCTGAGGACCTTTGCACAGCCTGTTAAGTGTAGTGTCCGTTGTTTCTGTGATATATGTGGGTGTTTTATACATGAAAAAAATAATGTAAATAAGTTGGCAGCTATTCAGCGCTAGGTGTGCTTTTTCTTTTAATGTTGTTGGTAGTTCATGTATAAATGCAGACAATAAATGCAAAGAACACACCTCTCTATGGCTTGTAATTATTGCATCAATTATAACTTTTAACTTTGTCCTCAGTGCGGACTTAGTGTAGAGTAAACTCAACAGGGTTTGTTGAGGATGAAAGATTAATTCAAATTTAACTATATATACACTACTCACAAAAAGTTAGGGACTTAGGCACTCTTGTTTCAATAAATTGTTTGAGATGACGAAATTACCATTGCATGCTTCTAGTTATATGCCCTACTTGATATAATATCACTGTAGCATGAACTTTTTCCTTGTTCCATAATTAATTAATTTTACCCATACAACCCATTGATCTCAATATGTATGCCTCAATGTATCTAGACAAAAGCAGTTAAATTTCTGGAAAGTCTGCTATATTTTATTGTCTTACTGTTTGTTCTGTTCCTTTTATAGTACTGCACTGTTGGAAAAGTACTGTCAGTAATGAAAACCTATATTTAGCTTGCAGGTAAGCTGTGTTTACACACTCCACCTGGTTGGTATAATTAATTATGACAGAATCACCCTCACCTGATAAACAACAAAGAAAAAAAAAGGTACTCTGAGATTTCCAAACACTTCATTTATTTGACGATATACATTCAAATGAAAATAAAAAATATTCATATATATTTCATATAGAGCTAGTGAGCAAGGTACAAGTTTAAAACAAAACACAGAAGTCTTCCGTGTGGCATATATACAAGGCGTGGTTTGTAGGAAAATTCAAAAGGGTTTAAAATGACTGATTTCTTTTACACAGTGTTCATTCAAGTTTCGCAGTAGTTGTAGGAAGAAAACAACAAAACATTTCAAAATCTCATTGCTGGTACAATGTCACCGATTGGTTTGAGGGTTTCCTTTCCACTAAACGCCAATTTTGGATGCTTTGGTCATACTGTAGCGACCCTGCAGTAATGTTTATAATGTTATAACGTTCATGGTAGAGTTCTGTGATTTCCCATGGTCTGTGAATGTGTCTGAATGGATGTGAGAGCAGCGGGGGAGCAGGTGAGAGAGCGAGCGCGGGAGTGTGAGAGAAGGCGGACACAGCAGAAAAGTTGATGAGAGGGAGCGTGATTATGGCCGACAGTAACCAAGTTCTGTAACCAAATCGTTAAGCAATAAAGACAGGTTTGTTGAATAACGCCTCGTTGTTCGTCACGCGTCTGGCTGGACGCTACAATACAATACAATTGTTGAAGTGATACTAAAATCAGGAGCCAGTAGATAGCTCCCTCATGTGGTCAAATGATTTAAAGTCACATGGACAACATTCTAAATTCACCCCTCACACAGTGTTCAAAAAAGAAAAGAGAAAAACAGAAGAAGAAATAGGAGAAGCTTTGTACCACATTTTCTCCGTCATCTGAGTCTATCACAATCCGTCACAATCAGTGTGTCTTTAAAAAAAGACATTGCTACAAATGTCTATCTTCAGAAGCGTGAGAACAGTGTGTACACACATTCTTCCTCAAAAATAGAAGAAAAAAATCACAAACATGAACATTTAGAGAACTGATTCTAGTTTGACTACGAAGTGCGATTTACAGCGGCAGGAGTGGTGAATAAACAAGTAAGTTCAAATATTTTGTATCATATAATTGTCAAGGTTGGGACATGCTTAATGATGCTGGAAAAATACTCAATTTACACTAAATCAGTGTCCATTTATATATTTAGAAGAAGAACATACTGGAAAAAGAAGAAAACAGGTCTTGTACAGTCAGTTCTGTAAAAGTTTCACATGAATTCAATATTGTCATTTTTATTAGATTAAAAAGAATGACGGTTACAAATGAAGGCACCATTCACTGCAACTCCAGCTCCTCATTTGTCTGTGTTATGACTGATGTTTATGTAGAATGAATGCTATTTAAAATGTGGTTTAATCAAACTTTACCTGAAATGGAAAGAAGCCAAAATTTCTCATTTTAAAATCGATTTAAAAAATAATGAAAGAAGCTGCAATTATACAAAAAAAGTATAATAAAATTGATTCCTTCCGTTCATGGTCATATCTGTTTGTATCTACACGTTTTTATCTTGGATTCATTATGTTTTATTGTGGAGAAAATCTTCAATAACAAAATGGCTATAAATTCATATTCTTATGGATAATAATATTAATGTATGAAATGAGAATATGAAAACAATGTTCTAATGTAAATGGAGTCATTCATAGCTGTCACTTAGTACCAAACAGCAGACAGACACAGTAAGTGACTAGCTGGTGAACATAGTGGAGCATTTAGCTGATAAAGAGCCAGATATGTGAGAAAACCAGAGCTGCAAGATTCAATTCAGTTTTATTAATATAATTGCCAAATCATAACAAGTTATCTCGCGACACTTTTCATATAGAGCAGGTATAGACCATATAGTAATATCCCAACAATTGGCATGATTGGTGATGCCGGGGAAGAAAAAAACGTCTTTTAATGGGCAGAAACCCCGCCGACAAGCGTCTGCTGTGACCAGTTGAGATATAGGGAAGTTTAAGAAGCAGGAGGAGGAGAGACAAAGGATGCACTTACGCATGTAACATGTATTAACTATAACAATTATTTTAATGGAAATATGACTAATAGTAATAATGATAACAGTATTTGTAGTGGGCGTCACCAGGACCACAGCAGCACGATCACAATCCTGATCTTGGCGTAGCCACTATTCACGGGGACTTTCGAGACGAGAAAGCACAAAATCTCTGAGGAAGTAACATGCATTAAGGGACATGAATGTGTACAGATGGAGAGGGAGAGGAGAAGAGAAGAGCTCAGTGCATCATGGGAAGTCCCCTGGCACTTGAGGCCTATAGCAGCATAACTAAGGGATGGTTTAGGACTCACCCAGTATAAAGCCTACCAGAATTTCAGAGAATTTCAGCCAGCTCTTAAATAAGCTGCAGTTTGCTAACAAGTTTGTCATATCAACACAAAGCTGATGAAATTGCTTGCAGACCCCATCATTTTATTTAGAAACATTTGCATATTTGCTATTGCATATTTAAATGCTGTTTTTTTCATTGATTTCAGCGTTCAGCATTGCAAGATTTTTAACTTCCTCATAATACATTGGCACTATCTTAACATTTTTGGGTTCTTTGGTCTGACCGTGTGCACATTTTGTGTGCAAGGGGTTAATCAGAAGTAAAGATGGTGCGAACTGTTCTGTTCCTGCTTCTTCTCTCAACACCTCGGCCTGCTGTGGTTTTTTGGCTTCAAGGCTGCTCTCAGAACTTCCCTGCAGTGAACATCATGTGGTGCTTCAACAGGAACATCGCTAACCTCACTGATGCCGTTAGCATGTTCCCAGATAACCTAACAGTAGTCAACCTGTCCAGAACAGGATTCGTCATCCCACCTGGATCATTTCAGTCAGGTACCTGGACTACAAAATCTGGACTTAAGCCAGAACCAGTTGGTCTTACTAAAGGAGGAGAGTTCAGGAGTCTGCATGTCCTGGGTGTTTCTGAACCTAACATACAACAACATCATCACATCCTCCAATGCTTTTGATGGACTCCTTCGGTCTAAACCCCTGCTTCTAAACTTTAACAGGCTTCAAACATTCTCTCCAGATATATTTAATTTCCACTCCCAGCGATTAAAGCAGTCAATCTATCTCTGAATAAGCTCCAAGCTTTCAGCTGTGGAGAGTCTGGTGGATCCTCCACTCTCACAGACCTCGATCTTTTAGCAAACAACATCCAGACAATTAATGTGAGCTGTTTCCCTGCCCTCGAGTACATCGGCTGTCAATAACTCAGAAGTTCAAGCTGCAGGAAGATGCTTTAGCTAACCCCAGGCTGAAGAGTCTGTTTTGTCAGGGAGTTAAAGCAGAAATGCTGCTGGGACTCTCTGCAGAGACAAAGAAGAATCTCTCGAGAGTGGCATTTTCTCTGTTTGTGGAGAAATCTCCATTTACTATCTGTGACTTGCTAAAAGGAATGGACCAACTTGAGAGAGAATAGAGGTATGTACTTGCTGACATACAGCATCTCCTTGCTTGTGTTTTAATTGTCTTTCAAATAACTATTATGTACATTTGATTTAATACAGGTTGACCCAGAGGATCTAAGTTACCTAAGACTAACACCAGCCTGCTGAACTGTGCTACACCACCTATGGTTATTATCATGGATGCAAACCTTGGGAATGTTGCCCAGTTGTCACTAGGGAGGGGTAATACCAGCAAACTTTATCTCAACAACTGTGGTTTGAGGCAGATATCTCATACTACATTTGATTACCATGGTTTAGTAACTCTGCAGATGAATGAAAATAAACTCATCATTCAGCAGGACACATTCAAAACCTAAAACCACCTCAGCTTTTGGGCGCCCGGCAAGAACAAGCTTTATGCCATTGACCCTAACTGGTTCATCCCTTTGAAGAAGCTGACTCACCTGACTCTCATAAAAAATGAAATCACTGAGTTGACACCAAAGGCATTCAGTGCCCTTACCCAACTTGAGGAGCTCTACCTGCAGTTCAATCTGTTGAAATACATCACCAAGAAGCCCTTTAGTAGGCTGCGGAGGCTAAGGAAGCTCAACCTCAGTTTAAACATTATTGATTTCATTGAAGAAGGCAGCTTTGAAGAACTGAAAAGCCTCAGGTAGGTGAATATTTTCTATTTTCTTTTACTTAGCTTTGTTCACTGCTGATCTTATTTATTTAACATCTGTCATTTAGTTACCTGGATTTAAGTGGAAACCGCATCAAGAGGCTGACACCAAGCGATTCTCTCGGCCTAGTCAATTTAAGATTGTTGTCTGTACAACAACGCCTTCATTTAAATCCTATGAAAATCCTTTTTCATCTTACTTCTCTGGAGAAGTGAGACCTATTTTTCAGTGATTGAGAAGAGTCATGCACTGTATATATAAATGTATCTTGTCTGTAATGTGCTTGTCTATCTTCCATGTCTGTTTGGGTATGTGGAGATGAACTACCAGGGGCCAGTAAGGCATTAGTACAATTGGGCGAGGATTCTTCAGAGTCAACATCGACTTACTTCATTTTCCATTGGGCACACCATCATACTCGACTTCCATCCTGACGCCTTTGTTCCTCTGGTCAATTTGAGAAATCTGTTCATAGCTGGAGTGGATATGAAAACTACTAACCTGAGTGCATTGTTTCCTCTGAAGAGGCTAAAGAAGCTAACTCTTTTACCGGACAGACATGACAACCTGCCTGCTAACCTAATGCCTCCGGATAATACATTGGAAGTTCTCAGTCATCTAACCACTTCCGCGCAGCAGACAAAGCAATGCTGGATGCTTTCCCCAGGTAGAGGAATTACTGAAATGACTAGAAAGCAGCTCTTACAGGATACAATAATTTTGCAAAACTATTGACTTTCGTGTTAGATGAGAAGATACCACTCTGAAATCTGTGCTTTAACTATAAGCTCCAACAGCAGCCTTTAAACATGAAACAGCTACAGCCTTGCTCTGTCCAAAAGGTAACAAAATCCACCTATCAGCACCTTTAAAGTTCATCTGATCAAGTAATAGGATTGGACCAAATTGCCTGTGATAGACATACAACAAATTATACACTGCCTCAGAAACAGTTAATATGTGCAGACACAGGATGGTGAGACATACAGGATGTTCACTAGTCAAAGCAGGATCTCAAACCATGCTTTTATTGTGTTATCAAGATCAGCCTATCTTTAGTGGAAAAATAAGAAAGAAGAAGCATATAAATGTAGCCCTCTGCGCATGTAGGAAAGCCTTTTGACTTTCATATCCCTGTTGTAAAAACAGGATGACAATCATTCAGAAAGAATAAGAGTTTCACCATGCATATGAAAGTACAACAAATTGCAATCTATGTACTACTACTACTACTACTACTACTCTGTGTCCACTTTAACTGTACCGGTATATATATATTTGTTGTAGTCTTTTTGTGTTTCCAGATTACGTAATTTGGACATTACAGAAAACCGACACCTGCCTGTGATAATGCCTGGTTCAAGACATGGTATCACAACACTCAGACAGAGAGTAATAGAAGCTGCCAGACAGTATAAATGCATATTTATGCTGTATATGAACTAAAGTGCATGGCTGCGGTTTCTTTGACAGCTCAAATGAGTTTAATTATTATTCCTGTTAAATTCTTCCAGGTGTCCTGTATCTGTAGACATGCAGTGTGACAATGACAGAGATTTCCCTACCTGGCAGTTTGTGATAAGGCCTGCTCATTTGAACCAGCTAAATTCACTCTCTTCATCACCTGCTCTGTACTGGATGTGCTGTTTATGTGTGTGTGTGCTCTGGCACACACAGGGCCCTGCACTACGCTATCTGATGCTCATCCTCAGGACAAAACTACGTGGACGTAGAGGTGGAGCAGAGGCAGATTCAATATGATGCATTTGTCTCCTCCCAGCTCAAGGATGAGGCGGTGATGGAACAGCTGGTGCCCAGCCTAGAGAAGCCAGCAGCTGGTGCACCAAGGCTCAGACTGTGCCTCCTACAGAGACTTCGCCCAGGTGCTGCTGTTCTGGAGAACATTGAGGCAGCCATTTACAACTCTATAGCCACACCACATCTGTGTGGTGACCGCGTCACTACAAAGTGGTGGCAGGTGCTCTGTGGAGTTTCAGCTGGCCAGTCTGAGGCTTTTATTTGATGGCGTGATGTCCTGCTGTAGTGTTCCTGGAGGAGATACTAGACACTGTCTGTCTCCATACACACGCTTACGCAAGATCATGCGTGAAGACCTACCTGCTGTGGCCTAGGAACCTCAAGAGAGGCTGCTTTCTGGCTCAGACTGATAGATGCTTTAAAGATGACAGTGAGGAAGAGGGGAGGAGGGAGGAAGAAGATGAGCTGGCACGGCTAATTGGCTAGATCTTTGACACAGTATTTCAAAATGCTCATAATTTTCTTTCACATCCTGTAATGTGCAACCTTTTAGTAACATGCTGTAATAATTTGATAACTAAATAAAACTAACCCAACAAAATATGTGATATCAGATTGTTGTATTAACATGTAGTTACTGAACTACTTCTAACTCTTTGTAGACATTATATATTAACATTTGTCATCATTGCTGCCTAATAAAAATGCTCTCTAATGAGGCTGGGTACTTTTCCTGAGGACCTTGCACAGCCTGTTAGTATAAGTATCCGTTGTTTCTGTGATATATGTAGGTGTTTTATACATGAAAAAATAATGTAAATAAGTTGGCAGCTATTCAGCTAGGTGTGCTTTTTCTTTTAATGTTGTTGGTAGTTCATGTATAAATGCAGACAATAAATGCAAAGAACACACCTCTCTATGAAGCATAGCTGTAATACAATATAAGAGTATGACTTACTGTTCCTTTATAGTACTGCACTGTTGGAAAAGTACTGTCAGTAATGAAAACCATTGCTTGATGGCTGTGTTTACACACTCACCTGGTTGAGTATAGTGGTATGACAGAATCACCCTCACTGATAAACAACATGAAAAAAAGGTACTCTGAGATTTCCAAACACTTCATTTGTTGTGATATACATTCAAATGAAAATAAAAATATTCATATATATTTCATATAGGAGCTAGTGAGCAAGGTACAAGTTTAAAACAAAACACAGAAGTCTTCCATTGGCATATATACAAGGCGTGGTTTGAAATACTATACAGTGTGTATCCATAGCTGCCTGAGTTTCATGGATGTTTAATATTCTTCACTCAGTTGAGGCACGACTAGATTTCAGTGAGAGGTCAGGGATTGGGCCAAGTGCTTCAAGACTGCACTTACAGTAAAACATTTCAATCTCAGCACCTAAACAGTAGGACTTGCAAAGCAAAGCTTATTAGTGTTAGAGATCCACACTAAAGAAGCATAAAGTAGGAAAATGAGGCAACATGATCATTCTGCAATTCAAATGGTACTGTACAAGTCATGCAAAGTCCTAAATAGTTTAAGTTTTTTCTGAGATGATATTCTCACACCAAAGTCAAAACTGAGCAAACACAAATCCAGGTTTAAGAGCTTAAAAAAAAATCCAGTATCACTAACAAGTCATGGTTGTTCACTAAATTTGACAAGTCAGGGTGTTTGGATTTGCACTGCAATAATTGACTTGAAGTCACTACACCAATTTGAGACAAAAGAAAAGAAATTCCTCAAGTAGTCAAGTGATAGTGAAATAAGTGAATCCTTGGCCCAAAAAACTTCACACACAGACACACCATTTTTTTTTATAAAACTCTCATACATAAGCAAGTTAAACATCACATTGATTTCCACTATCAAATCAAACCATAGTTATAGTACAGCAGATGCCCCAACAATCAATAGCAAACCATACTCTTACATATATCCAGTAGTTATGTACAACAGAACTGGTGCAACTTTAAACACATTAAAAATTATTAGATATAGAAACTGTAACAATAATAAAATACAGCAGGTACTTAATTCATATTGGGAAATATATATTATTCATACTGTGTATTGCTGTCTATTTTGGCATTCTGGAGGATCGATAAAAACGCTGTCATGTATCCCTCTCACAGCTTATTTGACACATCTCCACCTTGGACAGATTATACATCTATGTATGTATTTTTTAAAGAAAACTTACACAGGATTGATTCAATAAAACTTTTTTCCATTAATTAAAAAAACAAAACAAAACAAAACAAGTATGACAACTTATCAGAGGCATGGAAGCAGCAGGTCCAGGTTGAGAATTGACCTTGATAGATTTTTTTTTTTTTCCCCATTTCCTATAAGAGTCTTCAGCTGACGCTGGGAGGGTTGCAGCAATCTGACCACAAACCAAAGACAGGGAAGAGACAAGAAACTCCAGATTCTTCTTCAAATCCTTTTGGAGTCTTTTGCCTCAAAAAGCTTCATACGCTCCTGCACAGTCAGTCCCTCTTTCAGGCTCTGTCAAACAAAAGACAAAAAAAAATAAATTTACTGTTAATAGATGATGTGGAGAAAAGAGCATGAAACAAATAAACATACACAAAAGAAACCACACAGACATCACATCCCAGACATATTTCTGCTCTGGATGACACACTTTAGATGTATAGGAAAAAAGTGGTTATGCTGGAATAGGGTCAAAGAGTCCCTAATAATGCACACAATGCACAAATAAATTAAAAGACTGAAGGGGTGAACACTCACAAATGGACAACAGACAACAATTATAGGAAGAGTTTTTAAATGAACAGAGAAAAACAAAGTGAACAACAACAGCAAAGGAACACACAATATTAAAATGAAGAGTGCTCTCATCTTTCTCTCTTTTACTCCCATCAGTCCACTGGTATTCAAAAACTACTATTGCAGACCCCAAACACATATTTCTGCCTGACACAAAGGTGACACTGTTAAAAATGAATTATGACTAGGCTTGGATTTTTAAAGAAACAGGTATCCTGGAAAAGAAAAAGACAAAACACACCTCTAAGCTTCACTAAATAACACACTGTAACTTTTTTGTTGAACCCACCGTGAAACCACAATTTGTTTATTTTTAAGCTAAGCTACAGTTTGCTGTAGCTTCATGTTAACAAACGTAGTAGTAGTGGTATTGATTTCCCAAAAACTTTTCTTTTAAGAATATAGTATGGGAGAGGACTGACACCAGAATGTTTTTTGCATAACACCCTGTGATGTTCAACTGAAGGGCGTGGAGACTACAATCAGGTTTGGTGGTGCAGGTTGTAACAAAAAGGAAGGGTTCGGTGGAGGTCATGCAGGGGTGGTGGTTAAGGGCATGCTTTACTCTACGTCATGCTATACCTACAGCACATCTTGGGGCGGGGGTTGGGGGGGAATCATCCCACAATGGGAGTGTCAGCTATCCCATGAGACCTGTTCAGTGACAGACTGATGGACAGAACAGACAGATGACAAACTTACAGGACAGGAGTAAAAAAACGTCCCGACCGTCCAACTGTGGAGCACATTTCTACAGTATGTGGAGGCTGAACAGTTAACGACAAAAGCCTGAACATCACATCACACAGCAAACTGAAATGGTAGCTTTAGACTTCATGGATTTTACTCTTGTCTGAATTTGAGACAAAACACCTGTAATTATTAGGGATGAAAAAATGTAATTATAATCTAAAAAAATGATGTGACACTCACCTTTGACCTTACAGCTCTTGATTGCTTGGATTGCTTTTTCAGGAAATCTGGATTACTTTTTGATTTCATGATATCTAAAAACACAGACAAGACATCCTGATATTATCATTAACCCCAGGAGCATGATCGGATCACAAGTCTAACAGCTTGAACTGATAAATATCCAAACTAACAGCTACACTAGTTATGCTTCTTAATGCTTAAATTAATACCTCAGGAGAACATTACATGGCCTGTAAAGTTCTTTATGGTTGCTAAAGTTGTTACAGTTTTCATTACTGGATGCAAGTGATAGTAATGTTGTGTTTCCCTGTTTGGCCTCACGATGGCACTGCTTTCTTCCTGTCACTATGAATAAATATAGACATGATGATGAAAAAGTTTGGACTATGAAGACTGAGGCTACTGATGATGACAGATTTGTTTTGTGCCATTTATGAATCAGATCATTTAAAAACAGAACAGGACAGCACGAGAATGACGAAGCTAGCTCAGATTACAGTGATGAGGGAAACTATATAAAGTAGTTTCCCTGGTCGAGTGTCCAACATGGGAAGTGTCTGAAAAAATAACTCATGTCAAAATAAATGACATAATAAAATAATCATCATAACTTCTGTTATGAGACTAACTTCTTCCAAATTTGAGCACAGACTATAGATTTCTGATCCAGTAAACAAAATATTGGAGATGGAGTTATTCTGGGTTGATTTTTAAGATGATTAAATTCACATTTTCTATTTACCGTATCCAGATGTGACCGTTCCATCGACAGTCTTCTCGCCTAAAGCTTCTGTGGCAATGAGAAGTTTCTCCTTCAGTTTGCTGATGTCGCAGTCAGCCTTTGCCTTCACAATGCTGAGCTCTGTGTAGATGTCTTTATATTTGTCTGTGGCATATTTCTTGTCCTGTTGAAATTAAATCACAGATACTTCTTAGTTTTTTCAAATTTTATTACAAGGTAGGAAAAAATACAGGTACAATAAACTGTTTGCTATACTAAAAGACTGAGTGTGCTTACCCTTAAAGCAGACTGCAGTTCATCTTTCAAAGAGTGGATTTCCTGTTTAAGATACTGGATCTCTGACTCTTTAATTCGTAGCAAAACCTACAAGACAGAGAGAAATACTCATGAGATTAAAGAGCATATCCTGTGTCTGTGTATGTGTGAGCCTAGTGTGTTTAGCATACCTCCAGTTCATACACATCTTTGCCCTGGGTAAGTGGTGACATTGCTGTTTCACCGCTAAAACAAGAGCGCATCCGAGTGATCTCTGTAGTCAGTCGGTTATTCAATTCCTGTTGGACGGAATACAGTTAAATTTAACCAACTGAAACTGAAATGTTAATGTATGTACATATGCGTGTGTGTGCATTCAAACCTGGTTGTGAGCATTAAGTTCCTGGTTCTCTCTCTGACACTGCCTGAGGGCCTGCCTCTCAGCCTCCAGTGCCTGGGCCAGGTGAGCGTTCTCCAGACATTTCTGAGAGTACTGCTCTGACAACACTTCCAGTTCTCTCTGGATGGACTGCAGCTCCTCCCTAGACAGTCAGACCATTACAATATCAACTAGAATTCGCATCTGAAATAGGCCATCTACCAAAGTGACAAATTGTCCACCTTTGGGGCTCATAATTAAAAATGTAATTGTCTTTTCAGGGTCTGATTTTCATCCATAACCTCGTACTGCTCAGATCTTCACATTTTTTAAAATAACATCTCATCTTTTCAAGGATATATCATGCTCTCATTTGCAACAATTAATAGTTTTTGTGTTCATTTCTAAAGACATACTCGTATTGTAAGCGAAGTTCATCGATGTCAGAGTTCAGTCCACTCAGTTGGGAGCGATGGGTCTTCTCCATTTCCTCCTTGTGCGCATTCTTCATAGCTTCAATAGCTACATTAAAGACAGATCACACACACATTTCATTACTCTGTCTGCCTTCTTTAAACCAATTCTAGGTGGTAATATAGTTCATTTCTTTACCAGCAATTGTGGCAGCAGTCTCCTCAGCCAGCAGTCTCTCTCGCTCCTCCATAAGTTTGGAAATCTCCCTCTGATGCTGTCTCTGGAGGTCTTGTATCACCTTCTGGTGGGTTTCTTCCATCGCTGCAAAGCCACGTTCACACGTGGCCTATAGGAAGAAAGGGCCAACAATTAGTCATCATGAAATTCATTTTGCACCTACATCTTAATTTGTGGCTATAGATTTGGTGCAATGTCTATTAATAGTTCACTACGCTACACGGTGTTGTCATGCAAAATCAGTGATAGAAGCCATGCAAGCCTTTCAAGATCTAAAGCCCAGCTATGTTAGTAAGAGCACGAGTTAAAGCAGTGACAGTCTATTCCAGTGCAGCTGCATTTTTGACATGAATAGACTACTCTTCCTTCTATTATTGAATGTGGGAAATGGCATGTCTATTACTCATATGAAGAAGCAATGCTAGAGGCAAGATAAACATTTTATACTTTTAATTGCCAGGATGTATTTGTATTTTCTAAGTGGTGACAACCTGCAGCAGATTGCTCTGATTTATTGTGTAAGACTACCAGGGAGGTTCCAACCTGATACAGCCTGTGTCGTTTCTGAAGGTCTTCTCCATGACGGCTTTCAGTTTACTGCCAGCATGCTAACATGATAACAAGGACTATGCTAACATGTTGATATTTTGTAGTTATATTTATAATGATGACCATCTTAATTTAAGTTTAACATATGTTCACCAGCACTTCAGGGCTGATGAGAATATTTTGCAGGTATTTGGTCATAAAGTATCGGACAAACTAAAGTTTTGACCTGAATGCTGGGGAAGATGAATGGCTGAGCTAATGTCACAGAAACCCAAATAATAATACACTTAACTGTAAACCACAAATGTGAACTTCTTGGTAGGACTACAGGATAGGTCAGGGGATCACCACAGTCATTAGGATTAATTGCTAGGGACTATGTCTGACCAGATTTTTTGCCAATCAGTCTAGTAGATGTGGATATATTTTACAAGATAATGACGATATATTTGATCCACAATTGGCTTTCGAGTGGGAAAACTAGGATCAGCAGTCATGCCATCCCTCGCTAGTGTGGTTAAAAAGTCTGTGTGTGCATGGAAAAGGGGGAATGGGACAAGCCTCAAAGCTATATTTATATTTTAAGTAAATTACAATTTGCATAGCAAACTGATGTAATCTAGGTTGCAGGTTTCACGAATCTACAGATAATCTCAAATCACACCATTTCCCAACTCCAAAACTTTGGTGCATATTAGTAGATTGATGAACTATTTAACTATTTATCTACTTCTCTCTCATTTACTAAAAAATAAGAATCCACTAAGATAAAATGAAAGAGCAAAAACCTTAAGACTTTCAAAGTCTCTCTGGTATTTCTCTCTCAGGCTCGCCACATCTCCTTCTAGGTGCTTGTTCTCCAGTTCATCCCTCATGGTGTTCATCTGAGTCTCCAGCTCCTGGATCCGATCCTTCAGAATCACCATGGAATCCATTTCTGACATTTCCTGTGCATTTTCCCCCTTCCCCTGCTCCTCCTCTTCCATCGGTGTAGTGGCCTCATCGCAAGGAGGCGAATGTGAACCATCAGGACCTTTTTTGTCCTGTTGGTACTCTTGGACGCGCTGAATGTTTTCCATATACTGAGAATGTAACTTTTCCATCTCCTCTTTGTGGATTTGCTGGAGCTCGCAAATCCTCTGCTCAAACTGCTCCTCCAGTTTCCTCACATGACTCTCGTGCCGCTCCTCCATCGTATCCATGTCCACCAGAAGGACCTCCAACTTCCGTTGACTGTCGGCTGTGGTCTCCATGAGGGCCAGCTCTGTTGATGCCCGGCCTTTCTCTGCTTGGCTTAGCTCTTGCTTGTGCCTTTGCTTCAGTTCTTCAATCTCCTTCTGGAAATGCTCCTCCAGGAGAGCCAGTTGTTCCTGCTGCTGGGAGAGCTGGTTCACACGTTTGCTGATCTCAGTCGTTAGTGTTTGGTTCTCCTTCTGGAGAGTGCCCACTGTTTGTGTGAAGTTCAGGCGCTCCTCCTGTAAGGATGCTTCATATTTCTCTTGGATTGCACTGACATTATGGGCATGCTGCTGGACAAGAGCATCCATGTTCTGACCTGTCTGTTTACACCAGCCCAATTCTTGTTCATGCATGGCCCGTAACCTGCATGCCACATAAGCCACTTGAGCCTGGATTAGGGCTTCACGCATACAAAGGGAGGTACTTGTGAAATTATGTGAAGTCTGCTGCCCGAGAAGACCATGGATCATTTTAGCTAGAGCGGGATGGTTTCCACCACTTTCTATCTCTTGAGCATACTTAAGGAGGATTGCTGCTTGTCTCTGAAGCTCATTAGCCAGGTTATCGTGTGCATTTTGTAGCGATTCAACAGAGTCAACACCACAAGAGGGCATTTCTCTAGCCAAGTGTCTGTCTACGATTTCCTCTGCCATATCTCTAGCCTCTTCCATTTCAATTTGCTCCATGTAGGGAGCAAGTTCAGGTGGTTGAATGTCAGCTAACTTTTGTTTACTAAATCCAAAGTTATTTTTGACTTCTTTTATTACATTTTTTAAATCAGGCCGTTTGGAAGCCTCAATAATTGATTTCAGAGCCATTTCCCTTTGATGCAGGTTATTTCGGGCTTCTGTCAACTCCCTTTTCAGTATTTTGAATTTCTCTTCATAGCAGTGTTTAAGGTTTTGAATAGAGTAGGCTAGTTCTGCTTTAATGAAGCTGTTAAAGATAACGGTGGCATCAACATCTGCATCGGCTGAAACACTGCCCTCTTTGGATTTAGTGACATCTGACTCAGCTTTCTCCAGGTCTTTCCAGAATGCACTCTCTAACATCAACTTCCTGGTCAAGACATCAGCATAAACTATAGCCAAGCAATCTTTGTCACTTCTTTTAATGTTTTCTATGTCTTTCCATATCTCTGTCAAAGCTTGTAGGAGGTCAGACTTTGAGGTCTGTATTAACAAAGCCATCTTGTTCAACACGACTGCCTCAAAAGACAGAGTTTTGGCAAAGAGGTGTAACGCTTCTTTATCTAGAGTCTCTGGGGTTTGATTTTCATGGACAACTGGTGATTGCTCTTCCAGTGTCTTTTGTCCTTGTCTAATGTACAGTGATGCATTGAACAAATCATTCTCTATTTCTGACAATGAGTGCAGCTGTGAATCAGTGGTATCATGAGCACCACTGAGAATAGTCCTGACTTTCTCTCGACTATTTTCCACGCACATCAGGGCCATGGCATAGTCCTTACTGGCAGCACTACTACTCTGTATCACACTTCCACAACTCACATCTTTATCAGGGGCAGGCTTTGTTTCTGTTATCTTGATATCAATCTTGTGTTGCTCTTCTAGATTCTGTGTGAGGTTTCTAAGTTTATCCTCAGTAGCAAGCAGTTTAGTCTCTAGGGCATGTATGATAGAGATAAACTTCTCTGGGTCACTACTGTGATGGAACGTTATATCAGTGGAGTCGTTTCCTTCTGTTAGACTGATCTCTTCATTTTCATCCTGATTAACTTTTTGTCTTGTGTCTGCAAAGGTACTGCTCAGAGGGCTCGTGTCCAAGCCCTCTAAATGTATGTATTTTTGGCACTGAATACTAGAAAAACGTATCCTTGGTCTCTTAGCTTGAGACTCCTTATCATCTTGGGAGTTCTCTGTCTTGGACGTCTTGTCAAAGGAAAGTTCTGTGTTTGGTGACAAGGAGACTGATGTTTTAAGCCTTCCCTTCTTGTTCTGTTCTGGGATTTGCTGCCTTTCCATGCGTAGGTCAGCATAGCCAAGTTGCAGAGCATTTAGATGCTCCTCGAGCTCTGCTATGCGGTCCACTGCAACTACAAGTTTTGCTTGCAGATCCTTTTCAGCACTACAGGGCTCAACCTTATCTAAGAGGCTTTGACTCATTTGACAAAGAAGCTCCTCCTTCGCTTGCAACTTCTGTTCCGTTTCCTCCAAGCTGTTGCCAAGAGCAGTCATTTTAACAAGGGCCTCTTTCAAGTCGTCTTCTTTGCGTTCCACCAGCCTCTCATACATCTCCTTAGTTTGCCGGATCTCTTCCTCTTTTTCTCTAAGGAACTGGCTCATTTTCTGAAACTCTTGGGTAGCCCTTTCATATGAGTGTTCCAGGGTGTTGTAATCAGCCTCCTCTGTTTCCAGACGATTGCGGAGCTTATTCACCTCACGGTCTGCTTCTGCAATCTGGTTAAGAAGCTCCTGACAACGGCAAGTGAGATGGCCTTTCTCTTCTTCTAGCCTTCGTACACTCTCTCTCAGTGACTCAACCATATCAGTCTTCTGAGCCACCTCCTCTTGCAACTTCAGCATTTCCTCTCTGTATTCTTTTCCTCCTGAGGCCTGCCTTCCTCTTAACAGGGCCTCCACCTGCAGCTCAGCCTCCACTAGTCTGTTCTCCATCTCTTTCTGTGCAGTTTCAGCTTCAGCTAATCTTCTACACAGATTCTGTTTTTCCCTTTCATGACTCTCTTGCATGCTATGCTGCTCCTTCCTCAGGCGCTCCTCCTTCAGTGCCTGACCCTCTTCAGTTGCACTTAGCCGAGCAGTCACCTCTTGCAGCCTATCCTGCAGCCTCTGGATCTCCCTCATGTGGTCTCGTTGCAGGGCTTGCTGGCGTTCCAGGTGCCTAAGGGCCTGGTTTCTCTCTAAGAGGCTGGCCTCTACTTCTCTGAGTCTATCTTCACTATCCTTCAGCTGGGCTCGTAGGGTGGTCTCACTACGGCCATGTTCCTCTTCTTGTTCCTTTGAACGCTCCTGCTCTAGCTTGAGCTCATTGCGCATTCTGGCTACAGCCTGTTCACTTGCCAAGATTTCAGCCATTGCAGAGGCTAGTTTAGCCTGCAGAGCCTGAATATCATTCTCATGGCGGTCTACTGCATCCTGGGCTTCTGTGTAGCTTCTCTTTAGAGACCGAATCTGCTGTTGAGCAAGGTCCTGCTTGCGCTTTTGGGCTTCCAACTCGCCCTGCAAATCTTGATTAAGCGTGTGTAAGCGTTGCCATGGCACTCGGTGCGGTGAAGAAGGAGGGGGTGTTGCACTCTTGAAAAAGATTGATGAGACAGTTTCATTAATGACATCACTATACTTCCCCTATCATAGACGGAGAACCACATCTCAGGGGGGTTACCAGGAAAATAAGTTTTCTCCTTTCTTGATATCAGTCTCGCTTTTAATAAGCGATACTTTCCCAAGCTTCCACTGTGCTTTTTCAGAGGTGACTTGGAAATTGTGAGAAAAATGAATATCAACCCTACCCACCCCCAAAACAAACAAAACAAGAAAAACTTCAGTGGGTGGCTGATAAAGTGCTAGAAAACAAAACAAAAAATAGACCAACTAATTAAGTTTTGCAAAATAAATGTGATGTGATACAACAAAATGACTTTGTGATGAGTTCACTGTCTAACTTAAAACTGCACAATGTAAAAAAGCAGGTAGTTAAAGTATGCAATTCAGAAACACCAAAAAAGCATGCACAAAGCAAGCTTGGAAAGGGCACACACAGACAAAGCAAAAATGAAAAGAGAGAAAAAGCACAGTGCAAGGCTTCTTGATCAAGTTTCTTACCTTAAGGTTATCAGATCAAATCAATTATTTTCCCGGGAGATGTGAAACTCCGTATAAACAGTTAGTGAAAAATCATGCTAAGAACACCACAACCATGCATATCAGTTTCAGAGATAAAGCACCCACACCCGTTAGTAGGACTTTACACAGGAGCAACACACAAGTCTGATCTATCGTAAGCCAGGAGACTGTACAAGAAAAACACACCGTACTGTGGTACAGTTAAAAACACACTGCACCATGTGTTTGACCAATGTATACTATCTTGCAAAACTTGAAACCTTAAATATTTGAATGATTTCTTTCTTAAAGTTCATGTCGCAGTGCTATTTGTGCATGGTGTCAATTTTAAAACAAATACTAATCCTGCATGATGGATGGTGAGTGTAGTACCTGCAGTACATAGCCCTCTCTGGCACTTTGTTCTCTCCCTAGTGCATTTTCCAACTGCTCTTTCAAAACGTTGTTTTGCTTCTGTAGTTGGTCCAGCTCCTTCTGCTTCTGTCCCAACTGAACAAAGAAAGACAAGAAATAATGACTGAAGGGTACAAGATGCACCGATACCACAAATAAGTATTTGACCACATTAAGGAAACACACCTCTTTGTCTAGCAGCGCAGCAAGCTCATGTGCAGGCAGCCTGTCAGAGTTTCCAGAGCTTCCCAGAGCCGTGTTAATGGGCACTTGCTTCTCCTCTCTTAACGGTGTTGTCTCCACCTGATGCCATCGCTGCTCAATCTCTTCTTGGACGTCTGAGGTTCTGTTGACCTTCTTATCTCCACTACCAGGATGCATGGCTGTAGGGTGGTCCACTTCCATCTTTCCTTGCTCTTGGCATTCAGGCACTGATGGCTGTACCTGTGATGTAGTGTGTAACGTGGAAGTCATGGTGAGAGTAACAGTATTTGGTGTGTGGGTTGCACTGGTTGTGCTCTGTGGAGGGATTCCCCTCCTAACATACTCCTTCTCTGCTTCTTCTGTCATAGATGGTGGGTTAGCACCCGACATAGAAGAGGTTTGGAGGGAGGAGGTAGAGACCGGAGAGGACGCTAATGAGGAAGGGGAGGAGGAGGTGGGGGAGCAATATGAGGAAGTCGTTGAGAATGATGAGCTGAGGTCGACTGTGTCTGCTCGTTCCTTCACAGGCTTTTCTGTCTGTTCCATTTTGAACTCAGACCAGTCAAAAGTCTTGGAGCGACCCTCTCGTCTGCGCTCACGAACACGGCTTTTACGGGGCTCAGAGGGAGGAACAGAGGCATTGTTGCCAGCTGGCTGTCTGTGGACATCAGACTTGGGGGCCTCAGGACTGGGGCTTGGCTCAGTGGTGGTCTGTGGACACGGCTCCAACATCACTTTTATCTTCTCCTCGGGGAGAGATCTGAATGAACAAAAACACAAAAAATAAAGAGATGATGACTTAAACAGAACACGATGATATTTTTTTTTACTTTTATATCAGCTCAAGCTACAATACTATAACATAAAGCTTTGCTGGACAGACAACAATGCATACATTTCTGGCAGAGTAGCATCATCTAATTATGCATTAAAAGCATGATAAACATTAAAACGCTTATATAGCACACTGAATTAGGCTGAAAGCAGCTTTAGTGTTCACAGACATGGTCTGAGGTATGCCTGATGCCTGCCTTTAGTTTCTGTGTTGATGCAGTTTGTATTCTAGCTTAACATTTGTCTGATCACAACTTGTAGTGTTAAGGGGAAGAGCATCTTTTTAAAAATGTGACCTGAAGGAATAATCTATTTTTGTCAAGTTGTGTGGAGGTGTCAGGAAGTGTGAGTAAGGGGAAAACGAGAAGGGACAGAGCTCAAGAATGAGAAAGGTGTCTGTGAGGCGTCTATGCAGAAATACCAAAAATATCACACATTCTCTCCTTGGGGAGAGCTGCCTGAGTGACACACAGGCAGAGTAAGGAGTGTGACTCAGTAAACGGAGGTCAGAGTGTGTATACAGTATCACATGTGATGAGCCATCTGAAAGGTAATAGCTTTTAAAAACACAAACATGGTTAGGTAGTTAAAAAAAAATCCTCAGGTGAACTGGATGAGAAAAAAAAGCTCCCAGCTCTCCTCTCTAGTCACTCTTTCCGTCTTCAGTTATGATTTTGTTGTTGTTCTGTGACCATTTCTGAGTGGACTGTCACATTACAATGATCATTAAAATATTTCTCTTCTGTTGATCGACAGCAGGTTGGGTAGATTATCCTGGCATGTTGATGCGATTGCAGTGTCTCTACAGTGGCACAACTGACAGGGAGACATTACTCAACAATCACATGACATAGGGTGGGACGACAAACACGCTGGGGCTGACATTGCTGAGCAATAACATCACTGTTCAAGGATGGGGGGGGGGTATTCAACACATAAGCACTCCAACCTGGGCTTCAGAACGGATAGTTTCAGAGAGATGTTTTTCCTGGTAGCAGGTTGAAAATACCGGTTGAGGGAGAGAAAGAAGGAAAGAGAGGGTGAGGAGGAGAGAGGGATTAAGATAAAATAAGTGAGAAAAGCAGTTGTTATATCTGCCACTGGTTACAATGTTAATCCTCTTTGGGTATTACCGAGTGACATCAGGGGCAATGGTGGGTCGCACATTCTTCATAATGGCCTGAATCCAGTTGCGACGGATTCCAGAGGTCATGGCTGACAGGGTGCACGCTCCCTCTTTGCACTGAAAGCAGACAGGCATCTCTTTCAAATGACTGACAGGGATGAGACAACGCTGATAAAAATACCTTTTTGAGACAAACATCTAAGCACATGTTTTTGCACAAGCCACAAATAAAGTTAAGATATGCAGCAGTGGAATTACACAGATGATGACAGGGCAGAATAATTTGCTGCTCATTGTTTACTGGCTGAACTAACTTCTACCATGCTACAATCAACGTTCTCTCTCGGCTCTCCATTTTTAGGCAGCAGCACCCGCTGAGAATGCTTGATATATTCAGAAATAGTAGAACAATGGTTGAAAAACAAAAAAAAAACTGTGAAAAGGGGCCAAACATTGTCCTTTGTTTTGTTCTTTGCTTTGGGCAAAACTTCTTTTGTCAACAACTTTAGGTCATAAAGTCACAAGAGTAAAACTGGATGCTTCTGTTTAATGTGCAATAAATCTACATACCACTCTACTAGCTGTGACATACTAGATTTTCTCCTCAATGATTGCTGCCACATCTTTGCCACAAAATAACAGCAAAAAGTTTGTTTTCTAAGGTGACCATGTTAGAATATGATGTTTAGCTATTTATTTAACAGGGAAAACAATGTTACTGTTGTTGTTCTGAAGACCAAATAGACCAGATCCCTCAGGACTATTCTTTTGTTATAAAAGTAGTTAGCTTAGTATGATTTAGAATGGTTATCAAACTGGTGCTTTCAGGGGGTTATACACAACTGGCAATAAAAATCTCCCTTTAAATAAAGGTATCCTTCAGTCAGTGGCATTTTAACTCAGCTTTACTGTGTGTGAATAAGTTAACCTAAACCTTATATACAGTGACCTCTGGTGGAAATCAAGTGATTTCCACAAAAACAGTTATTCATGAGAGCTTCTAGACATCAGGATTTTAACTTGTGTTCAACTCTACACTGCTTCAGCTACAATAACAGAACAACAACCCCTTACAGTCTGACCACGCAGTGGAGAGAGTAGACATAAATACTGGAGTTATTAATTTCTCGACACCAAACCCATGTTGTTCTCAGCTAGAGAGCCAACGATCCCCTCCACTTCTCTATTTCTGACTTCCTCCAGAAAATAGCTGGGGAAGCTGCTTCAAGCAAATGTAAACAAAAGAAATGATCTTGTCTACGTTCACCTCATATAGGATTAGTATGGCAAATCTAAGTCTATATGTGGCAGGAAGAAAACCCCCCACTGACATCAAATGGATATCGAATGCATTGCAACTATATGTGTCCAGTAAGTATTTTGCCAGCAACAAGTGCTAAAAATGTTTAATGGTCAAAGGATTATATGACGAAAGTATTCTGTCATAGGTTTTGCAACAGCATCCACAGAACTGCACAAATGTTATGCAATTATGGTTCACAGTGGAACTATCACAAACAAATTTGCTTTTAAGAGACAAGGGTTAATGAGCAAATGTAGACAAGGACACAGCTTTTGACTGCAAGAGGTTAGGTAAACATATTGTGCAGGATGAGGGCCGCATGGGCTCAGTGAAACGAGCAGAGCTGGCAACGGCTGCAGCAGATTTAGACCACTATGATGTCACCCTCTCACGGAGAGATGACAAGTCAAGTGACATCCGTCATGACAAACAAAGAATTGTTTCAAGGGGAGAAATGGCAAAACCTGATCCCTAAAGTTGCACCACATGGTGTCTAAAGCTGTTTATAGACTGTCAGGAGACAGCAGAGCTCATGTGTGTGGACAATGAATCTCATCTCCGCTGATGACGCAGGACAATTGATGACATGAAGAATCAACGCTCACCAGGATTTGGAAGCCGTAATTCCTCTGGACTGGGAACTCTTTGACATCGTAACATGTAGAAAGATCGATTTCACCATCCAGTTCTGAAGCCTAAAGAAAAAAAGAAACAGCAAACAACAGCAATTTAAAAAGTGTGTTCATTCAAATTACCAGTAAAAAAAAAACTGCACTGTCTCTTAAAGACAAGTTTTACCTCCTCGGCTATTGAGTCCTTGTAGTACCTCAAACTCTGATCTGTCAGGACAAACCAGTGTTTCTTCCACTAAGGAAAAAAAGACATTATTACCATTATAATCAGATTTCACCAGTCCTTTATGAGTGTAATATGATCTTATTCAGTAGGGGAGAGAACCAGATGCTCATTTAAACCTGCTAATGAAAGAAAATTACCATTCCATCTTCATACAGCTTTGTCATCCATCCTTTTTTGAAGTTCAGCAGATCTGGCTGCAATCAAGACAGATCAGACAGATGTGATATGATAACATGAGATGCATCACCAATCAAAATTAGGAAATTCAGCTGCCACTTAGAAGAGACTTCCAGCTAATTATTAACTGTATTAACAGAAATAAAAACAAAAACAAAATTATATTTTGTTGAAACATTTTGTACTAATTTGTCACTATATTAGAAGTCTTCTCTCTATACACTACTGCATTTGTTACTTTTAGGTCACTACCTCTGCTCAAGAAGTACTAATGCCGATATGCGGCTCCAGCTAAAGACACCGACTGGCGGGAGCTGGACTTACCCTGTGAAACACATACTGCTGCACATTGAAACCAAGCTCAAGTCTGTTTATAGACTCTAAAGTAAACCATTCGTCCCAAACCTGGCTTCTGGTCACTCAACAATACCTTGTTTTTGTTGAGCTTCATCAGGTGTGGTGTCACCGCCTGGCACAGAGTCATTCTGATGGCTAACTGCCTTCACTTCATATGTTGACAATCTGTTTCTTTCCGTCTGTCCCAGGGACATACACACGACTGCGGCTGCTTCTGTGCCAGCTATTTATAATCATCAGTAGCAGTGGCGGCAGTGGTGTGTACATGAATGTGTGCGTGTGTGTTTGAGTGGGTGGGGGGTTCTGGCAGCTGCAGCTCGGCCAGAGAGACCAACCACACGCTGACTAGATCACCCCTGCAGCACTCTCTGAACAGACCTCAGATCAGTATGTCAGACTGGTAGGAGTCAGACCTCAGGAAGACACCAGTGCAACCTTGAGCAAACCAAGGGCCGCTTATACGATATAACATTGCATATGTGGTCGTATGTGTAGACGCAGTTGTGTTTTGGTGTGTAAGTAATTAAAGTTAAATTACTTATGTTGATTTTATGACTGACTAGTGCACTTTAGGACATAGTGTACATACTGTGCCACCAATATGGGTAATGCCTAAGAGCTATTTAATCGCCTCATAAAACAATTAAAATGACAAATGCCCTTTCCATGTTATATTCTGTGCCTGAGTCTAGATATTCATTATCTTTTGTTACATGTCAAATGTATCACAATCTTGAATCTTATAGGATCTTAAAATTATTTTGTAGTCCATTGGTTATGGCCCCTATACACTTTAGAAGTACTGTACTTACAGTCATTGAGGACTCTGTGACTCTGCGGTCCAGTGACTTGGCTCTTCTTAAATTAGCGAAAGTGTAGCTGGAGACATCAGGGACCGAACGATCTTTTCCTGCATCCAGTGACAGCTCCTAGAATTAGAAAAAATAGTATGAGAAATTAGAAGTAACTCCTGATCAAAAGTAGATCTCTAATCATGTAGTATATATGCCTTTCAGTGAAGTTTTTACATTTAGTTGTTCAGGATTAACAAAACAAAAAGCATACATGTTTGTTAGCCAGATAGCGTCTCTCGCTGCGGCCTTGTCTCTGGATTAGTGTGGTGTTATCAGAAGGCTCATTTGAGCCGCTCGTGTCCATGCGCTCTACATGCTGACCCTCCTCAAATCGGCCAATGATTTGAGAACGCCTGAGAGACACAAAAGACCATTTTACTCAATACTCAGCCCATACAGTACACTCAACATTAAAATCTTGTTGGACAATGAGGTAAACATCTCAATCACTCTTTAAAAATTTTGCAGCATTCTAAAAACATAAGTGAATAATAGTAAAATAAACTGGTTGTTCTGATGCAGCACATCATCCTCAAATGGTGGCAGAATAAGCATAAATACAAGACTGAGGCATGACATGAAAGCAAATTTGAGCCAAAATCAATTTCCATAATGGATACACGTAGTTTCAGTTAATTGTGTGCAGAATGCAATGCTGTTGTTACTGCACATCATTTTCATCCATATGTAGGAAATTTGACTTTGGACATTATTCTAGACACAGAAAACAACAAAAGGCAGAAATAATATCCCAAAGAGAACAATTCCGAGATACATCAAAGAATAAGTCGTGTTATATGATGAGAAATTAAACTTTAGAAGAAAAGGGAAATGACTAGAATGGTGGATTAAACAAATTGCAGAAGTAGCAGCAATGGCAACAAAGTCGGCATTACCTTAAGGCACTGCAAGTTAATGTGTGTATAGTGTATGTGTGTGTGTATGAGAAAGGAGGAGCGATCCAACTGTATGTAAATCCACCATCAGTACCAACCATCAGCTTGTTTGAGTATGCACAGTATATACAGCAAAACAAGTATTTATTTAACACCAACAAAAAAAAAAAACAGTGTATGTGTGCTCCCAGGCAGTGCAGAGATGAAATGATAGAAAGCAGGAATCAGCGGTGACCAGCAGGGAACAGCATTGGGACAGGGGTGGAAGGGTTGGTTGAGCATTAGATCTGAGAAGCTCTGTTCAGAAGCCCCTGGAAAAGATCGAAACAACAAAACAGACTAGCAAAGTAGCAAGAGCAAAAGGTAGAGATCCATAGAAGAGAAAGTAACACATGCATTTAAATCCCCCAAATCATTAATGGCAAACCACTGGTTAAATAGGATAGTGCCTCAAAGACAACCGCCACAGGGTGGTGCTAAAAAACTAAAACACTTTAGCAATGCATGAACTTGACATAATACACTACTTGGCATGCTAAATATGTTTTAACGCTATGCCAAGGGCTAATAACCAGTGGCTCATTAATGATTCTTAAATCATGTTTGGCTGCCATTATTATCACAAGTGAATCTGTATGTATGTTTACTATGTGATATAAGTTCAGCATATATTTGATCTATCAGAATGCAGATGCAAGAAACTTAAAATGTCCCTGAAGAATATTTTTTGCAGTGTGGCGAGCATGACACTTATGCATAACCTCTTACCTGCGCTCCTGCCCAAACAGCCGAGCCACCTCCTCTCTGCCAGGACTCCGTGTCCGTGCCCTCAGCTCTTGGCGCTTTTTCTCTGAGCGGAAGGCTTCGCGGTAGCTCAGTCTGCGAGCCCGTGGCACATCAGACAATGCTGCGTACTCCCTGCCAGAGCGGCCCACTCTGCCGCCTCCACCACTGACACTACCAGTGCTTCCCTCCCAGGTGGGCGTAGTGCCGCTGGGATCGGAGTCCAGCGAGCTCTGTGAGGAGCTGATGGTGGAGTAGCTGGGGGAAACAAGCGCACCTGGAGAAGGAAGAGGATCTTGGGAGGGTTGAAAAGGGGAAATCTGGGGTTCTGACTCGGAGTTGTACCTGGGACTGAGAGCTCCTAAAGAGGAGGAGGATGCTGAAGAGGACAGGGGCAGATGCTGGGGTGGCTGGGGTGGCTGAGAATGCTGTGTAGACTGTGGAGAGGGCTCCGACTTGGTCTTCTCCAGGGAAAAGTAACCACTCTCCACTCGTACCTTGCGTCCAGTGCTCATGGTGCCACCATCTGAAACAAGGAGACAGTGCCACTGATATGACATCCATTCAAAGCACTCTGTATATAATGCTAAATATGTGAACATAGATTACATATATGCATCCTACCAAACAGTGACATGTCAAAACAGTTAGACCTAAGTCTATTTCCCCAGTTAAGACTGAAAGTTAACCATGCAGTGTGACATTGTTATGTTCCAAGAGTGACCTAGTGTTCCTTATCTAACAGTGACACGACAGCTGAAGTATATATACAGGATGTTGAGAAATTAGCATGCCGTCATCTCACCGTCTTGAGTAGTGATACTGGATTCTGGTTGGCTCTGGCTCAGCTGGCTGATACAGGAGGCACTGCGGCTGCAGGGGATGGTGGCCCTGCTCCAGCGGCTCTCCTCCTGCCACAGAGTGGCTCGGCTCATCGGGACTCGCTCGGCACTGGCGATACTGCTCGGCAGGCAAGGAATGCTTCCTCCACTGCTGGTCACAGTCACCTTGGCAGGGCCAGGCTCCTGGGTCGGAAGGAGTTGATGGGAGGAGGAAAGGACATAATGGGGCGTAAGGTCACAGAGAGACTACGATGAAGGAATACGAGGAGGAAGGAGATTAAAGAGCAATTAAACACTGAATGTGAAAACTCAGATAATGGAAAGATTCTGACATCATGATGTATATGTGCTCCATATGCCCACTTTCAACTGCAGTGGTGTCCAATCATGTGTTAATCACGATACCACTCTATCATTAGGCCAGGTTATTTCACTCATTAGTCGCTTCCTGTCTGTTTCATGCTGGACTCTTCTGTGAAAACAAGCTTTCTGCAGGGCACAATAATCTACTATGGCTTTAATTTGGAGAGGTAATGATGAGAGTCTTGGTATTTGGTGACACATGATTACACATCATTGGCCTGTGCATTTTGTTTTTGGTAATTTTTATGTGAATGTCTCCGGGAAATGAGAGTGACAAAGCAGAAAAAAAAAGGAACTGCTTTCATCATGACTAATTCTGGAGAGAGGAGGAGGATGCGTGGAAAGGAGAAAGAGATTGACAGCTTGACAAAGAACAAAGAGTTCATTCATGGCAAACACCTGTATTATAGAGGGATATAGAGAACAAAAAACAGATTCTGCAGAGGTGGAACACATTGGAACAGAATCTCTAGAGTGAAAATCATCTTCATCTGCAAAGCCCACACGAAATTAAACATGTCATCGCAGTTGTATTCAGATTTTATATATTGGAATCAGAGGACTCTTGAGATCATTTGAGTTCATAAGAAGGAAAAAGCATGATTTCCAAAGCAAAGCGACCCTCAAACATCAGCTTTTCAGCCAGCCTACGTTAAATCACCACAAACATGCTGTTGTGCCAAGAATCACTCTTTTAGTATCAGAGAGAGAAGCAAAAAAAAAAAATCATGTCTTTTTTATTCGCCCTTCACCTGGACTCATCATTATTATAATAAATATAATTTATTTGGGTTGGGATTTCAAAGGCAGAGGGTGAAGCAGCATAAAAAAGTTTGGCCAAGCTGAACTCACTGGGTGTCCATTCATGTCTTCAGTGGAAAAACACTGGCTTGCAGTTACTCCACCCTGCCAATCACAAAAAGCCTTTGATGTGAATACTTGCTATGTAGTGCTGATTAAAATCAATACAGATAAACCCAAAAATCTGTCTCAATGATTTCAGAGTTTCTGCATTATTTCAACTATGGTGTTAGGTTTCGTTGTCATTTAGGCCAAATTCTTGCAAATTTATGAAATGAAGCATTATCACAAAATGTTAAGTGTTTTTTTGCTTAAGAGCCAAGAGCTGAATCTGAAAGTAAAAACTCCTTTCAGACTCCATTATGTTACAATACGAGTCACAAATATGTTTCCTGTCATAAACATTCTTGTACTCAAGGTCAGGTGTTTCAATTTAGGGGCCTCACCCAGAAGGCAAACATACTGTGTTTACAATAGTTTCCATCCACGTGTCTCCTGTGACTTAAGTAAACGTGGGAGGAGAGCTTACAGGTGGAAATGTGAGGTGTAGACAATCTACGTCACATTTCCATCCCAGAACAACTGAACAGCCCATGAGACAGTGATAGAAACTGATAACAGACAAGCAGTGAAAGCATAATCACCCTCACACATCAGTCCTAATTATATGGCTTGACCTTCCTCACCTGACTGTTATTTCAAGCGATACAAGTGCAAGGAAAAAGATGGAATTCTTGTTGTACAGCATTAACCAGGTTTGTGTACTAGTACTTACTGAGATAAAATAAAATGACAATTTAATAAAATCTGGAAGTTTGATGTTAAGACCTGCACATTTACAAAGCAGTGGTTGACCTCTGTGTCACTAGACTGTCTTAAGTCCATGGGTAGTAGCTTACCACTGCACTTTGCCAATGAGATGGAAAAAAAAAGATGAAAATGGACACAGAAACATTGACAGGATGTGAATAACATATCAGGTACACTTAGTCTACACAGGAAAGTATTGTTGATTAACACAGACATAAATGACATGGTCAAGGTCATCACTGTGTCACCGCTGTCCCTCTGTAAATGAGTCCGTTAGTGTAAGCCCAGAAAGGTCACAGTCTGATTCAGGGCGCCGTCATTAGAGGATCCAGACAATGCACTTCAGAGAGTTTTGTGTACACTCACCACAAATTTGGCCTCACATCAAAAAGGAGGTAGGGCGGGGGGGGGGGGACTGTATCCCACGGTGGGTGGTCTTTACAACATTACATGATATGCCTATATTTCATGTTGTCATTGAAACTGTTATTATGGTAATAAAGTTTTACCCAGTGCTGTTATTCTATTTCTACCTACCAGGGAGAACTCTGACTGCACGGACATTAAAAGTACATTTTTATTTCTTCTGTGCATTTTGTTTCTAATGGATGTCACATGAATAAAGCTGCTGCTCGCCTTGTGTTTTGGTTTTGCTAAACTTGTACAGATATACTGAATATCATGTTTTTCTCTTTTAAAATTGCTTCCAATATTAGACTCCTTCTCTCTGCCTGTGCAGGTTGGTCAATGTAGAAAGTCAGCTCATGAACAGCACTACAGTGAACACAGTGGCCATGTACACATTCACAAGCACATAGACTTTGGCATGGATACTTGAGAAGTCTGTAGGACTGTCAGACTTTTTTACTGATTTATTTTTTTACCATTTTAAACCCGAATGCCTCTGCTCACCAAGTCGCAGGACTCATAGGTGACGAATTTTGAGAAAACTAAAATCTGCTTTAACCATTCACACAATGTTAATACATGAGCAGCCAGGACTTGGGGACAAAACCTGGCAGGTGAGACAGCAGCTGCTAGGTGTCACAATGAAACAGAGCGCACACTCAAATTCATAAGAAAGAGGATCACGGTCACATTGCTGAGTGTGACTGCTGAATGTTATTTTAGTGGGCAGCTGTCATCATTACCCTTGATTGTTTGCGCAGGAATATTTTCATAGCTCACTATTGTTTGCTGCCTGCTCACCAGAAACATTGTCGGAAAAGAAAACTTACAGAAAAACAGCTGATAATATGTAAATTTATAATTCACGCTACAGCCACACCCATGATACAATCTAATCAAATGTCCACACTGTAATTCCTTTGCTACCATTTACCACTGACCACTGCAAATAATTTATATGTGGCATGAGGTCTATTTGTCTATTGAGAGACGACCACATCATGTAACTCAAGAATGCAAATATGGATAGCAGTGATAATTATATTGCTGGCAGAAAAACAATGCACCCCCTCCCTCCCTCCCTCTCTCTCTCTGAGGGCAAAACAGCTGGTGTAGTTTGAGTGGAATGAAAAGCCTCCATACTGCATACTTCCATAGCACATGTTGTATACATATTTCTTCATTCTTTGTTGTAGCAATAACACGAATGTGGATAGTTTATAATGTCTGTCTTATTTCAAATAGTGTTATACAAAGACATATCCACCTCCACCAAAGTGTGAGCATGACAGATTACTAGAAACACTCATTATTTGTAATAGCAAAAACATCACACTTACTTGACATTTTGTTACTACTTTTTACCTTGTTCAGTGTGAGCAAGGTAAAGGTACTTCAAGTGTGGAGTGTGTGCATAGGTGCATTACCTGTTGAGTGGGTGGATCGACCTTGCGTTTTTTCTTCTGGTTCTGCTTGTTAGTCCTGGGATACACAGTCAGAGCTTCCTGCCACCTACGGATAGTGAAACAATTGTTGAACAATGTTCTCACTAAATGCTGACTATACAAGCACTGCCTGCACCCCTGGTGGATCAATACATAACTGGGAAAAAGTTCTCTGCAGCAAAATATAAACCTTTATACTTGAGAAGCATGTGCCTCACCAATACTACTAACAGACAGAAAAAATACAACCACACTACAAGGGATAAAACACCCTTCACACTCTGTGAGCTAATGCTGTGAAAAACAACCTTTACTCACTGTCTTATCCCCTAGGTGGCAATATAAAGCATCTCAAAGCTTGTTACAGTATGGCTACATTTGATTTTCCTTTTTGCTCTTCATGAGGATTAACAGTATTAACAGTATTTTACCAAAAAGGCAAATCATAAGGACGCCATTATCTACATTATTTACAATACAGCACAAATAATACTACCATATCTGTAGCTTTCCTGCTGTAGCAACATCATTTTACTTGCACACAAGGTAACAGTATGTATATCCTCAATCATTTGGAGGAGTTCTAACCTTAAAATAGTTTGCTGAAGTTTTACTAAAATGCTGAGTATTTACTTTAGTTGACCCAATTAATATAAATCTATGACTAAGATAAATGTTTATTAGTCTAAAGCTAGTCCAAAATATTCATGTTTTCTTTGTCTAAGACAAGACTAAATGTGTCCTAACTAATGTAATGAATCCTCATATGACCCGTAAAAAACCCTGGCTCTTTTGTCAATAGAATAATCAAGTCAGTGACTATGGATAGTCATGCATTCATGCATCAAATATCTGTCTACTCCACCTACTCTGTAAAGACTGGAGTGTCAACTAAAAACTGTCAGAATGTATACAAACGTGACAGGACAGTTATTGTTATAGTGACAGTTATTAACGATCCCCACACAGCTACAACATAATGAGTCAAAGGACATTTGTGAGGAGCTTAAAGTCACCTCCTAAAAACATTCAAAATAGTAATATACACTGTATATCTCCTAAATCCTGGTTGTCAGTTAATGGCTAAAAAGGCTAATATGACTGTGTGATGTCCCAGAACCAACACATGGGAGCCAGATGATAGGACAGTGGGAGGAGTATAGTGATAGAGCAGGTAGCATAACCGAGTGGGTGTTGTGAGTCACAGTTCCCTAAGAATAGCCATAATATGTATGCTACAGCAAAGGGAGGGAGAGTGCGGTGCAGAAACACACTTTTGAATGTGCAGCAGTGGACGAGACACACAAGAGACAATCTAATTATGAGGCTTAAAGCTGTGGTGTATTGTGATCTGCGTGCAGGCATTTGGGGGTTTGTGAACACAGGGAGAGGGGCTAGAGAGGCAGGGAGAGGAAACAGTTCAAGAATGTGCACTGTCACTGCAGTGTGGATTACAAATCTCTGAAAAGCATGGCCCAAAGGAGACAGCAGGGGGCAGAGCAGTTTTGGCAGCAGAGGCAGCTGCTCACAACTATTCCCTCTTTTCCAAGTCTCCATCATCCTTATTCACTGAAACCAACACAAACCTACTCCCACATACTGCCCACCTGAGCTCACAGTTATTTTACGTACATATAAAAACATAACGGCACATGGCCTATTTTTAATTCCTACTTTGTCAGATCACATTCCAGGTTGTTATGCCTTACCCGTTGATAATTTCTTTACACTCTGCCCGTATGAAGTGCTCTTTCTCTGGGGTCAGGATGCACAGCGAGTTCTTCTGACCTGTCCTGGACTCTCCGTCGATGACGTCAGAACACTGGTTCATATTGATTGTACCCTGGGGTAGAGTGCTGGGCTGGAGGACACAACAGAGAGAGACACACAGATAAAGTCTTAAATATGAAAGTGAACAGACGTGCCCACATATCCCTCCACATGGTCTGTCTTTTCACACAATCCACCCCAGCATCAATTGCCATGCCAGGCTTGGCATGCTACACGCTGATATAACAGTCTGTGCACAAGCAAATGTTCTTGTTAGGGTTCGCTGTGATATTCTGGTTTCTTGTGATATGTACTGCAGCATTTTCAAAGACAGTAATTACATAATTGCATCATACATGCAGCCTTTTACTTCACCAGCTCATTTGTAAAAGAAAGTATTGCTCTAGCAATAATTAGTGTGATTTTAGACAAGGAAATTAGATAGTTGTTCACAACTCTAATGGACTCAGCATGACATTATTGTATTTGGTTAATAGTCACCACTCTACTTGGGCTTAAGTCCAACATAGTAATAATGACGCACTTTAAGTCTCTGTTGAAGTGGGCTCGTTTTTTTAAAAAAGGGGTAACATCTAGAAGCAGGTGCACCCAAAAAGACATTAAATAGACTGTTTTACTCCAAGATTATTCATATTGTATCTGTGGCAATGCAAATATAGTCTGTGTACATCACAGCCACAATCTACACAGCCATTTTACCACTAGAAGGAGCCTGAAAGGACCTGCGAACAGGACTGTGTGTTCCATTTATAAACAGCACAAGTTCATGGGTTCACAGAACGGTTTTGAGTTTAATCTGTCTGATGCCTAGCTGTGAAGTGTAAACCCAGCTATGCATACTGACATGGATGCCATCTGTCAGCCATAAATAGCGTGACCACAGGACTTCCATAATAATACTACTTTGTGTACAATGACTTAAGGCTTTGCATGCAGGTTTATGTAAGCACACAGTTGCTTTGTGTATCGGCACGGCTCATTTACAATGAATGCAGACATGCTAGATCAACTTGGAACAGATAAGATAATCTATTTTTAGTCCATTGCACTGAATCGCTCCAAGTGAACACACTGTGCTTGAAATACTTTTTTAAAATTATGCTTTTCTAAGTGCATTAGTCAGTAAAACTTCTGGAGATGCATTCATAGAGGGACAGTACTTTAAGGAGGTAAATTTTACAAGTTCAGAAAACTGACGTTTGCCTAGTCTGACCTCCAAATGACTTATATGAGCAGTGGGAGAAGCTTTGATAATCTTATGTTGACAGGGGCATTTATATTTGTTCAACGCAATAAATGAGTACTGCGTAACTAATAACACTGGGCATGGGTTGCGTTTGGGCCCTACTTTCACTGCTCTAAACACACAGGCAGAATTATAGACACCAAAATACCACAGTGGTTCCATGCTATAAGTACCAGGTAGCCACAGATGATAAATTACAGCCCTCAGTGAATCGGAATATATTAGGATATAAAGCTGGAAGCGAAATTAAAAGGTATCACATTCACGTTTGCTAGTGACCAAATAAATCTAACTCAGGGACCCAATTTGTGCAGCGTAACCATAGCCTGTCAGAAACAGAGCAATTGAAGTCCATGGATGGTCTCTGATGTGGACAGAGAAGTCAATAGTTAACAGTTTGTGGTAATCCCACCCTGAGGGCAGATGAGAGGCCCTGTTTACTTCGTCACTGTTAAGTGTCACTTTCATTCTCAACGCTGTCTATATTGTAACAGATAGCAGAGTCAAAAATTGGCACAGCAAATTGGAACAAGGAAGTTGGTTGGTCTAACTAGGCTAAGAGTATGAGAGCACTCTGAGGCAGTGTGTTCTGACAGGTACTATAACCTTTGCGATGTCTCATGTACCCTGATTAAACGAAAGTGACACAAAGGCAGTGACTAAGTTGGCCATTATGTTTTGGTTCAACTTCTTATGCCCGTGACTTTAAATTGTTCCATCACCGAAGGGCTCTTGACACAAAGGTGAGAGGCCAGGGCAACAGCCGGGCTTGACAAAGAGACGGACAAATAGACCTTGGGACAGCTGGGCGAGGACCTAGGCCTGCTTCAGACTGGACAGAGAGACTGGCGTCAGCTTGACCTGAGAGCCCTGTCACTCTCAGACATGGCAAGAAGAAGGAGGTTTGGGGACAGAGAGTGGGAACAGTATGGGTCGAGAAAAGGGAGATTAAGACTCAAGCTGGTGGTCAAGGAGAACAGCAGTGCAGCAGGAAAAAAAAGGGGTTTTGTTGACTATGACTTTGGACTGCTAGGCCATCTGTCTGAGTAAACAAATCTAGAGTACACCACACATGTGGGCCTGTCCTTGAGCTGGAGTCAGAGGAGGATAAACAGCAAAATATTTCAAATTCTGGGAACAGTTGTACAAGCAGCTTAAGCCCCCATTTTTATAATCACCACATCGGATTCTCTTGAACACGAAAAATAAATCAGACTGACAACAGCCCTGATTAAAAACCTATTTTCATAAAGCTGCTCACCTCTGAGAGAGATTTGAGTGCTTATGTGAAATAGGTGGTAGCTGTGTGAGAGTACAGTATATGTTTTGCACTGCAGCACGGGACTCCTCTCACACGTGTGCGCCCTCCCTGCCCCAGCACTGTGTCAGCTGAGCACCAATACACGCCCCTGCTGTGGGCCAGCCATCACGGATCTAGCCCCCAGACCCAGGCCCCCCGAACCCACACCTCTCTGTCACCTAGCCTAGACCCAGTCCCCTCTCCCCGGGCCACCGCTCTCCACAATGGGCCCTTTGTGAAGCAGCACCAGTTCACACAATGTGGGATTGTCAGCCGCCACAGTCCACAGAGCCACTCCTCCCCTTAACCCTTAACAAGGAAATGACTGAGAGACAAGAGGCCCAAACAAGTGTCCTTTTGTAATCAGAGCATGGAAATTATGAAGCCAGCATAAACTTATTCTAGTCTCTGAAGTTGTTCAGACAATAATATGAATGCTGTCTCGATGGGAGTCATTGAGCAGAGTCTCAAGGGGAGACAGGGACAAATCGGATAAAGGTTTGGTTTCTATGGGCTGCTCTATGATGACTGGAGGGAATTTTGTATCAGCGACAATATTTATTGGCAGATATCTGTGGAAAGATTATAAAAGCAGCGGCCAGATGTGCCAATTTAGCTGTCATATGAGTCGGAATATTGAATTTCAGTAGCAAATCCGAATACGGTCAATCAGTTGCATTAAGTACTTGAGTAATTATAAAACATGTTGAATTTAACATTTTTATTAATTGGTTTTAGACAACAGGTGCAAGTGTTACAAACAGCTCCATGTGGCACATCTAAAATACCTGTTTTAAATTTCAGGAGTCTGTATAACAGGAGTGAATGGAGAAACTATTCCCAGTTTATCCACTCAGGGAAGACGGGAACTACAACTGATACTAAAAAACTTTGCTTTCTAATCAAAGATTCTTTTCAAGTCCAACAAAGCATTAAAATGCACATGCACGGCACAATTTAAGCCCATCTCTGCTCCCCTTACCGTATAGTATTCATATGTCTTGTGATCTCTGTCCAGATGTTGTGTAGCATTACAAGAGTGTTCATTAGTAACCAACTCTCTGTTTAGAAAATGGTAATTGGTAAGCTCCATGCATGCATGCATGCATGCCTTTGCACCCTTGGCCTCCTTCACTCTTGGCCATTCCGCAGCTTAGCAAAACATCTTATTCTCCCTTATGACACAGCAAGAGAAATATTTGCTTCTTTTGGCAGCTGGCTGATGGTCTAACTTTCATTTTTGGTTGTGAAGCAAATTCTCTTCCTTTGCCATCAACATTCTTGGGTTTGACAGACTCATTTCTGGTCATGGAAAGCAAGAGTGCAGTTAAACTGACTCAGTCGAGAGGAGCATGAGGGAATATACTGGCATTTAACTATGTGACTGAGTCATATATTGCAACATCTTTTTTATTACATTCACCTAATCTCTCATGCATTTTGGATCAGTATGAATACACCTTAAATGCTGCTCAATGACCAAGTTAGTTATGAACACCTGTAAGTTGATCAGCAACATCTGTTACTTGGTATTAGGTGCCGGTTTGTCTGCCAAGTTTGCTGGTGACAAATTCAGAAAGGTACAACATCACTCAGTAAGTTACATTGTGCTTCTTTAGACATGTAACAGCAGGCTCCAAGTTATTCACCCTGCATCCAAAGTCATTTGAATTTGATCATTACAGACATGGAAGCCAAAAGGAAAGCTGATGAACTGGCACCGCTGCATCCTGACTCATGAACATGGCCTAGAATCAGGTCTCTTCAGGGTCCAACATCCTCTGCTCATTACCGATAACAGCAATTATGCAATAAATCTTTCCTTAGCAACTTAGGACAACAGTGGTAAACAGACATTTTTGATACCACGGAGGATGCCAACAACCAGCTGCGGGGAAATGTCCTCAGGTGCCAGACGGATGGAGTCACCTTTTGTCTTGCTACACAGGAATATCAAACTGTCTCCAAAGTCGGCAATAATCGTACAAACAAAGATATACATAGCAATCAGGCCAGGAACTAGAGCTGACAGATTGGTCATGGACAAGATTACAATCATCACTGTCCTCGAGTCCTCACAGTCCTATAATTTAACCACGATATTGAGACAATGTTAAGCCAGTGCAATCACACATGATATTTACCTTAGCCTCAGCTATAATACCAACCCTAACCCCTGCCTGTACTTTAGACAAACATATAGCTCTATAAAAAGCCATATGGTGGATATCTGACATCTCTGTTGTGGGGCCAAGTACAGTCCTCCAGGCATTCTCGGATACACCTCACTCCACTGGTATGCATTCAAGACATTCAGATTAAATGCTACAGTATAGGAATCAGTTTGAAGCCTGGTTACACACCAGCAGCACTGCAGTGAAAGAAAGATGAACAATTATTACAACAAATTAAAACGCCACGCATTTCAAACATATTTGTGCCAGGTATTTCAGTAAGGACTGTGGGTGGTAGCAGTGCTGCCCTTCTTATAGAGAACGGTAAGAGGATGTGGGTGGTTGAATGCTGTGTTAGCCAGCAGTCGACAAATGCAGAGGAGGAGGAAGATGAGGGAAGAGTTGGAGGATGAAGACTATTTTCTCTGCGAGTACAACAGTTTTTTTTTTTTCCCAAATGGAGGCTAGGATTGTGTTATCAATCAATCAGATGCAACTGTACTGGAACAGAGTGTATAGTACATGAACCAGATCTTTCCCACTCCAGGGTAGAATAAATGTGAAATAATGTGTGTGGGTACCAAGTTAAACACTTTTAATGGTGTTTTCTACTACGTACAGCACTGTGATGCAACAGACAGACAGAAAGAGTGTGAGGAATCAGTCAGTCTTTCTGGGTGGTGACAGAGTAAAAGGGCCGGCTGGAGAAACAGGTGCTATGACCGAGTTGTGTCATGTTGCGTTGGCTGTTCAGACTCAGACTGTCTAAGAAGAATTATTGTGAGTGTGTGTGGTTTCCCAGACGTCTAACTTTTTCCTGTCTTTGCTATCCAACGCCCTTTAATATTTGTCAAGGCTGCTTCTTCCCTTGTTGTTTTCTTAACTCCTCATATGTGATGAATGATACATATGTCTGCTCACTCGGCTTATCAGTTCAGTTTTTACCCTTCACTTGTCGCTAAGTAAGGCTTTATTTTTTTTACATTTGTATTTTTACACAATTAACATGATTTCTAAATAGTCAAAACTTTAGTTATTTTAATGTCCACACCACAGAAAGGCTACTTTTAGTCAGAAAGGGGCCTTGAGTCACAACAGTCTCCTAAACTGTGACGTAAACACACTACAGAGCTATTAAGTGAGGGTCCCCAATTTTTCCAAATCTGTATTTCTTTAAACAATATCATTCATGGCCACCGTTGCTACGGAGAAACATACAGTTTTCTCAACAAAATAAGTCTTCTCCTTCATATCAGTTCCTTTTTTAAATGTACATTTGGAGTCATAATTAACCACTACCTCAGAATTTTTCTGTTCACAGGCCTTTGACTTTTTGTGATGCAGCTGTTAATGTCTTGTATGAATGATTTAACTGGGAGTTCTAAACTGCGGGTCATGTTATATTGCCTATGGGAGTTTAACTTTCGGAACCAGAGGCATCTAAAATAGCTCAACCCATTTTGCAACTCTATACACTCACTTACTGCAGTTTACTGGACACTTGTACCTCCAGGTGCCTCAAGTGCAGGTGGCGTTGTGTTTTGTGCTTGTTGACAAGGCATTATCTCTAGTCAAAAGAGGTAATGCCACAGAAATTTATGGAACAGTGTGCAGATTCTAGTTTGTTTAGTCTGTCTCACGCAGCTGGGCGACTAACGTTAGCTAGCCAGCTGTCAGCTAATCAGGTTAATGTTGAAACACAAACAGCAGGGACAGATTAACTAGTGTCTATCAGTGTTGATGGTGATGGATGTTGGTGGGTAGCTGTTTGGAATAATCTGTATTTTAATCTGTATTTTGAATATGCATAACAATGACAGCTCTGCAGGTGGTGCAATCTCTTAAAAAAAAAAAAAAAGACAATTATGTTTTAGCCACCCACAATCACAAATCCTCACTACGCTTGAAATAAGATGTTATGTTTTGGCTCTATCTTCTATGAGTATATCTGTTGCTATTTGTCCTCTTTAAATTAGGTAGCGTTAAATATTATAGATTTGTCACACAAGGTAATGATTACAACTGGATGTCCTGCACATTGGACTGCTTTAAAATTGAAAACACCACTATTAACCAGCATTACTCTTCAACTTTCTTAATGTTCTCTCAAATACAGTGCCACTCACTCACTGACTTCGGGAGCAGTAAATCCTAGAATTGCAGCTCTTGGATCAGCTTTTTGTCTCCACTGCAAAAAACAGTCCAAGATCACAATGTGCTCCAAAACAGCAGTGTCTGGGTTGCTGCAGCGTCCCATACAGTGCTCTGACACAGCACTTTGGAAACTAGGCCAAGGTGAATAGGCACCCATTATACGCTATGACTGTTATAAAGTTGCAGGGCCCTAATGAAAACTATTCTAATCAAAATACAAGTAGCACATACATATCATTCGCTCCTTTCACACGATTAACAAGAAGCTAGTTTCCCCCATCTCGGTCTACACTATAAAGAAGTTATTACACATAAGACCTGCAGTCAGGCTTCAACTACCTCTTTGATAATGGCTGCAAATCTACCAAAGCCTTGCTAAGTCAACGCAAATTAGCCCATCAGGCAGAAGGGAAGGGAAAATGGGGGAGGGATAGGAAAATGTTCCTTTGGGAATTCAGCTAATACCTCGGTTTTGGAGTTAGTTATTTTTCCACAGGGCTGAAGAGCAGCTTTCTACAGACCCAGGTCTGCTGGTTGGCAGTTAACCTGCCCACACTTTGCTGACAGCAGATAACTTTAGAGGCTAAGACACATGGCAGGTAACAAAACCTCTGGGGCAAGATTCATTTCCAGATATCTTTACATCTTCCAGGACTGGTTTACAATTTTGAATGCATCAGATGTTTCAACACATAAAACTTTTCATGGATATAAGCCAGTATATCATTAGATTTATGATTAAACCAGACAATATCTTATCACAACAATAATAAAACAAGACCAAGAATACCAAGACCAAGCATTGGTACACTACAGTTTAATGATTAGTGCTACATATAAGATTTTGTCAGTGCTAAATAGTACTGAGGTTCAGTGGAAAAATGGAGTACAAACTATTAGATACAACTGAGAAGATTTGCAGTTTGTACTTATTTCCGATAATCACTTGTCAAAGATGGCAAAATATTAGCTGAACACAACAGCTGAGAGTTAATAAAGACTGCCGATATCTGGAAAAGTTGCCAAATATCTTGCCTGTTACATCATTTCTCTGTTTATTTAAAATATTATTAGCGATAATAAATATTTTTATTGCAGTGCTTTGTTACTTAAGTAGACAGGGCGTTTTTTTGTTGCTTTCTCTTTAAAGCCAAGAAAAAGCACAGAGGAGAGAGCACTAAGCTGATTAGGTGCTGGGGCTGGAGGTAGGCCAGTCCATGGCTGCTTGAAATGGGAATTTTGGGCCAGGTCCTGAGGAAGCTGGAGTGGGTTATTAAAGAGCGAGTGGCTCACCCAACAACAATTAGCAACACGCCAACATGCTTAAGTTGCCGGTTATGTGGATTTTACAAGTGAGACCTACAGATGAAATAAGATCCTGAAATGGTAGTTAGGTAGAAGTAGAAGGTAGAGCTTCGACTGATATATTTTCACATGCATATGAAATATTCTAAATATCTAAATATATCTACCAGGACATATGTTTTACCTTTGCTATTATGTTGACATGAAACATCCCTAGACTCAATTCCACGGCTGCACTTTCTTTCTTTCTAAAAATATCTTGGCTACAGAGCCAAGACCTCAACAGGTGGTGGGACTGGCAGGTCGCCAAAGCTGAGGTGAAAGGTTAAAGGTCATCCAATACACCTGCACCTGTTGCAACTCTGAAAGACGTTCAAGTGCAGCTGTGGCTTCTGCAGGCCATTACACGGCAGCAGTCTATTAGACACCCAGCCTCAGGCCGGTTTACAACTGGAATTCATCCAACGGAGATGTCTTACTGCAGTGATGTAACTAATCAAATCTGCCATCCGTTACGACCACAACCTACAAACCACACAGAGAGCAGGACGCGTGGAGCCAAATGACAAATATTACCTGTATATACAGTGATGTGAATCTGTGGGTAATTCACAATAGCGGAATTTTCACTTTCTAAATTGGAAATGCCTCTCAGTGTCCCTACACCCCCACCATCGCACAAGCAGACACCTTCCCACCTACCCCGCTGTTTTATTAGTGCCTGTCTCAGAGCTAGCTAACCCCTCACCCTGATGCTTTAAATGAAACCTTTTGTCAGTGTCCTAGTCTAGTGTTTAGAACAAACTGAGCGAGCAGTCTGTCAGGCCATGTTTGGCTTTATAGACAAGGGAGGGTTTGGGGGAGAGAAGTTACACAATACTGCTGGCTGCTCTCTCCAACACAAATGATTTATTGGCCAGCGAGAACTGGAATGAAAGACATAGATACGAGAGAGTGACAGAATAAGAGAAAGTGAGGAGGTAAAAGGAAGGGAAAGTGAATCGGACTGAGTAATGGGAAAGTAAAAGTGAGGACCATGCAACTAGAGTGGACACTGGTTTAGCCAAAGCCTCCTGGAGCCGGCCTTTCTCTGGATAATGAATAGCTGGAAATCATTAAAAAGAACACGAAAATGAAGGAGGCTACAAAGAGAAGGATGGTAAAAAAAAAAAAAGACATTGTGAAAAAAAAAAGAAGCCTTTTAAAGGACTCCTCACCATGGCGCAACAGTGGACCGCCATCAAGCATTTGGCTCAACCAAACATGAGGCAATCATATTCACCAAGAAAAAAACAAAAGGGAGTCCAAGTTCACCATCAACTGGAATCAAACATCAATAGAAACTTGATACGTTATGAGAAACCATAGGCTATGAGCAATATAGGACTAGTTACTTAAAGTGCTGATAGACCTAGTACCCTGTGTTAAATGATCCTGTCCACAGCCTCACGCAACAGTGACCACTAATATAATAATAGACCAGAGGGTTGAACCAAAGGACTGTTTCCCACTTACTTACAGCCAACATTAGTTTTAGTTTAACTAGAATCTTGATGTGAAAGAGGCAAACGCTTTCATTTTTGATATGTTAAGAAATGACAAAAGCCTACTTTGTACCAATTTGTCTATGCATTTCCAGTTCAATAAATGTGAATGGCTGCACTTTCTACTCATCCAATCAGAGGGAGAGTTTAGTCCAAATTTCCGTGTGTTCCGAGCATACTGGAGAACAATGCTGTTTTATTGACTGTAATTTGAATTTAATAAGTGTAATTTGACAGCCATTATTTTTAGACTCATTAAGCTAGCATTGGCTATGGAACACATACACGCACAATAAATAAGGGAAAGCGAGTGGATGAGGGGGAGGTCAGTGAGAAAGCATGAGAATGTCTCCCTGTCCTTCACATTTGATCCTTGAGAGTTTAGAGCAGGCACAAAACCACAATTAGGTTTAGCTTTAAATCGGCTGGGATCATGTTTCCTGGCAGTTCTCTGTGTGTATCTGTGCAATATTGAATTAACAGCTTTAAATTACACCTTTAAAGACAATAAATGTGACCAAAGTGGTGCCATGTAGTGGCTTACACTCAGGAGTTTAATGTTTAAAGGCATGGCGCTGAGCCAAAAAGGGTTACTGTACTTCTGACTAAAGAAATGGAAAAAATCAAACACAAGTGGAGGAGATAAGATTTTTATCTTTACCACATCCGGTATGATGTGGTGACCAAATCCAAGGCTAAAACTAAAGAGCACAGATAAGAAGACACTAGAAAGTCAGACCAAAATCCAGAAAGAGAGCCAGACTGGTCAGTTATCAAGTGAAAATACAACCTGGCCCATCTTCCAGGAGTCCTTTCAGTGCTTTCAGCTTAATCATACTCTCCTGGTAATGGTCAACTCATGTCTTTGCAGACAAACACAGCACTACTGGGTCATTTAGAGGACAGCAAGGCCCTTGATTAGCGATCACTATGAGCTGGTTTGTGGGTAAGAATGTCTGCCTAGGCAGGGATGTATGGTCACTTCACAGACTATCAAATTGCTTCCGGAGTGATTTTTCTAAAAATGTGTTGTGTGTCAGTGCGATCATCTTTCTCCTTGGTTTGGGTCTGGCTGGGACATTAAGGAATACATGTTGCTTGGTTAGCATAGACAAGACTTTGCCAAGATGCCTTGACATATAACAAGAAGATCTAATTATAGTCCTGTCTGAAGTTACAAGGCTAGAAATGATAAGCCACTGTGTTTTTGGATGACACTTACGGTGACACTTTATTACAGTATCCGTTATCTCCATCAAAAATTTTACAGGAAAGCAGTGGGTGTGGCGCAGTTTTTTTAAAACCTGTGCTCCCACGAAATGACATGTTCACACTGGATCTTTTGCTCATGAGGTGAACTAATGCGTCATTGTACAGGAGGATCAGCCCAGAGAACAGTTTGAAAACTCCCAACCGGTGATACTTTTCATTAATTTTTTCATTTTACTCTAAAATCTAGCCAGCAGTAGGGCACAACATGCAGTATGCTTATGCTACCTCTTCCACCTTATGTTTTGTATTCTAATATAGTTTCAATGTATGATGGCACACAAATAAAGAAAGCTGGTGAGGGTTCTCGTATTAGTCACTGCACTTTCAACTGTGACTGTTTGGTCATGATACTTGCACATGGGTTACTAAAATTGGAGAGGATTACACCCTGTGTGTTGCACCGTCACTTAGAAGTTCATTGCGGTCATCTTCTCCCAGGCAACAGCAGACATGACAAAGACAAGGTCAGCATTGCGTAGGGAAATGGAAATTTCAAACTGGGGTAAAACAGTGACAAGAATCCACAAAAATTCCCCATTTGTGTAAATGAATACAAAAACAACAGGATGTTCATTATAAATATACTATACTGGGCGTCAGCTTTGGGATGTGTGGTTGCCATTAGGTTGAGTCGCAGTTACAGTGTTGTAGACCCTGATGATTACAAGCTGTATGAATGGCTGTTCCCATGGTTTTGTGGCTTTGTGCAACGGGAACAGTGACCCCACTGTAATCCATGGCTGTTTACATTCCAGCAGATCAGTTCCTACTGGAACCATGGGGAAGGAAGGGCAGGGGTTAAAGAAGACTCTCACGCACCGTATCTCTACAAAACCAACACACGCCTCACCCCGGACCCGCACTTAGTAAACAAACCACAATAATCCAATATAGAAGACTTGCACTGTCTTAACACCATTAGCTGTGGCCAACATCTCATTTATCCTTTTCTCTCTAACTCATCCAATCCTAAACTGTACTGTAACACAAACTTGCGCAGTCCAGGCAGTCTTTACTTCCCTCTCAACTCCGTTTCCCATGGCTTGTTGTGAGTAGAAGACAGGAGCTCCCCCTATAAGTATCCCTAATTTGATGGGGTGGGGTGGTCAGCCTCCACTTATTCCCTGCATAGAGTGCCTGGAGGCAACAACACAGCTCAGAGGCCCTGCCCACTCATCCATCCCCCAGAAAGCCCTCCTCATTCCCAAACCAACACAGGACAAAAGCTCCTCAAAATTGGTTAAAAATAGTCCCCAATTTCATGTTTCACAAGGCAAGAAAAGGGAGGGGGTTTATGCATGTCTCAGCATGTCAAAAGGTCTTACAAGTGTGAGGGCAAACACTTGCTGACGTTGTATATGCTCCTGTCTGGAAGATTCAGGAGAGAGGCAGCAGAGCACAGTGTGCCTCAAGTTAAAAGAATGCACAAATGTGTGGGAAATGGAGGGAAGTTTGTCAAAACTCCTAGTTCTTGGACACTGCTGTGGGGCAGGGGTCCACTATTTGAATTCCAGTAAACACAGGAAATTGATTGAGCTAAGATGAAATGAGAATGACTTCAACAACTGCAACGTCATGAGAACATCATGTTCTCCTTGGAATAACAAGGAATATGGCTGTGATTCAGACAGTCAACTGTAGGCAATACAGACTAAAAGCAAATGCAATTCAAGTGTGTCTGAATGGGCCTTTTGTGTAATGCAACTCAATAGGTAGCCTCGTTTTATTTGCAGGTATACTGTACTTGTTTGACTCTGGACTAAAATACATTAAGAAGGTTATTGCATTGAGACTGTTGATGGTGGATTGTCTACAACATTTCCTCACGTTGTTCGGAGGTAGGTGTACACTGTATTGCCAGTTAATCTAAGGATGTAACAAAAATCTGAGGCTGTGATTCAGAGTGAGCTCAGAGACCACAACAGAGATTGAGACATTGCAATCTGTGTGTCAGTGCGTGTCTGAATGTGTGTGTGTGTTAGGTTACAATTAGGTCATCACAAGGTCAAAGGGAGCTAGGTGTTGCGTGGGGTATTTAGGACTGCATAGCGAAGCAGTTATTATAGTGTGGGTGGTGATCATTTCAACTTACACTGATGTCATCAAAGTGGCTTTGTGGAGCTGGAGGTTCTTCACACCCACATACCTGCCCTCACCATGAGGTGATAATGGATTTTTTTTGTGTGTATGTGTGTTGCTCACATCACTTAAACAACTCGAACGGCTCAATCTCACAGTTGTGTACGAGTGGCCTCTGTTTATGTTTTTCCATTTTGCTTTTCTTTACCACGTATTGATTATAAGACCACCCTCTCTTACCAGTGTTGTCAGTTTAAAACTGACGTTTCTCGAACCCTGCAACACCTGCTCCTGACATGGCCTCTGCAGTCAAGCACCCTCGGCCCCAGGTGCATTCACTCACACGCAGAAACATGTGCAGCTCAGCACAAATTGGAACTCAGTCTGATCCCAGCCTTGCACATTTGTTTCGATGCTGTGTCTGATGTTTTTTTGGGGGTTTTCTTTTTTTTTTTTTTGCTACAGCTACTGTAGAAAGGCTTGCTCACCATATGACTGAGCCTCAGAGACAGCCTCAGCCCACACACTCGTGCTTTGCTTCCAGAGCATTCTGTCCTGTATCCATAAAGTCAGGACAGAGACAGCTAGAGCTCTCCACAAAACAGAGAATAACTGTCCCTGTATGTTACACATACCATGGTCAACTGTTGCTGGACAAAGGGACAAAACATGTTGCCTTGGCAACGCTCCACTGAAATAACTGCATTGGGCTGCTCTGGGAAAATCTAGCTTGTGCATTCAGTAAATACTGGAGACTGAATTGATGCAGGGCTTTGTGAGTGAATGTATCTTATTTCCATATTTACAGCTAATAAAATGTACAGAGCTAATGCAGTTTACTAGTTTAGACAACGCATTTCAACTCCCTTCTTTGGAGGTCTATGCCAAGAACAATCCAGGAGAAGGCTTTACCAACACATTAGCATTGCATGGCAGCACATGCTCTATGCAGGCCAACATGTTCACCCTCTCCATCCTTCCCATCAGAACACATTTTCTCTTTATCTTGTGCCTACAGCAGTTATGTTTTCTTCTTTTTACCACTTGTCTCTTGCTCTTAAAAGTGTTGGGTGTTCACCGTAGGTGGGCAACCCCAAAATCGATGGCTTTCCCAAGCCTTAGCAGAGCCATTCCTTTCCCCCAGAGTCGTGCCACATCCTGAAGGTTGGGACCGCAGCCCATCTGGGTTTGGTTAGAGCCAAAGACACAAGAGCCATAAAACTAGGCCGAGAGGAAAACAGAGGGGGCACCTCCTCATCTACAACCCCAACCAGTGCTCTCAGATGGGGGCTCTGATGTGGTCTGGAGCGACGTTATTCTGGTGAAAGCTGGTTGTCTTTAGATTTGACCTGATGTCATTCAAGATACAAAAATTAAATCCATCTTAATTCAGTCCCTGTCGCGTATTTAATGTTTATTTAATGTTGAAGGCACTTTGCACTGAAAATTTCAGATAATGTCAACATTAATTAATTATTGCAGCTTACAGTGTTTTGAAATTAAAAATATATCATACTTCATTCCCTTGCATTAACTGCAATTCATAAAATCACATAATGTCACTCACAGATTCTAACCCTACCCAAAGTCCAGCTTCAGAACAGTTCAAATCTGAATTTTATCTCTACAAAAAAACAAGCCAAATAGCCAAGATAAGCTTTCTAACCAACACAAAACAATTATTCTAATGTGTTCGCTGTGACAACTAGGTTCTATATTTAGTGTCACTTGATATTTCCAGCTCCAGACCCCTCCCCAACCCCCCTCTCCTTTTGATCACGCATTCAGAGGAGATGAAAAGATGGAGAGTGACATCCACAGAGACCGATGAATGGCAGGACAACATCCGGCTCTTTCCATTGTCTCTTTCAGTAAACATATAACCCATCCTTCTTCTGGCATAATCACTTCACCAGTTCTTCAAATACAATTTATTGGCTCCAGTTTGAAGAAAATATTGAAGGCCAGTGCAGAATTTTTACCATGTTTAGTTCAGTTAAAAAAAAAAACTCTGCCTTGCCATTCAACAGATTTCTATAGGGGTAATGAAATGATGCCGAAGGGCACAGAAAAGAAAAAATAAGTCTACACGGCATCATAGCCCCTGCTGTTTCTCTTACATAAAACCTCTCAGCATCTCTCTCCTCTGCCAGAGAATGCCACATACAGTATGAAAGGGTCAAATGCAACAAAGCATGTGCTGTTTCAACTACTTCTGCTTTCACCTCATTTCAAAGCCCATCCAGCGTTTAGAAAAAAAAACAAACTGTTGAGCACCGCTTCGGGTCAATCAATACTCAGCATGCCCACATGCTGCAGTATAATGAAGTAGTAAGACAATATATAGACTATATAGTATTCAAAGTGACCTACAAAAGCATGACCTCAAAAGGACAGTCAGTCTACATACAGTATAGACATATAAGCATAAGGTTGTCTAGGTTTAAGATAGTCTTCCTAAGAGGTTTGTCCAGTTTTTCTTTCAGAACAGGAAGCTACCACGGGACTCTTGCAAAATAAGTATGTCAGCCACTAAAACAAACGCATGCAGCTTGGCACATGACTTTTAGTATCAACACCATGTGGCATCACTTCAGCCTTTTTGACACCACTGTGCTAGTTAGCTCACTGTTTAACACATTCACAACATAGTCTGTTGTGCGCAAGAGAGCACTGGTGTTAGCCGTTTGGTGACTGCCTGGTCACGTGGTAGTGAGGCCATCATATCCTCCAGGTATTCCTCAGACAAATGCAAAAGCAAAATAACTACAATTTAACGTTTCCAATAAAAAATGTAAAAAAAAAAAAAAAAAAAGTCTAACTTCATCTTCAATCTTTCTGAGTCAGCATTACTTAATAAGCCTTGTGTCATGGGGCGTATAATACAGCAGAGCAATCGACCAATAGTGGTCATGGCTTTTATTTGTGACAAGCAAAAATTAAATGACTTTCTCTGTAATTGTATCATATTTCAATAATAAGCCTCTGGCTGTACGGTGGTAACCCAAACTCAACACTTCCTCCAGCAGTGTCATTAAAAACCTTCCAGGAGTTAAAAGGGGAATAATAATTTCCCTTTTTTGACTGCTGAGTTTGAGTTTCATTAACAGGTTAACACAAAGCGCAGGGGGAACAATCATCAAGTTTAGCAGGTGAAAACGAAAATCAAGAACAAAAAAAAGGCACGACTATGCTAACACACAAGTCTTCATAGCACTTTTTCGAATAGACTTTTTTGTGAGCTAGTATATTTGATACCAGGCCATTATTCAGACATCAGCATTAATTTTAGAATTTATTATGTTTGCAAAACAAACAAAAATAAGCAGCTGACAGGAGGAAAGCTTTCACTCACCATTTCGTCCAGAGCATAGCGAAGTAAGCCATGTTCGTAAAGGATGAAGAACCTCCTTTGCCATTTCTGCATTTAGAAAAGAAAAATTCATGACAGAAAGAAGAGAAATTCGTGTATAGTTGCAGCAGTAAACCACATGAGCATTTAAAAAAAGGATGAAGTAACGTGAAAATGTGCCAATATTTAGCATGGGGTTTGAAACCTTGTCATTTATTATGCATTTACCAATTTTAGCCATGGCGGTTTAACAAACGCTGTCAGAAGCATAGACAGATATTTAGTTTATGAAGCCAGAGATTCTCTATTGGATCTGTAAATGTTCTAAATCGTATATACTATACACGTCAGGGTGTAGTTTAAGACTCGGCCACAACACTGGTGCACACATACAAACAGTAAATACACAAAGACAAGTAAGCCTTTGGAAAACCGTGCATGCAATGGCAACCCAATTTCTGGCTGACTTTCAACATACAGTTTACCACATCAAAAGGTTTTCAAGTTAGCTGGAAAACATTTTTTATCATCGTGCGTCAGTCCAAAGATCAACTATCTTCAACTACTATTTCTTCATAACTGTATGAGGAATAAAAACACAGAATATGAAAACACCTGTTTTTTATGTCCAGATGAATGTAGGTATAACAACAACAACTATATAGGTGAACCCTTTCAAGAGGAGACTGACAGCACTTGCCAACCATGCCCAATGTGCCTCATGGGGGCAAATAAAAAAGGGACCATTAACCACAATGCGCTAAACATAGAGTATTCTATTTCATTTTTGTATACTGCAATGTTATAAATGGAAAGTGCTTTTAATTTTGTATGACTCTGTGTTTATTCTCTGTATCCCTGTCTGAATTGTAACATTTGATGCCATCGTCCTTTGGTGGATTTGCCTGCCAAGGGACTGCCAACGAAACTGAGCTATCTAGTCAATGACTGCTATGAAATACCTGTTTAATAAACAAATAAAATCAAAAACAAATACATATGAAAAACACAACCTTGAACTGATATCCGACAGTATCATGTCAGTGTTTGCCCAAAATACTTTAAGCGCACACTGTTATGGACCCAAGCATGCTGAGGAAGATTAAGCCTATCATATTTCTGAAAGTACAAGGTCAAATTGAACACACAACAGAGTAATTTTATCTCTCGGTTAGAAAAGCATTTCTGCCGATATTTGTGCAAATGATACGATGACAGCTTTCGTTGATCTTCTTCCTCATTGGCTTGATGAGCTCTCCACTGCCCCCCTCTTATCTTAATGCACCGTTTTGTCTCAGTGTTAAATATCCTGAGCTCCAATTCCAACCGAGCCCAATCCATGAAATATTGAGAGGTGCTTTGTAATGTAAAAGCCACTGAAAGGTCTCAATAGGGGTGCTGATGGCCTTCATGGGTGATGTTAAAGGAACACTGCAGTAGTATCCATTAAGAGGCTATTAAAAAGGTGATAGATATGTGGCTTAGAAAGATCACTTCTCTATTGTTGCTGATCGACAGGGTAGAGCCACAGGTGCAACCTGTCAGACTAAAGTGGTCCTAAAACATGACTCATCCAACGTGTCAGCTCTTTTTCTCTGTTATTTGCTTGTTGGTCAGTCAAAACCTGACCAACCTGCTCAACTCAGCACTACGTACAGGCTGCCAATTACACCCAGAGTTGAAAAGCTGATTGCAAGAATAGGCCGAATACATCAGTGATTATGTCAAAGCAGCAGCAGACTGTTGACAGTAGTTTGAGTTGAAGGATCCAGAGGTGCTTTTCCCCAAAAACCCATATGGAAGCCATCAGTGTGGCTGTGAGAACTGGGACTTTTCCTTCTCCTCCCCCACATTCTCTCTTTACTCCTTCTTTGGGATTCACCACCACAGTATAATCTGGGAGCTGATAAAGGAAGCGGTGCAACAGAGCAAGTCTCCCATTACATGATGATAGGGGAGCAGGATTCATGAAATAAAAGTCAATATTAGGCTCATTATTGCCTGAGAATGAGGCTTGTTCTGATAGAGGGCCAAAGCCTCCCACAGGAAGCTGCCGAATCCGTGAAAAAAGAAACAACAAACAGACCCTCCTGTTTGTCTAATGTCAAAGGAGTGCCAGAGTAGATAACAAAATTAAAGGAAGGGCTATGCAAACCAGTCGCCTTTTTCAACTCACCGAGCACCCTGGGAGCTGCCCTAATATACAAAACTTATCCCATCACACTCTACAAGCTGTTTAACACAAAATCCAAAGTATTACACATTTTAACTCTTGGAATGAGCAGAAGCTACAGACAATGAGTCAAATAAAGCTGCTCCCTTTAAAGAATATCAATTAAGCTCCAGAAAAAAAGTCCCTTAATTATAAAAAGAGATGAAAAGACAAAAAACTAAACAAAAAAACTATCACCCAATCTGAATATAATCAAGTCCACTTACCCGGGATCTGTGTAAGGGATTGTCAAAATTTGTTCCCTCTGGTGCAAGCAGCAACCACCCTCCGTATATAGGTTTTGCCTGGTGAGGAGAAAACATAATTACAGTGTTGAAAGCAAACACTCAAACAAGCACAACACATCCATCAGCAGTTCAATTCTGCATATATTAAATCAGCACAGATATACCTGCTACACCTAGTTTAAGCTACGAATGGTGACCCAATAAACAGTATGCAACACTGATGCACGCACAGTTTAACTCCAGAAAGGTGTGTATTAGTCACTAGCTGCCTCGAGTTGACTGCGGGCTACATTCTCCAGCTGGCTGTATCCCAGAGCACCATGCTGTCCTGGAAAAAAGGCTAACACACATGATTTTCCCTCTGATCCTCCGGTGGACTGGTGGGTGGAGGGGGCATCGAGAGGCAGAAGTTAACAAGAAAAACAGTGGATGAGAAACAGGAGACAGCGCAGAGCCTGGGAGCTTTCATGGCTACGGATTTGCAATTCAAACCTGAGAAATGCAAGTTGGCCTGGCAGTCTTTCTTAAATAGTTCTGGTACGAATTTGAACTCTAGCCATACTAGTAGTCAGCATTTGTTTGCCGAGCCAAAGAAGTCCTGCATAACCACCGCAGGCTTGTGTGCACAGCAGCACAAATTTTTACAAAATATTTACACTGAAATGTTACCAACACCTTAAGAGCTTAACAAATTAAGTACCTTATGTAATTCAACTGCACTCCCAAGTCTATGGAACAGTAGTCTACAAATCAAAAGGGAAACACTATGACATTTACAGCCGCCTGGCACCTCTTCGTCCCTCTATCAGTGGTTTTGATTACAGTCATAACTTCATCCTACGTAAAGCCGAGTATAATCCAGCATAAAATCCTCTTTCACTTTGATTACAGGAGGTGCAGCATATTTCTCAGCTGAGCGACTCTGCAAACAAAAAGACATAACAGGAATTTTCAATCATAAGCCCGTAACTGTAACCTTGGACACTCGAGAGTCTGTGCAGACTTGCAGGAGAAACAACATCCACCTTTTGGAAGACAGCCTGCGAGGTGACAGCGCACAGGAATAGCACCTTGCAGATAAGTTATTTGATAATGGGACTGCAGGAAAAGGGCAGTACAGTAGGTGTTGAGAGGGAATCAAACTAAAGCTGGGACACTAGCTTCCTCTGTTCCTGTGAAAAATTAATCTAAAGCCAAAGGAGGAACATTGAGACCGTTTAGAAGAACGTCCCATCTCTCCTCACATGACCTGACAGCAGCCCGAATGGCAAGTCCTCCTGAGAGGGAGAATAAATGAGATGAATCTAGGTCAATTTTTACCCTTCAGTGGTTTAAGGAAGTCATTTGAGTGTATGGGCTGTTCATGTATGCGAACATACATGAACAGCCCCTGACCCTCCACGGCCCCCCATCATAAATAACTATGTGATACTGCCTTTAAGCGGTGCGTTGTTAGGGCTGAAGTTCTGGATGGAAAAATGCACAGAATGAGATTCACAAGCCTTCAGTATCTTCTTTTTTAGGACTTCAGGAAACAATGGACCACATGACAAGCCTGTCCCGGGTCGTCAGCCTCTGACAACCCATGATAACCTTTCACTGGGTGCAGTCATCAAAAGATAAGGTTCACAGCCAATGGATGAGAAATTCCACTGAGAAATGACCCCAAGATTATTTCCATTTCAACCAGGGGAAAAATGTGTTTAACGTTAGTCCTCGCCCGGCCACGCCGAAGACATTACCAACTGAAGAAGCATCCGTGTCAGTCATATAAAGTGTGACCCTGGATATGTATGACTCTTAACCCATCACATTAAACAGCTTACCAAAAGGAATGATGACTACATAGGCCATCAGAGTTCATTGTGACCCAATGCCAACATTCACAACAACCCAAGCCAATATCAACAGCACGGTGCAGCAGGGAGTGCTAGAGGAAAATCTTCATTTGTGATTAATAGATTGCTGGAAAACAACAATGTGATTTTGACACCCTCACATCCCGAGTGCCTTCGGGACAAGTATTACATTACCTAAATAATAAGACATTTTATAAATATATCATTGTAACCAACTGATGTTAGGCTACTGTGCTGGAAGGCATGGAGCTGGGTGGAGGCCTATATCTGCATGAATTAAGGTCAATATGGGCCCTCGGGCTAGAAAATAATTGTGTCCAATTAACCTAACCTTTGCACTTCATGGTCTATTAACACATGACAAACCGTTTGAAATGTGCACATCAAAAAGGACAGATAACAACAGGCTTTCTCTTTTATATCAAGGCAATATAACAGTATTTTTAAAAAAAAAAAAAAAAAAAAAAGCATTTTGTTCACCTGATTTAAGTCTTCGTCGTTCAGCAAATGTGATTCTCTGGGTTTAAAGCAGTTCTGGCATTTACTTTTGTTGAAAATGTTGGCTTGAAATTTCCGACAGGGGTTGTCTTTGAGTGACATGGTTGGCGGAGAAAGGCGACACTTGAGATGAGGAGAAGAAGAAGAAAAAAAAATGTCCAAGAAGTCCTTTAAAAAAAACAAAAATTAGGCTGGAGTCAACTTACTAACGGCGTAAATATAACACGACAACTTTCTAGAACAAACCCGGCGGAAGAAAGAAGTCTGTTAAAAAGGTAAGAGTGCGTCGTTCACCTGTCCTGTGTTACCTGAGGCGGTGAATAACCTCACGTTAAGTGATATCTATGATAGTCATCTTGCGTGAGGGGTCGCCTCCCGCAGCTAACGTTGACCTGCTAACTTTTTTGTGTGTGTGTGTGTGTTTTTGTGCACAAGCTTACTAAGAAGTTGTCAAATAAAGTCGTAACGACAGGTGTGCGCGGTCTTTTTTTTTTTTTTTTTTTCTTAATTGCGTCCTCCAGCGAGGTGTCGACGTTTCACAGGTGACATTCCGGGCCTTGAGCTCACTGCAAAGGTCCCGTCAGCCTCCATCGGGCGGAACGAGCTCTACCGAGGGAGGGAGTCCACTTTGGCCCCTCTCTGCCTCTCTCTCTCTCTCTCTCTCTCTGTCTTTCTATCTAACAAGTGATACCGCACTCATTGCCGTTAAATCTGTTTAACGCTTCTAACGTCTCCGTTCAAGGCCAAACACCATTATCCAACTTTAAAACCGCCATATACACGGCTGTCACGCCGTTGGATCCATAACGTCGGGTCCCGGTTCCGTCGTAGCACCCCGTCTCGTTGGCACTGGTACGCAGTCTGCGGTGGATGTTTTCGTGAAAATCGTCGGTTGGGCCGCACATCCAGTCTGTGGAGAGATGGGGAGGTGCTCAGGAGAGAGTGGAGCGATGATTGACAGCAACGTTGGCCAATCAGCTACACGAACACGCCCCTAACAGAGCCCCTGTTTTTAACTAGCCAATAAAAATCCTCGAAAATCTCCAATACTTTCTCTCAAGCTAGGTGGGCTTTAAAGAGCCCATGACAACAAAAACTAACTTCTATGTGAAGCTGATATGTTATTAAAATAAGCCTGAGCTAATATTTTTCATTTTCAGGCTGAAAAGACAGACATTTATTCAGGTTACCCGCCTCATTAGTAGAGGTTATTTCTCTAGCTGATGTTTTTGTTTTTCTTATGTGGTGTGCTAATCTTCAAAATCCACAACAACAGGATAGGAAAGCAAAGAAGAAAAGAAAGGTAACTACTTATTAAAGCATTTCTAGTTACTTTCTCTTTTTTCTAGTATTTGGTCAAAAACATGAGAAGAAAGATGCATTAATGATGTTGAAGATTATGAACAGGATAATACCTTGATTATTTCACATTTCATGTGGTGTGTTCATGCAAAAGACTAGTCACGAAATGCACTAGTACACAAAATACACCTACTATTAAACTGACAAATAACATATTATTACACATAATATGACATGAAACACTGTGACACCATATTCTTGTAAATTGCACATTACACATGTTTTTTTAAACTTAATGGTTTGATTTGATTCGATAACAACAGATGAGTACATAACAGAAATAAAGCATGAATCTAGTATATTTTATGATGAGTTCATTTGCTTACATTATCCTATCTGCGTTGTTATTTGGGCTGATATAGGTTACAGAGGAAGCTGTAGGCTGTTTTTACATTACAGCCACTGCTGCGTGACATTTTGATAAACTTGCAAGTAATGAATATGTCAAATATACTGCTCAAATACCAGCTTAAGCAAAGTCTGGCAAATATTAATTTTAACATGGAAAGCAATACTGAAGTGGTGTTTTGATTTCAGGCTCCAGAGCACCATCTGTTGGGCTTAAATTTCCAATGGCTGTGTTGAAAGCTGGGTTAAGTTTAGAGATGAGAAAAAGGAAGGAAAAAAAAACACATTGTACGAATATGTCGGAGCAAAATCAAATGGGCATGTATGAGTTATGGATAGCAGGTGAAGTTAGGTCACAGAGTTTTGCAATTTTTCCACCATGCGGCTTCTTTTATGAGTAAAATATGAATGTTGCTCAATGTTGGGATGTTACTCTGTGCTGGTACACCACCTGTTGTCTTAACTCATAGGATAACATTACAAAATCTAATTACTTACTATTTCATAACATTACAAGTTTATCTTATTTATACAGTCATGGAACTTGAGCAAGGTGTTAGAGTTTCAGAACTATTGCAGATGAGGGTGAAAACACTGACGTACTTTGGTTGTCCCCTGCTTGCTTTCTTCTACAAAGCATTTTATGTTAAACTGGTTAACTGCTGCTTAATTTTGTTGGGTAGTAATTAAGATTTCAGCTATTTTATCGTCTGATTCTGAGTGAAGTAGTAAGTAGAAGGTATCTCTAGAAAATCAGATTAAATCTAAATTATGCATAAATACGTGGCCTCAAAACCCTCTCATACATATACAGTCTCATTCCTTCTGTTAATAAAAAGACAATTTGTAAGAAGTGCAAGATTTTATTTAGGGCGCTTGAGGTGGTGTGTTGGGACAACAGTGTCAAGATAACATATGCAGTGACGTTTATCACAACTAAATCAGAGAAACACATAAAACAAATCAACTTAATTATTGCTATAACAGTTCAACATAAAAATCCGGTTCTGAAAAATCTCTTTTTAGTTTGTGCTTAAACATTTGAGTAACCAGGAGAGAACAAAACGAGTAACAAAGTAACAAAAATAGAATAAACGATATAGTAGTAAAAATGGGTGAAGTGCATCCAGTTCTTCAGGGTATTATTAAATATACTGTATCAGATTTACATGTTGATGACATTATGTTCATTTCACGAAGCTGACCTAACATCCTTCAGTCTACATTTTGTGATGCATTCACTACATTTTGATACAGTCTTGTGATTCAGCTTTAAGCTGAATCCTTAATGTGTTATGGGTGCCTAACCTTAGCCATATTACACTTGCCGTGTGCAGATATTTAAAAAATAAATCATTGAATATAGCACAAGTTCTCCTCCAAAATGCTGTCACTGATCACAATCCAAGGTTTCAAAACAGGATGCAAAGCATGGCCTCTGGCATCAAAGATGAACATGTTACTTTTTACTCTTCGTCATGCCGTAAAAATGCCACAGGATCTGTTGAATTTACGATGGATAGACATAAATTGTGCACAGCTGAGTCATCCAATATGAACGCAATCCCTGGGCCTGACTTAGGAAAGACAAAATAATGACGAATCATTCTCATGTTCACATCTGCTTTGAGGTATTATGGAATTGAGACATTATTAATTACAGTAGCATACAGAAACTCACTGGGAAACACAACATTGTGTCCCAGAAAATATGTAATATATCCAGTTTCTAGGCAAAAAAGTCAAGCAAACACAAGCAGTCATCAGAACTTGACATGAACTGCATATTAACAGTGAAACATTAAAACAATGAAACTTAAAACGTGCATTAGGCAACACTTAGAAGAGATTGACCTTCCTCTTCATGTCATTACGTTTCCATAGTGGAAGTCTGTCGAATTCTTCAATCCCCATACCAAAGATCTCAAAAAATGAATCTGGGGATAGATGCCGCTGCAAAAGACACCAGGAAAGAATATCAGAATAAAGTTACAGCTGCACGGTTCATCTGTCTGGTGCATATCTTGTTCTAAAATGAGACTCATACTGTAGGTTTGACTCAATGACAAAATATGTCTTCATCTGGTTTCAGCAGCGACAGATGATGTCAGTATAAAAGAATTTAACAACATCCTGCTACAAGTTTTAGTCATGATATGTGTCAAAGTTTAGACCAGGTCAAGCATTTATTTGAAACTAAAACATTTTAACACATCTATGCACTGAAGGTGTTAAGCAATTTCCCTCTTCATTTCTGGTATTCAAGTACATACAAAAACAATGCAAAGCAGTCCGTTCAGTCATGCAAACAGAAGTGTCACATTGCAAAAATACTTTTGTCACATGTTCCCGTACCTCGAGTCTTGTTCTATCAACATCCTTGGGAAGCTTGACTCGTCCTCTGTTCACAACTGTGAGCATTTCATACGTGTAGACCTTGACATAACAAAGACGAGTTGAGAATGCTTTTAGTTGATTATAACTCATGCTGAAGCTAAATCATTTGTACACTCATGAGCTACTGAGATATGAGATGAAGTTAGAACATTAAGCACAATGGAGATGTGGATCTTGTATAAACAATTCACAGTTGTGGATAGTTGTCGTACCAGTGCGTCAGCTTTCGGGGAAAAAAGAACCTGTTTCTATTTGCCTATGTCAATTTTCACATACACTGCTATAAAGAAAAGATGCTAATGAAGCTGTCCTTGAAACCTCAGCAATATCCTAGAGCTATTAAATTACCGTACCAAGTCTATCCTAAACTCCACTGCAGTATTGTTTGTATTATTCCTACATGAGGTCTTTTAAAGGTGCTTATAGGTACAGAGCATGTCTTTGCAGTCTTTGCAGTTCAAACTCAGCTACAGTACATGCTTTGACAGATAATTAAATGGTGGCATGAATATAGAAATAATACTTGCTTTTGGTTCCAACAAATTAGGCATAGACGCTCCTCTGTCCATTCGTGATAATGGATGCTGACGATCATGGATGAACTACAGAACGAAGCAAACACATGCAATGGGAAAACACTGTGGCAACATTAGTCGCTTCAAAGCTAAAATGACTGCAAGTAAAGTATATTATTATGTTATGCATTATCTGTAACATATATATTAATGATGAGATATGCAGTCCCAGCTTTGAACTGAAACTGTGTTAAATGTATGTGTCATGAAACATGCAGACGGTGAGGGGAGCTCAGTCCTTCAGAAATGCAAACAGGGAATGGAAGCATGATGGGGGATTGACGATCATACAAAGCTCTGTTCGATTCTTCTCACATACCTTAAATTCTGAAAGACAGGGGAAGAGGTAAAGGACAAACAACAGAAATTAATTTCTAAAGAATTATCCATTGAGTTAATATTGTCTGTTGTCTGTTAAGATTGTCTACACACTTACCTTTGTGACCATTGTAATGCGAGTAATCAGCTGATCGTGGCTTAATTATGAAGAAAACACATTCAAACATTGATTTTTTTTTCCAACTTTGCAAGTAAGACAAATAAGGAATAAAGATATAACAATGTGGATATATACAATGTGAACAATGTGTATATTTGCACTAAATTAGCATCCTGAATCAAAGAAATGTCACATTAATAGCATATATTTAGTTATTATATAATAACACTAAAGAGAGAATTAGGTATCTGTCATGTTGCTCTTACCGGATTAACGCCATTGCGACCGTATCCAGGCAAAGAGGATGTTTGGGGTGTGGAGGTGTTTGGATCTATGTGAAAGTGAAACAGTAGGTAGATTAACTCAACATGAGACAACTAAGTCAGACTCAGCTCTTTGCCCAAATTAGATCAGACTTACTGAGTAAGGTTCTTAAACTGGCCTTCTGCTAATTGTTTTTAGAAAACTGACTTCTCAGTACTCGGCTATTTTTAGATTTACCTGTCTGACATGGAGGTTTTTACTAAACATTCATCATTTAGGTTAAACTATACAAGTATATGAATGTTCATTTTTTTGCTTATGCAGTGGAAGTAAGTAATATTTAATGGTTTCAAGCAGCATTCATATTACTAGAAAAATGAAAAGGTCACATTGTACCTTTCTGTTTATAAATGGGAGGCCTCCTGTACATGTTGAAGCCTTCGTCTGCAGATAGAAAAGAACGCAGCATCAGCAGATGATTCTGAATATTACACAGCAAAACAAAAATAATGTTGTAACGTCCTACTGCAGTGTCTCTGTGGCAGCTATTTGCCAAATCCCTCCCTTTCCCTTTCCCTTTCTGTTTTTCCGTTAACTGTCGCACTTGACACAAAATGTACTTCATTTAGGGGGCATGGAAAAGAAAGCAAAACCACAGACTTTTCACTTTTTTGGGGGTACGGGGTGGCAAAATGACCTGATTTTCTCAGAAAAATAATGTGTCAAATGCCAAAAATGTAAAGACTGAGACTAAAATCAATCAACAGTATAACAGAATATCTGTACATATGACTTACTTACTCAAATAAGTTGTTAGGTATTCTTTAAATAAGTGCAGTAAAGGTTCAGCATGCGTACAATAACTGCACATAACAGGCCAGTTATGCAAGTGGTGAAGTTTGGCGAGCGTGTCCTTAAATATAGTTTTAAATACAGTTCATTTGACATTTCCTTTTCATTGATTGATTATAAAGACTCTGACTAAATAAAGTAATGTACCGCTCACTACTGTATACAGAAATCAAGGCTGTGCTGGTGGTTAGTGGCTTGTGAGTGATTTTCATTCCCCACCAAAAACACATGCCAGCAATTACCGGTCAAAGCTTGTCACATCTCATCCGCACACACACACATGATGAAACAGCCTTTAAAAATGCTATAAATACGCTCAGCTGTAGAGGAATGTGTGAGTGAAGTTTGGGACATGCACGGGAATATTTATTTATTTAATAAATCAAACTAGTTTTATAAATATCTACTTTGATTTACATTAAGGGTTTTACTGCTGTGGGTGAAGAACAAATACAAAATGGGAAAAGAAAGGAGAAAACTAGAGGAATATCTGAAGAAAGCAGCTAGCCTGTGTGTTTTTTACTGTCTCTTTCAGGAAACTATGATATGAGGACTTTGTGTGGGCGACTGACAGCCCCTCTGAACTTTGACCACTAGATGGCTCACTGTTTTCTAAGAATGAAGTGAATCACGTGCCATTCTACTTTTAAATTCCAACTCTGACCCTTAAACCAGTTTGTTTTTGGGGGGAATTTAGGGTTTTCTTATTCTACTATTGCCCTCACCACAGTGCCTTGTAGCCAAGTGTTTAATAGGAAACAGAAAATGTAAGGCAAAGCCACGAGGGAAGAAGGGATTGCGAAAACGGTAGCAGGACTTCTTACCTTTGGTGTGCGGGTGAAAGTTGTGAAATAAAGGAGAAGTGGGGCAGGTGTGATTGTTGCCAGAAAATAAAGAGAGAGAAAGCATCGACCCTGCTTGTTATTCCGTGAAAGAAGTGGAAGGTGGAGTTGTGGAGGTGGAAGAGATAAAAGGAGGTGGTTAAACAATTTTAAAAAAAGGTAAGCGGAGGGGGTTAATATCTTTTTGATAAGAAGATTTAGACAATTTTAACGACAGAGCGCTCTGCTCACCTGGCCGGTGGAAGTGTTGTGGTGATCTGGACAGAGTTGGAGTGTAGCTGTGCGTACGATTGTACGTTGCATGAACTCCAAAAGATCCGTGACTTGTAGATTTTGGTATGTACTTTCTTAATTCAAAACTGTCCTTGAAAGAAGACACAAAGCCAGTGTAAAATATACAAATCAAAACTAGTATGTGTGTGTCAAATATGTATGATTTCAGTGGGGGTCCGCTACATACTGTACGTGACCTGATGTCTCTCTAAATCTGTTCTACCTTAACTAAGTAAATATTTACCTCTGTGGTGTCAGATGCGTTTCCTGCTGACTAATTTGGAAAGACAGAAGAAGAAAAATCAACCATAAACAAACACAACATACTAACACCATGTCAAGTGAAAATATTATACCTCTAAACCTGATTATGAAGAAACTTGATCACATGCTAACCACTATGCATCTTTTGAGGAGGTCGTGTATAACTATAATCCTTCAAACAGGGAATTATGAGGTTTTCACATGAGGAGAGAGATATGAAAGGTAGGAAACGGAAGGATTTGATGATGAAAGTACTTTAAACTAATTATTCTAAGTTAGTTTCAGGTAGCATGACATAGATTGTTAATAATGAAGAATCAGTGATACAGTAAATAGCCACTAACCATGTTTTCAGCATGATTTAACTGCTTAATTATTATGTATTTTGTTAACATAGAAGCACTGTTGCTCCAAAACACACCTAAAAACACATCTGTGTATTTATTATAATAAATGTCTTTCTTCATTTTGGGACGAACACAATCAGATATCAGAACAACAAACAACACCTCACTTGATTTGAGTCATAAATCAAACCAAGAAAAAAAAACAAAAAAAAAAAACACCAGAACAATGACATACAAACATGTCACTGGATATAACTTGGAGTTACCTCTGCAGGGCTTTGCCTGTCCTGTCTGTTGCCTTTCTTGTCCAAAGTAGAGGAGTTGTTGTTCACACACTTATAAGATATCATATCAGGATGCTCTATATCATATATAGCCTTGACTCTGGGAATTGCTGCTAAGTCTCGGTAATCAATGATCTCATTATCTACTTTCGCCTGGGAGCAGGACAGGGAGGAGAGAGGTAGGAGGATGGGGTGAGGAGAGGGACACAGAGGATAGAGGATGGAAGACAGAAGGAGCAGACAGTACGGTCAAAGGTCAAAGGTTGCGTATTACATCACTTCATGGAGGAATGAAACTTTAATCCCACAACACCACGATGGGCTGACACACGATAATCTGTGGTCTGTTTCGCTGCGTTATTTCTCAAGCTTTCACGTATATAAAAGGCAAAAGGAATTTTGAGGTGTTTTGCCGGGGGTAAAGTTCCTTCCATTCAATAAACCAACAAGGTATGCATCATCAAAGACCAGCGGGGGAAACAAAACGACACTGAAAGCACCGCATTTATGATCAAATGCAATGTGAATTGCGAATTCCTGTTCAATATGTGGTTGATTTTTAGCAGTACATTAATGAGAAAATTGAGAAAATTTGCAGGCGCTTCATCATTCAACCACAATTGAAATGACATTTTTATCTCACAAGCAAAATGAAACTAGTTCCGACCAGTCAAGGTAAAGTTGGAAAAACATTCAAATTTAAATTCAAAAAATGTAAATTGATTTTAAGACTATTTTCCTAAATGTTTGTCTGAATTTAATGTCAAAAAGAAAAATCTTGCAAGAGAGACAGTTTGTCCATGCGACTCCCCTGTATAAATGAAGGATAGATGAAATGTCATTGAACCCACGGCGAATTGTGCACCATGGATGTTAAGCAGATGTTGTTAACCAGAACTTACACAGATAGTTCGACCAGGACTGCCTGGCGTGCATGAGCCTGGCCTGGAACAGGAGCTTTCAGACGAGGATCTAGTGTGCTAAGGAGGAAAAATAACAGCTGTGTTAGTTTGACTCATAGGATGCTGAGAAAAATTACTTTATGTCTTTAGCCTCCATTGTTTGGTCTCTTTCCTACACACAAATTGATCCTCATATTTGGTTTAGTTTCACTGTTACTCATGTGAGTGAAAGCAATAACTAGGAAGCATAACGCAGCAGTGTACAGCCTGGCATCATGCAGGTGAAGTGTATTATTCTGTGTTTTAACTGGCTAAAAATCTCTACGTTTATTTGTACCTAACAATGATATCAACCGTGTTTTGCATAGTACTTCGATCAAGCTGTATCAATACTTAACGGCCAAGCATGCAGCACGGTCAACGCTGAAATGCTGTGTGCTAACTAAAGAATGACATAAAGATTATGGACAAAATATAATAATTATTGGACATGGTATATACTGCACAAGTTCACAAATGAAAAACTCCTCTTAATCATTATTTGATGAAAAAATTAAACTAATTTCATTAAGTGATCTTCTTTCTGCTTCCTTCGATTGGCACACAAGATCTAATTTGCTGGCCCGGTGAGCAAAGTGTTTATGTTGCATGTGAAACAAGCGAGTGCGGTTAATCTCAAGACATGAGATTACAGCCCGCTCACTCCAGAGAACACGATAAGCGCAAAACGGCAGGCCCGCTCACACTATTAACCTTCAGTTCATGGGGAGGGAAAAAGAAATCAAGACAAGGTGTTTTTGGTCTGCCGACCTGGGGAGGAAGAGATAATGAAATGACAGTGTGCAGGTAATCACGCTGTAGGACAGCAACGTACACTGATATCACACTCCTGGATCTTATACCAGCTGGATATTAACATCTTATTTTGAGATGTTATATGTGTCAAGTGTCAAATCTGCATTTGCATGTGCCAGAATACTGCTTCCAACACACGCGACATGAAACTCTTACCCTGTAACTGTCCTCAATTCTGCTGTTGTCTCTGCAGTCTGGGTGCCAAACTGTTGACCCTGTGAAAGCATGGACAGTTACATACTGCAGGCAACATGTCAAAAAATAAATATGCACAGTTTACACAGTGAACCAGAAACCGGTACTTTCTCAAACTGACCTTGCTGATACATTTCTTCACCTTCTTTGAACATTCGGTCACATCGGCTGCATCTTGCACAGGTGGGGTGATAATGTTTGTCCCCTGCCTGTAACAGATAATGAGGCAAAAGCATCAGCGTTTAATACCAAGAACAACAATTAACATGTAGTAATGAAGTAGGAATTGAGATATCAGTGTTTTTTTATTATTAATAACATTTTAAGAGGAAAATGACACATTTCACTAACAAGTGAAGTAAAGATTTCTCACCTCTAGGACTTTTCCAGTTATAAACTTCTGACATGCTTCACATTGGATCCCAAACTGAATCTGGTAGTCCCTCTCACAATAAGGAACGCCATCCCTGGAAGACACATTATAAGAATAATAATAATAAATATATTCTCTGTTCTTCTTCTTGTATTAGCAGCTGTTGTTAGGATATTATGAAGAGAAAGCATGAATGAGAGATCTGTATTTACTTGCTGATATATTCTCCGCTCAGCACTTTCCTGCAGGCTTTACACTTGAAGCAGCCAAGGTGCCACTGGCCACCCAGGGCTAGCAGAGCCTGGCCATTTTTGATGTCTCTACCACAGCCAGAGCAGTCTGAAAACACACACACACACACATTAAGAACCCAAACCTCCAGAACCTCTCTTCTTCTTGAATAGTTCTGGACATATGAATGAAAAGTGCAGCTGACACTACACAACTATTCGAGTTGCTTTACTGTTTCCCGTAGATTTTCTGCACAGTCCTACAGAGAGATCCTCTTAATCCAGAGGCTTTCTGAGTCGGGATCCTGTATTGATCCCTCTTCTATATATAGTTGTTAGGTGGATGGGGTCATGTTAAGGTGGAGAGTTCAGTTATGCTGTCTGATTCATTGACCTGGCAGGATCCCAGGAGGACGTTTGATTTTGTAAAGTAACGTGGAAAAGATCCAGTGCACCACGATGATGTTAGACTGGAATCTGTTTAGCCTTCATTTAGCACCCTTACATCCTTAAATAATACATATAATCAGATGTGTCACTTGCAGACAGGTGTAAAGCTGATGATGAAGGAGGCAGACAGATGTGGCACTGACCTTGAATGGCTCTTAATGGCAGGATAAACTAAATATACAGGCTGGCATAGGAGCAACAGCTGGCCAGTGTTCAGTGAGTAATCCACTGTCTGCTTATGTCCGCATGGGAACAAAGTCTTTGATCTATTTTGGCTTAATTATTAATAAATATTTTTGATCCGAATACTGGATTAAATGTCCTTGCTCAGAGAGTAATTTCTGTACTTACTACTGGAATATTTGTGCTCATTAGGAGTAAAAGAAACAGGTCGATTACAGCGCTGACAGAGGCAGTCTTTTCCACTGAAGGTGACACAGTCCCCAGCAGGAAAGGCCCGTCTGAGAAACAGAGACAGAGGCAGAGGTAGACCACACAATCCTTTGAAAAATGATTAGTTACTCCACCAAACATGTTTACGCAACTAAAACTTACTTGCAAATGGTGCAGACAAAGCAGGATGGGTGGTAGGTCTTCCCTAGGACCGAGACCACCTCTCCCTCCACGAATTCCCCACAGTTGCTACAGAGAGTGCCGTGAAGCCTCTGGAAGTCCAGCGGGCAGAGGCATTCACCATTCTTCATGAAGAAGCCAGTCTTAGCCAAGTCACAGCCACACACTGCCCAGACAAACACAGGGAGAAAGAGATGACAAGGTTAGATCACAATAGAAAGCTTCAAAGCTGCAATAATTAACATTTTTATATTTTATCTTTGGCTCAATGTCTCATGTTGAGACACAACTCTACAGAGCCTTTTAGTTTCTTTTAGCACATTGTTTTGGTTTTCTAGCCATTCACTCATCTACTCCACTTATGAAGTTAGTTTTCAATCCCACAGGCTTCGGTTTTCATCCAAGCAGCTATGATAGACGCAATGTACGCATTGCCCAGCCGACAGACAAAGTTAGCGATTAGCTAGTGAGCTAATACAGCTGGTAAAGAATGCTCAGCAGCATTTAGCGGCTCTTCTTTGTAGGACAAAGAGGGGTCAGCCCTATAAACGCCAAAGTCTTTCCCTGGCTGACTCAGTGAGTGATGAAATTACACCATTTGCCATTGCTCTTTCAAAATGAATAGGCGCAGACAGTCCTCAGGTGCACACTGACCGAACACGGTCTGGCCACATACTAGGTTTCAATCTTTCTGTGGAGTTGGTAAAGACCAGTAAGTGTCTTGTTTGTAATGTAATATAATGTAATACATAATGTAATGTTTGTATTTTAAGCCTGTTCCTGGCCAAAGATTGTAATTAATGCAGCTGTCCACTTAAACACTTCATCAGTCTGAACTAAATTTTTTATTTATTTGTATTAACTAACTTTTGATTCATTCTAAAATGTCACTTATAGTTTCTTGTTTACCTTTATGTGTATGTTTGCTTGCTTATTTTTGCTTGACATTAATTTTACTTTGTGTGTTTTTTACTCTTTGAGCTGTGGGACAAAGTATTTGTAACGTCTTATTATATTTTTATTTTTATTTTACTTTGGAGGAACTTTGACTTTAAAGTGTCACCTTTTTTCTGGCTGCTGTTGTAGCAACTACGTAATCCACCAAAGGGATGAGATAAATGCTATTTGGACTGTCTGACCTTATGAGCCAGCCAGGGTCTCTGAAGTGTTTATGTATACTTTTGTGTACGTGTGTTAGTTGATGAGTCCAGTGATGAGTTACTGACAGGGAGACAGTGTTTTCTCTCAGCTTGTTTAAGGTCATTTGATACCACCCAAACCATTTCCGACACTGTCCCTCTGGTCCTGCCACAACACAATGCACTGACAAGCCAAGGCCAGATTTATGTTGCTCTATTCCTGTCCTACTGTGACTCACTCACAATACAGATGGGTTTTATTCTAAAAAAAAATCTATTTTTAAGTCTGAATAAAACCCACACAAACATGTGTCTACATTCCTCTGATCCCAGAAATTGTTTCATAAAAAAACATAGAAATGAATCTTTACTTGTCTTCAAATGTTCATAAACACATAAAGAGTACCTTTACATTCTTGGCTGCTTTAACACAAATTAATTTATAATATTATCACTGTGACAATTGTTATTCCTCTTCTTCCTGTACCATAAATTTGTTGTTTTATAAAATATTTATGGATCATTAAACAAAGAAAGAGGTAACAAACCTTTGCTAATGTTCTTAGTGGCTATTAATTCAAATTCTGATTAAGTGTCCATAGACTGTGTTGATCCCCAGGTCCTTCCACTGTTAAAGTACTGCAGGCCTCTCTGTACTGAAGGTCTCTTTGTGTCCTCTGTGCTGTAAACAGCATCACAATGTGATGAAAGGGCAACAACACGAGATGCTTGTCAGTTTCGATTAGTGGAGACAATAGCCTGCTGAGGAAATATGTTTTTCACAAAACGGAGGAACTCTGCTGAATGTTAGGCTACCCAGGGCACAACAGACCATTGTGGATGTCGTGTATTTTGTAAGAGATGGATTTTGATGGCACCAGCAGGACTACTGACTAATGAATGACCATTGGAGTTTCTGCTCACTATCCTGCAGTAAAGGTTTTTTAGTGCAACCTAAAGGGTACGATGTTACATCACAGTTTGTGTGTAAAACTGTAAATATCAGTTTTCCTGCCACCATAGTGCTTATGCATTATTAGGCCTCTGACCGTTGTGTGTTCAAGACAGCATTTATCTCCGTTTCACATGAGGAATTCTGTTCATTGCTCTCAAGTTTCCACAAATGTCCAAATTTAGACACAGAACATCTGCATCACCTGATAACACAAGTCTATCTGACCGAGGTGTGATTCCAGGACCCCCCCCCCCCCAGTACATCTGCATCTGCTTACATCGACATATCTATAGTACTCACCCTTGCAGGTAAAGCACTTTATGTGGAAGTGGTTGGCCTGGACTCGCAGCACCTCTCCCTTGCATGGCTCTCCACATCTGAAACACTGGATGATCCGCTTCCTCGCTGGAGAACTCGGATGGCTGCTCCCCGGAGTATGAAGCACTGCAGGGGGGAGGAGAGGGAGGAAATAAATGAACCAGTTAAGTCATGAGCATAGGCACTTTGCTTATTAGGCTTTAATAAAACAGCAGTCATATGCAGCCACATGTAACTGCTTGCAAGTTAGGCACTCTGTGCAAGTGTCAGGATATATCTAGTTTTAATGTTATATCATACGATCAAAGATCAATTCAATTGTATTTATATAGCACTAAATCATAACATAAGTTATCTCATTACACTTTCCATATAGAACAGGTCTAGACCATACCCTTTATAATATCATTTACAGAGACACAATTCCCACCATGAGCAAGCACTTGGCGACAGTGACAAGGAAAAACTTCCATTTAGCAGGCGCAACCCTCAAGCAGAACCAAGGTCATTGGTGGGCGACCATCTGCCTCGACAAAAGTTGAAAAGTTCAAAGTTCTGGTCTTAGCAATAAAAATGTGAATAAAAAAGATCCCACAGCAATGCTAGCAGCTCTGCTAAATGCTAATGTTAAATTCTAGCATGACGTTGATATGACTTAGATGTTACATGCTAAACATAGCTGAATGTGTTAGCATGCTAACATTTGTCAGTTAGGAATAAACACAAAGGCTGATGGGAATGTCTCTAGTTTAGCAGGTCTCAAATAACTAGACATGTAAAAAGTTTGAATAGCATTAGCATTATGGAAAGTGAAGGGATGACTAACGTTGCTATGTCACAGCTTGAGGAGGACATGGATGTGTCAAACTCTCACCCAAAACTTAAAATATCAAGCTCATGGTGATAGAGGAAACATCAGGGAACGCTAGCATGGCTAGAAGCACGTCAAAACATTACATGGTCAGCTGTTAGATACACTCAGCGTAGGTGTAAATTCAAGATAAGCTGCTTTTATACATTGTACTAAACTCAATAACACAGTCCTCTCTGTGTAGAGACCTTTTTTCTCCTCCTTTTCTGCCTGAGCACTTCATTACAATGCATTCCCTCAGAACTGTCCTGTTAGCGCTTACATAATGAATAATGAAGACACGCTTTGCCTTGGCACAGAAACAAACACGCAAACACAATCAACAACAAACAAGAGTTCAGGAGGAAGTATTGCACTACTGAATGATCTTGTTTGGCAGACCCTGTCTCATGCTGTAGCAAGAAAGCTCAGCCTCATTCCTTCTCCTTCTATCTCTTTCATGTTTGTATGGCTGCAGAGGCAGCGGATGCCTGTACAATCTAATCACAGCCCACTTGAAAGGTCTTGAACGTGATTAGCAGAGGAGTGAGGGGAAAGAATGTGGCACGTTGAGAGCACTTCGTCTCCCGGTGTGTGGACACACAGTGCACAAATATATAAACAGACATATGAGCTCCATCTTTTCCTTTTTTCATGTAGTCCACAGGTTATACAAATGTACAGTATGTATTACCCAAGTAACAGCTGTACTGGAAATATACCTCAGATAATCTCAGCTGCACTAACATGGATGAGTTGTGTCTGAACAGAAAGATTACCGCACACTTACGGATGGAGCTGGAAATGTTTTCTTAACTGTTCTGACTGCCCAACTCGGCCTCGTGAATACTGAGCAAATTGAGTCAAGCACCATCGGTATGTGGCCCCAAGTCTGCCCTCACAACAGGAGAGATTTGTCACCATGGTAACAAGTATGTTGCAACAAACTAGATTAAGAGACCATGCCTCCCAAAGGTGAATATAAAGTTCACTGTAACTGACTGTGCAGTTTTGAAGACAAACCAGTGTGTACATTACGCGGTGCTGCGACTGTGATTATAAGAGCACACGCTGCTGTAAGGCATTTTACTGTAACTGTTCAGAAAAGCAGAAAGCAGATTTTACAGTCATCCTTTGGAGATTATTTCTGCCAGTAGAAGAACTGTACAGGGACACTGTGTGATTGTAATCGCTTCAATTCAGATCTAACAAAAAAAAAAAAAAATCTTCTGAAAATGGAGTGTTGTTTCTGCCAAACTGAACAAAATCCCACTGGGAATGTAAACTCGTCCTTTTGGCCGTGGCACTCCAACAATGACTGAAAACCCAGCCAAACTTGCCTTTGTCCAGGAACGCCTCAGATATTTTTTAATGACAGAGCTGCAATGCCAAAACAAATACATGCACACATAATTGCTGCTACAGCTTAGAAAGTTGTGTTTAGTTGTAAACTAACTGGTGGAAAAGAACAGGCTCATATCATATTTTTCGTGTATATGCAGAAACACAATCTATAGTCCAACACAGGATGTGTGTTGCATGATCACGTACTTAACACCCCCCACATGCTTTTAGTTTTTGCTCTTGTGCAATAACAAAACTGATGTGTGGAGTCGTCAGATAGAAATACTTGAAGGGACCATAACGTCTCTTTCTTGATCTCTCTCAGAATGTGAAGCTGATATGGTGTCAAGTATTAGCGAATGGTAGATTTAGAAAGACGGCAAATGGACAGAAACATGAGACGGACAGCTAATCACACAACAACCCGCTATCTCCAGCTATGAAAATCTGCATCTGTGTGTGTGTGTGTGTGTCTAAGGAGTGACGGAGTATCTATATTAAGAATCCAGAATTTTTTCACAACTGATGCTATTTTTATCCATAAAGTACAAAGTAATAAAATGTCAGGTATGCTTAATATGAAACATGACTATGAAATGAACGTCCATTGAAAGAATGTCCATTATAGTACAAGAAGGTCGTATCATTACAATACAAGCTGTATTTGGTCATACTGTATGTTAATCATTTTTAGAATAACTCATGCTTCACTGGAGGGTTTCATTGAAGTAATACAATGTGTAGTAATGTAATGCATAAACAGCTTTGGGAATTCTCAAGAAACTGTCATGTTAAAGAAGGAGAGGTATAGGAATGAAAGTTTTCTTTGACCTTGAATCATTTTAAGTGTAAAAACTTTAGTAAAAATGTAAAAAATAATAATAATTTAGTCGCTTTGGATAAAAGCGAATTTAGGAGGTCATGCACTTGTAGGAACACCCTGTTTGCCAGGAACACAGTGGAATATCAGCTTTCATTCACAAAAAAAATATGCTGCACAGACTCACATGTACACCCATTGTGACGGAGGCATGTGTCCATGCTTTGATTCATAATAATACTACTTAGAAATGTTAATAATTCAGATGCAAAATGATCGTTAACGCTCAAATAAAGTATGGGAATTCAGTTTCTTTGGGACATCACATCTGAATAACAGGTGGCAGGAGACTTTTCCCTACTTTCCCTTCTTCTGTATTCCCCTATTTTAGTGACATTTTAGAACTCAGTAGAGTCACTACAGCGGTTTACTCACAATAAACTAAATCTCTTCCCTGTGGCTGCAAAATAAAATAATCAGGGCGAAACGCTGCTTGATTCAGAGGTATTGCTAGAATCACATGCTGGTCTTACCTAACCATGATGCTCTACGGTTAGCTGTAACAGCTGTGCCTACACTTTTCCCCACTTGGCAACCACAGGATTTATTTACAAATTCACTTCCTACATTTAGGAACATTTGAAGATCAAAAACTAGTACAGCATAAATTAATATCATTTTGTTTTCAGAATTCACACACCAGAGCTTTTCATATAAATACAAATAAAAATACAAATAAAGTGAAGTAATACTAAAAGTTTGGATAAGATTAACACAATATATAACACAAGAATATTATATAACTACTTTCAGGAGAAGTTAAGAGACAGTCATTTCATTTCATAACGCATTATTTGTTGTGACATTTAAAAACAATCACACATAAAAAGCATTAATAGTCAAAAATACTGCAAACACAAACACAAAATACTATTTAAACTATGCAAATGTGTGAAGTAATTAAGTCAGAATAATGTACTGTATTGATATTGGTCATTTTATGAGTTTTGGTTGCAGCCATGAATGAAGCTCAGATACTTTTTGACTTAATAACAAGCTGCTGACAAATCACAAGTACAAAAAGACAATATAAAACAGTATACAACTAGACACACTTCACGCACACATACAGTCTTAAAAACGTCTACCTTTCTCTTTCATGACAGCTGGTTTCTACACGTCCTTGGGAGAGCTGCGGTGAATCAGAGTGAGGAAAGGAACTATCTGGACTACTGGTCCCAGGGAAAAGGGGGTGGTCCAAAACACAGAGGGCAGGAGTGTATATGTGTGTAAGTGTGTGTGCTCACAAAGAAGACAGTAGGAGTGGCATTAAGTGATGAACTATGGGCTGCAATTTAGACACGCGTTGCTTAATTCTGCTTCTTTCCCAGAAATGTAACATCAATATCATGCTCCTTTATCTTATTTTGAAATAACCAACTCACTGATGATGCATTTTTAAATACAGTTTGGCTCAGCTCCTTTATTAAATAATAACCACAATCCTTGTGCATCTGTGATGGGAATGTTGTTCAGTACAGATGACTAAGTGATTATGCGTTGGTGATAGTTCTGGCTTTTAAAACTCCCTTTCCAGCATTTTGTGACTCATCTTTTTTTTTTTTGGAACTAGCAAACTAAAGATATGTGTTGTCTCCTAATAAACACAAGCTTCTTTAGTCTCCATATATCTCATCAAACCTTATAAATTAAGTAAAATATTGACCAAACGTGTCGCTAAAAGTGCTGCAGTATTTAAAAAAAGGGAGGTAAATGATGTGTCAGGCTGCTACATACATTCTCAATTGGTTTATCACAGACAAGTGGTGTTTTGGATGCAAAGTATTTATGTGAAGAGGTAGCAGAGTCATGGGTTACTCGCTTGTATAATGTCCATATTGTAGTCTAACAAAACACGTTCAGCTCAGTAATTGGTGGTGCAAACATAGTATGACATTGTGGCTATTGTGTTTTGACTAATAGCTTTATTTCTTGTTATTTCATAAAATTATATTAAATAAAAATAAAGCCTGTTAGTCAACCTCAGTATGAGACAGGCTTTTTTTTTTTTTTGCAGATTTACTCTTTGTGAATTATATAAAAAAGCTAATATTTATGTTCAATCAGCCTTTTTCCCCATTTGAAAATCTTGATGAAGACAATATGTTCCAAAACATTTTATGGCCTATTAACAAGTTAAAATAACTTTTTAATGACTCGCCCAAATGACATCAACCAGATACAGAAGTAAACTCTTCATTACCTGACATCTCTGCAGGGATACTGGCCAACTTCTCACACAGGATGTAGTCGTTGGGGTTGAGGAACGGCAGCTGCTCCATCATGGACTGTTTAGGAATAAGGTATAGGACCTCTGCAAGTTCTCCATCTTCAATAATTGACATGCGCCTGACAGAGTTCTTCCTCTTGACCCGATCCAAAACCACCATTTCATTGCTGTGACTGGAGCCGCAGATCTTTCCCAGGCTGTTGAGATTGAGAAGGCTTGACATGCTCATGTTGTCGAGGCTTTCGGCCAAACAGTTCAGGCTGCAGACCGACCCCAAGTGTGAAACCATGAAGCAATCTCAAAATGTTAAAACCCTCTGTTGAATGTCAAGTATTAAGTTGCTCTCTAACACTTTGTGATTGACTCAGCGTGTGTGTGTGTGTTGTCAATCAGGCAGGCAAAGACTTACTCCGACTGCACGCCCCTTAAGAAGATTAAGGAAGGTATATTTTTAGGGTTTATCTTCACGGTAAACAGAAGATCTGAGCTCAAGGAAGTCTATCAGGTAACCTTCTTCTCTCCATTCCAGTGACTTCACCTCAGATTCATCCTTCTAGTGATTGAGGCACTCTTTTAGGAATATTATGACCTATTGTATCATCCAGTGAAAACCATGTTATTTAAATATTCGACCATGTCTGTATAGGTCAGACATTTCATGTCTGATCTTTGGTTGGATTATGACTGAATACAAGGACAAAATAATTCATTTCCAGGAACATTTCATAACCTTCTGACTACAAATATTGTACATGTGATTGATTTTTTGTGTGTCACTAATCTACTGTGTTATTCAGCACTGACTGCAGTCTTTTGAATGCTTAACTTCAGAACAGGGAACTCTTCTCATTTAACCTGGCACAGAGTCAGGGACAAGAGGTCGACCCCATAAACCTGGATCTTCTGAGTAATCATTATACTAAAGTATTTGAGGACTGCAGCATTATTCAAGGTCAGAGCGGTCAGTCCAGATGTAGATAGTCTAGATGGGCACTCACTGATTTGCATTTTCTTGAAATTCAATGCTAAACTAGTCAGATGTTTCTAGTATGTTGATTATAGGTAAAAATCATTCAAATTCACCAGTGTGATAACATTTCATTATATTACAGAGCGATAGGATTAAATGTATAAAAGGTAAATTAGCGTACACCTAGAACATGTAACAATTACTTGTGGTGGTGCCATGCTTATCTGTAGCTATTTAAATTCAGTCTACATTCTTGCAGTTGTTGACAATATGATGGATGTGATGTGAAGTACTGTTATCATCACTACCTCCTCCAAAATACCCTCCCTGACGTACAAAAAAGGTTTCTGTTGCTAAGAACTCAAGGAACTAAAATAGAAAGGCACCGAGACAAGCACACAATGGTGGAGTCATCTTGAGCCCATTCTTACCGCACCAACGTGTAAAGAGCTCCACCTATTGGCACTTAATGAGCTGAAAATGTGTTGTAGTATGTAGAGGACTGGTTATGCAGGTCAGCCCTTTATTGCATAGTGATTGTACTTCACATTTACAGTTCAAGTATTGATTTTCATATTTGATCTGACCTTTTATTCAATACTTTATTACAGTTGTAGAGCTTAATTCAAAAAAAAAAAACAAAAAAAAAAAACACTGATATTGTACTTTTTTGGCCACTTGGGGGCAGAGGAAGTTGTGAACACAACATGACATCCCTTTTTAAGTTGATATGAAAAACTTGTTAGCAAACAGTTGATTATTTACATATATTTACACACCCGGCAGTTATGGAGCAACTTTAACATTCATGATTACTATTGACTCTCCTTTTAACTCTGTTTTTTTAGACTCCTGACAAACTCCTGAGAGAAATTTAACTGCTAAATGCTCCACTATGTGGAACTTTGGCTAGTGTCTGTCTGCTGTTTGGTGCTGAAAAAGTAGTGTAGATTGGATTTTTATTGTAACTTTTCCTCTAAAAAAAAACACTATGACAGAGGTGTGGGTGAACCAAATGAGGTAATTGGCACATCAAAAAGAGAAGAAAGAGAGAAATGTTTCAAACTTGAGGAAACAAAATTTAGGAGTTGATAGAACGAGATCTGACGGCCTCGTCCTCCTCGTCCTCGTTTTGCTCTTCCTCTCCCGGGTTGAGCGGCTCTCTGTCAGAGTCTCTCTCTGCCTGCTCTGTCCTCTTGGTTGTCTTGTTCAGGGTCCCGCCCTGTAGGAAAACAAACATCAAATGAACAAACTGTACACACAGCGCTCATATAAAATCGCATACAGGCAGTCTGTGAGATATCTGACCTGTCTGTGGTCGACAATGTTGAGCAGCACTGAGGTGATGATGCAGCTGATGGTGTTGGCCAACATGAAGATCATCATCCTCTGCCAGCGCCACAACGGAATTTTAGTTTCACTGACCAGGAAATGAAAACAGAGCAGGGCATAAAGATCTAACATGCAGAAAGGAGTATTGGTGCACTGCACTGACATCTGGATCTGAAGTACATCCTACCTAGATTTGGTGCCCAAGATCTGCCCAACAACCAGATTGGACAACCCAATCCCGATCATCTGTATGGAGGTGGCCAAACCCATGGCTGTTCCCAGAGTCGCCTGAGGAACCACGAGGGGAATAGACGGCCACATGCTCGCCTGAAATACAACACAGATAGTTCAAATTAAGACTGAATATGACCCACAGAGACTCATCTGCTTATTAAATGAATTTAAATTTATTCTAAATGCAAAGAAGGTCCATTCCAGTTTATCCATTTTTTTATCTTTCCAGATATTCTTACTTTATCTGCTAACAATTTACCAGACATTCCACCATGTTCAACCTAACTCTGTTGCATTATATTTAGATAATAAAATACTAGAATGTCGAAATGAGAAAGAATCAGACTGAAATAGAAATTAAAAACATGAAAAACAATCATTTTCATGTAAACTCACAGCAGCAAAGGAGTATGTGACTCCCAGCCATATGGTGGAGACGAGAGGAGGGACAAAGGTGAAGGCCAGGAGTCCAAACACAGGCAGCGTGAGGACGGCACAGGCCACTGCAAAAATGCCCCTCAGACCTACATAATCCTGGAACACACACAAGAAAATGTCACGTGTTACACCAGCTCAGCTCCTCATTTCATATTGCTTCATGTGACTGACCACTGACCAGAATTAGAAGAATTACTGACCAGAACAGTTGACTTACTATGAGAATGCCCACGCTGGCTGAGAGGACCAGTGAGCTGTCATAAACCGCCCCGGCGATGTAGGCAGCTTCCTTCTGGCTGTAGCCGTTATACTTATCCTGAATGAACTTACTGCAAAAGTAAAAATAAAAAAAATAACTCTTTAACCTTCAAAACCCTTGAAAACCTGAGAAATATGCATGTGCTGTGAGTTGACAGCTCTACCTGGCATCTGCGATGAACGGGAAGATGCCGTTGTAGAAGAACATGATGGTGAGAACCAGCAGCCAGTATCTTAGCGACAGGAGCTTCACATCCTGAACCCTCTACACACACACACACACACACACACACACACACACACACACACACACAGAAACAAATAATTTAGTCCAGACAATCAATCAAGAAGTTATTGAACACAAAAAATTGAAGAAAAGGGAGAGAATGTTCATACCACTTTGCGAGACCCCTCCTGAATGGCGCCATCAAGTCCCAGCTGCTTCATCCCGATCTTGTCCAGGGTGCTGACTATAATAGCGGAAACAAAGCCCAGCACACACAATAGTGCACCTAGAAAACAAAGCATCGTGAGCCATGTAGCATGAGAAAAGTAGTCTTCTTTTTAGAATATTTCTTTCTCCTTTCTACCTACCACCCCAGAGTGTCCACTGCATGCCATATTTTTCTTCAAACCTCTGGGTGAGGAAGAAGTTCAGGACTGAGCCCAGGCGAGAGAAAGCCAGGGTCAGGCCAAAAGCCAAGGCCAGCTCCTTCCCTTTGAACCAGAAGGCTGTGATGCGGTTCTGAACAACTAACAGTGAAGAAAACAACAGAGTGCTTTAGGAACAGGCCTGCAAAGAGTATGCGTATGATTTCTGTGAAGTGGTCTTACTGGTGAGAGATCCATTGCCTGACCCAAACAGCAGTCGGCCTGTGAGCATTAGTGGCAGCAGATAGGGAGTTCCTTTGAAGTGGGAGCCCAGTGCAAACAGTGATGAGCCCAAAACACACAGGAAGGAGAAGAGAAATACTCCAACTGCAGAGAGGAGGAAAGAAGAATCAGTTTACCACGAGTCACCATACGTCAGTTATTGATTTATAGATAAGATGTACGTAAACTTACAGCGGTTTCCCAATTTATCAATCATGAACCCAGCCAGGACCACCACCACTGCATTCCTGTTGACAGCAGAGAACAACTGTAGGTGTTGTCTGATAGAGCCACAGATCAGTGTGTTAAAGTAAGGTCAGTGTGTGTGTGTGTGTGTGTGTGTGTGTGTGTGTGTGTGTGTGTGTGTGTGTTTGTGTGTGGACTTACGTCCAAGCATAGATGGCATAAAGAAGATTGTACTCCTGAGGGGTCATCCCCAACCCCTCCACACAGTCCACTGTCCCATTGATCAGCGTTGCATTAGGACATGTCAGGTTCTGTCAGATAAGAAGTTATCATCTTATTAGACAGAAACTGAGGACTGACTGCAAACTACAAACTACAAACGATCATATTGAGTTGGTGTGGAGGAATTGCTCAATACTCATGGTCTTTGAGCTTAAATGTGCCCTCCTCTTAACTCTTACTTACCCCCTGGAACTGATCCTGCAAAACACTGGGGATGTCAAAGCAGAAGTAGGAGCCAAACGTCAGCAGACAGTTGAAGAACAGCACCACAAAGCGGTAATACGCTGTAACAGTAACAAAGAGGAAGAAAGAGGATCATTGGTTTTTCCTGAACATTTGAACTTCACGTCACTAACTTCACTATGAAAGTGTCGAAAACACGGACAGGAAGAGGCACCAGTGGACACTTCAGTATTTCACACACAACAAGAGCAGTGTGTTGGTTTATTGAAACCTGAATGTACAGAACGTGTTCCATTAAATATGCAAGTACTCTGTGTCCTAATAACGCTTTAACACTGCGCTTTTCACTCTCACTATAAAAGACCTTCAACAGCTCCTTCAGCAACAGACTGCCACCATGTAAGAAGGAGCGCAAACACAGGTCCTTCATTCCAACAGCAGTCTGACTTTTTTCTGTATAGTTCTTATTTATGAGTACTTTTTTATCCACCTTGTGTCTACGAGCTGCTGTGACAAATGAATTTCCCCGCTGTGGCATCATTAAAGTCATAAAAGCATCTTAAAGATCCAGACACATAAAAACACTCTGCTTTGAATAATAATTTGTATTCGACACAGATTCACAAAAGTGAAATTACCTTCTCAATCTGCAAGTGAAGTAGCAGTAGTAAGTACTCTCTCTATCTTTTACATAGACCTCTCAAAGTAAAAATAGCAATACTATACAATACTTAAATAGGCAAAGGAATTATCATTAAGATATACCAAAAGTAAAAGTACTTCTTATGCAGACTGGCACATTTTAGAAATATAATGTCAACGTCAATGTTTTATATCCTGCCGAGTAGCTTAGTCATTAATAATACATCCTAATTTACAGTTGATTCAGGTTTGTTTTTTTTTAATCTGCAAACTAATTAGTACCCAATGTAAAATATATGTGGTGCAGTGAAAAGTAGGTACAATACTGGTTTACAAAGTGTAGTGAGGACTATCAAGTACCATAAAACTGCAAAACCCAAGTAGAGCACAAAATGTCCAAACTGTGTTTAAGCACAGCAGTTGAGAAAAACACGTTTTTGAGTGGAGGGATTGAAATTTAATCTGTCAGCTCATGTACATTTCCTTTAACTGTCCAAACTGTGTGTGTAACTCACTGTGAAAACAGACTGTGTGAATTCATAATTATTGGCGGTAAATGAAGACAGCTGGGTAATGTTTTTTTTTTCATCATACATTCATGATACAGCACCACAAGCTTTCGCCAACTTCCCACTTCAGTCACATGAGCTCTCTCTCAGTAAAATGCTGAGTTTGTTGTTCGGTGGCCCAGCTTTTCAGAGAAGTGTGCTTAAAATGGAGAGTTACGGTACAGAGCTCTACATTTGTGGTTACGTTTGAAGACATTTTTGGGAAATAAAACTACATTCAGACGTACCTTTCTCTGCCGGCTGAGCCATAGTGAATAAAAAAAAGTACAGTGGTTTTAAAACAAAGCGTCTAAATCACATCCTTCAGTGTTGTTTACAACAGCTAAGCTCACAGAGCAGTTAGCAGGCTGCGTTCAGGTCCACCAGCCGCCGCACGTACACCGCAGATCTTTAAACTACATGGATGGATCTGTTGCTGCGCAACGACGCAGCGGATCGTTTGGAGATCTGCGCACGCAGACGCACTGAACACGTATGAGCACGTTTTTTTTTTTTTGTTTGTTTTTTTTACCCAGAAAACTTTATTCACGCACAACGAGCTATGCTTACAGGGCCCTGCTGGAGTAGAGGAGAGGAGAAAAGGTGCCATGTACTCACAGTTTACGAATCAGTGAGCTCGGTTTATAAACGGTGCCCTCAGATTCATTATCAGTGTCAAGGATTTGCATTCCGTGCCCACGGACACACTGAGCTGTGAGCCAGCAGCAGTATGGATTCAGGCCAGAAGATGTCACTATACCACAAGGAGCAAGTCACATTTAATGACCACTTACAATTAATTTAAATACTTTATTTAACAATTATTATAAATCATGTCTAATCAGTCAGTTACGATAAAATTTATTGATCTTTATTGGGAGTATTTGCTTGTTACAGCAGTTCCCAAAACACAAGGTGGATAAGTAAATAAAAATCTATTCATCCATTCATTTTCTGGAGCTGGAGCCAATCCCAGCTGGCACTGGGCAAATGGCGGGGTACACCATGTTACCTTATAAGATATACTAGACATAGAACAAATATATATATAATTAAAAGTTACATTGTGTGTTTTACATTGTGTGTGGTAGCATCTGTATTGTTTACAATTGATATAAGGGATAGTATTAGGTCAATCAAGTGCCACAGTACTAAAGTACAGTGAAGTACGTCACTACTTTTAATTAAAACATATAATCAGCTCTTTAATTGTGTTTATTCGGTAATAAAGTCTGTTCCTTTGTCAGTGTGGCTCTGGGGGCAAATTGAATATTTGCAGCGCGTTTTTAGATCTTTTGTCCCTCAGCGGACACCGTCGATGTGTTCCAAACATTGCTGCTTCACCTGGATTGTTTAGACAGACTTATGATGCGTGTATGATGCGTTCAGTGAGGTTTGCTCATGTGTTAAACATATGAGATGTCCGTGCTGCGCAGAGCTAAAACATGGGAGATATCTGAATCTGAAGGAAGCGACGCTGAGACAATAAACCGTGATGCCCGCAGTCAAACAGTGACAGTCAGCACAGCTTTAACAGAGGACCAGAGCTCAGACCAAAGCTGTGAACCCCTTCCATCGTCAGCGACAAACAGTGAGTCCAGTCAGGCTCCTGCTGCTCTGTCTCCCCCGCGACCGGCTGGACATGGCACGCCGAGTCCCGCAAGGAAACGCCGCACCAAGGAGGAGATAGAGGCGGACAGACAGGCAGCCAGGGAGAGGAAGGAGGCGAGAGAGAGAGAGAGAGCTGCAAGAGCCCGGGAGAAGGAGGAGAGGAGGCAGGAGCAGCAAAAGAGGAGAGAAGCTGCGGAGAACCTGAAGAGTCTCCGGCCGGAGAGCTGCCTCAAGCGGCTGACTGTCTGCGTGGACCCAGGTACAACACGCTGCCTTCACGTACTGTCGGAAATTTATGTACTCAGGATGACCAGGCATGACCATTTGTATTTAAAGGCTTCAGTGTCTGAGTCAACCACTGAAAGGCATCTGACCACGTCATAAGTCTCTCTGTGTGTTTTCCAGCTCTTCTGCAACAGGATGGCTCAGACATCTTGCTGGGCACCCTGGCTGCCTTCGAGTGGAGGTTTAGCATCGAGAGCCAGCAGCTCCCACGCAGCATCACCTGGACCAGAGATTTACTACAGGTGGGCACTTGACACTTCTTGTGACATAATTTCTTTGCATAATGCTGCAACACCTGCAACTTCTGGTGGGTGCACAGTTAATAATCCACATCGGTATCTTTTCTTTATAGGTTTCTTTTATGCTTCAGTTCATTTGTGAAGTGATAAATCTGCATACTTTGTATCTATGTCCCTCTGGGGTATGCATTTGAATTATCATTCTAATTTGTCCTGTTTTTGTCTTTAGCAGGGAGAAGATGGCAAGAGCTCAGTGGAGGAGGAACAAGTGCTTCTGGTGCTGGATCTGACTGACTTCATGGACATCGTGGTCTCTGTAAAGAAAGTAAGCAAACCTTTAAGTTGTGACGGTAACCTACATGTTGGATTCTTTGGAGACTTATTTTGTTGCCTCGACAGATGCTAGACAGTGAAGGCGAGGAGGCGGGGTTGGGTTCTTTCCTCTCTGCTCTCTTGGAGTGTCTCAACCGGGATGCAAAGAAGGTGGTCACGCTCTTAGTGACAGACTCTGAGCCAGACTACAGGTTAGTGCTTGTGGCCTCTGGTGGATAGACACTTAATTTCTTTCTTATTAGCTCTGTTAATCTCTGTTGAGACTTGACATATTGGTTTACTTACCAACAGGACCAATGCTGGTGTATATTTACTAGATGAGACGCTACAATCCAAACTGGGGATGGAGGCTCTGGACATCGAGGAGGTCAGTGTACCCCTGTTTCCGTAGACATTATGGTTTATGAGCTGAGCTTGAACTCATCAGGTTCTTTCTCTCTTTTTCCCTCTAGGTTCTCGTGTACCTACAGCTCTACAAGAACATCTCACTGGTCTTCCTGGATGGCTGGCAGGAGGTCACTAACCACGTCTGTGCCGTTACCAAGGCCTTATCAAAGCGCCCCTTCAAGTGCGTAGCCTCTCTGTTTATCCTCCAGTTTAGTAAAGTCCATTAACCAAAAAAAACTGTCAGAGCAGTCACAGAAATGGGGTGATATATCAGCTCATTAAACCATCACGTTAATACCCGACTAATCTTCCCTCACTTATAAGATGTCCTTCCATGTCCTTCCAGACTGCTGACGGAGCGAGCAGAGCTGCCCTTCTGTGTTGATGGTTCGTGGGCCAGCGGGTCTCGGGTGGAGAGGGATGGCTCGGGGCTGTTTCAGGTCTGGAACAAGCAGATCCAACAGCTGAACAGAGTGAGCCCAGCTGTGGCCACCGCTGTGACCGTAGCCTACCCGTCTCCTCAGCTGCTGCTGCAGGTACACCTGAGTGAAATTCAGTACGAGCTCAGTGATCAGAGGGTGGTGCCAACACTGACAGGGGTGGTGGCCTGGATTCTCACTGTGACCACGCACTGTGCAACTGTGGCATTTTGGATAAATCATTGTAAATTTTCCATGTTTTTTAGGCATATCAGAGCTTGGGGTCGGAGGAGGAGAGAAAGGGGCTGCTGGCTGGCCTCTTAGTGAAAAGCGGTGGTAAGGAGAGGCGAATAGGCCCGGAGATATCAGCCAGAGTTTACCGTTGCCTCACAGCCCAAAACCCCCAGCTGGTCCTGGATTAATTTATCCACTTGAGAATGAGATGGATGGATGTCAGCAAGGATTAATCTGGCTTCTAATGATATCTCATTACTGCTTGGCTGCTAATATGCTAATGTTGATGTTTACAAGCTAAAAATATGCCTTAGATATCATGTTCACCGTCCGGTAAAACACTATTTATACTCCTCTAGGCTTCAACGAATAGCACTTAGTAGACTAAGAAACGATATGATGTGTGTTAAATGTTTGTATATTTTGAACATTCTGTTTGTATGTATATGCAAGATTGTGAGACTGAAAGTGTTCTGTATATGGATGAAATGAGTCTATAAAAATGAGCTGCATCTCAACTTTTCATTTTTATTTATTTGAGAGAATTCCTGAGTAAGAAAGTTCATAAACAAAGCAGAAGTTTAAATAGAAAAACAAATCATCTTGTAAGCAAGAACACAACCGCTGTTGATAGTTAAGCCAGAAACGCTGATTACAAAACACATTTTTACTGTACAAAAAGTAATTTCCACAGTATCAAAAAGCAAATCCTTTACCCTCTGGAGTCTACCCATGAGAATAACAAGTGTATACAATATTTCCATTGTGGGTTTTTTTTTTTTGTTTTTTTTGTCTGAGTCTAATCTGATAATAATCAGGCCTTCCTCAGATGGTGACCTTCATATTTTAAAACATGAAACACAAAAATCAGAGCAGTACAAATGGCTCTTGTTAGCCCCAAGATAGAAAATGGCTAAAATGAGAATAAATTAATGACCCAGATGTCACTCTTATATATCTCAGCGTCTTTAAAAGGTCTCACTCACTACATGCTCACTCTTTTCTCCCCGTTCATTTACAAAGTTGGTTGAAAAAAAAAAGAGAAGCAACAATCCACTCAACATGGTAATCAAGAAATATTGGTTAAATGATGAGATTGCTCGTATGTCCATGATTCCCAACAGGAGACTTTGATGGCAATAGTAGAAAAGCTGTGTGCCAAACACTTACAAATATGTTTTAGTGTTTTAAAGTCATGTCCAGCGGCATCTTTTGCACTGATAATCCTCTGGCTCGGAGCAGCAGCTATCATAGTCACTGCTGGGAGGGGTTGGAGGGCAGTGGCAAGTGCAGGGTTGAGTTTGAGGTGACATTTGACAGCTGCACTGGTATGTGTCAGGAAGCGGACTGGTGCAGGGGCTCGGGGAGGCGCAGGCACTCAGGCTGGATACCGGGCTTGGGATGGGGATGGGGCTGGTGCTGCGGTTCAAAGGCAGACTCATCTCCTCTTGGAAATCCTCAGGCGAGTCACTGTGCTGCTCCGAGGCTTCAGGGCTGCTGCTGAGGTTGAAGACCCAGCCTAGTTGTATGTGGAGGAGGGTGCGCAGGCCTGGGGGCAGCTCCACAGCGTTAGGTACGTCTGGGCAGGAGGGCAACATTTGGCGGAGCCGGGCACAGCAAAGATACTGCAGGGAGGTAGGTGTATAGCAGGCACGGATCACCTTCATACTGCTTTTGGCTGCTGTGGAACACACCATTGGGTAGAACTTCTTGTTCTGCAGCCGTGTGGCAGCGACACCTGTTGGGGGAAGGAGAGTTGAAAGGATGAAGGCACACTACTTTTTTATGTGTTTTTGTGGCTAACCTGCTTGAATTCCAGAAAAACATTCACCTATGCAGTGCCGATTCTTGTAGAAGGTCAGGGTGCCGTGCCAGGTGTCCAAATGCACTCCGATGATGGAGCCTTGGCCAAACCGAGAGGAGAACTTCACTTTGTCCCCTTTGTGCTGGAGGTGACCTTTAAACAGATATGAGAAGCAGGACTTTTATTTTCTTGAATTAGTAATTATAATGGTGTTGTATGCAGACGGACTAACAATGTACCATGACCATTTATATCTTTAAAAGTACAAAGTATTATGACCAAAAATATTCATCACAGACAATTAATCCCTGTGAGTGCTATATTATCATATGTTATGTTATTAGATTTTTAAAACTGATACACCAGGAATAAACAGTCTTTCACTGGTGTAACTGGTTGAACTGGAGCTAGTTTGCTACTTTATATACAGATCCATTGTTTAGGCCTTTAGTCCAGTGGTTCCCCATCTAGCAGCAGACAGATCTATCAGCCCTACTCCTAACGAACACAAGATAAATTTGAGACATCCTGAGATGATTATTTGTGTAAGAAATTTCTGCAAAATATTGGAAGATTTTTTACTTTGATACTGTTATTGAAATGAATTAGTGGTTCAGAGGGGAATTTCTCTTTGGTGCTGAAAAGTAACTAATAACTACAGCTCTGAAATAAATGGACTAATGGACTAAAATGTACTTCCCTATATTCCCTATATTCCCTATAAAATGGAATCATTCCCTCTAAAATGTAAAGTAGAAGTAAAAAGTTCTATTATATGGAAATGTTCAAGTGCCTCAAAATCCTGCTTTAGTACTTTTCACAACTGTCAATGTCACGTTCCTCTGACAGGTCATGGCGTGTTTGAATCTCTGTATTTTGACCCACTAACCTGTGTAGGAGAGCCCCCAGCTGTCTTCATCGTGGCCCAGCAGGCTGCCAAAGCTGTATTTGAACTTCTCCAGGTTCACCTCCGAAGTTCCAATTCCCACCATCTACACCAGTGAAACAGTAAAAACAAGATCAGGTAACAGGTAATAAAACTCTAACAGTTTGCAATAATACTCAACATCCATGATACCACAGCTAATATATTACCCACAGCTAATATAGGCCACAGCTAATATATTACCCACCATATCTGTTCCATAGACAGGAGAGGTCATCTTGATTTCCCAGAAGTGCTGGCCATCTGTGAGCTCCTTGGTGCCGCGGATGGCTGCTGTGCCGCAGCTGTAGTCTGTGTGAAAGCTCACCTTCCTGTTGTCACAGCTGAGGGAAGCACCGGAAGACTTGAAGTGATCATCCCACTCCCAGTCAAAACCTGAGGACACACAAGCAGCTATATTAGCTAGATAGTTATCATTTCATACTTAAAGATTTGTTATGACCTTATGATTTTTTTTTCAAGCTGGTGAAAAGGCACTGATGATGGCGTGGTCTGTTTGAATGCATTGCCTTTTATGGCCCCCAGAGGAGGAATCCTAATGACGTTACATGTAACAGCAAGTTAGGAAAAAAATTTTGGAGGTTTATTCTTTTTGTTTTTTGTTCCATTCGTGATCTGTGATCTGGTTTAATTAATTCAAATGGGACATTTTTTAATATGTAGTTATAAGCTCACAAAAGCCTGTTATACAAAGCCTTATATTGTTAGATTAGTCTGCCCAACACTTCATTTCTGCCAATTTACATTGTACCCTGCTGTGTTCATATGGTGTAAGACTGAATTCATCAGATTTTGCTCACCCTGATCCTCTTCCCCACAGAGGCAGTCACTGGACACACTGAAGCCCGGCCTGAGCTCCTCCTGCCGGTCACACTGGCAGAAAGACTCCCCTACCACCGGCACAGTACTGGGCAAGGCCACCACCTCAGATTCATTCTGAGAACTCTGCAGGTAATCCACTTCAGAGTCCAGGTCGCTGAGCTGGTTGACACAAACGGAACAAGCAGCATCTTGTAAGTCCATTGACGTGTCCATGGTGCATGGATATTGGCTCGGTAGCAGGGAAAGGAATTAGATCCAGTGGAGAGAGCGTGAGGCTTGTGTTCAACGTTTTCTCCAGTTTTACTGGCAGACCTGACGCCTTTTTGTAAAATCTAAACCTAAATAGGTCACCTAGACCGGGCGGGAAAATCACAAGTTTGCTATCTTGTATGTGACAATCCAAAAAGCCAAATGAGAGCCATGTCACCCGTATGCCATGTTTGAAAGAAAAGGTTCATGGTTCCTATTGGTGAGAGAAGTCACATGTGCTAGTAAGTAAAATTAGACCCCTTCCAAAAATACTGAGCCACCTTTCCTTGCCTTTGAAGACCTGACCATGTCCTACACACAGCCATTTCTGCCTGGGGATAGCCCCAGTGGAAAACTACTGGTACTCAGGTAGAAATATTATCTTTCACATGGTGGTCATATTTCTTCTCCATTTCTTGTCCTCCAACAAATGTCTCTTTCTCTAGTTAAATATTCATTTCATCTGAATCTCCCACTCCTCTTTAAAAAAAAAAAAAAAATCTCTCTTTCCCTGCCGGTGCTCTGCACTTTGCCCTACTTTCCATTCATTCCACCAAACAAACAGCAGTGCCTCACCTGTGTCGTCGTCTGTCCTTCCCATTCCTCCCTGTCTGATGTCTGGATCACCGCCATGGCATCTGTCTCCTGTCGCGTTTCGCTCCAGGCCAAATGCCGAACCCGGCCGTTCCTGCCTCTTCTCAGCATGGCAGCTCTGTGGACAGCAGAATCAATGCCTTACGACCAGCTGGCACAACGTGCAGCAGAGCACGTACTTTGCATTTATGTCAAGAACGGTCAGTGATGAACCCCTGGATCACAGCTTATTTACTCTTTGAATATCTCATGACACATTTTCTAAAACTAGCAGGAGGAGCAAGGAGGAGAGTCAGAAATAACTTAATGGACCTATTTCAGATTGAAGGGGGTTTCATGGGAATTAAAGGCATACTGATTCAACAAAATGAGGTATCAAACAAATAAAAAAAAGAATCTATAGAAGTTGTTTTTGAAGATGACATCTTTTATAGTTCAATATGTTTTTCCCACATGCTGTTAAATTCCTCGCATTCCCAACTTACTGTGAGATTGTTTTAGAAAAGTGTGGGCAACTATTGTAGGCAACAACTGAGAACGCAACTCCAGGCAGGTCAGTTCAAATTTTTTGCTTAGATCTTACAGCAAGTGTGAAGCTGCAAAATATCCTCATGAGGAAACACATCTATGCACCTATAGGCTGATCTTCGTGCGCCAGTTTGCTTATTTCCATCTGGCCCATATGCCACAGTTGGCAGCGGGAAGTGTTTCCATGCACTAGCTTAACCTTTAAACCCAACCAAACCCTGTGTCACCGTGGCAGCATGTCTGTCAGCTAGCTACGTCACAGATAAGGTCACCTGACCTGATCAATGACAATGTGTTCCAATCAATATCCTGTCTAATATCTACTGCCCTGCTGTTTAAAACACTGCTAATATTGACCATGACACCTTCCTGAATAATTTATCTGGCACTTTAATTCAAAAGTTTGGCAGTAATTCTTATGGAATGGAAGTGGATTTAAGTGGATGAAATTTCCACATGTATGATTTGTTTTTTTTGTTTTTTTTGTTTTTTTTAGGGAAATTTGGGACACAAAACTATTACAGTACAACTGAGACAGTAACAAGAGTGTTACTTATGAAGACTAAACAATCTTTGAAGCTGATGCAGTTTCAATGTCAAGAACATTATTACCTCCATCCAGTTTGTATTCATGCACTATGTAATAACACAAACACAATTCTTCGCTTTTTTCAGTATTTCTGCTAACTCCACCCTCTGTTCTGGCCAGTATGACCTGAAAAGCAGGTTGCGTCTAATCTATTGACCTTAAAATAGAACTGCCTAATATTTTGGCTATAGTTTGCCTATATATATATATTAGTTTGCTTTAAAAGAATCTTATCTGTCTCGAACTGTTTGAACTTATTTCATGGTCAGTAATCATTATAATCAATGATTCATGTCTCAGTTTACTGAAATGTATCCCTGTTTACAATATACTATTTAGAATAAATAAATAAAATCACTTGTGTACGTCAACCTGATGGCATGTCTCCGTTAATGGCACCGCTCACCACAGCAGCTGGTGACTGCTTTGCAAGCAGGTGCAGGAGATAACCAGCCAATAATTTAGATTAGTTAGTCTGAAGCTAGTCTCACTTTAATTGGGCCTTACCCTACATACTGTAAATGCATCATATGGACGAACCAGTCAGGATTAACTACAGTACCAGTGTTCTCATTCATGTGATGAACGCATCAGTGCGGTCTCAGACGGACTGCAAAGTGTTATTATGTTTCAGATCAAATCACTGTCCATGGCCTGTTTCTATTCAGTCACACCAGACCAGACCATGCCCATGTCCTTACACCATGTCCTTACATGTGCTTTCTTAGTGGTCCACTTCAAAAAGCCTGTACTACTGTATAGATCAGTGCACTAAGACTATCTGTAATTCTAACTGTAAGTCTTTCTAGATTATAGCATCAGTTGAACGATTAAATTTCAGCAGATACTGCATGTATATTCAATAAATGTAAGAACGCTGTTACAGTTTTGTTGGATCTCTGCCTCAAAACGGAGTCAAACACAGTACAGCACGAATAACTCAGTTTTAGTAGCAGTCATGCTCTTACCTTACTGTAGTCTTCCTATATACTGTCTTGCAATGGCTCATTTGAATGTTAGTGTGCCTCTATATCCGACCGTGTAACAGGTGCAGTTTGCACTCTGTCCCACTTTGCAGCAGTCTAGAAGTAAACATTACTTCTCCACGCCCTCGTCGTGTTCTTATTGGATAGGACCCCCTTACAGGGGGAGGGGTTATGTTAATATATTCCGTTACTTTTATCTAACCACGGTAACTATCTATGGTGCTAATGATGTAGAGATATGTGTGTGGTTTGGTGATTTGGTAACACAAGAAGATGAACATACACCAAATGTTTAATAGTTCAAGTAAAAATCATCATAAATAATCATAAATAAATAAATAAATGCATGAAAAAGACAGAAAAGCACTGTTCCAGGCGACAAAAATTATTACATTTATCATTCACCAGGCAGACAGTGTATACTGCTGGTAATAATGTTGTTATAAAGAAAAAAGTAAATTTCTTATGCATATATCAATTCTGGGGAGTATTAGGCAAGCAATACACAAACGTGTCAATATATAAAGACACAAAGCATGTCTGGAGCCAGCTGATTTCCTCTAGCACGGGTCGTTATCGTTATCTAAAACATTCTCACACCAGAAAACACAAAAATACCGTTATAATCCATTTGTTTGTTTTGCTGCAGTTTGTGGTGCGCTTGAACGCACCATGGTGCTCTCCGGCAGCCTTATTGGTGGCTTTGGAGTAGAGGCGGGGCTTATACGTAACATTCGCTGTGTGATTGGCTAGGTGACGCGGGACGGTATACGGAAGAGTCCGGTGCTGTGTGCATGCATGGTTGAAGTCTCAAAGCCAAAATATGGAGCAGAATAATGGTAGGACGAAGTTACCGGTCAACTCAGTTCATTAGGAGGTTACAGCTTTATTTGTTGCTCGTTCAGAGACTTCTTTAGAGAGGGCAGCTGTCAGAAAATGTGATGTGACGTGTTTGATAACAGTTTGATAACTGGCTAGCGCATTGCTAATTGCTAAAATATCCAACATGGGAGCTGAACAAAACGTTTTCATATCATCTGAGTCATTTATCTATATGAGAGGGCTATTACATAGTTAATAATGTATTTAATGTTAACATTATCCCCCCAAAAAACTCTATCCTACTTACTTGAACTTGTGAACTCGGGTGATGAAACATGACAGGTTCCCAAACTGCGACACTTCCCTCCGCGTTTTGTTTCAGATTATATGACAGGTCAAGTGACCACCTCTCGTGACAGTTGTGTCATGATTTAATTTCCATGTTGGAATAACCCATTTCCTCCTTTCTTCATGTGAGACGGGAACTTGTCCCAGGTCCGGCATGTTGTGTTAGTCCTGTCCGGGAAAGGAGGTGTGGGCAAGAGCACCATCACCACAGAGTTAGCGCTGGCTCTCAGGCATGCTGGGAAGAAGGTGAGTTCAAAGTAAACATGCTGACATGTTGTTACCCCATTCAGAACACCCAGAGGTCATTCTACATGCACGTGCAAACACAGTAGTTTGCATGTTATGTATGTGTTGCTGTTGGTGATGTGTTCATCAGGTTGGCATCCTGGATGTTGACCTGTGTGGGCCCAGTATCCCCCGCATGCTGAGCGTCGGCCGGCCTGATGTGTACCAGTGTGACTCAGGATGGGTGCCTGTCTACACCGATGCCCAAAAGAGCCTGGCAATGATGTCCATCGGCTTCCTGCTGGAGGATCCAGATGAAGCAGTGGTGTGGAGAGGGCCCAAGAAAAATTGTATGCTATTCCCCAGCTGTAACAGTAATATCCATGTTGCATGTTTTGCACTTAAACTCACCTTCTTCATCTACGTTATCCTTTCATATTCTGTCCCACAGCTATGATTGCCCAGTTTGTGTCAGATGTAGCATGGGGGGAGCTTGATGTGCTGCTGGTGGACACGCCACCGGGGACGTCCGATGAGCATCTGGCAGTACTCGAGAATCTCAAAAAACACAGAGTGGATGGTGCCATTTTGGTCACTACACCTCAGGTACCGACTAGTCGAGCTGTCCACAGTAGGAGCAAGGAGACTAAATAAAGCGTAACGGAAGGTTTACACTGACAAATAAGCTCACAAACTTACCTTAGCTGTTTAAATATCCAATATATTGTCCTTCATGTGCATTTTTAAGGGAAATTCACCAACGCTGTTGCTCAGTTGCGTAGTGTTTTACAACAATACCAAAACATATGAGACTACCATTATGTTGTCATGTTTAAATGTGAAACTCCTGCCATCCTGATGCCTAGAAAGCTACCAAATTGACGGATTCCTTCCAACAAAGGTGTGTTTTCTGTTGGCTTCAGGCAGTATCAACAGGGGACGTGAGGAGAGAGATCACCTTCTGTAAGAAGACGGGCGTACGGATCCTGGGCATCGTAGAGAACATGAGCGGCTTTGTTTGTCCACACTGCTCGGTGTGTAAACTTCTTGTACAATTGTACAATTTGAAAATGTACTTATAGTAATGTGCATCAAGGTGTGACAGAGTTTGAAGGATGTAAAGGTTGTCTGCAAATCAGTTGGTGTGGCGTTCATACTAAATGATGTACGCATGAGGTTGTTTCCATTGTAACAAATATTCTGTCTTTTCAGGAGTGCAGCAATATATTTTCAAAAGGTGGTGGTGAAGAGTTAGCCAAGCTGACTGGATCAATATTCCTAGGTGAGATCAATGGGATTAAATTACATGTAATGTCAGCTTTCAGCCACAAGGTGTCACAACACGCCGTGATTGCACATCACTTCTCAACCACCATTCATGCTTTAGGAGGCATTTTGCATCACTGCCATGCTGCTAAAATGGTCGATCAGAGATTTCAGTGTAGCAGCAGGTTTAAAATACCTCAGTGAAAGCCTGCTACACGACCATCAATATTTATTTGTCAAATGAATAGATCATTTAACGTTTTCCCTCAGCGGTTATCTGCTTTGTGTGCGGATCAATCTCTTGAGTAATGATGCAGCTAATTCAGCTCACCCTGTGGCAGTGAGACACCAGCTGTGTGTGTCAGTGCTGTGTAGCTTTAGCCATGCAAGTATTTACACTGATGATACTCAGTATCAATTATCATGAATTCGTGAGTGTTGTTGTCAGGTATTGTGTAGCTATGAATCATTTCTCTGTATCAGGTGTGATACAGTGGTGCTGTTAATTGGTTCAGGTAATATCAGTAACCAACATGTCTTCTCCATTTCAGGCTCTGTGCCCTTGGATCCTCTGCTCAGCACCAGTATAGAGGAAGGCAAAGACTTCACAGAGTCGTTTCCTGACAGTGCCACCTTCAGTGCCATCAGCAGTATATGTCAGACTCTGCTAAACAGCCTCAAAACTGCTTGAGTCATGAATTTATTTACTCAAAAATTTGGATTGCGTTGACATTTTACCCCATAGACTGTGACAAGTCCAGTATAATGCAGAATTATTGTGCAGATGTAATCATTTCTATGCTGCATTTTTGTCTTGTACAGTTAAACCTACCAAACTATGTCCATATTATTGTTTTACAGTTTATTAAAAATGAAAAATCTGTATTTGCCAGCAGTGCATAGCAGGCTTTGTTTGCAGTTGACTTCCAGAGCTGCAGTCGCAGTTTGAGGGTATAACCACAATGTGAAGATCAGCAGCTCTCTCCGCAGAGTGCAACAGGAAGAGATGCAGTGTAGGAACGGCAACTCAGCGGATCTGTTTTACAGCAAATTCAGAGAGACTGTTTTGTAATAAAAAGTCAAGTCACGCTGCCTGTCAAACACTTACTGTGTCACAGTAAAATAAATACTGAAAACACTAACGTTGTGTGTGTTTGGAAGAGAGTCAAATCTAAGTTGGAATCTTCTTTAATTCGATTGTGACACACACGTCGACACATCAGGATAACGTCAATACCAGTGGTAATACAGGATTGTAGATTGGCGCTTCTGTAAATGCGTCAGCAGCAGTCCCATTTTCAGAAAACAAACTCCAGATCAAATCAGACTGGTTTGCATAAAACTAGGTCAAACCTGAACACCAATCTCACTGCTGCACGCTACCAACAATGCTATCGAGTCTTGCTGTATCTTTTTTTAGAGGGGGTGATGGCTATACAGCATTAAACTATCCATTTGATCTGGATTAAATCTTCTGAAACTAGCCTGCTCGTCAGCTTCATATCCAACAGCAACAAGACACTGAAACCCATGCAGGATTTTAATGGCTGGAATGTGGAAGAGATGCGGTACAGCCAAAGATGAGGAGGGAAGTATGTATGGAGGGTGGGTGAATAAGATGGAGAGGAGATGAGATTTGGAAATTACACTTGTGAGACCCGTCACGGGGCACACACACCTTTAATGCAAACAGCAGTACTACAGGAAAAACACTGAAGTTTGAGAATGTTTGCGTAATGATTAGAATACAGCTACACACAAAACTCCCACTTCACCAGCAACATACTAAAGGCAATCTTAATTAAACCAAGAATTACATCCAGAGGAATTCCAACCACTTATCACAATTACCCCACAGTGCATTAAATCTATCTATATATAGATATTTATATGTCTGTATATATATTTATATATGTATAATATATCCTGGGAATTAAAGACTTTTGCTGCATTAAACAGTTCAATGAACAATTTCTTATAAATAAAATCAGTGGAAAAAAATCGTGAGTCCATATACATTTCTCTTTACAAATAGATCCTCAAGATTAATGCAGAAATTCTGTCAACTCCCAAGTTGATGTGGGAGGAGAAAAAGCTGTGCGGCCCTTTGGTCAGCTCTCTAAGACCAGAGGCCAGGCTGCCTCAGCTGGCCTTGAGGCCTGAAATAAGTGGAGGGAAAAAAAAGGAATCTTCATCATACAACTGTTTTGAAACACACGCACACACACACACACGCACGCGCACGCGCACACACACACACACACACACACACACACACACACACACACACACACACACACACACAAGACAGACAAATCACTACATTGCGCATTTACAAGTTGACTATCAAATTGGGACGACTGTACACATTGTTGATAAGACCATAATTATGGAGCCATTTTAAATCATATTTTTCCACCGCCTTCACTTCTTTCATCACGTCTGGCAGAAATTTTTACAATTTTTTTTTTTCCCGTTTTACACTTTTTCCTCCAGCAGCAACATAAAGGACAGATCTTTGTAGTGGAGATGTTTGGGGTGTTTTATTTCGTGGAGAGGATGAGGGCGACAATGAGTCCATAGAGACCCAAGACCTCAGCGAAAATCAAAATGAGGATCATGCCCACAAAAAGCCTCGGCTGTTGAGCTGTGCCCCTCACGCCTGCGTCACCCACGATGCCAATAGCGAAGCCTGCCGCCAGCCCGCTGAGGCCCACGCTAAGACCAGCTCCCAGATGGAGGAAACTCCTGAAAAAAAGAGACAAGTGTTAGTCAGCATGAGGGACGTTGAGGATGGCCTGATGATCGCCTTAACTAAAGATGTTAAAGTCAGGGCATTTCTAATATCTGTGGGAGTGATCACAGCCTGTCATGCATGCAGCAGGAGCACGTGGAGCTGGACTGTACAATAATAAAAAGGTGTTCAAAGGATTTCTTTCTGCTCGATATGGTCATATTCTTTAAATCAAACCACTAAGATTTATAAAGAGTATATAAGATTAGTGTTACCATATCTTTGTGCTCTGTTAATGTAAGTTACGTGGCTGCATTGGGGACACTTGAATGAGTCGACAAGTTAACCAACTGTCACGTTGTCAGGGTAAACACAGCTACTTTGCCCCAAGGATGTTCAAGTTAAGTGTTTGTCAAATATAATCATACAGGTACAATCATAGTGAAATGTATTGTTGTCTGTTTAGTGTAATGAAGGAATAGTAACAGTGTAACAGCACGGCTCATATGTGTCTAGTTGTAATCAGTGGATTACAGCAGCTTTGTTGTTGACAAAGTGTCACCAGTGTCAGTGTTTTTGTTATGATCCATGCCGAGGCCATAACACTACAGATTTATAACCCAAAAAAAAGAGCAACACACACTTGTGAACCGTATTGACAAATAACTGAAGAGGGAATGCAGACAAATGACGGTGGTCACTTGAACTCACTTGTAGAGGGTGACCGTCTCTGAGATGTTGTTGGCAATCAGCACTGCTACTACCAGGCCGTAGATGGCTATAATACCCGCCATGACCACAGGGATGATGGACTTCATGATGAGCTCCGGCCTCATCACGGACATGGCGGCGATCCCTGTACCGCTCTTAGCCGTGCCATAGGCTGCTCCCAAGGCTGATGGGAGAACACAGAGGAGAAATTTAAGTTAAATAAACAAGACAGCAAACTCAAGTAAACACAATGGAAAGCAAGTTGCAAACAGACTGACGACAGAAACCAGAAGGACGGCTAAATAATGAAGCAGAAGTGAAATAAGAGATGGAGCAACAATGTGACAACTGTCACAGTTTCTGTTCCCCATGAAGATCCAAAATGGCTCCACTTGGGGAAATTTGATTGTGTCAAAACGATTCCACTTCTGACGCCGATACTGCGCGACCCAAAAATCTCTATTGTGTGAGTTTCTGTCTCATCTCTTGAAACCGTCAGCCACTTTAATTTCAGAATGGACTCTGCCAGACAGCTGCAGCGCTGCACATCACTCGCTGAATTAAAACAAAAAGACTCATTAGGCTTAAGCACACAGGAAGTGCTGACATCACACCACGTCTCCAGAGGCAGTATCGAGTACCGGATGGGCACCACATGCGACATCTGCTGTGTGCAATACCTCCAGTGCACACTAGTCTCTGGCTAGTCATGTGATGGAGAAGGACAAGAACTGAAAGCTTCATCAGCATATTAGCTCTGTTGGCTTGTGACGCTGAGGAGGAAGCATAGTGCCATATTCGTCACATACATCAAGACTGACTGCAGGAGGAGAGTGAAAGAGAAAAATCAATGGTCACACCCTGCTCTAAAATTAGAATGACCATATACAGCCTGATATAGAACAGCAATTATCCATTAAGAGCTGAGAAAATGAATTGAATAGCTGCTAAGTGATGAGTAACGGACAGAAAAATATATTTAAGTAGTTTAATATCACAAATTTGCCTCAAGGGAACAATCTGTACAGCAGATAGACCTCTACATCTTTACACCCTCAACTCAAATAAAGAAAAACTGCCCCTAAAAAAAATCTTTAAAAGGGGGAAAATCAAAATGGAAGAAGCAACCGAGGACATAGCCTCTTCCTGTACAGGCAGACGTGTAATAGATGTCATGTGTACAGAACAGACCAACGCCTGTCAGAGCAGAATCAGAGACGGGCTGGTTTGACAAGACTGTCCTCACGTCATAGGTGTGTGTGTGTGTGTGTGTGTGTGTGTGTGTGTGTGTGTGTGAGAGAGAGAGAGAGAGTAAATGTGATTATGTTTATTCTCATCCACAGCAAAAGGCAAAGTGAAAACTCACAAGCAGCACTGAGTATCCTGCGTATAAATGTATCGCTCTATGTGCTCATTACACCATGAACAGTAGAAGACTTTTCTCGTTTTCACAGATTTATAGACGCTTTGATTCTAAAAATAGCTCTCAGCCTTCTGTGGCGTCTCTACTGCGTCGACAAAAAATGTGAAAGCAAAATACTGTATGCAGTTTGCGAACAGATGTCAAAATGGCTGCTTAACAGTCAGTAAAATTATATAAGTGGGTGAACCATCAACTATCTTGAAAGCGGTATCATAAAAAGAGGACCTGGCGAGTTGTTTTCTTGCTTCTTAGCCGGCATATTGATGATGATTAAATCTGAAAAGGCTCTTGAGATATCATCTTGGCAGACAGCCTTGTGCATACAGCCCGAGGAGCCCTGCCCGGTGTTTTCTTAGGACGATGTGTTGCAACTACCCCAGAGATAGTTCTGGTTAACTCCAAGACTAAAGGTGAGGCTTTCAGGCAAATGGACCTAGAGGCAGACAGGAAGACGATGTGGGCCAATCCTCAAATGTGCACATGGCAGCCGGCCACATCCCGGCTGCTTATACTGATTCATCACTAGACTGATGCCATCAATACAAGATTAAATCACTCCTGCCCATCTACAGAGACGAGTATAACTGGGCACCGTTTTCACAAGCCTTGGTAAACACACAAGGAAGATCGACTTACTTTTTGTTTTGACTCTGTAGAAGAGCCAAACCCTTTGCTGGTGGACTAACACGCACAAACTATATGGTTCATATCATTTCAACTAACTGGCTGACCCTACATCAGCAGTTCAATACAAAAACTAACCAATAAAACAGATCTGGTTTGAACAGCTGTTTCTTTTATCCATTCAGCCATCCATCAACAACCAGCGTAATAGGTTACCGTAACGTTATCCTTCGACGGCATCCTTTCTTGGTAAGCTTGGCCTCACTGTGACTGGTCATGCTTGATAGAGAAACAATAGTGTCTTCAAATATTGTCATTCTGTCCTGACGATTAAGGCTGGATGTGTGGCAGGGTGGCTTCTGCAGCAGGGTGGAGGCACAACCTCTGGGTTTTAATCCTAATCTCCCTCAGCTTAGGTGCAGGAGCTTTTATTCCCTTTTTCCCCCTCCTCACTGCAGAATATTTGATGTATGGGATGCCCTTGTGACGTCTTGTGATGTCAGAGCAGGAGGTGCCTCCAGCTGGGGATAATCTTGCATGCAATACGCCCACGTGATTCACTGCAGAGAGGTCTGCTCTGAGTGGTGAGTGAATGGGGAAGTCATGATTTTAGGGAATTAATGATCACAGAGTTCATAGCTGTAAAAATGTTCCCTTATCTTACACAACTGTGTGCTTGCTTTACTGTACATTGTGTACAAATACGAGGCAGTCTGCAGAACTAGAGACTTTCCGAGCAATCTACTGCATCAGAAGCTGAGGGGTGCTGCCATTAGCAATTACACCTCTCCATTTAATTATGTTAAATTATTATCAAGAGAGAGGAAGACAATGTGGGTGTGAGGTCAAGCAACTGAAAACACTATTGATTGATGTTTAAAATAACTAGCCTAGTTTCTAGGCTAACCTACTCAACAACTGCAGAGGATTGCAGTGGGTCTTGTCACACGGGTAATGAGACTTTGAGAGTGTCCCCTGTTCTGAGCCATGCATCACTAAAGGAAATCCCCCACCACCAGTAAAACGAAGCAACATCACCTGACACCACAAGATCACAGCAACTTAGCTAATTACTCCAAATGATGCGCCTTTGGTGAGTTTATATGTTGCTGATCGAGAACCATCCACTTAGCTTGTGAATTTTGTCATTACTTTTAATATTTTACAGGCTACAGGACGGATCAACCCCACAAACTGACAATAAACACTGACTGCAGCCATAGTCCTTCAGCTTGTATACACTGAGGTGACTAACATCACAGAAGCACAAGTGACAATGTCCTGTCAGAAAGACTCCACAACACACCGTAAGATCCTTAAAGCTGCAGTCTGAATCATCAAGTGTCTTCGTCCGCGACCACATCCCGTCTTTGTGCCAGCATGATCCCCTCCCTACTAGCTAATTCCCCAGCTGTCACTCCTTCACCGCCAGACTAGTACTACAGTTAGCCTCAGGGACCACCACCATGTTGTCCTTGCCTATCACGACATATTAAACCTGAGCTATGACATGACCAGGGTCTAGCAACCAGCGGCTTCTCGTTTCTGGACAATCTAAAAAAGCGATTTTACATCATGAATTGTGATGCCTTATTGTGCTTAATATTTCAAACAGTAGTTACTAGGTCAGATTTATCTTAGACATTTCTGAAATACTTGAAATCTCCAGCTGAAAACAAGATTTCTCATTACCATGATGATGGTGATTTGTTGAAAGACGTGTTAAAGCAATACTTACAATCTTTGACTATTAAATTGAATGTGGATGTATAAATTTATGATAAGATTACATAAAAAGATGAGAAGATAAATTAAGATTACATCATACTGGAAAAAATGCCTTTCTAAATAGATTTAAAGGTCTGTCATTCACTGGTGATGCCCCTCATTCACAGTATCTATCATATATTCACCACCATAATCGAGCCAGTTTCGTCAAAAGGCCTCAAGCTACTACGGGTCAAAGCCTTCTGTAACATGGTCAATTAGTAGCATGTTGATTTCCTATTGGACCTGCACCCATCCCAACGGTCACACTAGTCACATGCAGACCTCTGCTGTGATACAACTGGCACATGATGTAGCTCTTGTCTTGATTTCAGGCAATACAAATTATAACATAGGAAAGGATCCATAAAACAAGTTTGACCATTTATGAAACAACATGTCGGTGCCAAAGTTCACTTTCTGTGCCACTTTAAACGCCCAAAAAACACAGCTGTGTGTAACAGTGGTGTCACACTTTCCTTTTCATCTTTGTCCAAATTAGCAATATTTTCTTTGTGCAGGTAAAATTCAAAATTTGTTGAATTTATATCTACATATCACAGTATTACTATATGGCAATGCCAAGTCAGAAGTCTCGTCATGTGAAAATCATGTGACCTTGTGTCATTCCTTTGAGCAATAAGGAAGTCAACCAGCTGATGCTGGTTTCCAATGACCATTTAAGTTGTAAGAAAAACTGTTTTATCTCAGTTAATTTACATTAAATCACTGATTTGACTAATGGCAAATTGTTGCAGAGTTGCAGTTTAAATAGCTGATTCAATTATGTAGCCATAGGTCAGTGATCCCTACTTCGTATTTCGTATAACTCATCGTCTATAGCTTTTAATATCCTTGCATAACGTGCATTTAGTAGTGTGACATCTTGCAAAAAAAGGGTTTAGGATAGGACTCATCCTAACCTATATAACATTAAATCCTAACAAGCTAACAAGCAGAAACAGTATTAAGGGATATATCGAAAATATTTTTGACAGTTTTATCGTGACTGCTAACCACTAAGCACTGTTTCAGTAAGATAGACACATTTTCTAACCGCTTGGCATCGCTCCCCGTTTTGTCATTTCCATCCAGATAAAGCGAAACAAGCTAACGTCAAAGCTAACTAATGTAGTCGTCATCAGCTAGCTCTGCCAACTAGTCTTGACTAGTCTTTGCCGCCTGTCGCTAAAGCAGGACAGCTAGCGACGACTGAAGCATCACCCGACTAAAATTAACCAAGCATTGCCACCCTGAGATATTAAAACCAAAGTCACAGGCTTGCCTCGGCGAGCTGTTAAGTCTAAATAAATGACAGCTCAAGATTAGCATTGCGACGTTAACGTTAGCGAGGCTAACAGATGGCTGTGAGCTTCAAAGAGACGCGCCATGGCTGACAATTCAAAGCGCCCTGTTGGGAATGATATAACAAATGCAATAATTAAAAAAAAAGAAAGAAAAGAAGAGGTGAGCAGCAAAGACACAATTAAAAGTATAAATATGAGAGTTGATAATTACCGCTGAACACCATCGCCGCAGAGGCACCCATCACTGCGAAAAACGGAGAGTACGCGGGGCTCGACATTCTTTCTCACGCAATATAAAAATAAACTAAATGTACAAAATTAATTATTAATGTCGGCTCAAAAAATCGCACTTGGCGAAAGCTATCGAAGGCCACAGGCTTGAAATGTAGAACCGAGTACACCAGCAACCGTCTGACCACCTAACTAGCAGTGTAAACGGGACAGTCACGACTCTTCTGATAAATACCCGGCGCAGCAGTACAAAATGGCGAAGCGGAAAATATCACCTGACTGGCCGTACGGATAAAACCTATCATGCACTGGGTGTGGGGGGCGCACTAAAACAAAGTTCGTTAATGATATACCGCGCCACACAACGCGTTTATGAAACGAGAAGTGTGGATTTAAAATGACGCGTGACTTATTTTAGTACAAAACGATGATTTTACATGTTTGTTTGTTTTTTTTCTTCCTCTTTGTTTTGAAGGTCACCCCTATCGAGCATCACTTTGGTGTGCTCCGCTGCAGGCTTCCCCTACGCATTCACCCTTCAAACAGCAGGAGGATGAAATGATGGGGATGAGCAGGAGGGTGTGTGGAGACCAATCCAATCTGAGGGAAAACTGTTTTAGATACAGTACCAAGAAAATACAATATTTTTATTATCTTGATGTGCTATAAATCAGACTATATGTAATAGAGTGCACCAATAAGAATTGAAGAAGTTCCTATTGTTGCATATGTTCAAACACATTTCTGCATTTTGCACCACGACTCTACCATGCAGCAGAGGGTGGGTTTGCAGTCAGCTGTGATATGCAGCAACGTGAATCGTGAGAGTGAGAGAATTTGAAGCTGAGTGTGTACGTTTGACTGTGTATGGTGAGGTGGGGGCAGGGAAACGAGAATCCCCATACCAATGTATAGCTCCAAGCATGTGCAGTTGCTCCGGAGGACACCATAGGAGAGATGAAATGCGTGCGTGTGTGAGTCACAGAGAGCTTGTGCAGCCCCCCCTTGCCTCCTCCTCTTCCTCCTCCTCCTATTCTTCCTCATCCATCCATCCCTCCATCCTGCTCTCCCTGCATTGCCTAGTCTAGTCAGTACCACAGAAGGACCCCTCCCCCCTCCCCTTATCACTGTGAGAGCCCCTTCCCTCCCTCGTGATGCAATATCTACACCAGCATCACAGGCCTTTCTTTCAAACACTTTACTTGGCACAACATCTTACTCCGGCTGCCAAATGCAAGGTTGCATTATGTAACAAGAATATATCATTTTGTGGCAGCGGTGATGTGTGTGTGTGCAGCGAGGCATTAATAACAAAAAGGTCACAATGAAAGCTGATTTTCATTTTGTTTTCTCTTCCTCTGTTGACTGACTGAACACTTATTGACCCAGGACTGACTCTATTAACTGGTTAGAGATGTAGCCTTTCTCTCAAGATTGGGTTATACCACTGACATCTGTAACCAGCTCGTTTGGCAATGTGCAGTAATATGATAGCCCATCTATATACATATTGTTGTTGCCTGTTTGTTTTTGGTGCGTGGATACGAGGATCAGGTGGATGCTCTTGTCCTTGAGTAGTACTGATCAATAGGTTGCTAAAGGTAGTGGATGAGAACTCGCCTGGGTTGGATGGCCCGTCTTTGAGATGCTGTTTCAGGAAGGGAAACAGGGAACTGTGAGAAATTCTCACGAGGGCATGATTCGATCAAGAGGCTACTCAAGATGCACCACAGAGCATTTGCTGCTAACTGTATGTACAGTAAAATATGATTGTAAGCATACAGGCATCACTGTTGATGTGATCCTACATCTAGATCCTTAATCTTTATGTTGTTCTGGCACTTTGACATCTGATCAGACCAGGACACAGCTCAACAGAGAGGCTTACTATGGGTAAAGGTTACCCAGCATTTACATAAAGGAAGTCACAAAGCTAAACTGATCTCAGGTTTGCCCTGGTTTGGTTTGGTTTCAGCCTCTGACCAAAACCATAACCTTCTTTCATTATCTTTATGACAAAGAACTTTCTAACCATATAAAAACTGCTTATGGTTGCTGTTTTAAGCCTGCATTACTGGGTAGTTATTCGATTCTTAGACCTCTCTCCCTTTCAATAACCTCAATGCAATATTCAGCCTGTGAAACAAAACAATATTTGTCTGGACCTCCTTAGTCTGCCTCTTAATCCCCTGTCCACAGCCCCCTTGTTATTATCTGTGGGCCGGGGGGGGCTGGTCAAGAAGAGACCCATCTCAGTGTCGGGTTAAACACTTAAGCATCTTACTTCTAGAGGCTGGAAAGCGTGGTTTTTCAGGAGATGCGCCAGACCAACACCCAAAGGAGCAGCTAAATATAGAAGTACATGTGCGATTAGCAGAGTGAGAATCCTGAATGAACAGCACAGCCTTGGCAAGACGGAGTCAATGCCACTTAATGTAAAGATGGAATTACTCCACCACCACTTTGCCATCTAGGAGACTACATGTCTCCATATGCATTAGCTTGTGCCACACCCACTAAATGAATTGTCTATATATTTTATTAAAACTTAGAACTGCCCAGTATTGACACTATGTTTTCATATAAAAATGTTTAATAAATGTTTAATTAGGTTTGTTTGAGCTCTAACAATAACTTAGATGGACTGATTATTAAAAGGAGAATACTTTTACAGATATATATATATATATATAAGCATATCTGAGTCATCCCTGTTAAATATTTTCCAGTCATGCAGTTCACTGTCAGCTTCCACAAAGCAGAAACATCCAAACAAAAAATAGACAATGTGCATCAAGAAGTGTGTATGACTAATTTAGAAGTCGCAGTTAGTATTTTAGACCCAGACCTACCCACTATAGATATGTAATGTGTCACTCAAACTAGTATTGACTTTAATTCAATCTTGGGAACAAGCATACTAGTTGTGTCTACTAGGACTAGAGCAAAACACAAGTAGATAAGGATTAGGGAGTTAGATTCATGGTCAGCTGACTTGAAAAGGCATCTGACACACCTCTGTGACAGTCTGAAGAAATGTAACCCTCTATATGCAGGGACAGAGATGTGATAGATTTGGAAGAAAAAAGCAAGTAGCGAGACAACACTGAAAGCATATTGCTGTATTTTCACATGTACAATACATTTGTAATTACTGATATTTCACTAGAGAAAATGTTTAATAATACAGATAGGAAGAGGGCGTAAACCCCAACACCACCTTTGGACTTCTTTAGTTACTATCTTTACACTGGAAAGGACGGAAGTAACATGAAAATGGTAAGAAGAGGAGCAGAAATTGCATTTATATCCATTATTTGTAAACCCAAAACACCTTTCTTTTTTAAAAAAAATCTTTGTACTATAATTCACATGAATGTTCATATAGTACAGAGAGAGGGAAAAAAAACTGTCACTCATTCAAAAGAAACCTTTGACATATGGTGCAAAAATGGCAACACTCAAAAATCCACCACTGACATTCACCAACATTTACCACATTAATTCACTTAGCAGATCTCCCACGTATGCACAGAACCTGACAGAAAATCTAACGGACCTGGTACAACGTCACAATTTCTTAATCTTCATATTCCAACATTTAAAAAACATGTTGTTTCATCAAATTAACTATTGACTTCACACATTAATGTAAACCTCAATTTATCAACACGGATTGGTAATAACATTTTTTTTTTTAAAGACCGAAGAGCTACCTATACAGTAAATTTGGCAAGTTGTGCTAAACCACGGAACACCAAAGACTGAATTTACATTCAGAAATTCAAACATACCAGCTCACCATAAACACATCAGAGCAGACATTTAAAAAAAGGAAAAAAAAATCGAAATGAACCTTAAAATCTAGAGTTGATCCTGAACATTGAACTTTACAAAAAATAAACAGAAGCACAAAAATATCACATTTATTCACATGATGAAACTTGGATTAACTGCATTAATAAATAAAAAAAGGGTAATCATTTATGACTTTGCAGGACGGATGTAGGTCCCAAACACTTTAGAAGACATTTTATATCAAGATTTTCTGTGTCGAGTGTTAAAAGAGTCCATGGGGCCGTATGAATCTACATGCATGTGCGTGTGTGTGTACAGTGTTATGAGGCCATGGCATCCTGGAAGCCCCACACTTCTAGCAGTGAAACCTGGAAGGTCTCAGCACACAGGGGCGGGTTGTCAAAGGTGGCACACCTGCCAGTACGCCCGTGGTTGAGCTCAGAGTCAATGTAGAGAGCGTTGCCTTCACCTCCCCCTGATCAGACAAGAGCAAACAGTTTGTATAGGTTTCTAAGTACAGATTAAACACAAAGTTTAACTGCGGTGGTTGCAAATGGTTTTCACTCAAGAAGGCTAACACATATTTGTTTAATCATATTTTAGATTAAAGCTCAAATATCACCAACTCCACTGTACCTGCCATGTAACCGAACACCATCAATTGAAGAGAAAAACGCCACATACAATAGTAACATGCAGCAATAATCCACTCACCCACTATAATGGAGTCAAAGTTGCCAGCCATGAACATTGAAGTATTCTTGGAGTTGAGGTTGAAGTGGCGGGCGGAGAGGAATGGCGACAGATCTCCAGCAGGTTTCTCTGGCTGCTGTAAGCTATTGTTGTCTGCGTTCTGGCCCTCAGAGGAGGCTGTATCTTCCAGTTCCTGAGGCTTGATAGAAGAGGCTAACTCAGGGTGGCGGATCACCACCCACTCATAGCGCTCAATCTCTGGCTTCAGCTAGCAAAGGAAACAGACAGTGATCATCAATTACACCTGAGTGTCACACATTAAACCAAGCAGTACTGCATGTTGGTTTAAAAAGAGATACATTTCCTTGTATAACATGCACAAGGTGATAATAAAGTTATCTTAAACACAAATAAACTTCTTGATTCTTAACATAAACAGGCAGATACTTCATGTGACTTGACTACTGTTTTGACCTTATGAAGGGAGTTGCATTGGATGGAAGACTCTACTACAAAGACTGCCTCCTCCTTACCTCTGCTCTCTGCTCTCATATAAAGAAGGCATTTACAATGCCAGGTCACACGATATTTTAACTTCAGCTGTATCACATGTTCAAACTGAGCTTGGAAGAACTGGTTTCAAATATTTCGCTGCATACATTTACTCTTGTACACAGTGTCTCTCTTAGAAAAAGAGATCACGATCTCTATGAGACTACCCATTTAAATAAAGGATTAAATAAAATAAATAAACAAACATCTGATAGACATCAGTCCTTGTAGTCTCCATTTCCTTGTGGTGTCAGGTAAAAACCAGGTCAGATACTACGGGCTCAGGTTACAGCATTTTCCAACCTGCGTGCGCTTAAGTATTACTGTGTGAGATGACCGTGTTTTCTAGTGTGCGGGCTAACACAGCCCACAGCTGTGCATCTACACAGATAGCCGGGTAAATAATTCATACAGAAGGCATTAGAGAGGCAGGTGGCTTTGCTATTTTTAACCCAGGTGTTTTTATAACTCAGCGCTGCAGTATAACAAGCAAAACTGCAGGATGTGAGCTTATTTATACAGAAGAAGAAAAAATGGCATTGTCAGTAAGGTGAATTGTGACCTACTAGGCAGGCTTTTGCACACAGGAGCCTGACACACCAAATGGGGCCAGTGACACTGAGAATGTGAAACAATAGTGGATGGTGCCCTCTGGTGGCTATAGTGTGGTGCTGCTCAAAATGAACACAACCCTAAACATCTTAGAAATTCACTCGAATAAACAGAAAAAGATGTTTTGGTGTAAGGAAGGTCGTAGATTAATATACTAAACTTAAACTCACCCTGAAGACGAAACACTCCCCGGTGCCAAAGAAGCTCAGTTTGTTGCCTCCTCTCTTCCGCTCCTCCCAATCTGTGGACAAGAAGGCTCCACACACCTGAAGCAAAAAAAAATATATATTATCGGTAGGTCTGGTCAAAAAACACTTCAGATTTCATAATAGTGGAAAACTGCTATCTGTAAGCTGCCAGCGTTCGCACCGACATCCTTTGGGAGCACCATAATCCAATCATACGATACTTCTAATCATGACCTCTGACAACAATTCACAGAGCCCAGGACAAGAATAAAATCAGAGTCTATTTTGAAGCTCACAAAGCTACCATGCAGCTTTCCAATTACTGACTGACAAGGCGTGGGTCAGTACAGAGGTGACTGGAGTACACGCTACATGTAATAGCAAATTTTGCTAGTGTGGATTTTCCTGGCCAAACAGTGCAGCATGTCCCTAATATGACGGGTATCCAAAAGATTCTAAAAGAGGAGGTGACTGAAACAGAAACAGGTTTATGGGACCAATACCAATACATTTCAGCTTTGTACCTTAAATATTAAAATACCTCTGTCCTGTCTACAGCTGAGGATACTAGACTGACATAATGTTTAGTACTATATTTGGCTAACAATCAAGTGGACCAACTTGACTGTTAAGATGGCTTATCGATCCAAGCTGCATCAATCTTACCTCTAATGTAAACATTTTTAATCATTAATACGCATCAGAATCATCAGAGACTTTGCTGTGTGTGATGTGTGTGTTGCCTACATCGCCATCTGTGGTCCGGATGAGGAGCAGAGTGGGCTCGTAGCCTTCACAGTGTGAGTAGAATCTGGAGGAAAATGCGAGAGAACATGAATCTAAAGATTAAACATATTTAATGGACTATGTAATTGCAACGTTTATTCACTTTGGGTTGCTAGATTTACTAAAGCACACATGCATGCACATTTAAGTAAGGCACTGATTAAATATAGAACAATACTCTGAGCTAATGGCATCTTAATTACTTTATTAAAGACCAATTACCTCTGTTGCACTGTAGAAGTAGAACCAGCTAACAGCACGGTGAGAGAAATTGTTGTAACCTGCTGGTTACTGCAGACATAATATGCTCTGCATATAGTACAGATTTAGGCACAAAAGTATTTTTTGCCTTTTTTTCTTGCATCTGATGTTTCCTTTCAGCTTTTTGGACATAAATCTAATTTAATGCCTCGAATCTAAAGAAGGCTTGAAATATAGATTGTGAGCAGCAGCCAAAAGCTGGTTTAATTTATTGAGGTGAGCACTGGACTGTGTACCTGTTCAGGCTACAACCGTGGGTAGAAGTGGTGAAGAGGAGCTGTGGTTGGCACAGTGCGAAGCGCTCAGGGATCCATGACCAGATGTCCCGCATCTCCTTGGCACTGACAATCTCAGAGGAGAAGGTGTCAGGGTTAAGAGCCAGCTGCACGTTGCGCCTGGAGACGGCCCAGAAATACAGACCCAGGGAGAAATGGTACAGAGAAATAAGTAATTTAATCCAGATGATGGTGTGAAAGAGAGAATGAGCATTAATTGAAGAAAAGAAATGGATCTGGAGAGTAGCATAGTGAGATGAGAACCCACCTAGCACTGTGAAATAACCAATGTGGTATACAGAGGAGTGGAGTGAAGATGAGACAGAAGATGGTGGACGGAAATGTGGCACAAGCCAAAAAACGAAACAAACAAAAAGGAAACAACACAAAGTGAGACAAGGATGCAAGAGCAACTTAAACTTCAGAGAGTATAAAGCTTGAAAAGAACAGGACATTCTTGCAGATGAAGCAAATTAAACTGCTCGGATCATCTAATCTATAATGTGTTCTGTCATGTTTGTGGTGAAGCCTTGTGATAAACTGTATAAAAAAAAAAACACAAACATCTAAATTGGTCTTGTCCTATTTTAACATTGCATTCCTCTCATTCTGTGCATACCACTGTAACTTAATTTACAGTCCGCAACTGTGTCGAACATTTAATCCTGTCCACTTTAACAGAGCAAAAGATATATGGGCAGGTAAACTCAATTTCATTCTGAATCATAAAAGGCATTCTTACTCTGCCACTGTCATGTTAAATCACTATATTAATCTATTATATTCAAGAGCTTCATTCCCAAAGTTTGCATCTTAGTAGAGGCTCCAAGACCGTGACTGGTCTTATTATACAGTTAGCCAAACATAAAACAGAAATTGGTAGCTTTATTTTTCAAAATAAAATGGTTTCACAAGGTCTCTGTCAAATCTTTCAGTTTGATATCAAAAGATTTGACAGGAAAACCAGAAAATGCCAAGAAGAGCTGAATCATTTTCAAATCAGATAATTCTTCTCTATCAGTCCCTGACAAAAACGTATGCATGTGTGCTTACTGATGCTTGATATGCAGTTTGCTGTCAGGCCACTAGAAGCAGTTTCTAAATAAAAAGACAACAGAAGATGCTCACAATTCACCACTTAGACATAAGATTATTGACCATACCGCTTCTGTTTGACAGTGATTCCTTTCTGCTGTAGGGACTTTTCATTTGTGAGCTGCAGCAGGGTGATCTCCTTTCGGCTAAACAGGCGGATGGAGAAGGCCTTCTCTAGCAGCTTCTCGGGCGTGACGGTGGAGGCGATGCCCTTGATGAAAGCTTGAATGTCCGCCCTAACTTTGTCTGAATCCTGCTGCTGTTGGCTGCCCGGGCTTGCCTGACCTCCTGCTTTATGCTTGCGGTAGAACTTGAGCAAGGCTATAGCCACACGGTAGAGAACCTTGTAGCCCTCTACCAGGTAGACATCCAGGATCCTAACAATGTGGCTGAAAGGCAGGTCACCTAACACCCAGCGCTGCCAGTCTGAGTAGACCTCAAGCACATCCTGGGCTGTGGCCACAATCAGTTTGTGGGCGGCTGGGCAATACTTGTTGGCCAGGTCGCCGAAAGTCATACAGCTAGACTCATAGGCCAGAAAAGTCTGGTCCAGTAGTCGTTTGCCTGGCTCATTACAGGCCAGTATGCGGCTGATGTGTTCAAAACACTGAGCTTCATCGCTGCTGAAGTGCAGGAGCAACGAAGTAAGAGCTGGTAGTGATGGGCAGTGGGAGATATCTGGAAACTGCCCAGCCACGCAGTTGATAATCTGATGGGCCGATGCTACGGCCTCTGTCTTCAGGCAGTACCGTGGGACGGGACTTCCATCCACAAAATCTGGTAGTGGGATGTTGGAGGAGGGCTTCTTGGTGCCTGCATTTCCCATTATGTCACGGTACACTTCTGCATCTGGGGTAACGGTACGACAGGGAATGGCTTTGATGAGCTGCTGGTAGACTTGTGCCCGCAGTTTGTGGTTTTTGGCCCAGTAACCCTGCCGAGCCATCTGTTTGAACTCTTTCAGGTCTTTACAGTCTACCTTGGTGGGCCCGCTGCTTTTGGCCAGATCCCCCATCTTGTTCCAGTCCACAAAGCTGCCATATTCTTCTTCAGCCATGATGCTGGAAACTTGCTGGACTGCCTGACTGAGAAGAGAGGAGGGATGCTCCGGGGTATTACTAACCTTCTGTCCTCCACACGGCAGACAACTTGCCTATTTTTCTTGACTGTCCATGATGTTTACTGGAAGACACAGAGGAGAAAAATCAGAAACTGATGTGCATAACATTACTACAAGACCGACTGTTCCTATATAACTGCCTACCTCTTATCAGTTGAGGAGAATATGTAGACTTGAGATAGATAGACACGTTTATTCATATATGTTACTATAACAGGCGATCTGCAACAAATTAGATCTGTGATGTAATACAAAAAGGCCACAGTAAATCTGTACTGTAACACAACATTAATCTATTTCACTGATCAATTTTATGCTCCGATAAAGACCTTCAGATGATCAAGTACGTACATCAAGCATTTCATACTCTGACGTAAAAACAAATCAGGAAACCCATAGCTTGACCGGAATGCAGTGCAAAGCTATTTCAATGATACAACAGCCACAAAACAACTTCAGGTGGTAAAGTCTGGTACTGAAGCAATTAAACTCTGTCAGATCATTTTCTACCAATGAATGTCTGTAAGATGCGCGTCCAAGGATCATTTGCAATACACAGCAACACACTGAGAACAGCTGTCATAATCATCAAATAGTTTCACAGTGTTTTTCAGCAAGTCACATGGAGATGCATGTCCAAAGATCACATGCAATATACTGAAAATGACAGCCATAAAATCATCAGATTGTTTCACACTGCCTTCCAAGGAATCACATGGAGATGCATACCAATACATTACTGCATGTTAAAAAAAGGTCGCCTCCACGGTGAATCTGTAGAGAGATGAACTGACCTACTTAGTGGGCATGTTTATTCAAATGGTGCCAGTTTACCTTTGACACTGAATGTTATTGGTCGGCGGTAGACTTGAATTCAGGCTAAAGGCCTCTTATTGATATTTCACTCATTTTAAGTTCTCAGAAACAGTCAACACAGACTGTTTGCACATCGTCAACTTTAATGACAAATTAAAATGCATACTCAGCAGGAATGCCTGGGAGAAAATAAGAAAGGTCCAAAAGGTGTTGGAGCAGTATCTTGTCAATATGTTTCCTCATTCCCGGGTCTACACTATTAGATGTGGTCTGTACCATGGTACACACTGAAACCATGAGTTTTTGCATGAGAAGTAAAAGCTGAAATTTCACCTATTTATGTCAGAATCAGATACTTCCTGTGAGTGTTTGACACTGAATGATTAAACCTACTTTACAGCCTCATTCACAGGAGTTACAGTGTATCGACAATTATACAGACCAAGTGCTACGATTTAGGCCATGTTACTGTAGGCTCAACAACATGCACAGATGATGAGTAGATGAGCTGTCAGCATCAGTATGCATTCATGCATCAATCATTGTCATACTTCTAATGCTGCAAATTATTCACCCAAATATGACTATTCTTTTGCAAATTGCATCTTAGCCTGAGAGGACAGCTTATTAACGTTAATAAACGGCACCTCTCCAAAAACCGGACATGCAGGGTTAGATAGCATTACTGTAGGCCAATGAAGGATTTACATGTTCCTGCTGGAGACTGTGGAAATCCAAATAACGGACCAGCTAACGTCTGCTACCTTGTCCCTGAGCTGTATACACAGAGCAAAGCTGCATATTTACACACGAATAACGCATGAGCGTCAAGCTAGCCAGCTTTAGTGGTAGTAGGAACGACGTTAGAGCAGACACCCGGGTCACAGGGTGTTTAACATCACCGCCTAGACTGAATCTGATACACCCTTCTCCATTCACAGAGTTAGCATTGCGTTAGCTAGCCTCAAGCTGCCCCTGTCAGTAGCGCCCGCGAGCGGTTAACGACAGCGGACGTTAACTAGCTGTCTGGCAACACAACACAGAAGACACACACACACACAAACACACACACTCACAAGAAGCAATGCCATTTTTAAACGACACTCAAATACAGAGCAAATATGTTGCCCGACGTTGCAGCTAGCATTAATGTTACCAACCGCACATTAATTTGGTCCGCAGGCGCTCCTGGAGTTTGTTGCTATGGAAAGATTTCAGCTTCAAATTGTGGGGAAAAAAAACACAAAACGATGGACTTAAAACACAAAGCCGGCGACAGGAGCGAGAATTACCTCCACCACACAAGACCGAAGAGTGGTAAGCAAACTGACAAGCAAGTAAACTGGTGATATCCTTACCTGGATATGAGAAGTCTTGAGACGTGAGGCTGCATTCATATTGAGTTGCTTCGAGCATGCGCAGTCGCGATTCAGTGTCTGTGAACGTGCTGCTGCTGGAGCTGGAGCTGCAGAGAGGGGCTCAGGTGGGAAGGTTAAATATGTGCACACTGCGTACAGCCTCTTCTCTGTGCACTGTGGTAAATTCACATGAGTGGATGAACTTCTCTTAGAAACAGTGGGAACTAGATTATAGGCTAATGCAGCCACTGTAGTTATTATGCTTACAAACACCCACACACTTCCATATAATACGCAGATTGGAGTATTAGAGGAAGATATGTAAACCACCAAAAGTATGATAATGTCCTATGTAAGCATATTACTTTTATGGCTTATTTCTAGAAGCCAGTTTTCACTTCTCAGGCCATGTAGACGTAGCATGGAAGATCACACAATCTGATTTGTCTTGTTTACATGCTCGGTCCAACATTAAGATGATGGCAATGGAGACAGGACAGGAAGTACCCTAGCAAGGGAAACAAACCGTGCCTTTGTCCTGTACTCAAAGCAACCGCCCAACTCATGACAGTTATCAGAGATAATTAAATTGTGGAACCATCATTGCCTTCCACAACAACTCCGGGAAAAATGTTCGGCCCCGTCTTGTCCCCCCCGTCTTAAACAAGGATGATGTTTTTCATGTCCTCTTTTAGTGTGACCTCCTTAGGGCTGCAGGAGTGAAGAAAGGGTGTGACTTCAATGCAAAATTAGTGACCTCAGAAAATCTTGAGCAAGTTTATGCCACAGAGTGAGACCCTAAGACACAGGTTTCTGATATCTGATAAAGGGTGTAGGTAATCTTTCAGCCTTTGCCAAAGATTTGGCAGCATTTAGCTTGAGTGAGTTTCTATTAGATGATATAACGATGTGTGATTACTCCATCTACGTCTCTGCTCCCATTACATTCATCACTATCTGACTCTTTTTCCTGATTGTGTGATTGATTGTTATTGAAAGTGGAGGTCACATGACTGCCTTGTCTCTCTTCATGATGCACACATTCCTCACAGACAAAGTGGCGTCCACTGGCGTCTGACTGGTGCTGATCTGTTTGGCACCAAAGTGTGTTGAAAGAAGACAGCGTCTGTATCACATGAGGTAAGGCACGCTAGGAGCTCTATATCATTATGATGATTTCATATTTAATTTTTGTGCTGTCTGTAACATTTGGATCAAACTGAGACATGCTCTGTTAGCACTCCCCAGACAGTGTGTGTGTGTGTGTGTGTGCATGCATGTGTTGGTTATGTGAAATATGTGCGTGTGTACTTTTTGAGTGTTGAGTGATTCTGAAAGAAACTGAGGGAAAATGGGTAAAAGAAACGTGAGTATCAAGAAATGTCAGTGAGTTTGTGTGTGTGTGTGAAAGAGAACGAGAGAGACACACACACACACAGACAGATGGGTGTAAAGCCAGTAAGCCCTCAGGTCTTAGCTTATGGAGGTTTATGCTCATTAAATCCTTTCACTCCCACACACTGTGGGACGTCACTCCAGTAACCAGCCCTGCCCCATCCTCCTATCGTACATGTACACACACATACACAACATGCACACACTAGTGCACACTAGTGCACACAGAGGCATAGAGATGCACACAGACTCAATATACATAATATACAGTATACTGTATATACGGTATATAACACATATATATATAACACACAAGACTGGGAGAATATACACAACCAGGACCTGAAACATTTCTTTCATATCAGACGTGGCCTGTTGCAAATTTGCCTTATTATGCACTATCCCCTTCTAACTAACTAACTAACTAACTAACTAACTAACTAACTAACTAACTAACTAACTAACTAACTAACTAACTAACTAACTAACTAACAGTTAGTCCACTGATCTCCTGTAGACATGCACCATGTGTGCATGTTTACTCAGCGTTTTACTCTTAAACAAACAGATTATAAGGAGTGTATGAACAACATTTATGCCATTAAACAGATCTACGTAACCTAAAGAGATCAAAAAATGTCCAAAAAATGTTGACTGGGAAAGTGTTTACAGGCAAAGTAAGCGTAAAATTGTACTGCACTCTAGTAACTGTAGTAGTAACTATCAACAACTATTCTAGTTGCACTATGCAGCAGCTGCCAGCCTAAATAAATGTATCCGCTAAAACTGAATGGGTGCTACTTGTTTGAATGCTGTTAGTCATTTAAATTAATATTCCTTTTACTTAAAAATTGATATAAATAAGCAAGAAATAAGTTAAAACATCATCAGGGTGGCATATATTAGATTAATTTAGTAGTTTATGAATGAAACATAATCATCTTGTGTACAATAAGTGAAACCTTAGAGCTCAGTGGAGATGGAAGAGTCTTAAACTGATCTGAATTTTTGTTTTTGGAGCCACACTTGGAAAAGACTTTTTGTAAATTATACTCTTTATATGAAACAGTGCTAACTTGCATCTGTCATAACTGGCCGTAGGGCCTAAAATGTTTAAAGCTTGTGGTTCCTTTTTATGGTCGTTTACTGTATTGTGTAATTTCCTGTTTTTAAGACTTTAGTTGTAACTCTACTCCTGGCTCCTCTCTTTAAACTGTAAATGAGCCTAGTAGCTGGAAGGGATGACTTGTCAAACATGATTTGATTAGCAGTTGCTGTATGTGTATGATCTGACATGCCCTCTAGAAAACCTCCACTCGGACGGCTTAATAAGACAAAGGAGCATGAAGGTGCTGTCAGCCAATCAGGTTCAATGTTGTGACTGCTTACTGTACCTGTTGCGGGAAAGAAGATATGACATCTGGGCCCTTAAGTCGACTGCTAAGTGTGTTCATGGCCTATTTGTTAAGAAGTTGGTACACTCCCTAGCAGAACTATATGTCAGCTGATTGAGCAAGTGACATATGTGTCCTGTCTGTCTCTGCCAAAATGGGATGTTGTTAATAAGTTAAGTGGGGTGGAGACTTTTGGCATGCTGTATGACACTGTGACAGTGCTCTCATGATCAGAGGCAAAATATTAAAGGGATCACAATGCCATTTCTGTTTCCCTCATCTTCTCCTGAGAATGTATTCCCTCTTTTAGAGTTAATTTGCTTTGAATCATGAGGTTCAAAATTATGTCTGTCTTCCAAAAGCAGTCTTGACATGAATATATGCAGCTCTGGTATATCACAGCATGTCGCACAATTTTCTCAAGTTCTCAAGAGGCTTTCAATCCCACATGAAATACTTCTTTATTCACTTTTTCATCGCTTTGTAAAAAAACATTTATAGTTATGGTGTATCTCTCCAGAGCAGGTTCTGGTCTACGAGAACACCTTGGCATGATGGCGCCCTCTTCAGGTAACTTGAAGCATCTGATCTGATCTATGTTTGGCCTTTGTCACTTTTCCTTGTTGTCATAAGTGGGTTTTAGTGCTTTATCATGCCAGAAGTTTTTGAGCCATGCATGATGAAATAAACCAGTAATGGTGGAAGTGTTGAGTCTCAATGAGACATACTTGTCTTTTAAAAATGTGAGAACCTTTAAGAACTTGGTTTCTCTCTTATACATTTCTATTCAAGTACTTATACCCAAAATGAAGCCTTGATATTAATAAATTCATTAACTCCTGTCTGATTGAGTTATATGACAGTTACAATAAGTCAGAATTACAACTTACCAACTTTTAATTGTTTTCTATAAAGTTTCCACTGGGTATTTTCTTGGGTCTATTATTATGCTCAGTATTGTTACTGTCATGAAATTTGTCCTCTCTTTTGTTTGTATTGTGCCATTCAGTGCCAGAGGTTTGCACCATTTGAGCTATTTAAATGAGCTCCCTGCTTGAGTATCAATTCACAACCGAGGCTTAAGTCTAGCCAGCAAGATTGAAAGAAACTGTGTCACCCAATAGCGTGGGCTCCATTGTATCTGTGAAAGGCCTAAGCAGCACTCTGGGTATTGTTTTCTTTAAAGGGGAGTCAGGTTACCTTGACAACCACAAGATGCCTACCCATAGGCCCTGAGCTAGAGAAAAGGCTCAGCCAGAGAAGGAGGGAAAGAAAGCGAAAAAGAGACAAAAAGGAGGCAAGATACTTCCCAGTCTCAACTTTATTTCCTTTTTTTTCAGTTTGTGTGTTTTGAAAACAGGCCTGATGGTTGCCAGTGGGTTGGGACGGAGATCTGAGGAGGTGAGGATGTGTGTGTGTGTATGTGTGTGTGTGTGTGTGTGTGTGTGTGTGTGTGTGTGTGTGTGTGTGTGTGTGTAAGTGTGTGTGTGGTTGTCCTTGTGCTGGTTTGTCTTACATGCTCAACCGTTGACATCTCTCTATCTGTCTCACATGGACACACAACAACAGCTTTTGTTTTGTTTAGATTCAGTATTTATGCCTGTTTAATTGCACAGAGACCACAGACTGCAAAGACCTTCATGGCCAGTCATGCTGGCGATAGCATTACTTTGAAATCTATTTATGCCTACAGATTTTATTGATGCATTTCTTGCGAAAAAATGGGACCATTCATGTGCAATTTAAAGAAACTACAATGGATCTTTTGAGCTTAAACCCAAATGTGGAAAATGTAATTGTCTAACAATGGCGTTTTTCTTCGCAGAAGACATAACTATACGTTTATTATTGAGCATGTCGCACTTACTGGTATTTGCAATCCTTGTTTTGACAGTGAGATTCAACATCCTGTGAACAGAGGGCCATGCATGTTGCACTACGGCCACGCAGGTAGGACTCAGCCTCATTTGATCAGTGGCCACCCCAGCCATGCTGCAGCGTGCACTGATATTATTCAAGTTTTAACTGTAACTGCAACTGTAATTCTCATTTTGACAAGTGGTATGTCTGAGTACATGACTGTTAGGCATGTTGCACAATATAATACATAGTTGATTATTTTTTTAATCATGTACGTGGAGCTGGATCTCCCCAGCATGTGACATCACCTACTGTAGATATCAGGCCAACTATCACAAATTAATCTGTTTTGACATGATTTCTACTGTGCAGCTTTACAGCTGTGCTCCTTTTCCATACTGTGTACGCTCTCAACCAGAGACATGTGATGTTGTGATGAGTGCTGTGACAACTTTGATGAAATGCAGATTGATAGAATGAAATGGAAATAGTTTGTCTGGATCTGAATCTGGAGCTTTATGGGCACTAGGAGGGCCTTGAAACTGTTTGTGCATGTACTTGAGCTTGGCTCGGCCGTGTTTCTTTAGGTAAGGGTTGGTGGGTTTACTGGCCTGATGAAAGTGAGAGCAAAGTGATTGCTCTCTCTGCTCCAGTTAAACCGAAGCCGGGAGCCCATGTGAGCAGGGAGCAAACACATGTTATAATGGCACATCACGCTTCAGATATTTGTTTTGACACACCAGCGTCCTCACTTGAAGTCATGGAAGAATTTAGTTCTCCCACGTTCTTAGTGTATTTGATGAAAGGCAAAGTCAGGCTGTACATTTTTATTGCATTAAAGCCGCTCTTAAAATCAAACCTATGAAGTTAAAAAGAGATTTAACTGGCTCGTTATGACAAAAATGATTTAAAAGAGACCTTTTATGTCATGTCCAATATGTGGCCAATAAACATACGAGAAACAAATATAGCTGTGACATATCTGGAGATGTTTACTCTATTGCTCATACTGTTGAGTCTGCGCTTATTAAAAATTTTGTTGGTGCGGTGAGTCAACCAGAGAAGTTCCCTGTGGGTTCCCCTGAGGGGCCCATGGAAAGATAACAAGGTAGCTCAACTCATTTGAGAAAATGAGAAAATTATAATTTAATTAAGAATATATATACACACAGTTTGAGTTGGCATTCACAACTGAAATTGAGTGTGTACAACTAATTATCAAAGCAAGGAGAAAAGTCTAGAAAGTTAGCTAATGGATAGATGGTTGACTTACATTAGATACATAAAGAATTACACAAAGAAATTGATAAACAGTTATTTAAAGGAAATGAAAAATTGTTGCTTAAATAAAAAAGTAAGGAATAAATGTTTAAAAACAGTTTAAAAGGATAAACATGTTGAAACAGACGACTAAGAGCAAAGGGATCAAATAGCTAAATGCATAAGAAATGGTTATGTAGGACACGTTAATTCATTGCTAAGTATATTAAATACAGTTTATATCATTAGCTAAATGTGGCAAATGTTTTAAAAGGATAGCTACAAGTATATTGGATAAATGCTAAGATAGATGGTTAATATTTATAGTTGGTTGAAACAGCTGAAAGTAATGAATTACCATGATTATAGTTTAAAGGGATAGCTAAAAGCTAAGCTAGATAGTTTTTCATTTGACAGGTGGTGTCATTACACTTGAGTTCATCAGTACTTAATGCCATTTGCTGTAGGATTTAAAGAAGTTTCTCTGTGTATTGTGCCCCCTAGTGGTTGCCTGGTGCTTTGTCTGTGCCTGTCTGTGTTCACCCTGCTGCTGCAGAGCTTCTGGGTGCCACTTGAGATGACCAGGGATGAACCTGCTGGGAGGTCACCTGAAGAACAAGGTAATTTACACACACACACACACACACACACACACACACACACACACACACACACACACGCACACACACACACACACACACACACACACACAACACAATTTAGCCTGGGTGTAAAGCAACTGAAGCAAAGAGGTAAAAACATCCATATACTCATGGACCCGCGCAGCCATGGAGCAACACTAATTGTGAATAAAATAAGCATTGATTGGGGAAATAGTGCAGCAGTGTATATTTTGCAGGCACTTACTGTCTTCCCTGTGTCAGATGAAGCTTTGTACACACTCCGCGGTGGGTCCCTCCATGTGTCTGATAGTTGTGGGTTTGCGGACAAGACATACCCCTGTTCAATTCAATAGTCTTCAAACTGTTTCCCTAAAGGAGGGTATTTAAGGGGGCAGTAGACAATGTTGTTTGGGCAAAAGTTTCCTTGTGGTGTACAAGGACGAGGCAAATGTTGTCAACAGTCTCCTCCAGTGTGTGTTTTTCTGTAAAATCAGCATTTTTTTTTTCTTATGTCCCCGATGAATAAATTAAATTATGTTGTTTTTTGTTGGACCCCAAATGAAAACTTATAATCTGATACAGATGCTGATTTGTGATGCTTTTGATTTTTTTTTTTTTAACGTTTCTTAATTTGAAGAACTCGATTCACTTCTGTAAATAAAGTAGCCATCTTTTGAAGGTCAATAATCGGATACACAGACAGAACAAACTCACAACATTTGTGAAAGACTTCCCCGATGTGGCTACTGATGAATGCGTTTCAAAATGTAATCATGGAAGATTATTTTTTGTTATCTAAACATCCCAAACCTTTTCTTCCTAAATTTGAGGAAAATAGTTTTTAGCTGACAATGTAACCCTCTGGTGCATCTCAGCCACAGACCCACAATTGCCCTCTGCTTTGAGGGACCCACCGCGACTTGTGTACAAAGAGCCACCCAGCAATGGCTATGTTGAAAAATGGACCACATGGGGGAGGCTGTTGGTCAGCATGCATAGTTAATCCATCTCAAAGTCACTGATAGACAATCACACAAGATACCTCAAGTTGTGCCTAATGGACATTTGCTTGCTTTAATCAAAAAATAAGGTTGCCATCACATCACTGTAGCTTTAATTATCTTGAAGACAAGACCTGAATGATATGCCACACCATAAAACTGAATTGGCATTATTATATCCATCCATCCACCCATCCATTATCTGTAACAGGGTCATGGTGGAGCTCTGGCGCCTATCCCAGATGACTCTGGGCCAGAGACAGGGTACACCCTGGACAAGTCCCCAGCTCATCACAGGGCACATAGAGACAAACAACCATTCACACTCACATTCACGCCTATGGACATTTTAGAGTCACCAAATCCATGTCTTTGGACTGTGGGAGGAAGCCAGAGTACCTGAAGAGAACAGACATGGTGAGAACATGCGAACTCCACACAAAAAGGACCCAGCCGAGGTTTGAAACAGTAACCGTCTTGCTGTGAGGCTAACCACTGCACTACCTCATTATTATTAGTGTGTTATGAAAATACATAATAAGAACTGTATTTTTTGCATCTGTGAGCCAACACTGCAGAAACAACTTGCATATATTGTCTAATATGTGATATGACTAGTTAAGTTTGGCCGTATAGTTGTCTCACTCAACTGGCATTAAGTCGTTACTTCTCTCCCATTCATCTTTCATTGTACCTGTGACCAAAGGGCCCCTGGGCATGTAAGTAGTGATACGCTGACAGTCAGCTGAGCAAACATGAGATGAAGTGACATCACCAGTCTGCAGGATTTTACTGTGTATCACAGGTTAAAGCTCTATCCCCAAGAGAATCCTCATGACCTTAAATCAACCCTAACTCCCCCAGCAACCCCCCGATCTTGATAAAAAAAACACACTGTAAGTAGTGTTTCCCAACAACTGTTTCCAACTGTCCCGAAGGACCCCAATATAACACTCAGTACTCCTCATTCACTGCCAACACAACTCTTAAAATTGAGCACATGCTTCATAGAAATGTTTCAATCATGACATGCTTAATCTACCATCTGAAATAGCTCATTTAAGCCTCAACAGCAGTCTTTTAAAACACACACTCACTGTTTTTACAGTTATGGTATGTCTGGTAACTACAGTAGAGTGTCTCGCAACTAGCTAGGCAGCTAACAGTGTGCTTAATTGTGAAGGACAGTCAGTTACACTAGATAGCCTATCTGGGTTTGATTTAATATTGTTTGTTACAGTAATAATGCAGACATGTGTATTGTGTTGTATATGCAACCCACAATTTATGATCGTAAGACAAAATGTATGTTTGTATGTATGAACCAACCAAGTTCCAGGACACGACCCAAATTAAATCTTAGGGGTCAAAATATGATTAAAAAAATACATATTTCTATTTACAAATTTATGTTCTACTTTTTTCTTGTCAAATATTTAACACTTCCTCACTACCTTTGGCTTGAGCTGCTTGAGCTGAGGGTTTTTGAGATGTTGCAACATTTTAAGAGGTCACAGAGTTGGGAACCAGGGCGCCCTGGTAGATCGCCTGGTAGAGTGTGTGCCCCATGTATCAATGCTAAAATCCTTACTGCAGTTTGATTCAAACCCAGGTTAGGTCCTTTGTTGCATGTCATCTGCTCTTTCTCTACTGAATGTCTTGTGCCTTTCTTAAGCTGCTACTGTCCAAAAAAGCACAATATGCCCAACAAATATATTTTAAAAAAAGAGGAAAATTGAGAACCACTGGCTGTGTGTGAATAGCTTGACCTCGTCGGTGTATGTGTTGTAATATAACCTAAACAGCATATGAAGTCAGCAATTTGAGTTTAGCCCTTTAACCATGAAGGTGTCTGGAAACATTCACAAAAAAAAAACTAAACGTATGTCCCCTTATGTGCCTATGTGTGTGTGTCTGAGGGGGTAATGTGAGATGACTGCAAAGCTTGGGTTACACACACAAATATGTGGTTGTCAGAAATTATGACTCAATACCATCTTTATCTGTCATAAAGTTGTCGTTCAGGAAAATTCACCTCTGTGAAAATTATTAAATGCCATTACCCCCTACATGGAATATGGAAAATACACATAATACACATAATAAGTGCTGCTTCACTTGCAGCAGATCAAGTTAAGAAAATAGAATTACATAACCCTGCTGCTTCATGATACACAGAACAAGATTTCCTATGACATAATACCCATTATTATTATTTAAACATTATGATAGGGGGAGCATATGATACTGTACATACATGACATACTGTGTTGTATATGCTATATGTCATAGGTCAGCGTGGTCTTGGCTTTCGAAGGCTGGCTCTTCGCTTGGAGGCTTTGAGTACTCAGGTGCAGAGGCTGAGCAGAGAGCGAGATAACACCCAGCTGACCAGAGATGATCTCAGTCTGTTACTGCAGAGGTATTCAAGAACATCTAGTGACTTAACATACAGAATTCATGAAGCATCTCAGTATAATCAAAGTACAGATGTAGCTTATTGTATTTCATACAGTGTGGTAATGTGGGTGTCTGTTGCAGCTTTAGACAGGACCAGAGGGGCTTGGCCCGCTTGGTAGAGCGGGAGCTGAAGAGAGTGTCTCAGAGGCTTGACCAGCTCAGCCGTCAGCATCATCATCAGTCTGACACACCGTCATCACATGATGAACACAGACTGCACACAGGTAAAGACTCTTATCACATAATTTGTCTTATCGATTATTCTATTACTTTTCAGCCTTTTATTTCATGAACTTACCAGCGACTAAAAGTAAGTCCCAGATTTACTCTTGCTCATCCACACTATCATTCTATTCTTAGCTTCCTGCCTTAATGTCCCCATTTGGTCTTTTTACTTCTGACATTATATACATTATGTGAGACTGCTAAGCCTGGTTATATTGTTTGCTTGCCTGGCTCCAGTTCTGGCATGACACTGGCAAAATTTGCCAGGCCGTGGACCTGAAAAGCTCCAAAACACCTCTGGTACAAACATTAACACCATCCAGCGCTCTGAGCTCACAGTCTGGACAGCCCGGCTAACAAACTAAGCTACCATTAGCTAACTGCAACTATAATTTACAGTTTACTGTGCATCAGGAAAACAGAGTTGCTGTGATGTTGCTTTAATAATTAATAGACTTTAGAGTTGCTTTGGACATTTTTGTTCTGATGATCTTGGTAAATGCAGAATTTTTAATTCTTACTTTATTTGCTTAAAGCCCAGCTAAAGAGAGTTTTTAGAATATGTTCCAGGCATAATATGATTTAACATTATGATTACACCAAATAAATCCAACCTCCGCCTCCCTACCTGTTGCCAGCTTCAATAATTGGCCAATTGCAATGCTTTTCTGTGGTTTACTGCTATGGTAGTGTGATACTCTGAGCCAAATGCACGGTTCATAGCCTCAATAGAGGTTAACCACACAGTGAAATTAACAAGCTGTGATAATGGAGGGTGTGAATGGGGGGGTTAAAGGGCAGTGGGTGCAGGTGGTTATGGGGGATGAAGTCCTTGAATAGAAGTTTAACAAGTCCCACAGAGCCAGTGTCGATCAACTGGCCGTGGGGAGGAAAAAAGTTTATGTCTACACTACGACCCTCCTGAGAGGTGTCAGGTGAGACTCGGGTTACGCACCCTGGTTGGCACGCGAGGGTTCGTGTGTGTGTGTGTGTGTGTGGGCAGGAGGGATGAGTGGGTACACGCTTACCTCCCTTCCTGAAAAAGGGAATTCATAAAGCTCGGGCCACACAGACATCATGCCGTGCATATGTAAGGGTACACACTTGTCAACATGCACACACATGCCACCCAAACACACATTTCCCCATCACCAGCCTGTTCACCCCCTACCCTCTTCCTCTCACATTACCTCACACCTATAAAATACGACTGAATTACCCAGGAGTCCTTTCACCAACTTGTCTGCTCATACTGTTTTTGCAGAGGGAGCACTTTTTTTTCTTTTTTTTTTTGCTGCCCTCTTATAGCATATCACTGTTTTTAGGCTTTCACACCTCAGCTATGTGTTACAGGTTTTCTTATCTTTTTTTTCCCTTCTCTTTTCCTTTTTACTAGGTTGTTTTACATAGTTAAACACTGTGTATTTTGGCAGCGGCTAGCATTGTAAAAGGGTATGTTTGGTAGGAGGCAGGTGGGTCAGGTGTGTGTGTGTGTGTGTGTGCGTGGGTTCATTCCAGCTGATTGACATTGGCTGGAGATGGTGGGGGGGCTTACGGGAAAGGGCCTCCCAGAGAACACACTGCCTCTACTCTAATGCCTCTTACACGCATGGCAGCGCTATACATCGCGCTGATGGCTGCTATTCATTGTGAACATTTCGAGTGGAGAGGTTGTATATCAAAGTTATTATCCACTGTTCTTCATTACCTGCAGCGTAGTTAACTCTACAATGCACTTTCTGTTGCTAAAGCCAGGGTTGTGGAATAATGATGTATTCGAAATGGCCACATAAAAAGAAAGTGTGTGACGGCTAATATCTTTACCCATAGGGCCCAGTGAGAAGTGTGAGGTGCCAATGGATCCTGCATATCCTGTGTGTGCGGAGAAAGTGGAGGTGAGAAAGTGGAAATATATGTGGTAGCATGAATTGTATGGCTCTGTGTGGGCACTACTGAAGTGCTTACCTCCACTTAAAGTTTAATATTCAGTTCCAAGTATATGAGCTGGATATGAAAATGCCATTGAAGACTAGCTAAGCTAATCTGCATGATGAATTACTGTGCATAACCAAAATTATGAATTATTTTGACTCATCGTTATTTATATCATTATATACATCTGTCTCTCTGGCAGTTTCTACGGGCCCGTTGGCAGTCAGACCCCTGTTACGGCTTTTATGGGGTGGATGGTACCACCTGCTCCATACTGACTTACCTTAGCCAAATAGAGGACTTTTGTCCCCCTCGTCTTGGACGAAACCACTCTGCCCCGCCGTGGCATGAAAAACCGCATCCTTATACAGAGAAGGTACAGATTTATTATCACCGTACTGTAATTTCTATCACACTTAGTGATGCCTCACTGTTTCACACTATTATTGTACACAGGCTGAGATACGTACAACTCTGAGCCCGCTGTATGAGGTCATGAGCAACAGCAGCGGCCCTGCAATAAACTTCATCCGGTCCAGAGTGGAAAGGATGTCTGAACAGTGGATACAGGCTGGTTTGAAGATGAGGCAGAGGAGCAACAAGACAGTCTCGACCCTGATGAGGGTAAAAACCAACACGTCAGCTCTGCCAGCATTATCAAAACATATGTTTAGAGGTTTACAACAACATACCTGTGTGATTATGTTTATGGAAAGAGCTTCTAGTAGGGAGATACTGACTTCCAAAAATCTGTTTTTCTACACACCATATCTTTCCATAGTGGTTATAGTACGAACTAGTTACCCTTTCCTTTTACTTTATTGCCATCCATTAATGCCCACCTGTCATCATCTAGGTGCTGCTTTATCCTGGTGCCCTAGCTGGGAGTGTTGGCCAGCGTTTTGAATCTATGGTGGAGACAGGGGGTCCTCTAGGGGAGCTGGTCCAGTGGGCTGACCTCAGTGCCTGTCTGACAATCCTGGGCCACAAGCTAACCTTTAGTACCTCACAGCAGCAACTCCAAAGGTTGGAACCACTGTGCGATACCACTAGTTACCTTCACCTGGCATGTAATGTTATTGATTACATACTGAATGCCAACAAAAGTATTTTAGTAGTTCATTGGATTGAATTGGATTTAAACATCATTACTGACATATGATGTATTCATAGGTGTCTGGTCTATGATAGCTTTACACTGAAGTGATGAGAGTGTGTTTATTGTGATTGGTCCAGCCTGATAGGTGCTGCTCCAGGCCGAGGCAGTTGTCCAATCCAGAGGCCCCTGACCTTTGACCTCATCTATACTGACTACCATGGACTTGCTCACCTTCAAGGCACCATGGGACTGGCTTTTCGGCACTACCAGTACGACCACAATTTCTTGAATACAGAATTATCTAGTATATCAGTACTTCTCTGTTCTCTGAATAATATTACACATCTTTATTTATTTATTTATTTATTTATTTATTATTTTGGAAAATGCTGCAAATGAGCTGCAAATGTGTTTCATGGTATTTGGGATTTAATGCAATAATAAATATGTTATGTATAGACCGTTACCTAATGACTATCAAAATTAATAAAGCTACCAATATTCAAAAGAATAACTTTGACCCTTTTTTGATACATTTGTAGAAAAACAGGGTGTAATAATATAAGATATAAGACAGTAAGATGTAAGACATTTTGCGATAAATATCATTTTTAATCATTCTAGGTGTCGCTTTAGGATCCTGGACTCTTTTGGCACTGAACCAGCCTTTAACTTGGGGAGTTATGCACGTACGCATGGATATAAAACACTGTGGGGCAGCTGGGGTCTGCAACCTCTGCAGTACATGACCATGTTCCGTAAGTTTGTATCTATATCTATATCTATATCTATATCTCTATATATATATATATATATATATTTTATATCTTGCTGCCGCAGCACTGATTCTTCACATACACCCCACTATGCGTCTTCACAGTGAGAGGATTAATAGCTGAGGTTAAATAAACTTGGTGCCCAGACAGAGCTTTCATTCCAACACCTCTCCCTGTCATCTTTCCCACCCTGCCGGGAGATGGAGACAAGCTGGACGCGCTGGGCCAAGAGCCACCCTTCGTGCCTCAGCTTGGAACACTGTTTATTTGTCCTGCTGAGGGGGAGAGAGGGATGGCTGTTAGCTGATGGTGGGGAAAGGCTAGAAAAAGAGAGAGACAGCAAAACCGAAACAAAGACACAGGAGGGGGAAAGAAAGAAAGAAGCTTGAGAAAAGAGCGGGCGAGTGTTTATGCTTCTGTTTTGAAATGGGGAGAGGAAGATAGTCCGATGAAGGAAAACAGACAAGCAGACAAAGCAGAACTGTAAACAGGCATCAAGGACACTGAAACCAACAAACAAAAGAAACTTCATTCCTTCACAGTTTTTCATTCAACCCCCACATGTTTCATGATCTTGATTATATCAGTGTGGCGATGCATATCGCTGCAGATCTGATCTATGAGTGTGTTAAGCAGTGAACCAAGTCACATGTAAGAGACAAGTGGGGACAAATGAAGCGGACACGGAGCCAGGAAGAAATTCTGTGCTGCTGTAAGGGTGAATGAGAGAAGATTTGGCAAAAGTCTTTTAAACAAGTACCAGGAGACCGGCAAGAATGACACACATACACACATTGCTACACTGCAGATGCTTGCACGCAAGTCCACACACACACACACACACACACACACACACACACACACACACACACACACACACACACTTTGCTGGCACATTCCTGGTAAAGTAAATACTCATCTTTCACACCTTCCTTTAGTGTGTCGGAGGGCAGCAGGGTGGCAGCTGCCTATAACAGCTAAACGTTAACCTCTCGTATATGTAAAGTTCTCATTTCCTTTCACTGCTGATTTATACTGCACAGTGTGTTTTCCCTCTCTCACAGAAGTCTAGTCTCTGCTGTTATTCACCTGTAATATTTTTGTCCCATGTTGTCAGTAATACCTGTTCAAAAGTAATTTAGTTGATCCTCTGATCACTTTTTCCATGGTGTGGTCTTTAAGGAAGATGTGTGCACTGATGTTTTCGTCTTTAATCATGTTTTGGTACAAAAATTGATAAACTTAGTTAGTAGTGTCAAGTAGTTCTAGTCTTTTTTTTTGTAGAGTCCATACACATTAAGTACAATGTCTGTGAAGCAGTTTCTTTACATTTTTGCATGTCATCTAACTCTCTGTTCTGTCACCTCCAGCTCATACGCCTGATAACTCCTTCCTGGGCTTTGTGAGTGAGGAGGCAGTGAAGCAGGAGGCGAGGGAGGAAGAGCTGGAGGCGGACACCTACAGGAAAGACAGGATAGCAGTCGTCTATGGAAAACAGGACTACATGTGGCAGGTATAATGACCAAAAGAGCTAAATCTATGTACGTAAAAAGACTTCGAGTTAGCAAGAAACATGTCAAGAAGCCAACAACTACACTATTTTACATGAGAGTGAAGATTTCACTGATGCACATGCTGTATGTGTGTGTTTTCTGTATGTGTTGTATATACCAGGGTAAATCTGACTACGTGGAAGTGATCAGTGAAGTGCTGGAGACCCATGCGACAGTGTACCAGACTCCAGGACGCGCCTCTATTCTCCCTGGCTTCATCAGAAACCACGGCCTGCTGACTCAGGAACACTTCCTACGACTTCTCCGCAGAGCCAAGGTCAGATAAGACTTTGTCTTAGTGGATTGTTTCAGTGTTTGAACTGAGTGCATCTATTGTATTTACTATCCTCTATGCCTGTTTTGTGTTGTTTATAGCGTATGATTAAGATGCAAAATAATGTCTTTCCTTTGCTGCTTCCCTCTCAGGTGTTTGTTGGCCTTGGGTTCCCCTATGAAGGTCCAGCTCCCATTGAAGCAATCGCTCTGGGTTGTGTGTTCCTTCAGCCACGATTTGACCCACCACACTCATCAGACAATAATAATTTCTACAAAGGCAAGCCCACTACGAGACAGGTAGGTCTTCACCTCAAAGAAAATGACAGTTTGAATTGAATATAAATATCATACATTTTTAGATGTACAGAAAATAACTTCCTATTACAGATCTCCTCCCAGCATCCGTATGCTGAAACATTCATGGGCAAACCTCACGTGTGGACTGTAGACGTGACCAACAAGACTGATGTACGGGAGGCAGTCAGAGCTATTCTACAAGACGAGGTGGTGACCAGAAAACAAACACTTAAACTGTATTTAGATGTGTACAGACACACACCTTCGATCTTGTAAATTTCAGTTAGAGCAGCACTGAATGAATGTGTGTCTATGTGTGTGTGTGTGTGTGTGTGTTTTTTTGCAGGTGAAGCCTTTCACTCCCCGAGAGTTCAGGTGTGAGGGAATGCTGGAGAGGGTTCATGCTTATATCACTCATCAGGTACAGAGATGTGTGCATGCGGCATAGTTCTCACGGGTCCTTGAAAGTTTGCAAATAAATCAAGGCCTTGAAAATAGACACGAATAGACTGAAAGAGCTTGAATTGATATGTTTCGTGTAAGAATATTAATTTTTTAAGTCGACGTTAGGAAATTTCGATGTCTGCCTGTGTATGAACTTCTCCTACTAATTCTCATATAAAAATTCTCAGTGTTGTAACATTAATCAACCTTTATCTGTGTCTCAAAATATGTCATGTTGGGTCCTTTTTTGAGGGATGTGGGCCTGGAAAGTCCTTGAAAGGTCCTTGAATTTTATGTTTAAGAAGATGTGAATGAATTTTTCTAATTAGATTCCTGACATGACGTGATCTTGAAGAGTAACTGACAATGGCCTGCTGTAGGCAATGAATTATGACGTGTGTGAAGAAAGATAACTCAAGATGAAGTGGGAAACCTTTATAATCCTGTCAGATGATATATTGCTTTAGCAATACATTAGACTGATACAGGCGTTTCATGAAATTATCCACCTCTACTATGATGGATGGTCCTCTTGAACTTCATCTTCACTTCCATCTAAATTAACTTTGCAAGGATTACTTCTCAGTCGATTACTTCTTCACATAAAAGGCTAATTTGTTCATAGTAGTGTGACCCAGCACTGAAGTATTTGTCACATATTACAGTCTAAAGACCCCATTTTATTACCCCACTATAGTCTTTGTTCAGTCTCTCCTCACTTTCTGTCTCTTAAATCCCTCTAGAATTTTTGCAGCAACTCCGTCCCTACTTGGCCGCCAGAAAGTGCTTTAAGGGTGCACCTGGGTCCCCTTGGTCAGTCATGTGTAAGTGTGTGTCGACGGTCCTCCCTAGTGTGTGAGCCTGCTCTGTTTCACCACCTAAACAGTCCTGCTGTGTTCACAAGGTAAGAATTCAGCATGTACACACTGTATAGATACAGATTATGTATTATGCTGTCTTCTGGTGCTGTATGCAGCTCAAAATCAACTCTTTTTTGGTCCTTGATCACAAGTATACAAAAATATATACTTCCATTTCCCATTTTGTAGACTCGGGATAGGCTGCTCCAGCATGGGGCAGGAAGTGAACCACCTGTTTCCTTCCTACAACCCATGGGGTCGACACTGCGGCCTTCAGCAGGAGCCTCTGCTGTTCAGTTGCGCTGGCTCTGACCCTTCTCGCCGCAGACTGTGTCCCTGCAGAGCTCACTTACCCGGACAGGTGGCACTGTGCCCTGACTGCATCTAAACAACGGTGTGTGAAAGAACTCAGGAAATAAGCGGAAGTTAAAAGGATGGAGGTAAATAAGATGAAGACGGCACCAAAGAGCCCAATCTGCGATGCACACTGTATGGGTAAAGAACTGATCTCGACCAAAGAGAGCCAGCTGTCCTGCCAATGTTGCGGAAAGCTCTGTGGTCCTGTTTGTGGAGCTCATGCTCATCAGAGTATCTACACTCTCAAATCTGAAGGGATCGTGGAACGTTGTGCCAAGTGGGTAAAGTTTACTTCTGTGATATGTGAAATACGGAAGGGTGCATCCACTTGCTAGACTTTGTTTTGTATTTTTCATAACATTCATTACTCAGGAACCAAAACTTAATGATTGTTATTTCATAAGTACTTCAACTGTTGAAGGATGATGAATTCAAGACCTGGTGTCTCGTAGCACAGAACAAAATCCCTCTTGTTTTTGCAGCTTTTCCTTGATCCCTTAAGCAAATAATCTTGAAATGAAGGCACAATACTCTTTAGGGGAAAAGTGTATTTAAATGAATAGAAAGTGAAAAGTGGTACTTGTGATCTAAAGCCATATAACTCTCAGTGTTTAACTTCTCTTCTCCTGTTCCAGATCACAGTACAGTGCACTTCAATATTATGCTAAATAAGTATCTAATCATTCATTTGCTTACAGTAATGTATCACACTGGTCAGCGTTGCATGGGATTACCGCTCATGTAACCCCTCAATGCATTGCTGGCTGCAAATATTAGCCCGGGCCTCGGAGGAGAGCGTGTGACAGCCTAAGTGATGAGGCTCATTATCTGAGTGAATCATGGATAACCTCTGGATGCCTTTGGGAGGTCACAGCCATATGACCATGCTTACACTGTCATATAAACCATTGGTTCCCAACCGTCTTTAAGTTAGGAAACCCCCTCAGCTCTGTTTAAATCCATGCCCCCTGCCACTATAGGCAGAACCTTATTGTTTGTCTTTCAAACATATATTTTGCGTCATTTAGAGCGGGAAAAAGTCACCAAAGGCAGGATTAATTATGTTTTCTCGAATTATTTTACTAGAAATTACATCTTAAATGATTTTGATCATAACAGATGACTCATTTTTGCCCAGAGTCCAATATTATTCTTTGACTGCCTCATGACCTCCAGATAGCCCCAAGAGTATTTTGGACCTCAGGTTGATATGAACAAACACAGAAACTTTACAAACAGTGTATACAGTGATTTAGCTGCATGACACAGACAGAAGAGAGATTTTAAATGGCCTCAAATGGTCACACAGACTTATCCCATCATCCCTGCCTGCAAAACAGCTTGTGAAAGAAACAAATGATAACAACTAAAGGCCAAACTACAGCCCACGATCAGTGTTGTAAGTGATGGGGTGCTGGACTTACATGGCACAGCTGTTAGCAAAGATGGCTCCAGCAATGGCAACAAGCTGCTATTCTGAACTGGATCGATGTGAGGTTTTTCTTGGAAACGACGCACTCGTGAATGTTAACTGGCAGAACTATAGAGAACCTTTTCCACTCCGATACACTCCATGTGACCAGAACATATTGTCACTCAGGGATCAGGCTTGCTCAGGGCTGCGACGACAGAACCGGTTGACAATGTGATTGACTGGTAAATGCCTGTGAAACAGTCCGTGAAAACAACATGTGTGATGACTTTGGTGGATTCTGGTGAATTCACTTGGCCCTGTCAAATGTGACTTTTGCTTAATTAGCTGAACGTTCCAAAGATGATGGAAATTAACCCGTGTTTATGTCAAAAGGCTGTTTGGATTAAAGGAAAATAAAACATTTCGTTTGACCCGGTGGGACGTGTTTGAAACGAAATTTTTTTGGAAAGCGATGTGTCATTTCTGGATGAGTCATGTTAATTCATATCAGTTACATATGTTATGGCATATAAAAGCTGCCCCTCACCTCCCAGGGGGCTGATAGCACAGGGTTCAAACCAAGGGTTCATAAACAGCACCAAGTAGATACGGAGCAAACACGTAAATGTGGATGGACAAAGGTTTTAGTGTTCCACATGACTACCCACTGACCTCATAATGAATGGGACTGTATGGGCGAGCAAGACTAACAGTGTTTAATGCAGTGACAGTTTCTTGGTATATCAGAAGATAGATAGATAGATAGATAGATAGATAGATAGATAGATAGATAGATAGATAGATAGATAGATAGATGATGTTTACACCATGTTGAGATATTTTAGTATAGGCCAACTGATAGACCAATAGAGTCATGTTCCAAGCATGGCCAAAAATACTGGACTCTGCCCTCGCATGCGTCTGCTGCATGCCACCCCTAAACGTTGAAATAACAATTAGACGGTTAGAAAATAAGGGATGATTGATGGAGGAGAAAAAAAAAAAACCCTTGAGAAACCAAGAGAGGAAACACAAACCTGTGTCGGGGTCAGCCAGACATCATGGAATGTTCATGCTCCAGTAGAGGTTCAATAATGTTTATCTGAGTGCTTTTTAATTTTACATGAGAGACAGGAACTCCTTCAGCCACAGAGGGACTCTTTCTCCTATACCTTTTAACTGAGGAATGTGGTGGCAAATCAAACTCAACTGCCAAGAAAAATCAGAGATCTTATAGAGGAAAGCAACACAAGGAGAGTTTCACTTAAGTTCAACTTTCGACCGGCTGTTGTTTTATATGACAGACAGATTAATTCAGAGAAAGCTCACACCGCAGAGAAGTGAGATAACTAGCCACAACTGTTTTTCCACACTATTGTTTCATAGACATTATTCATTTTACTATGTATGTTTACAGCTCGTCCTAAATTATTGTTCTGTATCAACTTCCAGTTACCATAATCAGAGTAATATTATAACTCACCCATGTCTTTTTCTTCCTGAGAGTTACTGGAAAATGTTGCAACTTCCAAAATGTGTAGTTGTTGCTGTATTATATTTGCGCGACTGTTTACAATCAATCACACTGTTTACACTGGATCTTCATGTGTTTCCCAATGTACCTCTCGTGTCCAATCAAACACCACTTCAGACTGAACGAATGCCCCTCTCATTTTCTCATTTTATTTGGTGTCCTGCCTGCCTTTTTTTTTTCACTTTTCTTCACATCCCTTTTGCTCTCAATCTCGTCGCCCATTTCTAACTGCGTTCTCCCAAGAGATGATCAATGTTTTGAACTTAAATCAGTGTTTCAATGGCAAGAACCCAACTTGGGCAAGATGTACCACTTTTGGTCTTTTTTTATTATTATAAAGTGTTAGTGATGGGAAGGGAAAACTCTTGGTATAAACAATTCCTTTTGCCAATGTCTGATGTGATGAAGTGCAGATGGATGGGAACAGTGACTAATTGGCTCTAATTTGAAGTATATATTAGTCTAGTTCAGTGCAAATCACTGGATTAGCTCCAGTTTGCAACATGACTTGTTTATCACTGTATGTGTTTGTAAAATGGCATGTGCAACTTCAAGGAGCCAAATGATTTTTACCAAATGATTTTATGGTTTATATATCCCCCAGTCTTTGAGAACCTCCGACTCTTTGCCTCTCCACCTTTGTTGATGTGCAACAGCAGGTTGTTCCCTAAAGGGGGCAGTACGGTCAAGCTAAACCAGCTAGCATTGTACTCAAACATAGCATACCAAACCTCAGCAGCAACCTGCTTTGGGTACGGGTGTCAGAGATGAAAACAGAGAAAGATAATTTAAAAAAATGGAGAAAAGGGAAAATTTTGCATGTTGGACAAGAGAGATAAAGAGAAACAGATACTGCACATGTGTTGGGACAAATGTAGACACTTCTCCTCTACAGGTAGCTCTCCGTTTATTTCACCCAACACACTTGCAAAAGCGGGGAGGGAGGAGAGCGGCTTAACTACCATAAGAAAGCAGCTGCTTTTATTGAAACCTGTTATTGGCGTGCCAAGATTACACTGAACAACAACAACCCTCCTCCCTGGAAGCCAATAAAATGCCGACAACAAACACTTGGCTTGCCTACAGCTCTGTTAGAAGCCACAGAGGTTGGCCTTAATGATACTTGGTAACTATTACAGACTATTAAACTAAATGAATAAAAGAGGAAAAGAACGAGAGAAAGAGAAGGGGTGGGGGGGGGGGGAGAGGAGCAAACAGTAATTCCTTAAGATGTTGTTTCCAGACGTAATCTAGGTAGCTGACTCATTGTTGGGCAACCTTAAAGAGATGCACCGCTTTGGTGTGTGCAAACTGTGGAAGTTGGTTGAGCCGTTGAATGAAACGATGTGTGCTTTTGTCTCTGCCTGGAGACAGATAAAATAGCAAAAGTGCTCTGCCTGATGTGCTGTTAGATCCATCAGCAGCACACACTACAGGCCAGAGAGCTGTTGTATATGCTTGAGTGCTTGGGGCATGGCACGGGCCTTACCGTGATTTTTTTTCTTCCCCCAAACGCCTCGTGTCAGTATTCCAGCAAACTCACCACACCTGAGTAACTTTGAGGCTGACGTGATCCGGTCCATGACTTCTTGTGGGCCTCTATGTGTATCCAGAATGCTGTTAATCCTTTTGTCTTTATGTATGTATTCAACTGAAAACATTTTGTGACCTCTAGGTGACAGGAGAGGTCAAGCACTGATGAATTTTCACTAACTGTGGAGCACTAGAAAAACATACCACAAATGCTACGACAGAATTCAAGAATCATTTTTTGCAGGTTCAATTTGTGCCTATGCCGCTGATCAATTTTCCGAAGGAAAGCTTGGGAGAGGAGGTGAAACCCTGTCTCTCTTTTTTTTTTTCCTGAATTGGTCCATCACTTCTTCTTAGCACATAAGCTACAGAAGAGAAAGTAGTTGTGAGGAAACACAGAGCTACCATCTCGCCCCAAGAAAGCCCTTGTCATCTTTCATCCTACACCTCCGAATTGCTTTCATTTTCTGGGGGCCCATAAATTGGCTCTTATTGTCCCATAAATGGCTCCTTTTGGGGTGGGATTTATAGTGAGGTGTGGCAATGTGTGTGCGCGAGTGTGTGTGTGTGCGTTAAAACCCACCTTTTGATGTCCCCTCTGCTTAACAGGCAGTGCAGACGCGCCTGCCCATATGCTGCACGGTGCCTTTGCCACACACTGCTAGCGTGCAACTCTCTCACACACAGGCACATTAAAAGATATTAAACTGCTTTTCTGCTTTCATTCAGAGTCATGGGATGTAACAGCCAAGCAGGGTGGTTCACGTTAAACTGTGCCACTTCCTCGGCTGTAATTAAAGCTGCCCATGCAGGGGGTCTCTAAAAGACTTGTTTTGCTACACCCGGATCCTGACCTTTTAAAAAAGAAAGAAAAGAGAAGATGAGGCCTTTTTTGTGGATAAGGCTGAAATATTATGGAATGGTGAATTTCCGGGTGGTGATGGTAGTCTTTCTGTAGTTCATTCAGAAATTAAAGTCATGTTAAAGGACCAGTGTGTAGGATTCATGGCACCTAGTAGTGTAGTTGCTATTTTGCAACTTCTCACTCCTTCCTAGCATGAAGGAGAAACTACAGTAGCTGCAAAACCCATGACAAACGTGAAAGGCCCTATTGCCAACTAGCCATTAAAAGATTAGCTCATCGTCTCTCTCTCTCTCTCCACTGAGAGACCATTGTCTCTCAAACTTTTAACACCGTGTACCACCTCAAGTACCACTATTTTAACAGACATCAGTAGTGTAGGCTAACCCTGTTCAACTACGGACAGCAGGAGGCAGGTTTATTCCTATTGAAAAGATTAATTATTGTTGACTTTATTGTTGAACAGAACAAGTTCAAGAACTGGAGCTCATTTGGTAGAAAAGTGGTACTCCTGATCTGCACTTCTTTTTCTAATATCTCCTGTTTGGAGCCACGATTGCAGTCTTTTTGAAACGTTAATTTTACCTCCACTTACTATCACGCAAAACTCGCATTCCTGCAATATCTTAGTTTAATTTCATTCAGACTGTTGTAGATGATTCGATTCATCATCATGATTCGAAATCATTTCAAAAGAAATTTCAGAGATTGCTCCAAGCACCACTACAGGAACGTTGCGAACCACCAGTGGTACTTGACTAAGAATCCATTTATCCCCTCGGCCTCCCCTCCTTTCTCTCACTCGCAAACACCTTCACTCCCTTTTTACCCCGTTCAATCTTTTCCCCCTTTTCTGCTCTCTCTCTCTCTCTCTCTCTCTCTCTCTCTCTTTCAGAGGCAGGCAGATGAGCCAGGTGATAGTGACACAGCCAGCTGTATGCCAGTTACCACAGCGATGACAGCTGCCGGCCCAGGTGCACAGGCAGCTGGGAAGGCGAGGAATGTGTGTGTGTGTGTGTGTGTGTTTATGTGTGAGCCAGAGAAAGAGGGAAAGAGATGTCTGTGACACCGGTATCTGTGTGTATGCATGCTTCTGTGTGTGTGTGACACAGATAGGGGGAAAAGTGACCTGGTTGCTAGTGAGGACACAGGTGTGCCAGCAACGGTGGGAGCGTGGGAGAAGGCCGGGAAACAAGAGGAGAGAGAAGAGCGGCCGTGGGGGGATAAACTGACCTTTGACCCTTTTCATCGTCTGGGCAGTTCCCAAGATCCATCTGCAGCAACTCGGATGTGTCTCAACGTCTGCTCGTTGTCTAGACGTTTGTCCATCACTCAGTGTCTCAGCAAGCGTAATTGAGTCAAGACATGAATCATAGCAGGAAACACGCAGCGAGCCTAGTTAGCGTTCGGATGACATCAGCTTGTTAAATTGGAGCCTGTCAAATAAAATGAGGTTATGAGATGAACTAGAAAGATAATGAGTGAAATCCTGACCATTCCCACACTGCTGGAATTATTTTTTCTTTGCTGTTTCATTGATGATTCGAGTGCTATTGAGTCATCACAGCGAAGCACATTCCTCCCGCGGTGCACCTGTGAGACAAGCACAGTCGATACAACTGCCATCCCTTCAAACAGCCTTTCTTTTTCTCTCCTTTCTTTTCCTCTCTTTCGCACTCTCTGTCTCTTCTGGGAACATTCCAATCTGCTCCTCCTGTGCACCCTCTCCTCTTCACCTCCTCCTCCCCACCCTCCCCACCCCCCGTTCCCCTCTTCTGAGAGCGGGAGGCCGCGGCGCCATCACTCACCACCTGGTGATAACCGGCACAAAGGGGGCCTTGGTGGCCCCGGCTGCGGCCGCTCGAGGTGCACCGCCACTGGGGAGAGAGTGGAGGAAAGTCCCCCACCTCTCCCGATTCCCTCCAGTCCTTCGTCGTCCCCACCTCCTCAGATGATGAAAACTCTGTCATTGCGGATTAGGAAGGAGCGGTGTGCGTCGGCAGAGGGAATAACAATAAAAGCCGTGCCGCCGCACCTCTGGATGTCCATCCCTCTTTCAACTTACTCACTATTTGTCACTTTATACCAATTTTGGGATTCCAAACCTTTTCATGCTCCTTTCACGTTGCCAAACTGTTGTTAAGCCTCCGTTTTTTTTATGTGGAGTTAGTTTAATGGGTTCCCATTTAGCCTTGCTAGTCATTTTGGGGATCAAAGGCAAGCTTTTTATTATATACCTAAGTAAGTCTTTGAATTTATACAGGTACTACACACATACAGTTTGGCAGTAAAACAGCATGCACGGGGTGAAAATGAAACATAGTTTTACTGGTTCACAGTGTGTGGTCTCAACTATCTGTGTGAGTTACATTTTTATATTTAAATGTAAAATATGCAATTATGTTACGTGTACGGACAAAAATTTGGGATGTATGGCGGACAGATGAGGGCTCTAGAGCCACTTTGAACGGCAGGCGATGTCAATGAAGGAAGGAAGGGAGACTGGATGACGACGACGGGCGCTATGAGGGCACAGCGCTGAAGGATTCTGGGACGGGGGCATTAAGTTGGGGCGGGTGGGTGGGTGGGGGGGTGTGCTTATTCTCAGGCTGGCACAGCAACGGTCTCGCTTCATGGTGAGAGAAAATGGGCGCTGAAGAAGGGTGGTGGGAGGGTGCAGGCTCCGAAATTGATTTCATGCCGGAGTCAGACGCAGCCCCAAGGAAGGGATAATATGTTTGTGTGTGTGTGTGTGTGTGTGTGTGTGTGTATGTGTGTGTGTGAGCGTGTATGTTTGTGTGTGTGTGAGGAAGAGAGTAAGAGGGTCCAGTGTGAATTCTGAGGGGCACACAATGGCAGAAGGAGAGAGGGAGCGACAGAAAAAGAGAGGGGCCGACCTGTATCAAAGAGACTGGATCTGCATGAGAAAAAGCACGATGCTATTTTGCTGTTGACATCGGCGGCAGGCAGTGCCACAAAAAAATGGGTGTTTGTCGCTCGGTGTTTATTCCTGCTTCGCAGATTCCCAAACTATACGTCCATTGAACTATATTTCCAAAGAGATTACAAGCACTATTTTCACTCATTGTGTCAGAAAGCATCAAACAGATCTAAGACGGGAACTGTAGAACACTGAAACGTACATGTACGTATTTCCATGAACGTTGACAAAATTAAAAGTAGAATCAAACTGAAGTCCTTAATATGGCCTAACGTCACTTGTTGAGGATCATTTCAACAAAGGTTATTAACAGTAACTCTGTCGCATTCGGCAACATGTACCGCATTAAGCAGACGGGGACTGAAAAGCAGCTTCAGCTTGGCACACGAAAGTCTCATCAGTGCACATTGCCATTTATGTAAAACATATGCAGCAGACTAGCAGTGATCTCCATACGCTGCGAAAGAGTGAGACCTTGAGGAATGGATTACGCCATTGGAGATACGTGCCATTTAACAGTCATTTGAAATTCAGCCCGTTTCCTCCTTCTAACGTCTCTCCCACACACACACACATACACACACACGCACACATTCATGTGCACAATTTCACACTAAATACCATTCCTTTTAAGTATTCTCACACACACACGTATGCATACATGCATGCACACAGACACGCTCACCTTTGAAGAATGTTTTGAGTTGGTCTGCTCCACAGGCCGCAGACCTACACTGATGCTTTTATTCTCACTCATTGCACCTATCTTGAAGCACTTTCTTCCGCTCTTTCCTCGCTTTCCATCCTCTTACTTTTTTAGTCCATCTTTCCATTGATCTCTCCTTCCTTCCCTCCCTCGGTCCCTCTCCATTCTCTCTCTCTCTCCTCTGTCCTTTCCCCCCTTTCTTGGCATCGGCGGCAGCATCTCTTTTAAGGCACATGTCAAGGGAACTGTCTGCCGCTTTCAAAGGCCTTTGTGTCCGCCCTTTCTTCCCCTTAATTTGGTTTCCCCAAAACACTTTCCCATAGCATGGCCGTCTCGCCCCCCTTTTCTCCCAGCTACCCCTCTCCTCTCATCTCTCCCTCCCTCTTCACTCACTCCTCCAACTGTCCTAAATATGTTTTTTTACTGAAGATGGTGCCTTTAAAGTCAGGGGTATCTCAGACTTTGCTGTAAGATGACATAATTTATGAACATGCAGGTTAACAAATGTGTTGAAAATCTAAATGTAAGTCTTGCTAAATTGATTAAAATGCAAAATTGGAACCACTTTAATCCAAGCATCAGTTGGTTCTTCAAAAGAACATGTATTCTCACAAGGGAATAGGGAGATTAAGAACATATGATTCAGTTCATTGAAAAAAATCTGGAGGGGGAGAAGTCCACAGCATGGTAGACACACTCCGTAATACTGGGCCCTCCGGTGCGTCCTGGGCATCCGGTTTCCCCGCTGCCCTCTTCCCATGACTTCTCTGACCGCATAGGTTTCTTCAGGGAGCTTCTTGTCATGGCAACGCTTTCCAAAGTATTGTTCTGTTAGCAGGCCAAGTAAGAGGGAAGATGACCTTGGAACAAAAGAGCGTATTTATTTATTTGTTTTGCAATACGAAAGAGACGAAGTACGCAGTGGAGATGACACATTCAAAGTTTTTGCGAGCAGCAGAAAAATTGGCAGGAGGAATAAATCCTGGAAACAAGCGTGCGGTGCCCCTGGTGGGTGCAAGTGACGGCATTCTTCCTCGCATGTGTGTGCGCAGCGTAGCGGTGTCCTCACCTCAGGCGGACACATGTGGTTTTAATCCACCATATGTGGACAGACTCCTTCACTCTATCTGCATCTCTTTCTCCCTCCCCAAAAACCTCTCTCGTGTCTCTTCATCTATCCCATCAGCTCTGCCTTCGCTCCCATTCCTGCTTCTTTGACAGCAGTCTTCCTTTCTTTCACGATACATATTTCCTTTTCATATTTCTTATATCCCTTGCCAACATCTTTTTTTATACGGTTTCACCTTTTTGATACAGTCCTTTCTTCCTTTTTCCCGCGCTTCTTTGTCTTTCCTGAACACATCATCTATTGCTGTACTTGTCATCCATTCTACCCTGACATCTTTGAAATATTTTCCTACAGGAGCATCACAACTGTGTCACCGCAGGATGTATGACTTGCTCCTCACATCCCACTGCTTTGAGGGAGTCATGCCAAAAACATCTCTCTTCTCCAGAGATGTGTGATTGTGTGTTTCAGTTGGTTAGAGTTGTATCCTAAACCACGAGGGTTCAGAGAAGCATGCTGTATGTTTTTATAACCATCCAGGGGCTTAAAAAGTCCAAATCTGGAGTATATCTTTGCTATGAGGCGTGTGTGTATGTGTGTGTGCGCGTGTGTGCGTGTGTGGGCGAATGGGTAAGTAACTGCCTTTCCAAGAGACAGTTTTATAAGCATAATTGTGTCCAAGTGTGAAGGAGACATAGTGTCTTGGTGCTGAGAGCTTTAGCATGATAAAAGGAGATGGCTGAAAGGAAATGTCTTTATTGACCCGTCCACCTCACGGAACTTATTTCATCCCCCGCTGGAGTCCTGAACTGCTGTTTACAGTAATGCTGGATGTTTCCACAGCTCTAAAGGAAAACAATGAAAAGGTTTGTCCATTTTTTTTTTTTTTTCAAAGTGGTTTCAATTTTGACAGCCAGAAGTGGGCCAAATCAAACTGTCTTCATAAAAAGCAAAATGGAGGGGGCTGTGGTTGAGTTGGACTCTCGGTATCGCAGAATCAACAACAGGATTGCATTACTGAGTGTCTATAGTAACTCTTTGAGACATAAGATGGGTTTTAAAAAGGTTTCCCAATTTTATGGCCTTTTTTTTTTTTTTTCTTTAGATGGATGATGGTTATTGAGAGTGATACGGAGTGAGAGTGATACGGCCAGGGTCAGATCAAGTCCTCCTGCGCACAACAAAACATGAGAGAGTCATACTACAATGGAATGATCATGATGGAGGACATTTGCTTCTAATTGACCTCCACCCTCTCGAGTGGGGCCCCCCAGTCAGGCGTGGCCCGTCGCCCTGAGTAACCCCATGCAGCATCTCCACATCTCAGAGTGGTGAATAGGAACTCACTCTCCCTCCTTCCATTGACACACACAGCCTTGTACCTTTGGCCTGAGAAGCAGAGGAGAGGTTGTTTTTGCTGTCTGAACTCAACCAACCATCAAACCGCTCACAGCTGGGACCCAGAACCATGACCTGGGACCGGTCCTCTTAGGAAACCTTCTTCGATTTGCTTCCTCTAGAGCAACATCAGATGTGTCAGTGGCATTGGTGATAAAAGTGATGTAGAACTTCACTGGAGGTTTTTAAAATGTACTGAAAGGCTTCCTTTTCCATAATAATTTATGTTTTATTGGGTGCGGTCTTTCTGGCAATGATAAGTGTGCAGAAAATAGAAAGAGCCACATGATATGCTATGACAGAAAAACTTAATACCGTGGTTCTATTTTCCACAATAAGTTAACCTGATGTCAAACAACTCAGCAAAATTGATCATTTATTTGGTTTCCAAATGAGACAGGCCACTGCTTCAAAGAGATTGATTACCTCTGCCAAGCATGCATGAAATCATGAGACATATTTTCAGTTGCACCTAAATTATTTCAAGCGCTGCATTTTAGAGGTTAGACCTTTCCTGATGGCTCAAGAACAAGGCTGCACACACACACACACACACACTAACACGCACGCATGCACACAACAATACAGGCAGCAACGCACATGCTTGAACACACACGCACCATAGCTCAGACAGCCAGACTGCCCATACAACCCCCCCTTTTCTTCCTCTGAGTGTTTGTGTAAGTGAAGTCTCAAAGTGGAAGGAGAACGAAAGGTTGTTTGTGTGTGTGTGTGTGTGTGTGTGTGTGTGTGTGTGTGTGTGTGATGGGAGGTGGTGTGGGACCATAACAGAAGAGAAGACACTGAGAGCGTTGGTAATCTGACAGCGTTTTGATGGCCGCAGGCTGGAAACAATTTTGGGGAGGGGGGGTGACGAATTCAATACAAATTCCTCCCCAGCGCAGCCATGTGTCCCGGTCGACCTGAGCTGCCCCAGCACACCTCCCTAGAAACTCATACCCTCTGCCTGCCTCCCTCCTCACCCACCTCCAAGCTTTCCAGCATGCTTAGCTGTCACTCACACCTGTCACACTCACCTCACGCTTGATGTGTCCATGTTTGTGTGCATAAGAAATGTGAAGTTTGAAGAGAGAAGTATTCTGGGAGTCAATCATCTCACGGCCGAGAGTGACAGTCGATGGCCCCGCTGGAGGAATTGAGTTTCACAGTACCTGAAACTGTTTTGTCTCAGCAGACCTCACCGTGCAGGTCTAAGAATTTAATCCCGTGGCGGCTCGGCTGCTGTCATGAGGTGCTTTGACTGATCAAATGATATATTGACTTTAAACAGAGCCCAGCGGTACAGAGTAAAAATAAGATATTGTTCAGAGGTAATTATGTAAGTCGTGGTTAACATTCAAAAAGACAGCCTCATACTGTTTCAACCTGTCTGCCATTAGTGCATCATTTGCTGTCCTTTTGATCAAATAGGTCATTTGTGGTGAGGATTAGATAAAGATTATACTTAGTAATCATTGTTCCGAAGCAGAGTGGCCCGCTCCAACTTCATCATCCACTCTTCTTGTAAAAGGATACCCTGCACTTTTCTGCACCATTGGCAAACATGATTGACCACAATTAGGCCAATTAGAGCCAATTTTAATGACTAGGACAAATTGATGACAGGGTTTATGGGAGCAGCTGTCCTCATTTTCACCGTATTACTCTCATTAGCCTGGACATCACTGAATGAACTGGAGAGGCAGTTGGAGAAGGTGGGGGAAGTTGCGGAGTGGAATGTACCGTATGTGTGTGGAAGCGTAGGCGAGGGCTGGAGTACTTTTTCTGTGTGAATGCAAGTGTTAGGGTGTGTGTGTGCGTTTGTGTGCTCGGGTCGGTGTTGAGTCACGTCCAGGGCTGATCTGTAGTCACCGCTGCGCCAGAGCTGCAGGTGTCCCTGTGCCCCGTCGATCGCGAGCCGCCTCTTTTTCCCAGGAAAATGCTTTCAACCGGAGTTGGGTTACTGCAAAGCAGCACAGACATCTGAGAGACGCCAGGAATGTCCCTCCCCATCAAAGGGCAGCATTTGGCCATTTTTATATCTGCAATTAAAAAGGGAACAATAGGAGGGAAGAGGGAGTGAGTGCGAGGATAGACTGAGGAGAGACTGAAAGAGGGTTGGAATAGAGGGAAGAAGTGGAGAAGGAATGTCAGCACCTGCTATGGCTACATGTGCTGCCAAAGAAAAAATAGCCGCAAAAAGAATGATGAAGTATGATTCTACCCCTCCCCCTGTATTATTTTTAATAAACTCTTTAATAAAAGGGAATGACCCCTCTTGACCCCCACTTTGCATCTGGTTGTAATTGTTGGGGGAAGCACCTTGCCAAGTTCAGAGACAGAAAGAGACCTGTGAAGGTAAATGTGTCTCCTGTAGCTTGAAAAAGCCACAATACTACAATCAGTCACTTCAACTGATCATTGCAGCATTGATTTGGAGTCAAATATAATATTTAAAAACACAAATATACCAGTAACTAGAAACCAAAACTTTGTTGCCTTGCTAAAGAAATTCCCAAACTGACGAATCAGTGAAATTTTGGAAACCCCTTTCCCCAACATATTTCCAACATCAGAAAAGAGGATGCATATCTGCAACTTTCCAAACCCATCAATTTGATTTTCAGACTCACTTTGAGCAATGATTGTCCAGCAGTTGTCCAACAGTTTTGACAACCTGTTCTGATCGAGCAAAACCTGACCCTTATAGTCTCTTTCAGCACATTGTTTTGGTTTTTGAATAGGGGTTAGACTCACACATAAGCAGGCGATCACACCCACATGCGTTGCTAGAAACATACTGCCAGCAAAACCAGTACTTTCCCCCCTCCTTATCCAGGAGCACAACAACACCTAATCATATTTGATCGCCTGGTTGTGTATGCAACCCCGTTCCACAGGTGCACCAGCTGTTTTGCCCGGAACGCTTTAACAAGGTGTTTTTGAAGTTGATCGGCCCCTCAGTGTGCTCAGGATGACCCAAGTTGCTCTCACTTGGAATTGGGGAAACCATCATGGAGTTTTATTTCCAAAAGTACTGTAGCTCCTTTAAAATCTCTGCGGTTCACATATTTTTCGTGAAATAGAAAAGAAAGAAAGAAAGAAAAAGGTTTTATGATCCAGGAAAACAGTCCAAACACAACCCAGAATGAGACATACAACATAAACCTTGGGGTTTCTAAGGCTTGTAAAAATGTGTGTTCATTGCATTTTCTCGCTCTAAGCCACCTGTGCACACTTGCTTTGTTTTAATCTTTCAGTTTGTGAATATAAACTGTGATTTCTGACCAAAACAGAGCCGACTTCTAACAAAATGTTCTCTTGGATTTTCCCCAATCACTCACTTAAATGGAGATTTCAATTTTGATCCATGAAATTAATTTTTCGCAGTTGGCAGTGAACAAGCGGTGGAACTCACTTGATCCTTTGAGTTGGGTGTGACTGTGTTTGGCAAAGCCAGACGAGTCACTTAATGGACTTTTTTTTATATATATACTCACATACCCTACGTCTAAATCTTTTGTATGCTTCCACTGTTGCTCCCTCCCTCTTTGGCTTCCCCTCTCTCGCTGTGACTTGGGGAGCTTTCAGCCAGCACATTGCGTGCGACAGTGGTGCTACAAGCTGTAAAGGTGCAGTCCAGGAGCAATAACATAGCTGATGCATTGTAGAGGTGTGTATCTCTGTGTGTATTTTACTACATTAGACAGTGGATACACCTGTATCAAGCTGGAATGTTTTTAAATCTACCAGTCTATATACATACTGTATGCATGCTTAAAAGACTTAACCATCTGGCAAACACCACTATACGTCCAGCAGATCACAGCTTTGCAAGGGACACGGACTTCCATCGCCAAGCTCCAACAGGCAGCTGTGTTCTGGCGCCACATAAACAGAATTCCTGCCTGATTTTACAGTTCTTTCCTTTTCCTTGTTCCCTTCAACAAAATGTGAATTAGGAGCGGTGCCTCAGCCTATAGGGTTTTAGGCTGGAAAGCATCCCAAGGCGTCTGGCAATTTGAACGGTGCCACTTTGCAAAATACAAAAGATTGACCAATGGCAAAATAGTTCCAGTAACCTGTTCGATTCCAGGTGGGAAATGAGCAACACAGTCCAAAAAAAGGGACGACATATTCCAACTGTGGACGCACTGCTCGTGAAAACATCCATATCGTGAGAGCAGGTGGTTGAAATATGCCTGCATACTCTGCTACATTCACACTGACTGGACCACCATCTTTAAATACTGGTGTGAGTAATCTGACAGGCACTACAGGTGTAGGACTCTCTCTGTATTTTTTTTTTTTTTTTTACATATAAATTAGTCCACTGAATGGCCCTTAAAAAATCAATCTGGTTAACATGGGGTTCATTGATTGGCTGGTGCCCTGCTGTGATGCTACAGAGGTGGCTTTTTATTGGAGGTTCTTTTGGGGGGAAGCAGGAAGTCCCTTCGGACGCAATAAAGCTCGCTCATATAAAGGGGTAATCCCCAGATAATTACAGGTGGGGTGCTCTATATACAGGCTCAGACTGAGGAGGAGGCACCACTACCCAAGGTCAACCCCCCCTACACCCCTCCTCACCCTCCCAACCATACTCCCCTACCTCAAAGCACGGATGATAAAACACTAATAGGCTAAGGCTAGTGCGCACCATTGCCAGCAGTTTATTTCCGTAATATGGTGTGGAAACTAAGCCTTAACAGGTGGATTTACAGTGTTTTCACCAACTGTTTCTGGTTAAACATCATCTTAACAAAGTGCAAATAGTCCTTGCATTGGGACCGGCAACGTTGATTGGACAAAAGTCAAACTTTTGTGATTTATTTTGCAGGATTTGGGGTTATGAAAAGGCTTCAGCGGATTGGACTCGATGACTTGATGCTTGTGGTTTGACCCAGAGGCTGTAGATACAGTTTCCACAGCCAGTGGTTTAACCTCTTCCACTAATGGTAGTGTTTCTCCTTCACTCTCTCATACCAGACATGCTGACATGGTCACGGCTAGAGTTACAGACCATCCTGCATAAAACAACACAGTCACTCGATAATTAAAGGGGGGGAAAAAAACGTTACTTTACTTAATAAATTAACACAGAATGTGGTTTATTTTGCCAAGTTGATCAAAATGAGAAAAAAAGGCCAGTTTAATTATTGTCTTGAGCAGATCAGAAATGAATAAATAACACAGTGAAAGAAAGTGATGAAAAACAGACAGGCATGTGTGTGCGTATGTGTGGAGGGTCCATGCTTTAAGTGTGCCTCCAGTGCTAGTTGCATTTAATATGTAGACAAAAGCATCTAGAAAGACAAGGACAAACAGCAAGTACACTCTCACTAACAATATGTCCTGCCATTATTTATGCAGAAAGTCACTATATATGTTGAATAGTGGATAATATCATTCAGTTTATTGCAGTTTGCCACTGTATCACGTCAGTAATGGATTGGGTTGAGATTTTATGAACACTTTTGGATCACCTTTAATAATGTTGTAAATTATCATTGTTCATGTTTCCCTTCTTCGTTGCATTGTAATCACATTGGGTTTTCACAAGACGATCATGGACGCTAGGCAAAATGAGATGACCAAGGCTCTTGATGCTTGTGGTAAAATGGCCACTATGTCATCTGGCTGAATATTCTGGGTTCATGAATGCATCTGAAACTTCTACAAATGTAAGGAGTTGTTTGACACATTAGCATATTTGTATTAAAAAAGGCTTAATAGAAAAAAATCATCAGTAAGAATGATTTCTTGGAATGATGCGGCAGGACTATGTTTATGTCTATTGTGTTTTTCAGATATGTGTTCAGTATACAAGTTTGTATGGTAATATGACTGAATAAAACACTGACAATGTGAGAGATGGTGCTTCTCTCTTGTGTCTGCAGGCTGATTTACAGATGACAGCAGTGTGGACATAGGTCCGTCAAAATACTACTGCTCTAGTATACACTAGCACAAAATACTCGACAAATATATAGCTTTACTGCTCCTGTAGCCGTAGAGGTACTTGCTGCCATGTGGGATGTCTTACTGTGTTATCGAACAACACCTGATATGTATTTCCAACCAGGTTTTTGCTTATAATCTGATAAAGAAGTCTTTGACATGTACCTTTTGGCAAGTTCAGATGGAAACCCGGATGATGAGTGTAACCGCAATGACTGAATATTCAATTGGCTGCACAATAACTGCTGCAATGAAACCTTTCAGAAAGACAAACAAATGGAATTAATCTATTAAGTTTTGGAATAACAATATACAGTATCAGTGGAGATTTGATATTCTGTGAGCAGCATGTTCCATATGCAAAAAAAAAAAAAAAGAAAACTTTGGGGGAAGGAGGCGGCAATTGTGGGAGCACGGTATTCCCTAAAAACACTGGAGGCCAAGTGAAATTGAGCCTAATTCCCTGGAATGCCGCTTCCGTCTGGACATGTCGATAAAAATAAAGCTTATTGTGATAGTGGGGGTTCAGCCCCCAGGTAGGGTAATGAAAAGAAAACTGGCAGAGCTCCCAATGGGAAAAGCTCACCTTCCACCCTGCTGGCCATGAGCTACATATTCATATGGACGTATACCTACAGGAGGGAAAAGGAGTGGGTGTGTTTCTTTGTGCATAAATTGTGTGTTTGTGCACGTTTATGTCAGCAGAGGTTGTTAAGAATGTTAAGCTGTACACAAACGTGCACTTATCTGGTGTCGGTGGACGGAAAAGCTATGGAGGGAAAGTGAATGAGGGGTTTTGAACCACAACAGGTATTTAAGTGCAGGTGTGTGCCGTGGTGAAAGGTGACAGGGGTTGAATCACCGATAAGATGTTCTTAAATGGAAGTGCACCGGAAACTGACTCACATCAGCACATGTGAAAATCAAGAATATAATCAATGAGTGTACATGACCAGGTTTTAAGTTAGCCGTGAAAGTGAGGGGTGTAACGGGCAGCCAACAGCCACAAATCCGGCAAGTAAGACAGGCAGAGAGCTGCACAAGTTGCTCCGCCTGGGAGCTTTACAAGTCGGCTCAGGTGTGCCTCTCTAAAGGGCCTTTACAAGCCTGAGGATGCATTTAATGAGAGTGACTGGATCTGACATATACCAGTCACTTCCAGTCACTGTACACTTACACAGATAGCAAAACAATAAATATATGTTATTTGAACAGTTAAATATATAATTATGTCACAACTAATCACAAAGATTTCCTCACTTGCTGAATATGAATATTGGTATTATTATTTATATTATCTAAGGTGACATCACCCGCAGGTGTGGTGGCTGCCATGTTGGCAGTCCTGCCTCTTCCGCCTCCCAGCTAATCGAAAAATCAGCAAAGATCGGTGAACCTGAGGCGAGCTAAATGACACCTTAGTGCTCAAACATGCCACCTGTAACGACACCCACCTGTCAATCAAAGTAACCATGCTGTTAATTATGCATAACTTGTGTTAGTTATAAAAAAAAAAGGTCGTTAGAATAAGACATACAAATCAGTCACTATTTGAAGCTGTTTTTCTGCTTCTTTACAAGCTTTCAGTGCAGTGAAATCATGACTTGGATTTGAATAGATGACTAGTCCCCCACCCCCTCTTTCGAGACTTTGTGCTAAGCTAAGCTAACCAGGTTCTGGCTGATTGCTTCATGTTTAGCATACAGACACTAAATGATCTTTTTATTAATTGTACAGTGCATAGAACCCCAGTGGCAGGTCAGATTTCTCGCATGATAAACAGGATAACGTAAATGTGATGCGTGATTGGTGCAATTAACAATACACATTAATGTGCTAAAGATGAAATACTTTTATCCCATTATGGTCCTCACTTGTGTAAAAACCTGCTATTAATGATTGATACATTGCAAAACATGGAAACTATGCAAGAGAACTCCATGACCCTACCCTGTTTATTTTCATATGCATGAAAATACAAACTACTTTAACTCAAAGAAAATATGGCACTTAATTCGCTGTCACTGTTAACGTTCAAATAACACCCATATTTGGGCCGAAATCTTGGTGAGGGAGCACTTTAATGGTGGTATAAAATACCAAGGTGTTATGATTGTGACAAATTCATCAACATTATGATCTAAAAAAATGTTAAAATGGTTTCCCTAAAATAACAAAATCAAATCACAGAGTTTCAACATGAGCAGTGTTTCCACAACAAGCGTCTTTTATTTTACCTGGATTCGATCCATCCCTGATTCAGCTGAAGCAAATTATAAACATTCACTCACTGCTTAATTAAATGAACTTTAGTTTACAGGTTGAGTCAGGAACCAGGTCTGATAGAAAAGTTCAAAGAAATGTTTTTACTTTGGAAATACAGTTGCATGGCAACAAACACCTTTGTCTATCTGTTTATGTGATAAAGACACGAGAATGGTCTAACTTTCACCAAAATGACTAACCATAATCTCAATCAAACTTTCCAGCTGGCACAACACATCACAAGGTCAAGCTGTTCTGTGCTGTTTTGGATCGGATCACATGATCTCCCTCTGCAGATGGAGTTTGCACAAGTGTTATGAAGTTGCAAGTTTCATTTTTTCTAAAGATTTAAAGGAACAGACAAAAAATGTAGAAATAAATCTGTATAAAAAACGGTTTACAATTGGAGGATGTATATAAAGGATTAGCCGACCCTGCATGCTGCATTACAATGGCTGCCGCCTGGGCTGCAGCAGCTGTGCTCTCGTCATTTTCAACATCGTCAAACATTATGCTAACATTGCCACAACACTATAGCAGCCATTCAAAAGTCAGTGGCTGATGCTAAGCAGACTAAGCAGCAGCAGGCACAGGGTGTATAGGAATGCAGTCTTTCTGTATGTTTGTACTGCTGCAGCTGGGCTTGGCCACAGGTATGTATGAGGCTGTGAGGTGGAATACTCAAAATGGGTGGAGGTCCATGCCATCTGCAGCCTGACTGTGGGAGAAAAGCTGGAGGATAGACACAGAGCAGCATGGTGGTAAAAGATGTCAAGATAAATAGACAGAGGGAGAAAGTGAGGGGAATCTTTGTAAAGGCTGGAGGGATGGAGGTGGGAAACCAGCTGTTTGGGGTGTAGGCAAGCTTTAAGGGAAGAATTTTAAACATTAATGCTTTCGGTGTTGACAGTAACACCAAAACTGACATCTGAATATTTGAAGACTGAGGCAAAGTTGGTTACTTAAAACTGTAAGAAATTATTCCTTTGGCCACTTTGGGGTTTGGTAAGCCTGTTAGCAATTAGCTAATGTATAGATAGAAAAGAAACACAGAACATTAAGGAGTAGGCCAGCACTCCGTATTCTGCATTGCACAGAGATTTCAGGCAGATGCCTTCCCTCAGTGTGCAAACTGGCAGCACTGTGACAACAAACCCCTAATTTTCACCGGGCACGGTTCCGAATACGCCGCAGCTGGCAGAGCTGATGGTGGCCGTTCTAGTCAATGATTGTGATTCCACCATAAGCGCAGCAGAGCATCTCAGAAGTGTCTTAGAAGTGGCCCTCTGCACAGCGGAGAATATGCTGCTGTTATGACAGACGCTGCATCAAACAGCACAGAGCAGATCAAGCTTTTAAAAACAGTTTTTTAAACGTAAAACTCTGTGCAGACTTCTGATTATGAAAACAGACAAAAGGAAACTATTTAACTATGTCGCCTACTTACTCATGACAGAAGCACATAAGCCAAGAAAAAATGACCAAATCTGAGCATGATGACAAAGTCTGGCAGGCAAAACGCTTCATTTCTGAAACATTCCTGGTGGGGTATGAAGCCGAGTAAAGAGTGGACTAAAACAGTGCCATGGCTGCTGTGCCCGGAGGAATCCAGTGGTTAGCACAAGTAAGCTGTAAATGAAACACAATACTATAGCAAATGAGAGGGCTTGTATGCTAAACAACACTCAACATCAGCAATTCACCAACTTAACTTTTCATTTAGAGTTGTGTTTCTAGCCACCTCACAAATGTACATCCATTATTCACTCTTCTTTTAGCTCTGATTTTGGTCTCCACCAACTCCTGAAAAAGATATCTGGCTCGCTAGCTGCTAAATGCTCTGCTATTTTCACCTGCTAGCTGCTAACTTTGCCTGAACAGGTACAATGGGTTTTTAGAGCTCTTTTACTTAAACCAGCTGTGTCGAAAATTACCCTACACAGCAGTGAGAGAGGCTGGTGCTCTTTTAATTACGTCCTCGTCTTCTGGTTGTCCAACCTGAGGATTGAAGACTGCTTATCTGGTGAACCAGTTCCTAATATTGGCATAATGGTAGTGGATGGGATCCTGAATCATTCGAAATTCAGTTGAGATTTGTGATACGTTTGGATGGAAACACAGCTATTGTTATAAAAATACTGACTGTGGCCATTTAGCCACAAAATATAGCCTACTGAGGACTATGCCTTGATTACTCTTGATTTTCTAGAAAAATGATTCCTGGGTCCAAGGCTATAATGGAGCCTTAACTCCAAAAATCTTCTCTGAACCAGCATGAATGATGCCAATAATCAAAGCAACAGTGTTGTTGGTTTACCAAGGCCACATCCCTCTGTGAAGGATAAAAGCTTGACTCTGTAACTTCAATACCAGAAGCCTGCATATCATTTTTTTTAAATCCACAAGCCTGATTCATTTCAGTACATTCCTGGTCTGCATCATTGAGAATTCCTTACATCTCTGTCCAAAGAGATGAAACATCTCACCTAAAACAATTCTCTTCTTCTCTTCAGTGTCCAGCCACTGTTCTTTTTGGAAAGAGCTCACCTCTCAGGTATAAAACTGAGTGCTGCACACATGTGTAACTTTCCATCTTTTTGGGGATGGGGTGGGGTGTATGCAGTGGGGGTATCCAGATGGCCCCTTAATTAAAACCAGATGGTGGCAGTTAAAAAAAAAAAGAATGAGAAAAATGAAAGGATGCATGTATGTCACCTGGATAACAACATGTGATTATACAGATTTTTGAGGGAATCACAAGTGTGCACCAATAAAAGACAGGAAGTAGTCATAATAAAGTTTAACATATTAAAGCAATGAGTAATAATGACCAGCTGAGCGGTCAATTCTTCTGGGGATCTCATTAATTATGTTAGCAGAAGTGAAGTCATAAGAAAGAATAAATGTTGTTAAAGAGAATTCAGATGGGATTTATTCTTAGTACTGCACTATTTTACGCTGAGGGTGTATAAAATATGTTTTCCCTCATAACAGTGATAAAAGTAAGATTATCACATTTTCAAACATACACTTTTTTCCCCCCTCTAAACTTACTAAACTCTCGTTTTTGGCTAAACCGCACAGCAAAACAAACATAAAATTTTTGAGATGACGCATCACAAATCTGCTCCAAATTATCTACCCACAAATAAATACTCAGGTCCATATATTTCTGAGGTAAAACACTAATGGTTACAAGTCAGCATTAATTCACTCCAAAGCGCCTGAGTCGATCAAACTCCACAGTAGGCCGAGCTAACCACCGCTGAAAAGTAATAACCACAGTGGTTATTGTAGGGCTGGTGTTAGCCATATTGTAGCTCAACACCTTCTAATGACCGTCAGCCTATTGCAGCTCACTTTAGATGTGTAATGCGATACCGCTGTTCACACCACAAACCAACAGGTCTTCAGGGACTTTTCAAAAGGTGTCTTGTAATTGACTCCCACTGAATGTCGGCCTTAACTGACTGGCTGAGCAGTTAGATTTGTTGAAAGAGAAATAAGGAAGGAAGAGGAGCTCTGGTTGGAGAGTAAAAACGGGCGAGAGCTGCCAGAGACCTATGGTGTTTCTGGCTTAAAACAAGCAGATTTTTATTATGAAAGCAAGTTTGGCTTGCGCCGTCTGCACTTAACTCTATTATGATGACAAGCTTGGCAATTTGTGAAGGTCAAGTGTTGCGTTTTAGACGAGAAGAACAAAAACAAAATTCCTCTTTTGCTCTCCTGCGTTTTCTTCGTTTTTATTCTCACTCATTTTAAATCCTACTTTTTTTTTTTTTTTTTTTGCAATCAAACAGAGCTTCAGGAGTCTGTTACATTCCAATGAGCTTACGAAGCCCTCTCACCTGGTTGTTATTATGCATGCTTTTTGTGTGGCACGGTCGCCCCACTCCCTTTTCCCCAATAACCCTCTCCTCACCTCAGCTTTGAAATAATAATGATAACTTTGTCATAGCATCCTGGTACACATAGCCCCCCTGCCTTGTCGAGACCAGGGAGGCCCAAGAGCTTGAACCCCAAAGATAACTGTCATTTGTAGGCTTCTTTTGCTGCAGCAGAGAGGATATAGTTGGATTCAGGAGTTAAGTGGTTCTTCATGATGCTACGTTCGAGTCTGCTGTGTTTTTGATTATGCGCAAAGCTGCTTCATCTGTCCGCGAAATGGCCTGCTTTTGTCAGTGGGCTATGTAAACACCTAAGCCTTCATATATGAACACGACTGTTGACTTTTCAAAGCACAGGCATGAGAGAAAATTTATATAGACTTCACATGAAATTGCAAAAATTCAAGAATATGATGCAGGCAGATGTTGAATAATGAGAGCATATAAGATGGTGTCTGTTAGGAGATGAGTTTTTTTTTTTCAAGAAAAAACACCAAGCAGCACATCTGGCTCTGTCACTATCACTTCGTTAGGGTTTTTCCCTGCCCCCCAACCCTATCTCGGGTTTCTGGGATAGCTAGGACAGGTGCACATTCAGGTGGTTCTTTACTCAAAGATCCTCTCTATTGCTCCTTACTGACAGTCCCATATCTCGGAATATCGTTGCTCTTGTATTGTGTGGTAAGGTTTGTACACCTGCATTTCAAGTGTAGGTCTTGCTGGTGGTTCGGTCAGTAACTTCAAAGCATTTTCGTCTTATCTTCACGTCACACATATAAATTGCTTTAGTTTGAATACTGTAGGATTCACATTCCAAGTTTAACTTCTCCGCGGCACTAAAATTATCTGAATATGACATTCTTTACACGATGGAAACCATGAGGTGGACATGATTATTAACCGTATTCAGTGTAAAAAGTGATTTAGACAGGTTCACTGAATATTATGATGGAAATAATCTGTGTAATACATTGCAGTCAAGCCTCCCGGATGCAAGGCTGAAGTCTCCCTTATTTAAAAGAGGAAAAGTTTTATGTCTGGTTTTGCAGCCAGTGGTTATGACTTTCTGGTCTATGGCGCTGGTATGGATTGTTTTTCCAGTCACTCATGTTTGGACAATGAGGTACCTTTTTTTCCCCTGCAATGAGTGCTCAAAAGTAACGATTTACCAACACGCCGCACTACTCCAAAGCTCGTCAGCTTTTTGCCAACCATGACTCTTTCATTATGCCTGTCAGGAGGAAAAGGAAACGCAAACAGATCATGCCAGGATGGTCCTTGTGCATGTGTCTGGATACCCTTCTAGCATGTCGGGTGTGTTTTTGAGCAACTGGCGGTCTCAGTCAGCGGTGGTAATGCTGGCTTGAGGTTAGGATGCCAAAGTAAACTGTGACGGCTTTCTTATTTTGTGGCCTGGTTCTACTACATTCAGCCACTGCCTGTGCTGCCCTGGCCGTAGCTTGGCATCAGCCATTGCCGCTCAAGAAACAGGAGTAGAGGACAGGAAGTGTGGTTTCCTCTGGTTTTACAGCACCATGTCAGGCCTTGGGTCCTGCTAGCCACTGAACTGTGACACACACTCATAGGAATTTGCTTTTATTAAAAATGACTGATTGCAGCCTCAGTCACTCATCGTATATGAATTTTGATGTTTTGCAACTGCGGAGGTTGTTCTTCTGTGCATGACATAGGTGAGTTTTAAGCTTTTTTTTTTCAGTCTGTCCAGTTTAATAGTCAACTTTTTTGGCACCCATTTGTGCTTTAACCAGAATCTGAAAACAGACGCTATTACACAAATGAAGCCTCTATGCCATGAAAACCAGATCGAGTCCACAGCTCTACCATCACGTTAGCGAGGTGTTTTATTGGCCTGCGGGTGCGGCTGCCGAGTGGCATCTGTCATCAGAGCGTGCCCTCGCTCCACGCCAAGGTGAGTTTATTTGGTTTGATACGTGGTGTGCTGCCCATATTTTCACAGGTGCCTGTGTTGTTGAACCAAGAGCCTGATTCCTGCTTTCCCTGGCAGGCACAAGGGCCTGGTTGTCCAGAACTTCCTCTGGTGGACGGGGGGAGGAAGGGTGGCCCTTTGCTCCCTGAGGAAGCATTCCCCTTAGAAACGTACTCTCTCAAAACCTCAGCATCCTATCGCCTTGAATCGATTGTTTGTGGTTGAGTTATGTATCTGTACATTAACAGGATCTGCGTTCATGAGAAAAGTTATTTGGAACAGATAAGATGCTACTTCTGTGATGCCGCTCTGTAACCACTGTGCATTTATTTTGTTAGATACAGCAGCACAGTTTGACTTTGGTTTTTAATAGTTACCAAGTCTGTAAATGACAAGACTTTATTGGGCCAGTGAGTGATTAAATGTCAAGACTGTCAAAAGGGAATAGAAAAAGCACTATGGATCAAGTCATTTAATCTTTGACTATTTTTCACGCAACATATTTGAGTTCAAATATCCATGGGTGATTTAGATGTAGTGAAGGAATAATGATCCAGGAGCTGTCATTAGCTATGATGGCTCTCTGGGCAGAGTCCTCCTGGCAGAACTACGTCCTGGTGAGCAGCTGCAGTCAAGTCACGCCAGGAGCTCTACCACAGCTGGGCTGAGGTTACTGCCTGTGGGGAGCTTTCCTGGCCATTTTTGTAACCCTATGACAATGGTGATGGTAGGGCAAAGCACGTCACATGTTTGTTGATGTCAGTTTGGGGTCAAAAGCAGATGTACTGTACTGTAGACCATGTAAAATTGGGAAAAAATACTGTCTGTGCGAAGCTTAATTCAACGCTGTGATTAGAAGCAGAGTTAAAGCACAATCAAGCTTGAAATGAAGTGCTTGTTGCATCCCTGAACAGAAACTGTGTCCCACCACATCTTTCTAATATGAGAACTGGGATAAACTTTTTGATTAACAAAAAAAAATTGCACACTTCAGACTTGTTTGACTGGCTAGGTGTGCAAAGAACTTTAGATTATTATTTGTTTTGAGTCATTATATCATGGGCTATACAGAAATACTGGATGTTGTCAGGATTGAGACTTTGCCTCTTTTTCCTATTGTTTGCCCTCCACTTTGTGTCATGTTTGTCCTGTGTCTGTATTTGCTGCTGGGTGTGGATTCCAGTTGCTTCTCACCTGCCAATTCATCACATCCAGCTCAGTCTTATTAACCTCTCCTGGGTCGTGTTTGCATGTTGGGCCTGCAACCATTCATTATAACAACTGGTCTATTGATACCAATTAAGACTATTATAGGCATTGGATGATATTGCGTGTGTTCAGCTTCTGAATGGCTTACATACTGCACTTAGATTTGGCCACCCTGGTCCTTATGCAGAGAATATGTTTTCAGAGATTGCACAGATCTATTTAAAGAGACAGATGAATCATTGCTGATTCATTTTAGATTACCAAGAAGACTGCTGTTAGATCTGTACAACACTCTGGGGCATCAGTATGTATCTATGTATCTTTTCTGCCTTCTGCCTCAGTGTTTTTCCTTGCCATTGTTGCCAAGTACTCGCTCATGATGGGAATTGCTGAGTCTCTGTAAATAATATTATATGGGGTTTTTTTTCACGTTTTGCAGCCACTGTAGATTCACTTATGTTAGGAAGGAGAGGGTGAGGCGATGACATGAATGCTTGACTGTCCACAAGTGGGTGCCGTTATCTCTATATTCTATGCCTGCAGGCTTTTCACCCTGCCTTTGAGTGTGGTCATTCAAAACAAGTATATTTTTTGATTTCAGAGGGTCAGATAATGAGTTATGAGAAATATAGAGCCATGACCAACAGATACCCTCTTTTTTATACCACTTCACCTAAACACAGAACACACTCTCCACACACACAAATAGACCAAAAGTAAAAACAACAACTACAACAACAACAACAAAAAGTTAGGTACACCAAGGGAATCTAGTGTATATTAATAATATATTAATTAGTGCATATTAAGAACCAGGAAGTAAGTGTCTGGGTTTTGGATGGCATCCTGCACAGCTGAGAGAGAAAAGCCATTAGGTTTAATAACAGAGGTGATAAAGCTGCATATTTGCAGGTATCTAAAATGTTTATTCTGAGGGAGATTAGATATTTCTCTCTCAGCTGCGCAAAAGACATCCCAACGCTGTCTATTAACAGATGACCCAAGTCTCTATATCCTTACTGGACCATGAGGAGAAGGCATGGTCTACCAAGCCAGAGGGGAAGTCTGGGTTCAAGTGGTTAGGTACCAGGTGAGAGATGAAGATGGGCAGCTTCTACTACAGTGACCCATGTAGAATCAGGGCCACCTCTGGACCAATGCCATAAATAACTACAAAGGCATGCAGTTTGGTAGCTTTTAATATACAGCACCACCAGACCCCCTTCCTTGAAAGAGCATTCTCGGGTGCCCGTCCCTTTTCTTGAGAAGTGGACAAAGAGGAAGTGATGTCACACAAAACCATCAAAACCACAAGATCAGTTTTTTTTTAACGTTAACTGCTGCCCATTCTTCCCATCTCATCTCCACCCTGTCATGTGGTCTCTGCTCTTTATGTCATTCTCTAATCACTTTCCTTTCCTCCCTTAACCTTTTTTTTCTCTAACCCTGCTTGCCCTCTCTTGTTTAGAACCCCCTCCCCGCTCTTTCTCCCTGTCCGTCTTCACAGATAAGTAGGCATCCCTCACCTTTCACATAACATCACATGGTAGCAATCAGAGTGGGCTTTGGCAGACAAATTAGGGCAGTTAATGTAGACCGGAGATCAGTGCAGAGGCGGGGAAGCTGGTGCTAAATGCCTACAGATGGGGCCTGAAGTGGATCGGCCCAGCCTAATGCAGTATGGTACAGTATAGCCTGGGGAGTAGAGTTGTAAGAGGGCCTGGGCCTAAAGGAGAAAGGCGAATTCTTACTGAATCTATTTTTTTTTTTTATTAGTGAGAAATGGAAGACTACATGGAAAACTGTAGAGAGAAAAGATGACACATTTTAGGCTAATTTCACTCCAGAAAGGAAGGAAACCTGGGTCTTATCTGAGATTAAATTCTGTCCAGAGCCAGATTTTTTTTTGGAAAACACTTAAAGACATATTGTCAACACCATTACTCTCTGGCTCTAGGACTCGGCAACTAAACATGTTTCTCTCTGTCCATTTATAAAGAAACTGAAAATCCATATGTATTCCAAAAAATGAGTCAGACCACTAGCCCCCTGGTTCACCACTGAATTATGCATATTTAATCAAATGTTTGGCTGAGATGACCGATGAAACTCAAAGCCAATTCAGCATGGATACTCGTCAAATGGCACATTTTCACCAATCAGTCTGTCATCACTTGTAAAATATGAATGAATAATGCTCTCTGAAATCTAATAATTCAGAATACATTTCTCCTCTAAAACGTGGGACTCATCAAACGCTGCTCTGTGAGTAGTTTTCTCATGATTGTTTTCCAGTTAATCTGGTTTCGTGACATGTATGTTCAAAATGATTAACTGACAGTCTCTTTGCACCGGATCTAAGCAGTGAGCACAAAGTCCTCTCTGTCTGTCATCCGGTCCAACTAAAATGTCTTTTAAAGTCTGCAAGGAGAGATATCTTTTTCTATCCACAGACCATGGCATGATCAAAACCAAAATACTCTCTGATTTCTGTGTTCAACCTTTAGCCCAAATCAAAATGCCAGGCCACCGCGATCAGATGGAGCATTCTTGGCCAAACACGACACTGCAATTAATTCAAAGTGTTTTTTCATACATCATTAAAAGTGTTTGTGTTCACATTGAAATGAGAGTTTTATAAATTCTCAGCCCTGAAGCCAGGATTGTAATTCTTGAAGGAAAGCTATTAAAATGTGCTGTAATAAGTGACACGACTCACATAGGGCTTATGCAAAATTTATCAGTGTAATTTCTATTTGTCCATCTGCGCACAATCTGCTTTTTGTGATCACCTTAATACACGGGCATCGCACACACACATGCACACATGCACACACACACACATTCCTCTTATGTTACAGGCTTTGAAGAGGCAGACTCATCCCCATTTTCAACAGTACCCAATCAAACACAAAGCTGAGGGGCGGATTAGGAGCAGGCTTGTGCTGCACAATGCTCCTATCAGGGACCACACTGGTTTTAAATTACCCCCCTCTATTCCTCACTCATTTTCAATCACTCACTGGCCCAATAAAGTTTGTTTCTCCAATAAAAAAGACCAACAAAGGAACACTGAATCCCAGTTTTGTGCAACAGCAGTCCCTTACAATCCTCAACACTGTGTGTTTGTGTCTGGAAAATTGTCCACGAGTATCATGGATGTGATTGGCCCATTTGTGGGTTTAAAGTTTGGATGGGTTGAAAGTGAGAAGAAGACATTTCCTTTGGATGGATGAAATGTGCTTTTTTTAAGTTCAATGGAAAAATGGGAAGATGGAAAGATGGAGAGATGGAGAGATTGAAGGATGACAGATGTGCGAGCGGAGGTGTGGTCATTGTCACGCATGTTGTCAGTTCCAGAGGGAGTGGTGTCTCTTTAGACGACAGCTGGTTTCACTCAGAGAAAAGACATGCAGCACAGAGAGAGAGAGAGAGCGAGAGAGAGAAAGAGATCAGACCTTCACCTCTGAATATTTATGATCTTGGTCCACACAGATTTCTCGCCACATTTTTTGTGGTTTTTAGGAGGGGGGTTAGTACTTTGTGACCCACACACACTCACAGACTCACAGACAAGCATACATGAGGGTTCACAGATACATTCAGATATTCACACATGCATTCACTGTCTCCGAGGGGAACGATATGGGGGGAAAAAGAAATAAAAAAGGGAAATAAGTCATCATTAGAATGGAAAGTCGTGAATGTGGCAAAAAGTAAAAAGAAGGACATTAGGGATAAGAGAAGATTTAAGAAACAGACCTACACTCACACACTCACACGCAGACCCCATGCTGGAAAATGCCGTTGTTGAGCTTTGAAGCACAGTGGTAATGAGGCTCCATTTAAAGCCAATGAAGCCGCTTTGGCAGCTTATGAAAGCACGATTGGTAAGCCCCCCTCGTCTGCCGCTGGGTGGTGTGTTTGTGTGGATGTGTGTGTGAGTGTCAGTAGGATAGGGAGGGGGAAAAATGGACAGTATTTGGCCAGATCCACTTTGCGCTTTTCCAGCGCTCTTAGCAGCAGCTTTCTCCATGGCCAGCCGCTCTCCAGAGCTCCGTTTTCTCTGCAAACACTGGGGAGGTTTCCCAAACACACTTGAAGAGTTATCATTTTACACAGTTGTAGGAAAGGGACAATAATCAATATAACTCTCTTTATTCGTTTTATTTATAGCTATAACTGACAACGAACACAAAGAGTGCCCCTCAGCTCTTTATACATCAGGTTGCCAGCAAATACACATTTATCAAGGTGGAATATGAAGAAAGCAGTTTTAGTTGGCAGACACAGGAAGAACTAATACAGCCCAATGCAACTTCAGGAAACAAAAGCAGAACAATGATTGGGAAACTGGTGAAGGTCACAATATTGGAAGGGTTAGTGTAAAAAAAAACAAGTTTGAAATCTGGTTCTTGTTTTTGAGATACTGATGCAGAGATAAGCTCCCAACCAAAACAGTAGGTAAGGAGTCTTATATATTCTTTAAGACATATAGCCCAGGGTGGAAAACTAACCTTTTTTGCCTGACTAAATTGTTAGTGAATGTTCAAATTTTACCAGCCACCAAACAGATTAACATTGTTGTTTTGGCTCGTAGGTGAAGTGGCCGCTTGCATATTTTGCCAGCATTTGGAGGTTGGATGTTAATATTGTGCCCTAATAATGGCCCTGTTCAGACAAATCAGGCATCGCAGTGAGTTGCTGCAGGCTTGTGTCTATTTGTGCTGAAGTTAACTGCTATGAAACAATCAGAAAATAATGTTTTATTTCACTTATTTGATGGCTATCTTGATACTGGCGCTCCCTCACTGTCATTCATTGTCTATGTTGCTCGACCACTTGTTGCTTTCTCCCTCTCTCTCTCAGACCAAAGAGAGCACAGATGTAGCTGGTACATGAAAAAAACAAAACAAGCAAGAACACAACAGGGAGAGTTTAGTCCAGTGTCCTTCTCTGTAAGTCGCTTTGGATAAAAGCGTCTGCTAAATGACTAAATGTAAATGTTATGTAAATGTCATATTTGGTTGAAATCGGGCCATAGGGTTAAGGACCATGAGGAAAAAACCTACAATGTATGTAATGAATGTTAACAAATGTAAAGATGTCCTTCTGACAAAAGTTCACAAAAACGTCGATAAATATAGAGCCACAGAAGGGGACAGGTACATATATTTTACATCTGTTATTTGGATGTAGCTCCATTGTAAGGGTTTTAAATTTAGTAAGCAATACAAAGTAAGCAATACAAAGTACAACAAAAAACAATTTTATAAAGAACACACACGAGGGTAAATTCAGAAAAAAAATCGATTGTGTCTTTAGTTTGAGCTGTTTAGTTTGATTGGTTACTGTGGGTATCAGTCAGTGCCACCTGTGGTAATTGGCCGCAGCTAGGGGGCGGGCACAAAGAAAAAAAAAAAACACGGAAGAGAGACGCAATGAGACAAGAGAGATACGGAGAGATGAAAGAGATGAAAGAAACTCTAACTTTGGGGAAGATAACCTGCTAACGTTTGTATAAACAGAAGACTACACTAGCTGAGGACAGTTTGTTTTGTGTGAGTCTAAACTAATGTCAGTGAGTCACTGGACCAGAGGACGCCATTGCTGCCCGGAAAGGACTGTGACGTGTTTCCTGATGAGGACTTCACTTCCCCTGTCTGCTGTCTGGTGTCATCTCTAACTAAACTCAACTATGTCTCCATGACTGAAGTTGAACCGTGAGTAGGACTTTATATGTAACTCTTCTTTGTGGAGGATTTTATTGGGAACACTGCACCTGAACTACACACAGGTGTGAAACTCTTTTACTCTTTGTGTGTTTACAGGTCTGCTGTGATGTTTAGAGACTAGCTAAGGAGTTTGGTTGAACTGAGTCTGCTCAGGTGCCAAAGAAATCTTGTTTATTGGAAATGATTTACCTGCATCTGATTTCTCTGAACCAGGCTGTGATTTCCATAATGGCATCATGATGGTCTTGATGGTCTTTTAGCATTATCTGGGTCTGGTGATTTGCATCTGAAGCGATACTGATGGTATACCTACACCTTCTCTGGACTGCGCCCTAGTCCTGAGTGACTAACTCCTCACTGAATTTAATCAAAGAAAGGTGGTGGGATTTTTATTCATGTCAAATCAATACCTTGAATTAGTATGTTCCTCTCTGAACAACAAGCAACTTGACCTCCTAGTACTGCGATAATTGCTAAGGGCATCTGTATTACTATAGTGGGACGCTATAGGCCAGATTTCTGGCACTGCAGTCCTTGAGAAAATCCATTTGTGATTCTTTGAACCCTACACAGTTTATTAATGTTCCTATTTGTGGATCAAAATTCCCTGAAAAGGCCACTTTAATTAATGTTTTCTGCAACAATCTGTGGTGGAGTGACCTTTGTGTTACTGCTGCTGTCAGGAACACCAAAGTTCCTAAAACAAAACCATGCTTGGTTTGTAGGAGAAATCTGAAAAATGTTAACGATTTCAATTGGAGCACAACTGCGTTGATGTTGTTGATGCATGATGTGATTTTTCATGATGGGTTTTACCCAGATTGTGAATAAACATGATAACTGTTGGTTTTCCCCGGACATTTCACTTGTCATTCGAGAACATAACTTAGCTTGAGCTAGGGCAACGTTGACGGGTTGTAACACTGACTGGCTTGTTTTTAGACAATTTCTCAAAAGTGTGATGACAGTACTCGTTGCGGTCAAGGGACTTTTATATGTTGTCTGTACCAAATGTTCGAACAGTGATTAGGAAGTGGGATGTTTGGATACTCCGCACCCTCAGACTGGAATGTATTATAGAAAGTTATAAAACTCCATGATCTGAATGCTTTAAAATCCATTTTGAAAGATCTGGAGACAGAATCATTGGGCTGTCGATGGTTAGAACTGATATTGTTGGATTCATGGCTTGTACTGCACATTTATTTTCTGGGATGTTATGTGTTATAATTCTGACTGATTTGTTTTTAATCTGTTTTCATTTTGTTGTTAGTTTGTGCTGCTGCCTGTCTTAGCCAGGATTGCTTTTGAGAAAGAGATTTTTTAAATCTCATTGGGACCTTTTCTAGTTAAATAAACGTCAATAAATAAATAAATAAATCTGGGTTTGACATCAGGGGCTTGGCTTCAGTAAGTTGAGCCAATGGCTGTCAGAGAGGAAGAAATGAATGCAGGGCAAAGTGCATCATGTACTCAATATCTCAGCCCTGCCACACGCAGCAAGGAAGAAAGACGAAGGGTGATAGAAAGAGATATGCAATTCAGAGTAGCAGATTTCAATTCAAGTTTTGTGAAGTAACACATCTATCAAAGGGAGAGGAGGCTCAAGAAGTCCTGCAGCTAAAAATCTACAGATTTATGGTGCTATGACAAAGACACATTTAAACTGTTTTGGTGTAATGGGAACTGAACAGGAATGGGAGGCAGATGACAGGATGCCAGGACGTTCCAGGATGGATGGGCTTGATGCTCAGACATATGTCATGGTGTGTGTGTGTGTGTGTGTGTGTCCAGACAATCTCAGCAGCCGCTATTCTCAAAAGCCTTGATGGCCATGCCTGGGGAGAGTGATGATAAATGGTCGCCTTCCTGTAATTTACCTTCAGGAGGATGGATGGAGCTGGCCTGTTTGGTTAGAGGGTGGGGAGATGAGGAGAGAGGAGACTGTAGGTGAGAGAGTGGGGGGGAAGAGAATGAGAGTAAGGAGTTTCCTGCTTTGGATCTGACTTGGGAGTTGGGTTTCCTCAGAGGTGAGGTACACATTCAAGTGTGTGTGTGTGCGCGAGCACTGAACTGTTTATTTACAGAGCTTGCTCTGTTCATAGAGAAGGGGAGCTGCTCTATCCAGTATTCTGTGAGTGGAAACACACCAGAGCAACCCCCACTGTATGTGAGCATACTTTCCAATGGGAAACCCACACATATCAATTTGATATTATTTCCGCAGCTCAGAGTAATGACTGCAATTAGAGAGACAGATGATCAACACAACACACAGCTCATTAACTAATAATTTATTTTTTTTTATCATTTAGATTAAAAAGTCAGTGGTTCATTGCCTCAGAGGAAAATGTACAAGGAAGACTTTGATATAACAGAAGTGAAGAGTAGGACTGAACCGAGGGAAGAATCCCTTTGTTCCCCAAGGTCGGTGCAATTTTTGTGTGAGTGAAGCATAATTCCCAGGACATTAATGTAACAGAAAGTGGTGGATTGTTGTGTCAGTTCCCGTCGGTACCTTTTATGGGAAAAACAGAGGGTCCGATCAGCCCGTGTCACATTTTTTTCTTTCTTTTTTTTTTTTTTTTTACTCGATTCTCCTCAAAGTCATTTACAATTGGGCAGTTGTTGTCTGGAAACAACGAAAAACCAAAAAGGAATACATTCTGTGTAATATCTGAACCACATCTTCTGGTTGTGATCACAAAAGCATATGTTTCTGGTTTCTACATCCATATAACATCATCTGGTTTGTACATCCATACACGTGAGTCATCCCAGGCCAAGTGACGCTTTACAAAAGACAACAAAAATGGCAGAGGCAGTTCAGTACATATTTACAACATTAAAAAAAAAAAAAAGTGTCAAGACTTATTAAACAAAGCAAGATGGAAGGGAAACAAAAAAAAAAGGGAGTCAGACCAGGAAAAATGTAAATGATAATTCTTCATCGTAGGCTGCTCAGGAGAACGTTTAACAATGGCAAAACTGAGAACCCAAAAAAAATCTGCCTTCAAGTGAGAACTCTCTCTCACCTCTCTGCACTTTCAGTTCATGTGCATATCATTTGTTTACTCGGGTAGTGTTAATTACACAGATACACACACACACACACACACACATACATACATACATACACACCTACACACACCTGTAAATGCTATAAATGCGGCAAAAGAGGGGGGTCGAACAAAGCAAAGCAGTTATGGCCTCAGTTCCACTGCCAAGCTGCTGGGCTTGTTAACGTAAAACAACAGGACGGCTCTCCCTATGAGGCTCACTAAATAGCTTTCACAAGACTACGCTTCCACCCCCCAAACAACATCTGGCTCACTTCTTATCTTTATCCCAACATTCAGGGTGGGCGCTTAAGAAAAGGAAAACAGAGAGCCAGTAGACCAAAAAAAAAAAAAAAGGGATTCTGTGCGATTCTACTTCAACAAATCTAAAGTCCAGATTCAAGGACACTGCGGTCCCTCCACAAGTGTGTTGGACACTTACAGGGTTGAGCGCCAGAGAGGCCTCAGGGGCACGTAATTTGACCATCCATCATAATGTGTCACACCATACTCGCATACCAGGGTGAGGAGGCTGGTGCTACTGTAACACCACCTGTCTGACAGGCCACTGCAGACAGCCAACACACAAGTAATTGATTGTTTGGTTCTGCATTTTTGCAAAATTTGAAATTCCAACAGTGGGAATCGTGCCCTGGGCATAATGCACACCAGAAATCATGGTAGGCGATAACTCGTTTTGGTTACGGGTTGTTTTTGGATTAGAAAATTAAAAAATGTCATTATGAGACAGCGCGATGATCCACAATCATTTGAACATCCTAACCCTGTTCATAGTTTATAACGGCATCAACTGTCATGGCGTCCACATTCTTAAGCTTTGTGACATTATTTCATAAACACTTACAATCAGACCATACACCTGCATGAGCGTGTTCTTCACAGTTTGACGTACATTCTCGGAAGGACGTGAAAACAAGAACTACAGTGCAGTACAGTACACCACTGAGGAGTTTTGGCAGCCTCGTTCTGTGCCGTCACTTATCTAAAAACACTGAATACACAACATGCAAAATGGGTTAAAAAGGAGAGTTTTAGGGGAGGGTGGCGGCTGACACATAGAAGAAAGCGGAGGAGAGACACTTTTGGAAGAATGACAAACCAAACAAACCACTGCAGCCAGAGGAGCATAACCACCAGCTAGCATGACATGCCTGTCGGCACACTCGCTACGCTAGCTTGATGTGCCTCTCAAAACGGTGCGTTTATCTTGTACTCTATTTAAATAAATTGTAATGTGCTTTACAAAATGAAATAACAGCAAAAGGCAGATAAAAAGCTTGAGAGCAACCAGACGGGTCTCTCTGTGGTTTTCGTTGGTCCTGACTTCCATAGTCTCTTAATTGAATTTAAAAACTGACTATGCTTATTTGGCAAAGGATGACAGGGGCTGTGTCAGGGTAGGCAAGTGGGGGGAAAGATGACTTGGGAAGTTTTCCTTTGGATCTTGATGTTCATATTGGTTAAGGTCTTGCTCTGCTCACTGTAAGGTTTTGATGGACCAGCAAAAACCACAAACATGCAAACATAACAAAGCACATGAGGAATGAAATATGATCCTCTCATGTCATAATACAATCAGTGAGCACTAAAAACTTTCCAGCCTCATTCATTTTGTCAAAATATGCTAGAGAAAAACACAACTATGTTGTTTATCCGACTTTGTTTTCTTTTTACTGCATGAAAAGGAACTCTCGTTTCAATCTCTTATTTTGGCAAACAAAAGCCTGCCCGTCACTAGACACATCAGGAAAAGGTTCAGACATTTAAATACAAAGAAATGACACTGGCCACACAGAAACATCTGGAAGGCCACTACCCAGCGGAAGACATTATCCATAAAGCAAGAAGTCTCCTCAGAAATATTGGTATTGTTCTGTAATTCCAGCCATTTGTCCACACCGCTTAATCTGTCTTCCAGAAAAAGTGACAAGCAATGAGTCATGATGGTGATGCATGACTTTATAAACCGCTCGTGAGAGGGACTGGTGGTGAAGAGGCACAGCCCCGGAGGCCTGGAATGTGACTCACACATGCTAACAGGGTTTGTTCTGCTTAAAATGAAACAAAAAGATACATCTCAAATAAGGATATGGCTGGGATATGGATGGATGCGATAAAACCGAGCCACACAAAGAATATAAACTATGAGCAGTGGCATCAAATACTTGCAGATATAACAGCTTGCATGAGCAGTTTATTCTGGTGGCAGCAGCAGCAGCAGTGGTGGTGAGACTGAGGTTTGCTGTGGAAAATGTCCCTGCAAAGGGAGCCCTTGGTTCCTCACGGGGCAAGAGTTTTATAGTTACAGTCTGTAGAAGTTACTGCAGAGACCTGGAGCAAGTAGGCCCATTTTTTTATGAACATTTTAACAGCAAATGTTGAAAGGTTGTCAGGTGGTACAGCTCGTGCTGATCCAAGTTGAGTTTGTTTCAACAATGAAACGTGAGGAGGCCAAGCTGATGATGTGCAGCTTGTCTTGTTGCTGAAATCAGTCAGTTTTTTTTTTTTTTTTCTGGAGTGAGCAAACACTGTTGAATAAAATCCTCAGAGAAGTATGTGAAGTGTGAGCACTGGTATTATTATATGTCAAAGTAGCAGGAGACAGTCAGACAGGAGGAGGAGGAGGAGGCTGAGGGTCGGAGTGGGGGTCGCAGTTGGGGGAACGAGTGGACGTTTCCGCTGTCGTCAAGGGAGGGAATGGCGTCTGCTTTTGTCTACACTTCATACCCTTTTTAATGGTCCCTTTTTAAGGCAAACCAATCGGACAAAAAAAGACAAAGACAAACTTGGAAAAATAAAAAGGAAAATAATTATACAATATACACAAAACGTGGTCCTTAAAACAGGTAGGGTACATGCAGTCTTTCTAATGTGCAGTGTTCCCTTGATGGGGGAAGACAAAGGATTGAGGGGGAGGAGAAGGAGGGTAAGGGTTCATGAAGGTGGGTGAAGAAGGAAGAGGTAGGGATAAATGCCGCATTCCTCATCACGCTTTGCTGCACTTCCCCTTCTTCTCTTTGCGCTGGAACTTCCGCAGGCGTCTCGTCCAAACGTCCCTCCACTGGATCACCAGGCTGTTCTTATCAGCCATTAGGCCAACGCGCTCCGCCCCTGGACTGGTGGCTCCGCCCCCAGGCCCAACCCCAGTCCCCGCTCCTGTGCCCGTTCCACCATCGCTGCCGCCCATCACCAAGAATCGTTTGCTCATCTGGATCTTGGGACATTTGCAGGCGAGGTCCTTCATGTGTACCCACAGGATGTTGTCGCCTCGTTTCAAGGGCTCGCCGCGACTCTTGTACACGGACACCACATTGACTGAGAACTTAGCCCAGTCCCCCACCGTCTCCATGTCCAGCACGTTCACTTGGACCGCTGAGGACACATGAAAATACACTCAGGTCAAAACTCCCAAACAGTACATTGATAAATTATGATGTATAGTAATTCAACTTTCTTACCGTAGTCCTTTTTGCAGTATTTCTTCATGTTGATCTTCAGGTTGCCCTTTACTGGTTTACAATAGGACTCACAATCTGCAAAAACAAAGAACAACCACCATTTACTCCTGTGATCCACACTGGAGCTCTGCAGATCCTTTTAGCAGTACTTACTGACACTCAAATTACACACATGAAGGGACACTTACACACGTGAAATTTGAATCGTTGCCGTAAGGTTGCACTTTAGGTCTGTTTCACACCATTTCATAGTGCATTATGTGGCACTCTTGTAGCACATAAATAGCGACCAGCACATCTGTAACGCAAAGCTAGTGTGACGAGACACTGTAAACTGTTATGTAGTGTGAAACCACCCATAAACACACTCAACAGCATCAAAATAAATCACTATGCTTGTTTTTGCATATGTGCGCAGGCCAAGGTTGTTGTGCTCGTGTTGTTTTACAGCCTTGTGGCAAGTATGCTCATAGTCACCCTCATAACTGTAGCAGGTAGGATAATATGGAGCCTGGTTTGTTTTCCGTGAGCTAAAATACAACTTAGACAAATCACACATCAAACCCCTTTGCAGCAGTTGGTGCTGGGAGGCAGGTGAAACATACCAGAGTAGTAAAAGTGCTCAGTTTGACATGTTTTCTGGGATCTTGAGGAAAGACAGAGTGTGGTGGAAGCAGGTCATGGTTGGATGTATGTGAATAGACCTTGGCTGCCAGCGTGATGACTGAGACCACACATTGGACTGATGACCTCCACTGACCACTCGTAGGTGGAGCTGCCAGTGACGAGGTGTCATAATTATGATTGTGACAGTTAAAATGGACCTCTTGGCTGAGTGACCGATCTCAGATCTTTTCTTGACTGGTTTGGTTAAGTTGTCTGCGTGTATGAAGCTTCTTTTTCAGGTCGACCTTTCTTCACACAGTTGCACAAATATGGAAACAGCACTGGAAATAATTCTGCTCCGATTTTCTCGATCAGCTACCTGGCTGCAACCTCATGTCTCTTCACTCCAGAACTCCAGAAGGCCAGAAAAAAATGATAACTGTAACAATAACTCAATTATTTATAAATGTGATGTGGAGACATGACTGTGTCCAGCACTTTCTATGAACCAAGAAAGTTGGAGATAAGTTGAGTCAGACAGAGCACATGCGTGTAATCGTTTCTCGTGGTTTGTTTCTGGTGATCCTGAAATATTTGATTTGCCATCTCAACATTAAAAGCTTATTATGTTTCCCTTGAGCTGAGAGCGGAGGGAATGGGGAACAAAGAAAACAAAATTAAATGAACATTTAAAAACAGATGAAAGCGCTCATGTTAGATAACGTTCAATCCAAAGCGCTGCACTGTGTTTTTAAATTGTGCTCATGGTAACTGCTGCTACTTGAGCTGTGACAAGAAAGAAAGAGACACTGTTGATCATTAGCAAGGCTCTACTGTACTTGACTTGATGCCACTGTAATTTATGAACCATAGAATTTTGGATCCACTTATTTCAATTACAAAACTATGAGAAGAACACAAAGGCACAAAGTATGAAAATGATGAACTGGAAATGTAGGGAACGCCAAGACGCTCATTTTCGAACATGGCAATAGTAAGTTTTAGTGAAGGGACACAAGAAGCTGCTAGCTTGGAATGTCAGGGCATGAAACTGAAAAACCACATGCTGGTAACTGGACTGGTATCTGTGGTCAGGGTTCTCATTGCCTTCAAAAGGAAAACCATTCAGTCATGTTGCTTCCCAAAGCAAACCAAATAAAATTGCTGGACATGAAATGCCCCAATTAGAAAAAAAAAATGGTCGTGAGAGAGAGAGAAATTGCGCTTTCTGGGTTGCGTGAAAGTAAGGGGTGTTGTATTGTTCATTTTTGGGGGGGGGGGGGAGAGGAGCAATGGAAGGAGGGAAGAAACAGGGGACCAAGGAGCCCATAAAAATGTCCAGGAGGCTTGGCTGTATATCAGAGCGCTGGAGATTTTATTAGCCAGAGAAAGGAGAGAAAAGGAAAGAAAGGGAGAAAAAGAGAGCAGATGGTAGCTTCCAATAACCTCGAGACAGGGTGATTTAAAAAAAAAAAAAAAAAAAAACGATGAGTGGAGGTGTGGATGTGGACGGGTTCGGGGGTGTCTATTGTACATTACTCACAGACGTTGAATAAATGATGTTAAATATCATAGCTTGCTTAAGGTCTTTTTCATTATAACTGAGCGTGTGGTTTCATGTGCAGATCATTATCATGTAAGTGTGCATGCAACTGTGACAGGCATGCATTTGTATGAGATGTGCATGGATTTCATTAAATCGCTGCCATTGTGTGTGTGGTATACAGTGGCTGGCCTGAAGGTATCAGCGGTGAAACGCTGGCTGGGAGACAGTGTGTGTTTTCCCATGAAGAGTCACTTACTGCTGGCTGTTCACCTGGAAAAGCTCTGGGTGAATCGCCCACTGACCCAGAAGACCGGCCCACTGAAAACACTCTCAATTGGCTCTGGGGCTCTCGATGCCCTCGTTCCCTTGAGCCCCTCTCACTGTGCCATGACAAGGACAAATTGCATCCACCGCCCCTTACACAAAAACATTTTGAAGTCTTAGGTTTCTGATGGCGTAGCTCGTTCTATGGTAGTTAGGGTTAGGGGGAAATGCTCTGGTGTGTTTGGTAGAGCCTGAGGTGAATTAGCGATCAACAACTCTTGTGTTCTCAGACCCCGTAACATTTTCCCAGGGAAGTAGTAAACACAAGAAAGGGTTGGACTGTGCATTTTTGTTTTCAAAAAAAGGCTCAGAGGCCCGAGTAATGAGAAAACCGAATGAGAGAAGTTGTACACGTGAAAAGAAGCTGCAAATGTGAGAACATTGTCGTCACTATTTCTTTAAAGGAAATATTTAGACAATTTGGCAAATACACTAACAAGGTAGTATGGAGCCATACTACCATTAGCTTAGCATAGCTTAGCTCTGTCCAAATGTACCAAAATCTGTTATATCTTTTCATTTGTTTAAGTTCAAGTGTAAAAACACCAATATGTAGTTTAACAGGGTTTTGTGTGACAGTCTTGGAGTGGTATAAATCTTCATCTAGTTCTTTGTAAGAAAATAGTGGCTATTCATTAGACTTCATGGAATATTCTTTTAATGTAAACCACTTTATTCATGCTATAGCATCAGGTTTATAGGGGGACAGAAGTGAAGCCAGTATTAGCCATTCTTACTACCCTATAACTCATAGCCTCATACCGTAACTGTATATTTAACCTTTGAAATGTAAGACAACCATAAGTCAAAAGTTTAATTTTCAGCGAGCTTTCTGACAAAATATATCATTTGTAGAAGAAAAAGGGGTATAAAAACAATAAAACTGTATGCTTTGAATAGTGCTGTAAAGTATCAGTGGCACAGTGTGTGGGGTACGATCTGTAGCCTGAGTGATGATATATGTTATAAACTGACTAATGAATCAACATTTCCAAATCAACACCACCCGCTCAAATCAAACAGCCGCAGAATGAAAAATAAGGGCAGGGTAATTAACCGGAGCCTAAATTGGACAGTTGGAGGGAGAGACTGAACAAATTTCCCCCCAGTCACTTGCCAACACACTTTTCACGCCTCAAAACTCTCCCTTCCACTATATCACACAGCGAAACTTTAACTAATCACCTGTCTATCGGCTTGGCCTTGCCTTTAAGCTGTGGCTTTATTTTGAGCACAGCATGGCTACCCTAACTTGAGGTTAGCGGCCGGGGAAAACTGTGCCAAGGGCACGGGTTTTTAAAGACAATGGAAATATTCTGCAGGTCCCAGTGCACTCGCTCTCTTTGCAGAACTTCAAAAGATGGGACCCACCCTTCATTAATATTTATTCCACACCTTAAAACTCAAGTCCAGAAATATTAAAAAATATGTTTTTGTTCCTCTCATAAAGCAGTGGTGCTTATGGGCGAGGTGCAGAGAGTGTATACTAACTTGCTGGTTCCTCTGTGCTGCTCACCACAGCTGTGGGATTGACCACTGGGATTTCTGAAACACACAAGAAATAGAAAGTTAATTCACTGGTTGAACGTAAATCACCTTATAGTATGATCTAAGTGATTTGGCTGTTCGCCTGCTGAGAGTGCATGTGTGGTCAAAGAAATTAAGTATGTCTGAATTCATTAAAAGTAATTCAAAGAATGGGCAAGGGAAGGCTTTGTGAATATATTAATTAACCCACAAAAGAGTACAGAGGGTACACTTATTAAGGAGTAGTAGAAAGTGTTCACCAAGCCCAATGAGAAAAAATGCCAGGTTTGTCATGCAGGAGGTTTGGATTGCGACATATGTCAACTAGGAAAACACATGGCAGACAGACATGCTAGATAAACACTGACAGACTGACAGCGATACTTATTGGTGGTGAGAGGGAAGACAGGCTCAAATAAACCATGCATTCCACGGGCTAATGCGGTGGTTTCACCGTCATTTTGAAGGAATACATTGAAAGTTCCTGAGACGTATAAGTGGAAGAAAAAAATGGAGGTCAACGAAATTTATGTTTTGAATGAAACTCGGTAGAAGCACCACAAAATTCACTCGGTAATCCAGTTTGGAGGAGGCAACGCTGGATACATCGGAGACAGAAGTTGATTCTCTGAGACACGCTGATTGAAAACGGAAAGGTGGCTGCAGTAGATTAGTCTTGTCCTCCCCTAACAGATGCTGGGTTAACACTGCTGTGTAATCCCCATGCATGCATGTATAGACAGATGGACAGATGGCAAGGGGATCATTTTGGTTGGATCGTCTTGAGACAGATGCAGCCCTCCCTCGCTGTGCCCGCTGGCTACTCTAAAAAGTGCCTTGTGGAATACCTCCAGGACTTCTCTTCTAATCGTATGCAACTTTCCAATACAAATGCTAATGCTAACAACGGGCCCTCTGCTTTTACCGTAAGCGGTGTTACTGGAACACTGGCTTAGCATCCACCCAGAGGATCTGCTTTTGATTGGATTTGGAAGTTGACGGTTTTGAACCAAGCGGGTGGAAGGTATGGGGAGGGGTGTTGGAAAGCTGTTTTGAGGCAAAAGCAGCAGTTGTCTCTCTGAAATTATCGACACCCCGCCAACAAAAACAAACAAGGGCACAGTGCTTTGTGAAGGCAGACGCAGCTGTTAGAAGCCACTTGTGTGCCCTTGTGGCCACATCTTGTGAAGACAGACAGATGATGAAAGGATCATTCAGATGAGGGTTGCTGCCATCATACTAATTGGCTGCTTAATGGGCTTGTCTCTGTCTCTTGGATCCAGGAGCCTCAATAGGAGGTAAGATGCCCACCATGAGGCCATATTGACACACGCAGTTGTTGTCAACGCTATTCGTTATAGATCCAAATGCACATACGCAATCCTTCTTGTTGTCACTGGACGGTTCAGTGGCACTCAAATGAGTGGGGTCTGCCATCCATGACCACAGTTGTTTTCTCCTCGCCCATCCGCCATCTGCTCCGGAGCTGCGTGTGAGAGAAACAACACGGCAGCATGTGGCACAGTGTGGCAGAGCTCGGTACGGGGCTTTCGGTGGAGGCTGTCTTGTGAGCGTGCGCAAATGTGTGCTCGCGCCGCCTGGCACACAGTGTGGTGGAAAGTTGCCCTCTATTACACATGCCTGCATGTGCCGGGCCACTGGCAAATTTCATAATCCACGTGCACACGTGCACGCTTGTCACAGGAAATTAAAAGCCTGATGTAGCCGACGTGCATACTACATCAAGAGTACACGTACCTACTATACGGCGCTGACAGCAAGTGGAACAACAATAAGACCTAAGACCAACACTACCAGCTCTCCACTGACTTGCACTTTAACAAAGATCACGTTTCAGTTTAGCCTTATGTTACATCTGAGCCCTTGTTTGCACACATGTTTTGGGCTGTTCTCTATGAAATTATCATTGCATTTTCAGTGGCCATGCAAACCCACAGAACACATGTACTGTATATATGCAGGGCAGAGATCGGGTTGGGTGTGCCTGTCAGAAGGCCAGAATGACTTTAGGCTACAGGGAAGTGTGCTTTCAATTATGCTCTGTAATCTCCATGGTTGGAGTATGTACTGCTTTTAGTGCAGTTCACGACTCTGTTGTAACTGCAGATGTATTATGCCTTTTGTTGTTGTTATGTTCTTCACAATGGAGTTTGTCTGTATTTTAAAGTTTCATGCAGTGACTCTCCAACAAGCTGATAAAATGGCGAGTGAGTTCTGAGTGTTGTATGTGCAGTGAGTTGTGGTTGTGTGTGCATGTCTATTATGCGTCACTCACTGATGCAGGGGGCCACAGGTGAGCGGCTCTGCTGGTAGCCCTTGGCGCAGCGGTTGCAGGTGATTCCGGTGACGCCGTCCTTGCAGGGGCACTGGCCTGTGGTCTGGTTGCACGTCTTGCCTGCTGCGCCCACAGGGTGGCAGTCACAGGCTGGGGTGGGGGTCGGGGACAGGTGTGAAGGGGGAGGGAGGGTTAAGGAATAAGACAGAGGAGAGAGAGAGAAAATATATAAGATGTTTATCCATTAAACTTGGACCTGACAGACTCAATCTGTTGTTTGTCAGCAGATGATAATCATTAGGGATAAATGTTTGGCTCAGGACGGGTCCCAGAGTCCTGTTCCCTGAACACTGCAAAGAGACACACTGTATATGCATCCGAAAAAAAGAGTAACCCCGCAAGGGAGAGGAATTTATGTGTGCACGGTAGAAAACACCAGGTGAATTGACAGGCGGATGGGGTGAGACAGCTAGTGCAACCCAGAAAAGCACACTTGCAATGTGGTGCCTGCCTGGTGACACAAGCTATGCTGTTTCATAACTTCTCGAAAGTTCAGTCGATGCCTAGCAAATGCCAACAGCAACAAGCAACGCTCGGGTCACCTCGCTTTGGCAAAGCATTTATGAGTTTTTCTGGTTATTCAAAGAAACATGAGGCTTTTTCTGGTTTAAAGAGCTGTTAAATACAAGAGCTGGCGTGCTGGTCCGAAGCCTTCTGAGAGCTTTACAAGATGTTCGAGAGGAAGCAACATATCAGAGAGAGACAGAGAGAAGAGAGGGAGAGGATTGGAAAGAGAACAGGGAGAGAGTGAAAGATACTGCGTTTCTGTATAGTCCAAACAGAGCCTCTGGTGTCTTCTGCAGCATAAACAGCAGTGAATATAAGCAAACTGCGGCTACTCTGACGCTACTAAAAAAAAAACAAAAAAAAAACAGATGTTCTTTAAGTAATAAACACATACTTGACATTTCATGACAATTCAGCCAGACAAACACATCAGACATATCAAAACAAATCTAAGACTTTTGCATCTTCTTCAGGGGTATTACAGATTGGTTTCACTTCAGATCTGACATTACCTGTCCAAAATGAATAAATTAACAGCACGGTGCTGAGTTGCAATAGTTTCCTTTCCTGTCTTATCTACTGACATGTTGCCAAAAATGCAACAAACAAAGAAATGCAAGGTGAACATTCATCCTTCTCTTCTTATTTACAATGTCATTCTTTGGGGAAAACAGGCGCAGGCTAGTGCAAAATTACTAAAGCAAACTTAAAGAATGACTCGACTGTAACATGATAGCTGTAATTGTCCAAGCTTATCAAGAAAAAAACAAGAAAGGCCAAAATTACACTTTGGGGAAAAACCCTGTAACCCAACAGTTTGTTACAGTTTGTGCCAGAGAAAGGCAGCTGCTAACATGTCATGGTTTCTTCCCACCACTGAACGGAACTGTGAATGTGTTTATTTGCGCCGGACATTTTTTAGCTGCTACACCAGAGGGGAGCCTGAGCACCCTACCACCTGTTGACTTGGGGTTTAAATGGCTGAAACTGACCCAAGAATGATTGTGTGTGTCTGGCAGCAGGGGTTGTGAGGGATTAACTGGAGCTCAGATCTTGAGAAACACGTTTGCCTTTTTCCGGCATGGCCAACCGGTCTGCAGGTGTCAGAGTGGCTGCGCTCTGTTTGAAGCTGTGCGCAGAGATGTAAATCTGATGCTTCAGCGTCCGTGCAAAATCCCCAACCATTTGGGTCACACAGGCCCAACCAGGAAACTCTAGCTTTGATGACACTTGGTAAGAGTTTCTGGCTGACCTAAAGGGAATACACATCTGCATATGGCAGGGTAAGATGCAGGGTAAGTTGCAGGCTTGAGTCACGGATGAACCACGTAACTAATATCCTCACCTCTGTACGCCCTCATTCATCAGCCAGAGCCTGAGCTCCTGCCATTTTTTCTGGGTTACAGTGTCCACAGACGATTTGTGAATCTTGTGTCATTCCTGGAGTTTGCGGCCTTGGACGTGCGAATGAAACCCAGTTGATTAGTGCACAAACACACTGATATGAAACCCTAATCTATAGAAGATAGCCTTGTATCGTTTTCATGGATTAACTAAGATGATGATTGATGACTGTTTTGACTTTCAACTGAAAGGTAAACAAGTTTTATCAACATAAAATATCTACAAAGGTTTATTCTTGCTTGTGAAATGATGCATCCACAGCACATGTGGGATAACCCCCCCCCCCCCCCCCCCCCCCCGTTACATGATCTGTCTGATGCAAGTCTGGAGTTGGTCTGTCATGCCTGCTGAGACATGTGGCCATTGTTTCCCGGCTGATCACTGAACAGCGCAAGCTATCAACTCGATCCGGTCAGTATGAATAAGATGTGAGTAACGTTAGACGTTCTCACTTCCCTTCTAAACAATCACAGGCTGTTAAGACATCAGAGTTTACTGCCAATGTCCACATAGTTCACTAAACAACCAGCAACTGCCAGATCTGAATGGCCTGTAAGAGGCAGGATGGGGGTGGTGGTGTCAATCTCCACCCCCATCTCTCCTCCTTGAACTGTTTTTTCTGAAGTTTTATGTGCAGGGGCTCGGGCCAGTTAAGAAGCAGTAAAAACGTCCTCAGAGGTTGATGACTTTTCAAGCCTTTGCGCCTGCAGACGTGACAGGCACTGTGTTGGGATTTGTAGTCCTTTGACAGGCGTTTGCTCCGTTTAACTGATTCGTGTTGCTCCGTGCATGTGTGTGCATATGGGAGGGCTGCTCTTTGTCTGCAGTTATTGGCAGTCGGCACATTTGGAGAGGGTGGTGTTATTTGCACCCTCGGTTTGGGAATATGTTTTTTAACAGTCAGTTATGTTCTGTTGGCTGCTTCCTTGGAAAAATAAATTAAAGTGTTAAAATGTATGCATTTCTCCAAAGCCCAGGAGGTGTCATGGAGGCAAAAAAAGCATTTATGTGCATGTTTTAGTCCTTCATTTTCTCAAATTAATAATTCGATTTAGCATAATTTATTACCTCCATGTCTGTTTGTATTCCTAACGGTCATGTTAGGGGTCACGTGGATTTAATCCAACTTTATTTTGATCTTAGATATGTGGATGTACTTTTGTTTTGGCTATTAAACACAACACTGCTACACTGGAGATCCCATAAATGTATTTTACTGGACAACACATTTGCTGCCCTCTACAAGAGGGAAAGAAGGCAAAATATATAATATGATATTTAGTCATTATTAAGAGGGATTGAATTAAGTAATTCATATGCAGAAAGTGATTAAATCAAGAACTCAAACATTTTTTTAAGAGGTGTTAACATTATTTTAGCCTTTAAAGTTATAACACGGTGTTGAAGGACTGTCGATGTCAGCGATAACTGATATTAAAATCCTCTTTGGCTTTACTCTGTTCCTCTTCACAGGTACTGACTAAACTTGATACAGATGATACAAAAAAATGGTGCTTTTTTACCATCAAAGATCACATTTTCATGCTGCCAGGTGCTTCATCACTAACCTCAAATTACTTTTAGAATTAGATTGCGTAACTATTTTTCTGGCCGCGGCGTTTTTATTTGAAAATATCCTCATACTGTGCTTCAGGAAGATATTTGAGACAGACGGCCAATGTGGTTTATGTTGGCTGGCGTTGCTTCACATGGACTGTGGCCTCATTTTCAATGCCTTTTATCAATGTTCCTTGTGGTCAACGGATACCAGCTGTACGGCTTGGATTCACATAAAAACCTTGTATTTTGAAGACCTCGTATACTGCAGCCAGGCCATGTGGTGATTGCCATGTTTCTTCCATTTTGCTGACTGTTTTAATGCTTGTGACACTATAAAGGGGCGAGAGAGGCTGGTGTCTAGGCATTTGAAGTGCAGAGCTGGAGCCCTGTAGATTCACTTTAACTTGGGACCTTAATACTTAACAAGGAAGAGTGTGTATTATGTGCTTGTGGGAGGTAAGCGGTGATGGTGATGGAGGCAGGAGAACTCCTCCTCCTTCACTCCTCAGATTGTGTATAGACACCTATCTGCAGAGCAGGTCTTATTAGAAACAGACATGGCCTGTTTGTCCTCTGTGCTGCCCCCAGCCCTCCCCACTCCTGTCTTTGCCTTTAGAAAACACCTGTATTTTATTGTTGTAACTCCATTTCAGACGTGACACTTGCCCCCCCCCCCCCTCTGCCATGCCGCACCTCTGACCTCTATCTCGACCCCGACACATGGAGAGAAACCATGAAAATCAGGGCTGAAAAATAAAATCAGGGACGCCACAGTAAAAGACGCACACTTTTAAAGGTTTGTAGTTAGTCATGGAGGGAGAAATCAGAAGTTGGAGTGGAGGAGGAGATGGTGGTTATAAACAATCATGGGAGATGGAGATGAAAAATAAAGTGAGCAAGGGCTGAGGCAAGGGAAAATGACGGCTCCTAGAAGGCTGCGGAATTGCTCTGATCAATCACAGAGCCTGCCACTCAGCGGAGGCTTTTTCGTACGTTAACTTTCATTTCCGTCACATCTGGGGCCTTTGTGAGGGAGTGAGATAAACTGTTTACCACCTGATCATTAGACTTTGATAAAAACAAATTGCAGTGTCGGGCCGCTTGAGTGTGTGTGTGAGAACATCACACTTTCAGGTACTGGAGGAAATGGAAGATGAGGGAACAGTTTGCACATGGGGAACACATCTGAGGACTGACCTCCCGTCATGAGCGAGGCAGATCTCTTTCTGTCAGTGTTTTGGTGCAGTAACAGGTCAAATGACTTAAGTTTTAAGGTATGTGACCAAGTCACTGTGGACTTTTTGCCATTGCCATGATGAATGGCTCAACTTCTTAGCGCAACTAATATCATGCCATTTCTAACCTCCCGGTGTTCAGTTACAGTTTGGGTCGGCTGCCGAAGGAAAACTGAGCGGAAGCCAGTGGGAGATTCTCGCCATGAAATTTCAACCAAAAGATCTTCACGGCTATGAGCATTGGCAGCTCTCACCAATGCTGTTTTTTTTAATGTTCTGGAAGTGATTCTATACCTTCATCAGGACCAACAGAATCAAAAACACTGCTCTCTGTTATTGATTTGAATATTTTCCTGAACAACAAGTACAGGAAACTTGTGTTGTTTTTGCAACGAGTCCAGTAAAAGGAGAGAAATGCGCCCAGCATATCAACCTGAAAAATATTCACTGCAAATTCGAAATAATAAAGGGATGAAATACATGTTTCCATGAAGAATGCCTTGGTCAAGTGATAATATTATGCGGTATGTGGTATGGGAAAACGTTTGGGGTGAGGGCCAGAAAAGCTTCGGGCATAGTGTCAATTAGTTTCTCTCTGCTATGGTGTGGCAAATGAGACGTGCTGATATTTTCTTATTTTTTGAAAGTTACCATGACTGTGCATGTTTCCAATCATAACTTGTTACTCCTTTTATTACTTTTATTTTATGATTACACAAGTATTATTAGGGTTAGAACATCTCAATCAGCTTTTGTTTGAACATTTCGTAAACATTTAGCGCAGCTTGCTGCCAAGTTAAAAGTCAAACTGAGCTTAAAGTAATAATCCGTTACATTTTCATATAAATAAATATTCATTTTGCTACTCTGTTACTGATTGATGTAACACAAAAGTGATCCGTGTTCATGAAAACTTTCACATTAGTTATTGTAAACATAGAGTGGTGGGTGATTATTTTCCAGAAAAATACTTTTGACAGCGGAAGAAGAACTTAGAAGAGTATTTAGTGCTGTATGTGTGAATAGACAGAGAAATGAGTGACTTATGAAACCTTATCAACATGCATATGCAAGGAAAATAGATCAGAGTTGTTGCTAAGCACTTATAGCTCCACGGGGTCCAGAATCTCATGAATACCACTTGGAATAACGACTACTACCGACAAACTCGCAAACTCAGTGTTCTCTTACCTTTACACGCTCGTCTGTGAGTGATCGGCCTGACCATGTCTCTGTAAAAGCCCTCTTTGCAGTAGTGGCAGTGGCGGCCTGCAGTGTTGTGGCGGCAGTTCATGCACACTCCTCCGCTCTTCCTCCCTGACAGCTTATACAACTCCATGTTGAATCGACAGCGGCGGGCGTGCAGGTTGCAGTTACACGCTGCAGGGGGAAGAGGAAAGTTAACGTTGTCAGTTGTGGTGATTGCATCAGCGAGCGTGAGTAGGATAAATGTAAAAGTTTACAATATCTTCACAGTATTTACCCTTACAGACTCTAAATGTAAGTTGAGAGTGTACATTGCAGTACGGCATATATCGTGCATAACACAAGAGAGCCAGGAGAGATTTTCCAGTAAGGCAGTAGTGAGTGGTTTATAATCTACACTGCGGCTGTGTGCTTGGCTGCTATTCCAGAGCTCATCAATCAAAAGTGATATTTGCAGGGCTCATTTTCTCCATTTCATAATTAATGAATTCGGCTTCTCTCAGCCCATTAGTTATTAATCACTGGAAAGAGAGACATTAATTTCATGAATCACTGATGAGTAAAGACTCCTGAGATCTATTAAAAGCGAGGCCGATTCAGATAAAAGAATGGGCTCGAGCTAGCTGTCTTCTAAATGAGGCGAGCCACAATATATGGGACATGTGAAGTGAGGTTATATCTCTTCGGTCTCTCCCAGTTCCACTTCAAATCCATCTGATTCCTTTATGTCTCTTCGCCTCACAAGTCTTTCCATTGATTCCTCCCATATTAGACCACACTCACCAGCGCTCTGACATTATTCAGAAACTCCGTCCGCTCTCTACATGTGGGGTTTGCATTTGAGAAGCCTGATGAGAAACCTGCCCTTCTTGTTTGTGTAACAGAGTTTGATCCAGACCCTCTGCTGGTTAAATCAGAGTCAGACCTGGGACCTGAAGACTTGGCCATGGCTTCAAAGACAATCGCTGCAGAGCTTAGCTCCAGTTCAAAGTTGCCCACAGATAAATTAGAAAGGGGTAAACAACAGCAGAGCTGTTTGACCAAAAACGTCAACAGTTATGGCAGAGGAGGATTATTAGGGGATCACAACAGAAGGTGATATTAATTAACTTTAATCTGCTGTTTGAGAAAAATACACTAACAATGGATTTTTGGAAGACACAACAATGGGGAGTAAGTAAACCGGCAGAGGGACTGGGAGGCTTTTATGTCTGTGTCTGTATGTGTGGCTGTTCGTGCAATAGAGTGACTTGTGAGTGGGCAGTTACAGAAAACATTTCTGTAACTTTCCGAAACAGACGATCCAACCAACATGCATGCACTCCCACTTCACAGTGATTGGCCAGTTGTGCAGAGGTGAGAAAGAAGCCAGAGTTTGAGCTTCTCTCTCTCTCTCTAGATCTCTTTTTTCATTCTTGACACTACTATTTCCTCTGGAAAAAATGCTCTACAAACTAGTTGTAGTTGATTGTATCCTGGACCTTAGAGTGCTCAACTTTCTAGTGCAATGAACTGAACTTAATACCTTTATTTAGTATTTTGCTGCATACCTTTTAAAGGAATAGTGCATTTTGTCTGTATGGCACAGCCAGCAGCCCCTTATCTTAGCAAAGCATAAAGACTAGCCTGACGAGATGAATTAACACATTACATTTTTAGTCTGTATTAAAATCAACCAGCCAAAGTGTAAAAACTGCGGCACGCTGGGGATTTCATGCGGGACTGTTTCTTGACCAGGTGCAATCATCACAGCCAAGTTAGTTGTTTCTGCCAGACACGAGCGATATCAAACTCTTGTGAGTGAATAAACGTATTTCTTCTAAAGGTCAAACATTTTTTAACAGCAATACTACAACACTCCTCAAATCCTAGTGATATTTGTGTCGTAAATTTCAAGAGTTGCAGATAAACCGACTAAAGAAATGCTGCTGAAAAGATAACCGGTTTCCTATTCATTTTAAAAAGTTCATCACTTGCTGACACGTGCATTGCTGCTGCAGCCAAGGTCGGCCCTACAGTTATATTGAGCTCAACGATCTGTGCAGTGTTAGACGAGCTAAAATGACTTAATGACACCGGTGGCTCTTTCATGGGTGGAGAATCACTTGAATAAGTGAAGTAATAAGTATTATGTGAGCAGTGAACGATATGAATCTCCATCCACAGCGAGAAGGACGCCTGGCACCAGGTTGGGAAAGAGGCCCAGTTTTCCCTGGTTGCAGACCCTGGAAAAAAGGGGGAGCACATTCCCAGACTGTTTCCCAGTTCCATCTGGTTATTATGTGGCCCAATTTGTATGGAATTCTGCAGTTAATGAAATACTGTTTCATTTATGGATCCATATCGAGGCGGCGCTGTTTTATGTAGTGACACTGCTGGATCTTTTGGTGTGATCTCATAAAGTGGTTAGCCCAGGCTGAGGGTTGACCACTGATCCTCGAGCATTGGCACTGTGGGACACTGAGGGAAGCTTGCAAATCAGGCGAGTTCAAAGCTATTTATCTTCAGTGCTATAATCCCTGTTTTAACAGGGAAAACACACTAAATCAATAACATTTTGGCACTGTAATTGATTCTTTCTGTGTGCGTGCGTGTGTGCGTGTCTTGCAGCGCCTGTATCTAGCGTGTGTGCATGTGAACAACTAAACAGCCTGTCCAACTTCTTCTGAGGGGGGAATGTGACAAAGAACACACCAGCTCCAGTGAGTGGCTGGAGCTGCTGTGGTGGTGGTGGTGGTGGTGGTGGGGGGGGGGGGGGACTTTGATTATGATCAAGCGTCTCAAACACACACACAGCTGTGAGCACTTGTGTCCATTAACACCTTGTAGCAGAACATGAAAGCGATGGGTCACATTTTCTCCCGAGCCGAAGTACCGACGGCCCTCTTATGGCATCTTCTCGATTTACCGCTGTGCAACAAGATCAGCCGACAGAGTCTGAAGTAAGAGAGGATGTGTTCGAGTGTGGAAAATGTACAGAAAGCACCAGAATTTAACCTTTTTAAATGATTTAGCATGTGTAGCAGCGATGGCTGGAAATGGCTTTAACAACAGCCAGGCTTTTTTTGTGACTGACAGAGAAGGAGAGGATTAGTGTCTGTCAGAAATAATATTTTAGTATCTGACTTAGAAACAAAAACATGAATGAAAATGTGATCCAAGGGCAACGACAGAGGAAACTAAATAAGCAAAAAGCAATGATGGCCCCAAGTAGGTATTTGTGTGTGGACCCGTGTGTGTTTTCTTATGGTGTGCATGCTGGGTGCTGTTAAGTTCAGCTCGGAGCTGCAGCTGGCCAAAGATCCTGGAATGTTTATGGGTTTGTTTTGAAGTTCTTGTGCACACACACACACACACACACACACGCTGACACCCCCACCTCCCCCCTCAACCTGCCACCCCCAACCACCACAGCAGCCCCCCACCCCCAACACCCCCCCTTGCCCAAATTAGGCTCAGCGGGTATAACTGAACACTGTTGAAGGCCATTTTTCAATTCATTAACACATCAAAGCCTCTTATCTGTTGGGAGGAAAAAAACAGACGTTTCGGCACAGAGTGGAGTTCTGTGGGTGGCGGAAAGTGAGCAGAGAAACGATGATCCTCCAGTCAACGCGTCTCCTTTATGGGTCCAATTCAAGGATGTGTAAATCTGGTTGCTCATGTTGTCGTGGAAATCGAACAACAAACACAAGCTACAGGCTTGGCAAACGGAGGGATGCTGAGACAAAAATAAAGGAGGGGATGGAGGGAGAGGAGCAGGAAACCCCTTTGGAAAATATTAGAGTGGAGAATGGTTGCATCACTTTGTCATCTAAACGAACAGCACCAAATGCAAACTTTGGTGTTTTTAAAAAGATGTTTTGCTTTTTGCACAGATCTTAGTTTGTGATCTAGGCGGTGCATACTAGGGAAGATTTCAGGTAAGATAGACTGACAAAAGAACACCTCACTGTTACGCTCCAGCGTTCATAACAGGTGCCTCAACAAGTAAATGTGCCCTGAACAAGCTCACAGACTGGTCTGTCAAGTGTGCTTTGACAAATTGCCCCGTAAAGACTGCGCTCAACAAATAAAATGCAAGTGTGTTTGTGGAGTGCACCGCCTCTCTGTTCCCCTCCATATGTCAGGGATAAATCTAACCTCATTTTTCCTTCAGCTCGACCAAAGCCAAGCCGGTAAGCACAGCCAATTGATTTTGGATGCCTGTGCAAAACCCAAATCCCATGGCTAAAATTGGTCCTTGAAAATTGGAGGACCGCTCTCCCACCACCACCACCACCTCTCCCCTCTTGGCCCAGGCCACGGTCCAGACCTGCTGCAGCCCCCCTTGGGTGCCCTTCCCGCCTGGCCAAACAGGCTCTGCTATATGGGCTCCTGCCATCGTGTGTGCGCCTGTGTGTATGTCTGTGTCTGTGTGTTTGGACTGAGTTCCGCCTGGCTGCTCTAGCCACCTGCTCAGGGCACCGGGGGTAACACCCGGTTAATTAGCTCCTCATTAGAGCCAAGGCTGTGTACAGTGTGGACACGCACACACATATACACACACAGCTTCAAAAGGTAGTAACTGTTTTCAAAATGACATGGGTCAAGCAAAAAAAAAAAAAGAAAAAAGATACAAAAAAGTCTAACAGAAGTGAGAATTAAACAGATGTAAACACCGTTGGGTCTGTAGACTCTAATGAGCTGTGAACAACAAGCTGAGACAAAGATTTAAGAGCTGAGGACTAACAGGAAACTACAACTCCTGTAACCCTGCAGCGTGCATTACATGGGCCGTGCTATGATGTACTCAGGAGCTTCTACCTCTTTGTAACAAAACCACTTCAGCTCCACTTGCTCTTTCCTTCTCTTCCACATAGACATATCTTTCACTTCTAGCTTTGACACCATGTCTCAGCCCTCCCCTCCCTCTGCTGGTTTCTGCGGTTAGCCTCACGCCGTGGGCTTAAGAGCCGGCTCTTGGGAGCCCTTTTGAACTAAGAGTCCCCTTAATTCCTCTCCTACCCCTCCCCAAAGCCTCCCTCCTTCTCTCTCTCTCTCTCTCTCTCTCTCTCTCTCTCTCTCCCTCTCTCTTCTTACTTTCATGAGACCCCATCTCAAATCTCACTGGTTGCCTTTCCCTCTTCTTACTTGTTTCTCTCCTCTTGTCCATCCTTTCCTCCATCTCCCCTTTCTCTCTTTCTGGATGGCATCAGTCAGGGAAAGATTTTAACGAGATTAGGCTGGAGGGTTGCCAGGTTGGGGGGCCTGGTGTCAGTGGAGAGTTGAGTCCTTAGCTCTGTTCCCTCTCTGGTCCACTTCACTTCCCCACATCTAAACATTGTTATCTCTGTCCTGCCTTTGGCTTCGCTCTCTGTCTCGGTTGCTCTTTTTTTTTTTTTTTTTTTTTTCCACAGGCAATATCCTGCAGTCCTGATCACAGGGGCTGAAGTAGACGACTGTTTTGCAATCAAATTATCATGTTGAATCAGTAAAAACTGAGATAAAAACAGATTTATTTTGCCATGACTCTTGGCATACACAACCGTGAGGTCCACAATGGGGGATGCATGTGATGCCTGGGCTGGTTTAGAAATAGAAAGTGACAGATGGAACCTACGGTGGAAATTCACCACTGTGGCCAGAGAAGACAGTAGAAATGGTGAGAGAAAATAAAAAATGTTTAAGGTTTTTCTCTGATCAGGTTCTAGCACAGGCAAGTATGTGAACACACAGAAAGTAAAGAGTCCTATGTTGTTGACTGGTAACTGAGTAGTAAAAGCAGAGGTCAAAGGTTAAGCTGAGGAAAAAAGATAAGAAGCTGGAGGTGTCTGTTAAATCTTGATGAAATACAACACAACAACTAATATGTAGTTTCAAGGAGGAGTTTTTAGTTTACTTGCCATGTAGCTGGCATTTTGTACCTGACAGGTTCGTATCTAAGTCAGTGGTTTGAGTATGAATATTATGTGAATCATATGAAGAAGAAGAAGAAGAGATACTTTATTAATCCCTCAAGGAAGAGAGATGGTGGAGTGATGGCCAGCCAGCCAGAGCAGGGCCTGTGAGCAATTTGGGGGGTTCGGTGCCTTGCTCAAGGGCACCTCGGCACCTCTCCAGCTACCACTCCACCCTCCATACTATGGTCCATGCTGGACTTGAGCCGGCCACCCTCCGGTTCCCAAGCCAAGTTCTATGGATCTATCTAGCTATCTATCGAGCTACTGCCGCCTATATGCTATGGCCTTTTGAAGTTTCCAGATTTAATGAACACTTGTGGAAGACTTCGACTGTGCTAGATGGCTCTCTCCACCACCATCATCAAAATCACAGATGAGGCATCACCTTTAGAAAGAATGGCGTTCACCCCTGAGACTCTGTTACAAGACGCACTGATGCTGTTCAGGTTTGTTGTCACCTATCACCATTTAAACAAAAGAAAGGTCAAAATTGATGACAGCAGAAGTCTAGATATCCTACCACCTAGTTTGACTCCAAAAAACTATGGATCCTCCAGTTCCCACAATGCAACTCACTCTAACTTCCCGGTAAATGCCCTACTCAAAATCCACCTCCACAGCTTTCTGTTAAAGTCTCCAAGACTAATTCAAGATTACCCTGGTGACAGCACCAGAGTCTTTTTCTCAGACCTTAGAAAAACTCTCCCCAGAGCCACTTTAGACATTATACATCTGTTTTCATGGGCTGAGCGGCATGTTGACACGTTAACTGATCTTCATCTGTAAAAAAAACAGTCGAGTGCCTCATAATTTGTCATAGATCTGCAGATGAGTCTTATTAATCAAATCCAAACTTGTATACAGACATAGAATGACCAGGATAATATTTAAATTTGAACATGATGGTACAATACACTGCACAAATATTATTCTTACATCTCCAAACCCACTAATAGCTGTATATTTTAGGCTGCTTTGCAGATGTAATGGTTAAACCTGTGAGTTGAAAAGCAAAACTTGGTTGGCGACTCCTATTATAGCTGGTCCATAAGAAAATGATGTGACAGAGTTGCTTAAACTACTCACACCAGACCTATATTCACACACAGCAAGAGAAATCCATTTCATATGTACAAACACACACACACAGAGTATATAAATGCCATTTCATACACAGTGACAAAACCACACTTAACGGGAGCCAAGAGATTGTCATGCACTCATTGTTTACAGACATATTTTTTTCTTTACGACCTCTGAATCTTGCATCAGCAGTGAAAAACCGCATAGTTTCTCAGGCAATAGAGCACAAAGGCCTGCAACTGCATGAAAAGAGGCAAAATGTTAACAAAACAATTCAGGGAGGGAAGGGGGAAAAAAAAGACTGATTTCTGCAACAGAGAAATATGAAATAAAAGAAGAGGTCGTAGACAAGAAAATGTCCAGGCAGAGAGTTAATCTTTGACAAGAGTCAATTACACGAGGATAGAGCGGAAGAGAGTGCCGGCGGAGACAGGCACCTCAGGAGGTGATTGCTACCATCTGTGGGGGAGAGTTGACGGAGGCCTGGGAGAGCAGGGTGGGCACACTGCAGCTCCACCAGTTTGCTTTGGCACGGGGATAAAACACTACATTGCACTACTAGATTACATGTGGCTCTCACACATGCACAAATGCAAGGAGATGCATTATGCACACACACACACACACACACTTGGCCTTAGGCAGTCGCAGAGCTTTTCCTAAGGATCCAGCCTTTTAACCTGACATTAACACTGTTATTTGACACTTTGCTGTCCTTAACATTTGTTTCACCATGCTCGCTGCTTGCCAGAGAACCTTTATGGGTGGCTTCATGGGATGAGAAAAGTATCAATCCTTTGTGGGTTGGCCCAGGACCAAAGTTGCAATACTGGCAGAGGGTATAAAAGCAAAGAGCAAAGTACAAACCAATCAAACTGACCAAATCCTGTTGTCTCAGCCAGATAAAGGAAGTTGGTCTTACTTCAACCCCTTTAAAAACACGCGCACACACACCACCAAAACAAAACACACAACGCATGTTTGTTGGCCTTGCTGTGCCGTAGCCCCCGCGTCTCACGCTAACCACCCCAGAGGCATCATTTCATAGGGCTGTTGATTTTAGAACAACATTCCATGGCTGTGTAATTATTTGAAAGCACAGGAGGTTTCTTTTTCAAAATCACTTTCTTTCGCTCTGCAACCCCCCCCCCCCCCCCCAACATACACACAAACATCTCCTGCTCATTTGTGTGTCGCGCTGTAAGTAATTGAAGTGTCGGTTCCCTGTTAGCCTCCAGCGACAGGCGGCGGAGGTGGGAGGGGTGCAAGGGTCTTTAAGTCAATTAGCAAAAGTAGGAACATGGCACATACATGCAGTAATATCACAGCAGCTCTGGCTTTTTTCATTCTTACCCGTCTATATTTGGCATCTCACTGAGTTTCATATCATGTTGCCCTCTAGGGACAGACAGCAAAATTTCAGCAGGCCACGCTGTGTGCTGCAAAGCTGAATTCTTTGAGTTCAGTGTGGAAATTCAAAGCAATCCAGTGAGGTTAACTTTGTTCCTCCCAAGACCAAACAACATTGTGTTGCAAGAACAAAAGCACACGAATCCGGCTCCTCTCCATGCTATGATTGAGAAACTATAAAATGTGGTGATGGTCATGTTATCCGAATCATGCAAACTAACAAACTGTGCCATGGTTTCATGAATGTCTTTCTTTCATGTGTATAAGAATGAGGTCATTTCTCAATCACCAGGCCTAAAAAGTGCCTTGTCGAATCGGCGCTACGACTGGAACACGGGCCTGACCTCTCCTTGCCCTTGCTAGGAGATGTGGAGGGGGAAAAACGGTGTGAAAGGATGGAGGCCTATTTTGAAATTCTAATCAGCATCAAATAACCATCTGTCCCTTGTCGGTGAGGGAAATGAAGAGAGAGAGAGAGAGAAACAGAGAAATAAAGTTGTGCTTCTGTGGTCTTCAGAGTTTCCACAGCTCTGTACAGATCTGAGGGCTTATTCTGAGCCCTGTTCCTGAGCATGTGTTCCTGGCTGGCCTCTTCCTCTGACACACACACACACACACACCTCTGCTGGATCACACTGCTTTCCCTAAGAAACCCATCTGTCAAATTCCTCCTAAATCCAACTAATAGTTTCCAAAAAACAGAGGCTGATCCCACCAAAAACCACAAGCCCCCACAAAAAGTTTCAGCGGGCTTGTGACATGACTTGCAACTTCAATATCTGTCTGTTGTGCTTCTCCTTCTTCCGCTGTAAAATTCACATTTAAATGCAACCCCTCATTAATTGGTGTGGTAGACATGATCTAATAACATCTATTATATAACAGGTAATAACTTTTTTAGAGGTAGTAACTAATTTGTGGGAATTTCCTTTAGGTGATGACATGAACTGATGTATAATCAACCTAACAGTGAATACTTATTTGGCTAATTGATTTAATTTCTGAGGAAACTCCCCTTGTTAAGAAAACAGAATACCATATCACTCACAGGATTCAATACGTCAAAATTTACTATTAAAATATTCAGTACCACATTCAAATGCTGAGCAGGAAGACCCAGCTCTGCTACCAACCACAGCTCACCTGCATTTCTGGCAAATCAGCCCAAATAGCAATTTAAGTAGCCTTCATGTGACCCCTGTATTTAATTCTATGAATGCATAACACTGTGTCTGGCGCAACACTGGAAACAGACCTGGCTTGGCTGGTCCATTAGGGATGGATGTGTCTGGCCCTGGGCTCGTAGTGTCCCAGAGTAGTACTCTGGACTTCCTGCAGGCTGAGTCCAAATGAGGGAAAGGAACGGCTGGAGAATAGAACAGCTTGGTGCCGCAGCCAAACAGGTCCAAAATGGCTGCAGACATGGCCAAGAGTAGAGAACTCCGACACCACCATAAATTATCATCTACTCAGGATGTCACAATGTCGTCGACTCCACAAGAGGCCTCTTCATCTTCTACAGTGACTTTGGCAGACTCTATTATAGCATGATACACAGTCTCACATTTTTAAGTCAACAGAAAAGTATTTACATTATGGCATCGACCATGCCAGCAGAAAAGCCAATACTCCATCACAACCAGTAACCAAATAGCCCTTATCCATCTGTTTCCTCATTCTATCCTGTGGTTCAAACCCTGGGTAGATAAATCACAGCTTTTTCCATCATGTCTCCCTCAATACAAACAGACACGCTCCTTTACGAGGCTGCCCTCTCTGACTACTAGAGCAGGGATTTGTAAACCAATGTCTTGAGGCAGGATTCATAGCGAGGGAGGCGGCAGATGGGCGTGTGTGTGCATGGTTTGTGTCTGGAGACAGTATGAGCCTGCCAAGACAGTAATCTCGGTGCAGTGCGTGTCAAACATTTAGTAAGACAAGCGAACAATCAAACCAGCCAGGAACAATGTTCTTGTTATGCTGGGTAAAGATTTAAGTCAAGACTGCTAAGAGTGAGAGCGTAGTCTTGCAAAATCTTTAAAACCATCACATCGGCTAGCAGCCACATCATTTCTCAAGGACTGACAGATTCAGAGGCTGGGTGTGAAAAAACTATTGATTTGGCTCTACATCTGCTCACTCTGAATTCCACATTACCCACAAGCCATCTCCCCGTCAACTTAACCTTGTCACCACCCCACAAAAGGATCATGACCTCAGCCCAGCCCCCTCAGACCCAACCTCCAACCCAAACACTGACAGGGCCTCATGAAGGCTCTGGTAACACCTAAGGGACTCCTTGGCTCTGTAACTTGCCACTCTTACACACTTGCCCAGTCTAAATACTTACACCTCGCTGCCACAGTGGTGTGCCTCAGGGCTCAAGCTGCAGCCCGCCACCATTTGTGCACCATGTCAGAAAGAAAAGCAAGCAGTGAAATCAACAAGGGGCGGGTACATTTTCAGAATGGGCTTTAATATACACAGGAGGGACTTTTTAAAAGCTTTCTTGCTTCTCTGAGGATATTTTGGAACCATGTCTACCGGAATAAGTTGTAAAGAGGCTTTTGGAACATGAAATCGGGGACATCTGGGACTGACTTTTTGGCGTGTCCGGATGTGTGATCAGGTATAGCGTGCAACTAGCAACAGGGTTTAACTGCCCTGTATCAACACTGGGATTAGGTCATCAGACTTGGCCAGTTCAGCCAGGCTGTTTAGTCCAGAAATCATGGACAGAAGTGACATATCAATCCCGCTGAGAAGAAACCTACGGGAAGCGGGTGTAACATTTCGGAAACAGCAACAGGACATTTGAAAAAGGGTGTGTGCAAAACTGTGAGCGAGAACACACTGAGGGATTTACAGGATATTGTTGTAGAAGGGGCTAGGTGTATATGTGCATGAGTGTGTGCCTGTATCTGTGAGTTGAGTAAAGTGAGGGTGTCAAGGATAGACGAGAAGCCAAAGTAAGGTAGTGTTGGCATGGGAGGTTTGGGAGTGCAGCATGAGGGAAGGCTGGATTTGTTGGCCGATGTAATGCTAAAATGGCCTCGCTCCTCTGGCTCTGTCACTCTCTGTCCCCTTTAAACAGATCTGGCACTGTTCAATGCTAAACATGATCTCAGGCCAGCTCACTGGGCAATTATAACATGTTAGAAAAATAGACACTGTTTTTCAATGTTCTGCTCCTGTTTTTTTTCCTCTCTGGCTGTAATTTTATTTCATTATAGGGAAAGGTTAAAATGAGGACAGTGGTTTCTAATATGGTTTTATTTTCCTACACTAACAAATTTTTATGACAAGCAAAATTGACCTGAATTAAGTTCCACCTATGTCTATTTATACTAACAGAGAAATACTGTAAAAATGACCACCAAAGAAACATCCACGTATTGGGGAACAAATTCCTGCTAAAACACACAGCTAACATGGCATGTGTCTAAAGCCTTTGTACAGCCATGTAATTAATATATGTGCTAAATATCATGTCATATTGAACATTAAAAACAATTTAAAGCCTAATCCAATACAAATGTAATCCATTTACATTAACAAAAAATGCCACAGAAATTACTATAATTTTACTTGGCATGCTTTCAGAGTACGTCTGGATGACTTTTACACAGCATGTCTTGGGGTAAAAGCAAACACTGCCAAATAACATTCTTGGATGACTTAGCTGTAGCAGTGTGCCAATGACTCGAGCTGTTGTCATCCACTGTTTAGACTTGCTTGTGAAAAAGAGTATTTTCATAGACATGTCCAGAAAACATGATTCTGTTGAAAGTAAGCCTGTTTCCCCGTAGAGGGTCAGTAAATAGAGCAGGCTGATGGGAAATGCAAGGAAAAAGGATGGGCTCGTGTTTTGAGAGATGTTGCCAAAGTTGCAAGCTCAACCACTATGTGCTACCAGGACTCCTCACCTGTATAAACACAAACCCATCCGGTATGTTCTGGAAACATTCTTAATTACCTCTGTGACAGTCAAACACAGGTCACACAAACTCCTCTTTTGAACCTCCCTCTCTCTTTCCCTCTGTGTATGAGTGTAAATTCAATTTGTTGGCCTGATTTTACAGAGCTGTCCTCATATCCTGAAAATGGGTGGTGAAAAGGTCAGGACTAATCCAAAGAAATCAATAATAAACTGGATGTTTAAATATTTCCTCATTTTCATGCACTGCTTGAACTAAGAATAGGATATTTGTATTGCATATATGGCGGTGGTCAAATTCATCAACATACCAGAAAGTTATAGAGCCGTCGTGTTAGGTCTTCTTTCATAAAATATGTTGTGCTTAATGTAGTCTCTCAGAAATGGTCTGTATTGTTTCCAGGCAAAGGGAGATATACAGTATGTTCCACCACAGATGAACTGAAACATGTTAAAGGCACATAAAGAATGACAGATAGAGGGAAAGACTTACGCAGACACTCATTGGCCTCGCGAGCATTGGCCCTCTGCCACGGCCTGTCGTAGTGAAAGGGCTTGCAGCGGTCACATTCAGGGCCCTCTGTGTTGTGCTTGCAGTCACACACCAGTTTGCCTTCCTTGTCTTTCAGACAGCGTGAGCCGTGTCCGTTGCATTTACACCTCCCTCCCACCTGGAAGTCTCCCACTGCATAGAAATAAGTTGGCAGCGTCGAGGTCACTGCCGTGGGGTCGTCGTCCCTCCCTCCGCTGTTGCTTCCAGCCCCCAGCCCCAGCTCCCGAGGTAGCTGTGGCCGGCTGAAGACCACACGGATATCTGTGACAGTCACCCAGTCCTGAAGTACCGGGCTGTTGTCAAAGTCTTTGCCAGAGGGCCGTCCATCCAGAGTGCTGAAAGCAATGAGCCCTCCAGAAAGCGGGTAGAGGTCAGTGTGGCCATCTGTGCATAGAGCTTCCTGTTCATTCTGCTTGGTAATGGTTGCTTTGTTGGGCCGATTGTACATACGCCGGCACTGTGAGGAGTAGAACTGATAGGGCATCCAGGTCTTGCCGTAGTCCATGCTCTTGTATATGGCCAGGGACTCAGGTCGTGGCGAACAGAACTGCAGGCTGACGTAGGTGATCTCAAACTTTTTACCTAGTGAAAGGGTGAGAGTCACGTTGTGCGGTGAGGTGTTCAGATTCTCTGACTGCCAGCAGGTGAGGTTGTGGGCAGAGTTGAGGTCAGTGAGGTAGGAAGCAGGGTGGGCACGTCGAGGGTCAGCTGCATCGCAGAGTTGGCAAGAGCGCACGGAAGGCCGATCATCTCCCCGCTCCACCACGCTGCAGGAGCGGGAAGGAGGCCGGCCGCAGACACTGGACACCATCACCTCCTTGCCGAAGGCAGCATTGATAAACTCAGGGATACAGCGCCGGGCTGCGCCTGTTTCGTCATAGCAAGGGTCTGGAGGGGTCTGCTGCCCTGCAAAGGGATTCGTGGCACTGTGTGTGGACGCTGAGCATGCCAGGAGGCACAGGCCCAGCAAGCACCTCCAGGGTTCCCTCATCCTGCTCAGAGGGCCTGTGTGTGAATGTGTGTCTGCGTTTACGCACAGATGAGTCTGTGTGTGTGTGTGCCCAAAAGTCTGTGTGTATAAATGTGGATCTGTGTGTCCTGCAGACGTGTCTGTGTGTGTGTGTGACTTTCCCTTATGTCTGTATAATTGTGAGTCAATGGAGGGAGAGTGTCTGAGCTCAGTGATCCTTCACTTCAGGCTGACCAGAGCCCTTCCTGTAAGAGAAAGAAACAAACATAAAGGTCAGTGTCATAGAGATATTTTTACCATAATAGGATATGAAGTAGAAAGTGATGCTGATTAAATTCTACCATATAAAAAAACAAGTTTGCGCTTCTTTAAAACCAAATTCATTTGCTCTTATAAGGACATTAAATGGAATCTATTGTACTGTACAATTACAAGTCAATGTTTCCATTGACTAAAAGCCTGTCAAAAGGATAAGACAGTTAGACGGGGGGGCCCAAGAGAAAGGATGTGACCATTTAAAGAGAGACATTAGTGGCTGCAAGTGACTGCATCCTGAATTTCAATGCCGGCCTCTCATTCAGTACTTCCATTCAAGTCAAAACTGGCCAAGCCTTCTGGTCATGCTTGAGCAGCATGGCAGAAGTTACCCTATAATCCCTGGTGATGCTGCAAAGCAGTGGACCGGGTATGACCCCGGTCAAACCTCTGCTTGAAGAGTGTGTCCTGAAAAAAAAAGGAAACTATATCATACACAAGGACATGGCTCTGCTTTTGCGATCTTACCGATGTTTGCGCAAATTTGACAGGAAATCAACCGTTGCAACACTATTGTTACACAGTGCTGAACCAAGAGAAGGCTGCATTATGCTCATTCACTGAACCAGAAAATTCACCAAAAGTGATAGCTACTTGAGGATTATACTCTGCATCAGAAGACCTAAGGCCATGAGACTCCATTCAGGCCTTTCTAAATCTCTAGGTCAAGATAGGTACCTGGATGACATCATTCATACGTTCACAGCTTGGCGAGGGGCCTCTCGGTCCCAAAGAGAGAAAGATTGAGGGGCGCAGTGAGAGAAGGCTTTGGGGCAAAGAAAAAGACGGAGAAAGAGATGTATATGGCCTGAGGCTTTCCCTTCGCTAATCCCCTTTTTACTTCCCTGGGTGTCAGATCTAGAAGAGCCCCATTTCAAAACAGACAGCTGAGGGGTTGAGAAGGCACCCCAACCCTCTTTGCGAGGTATTTATTAAATTACAATGAATCACACCCACCTCCTCTTACCCTCACTCTCCCTCTTAGACTACAGCATCCCTCTTCATCTTGGTAGAACAAAAGGCCGCCTCTGTGTCCACTTCAGTCAAGCGGGGAAGGCAGACAGACGGATTTAAGGGGAGTCAGAAAAACAAAAGTTTCGTTCTTTTCTTATGTGAGGGGTCCAAAGCTAGCAACCTTCAAAAAGAGCCCAGTGGCCTGGTAAATAGGACCACTCGTCTGTGCTCAAGTGCTTAAACCCTGCCATTTGGCCTCTTCTCAAGTGCAGATTGGGCATTAAAGGAAAATAGTGTGAGGGAATTATACAGAGCAGAAAGACAGCGAGGAAGAAAATGTCACAAAGTGGAAGTACAACCGCTTCTTATATCAATCATAGAAATGGGTAACTACATATAATTTAAAATGCATTTTCTACTTCTTTTTGAGCAGTATTTGTAATATAAATAGATAAGTATATATTTCCCCGACATGCTGAGCTCTGAAGTAGCCACTCCAAGAAATTTGAAGGCCTAAGTATGAAAACATTATGCAAAAAAAAATCTCCTGCTATTACAATATTCAACATATGAAAAATGGATTGCAGGGAATGGGCCTGCTCATAAATGATTGGGATAAGAGTGGGCCTTGCCAGGATGGATAAGGACATTGATCAATGACATGTGTCTGAGGACGAGGAGGTTAAAGTGGGCACGCAGGCGGGAGTTCATCAGCCAAGGCACTCCATCAAAAGGCTGGCCGTGGTAAAGCTGGCGGGCCCCGACACCCACTGGGGAGGGCATGGAGAGACGGCTGATAGAATTAGCAACTCATTAGCATCCAGGCCCAGCTTCCATCAGCAGCATGTTCGTCCAAGAAAAGAGACAGTGGGGAGGCTCTGAGAGAGAAGAAGGGGAGGGGGGGCAGGAAGGAGCAGGAAGTAGGGGTAGAAATTATGACAGGTGAGGGGGAAAAAGAAAAAAAGGGATGGAAAGGAGGAATTATTTAGTCTTAGAATCTGATGGGCATGTTGTTGAGGGAGTGAGAGGAAGTTAGAAAAGTTTTTATAAAATAAAAACCAGGCCGGAAAATACTTGACAGGCTCAAGAGAGTAGAAAAGAGGACAAACAGGCACGGGGAAAGAAGAGTTTCAGTAGGTAAGAAGGAAAAGAGGGACACGCGCGGGGGAGAGAAACAGCGAGGGGCACGACAGTGATAAAGCAGAAATGACTCGAGGGAGGGCGAGCGAGGACAGATATGAATGGAAGCAGTAGGAGAGAGGGAAAGTGACAGAGATGGAAGGAGGGGGTTAGGGGAAGGACATAAAAAATGGAAGGGGGAGAGATGGAGAGAGAAACAGAGGGGAGACAGATTAAGGTGGAGGACTGCATTGGCCTGTGTCTGGACTCGGGATGACTAAATATGGTGCGGTCCGCGTGCCGCCGGGCCTGCTGGGAGATTCTTCCAGGGTCTGGTGCTGTCAGGCGCGTCTGGCAGATGAGCGTGTAGGTTAAACAGAGAGAGAACAGTGACAAGGCTGTTTAATTCCACTCTGTACGCCCTCTGAAATAGATGCTAGCCTTGCAGCAAGTGTTAACGGTGCTCTGAGGCGGTCTGCTCTGGCAAAAGGCTGGTCTTTATTAAAAACGTATACTTTATAAGTCTACATAAGACGGATTCTGTATTGCCATAAAACCTGCACAATGTGAACCAGTTCCACAAAATCTCTCTGGATCCGAAAGCTTTGCCAGGATGTCAGCACAGTGGTGTAGTTGGTTGACCTTTGAAATACTAAGAATCCGTTTCAGCAAGAAAATTCTCTGCTTTCAGCATTGACAGTGTGTTTAACAAGCCACAAGTTCCCCTCACTGGGGGCAGACATTGTCTTTCATTAAATGTGGTTGAAGTAGCAACAGCTGCAGGCCCATGTCTCCGTCTGTTTGAAGAAGACAATGAATACCACACAGAAATGCTGCTGCTTCATATTTAGCGTGCAGACATGAGAGCTGTATTGATCTTCTCATCTAACTCTTAGCACAAAAAGCGAATAAGCGCATTAAATGTGGAACTGTTCCTCTAATAAATTTTGCATGAATCTGTACATTATAAGACATAAGTTGGTCAGTTTTGATTCAGGTATTGGCTACCCCCTTTTGTTTACATTTAGATCACAGATTGTGCCTTTTTAAAAGTTGGATCTGACCCCCAGCACACAAACCTACCACCATCTGGTTTGTTAAAAGACAAACTGTTCCTGTGGCAGCTAAGCCATTTCCAAGTGAATGGCTGCTTGGAGTGCAGTGACAAATACAAACGGCATAGCCAATTCATCACTGCAACATTCCTCTGTGGATTAATGGCAAGGAAAATGCACCAACGCGCTACAGTCCCCAGTGGCAAAGCTACTGCCGTGTTAAATAATTTGCCCATTAGTATTATGGACACAGTATGAATGGATGAAAAAATATGGGTCTTTTAGAGTGAAAGCCCCCTGCATAAAAACTTGCATCAACGTGCATCATCACAAAGACGACACGGGCCATTTCGCCACTGGAACAGTTTCAATGGTTTTAATCAAACGGTGACAGCCCAATTAGAGAAGGTAGATGATGGAGGGTAAAAGGAAATTTGATTGAAAAGAGGTGAGTAAGGAATGGAGGGAGCGAAAGAGAGAGAGAGAGACAGGCAGAGTGAGAGAAAGACAGGGACAGGAAGATGACAGGGTGGTCTGGTGGTTTCAGCAACGTTTTTTCAGCTTCTCCCTGTCACCGGGAGATCATCTCATGTTGAGTTGTCTCTCTTTCAAGCGTGGGCGCCTCTGTCAGAGTTCACAGATTAGGAAAACAGAAGTCGCTGAGAGGCTTTATTTGGCTTGGGTGTAGAGGAGGACGCCGTGGGAGGTGAAGATAGGAGAGGGACAGCTGAGCCACTTTGTATCCCAAGTGGGAGCTTTTCACGCTGCTCTAGAGAGTTGGCGTGGTGGCCCCCACTACGACTGGGGCTGAATGGAGGTCTACAGGGTTGCTTCTCTTGGATGACAGCAAGCTGAGGCCCAAACTGGTGCCCTGCTGTCCCTCCAGCCTGCTGTACAGTAATCCCTGGTGGGGTTATTAGTGGCTGCCCAGAACCATGGAGGACTTTTTAATTGGCTAACAACAGGCCACCTCTATTCTCATTCATTATGGAGAAATGCATTGTATGAACACAAAAGAACCGTGAGAGCAGCAACAAAGTCAGAAATCTAAAAGTAGTGAAACTTTGGTACTTTTGCGATATTTAAAGGGGTACAGTGATTAAAGAACTGAAAGTATCTAATTCTTAAAACCAGAGTTTTAAGAAAAGAAAAGAAATTTACAATCGACGACATTTGCGCTTGATTAACTACCATCAACAGTTTCCACTTCACCCTCTTCCTCCTGTGCAGTTTACTGATCACACAGCAACAGAGAAAGAGAGATATTATCTGGTATTATGTTAAAGACGTGAGCGCTGCCTTTATTTTACAACCATGTGCCAGGTAAAGCAACAGCGAACACACCTGGTTGGTGCCGATCTCAGTCGGTACCACGTTGGTTTTGATCGTCTTTGTCACAAACAACAAGCCTCATCCACACGCGGCTCACCTGCTGCTGTAAAAACAGGATCATGGGTGAAAGAAAATCCAAAATATTTTTGGTTTTTGGGTGACTATGAAAATACTGCTGATATAGGAGAGAAAAACAAAGAGAGGTCGGGCAGTAGAGTAGGCGTATGCATGTGTGTGGAAGAGGGAAGGAAACACACCATCCAGGATTATTTTAATTATTAATTAATCTTTATTTATTTATTGTTGTATTTATTGCCATTTTTCCTAGACTTAATAATATTAATTAATAATTAATTCATTGATGTTTTAATGAATTTAAGATTCAAAGTTTTGCGGCTACATTTTCTGTCAATGGACTAACAAATTAATTAACTAATTGGTTCTGCACTAATCACATCCTTACCATCTGTGTCCACACCCTCACTTAATAGGTAAATAAACCTGTCCAGATGAATCAACATGACTGACAGGCCTCAGGTAACAGGGGTCAGATATTAGAGGCCTGAATCCCACTTGATGATAGCCGTCTCTGCAGTGGTGACGACGATCCTGCTGTTTGTGTAAGTGTGTGTGTGGCTGGGTGGTAGGTATGGGGGCAGGTGGAGGGTAGTCGGGAGTTCCTCGCTGGCATTCATTAGGGACTGGGGAGGAGGAGGAGGTGGAGGGGGAGGAGGAGCAGGGAGGGCTGAGGGCAGGAGGGGGTCAACTCTCACAGCTGAGAGCGTCATTAGCAGGGGGATCGCTGACAAATTTTTAAAGCCTGCATATGTCTGCTCAGAGGCTCCGTATGTGTCTCTGGAAGGTTTCATATGAAAACTTTCCATAGATCTTTTTTGGCTTTATTATAATATCCAGAAGAAACCACCGCACCTGAACTAGTGACCCTACCTGAGCTAGTTGATGTCTGTCACTGGGTTACATCTGAATCTCTCAAGAGCTTGTGAGGCTAAAGACAGAGAAGGTAAGGGGATCCGAAAAAAGTATCATTAAACATATAAGTGAAATAATCTCTGCCTTTCCATCTCTGCGTCTGGCAGAAAAAGACGCTGCAGGGAGAAAGACTGAACGCCCAGCAGAGGAATGCAGCAGCTTCTGTGGCCCAGCCCACACGGCTGGCCCCGAGTCCGACGGCGGTTCTTTGAATCAACAGAACCTGATCCAGAACCGAACAGGAGGAGAGAAGACAGACAGCGCGAGGTGGAATATGAGGTCAGGCTAGTTCTCACAGATTCACGGGCAGGAAGTTGTCCTAAGCTACTGCTCTCTGTAATTGTGCACATACACACTTCAGTATAAAAGTGGGAGAAAAACGCTGATAGGACAAGTTGTGGTGTATTTTTCTGTTAATGAAGTGTTCTGTGAGGTCAGTGTTTTTGGTGAGAAAATGGGAGGCGTAGGGAGGGGAAAGGACATGAGCAGGCAGAAAGTTTTGGGTAACAGTGACTCACTAGAGACCCGGGGTTAAACAGGGTTAATTTGTGAGAAACAAGACAGGAAAAAAAAATACAGATATTTAGAATAAGGAGGGCTCTTTGTTTCATTTTCGCACGGAATTTCATGTCCAAACAAGTCCAAACATTGTTCTGTTTTCTGCTGCAACATGAAACTGTTAACTGCAGTTTATAGTAAGTTCGTTTGTTTCACTAGTACAATGACTTGAAGAGAAAAATGGAGACAGAGTGCAAATGTGATGTTGATTACGAGCCAGATTTTTTTCCACAGCAAATCGAAAACACTAAACAGTTCAAATATGAGGTGACTGAACTTTAAATGGCATTTTAAAAATCTGATTTTCAAATTTATGTATTTTTATTAACACACAATCAGAATAAAAAGTTCTGTGACAATTACAAAACTTATTAAACTTAAATAACACTGCACAAACATGAACCAGAGGACATCCATGAACCCATTTGACTTGAGTCACATCTAAGGGAACTAATTCACAAATGAAAAATGTAGCTGTGAACTTAAGAGTGAGGGAGGAAAAAGTTGTTCTCCACTGTACTGTATTTTTAACTGACAGAGCGATAGACTTTGGGAGCGAAGGGACGAGAGTTCAACAATTTATAGCCTCCTATGTCGAACTGTGATCTGCTTTTATATACAAGAAATATTTCCCCTACATGTGCCGTCAAGATGCGCCTGAGAAAGGGATGACACCCGCAGCCCTGCGATTGCAGACAGAGCCACAGATTCTCGCTGGATGAAGGCCATGCGGCGAGGTTAAAGAGATGATAAGGACATGCAAAAAATGTGGAGAGGTTAAAGTTCCCAGTGTGCACTGTTTTGAGCGTGTGTGGGTGGACTGAGGGCTCCTTGATTGAACATTTCCCATGGACCTGAGCATAACCCTGACCGCAGCTTGCAGCAGTGTGGTTGGACGGTGGTGGTCGGGGAGAGGCAGGTGAGGTGTTCCTGGATATGAGAGGAAGTAGCTCGTTTGGAGGGATGGAAGGGTTTAAGGAAAGGAGAGGTGAGCACTCCTTCAAAGGCCTTTGAAGGCTGGCTGCGGTAGGCAGAGCCGCGGTTTTCCCAAAAAGCCCCCCTAACAGGAAAACAGTCTCTTTTTTCCATTGCACAAGAGCAACCTCTACCCCACAGCCGAAAGCAAAGACCCGCTTTGAACTCACAGGGGGAAAAACCACAAATCATTTTATTAAGTGCTTGGAATACTCACACGGTTGCGTACATTACACTTGAGCACACACGTTGTTGATGGACAAACACATGCTCTCCAGTAGTTTTTACTCCCAATACATGCGCGCGCACACACACACTCACACATGAAGACACATTGTGAAGGATGCCAAAGCTTGTGATTCATCAGACAACTCCCTTTCCTTGTTTTCCTTCCTCCCTATCGCCACCTCCGCTCAATCTCCTCAGCAGCATCATGCACCGGGTGACCTTGCCGAAAGGTCAGAGTGAGCGGGCTCCCAGAGAAAGAACTAAAATCCAAACAAATACGACAAAAATGTAATTTGCCATGCCTTGATTGGATGCCTATAATGATAGGTTTAGTTGAATTTAGGGGCAAACATATGGAGCCCCCAAGGGCCTTACGGTGGGAACCAGTTGAGGGAAGGGTGTGACACTTTACATTATGAATCTATTGCTCACGACTCTTAAAATGGCCCTGCTCTGACAGTACACAACCACCAGCTGTGGCCACAGCCGGAGCTCTTCTGCTTTTCTAAGTTCGTGGTTGGATCTGTGGCTGTGGAGATGGTTACTGCTTGGAACTACGACTACATTTGTGGTTGAATCCACAATGCTACAGATATGACTGTGTTAGCAGTGCTGTTACTCTTACGTTGTTATTACTCTTTACTGCTCTGTACACATTGACATTAGCCAAGAAAGCATCGAAGTCACATGGAATAAAGCACTGTCCTAACTTGGTCCACCGGTTATCTATCTAGCTGCAGTGATACAAACGTGCAGTATACTATACAATGCATAATACTTGATCGCACAATAGGTGACTCAACAAAATATCTCTGAGCCACTAACCCAAAGCAGGAATATCTAACAACCTGGGAGCACAAACGCCTTCTGTTGTGTTGTGTGGCTTGCTTCGAGCCATGCCGGTATTTGACAACATGGGAATGAGACTTAATAATCTTTCTTCAGTTTAACTGACCCCACCTTTAAGGTTAGGGAACCACTGTGGTTTGAGGTAAAAATGCAAAACAAAATAAGAAAAACCACTGTAAAGTGTTGGTTTGAAACAGGAAACCAACAGAGATCTCCTGTGATAAAGTCCAATGTTTTGTTGACCCGTCTTTCCACCTTGGCCGTCTTCCCATGTGGAATTTGTCGCTCTATAACAACGTCACCTCACTTCCTCTTTAGCTCACCTTCTTATTTATTTATTTTTTGTTACTAAGGCCTCTAGAGGTCTTTGTCACTTAAATATAAACACATGCCAGTGGGCCACTTGCTGAAAGGATTGATGCTGTCATTCTTCTTGGGAGGACAAGAAGGTCTAGCAAAGATCTGGCCAAACTTTATGGCAGCGGCCTGCTATTTTAACAGTTTGCCCTCTGAGCTCAGAGCTGAGCGAGCAGCTAGCATGTGTGGTTGTCCCTGTGAGAGTCAAACATACGTCAAGCCTGTTGTCAATCTAATAACTGGTGAGTAAATAAATAGATGTAGTTCCTTTGGAGAAATAAGACCTTCACAACCGAGAACTCTGCCATCAATGCAGACGACGTCTACTGCATGTATCCAAATGATACAGCCATACTGTTCGGCACTAAATGGGTAGAGACGCAAACGCAGACCTCACACACACACATACACACACATATCTCTCTGCATCTGGTGGAAATGTGTGGCTGACACATGCAGGCCTAGCAGGGTGCAGGGAGTGGCAGGATGAAGCATGTGAATCTTTGCCCCTGGATTCTCTTCCCACAGTGAGAGACATCTTGGGTGTCACGCTGACGAATGACAGGTATTTTAAGAGGAAAGGCAAACACACACACATACACACATTTTTTCACTTAAAGAAAAAAAAAAAAAACAGCACGTCAACTTTGCACCTCTAAAGTGGAGACAATAAACCTTCTTGGTCACACCACATCCATCTCCAGGAAGTCAAATCACAATATCAAATCTGCCAAGTGTTATCTGGACTGCAGCATCAGGTACCAGAGCCTGATATGGTGGCTCCTGCTATAGAGCTGTAATATGAAAGTTCATCAACAGCTTCACCAGCAGGATCATGGTTGAGCGCAGACAAAAAAAATTTAAAACATCGGCTCGAGGTTATTTGTTCAATATGACAAAAATCTGACTGAAGGAGGGGATGGATAAACCCGGCAAAAACGGAAAAGAAGGGACTGACAGAAAGAGAGGTCTAGCGTTTCGCTTTGCCTTGTCAAGCTGTTGAAGCCATAAAAGAAAAATATATTGGATGTGTTGACTTTACTCGCTCAGGTGGACAGAGCCAAGAGTTCTGAGGAATCCTGCCTTTCAAAGCGGGAGAAAACGATCTACTTGTTACTGCAGCCTTCTCCATCTCCATCCATCCGCTTTTCTCTGGGGTTCATAAATACCACATACAAGTGCTTGCGCACACACACACTCATTCCTCCCAGGAGTGAATAAAATCTGCACTATGTTGCTTTGGATTAGCTTCCACATCATGTGCCTTCAGCTGCTCCTCGTTCTACCTCCCTCCCTTTGTTATTGATGGAAGCAGGTTGATGCAATTAAATAATGATGATTAATTTGCTAAAAAAAAAAAAAGAGAGAGAGAGAGAGAGGTGCTCCGGATGGGCAGCACCTCTCTTCACCGGACACATTGGACTCAAACGTTTCCTCTAGTTTACACTTTAGCATTCTCTCTGACCTCAAGTGAACAGTACGCATTCAGAGGCCTTCTTCATGGACTCATTCCAGTCATTTGCGGTGAGAGTGAGAAGTAGGTCAAGTGGCTGACACTGTTTCAGTGTGCAATAGGGGCATACTTTAAGTCTATTGAAGCAGTTAAGATAAGCAATCTGTACGGGACTCTCGCTTTCACTTCCAGGCTTGTTGCTGCTTGTGAGCGGAGAGCAGATGAGCTTAAAGAGGGTGGAGCTCATCATCATTGTCGAAGCCATTGTTTCCTCTCACACCTTGGGCCACAATGGGCTTCAGTGTCTTAACATCACATCACTCAGCTTAACGTCACATTAATCCCCCAATGAACTACAGAGCGGGCTCAAACTAAGGACGTATGACATTATCCCACTACTTTTCTATTTAAACCTGCTGAATTTTAAGAATCCACTGAGAGCAAATCTTCAAATATGATTTTTCTCTTGTACTCAAATGGTTTTCAATATGCACGTGGTGGCGTCAAAGCAAAAGGGGAAATATTAGAAGTGACAAACGCATTGGGAGACTTGGCGTGGGCAGTGCCGAGGAAGACGGGAACCGAGAAGCGCGCTGCTTGCTTTGGCATCCGCACTTGGCTCTGATTCCAAGTCGCTATTAAAGCTCACTGGCTCTGTATAACCCACTTCTTGTACCTCGTATTAAATCCTCGGCACATGGGCTGTTTTTCTCGCCTTTCTCTCTCTTTTCTTTTCTTCTTTTTTGCTGCGACCCACGGTCCAGTTGTAAACCGAGGAGGCTGACACCTGTCTGTGGTGTCCGCCGCTGTGATCCAGCGCGCCCCGCTGATTCAGCGACCCAAACACCTACTTACAGTCACACGACCTAAGCCTATAATAAAATAATGACAGTCATTGCCTTCATTTAAAACAAATGGCAGGTAACGGACAGACAGTCGCGGCGAGCGCCGTGAGTCACACGCTTCTTCGCTCGGGGAATAAGCCGTGCGTAAAAATGAAATCTGCTCTCCACAAAAACGCGAACATGCCGGATGTGAAATAAACAGACACACTGACCCGCAAGGCATAAACTTACCCCAGTGTCAAGCCGTGGATGTTGCTGTCTTTTAATTTAAAAAAGGACGTCCCCTGAGATCCACGCCAATTAGCCTTTAGGTTCTCTTTTATCAGAAACCGTCCACTCCAACCGTCTCGCGTTTCTCGCACTCGCCTCGTTAAAATATTAAAAGGATGAGAGAAACCCGCGCTTCATAGTCAAAAGTGACGGGACGCCGAAAGGAAGTAGACTAGTGCACCCATCCGCGCCCGAAGCTCGAACCAACTGAAAACCGTCCAGTACATCCATAGGTTGTAAAGCGAGCCGGGGTAGGCTACTCCCCATTAAAATCAAACCCAGATTTCCCCAGCCGTGTGCGCGCGAGAGAGAGGAGGAGGAGGAGAGAGAGAGGGGGAGAAAGAGAGAGAGAGTATGAGAGAGAGATTTAAATATTCCATACGTCCACTGTATGTTTTGTTAACGTGAATTTCATTTTACCTGTCATTTGGTGATGCGTATAATTTGCAGCCAAAAATAAAATAAACATTTGACCAAACTGCCACTTGGTTCAAGATTTTTTTCCCCCCCTTCAAACAACACAACTGGTCTCACTTTTACGACAAATACCTCCGCCGCTTTACGGACTAATTCTTACTGTGCCGCCTGCTCTAAATGCCCCATGGCTCGCTGTGTTCACAGGCAGCCATATGGAGGTCGTAATGAGAACACAACGTTGAACCTGTTGAAACAGAGTAGGCCTAGCGGGGCTCCGGGGCCCACAGAAACAAGAGGCAGATGCAAAATGTTCTAACTTATTAATCCTAATAATACTCCAACACATGTTGGATTTATTAGAGTGCGTCAAGGTACTAAAATGTTGACGTTTTGATGATTTTATTAAATAAAAAAATAAAAAAATAATAAAAGTAGCATCGAATTAAATATATTATAGTATTGGCTCGTGGTTGCATCATGAGGATGATCTATTGTGTGTGTGGGTAGAGAGAGAGGTTTGTTTTTGGCACCGAAAACGCAGCCCTGAGCCCTTGGCCATGACAGCGTCACATTAACTCATTAACTACATTCATATGGCTCTCCCTTAGTTTGTAGGTGAAAGAGCTACAGCTAAATGTGGTTTGTCATGATGAGTGTTTGCAATTTTATACAGCCTGGAGTGTGTAGAGTGTGTGCGTAAAAGCGCACTGGAGAGGTCACTGGTTCAGTGGTTAGAATTGAAATAGCTATTTCATGTGTGGTCAGTAGTGATGAATTATATCATCACTGACATGTATCTACACAAAGCGGTCCAAGAGCATAAATGGTGACTTCGGTTTGACACGTTAATGTGTTTCTTTGGTTTGCCTGTTACAACTTCCAAATTGTCTCAGCCAATCACGTCTGAGCACCAGTAAGAATCATTTTGTAAACGCGCTTTGGATAACGTGTCACATTTGTAAAAATCCAGCCCAGCAGAACCGAGAGGACGGCCGCTTCATAATTCCCGTTAATTTACTGGCGACAGGCCGCGTGTTGCTCTCTGTGTTATTGCAGGTGCAGCCTGCCCACCGGCGGGTCATTATTCGAGCATCACGGCCCGATCAAATCCCGAGCACCTCCCGGCTCCGCTGTAAGCTGATCAACATTCCTCTTGTATTTACTGTACCATCCTCTTGGGGGAACGGCCCGGCCCGACCCGGCTCGACCCGACTCGGCCTGACCCTGAACCGAGCTGTGCTGCGCTTTGTTACCTTTATTCCAACAATTCAAACCCCAAAACAAAAGAATCTTTAAATATGTATGCAAATCTGCGGATGATTTAAAAAATAATAAGCATTAACCCCAATCCTCGTGTCGCGTATGTGCGCGTGTGTGGAGCGCATCAGAGCGCACACACCTGCAGCCAGTACTAATTAACGATGTCATTGAAGCAATATGAGGCAGAGAAAAAAATGAATAAGACACTGCCAATTAATGAGTTTAAACACCAGAGGGAAAACTGGTGCCAGCTTCATCAGAAATGAGCTCAAATCAATTAAATCCAATCAAGCTCCAGCCAGGATAAATGACTAATTGTTGTGCACCATATTAAGAATTACAGCTTCTTCTTTTTTTTCTTTTTCTTCTTTTTTTGCGCGTGAAAACTGGACGCTTTTTCTCAGAGGAAACTCGCAGCATGCATTTCTTCTTATTACTCCTTTTGCTCCTCTGGCCTCCTGTCAAATGACTTATTCTTTATTTGTCTAAGCTCAATTTTTCATTTGAAAGTCTCCTCTCCATGACGATTTTCTCACGTGAATCACATCCTAAAATCATTTTTCATCGGCCTAACAGGAGTCTAAATTAGTTTTTATAATGAATCTTCATGATTTTTTTCCCCGTTGCCCGGTCTTTAATTTTATTCTCTCTTAGTGTAGGAATGACGCTGTCGACACACTTTTATCATTTGCTTTCCTGTGTTTCCAATTAACATGCTTGAGTTTAAATTGAAACATTTAAGAAAATAGGCCAGTAAAATGGGAAATTGGAGGAATCACAGCAGGCTTGCAATAATTTGGTCCAACAGAGTTTCTTGGAATTGAACAAAAATACTGTAAGTCTTAGTAACAAGACAACAAACTGAACAATCCTGCTGTCAGCTATGACCCACTGTTTCCAGTACAGACATACAGTACTGTCTTTTTTTTTTTTTTTTTTTTTTACGCACTGACAGTACAGTCCATGTTCACGCATTTTTCCATAAAGGGCCAATTTTGACGCATTTCTGTGACATAAAGGAGCCCCGCCAGCCAGGCACTAATCTCGGTAGATTATCTCTCCAATTACAACTGGGAGAGATTGGACTGCGTTAAAGACAGAATGAAAGAAAGCAAGACTAACAACAGGCACCACACTCACTTGCTGTCAGATGGGATTCAAGCGGGGAGCTCTCCTCGGTCCTTTTAGAGTTGCTGCACTTGGATCAGTCTCCAGATTTTGTCTGCAAAACAAGCCTCAGTGGTCTCTCTGTTCAAAGCCCGGGGCTCTAGGTTCCCTGCGGCGGACACCCTGGAGAAAATGTCAGCCTCCGGCTTTTTTTCCTCGCTTCATTTTTTGGCACCCCTGCTGATGGGCGCCCCTGCTGTTGGGCGCAAGGAGAGATGCTTACCTTGTCCAGAGGGAATCCCCCCCCCCCCCTCCCCCGACCGAGTTTTCAGTGGAAAGAGAGCGCCCTCTTGTGGTTGAATACACGTAAAGCTTTCTGAATATACCCACAGAGCTTTACTGTTACATCACGTTACCAGTCATATTTGAGTGATATAATAGACTTTTGTTAAAATTTAGATTTGTCATAGCAAGAAAGAAAAAAAGCACACGTGTTACTAATAACATTTATGATACTCTCTCCCATTTAGTTGTCCTGGTAAGACCGGCATACACTTAAATGGGATGCAGCCATCATTAATGTTATTAGTTACACCTGTGTTTGATGAGTCATCATCTTTGCTTTGAGAAAGGTCTGTAACCCGGTGGTAAAATGAAGTAAGGAGATCATTCTTGGCTGAAGTCCCGTCGACACTGTAATTTTCGGACTTAAAACTTCAAATTATGGCACTAATAAAAAGCTTCCTTTAACCAGTACAAGAACGGAGTAACTATCAGTTCCTTCACTGGTGAATCATGGGGATCTCTTCAAACGTGTCTCGTCTGGTAGCTTCAAAAGCAGCTTCAAAACATTTTCACACTTTACGGGCTTTAATTTATTAGAATATTATGACCATGTTTTTATGGCCCGATTGTTCAGATCAGATGGAAACAATCTTAAAGTGTGATGAATCACACTCACTCATCACTCATTTTTTTTACACCAGAGTGTAACACAGTGTATCTTTTTACAATGCTCGTCTGCACATGATTCACTTATAATGACACACTCACTGGTGGTTAACCAGTTAACACTTTTTAACATCTTTGGGGGGGGGGGGGTGTCTGACCTCTCAGCAGAGATCATATGAAGCTTTGGCATGTGGTTAACATCACTATCATGCTGTTCAACCACTATGTAACCACATATACCTCATACTGTATGTCAGGGAGCAATTAGCTCAACCGTATGGAACCAAATGGACAACAACATTAAACATGAAACATACCACGCCATTATCAGGACATCCAAGAAACTAACTACGTTGTCAGGACAATGTTATTGGCATACACACAGACTATTTAATTGCAGGATGTTTTTGTCGAACACAACAATTTAATCTATAACCGTACCCTAATTTAACCACATTGGTACCACTTTGGAATAAGGCACTGTTTGAATATGGTTTATAAATTGTAAATAATTGATTTATTAATGGTTAATGAATAGTGCTGTATAGATTAGGTATAAGCCATTGATGAGAAAAACTTAGTAGTTTATGAGTGTTGCATGTTAAACAATAGATAAATACTCATGAGTTCCTCACTTTCCAGTAAGCTATCAGTATAATCTGCAATAATACATGTTAATAGGAAATTAATAACAATTTCATACAACAGTCCATCAAGTCTATAGTTATAAATGTTTAAAGGGTGTAAAAATATTTGCATTTGTATATAAACTAACCTATAGCACATTAATAAACGTTCAAATATATTAATGATGAATAAGGCCTTTTCTCACTGTATAAAACCTTTATAAAGGATGCCCTGTTAGTAAGCAGTACTGTTATACGTTATAAACAACTACAAGAGCACAGTGAACGTATTTTTCAAACCCATACACCTGACATTTCTCCCACTGTGAGGGAGCTACTGCTCGAAAGGCACCTTCACTGCTCTGCAGACTCCTGCTGATGTCCTTCAGTTCAGCACCAGAACTCTGTCACTGCACGGAAACGTAGCACGAGCACGCTGCATATCCATATGCCTTTACTGTCAGTGGTAGAGAAGTGGGCCAAACACGGGGGCACGGTGGAACCCAACCGACTGATAATTAGTTAGCTGCTGGCAAGAGCCCCAGAGAGGATGGGTGGGTTGTGATAGGGGTGGGGTTAGGGGTAGGGAAGGTTATGGCAGGGTTTTTTTTGAGGGGATAATGAAAAAAGGAGGTTAAAAAAAAAGAGAAAGAGAGAGTGTGAGAGATCACTGAGGGCACTTCAAATGATATCCCATGTAAAAATAAACAGCTTGAGCCCCTCTCAGCACACCCCCTGTTTATAACGACAGCCGCTTGGGGAACCCCGCCTGTTTACTTTCCCTCTGCCGACTCATCTTAAGTCAGGATGGCATGTTGGCGTTATTGTATACATCCTCTCACACACTCGCTCGCTCAGGGCTCAGCTGCCACTCCACTTCAAAGAACACGGGCCCTGAGTGGGAACGGAAGAGATATTAATGGGTATAATACCAGCATGTCCTTTTGCAATGCGTGTGTGTGTGTGTGCGTGTGCAGGGCTAGAGTCTCTCTAAGTCTCTCTGTGTGTCTCACACACACACACACTTCCATTGCTTGGGGTGTGTGGTATCAACATGTCAACATTAAGGAAAGAGAGCTATCAATAGCTCTTCTGCCAGTATTATTGTCCCATCCATCATTTTGACATCACACCACTGAAGGTGGTCTCTTCCCAGCTCACACTGATGACTCAACCGCAGAGAGTTTTTAAATGAGGATACCTTGAGGCCGCAGCTAGGAATCTGCAGTAACCCAATCTGCACTCCTGAAGCTCGGAGGATGTGCTGGCCTCAGTGTATGTGTGTGTGTGTGTGTGTGTGTGTGTGTGTATTGGAGGAGGGGGTACTGTTGACTTGCTGTGGGATTATTTTTGGGTTAGCTGCTTACATTTGACAGCAGCGACTGTCCAGGATGACGGTGGGAAATTGGTTTTCCCACTCGGTGTGCAGCGCATGTGTGATTAACCCGCAGAGAAAAAAAGATTACTTGGAAGTATGTGTGTTTTTTTTACATATATGTATGCATGCCTCTGCATTGAGGAGGGGGTTCAGGTACCTCTCTGGTGGTATTTAGACCCTTCATTTGTGTGGAATCCAGCATCATTATCCCAAAGTGTTGCCAGCTGGAAGCGCTTGGGAGTTCCCATTTGAACTCTATGTGTGTTCTGAAGATGTAGAAAGAGTAAGAGAGCCGAAACACTCTAATGAAAGCTCACGTTCTGGTTCTCATTCCGCCTTGATATTCATGAGCGGCAGAATCTGGCACTGTCTTGTCGATTAGCTAATAAATTGTATGGCCACAACAATGCCACCCAAGGCTACAGAGCCTCTCGATGAATTACTTTTAATCCAGTGAGCTGGAAGTGGATGATGGTGGAGGTTCAAGTGAAGCATACTGATAAATAATGGCAAAAAAAATCTGCTATCAATTAGAAGAAAACTTTAAATGTTTCAGTATTTGCCTCTTGCCTAAGTCCATCAGCATCAGAAATGGTAATTATTACCAGTTTTGATTGGTGCATGATAATTCAGTTAATTGGGAAGAGAGAATACACCACACTGAGGTTTCTAGATGTTCATACTGATCAAGATTTATGTCCTGCATTGTTAACCCCAAGGCCACCACAGGACCAACGTTTCTGTTCTTTTCCTTGTCACCAGTCACCTTTTTAGACATGCTGGCGACGTAGCTTTTAGGATAGCAATGTCATTTGGTCAGTGGTCCATGACTTCGGTCTAGACAACATTCATGATACCCAGAGGATGAATCCTAATGGCTTTGGTGATCCCGTGACTTGTATTTTTGAGCCACCACGAGTGTTTCAACAACTATTGGATTGCTGTGAACTGTAGTACAGACAAGTATATCCCACTCAGGTTGAATTGTAATCATGTTGGTGATCCCTTAATTTTTCATCTAGAGTCACCAACAGGTCAAAATTGTCCTATACTTTGGTTCACCAAAAATACTTGTAGATCATATGACTTTCCCACTGGCTTCAACTGTGCTTGTGTTTAGTGCAAATTAGCTAATGTTGGCATGCTAACAAGCTGAGCTAAGAGTGTGACTATGATATACACATCACAAATACTGCAAAACGAAACCTCTGCTGTGGCAGTTGGGAAATGCCGAAGAAAGAGTGTGGTCATGATTAACGGTACATTTATTATACAATATATTATATAATGTTAGCAATGTCATTTTGAGCATGTTGGCATGTAGCTCAAAGCATCGTTGCACCTAGTAACAGTCTCGCACAGCTGCTAAAATGGTTGCGGATTCTTAGCCTTGTTCAGATACTACAATCAGTTTACATGCAGAACACAAGGCAGTTTTCTAGGTTATCCAACCTGAACAAAACACTGTTGAATAGTTAAATTGAGAACAGGTTAACACATTTGGAATTGAGTAAGATAACAGTCCGTTTATCGGATTAAAAAGCGCCATTTGATCCCTGACAGATCAACTCTGTGCAAGTCAATAATCCTTTAAACTGGTTCAGAACTTCAAAAGGACCTCAAAAGGTCAGCTTCTCACTGCTTATCTGGGATAACCACAGTGTGGTCACACAGCTTTACAAGCGTACCCGCATTTACCCTCAGAGATAGCACAATATTTTTACCACTAGATGGCTGTGTTGGTCTAGTTTGACGTGTTCCTCCACCTGTTTCAGGGTTTCCTAAGCAGGTCAAAATAGACAACCATTGACCAAGGCTATGAGCAGACACTAAGAATGGTATCAATTTACATCAGACTACTATAGAAAAACTGGCAGTGATAAAGTGTGCTGTGATTAAGGGTGCCTATCATCAATGTGGCACTCTGCAGGTGTAAGTAAGATATATAGCTGTTTCTTTGGATTGACCAGGTATTTTTTGTATGTGTAAACCTGTAAATGTGTTAATGCTGATCATAAAAAAGTAATGGCGGTCTAAAAATATGCCTTGGGCAGATTCCAAAGTGAGTTTTATATCCAGCTTCAGCAGTTGCTGAATATCAGTATTTTCTAAATCAGTAACCTTGATATATATTCTTCAGTCAATGAGGTGTTGATGTCTGCTGTAGGGTTTAAGTCTCAAGTATCTATGTGGAAAAATAGGCCCAGTGGTCAGCTTTCTGTAGTCATTTCCGTTCACAAAAGAGGTATTTACCCTCAATATGGTTTGCATAAGCTGTAAGGAGGCTCGGGGTGGGTCAGTAATTACAATGCAATTCAAAACCAGTCCTCCCATTACTGAAAGGATGTTTTTTCTCACCAGTTGAAAAATATTAAATGGGCATAATGGGTGGTATGTCTCACACCTTTTCCAGGAAAATGCTAAAACCTCTGATGTAAAATAACACAGACCGACTTTTACTGGCTTGTTTTTTTGTTTTGTTTTGTTTTGTTTTGTTTGGGATTAAAGTGATATTCTAAATTAATTTCATTCCATTTCACTCAACAAGACAGTGTAGCGTAGTGTGACACATACAAAGTTTAGGGTAACACTATGGGAAATTCACTTCAATTGTCCGGCCAATTACGAGAGTATTACATTGTCTTGTTTGTTGCGGTTTCTTTCAGTGTAACATGAACCATTCCTAAATGAGACTAAATGCCCTCTGATTCAAACAAGTTCATAGCAGTGTTCCCATGGGGTCAACCCTCGTGCAATCTGAGCTGAAAAGCATCCCATTTGGCTCTCTCTTTACATTCAGATCCTATTGACAAGTGCATGCAGGCAGGCATGCAACAACACACAAATGCACACACACACACACATACACACACACAAACCTGCCCCCTTTGAGTCTAAACCTCTATAGCCGTATATGTCCATTCCCTAATTGGTGGTTCTTCTTTCAAAGGAGTGATTATGTGTGTATGTGTTTAGAGGCGTCCTCTCTGTGCAAGGCGTCTCGATTCAGTCCATCTCCAACGCCAGAGGGGACAAAAGAGGCACCCGTTCCTCCTCTTGGGGCGAGGGGCCGTTGACACCAATAAATCCCCCCTTCCACTTCCTCCCCGGTGTGTTGGGGTTATGTCAGGAATGTCCTGGGTCCCATTGTCCCCTGGTGCTCTGTTTTTGGTAACCCATCACCAAGCATTCTCTACTGCTCACAGTGCCTCCTCCCTCCCCCTTACACACCAACACACATACATGAACACACACAGACACACACACACACACACACGTCCACACCCCCTGGGCTCTATGTCCCCTGGTCCCTCACTCTGAATAGACCACCTCGGCTGAATACGACAGACAGGCAGGCGTCAGGACATCAGGTTCAGCAGCCCAAGTCGTGCATGGCGGCCCAGTGGGGAAAATACAGCCAGTTATTTTCACCTGTTTGGTTCCCTCGCACTCTTTGTCTTATGGGAGAAAGAAAATAAAACAATGGCCTGAGTGTTTTAGACTCCACTCTTAATCCCTACCCTGTCCTTTCAGTGGGATCGAGTACACTGCCCTCTTCACCCCTTTTATAGTGATCAGTGTTAAAGGACGCATCAATTTGATACTTTTGCATTGTTATCTATCACTAATCTGTCAGGTATACGGTGATCCAGAAGTTATTTTGTGATTGTTCCTATTGTACACAACCTGTACGCAACCTGTGGCATTTACTTATACTTGAATACGTGACTTCTTACACATCCCACAGTGCCTCTCCACGGAGAGTTTGTTTGTGTTCAGCTGTGGGTTATATATGAATATAAAGAGATAGCACATAGTTTCTTAGCAAAACATTAAAGCCACAGTGCGTACAATTTGATAAACAAACACAGATTTAATGCACTGAAAGCAACAAACAGAGCGTGCCAATTTACCTCGTTTCTCTACATCTGGCAACAACACAAAGCCTTATTGGCGACTACAGATTCTGATCAGTGCCACCCACACAAACAGAGGCATTACTGGAGCTACTGTATGACAGCTTTGGCGCACAGACGCATATATATACCCCCGAACAACAAAGTACAGAAATGTTTTGCAGGATCAACCTTTCCTCCGTGACTGTGTGTATGATTTGGTGTGGGTATGTAAACATATCTTATTGTGTACCTCATCTGACCAAGATCCATGTAAACGAGGTCGAAATAAACATTTATTACCTGATACAGAAACAGGATATAAAAAAAGCACATGCACACAAAGAATAAACCGTTCAATTCACTGTTTAAGCACTGCCTTGTTGATTGCTTATTGCTCAGAGGACAAAATTGAAAGCGCTTGTTCTTATTTTAAAAATGTAGGATCCTACCTTTCTTTTCTGAATGCTTATATTGAACCAGCTATGAAAAGACTGGGAAGAATTACAAAGGATTGACTTTCGTAAATGAAAGAAACAAAAAGTGCAGTGCTTTTAAATGAAACATTACACTTAACTGCTTGTTTCAGTATCCAGTTTTCCTCTTTATTTTGTTTCAAATCAATGTTTCCTTTGTTTAGAATTCAATAACCATGAAGAATCACTCAGTTAATAGGTCCCCCATTTATTCTGCAAATGTGACCGGCAAGGAATTATCATGCCATCAGAAATCCCATCTGCATAATCTGTTTAATCCAAGTACAGTTCATCATCTCCCTCACAAACGTGCTCACACATAGTGCACACACATTCACAAATCTCTTTGGTTGCCACATGTCACGCATAACCATTCAAGACATCATGTGTCCATTCATTGCAAGCCCTTCGTGCATTCATTCAACCTCTAATAGCACACATACTCTCTTCTCCGGCCTTATTTTTAGCTTCATCTGATCCGTTCACTCCGATCGCACCAGAGGTAACATCACATTCTGATGTTGCTGCTTCCTCGTGTCACCTGGCCGCATTAGAACTCGCACTTCTGCCAAACCCCAAATACCAGAGGTTTGATTTGTTGTTTGGTGGGGGCGATGTATGTTTTCTGTGAGTGTGTGTGTGTGTGTGTGAGAGAGAGAGAGGGAGTAAGAGGGAGTAGGTGGGTTGTACACATGTTACGAAGCGAGGCGCCATTGCGGCCTAAAAAACTATTAGGCTCTGTAAATACACACTGTGGCGAAAGTAAACATTCTCAGCATGCCATCTAGGCGCACAGAGGGGTACTGGGAGACAGCCGCCGGACAGGCTGTGAGGGGGAGGTGTATATGTGAGTGTGTGTGTGTGTATGTGTGTGTTGGGAGTACAGCAGCAATCAGTGAACTGAGATGAGCTGGATATGGAAAATATAGATTTTAATTGGGGTAAAACACAAGTGTGTGTATATAATCGAGCCGGCGTAATCATGATCAGGTTGAGTACTCAAGTAAACAACTTAAAGATAGTTTACCTGCGTGTGTCGTTATGACAACCAGGGGCCAATTATGTATCAGGAGCAATCTGGGAACACCTAGTGTTTGTGTGGGCTGGTGATGAGTGCTGTCCAATTCTAATGTCTATCCTGAGGTTGTGTGTGTGTGCAAAGAGGGAAAAGTTTGTCTTGCAAGTTGTTGTGCTCACTTTGCAGGGGGGAGGGGTTCAATGGGGCTTAAAACAGTCTCCATTTTGTGTCCCATTTGACAGACAAGCCTGGTTTCTGATTTTAGTTTGATGAGGTAAAGATGGTAAAGTCAGTAGTGGTTAATGGCGTATTTGTGTCCATACATTTTTAGCCCCGGGCCTAACACTTTCACAATTCACAGTCTGTGACACTGGCATGTACCAAACACGCTCCACAAACTTTAACACACGTTTCCTGTGAGGAAAAAACACGATATAAAAGTAAAATTAGGCTGTTCTTAAAGGGATAAAAACAGCAGCCATTGATGCAAAGGGACTATTTTCTGAATTCGAGACCCATGCTGGCAATGGGAGAAAGCACAAGTAACCATGGAAACAGAGCTTAGAATATGCACTATTCCCAGCCCTGCAAGTGCCACGCCACCCACAGCTCTATTTTTAGGCCTTACTTTGGGCTTACAATATCTGTTACATCTAACAAGAGTTAAACTGAGTAATCAGTAAGCATGACTACAGAAATGTGACTCTGACACTATGCGTCTGATTAAAAAGGGTAGCAGCATAAGAGCATATAGGGCAACCACGCTCTTACTTGCAGGCTTTTGACTGCTGTGTGTTTCATTGGAGCTCCAAGGACACAAAACAGACATCATTTAACTGATTATTACTTTTCAAATCTCTCGTGTAAAGAGATCAAGAGTATAAAAGATTAATAAAATAAACTGGGCTCAAGAGGATTACAGCCACAACAGCAAACACATAAACTAATTGTGTGCATGGAAAAAACATGCAGGAAGGAGTCTGTCTGGATTTTGAAGGCCTGGTCAGCCTTGGCCTTCTGTCTGCACTTAAAGCAGGAAAGACCTGCTTGGCATCACAAGCTGCTCTTCAGACTTGCAGCCAGACTTTTCCACATGTGACAAATAATCCCTAAAAAACTTACTAGCCAAGCAGTGTTGAGAAACTCAGATTGAAGTAATACAGTCCTGCGAGGGATGAATGCGCTCATGACTCTTTGTGGCATTGCGTGCATTTCCAGTCTGCTTAATTGTCATAAGCGCCGCTTGTTGGCGATGACTGGAGTTTGATTACAATCACCTGTTATTTGACTGCGGTCACCTGTTGTTTGCCGGCAAAGATGGCTGCCGTGTTGATGTAACGGCATGTTATGAATTCTGTGCCCGCCGCTGCTGACTCCAGGTCAGGTTTGGGAGCTCTTGTAGTGATGGATGGTCGACATCAAGACGGTTGGCCGATCTTGGATCCGTCTCAAAGCGCTGTAAGCGTGTTTAGAGGCATATTCATTGAAGAAGACATCCAGTCTTAAACACTCACACACAAAAACCCACATACATTTCAGGCATAACCTTGGTGAGAGAAGACTGTGTTTAACCAATCAGGTCCTTGTGGTAGTTTAGAAAGTAACCAATCAGCTAAAGACCACCAGGAAGACTGGAAAGGATCTCTGAAAACACACTTCACAGCACACACGTTTCTTGCTTCTTATACACGAACAAATACTTGACACACACACCTCCAGACACCACAAGTTGGGGTTGGTGGTCTGACTGAATACCGGGTATCATCTGCGGTGACTTCATTTATGTGTGTATGTGTGTGTGTCTGTACCCTCCCTCCCCTCAGTGCTCCATCTAATACCCTGTCATCATCAATAACCTCAGCAGTGCTGACTCACTGGCTTTTACAACCATGGGGTTTGGGCCTTACTTACAGCCACAGACCCTTGTCTCCGTCTCTGTCTGTCTGTCAGGCCGCTGCACACACACCGGAGATGTGTGTGTGCGTGTGTGTGTGTGTGTGTGCACGCCTGTGGCTGATTGTGTGCATGCGTGCAATCAGCATATATGCTTATTCCCCAGTGTGGATGTGTCCACACAGGTACGGATGTGTCTTTCGCTCGAATGGAAGTCACCGTTTCAGACCTTTTACCACCCACCCACTGACACACCCCAATCATTCCCAATCAAGCCACAATCCATCATAATAATTCACTCTCATCAAGAGACAGAGCCTCATCATCTACACCACAAACCCCCCCTCAACCATCCCTATCCTAATTGTCTCCAGGCCTTTATTTAATCTCCTTACAGGCAGCAAATATGTGCTTTATCTTACATTAAACATATATGAGACGCCCAAACACACCATAAAGTGTAGCGCAGAGGCCTGTATGCTGCTGAATGTGGAGGCTGTGTCAGTCTATAATGACACAGAGCATCTGACGGGGTAAAAGGCCACCACTGTCTTGACGTTTTTATGAACAGTATGCGAACGCAGGCGGCTCTGATGTGTCAACGCTTCACATGTGGCGCTCTGATGGTGTTAATGGGGAGACATCTTCTAATTTTTCCCCCGCGTAACGTGTCAATCAAACGTCTGTCTGCAGCCATAAGGGCTGTAAATTTACATCAAGTGGATTTTTTTTTTTTATGATGACATTTTGTGATTTGTTGATGAATGAAGGTATAGATTTTATGAATGGTGTGAAGCTGTGATATAGTCAACATGGACGTGAAGACAGGAGTCTCTGACAGTTACTCATTTGCGGATTGGCGTTTTTCCCTGGGTGTAAGAAAAAAAAAACCCCACACGGTCTGTATTTAACCTACAACCGTGTTAGATGCTTCTATATTAACTGTGTATTCAAAAGGTTTCTATTTGTAGGACAGGATTAATTTAGTGGATGTACAGTGGATTTGAAGCTGGGGGCTGGATTTGGAGCAAAATAGCCAGTAGAAGAAATGTGAGCTTATCTAATCAGACAAGACTTTCAGGACGGTGATGGGCTCTAAAATAGACTATATAGAATATAATACTATAATAGAATATATATTTTAACATACGTGTCCCGATCATAGATATCTAACATTTTTTTTTGTTTGATTTAACCACAGAAGGACAACCTTCTGAGAAGATCTGAGTTGTTTATGCAGCATCTGGCACTCTCAGTGAGGAGATGGTAATGATTAGTGATGCGTGATTAATGTTGTAAAGAGTACACACACTCAAAATCTGGTGAATTAAGCACTTTTGCTGAAATTTAACTGTTCATCATTCTGCTGAGGACCCCATGGAATCCCCTTAAGGACCACCTGGAGGTCCCCGGACCCCACTTTGAGAACCACTGATCTGACTGGCTGGCAGGGTCTGTTTCTAAAAGGTGCGCACCTAACTGGCTGGAGCCAGGGCGGCGTATTGCCTTTCACACGCTTCTAAAATACTCTCCGGGCAGAGCCTGAAAGGGTTACTGTTTCCCAAAGTGCCTCATTCTGCGCAGTCGAGAGGGGGCGGCTGAGTGGCGCCGTCGAGTCAGAGACGCAGTTTCTAAAAACCCCGAGACATCATCAAGAAAGAAGCTGACAGTAAGGAAAGCAGCCCCCCTCCTGCTCCTTCTCCTCTTCTTCCTCCTCCTCCTCCTCCTCCTCTTACTGGCATGCTGCCGTTCTTCTCCTCTGCTTACCAAATCCCCTCAGTGGTTCTGTCACAATAACCGGGCGGCAAGTGTCAAATCCAACTCTGCCCGCAAAAACACAAATCACTTTAACGCACACAACATGCGCTCAGTGGAAATACTACACAAGCCGCTTTTAGCTTTTCAGACGTTTAGTCATAGCTCTGTTTAAGTCGTTGATTGTATTTAAAGAATAATATAAACACTATAACTCCCCCCACCACCACCCCTACTTACACAAAATGACTCCTCGCTTTGATTTCATTGGACTTAATTTCCTTGCGCGTCTCCAGCGCGTTTAATTGGCCATATCTCTTTAACTTGCAGACAGCATACTCCAGCTCTCCAATTAATAGTCTGCTAACGTCAAAAACAGTTGACCATTGTTTTATGGGCTTTGTGTTTTTGTGTTTTTTTGTTTTTTCTCTCTCCAGGGCGGTCAGACTTGAATAGGCGCCGGTCTGCTCCAGTCCACCTCTATACAAATACCTCAGTGGAACTTGTGTGGAGCTTCCAGAGTAAAAAGCACAGACCCCAGACGCCCCTGGCTTGCGCGTATACGCTCGCCATTTCATCATCTGACACTGTTTGAAATGTCTGAATCATATTTTACCCATTATGTTAACACCTCGGAGTCCTGAAACGAGCATGTGCGTAGACAGGGCAGATGAATGTGCTGGCCTCTCCTCTCTCTCTCTCTCTCTCTAACTCTCTCTCTCTCTCTCTCTCTCTCTCTCTCTCTCTCTCTCTGGCTGAGACAAATGAATGCCAGTTCTGTGGAGGCGCTTGAGGTATGTGTTGCGCATTACACAGCGTAGTAAATCAGCCCTTTCTAAAATCACTGTGACGGCGTGGAGCGTCAGGCAGTCCACACAGAATCACTGAAGCTTGGACTTACTGTGCAGTTAGTAACTCCACTCCACCTCGGAGGAGCCCGACTGGCTACACTGCAAAAAATATCAGTCTGGCATCGTCTTAAACAACATTTTCATTAAAAAAAAAAAATGCGGCTCAATTTCACTTGTTTTCAACACAACACAACTTTTTTTTAATCAAGTGACATTACCATGACTCTTCTTTATATAAAATCCTCCAGATGGAAGTCTCAAGTGAAACCATGTCCAGACTTTTCTCTCCAGGAAAGAATTTAAGAGCGACTGAGACACCATATTCAGATGATATTTTTTACAGTGTACACGCCCCCCTGGATATAGACACTCGTTGTAAGCAACATGGCTTGACACTAATACACGTTGAAAAGATAGACTTTATTGCTAAAACGTGTAAACATAACATGTACACTGATATGTTTTACTTTTTTATTTATTTTATTAAATTTTTTTTTATTATTTTTAGAAATATTCAAGTAGACATCTCCCATATTTTTTTCTGGTATACTCTGCTATTCTCTTTCCTTATGCTCTATACTCACAATCGTTAAAATAATAAATAAAACGTACAGATTTGTTTATTTCTACAATACTATGTATTCCAAAAAAAAAGCTGAGTTCACGCCTTTATATATATCTTTAACCTCAACTTTTTTTCTTTTTTTTCTTCTTTTTTTTTTTTTTTTTTTTACAATTTAATTATTATTGATATTAATATTATACAAAAAACTCTAGGCAGCATTGCAGTGAAATAACAGTCAGCATCAATGTTCAGTCTGAAGAAAAAAAGTTCACCTCTTGGAGAAGTGTAGCATATGCATTCCATCTTCAATGTCTCATAAAAATATCAAAAAAAAAAAAAAAAAAAAGGAAAAAAAAAAAAAAGAAAAAAGCTCTTCCTTATGAAGTGCTCGTGTTTCCCCCAAAAACACGTCTCAGGGCTGAGAATAAAATATGGTCCTGGTTCAATTAGAAAAAATAGCTGCATTTTTCTTAAATATGTACAATGTTGGTATTTCACTTAAAATGCTATATAAAAAAATAGATTTGCTATGGTGCCCACCTCTGTAGAGAGTTAACAGTGCAATAGAAACCGTATTTCCAGTCCACTCCCCCCTCGACCACCACCACTTCCTTAGAGAAAATCAGCACGAACACTTGCACTCTGAGATGATTGGGTATTGCACCTGTATCCACGTACAGTATTTCTGTCTTAGAAAGCCTTGACAATACCACCGGAGGAAAATCTTGTTGATTGACTTGACGGGTTTGCAAGACATCCCCTCAGGGAAGGAGCACGAGCGCTCAGAGAAACAGTTTCCCTCCTTGATGTAACGTGGCCAGAACCTCACGCCCAAATCCTTCCAGGTGTACACCACTGGGCAGTGCGTATAGGTCCACAGCCACTGCAGAAATTTCCTACGGGCCTTCTTGCCCACTTTTACCCGCTTTCCATAGGGGGTCTCTGTGAGGTCCAGCTTTTTAATCTCGTTAGGCATGGGCCCCTGCAGCTTCACCTGGTTGTCTGATGCGGAGAGGTTCACCAGCATGGGCGAGCTGATGGACATGAAGTTGGGGTCAAACAGACTGCCGAGCTTTTTCCTCAGAGTCCTCTCGGCCAAGTCCTGTTCCCGGGGGTCGTACTCCGGGTCTGGGTCCTCCTTAAGGTCGGGCACGGGGAGGTGATCACTGGGCGAAGGACGGAGGCGAAGGTAATGCTGGGAAACTCCAAGGTGAACGCACAGCAGCACGTAAAAGAGTAGCGTTTGTGAGAGGCCCATTATTCCTCTTGTTTTACGCACCGGCTCTTCACGCGTAAATAATATTCAATTCTTTTCCCGGTTACTGTATTCTCTGCAATGGCTAGCCTGGGGCTTCATAAATAGTAGAAGTTCAGTCACCAGCAAGGCGATACTTTTAATAGACCACGTCGGGTTTGAATGACATGGAGCGGAGTGCTTTGCTTTTTAGGGCTCCTTCAACTTTGCAATTTGCCCGCTGATGCAACCCTGCAGCGAAGCGGTGCCCCTGCTCTGCAGAAAAGTGTTTAGTCTAAACAAAAAAAAAAAAAAAAAAAAAAAAGCACAAAACAAAATGGGGAAAACTCTATTCACGCTCTCTCCGGCCTCACCCCGCTCCCTTTGGATTCACTTTGGGTTTCTTTCGGTTGTCATGGTTACCCCGGGGACTCGAAGCCACGACGAACTGTCTACACTGGATGACAGCGGCCGAGGCGAGAGCTGCATGGAATGAAGTGTTTTCTAAAGAGACAGAATAGATCCGGAGCGTCCCGCGAGAGAAGGGCGCACAAAAGAGTACTTCACCAAGTTTTAAATGTCACGCGCCCGGCAATGAGGGCTGCCTTGGCCAATGTTATTTTTACGCACGGCTTTTATAAACGTGGCTTCTCTTAACGTCGCCTGACGCTCTCAGGTTTGACAAGGTCCCAGGGCGCACAATCCATGGACAGAGGAAATGGGTCTATGCAGCCAGTCCCCTTGTGGTATTCCAGCCGTCGATGTGCACCTCACTGAAAAAAAATGTCCAAAAAAACTTTGAGGAAAAATGCGCCGCAGTGGGATGTAATCTCAACTTATGAAATAACAGCCATTTATCTTTCCAGAGGATGTTCCAAACTGCAGAGCAGCTCTTTACAGAAAAGTCTCAGGCTGTAGTATTCCCACAAAAAAAAGAAGAAGAAAAAACCTCTCGGTTGTGCATGTAATAAAAACAACGCTGAAAAAGCGACGCTACAGCAAAATGCAGTGTCAGTGCATATCAAATGGAAACTGCAGAAAGCCAGTAAACGTTAGTTCAGAGTTCCTTTCACTGTGGCATTGCTGAATCCTTTCAAAAAAGCTCCGGGTCCCACTGTCGCTGCATGACGAGACAGTCCATATTCTGGAGCTTTTTTGCCCGGTCGATGCAAGCGGTCAATTCCTGAGGGAGCGTCTCTACTCCTTTGATAACTGGTACAGAAGCTCCTACTGAGTCGCTCCTACTTCAGGAGTCTGAGAGACTTGGCGCTGGAGCGTTTCTTTGCTTAGGCACACTGTGTGTGAGTGTGTCTGTAGCGAGTGGTGCTCAGTCCCAAGTTAAATATCCCCCTCCGACGGTACAAAGTGTCAGAGGGGCCTGCCCACCCCGGCCACTTTCACTATGATTGACAGCCCCCCCTCCGGGCCACCACCCCCCTCCCCTCACAACGTGGAAAATATCAGCCACAATCACAACGATCAACTGGGTCCTAAAGAACCGGTTTTATCCTGCAATATAACGTAATATTCCACAACATGAACACTTTTATGCACACGAGAGAATATTCAAAATCTCACACACACTTTTCAGTGCCGTAGACGCAGTTTTGCTCCTGTGCTTTCCATCAGCAGAGTGTGTGTGATGCAGTAATGGGTTCAATACGCTGTCAATACTCAGCTGAAGCGTTTTTGAGAGTTTCCTTGGCTTGAACTTTCCCATGAAATTGATGGGAAACGTTTAGTAGCTTGTCTACGGAAAAGGGGCATCACATTCCACCTTTGTTCGTCAGCATTTGGGTCTACACAGGAATTGGCCCGTTGAACTTAGGGGTCACAAAATAGGCGCGTAATTAAAGGCTATAAATGGCCATGGATAACTAAGCGGTACCTTTCCCATGCTAAGCAGTCATTAGGCCATGTTGAACTTTTTACTTTAGCTTGAACTATGTTGGTCGTCCACTTAAAAAATGATTCAGGCAAGTTTAATTTATTGACTCTCAAGTTAATGTATTTAAAGATTTTGTTTAGCCACAATTACCCATAATTAAGCCAAATTAAGCTGGTATTTAAAAAAAAAAGTAATTATAATGCTTAATGGTAAAATTGGCCTCCAGTCTGATTACACAGCAATAAATTCAATCAAAATATTTAAACCTTTTTAATCAAAAGCATAAATAATTCATAATTTTACATGAAAATCAGCCACAAAAGTTGTTCAGCTTAGTTTGGATGTGTTTACACAGTGAATTTGATCCTGGCTTTAGGCTGTTGTGTTTATCCTTCACAGTTTGGACAGGCTGACAAGGGTTATTGGATGTTTCGACTTGTCATTGTGCTTCTTGTCTTTTGTAGTGGTCACTAGAGGGCGTTGATCCAGCACGGTGTGGACCTGCAGCCAGGGGCTCCCCAGACACTCTCTCTCTCCCTCCACTGTTTGACTACTCATGTTTGAGTGCATGGGGAAGGAATGTGCGCTCATAGTTAGGGTGCAGATCAAGTGAAATTGCTCACCCAGCTTTGCAATCAGAGTTCAATGCCGGAGCCATTGTGCCAAAATGAAGTAATTAACAGGAACCATCCTCAACATGAGTGTAATATAACAACTCTCCTCCTGAAGGATGGAGGAAGTGCTATAATTTTAGAGACATCGACTAATCCTAACTGCTTTAACCGCATCTAAAAGAGCTGCCAGACTTTGCTCCTATGAGTAAAGTCCTGTTGACCTCTCCAACATGCATGCGGTCACACAAAGTCATAATCTGGTTAATGATTAGGGTGCCAGCGTAGACGGAGCTCAGCGGGCAGCGGGGACAGTAAGGCTGAGCTGGTTACTGTAGAATTGGCCATTTCCATTGTCTTCCTCCACAGGTCTCGGGGTAGTGGACTCAGAGAGAAAACCCCATGCAGGGAGAGACACTTCCCTTCCTCCTAGTCTCAAGCACCAATACTGTCGAGCAACCCTAGCAATGAGTCCACCCCCATCCCCTGGCTAATTACTGGAGATAAAGACAAGGAGAGGAGAGAGGAGGGGACCGGTGAGCACAGTGGGGAGGGGTGGTGGTGGTGGTGGTGATGACGTTAGTAAGTGGGGGTGAAGGCAGAAGTGGTGGTGGTGGTGTAGTGATGAAGATGGTGGTGGTTCCAGCAAAAAGAAGTGGATGGAGGAGGGGGGGGCGGCGGTAGTGGTGGTGCCGGATGGCAGTTTGCTGTGGAATGGCTAATTAAATAACGCCATAAAAGGACCCCGGCTCGCTTTAACGAAGCCCGTCAACCTCTGACGAGTGGGGCTGGGGTGCTGTGATGGGGGGTGGGACGCACCATGGAGGAGAGAGGTGGGGCTGGTGCTGAAAATTGGGCTTGTATAACAAGGGGACTTAGCTCTTTGGTTTTGCAGTGATTGTTCACGCTCCCTTAGGTCTCAATAGGGCGCATGGTGAGGGTGCGTTGGGGGGCAGCCCTTAGGCAAAGATAGGACCCCCTTCTCCCCTTCTGCTGTGAATGCTATACACACACATACACACCAACACGTAACACATACACAAACACATACACACACTAACACCCCCACGGCTCTATACAAAGGCCTCTACCCAAGGTCCAGGCAGGAGCTTATCCAGTGCAGGGGCACAGCAAGGGGCAGGCCTGGCCAGACTGCCTGACTGTGCCCACTGGGGGACTGGTAGAATGGCACAGGGGGGGTGGATGGAGACGGAAAACTTGGAGGGATGAGAGGGGAGTAAACAGGAGAGACTCAGAGACCAAGACAAAAAAAAAAAAACCATCACTGAGCAGAGCAACATTTGTTTTTGTTTCATATCTTTCTCTTGCTGCATTCGATGGACTAATGTCAGAAGATAAGGGGATTTAAGCAATTTAGCAAGGTGCTGTGGCCATTTGGAAATAGTCTTGAGTGGCAGAGAGAGTGCAACTGAGACCCCCCCCCCTTCAAATCAACAGATACGCCTGGAGCACATCTCCTAATTAGTTTTGTGTTGTGGCGTCTCCAGCAGAACACTCTCTGTTGGATCTTTGGCAGGCTGACACATTTCAGAACCAACCAGAGCCTTCACAGATTTTTTTTTTTTTTTTTGGGGGGGGGTGTGGATCGTGCAGAAACATTTATAACGAAATATTTCCAAGAAGCCTGAGATTTGAACCACAGCATATCTGCCTCTATTGTAAAACCCACTGTGATAGCCCACTTAAATATTTTTGTATGAACAAGATCGATTTATTATATCTCTGGATTGGTTGGATAGATATCTCTTGTTTTGCGTACACACACAACCCCATGCCACAACAATTCAAAACAAAGAGGTCCACAATGCAAATAAATAGCTTTCCTCCATTGCCTGTCAACATTGCATTCCCTCTATTCCCTGCTGCCCTCGCCATCTTCCCCAGTCTCACTCCCCTCTTCTCTCTCCTCCATATTTGACTCTGTCTCCGAGCCTTAACCCAAAGCAGATGGCTTGGGAAGCATGTCAAAAATCTGTCTCCCGTTAACGCTACTTTTGAAGCCCCCTCTACATTTTTTCCCTCCCTTAAAATTCATCATAAAGTTATTTTTGCAAAATACCCAGTAAACAGCATCAAAGTGATATGTTTCCCCTTTCCTCTGATGACAAGGAGAAGAAAGGAATACGGCACTAAGTGTATAGCTTGTCCCTGTTATTGAAAGAATGCTACACCACACTGATGTGCAATCTGAAGCCAATCTGGGCATGGCCCCGCATCCTTTGTTTCTACTACGGCATTCCAGTTGTGATGGAGAAAATGCTGCTCAATGCGTGATCACAAGCTGTGATTAATGGTGATCATATCCTAGACGGCTCGGTGGCTTTGTGATGTGATGGCGGGGCCCACTTTGAACTCTGGGACTGATGAACTCAAGCAAAGCCAGAAAAACATTACCGTGACACACACACACACACACACACACACCACACATACACACAGTCTGGATATAAATGTTTTACTTTGGGTTTTTTATACATTCAGTGTATGCAAAGAGCAGGGGTCAAATGAAAACATACTGAGATAGAAGTCCAGTTACTTGACATAAAGGATAATTCTAGTGTGCTACAAGTTGGAACTTATTTTTGTAGTAGCACTGTAGTTTTGACATTAGTTCCTACATGATACTCACCAACATAATTGCTAAGATCAGCCGGGACAAGGAAAAGGAGCAGTCAGACCATCAGGTTGGCTTTAAACTAACCTCAGCGTTAGCTTAACTTATTTTGAAAGATAATGGAGTTTGTTACCCAAGCTGTCTACAGTTTACAGACTGTCTTCTTGGTTCAGCTTTGACCGGCCATACTTGCCTAGTAAAGCACAGTCTTGTTCTTTGCAAAGAAGGATTAAGGTTTTACCCACAAACAAAGGCCAAGTACTTATGTTGAAGTGCAAAAGTGCCTCTTTCAAAGATGACTAAGTGACATCACTGTAGTTACATTTGTGAAAAGTCTATGTGTCTACTGAGAATGAATGTCTTGGGCTGGTGGGGTTACTTGGAGTTAGGGACTGTTAGTTTCCGTAAGCCATTCCCCCTCTTTCTTCATGAATCACTGCTTTTCTTCTGTAATGATGCCCGGCAACTTTTAATTGGAGAGGTTGGTGTGACCTCACAGCATTCCTGGGTGGTTATCCTTATTCACATCGTATAAAGTTAAAGTGAAAAAGGTTATCTCAGCAGCTGGCACCATCCCGTTCTATCTTTTCTCCTCTCCTTTCATTGTATTTGTTGCATCCCATTTTGGAAGGGTAAGCGAGTGCCCCATCCTTTTTCTATTCTCTGCATCTCCTCCTCCTCTTTCGCCCGCCCTCCCTTCTTCGCCCCCCGAGAGCATGGAGTGATGAGGATGGAATTAAATTGATCACCGCCTTCCGGAAAACAACAGGAAAAAATAGTGCATTCCGAACGCCAGGAGGGCGTTCCCCCTGGTCTTCCCTATGGCAGGATGACATCATTGGCCTGCTGCCCAATTCCCACCGTTCACAATAGGGTCACTGTTGCCTTCTCCACGGTGGCACAACAGCCAAGAGAGGAAGAGAGACAGAGAGAGCAAGACAGAGAGAGAGAGAGACAGAGAGAGACAGAGAAAGAAAGAGAGGGGGGGGAAAGATGCCAGCAATGTTAAGACCTAAGGGCCTGCGCTTTACACACTAGAACACAAACAGACAAACGTCTTCAGACAACCATGCTGACCAGCGCTCCACATTCCTCCGGACAGACTTGGCCGGTTTGAAGACATCAAGCTGCGTTTTGAATGGATGCCACAGCGGAGATATGAGCGCTGTGATAGTGGAACATACAGAATATCACAGTCATATGTTTTCACTACTCACGACGCCTCAAGATCCAATCTGTCATTCTAATCTAGTTTCTCATCAGTGAAATCATCGCTGGCATGCAGTGTCGATCACACTCTTCATGCTCGTTGTTATGAAATAACTTCCTGGGCTCTTGGTTTACACAAGATGACAAATGGAAAAGTAACGACAATGGAATAAAGACTTCAGACAAAACATTATTTGGAATGAATAGGTTACAGTTCCCTTTTAAAGATTGCATTTTAAAACACAATCGTGTCAAGACACTGTCGTTATCCTTTTTATATATCACTAACTAAGAGTGATTTGATGTAAAATGTCTTTCAGAAGCTCTGTCCAACTTAGGTAAACCCTCGCCACAAGTACTGGCAATTCGGTCTTTCTCCCAACCACTAAGCCATTGTGTTGCCACAGGCCATCTTGTCGAAATGAAACAGTTTGCCCACAGCCACTGACCACAACAGATGTTCCCTTGCCTGACACTCTCCTCAGCATGTGTGTTCTGTTGAGTCTAGAGCCAAGATACTTTCATAGACTGGCACTGCGTAACAAAAACAAAGGGAGGGAAATTCTACGATGGCGTCTTCATTGGTCTGTGACAGGATTCAGATTGAGGTAGCCCTGTTTAAACCTGGCAGCCTGTTAAACTGCATTTAAAAACTCCTGTGTCCTGGATGGAATGCAGTCAAATAATCACCACAGGTTGCACAGACATGATGGACCGCATCAGTGTCGCGACCTGAACGAGTACCGCCGCCCCTAACCCCAATCAAGCATGTCGACAAACGGGCAGCGCTGGCCCCTGCTGCCCTTTGGCCCTCTGGTATGTTTGTGGAACACGCAGGAGGGTAAGAAGGTGATAGCCTGCCGAGATGCCAGGAGGACTGGGAAGGCTTTGGGAAATGTCTCGCCGATGTGTGAGCGCGCACTGCCGCCCAGGGGGTGCCTGCCTGCTTGGGAACCGGACGGAAAGGGACGGGGGTTTGACAACAGGCTGAGTGTGCGCTTAGAGAGATAGTTTGTCCAAGGGATGTACCAGATGTTGACTCACACTGGTTTGCTAATCGGGAGCCACAAGCCCCTGGAGCCATGAGTAAACAGGAGCGTCTGCCTTTTTCTGTCACCGCAGGGAAATGGAACTGAGCTTGCGTGGGTGGGGGGTACAAAAACTGAAGGGGAGTAATGAAGCGACAAAGTCATGAGACGCTGAAGTGGTGCTGTGGTAAAGAACAGCAGAACAATAAAGACCTAAAGCATCCTTAGACCTCAGCCTCAAACTGTTTATGTCTCAATCAAGGATTAAGGTGTTTTTTTTTTTTTTTTTAACTGGGAACTCAGTGGGAACAGGGAACACCCATTCCCACCCACCTGTCATTGTGAATAAGAATCTCAACTTAATTAACTGCTTGCTGAAATAAATGTTAGTGAGGGAGCAGCAACAGACAGCACAATTAAAATGACTGAAAGGGTTCTACAAAGCTGAACAACAGTGCTGCATTGTGATTTTAGAAAAATATCCGTAGACGATCATCCCCATCGAGGCATTCTCCAAGCGTTCCCGTCTCCTTTCATGAGTCAATCTTCTATTCAATTAGATTGATCAGATTATTATAATTGAACTACTCGCTTCCCACTCGTTGGCAGGCGTTGGTTTTCTGACTGACCTGGAAACCTTCATCTACTGGCACAAATCACTATAAAGCAGGAAGCAGACAACAGATAGCACTCTATGTACGCAGAGCAGCAGACAGAGGCTGTTAAACGCATTTACACTCCAATAACTTTCACAAGTCAGAGGGCTCATGGAGAGAGAGAGAGAGGGAGAGAGAGAGAGAGAGAGAGGGAGAGAGACGGAGAGAGAGACGGCAAACTGCCTGGCCAAGTAGATCAACAAGGAGCTATTGATACCAGAGATCTGTGCTGGTGTCAGTCTGAGAGCCAAACAGGATCACAATTGTGGTTTGTGCCAATAACCTTGTTGACCTTATTTAACCTTGGATTTGGCCAGTTGAGAGTGTCCATTCACAAAGAAAATTGGGAAATCCATGTTTGTGCGAGAGCACTATGAATCTAACTACTGAGATGCATTATATGGCCAAAAAGACACCGTTTTGTGTCCACGGTGAACGCTTGGGCCTCTTAGTTCCATTTAAGGGAACTCTAAATGCTGTTGTATACAACGAAAATTGCCTTTTCAAAGTTTGTGGCAGCAGTTTGGGGAAAGCCCTTTCTTTTTCAGCGTGATAATTCCCACAAAGCCCAGCAAAGGAGTTCGGTGTGGAAGAACTTGACTGGCCTGCACAGAGCCCACCCCCCCCACCCCTAAAAAAAAAAACACCTTCAGGATGAACTGGAACTGACATTATCATCCAACATCAGCGCCCGACTTCACCAATGTGGCTGAGTCAGCCCAGTATCCCAGGGATTTACTTTCATACTGGAAGACTCCACGCTCCACACAAGTGGCAATACAGGAAGTCACGCAAGACCCGAGACCGGAATTCACAGCTCGTCACAGACCTGCAAATAATATTTTCCTTTTTATTAGCTGTAACCGATATCATTCCTTCCTTCCTTAAGTGTTTTAGCTGCATAACCTGAACCACAGCTTTTGTCTCCAATAACCGTGATCTTTTCCTAAATTAACCATACCATAGTTGGCGTGCACAGACATTGTAGACATTGTTGGCCTGAATGGAAGCAAATTCCTGCAGTCAGGGATCCAAACTCTGGTTTTCAAATGAGGAGTTCATCAATCACACGTGTCCACATACTTTTTACATGCAACTGATGTATCACAGGTCTGTATTTTAGGTTACTTCTGTCAAACTGCTCGTAAATGTAGTTCTGACCCTGTTCAGGTGCGTGATCGAGGATGTCACGGTGGACATAAAACTATAATGAGACAGGGAGACAGAAAGAGAGAGGCAGAATTCAGGAGCCGGGCACCTTTCTTAGTCTGTCTGGTAACAGTGTGTGTGCATGCATGACTATGTCTGTGCGTGTGTGTGTGTGTGCGTGGTGTAATTACAGCCAGGTCCCCGGCGTGGAGCCCAGTAGAAGTATCGTCAGTCTGTCTGTGGCATGCGGTGGTGCTGACCTTCCCTCTCTCCTCTCCTCTCCTCTCCTCTCCTCAGGCCTGGTGACTCTCTGACTGGCTGTAGCTCCACCAGACACCCCACCCCACAGCACCACTCACACACAGGTGCTAGCGGGACAACTGGCTGCTCTGCTATGCACGTAACATGTCCGGTAAAGTCTTCCCTATGAATATATCAGTCATTAATCATTCTGAATTGTGTGTGTGTGTGTGTGTGTGTGTGTGTGTGTGTGTGCTGATACTTCTTTATTTTCATTGGATATCGATGCAACAGGCTAAATAGAGTAGCTGCTACCGTCACTGTTTTGTTCCCTTGGGCTGATATGTCTTCCTAAAATAGTTCAAATATAATATGAACATTTTGTGTGTGTGTGTGTGTGTGAGAGAGAGAGAGAGAAGCACACGATTTACCTGTTTGTCTAATATTTGGTCAGCTGATCCAACTATCCAGCTCTTACATCTTCATGCTGGGCTGTGGGTGCACACACACGCAGCATTATAATGAGTGAGCCTGACATTAATCCAAAAGGGTTTTGGTCCTCAGCAGGGTAGAGCTCAGGACCTTGAAGAAGAAGCTGAGATGGACAAGTGTGATATAACACCAGAGAAGAAGATTGGGGGGGGCGGACGGTGGCAGGTTCATCAAACAATCAGGTCAGTGTGAGTCACGAAGAACCCCTGAGGAAGTCCATGGCTTTCAGTCAAATCCAAATTCTTCACTGCTCTGTTGTCAATGTATTTGACTGAGCGCTTATTTATTTGCACGTGTGAGCCTGTTGCTAACCGCGCTCAAAGTGCATATGTCAAAGAGTGCGCCTGTACAGTTTTGCACGCCTTTGTTTGTGTATTCAGTGTATGTGTGTGTGTGTGTGTTTAAGTGTGTGTGTAATCAGTGAGTCTGGAATGTATCAAGACATTGTGAATCCTGACGATCAACATTGTGATGCTGTGTTACATGTGCTGCGCGCTCAGGGCATGACTTCTGTGGTGGTGAGACGAGGGTCTCTTTCAAGTCACACGCTGTATTAAAATTAGATGAAAGTAATAATGTGAGGTAGCAGTAACTATAGTTTGCTTCACTGACAACATTTGAATCAGCTTGAATGTCTGAAAGTATCGATTCTTTGGCATCTGTGTTGATGTTTGAGGCCCCTGTGGACAAAAGTGGTATGAGTATCACTGCCTCCAGGTAAACGTCTTTATCTGTCTAGGGCACGCATTTGTTTTAGAAGCAAGGGAAAGAAAGCGACTTATTTTTCAGACTGTTTTCTTTTTCAGACAGCTGTTTGCAGGATGCACAGAGCTCTCCGTCGACTCTGTGCTGTGTGAAGGTGTCTTTGTGTCACTTTCATCTGCTAGCAAACAATGTACAAATGTCTAAAAGCTGCTGTGTGGTGAGATGGATTACCAGCAGGTTAAAGAACCCAGAGCTTAGTTTTTATAAGCTGAAAAACTGAGCCTTTAAGAAGACAAAAGTGGATACAGACATGAGGCATCAGTGGGAAGAATGGGAAAGTCCTAACGCTGAAGTGTGCAAGAAGCATTTTTTTTTTGTTCTCAAACTTTAGAAGTTCAAGCTAACTAAACTATGCAAGGCCTGGTTTTAATCTTTGGTGAGGATAAATCAGCATTTCTCGAACTCTTTCTGCCTTCAGGAGCTGAACAAGTTCCCACAAACATTTTTATCAATCATATCAATAAGAAAAAAGATCCAATTTCAGTTTTTGTGCAATACAGATCAGCAGGATTACATTAAACATAGCTTGCTTGTTTATTTTCCATACATTAGTTATATTCATTCAACTTCATCAACTAATATTTTCCCCCTAGTCATCCATGCCAACCTGCAGCGCCCACCAGTGGGGCCCGTACCACAGTTTGAAAAACACTGGGTTAGGTTATGACCTTACCAGGTAAACTTGTGCTAAAATAATCCTTGAACACGCTGAAATCTTTCAGCTAGCTGCAGGTATTTCGTTGCTTAGTAATAGTAATTTTGTTGTGAAAGTTATCACCATTTTCCAACAGTAAGATAAAGCTCGGTAACAAGGTCAACATAAAATAAATATATATAATATATGAGTTATTGTTTTACAGTGTGACCTTTACCTCCACTCCTTGTGTAGCAATGTATTTCATAAACAAAAAAGTTGACACATTATATACCTGTTCAGGAGGAAAGGGGCCAATTCAGGGTCTGTTTTAAATCCTTCTCCATCTGTTGGATGACCAACCAAAGTTGACTCACTGTCCCTTTTTCACTTCGTCAATCCTGCCACAGTATCATCCGTAAACCACAAAATATAAAGTCAAAATGAAAATCACCTGATAATCTTTTCTACTGGCCAGTCGACTACTCACTGCACCTTTGCCTGGAGAAATGTAAACAAAGTCTCATCCGGTCTGCGTACTGTAAATCTTGATTTCAATCATCTGTTTTCGAGGGTAATCAGAGCCAGGAAGACGCATTAATACAAAGCCAGTCTTCTCTGTGATGCTCTTGTTTGCTTTTGTAGGTCATATAGAGGCATTAGTATTAAATTGGGTCTGTTTCGTAACGAGTTTAAAACTCCTTGTAGTGACTTTGAAGAGAATCAGTGTTGTAGCTGTAGTTAAAGTATTGAAACATGTTCAAGCGGCAGATTAAAGGTCCAGTGTGTAGGATTTAGTGGCATGTAGTGATGCTGATTGCAAACACCTCACCTCACCCTTTCCTTCCCAACATGAAGCTGAAAATATGGCGGGCCATGAAGTGCGTTTAAAACACCCCAAAAGGCCCAATCTAGAGCCAGTGTTTAGTTTGTCCATTCAGGGCTATGGTAGAAACCTGGCGGACTCTGTGGAAAAGTAACAGCGGTATTTTTATATATTGATTAAATTATCTCTCTAAGTGTGAACACATTATAGCTCAGGTAAACATGCTCAGTGTGTGTGTGTGTGTGTGTGTGTGCCCGCATGTAAGCTTGCAAACCCCCCCCCCCCACCCTCCTCACTGCATCCAGGGGGATTTATTTGACCCCTTATTGCCAGCGGTGAGCCTGTGGTGGAGATGAAAGCATGCCTTCCCAGTGTGGCCCCAGTTTCTATAGCTATGGACACAGACTCACACTGGTCGGGGACAATAGAGGGGCCCTGCCACTCGCCCCTGCCAGAGCCCTCTCCTCTCCCCACCCCATCCGTCACCGCAATCATATTTTCAAAACAATAACACAGCCGGAGGGGGGGGGTTGGGGGACGGAGGGGGGGGGCATGATTGAAGTGTGTGCGCGTTTGATCTGTTGGTATGCGAGTGTGCATACGCCTTTTGTGTGTGTGTGTGTGTGCGTGTGCATGTGTATCGTTATTTTTAGGTGTGCGTTTGTTTCATCTGAGTGTGAACATGCTCGTTTGGTTCTGTAGGTCCGTACATGCAGTCTGGAAGCAACTGTGTGCATGCATGCTTTTGTGTGTGCAGATGCAAGTGTGTGTGTGTGTGTGTGTGTGCGTGCGTGCGCGCGCGCTGTGATCCGGGCCTTTGATGGCGTGGCCGGAGCGTGCCTAATGTGACTGCTTGCTGGGGTGGGGTGGGCTGGAGGGGGGTGGCAGCGTTGAGCCTCCTGCCCTCGTACTGTCTACCCTGCCGTGGCCCAAGGCTCCCCCTGCAAACTTGAAAGGACCAAAGGAATCCCCCCCTAAACCCCCCGACGCCGCCCCCCACATGTTTTCAGAAGGCATGACATCATCTTTTGCACAAAGGGGGCTGGAGCTGGGGTTAATATGGATGTATGTGTGAATGTGTGTGTGTGTGTGTGTGTGTGTGTGGGTAGGGTACAAACCCATCGGTCACAGCATTTGGCCGAAAAGCAAAATTTGGCCTTTTTCTTTTTTCCTCATGTTGTCTGGATTCAAAATAGCAGTCCGACTTTGTTTTTTTTTGTTTTTTTTGTATTTCAAAGCATGTCTTTATTCCGAGGTACTGGAATCATCCAAATCCTCGCTCACATGCACACACACACACACACACACACACACACACACACATCAAGCCAAGTTGGTGTTTTTCTCTTTCCTCTTTCCTTTCTCTATGAGATCCTTTTATGTCAATGACTAACATGGGATTGATCCTGATCCTGAAGCTGAGCACAGAATACCCTCGGCTGCCCCTTCCTTCTCTCATTTTTTACTCATCAGGGTTGGCTCTCTTCGGACCCACCCTCCGGCTCCTCTGCGTGCACCCAACTTTCACTGCAGACCCAAGCTGTTGTTTTCCCCAGCACTCAAACACAGGGGTAGGTCGCGGGGTGAAGGAAGTTTGGAGCACTTTCAAACAAATCAGTGTGATTCATAACTGTGCAGAAGATGACAAATGGTTGACACGGGAAGCATCCGGGGCTGCAGTTAGACTCCGCAAGGATGTTGGATGTTGGATTGTTTTTTTTCTTCGACTTCCAACCGTTTTATGCCAAGATGTTTCCATTTTGTGTAGCCTTGTTTTTGGGTAACGGGAGGCACCAAACTCGTATAGAAACCACACGTTAACTGGAGAGCCAATTCGACGTAGGTGATTAGTTAATGATCAGATGTTCCTGTGGTGTAAGAATGTACATAAACGTGCATACTTGTTAAAAACGGACCCTTCGTCGAATTGTGATCAATTATCTCCTCGGTTTTCACGAGCTAGTTTGGCCAGTTATGTTTAAAACACATTTAATGACAAAAGCAGCTGGAATTAATAGACAAGAGAGAGATTTAATCAGATCCCATTTACTACCTTCTACTCAAGCAAGTAATCAAACTGGATTACCAAATGAGGGCCAGATGACTGAGAGCATTTTAAGACGAGAAGACATTTTTTTTTCTTTCTGTTAATGCCTTCGTTAGAAGGTGGGAATACACACCTTTGCGACAGCGGGGGTTGTGGAGGGCAAAGGCACAGTCAAAGCCACCAGCATGGCTAATGTCATGGCCACTGAGTTGTAACTGCCACTCCCAACACACACACACACACACACACACACTCAGAAATCCACACTCGCAAATTCTTAAGAGTTCAGAAGCAGTCAGGTTTTGCATTTTCGAGACCTACACACACACACACACACACTTCTTGATTACTTTTATCTCCTTCCCCTCTCTCTCTCTCTCTCTCTGCCTGTGCCGCACACTCTCTCTGCTCTTACAAGTGTTGCTTAGAGGTGAGGGCTCGTCGCCCTTGCCTGTTTAATGGGCCGTCCGTTTGCCAACTGTTCCTTTGAGGGGGCCGGTGCGTCGGGCGTCGGAGCCGGGATTTGGGAGGGAGGGCCGGTGCCGCTGGATCAGACAGATGGAGGGGGGTCCGGCTCCATTCATTTAGCTCTATGAGAACAACAGAGCCCCACTTCAAACAACAAGGACGCAACCTGCTGGCCCCCGTCGTCTGCTAACGCGTACGCAGGCATACGCAGACGCACACATGCTACAGCACATGCATGCTTGTGTTCAAACGCACATGTGCTTTTCTTAGAACTTTGCGTTCGATTTGATGTGTCCTAAATCTAGAAATCTACCTCAAGGACACAGACTCAACAAGCAAGTACAAAATGATCACTGTCGCCGTTCACGCCGCATCTGCAGCTCATCTGCCACCATGACACACACTTGCACTTGCATGTACAAAACACATATGTTCCACACGCTCCACACGTATGCACAGGGGGGCATAAAAAACACAGGCTCCGCGGTGCCCACCCCCATTCCCGGGCCCTTCTTTCCCTGGGACTCCCTCTCTTCTGCTACCACCCAAGCCCCGCTCCCCCTCCCCACCCGCCACCCCCCTCCCCACCCTCCTGAATTCACTGGCACTTCCAGAAAGCTCCGAGGCGCCAGCGGAGCGGGGCTCATCTCTTGGGAACAATAAAGCCAGATCTTCATAAAAACTTCAAAAAGGCCTTGCCAAGTGTTTTATAGGTGCTTTAAAGGTTTATGGGCCCTGGGGAGGGAGGGAGAGAGAGAGAGAGAGAGAGAGAGAGAGAGAGAGAGAGAGGGGAGAATGAGAGAGAGAAATGAGTGATGCAGTAGTGGCAGGCTTCACTTTTCCCACCCACTGCACACACACACACATACAGAAACACACACATGCCAGCGTACGCATACATATACGCCGCCGCTAATCCGTCAGTAAGTGCCAGGCTGAAATCGGCTGGTGGTAGGCAGGGTGGGGCAGGGGGTGGTGGTGGTGGATGAGAGGGACCCGAGGGGGGGAAGGGAGGGAAACAGGTGATCAGTCGGTGCAGAAATGGTATAGATGAAGAGGAAGGAGGGATGTCACCGCTACATAGTTTGAACTTTGACAGGTTCTGGTATTCTCCTTGTCTGCATCCAGTGTCACATGTTTAAGCATCCATCTACACAAGAAAGCTGCTACATGTTGGGTAAGCATGTCTGTCTCTGTGAGCTACGAGGTCGTGTGTGCGAGCGTGTTTTTTGATGTTATCTAATCAAGGTGGGGACAAACCCAATGGCCCCGTAATCCTAAACGACCTCACAAAAAGGGTCAAGTTGAAAAGTGTGGAGGTGGGGGCGCTCCGAGACGGAGGAGAGGAGATCGAGGCCGGAAGAAGGCCTGCTCACTTACAAGATGCGTCGGTTGCTGTTTTGCAGGTGGATCGGTTTAGCCGCGCACACAAACTGGAGCTCACACGCAAGTAGCGGGCTGGACTCTGAATTTCTTCTTCTCTGCCAGGGGAGGTGCTGACGAAATCACCTATCAAGTGATTCTCCCAGATACACAATTTCGCTTTGACGCTGCAGATATTTCGATGAGTCACGAGCCGGAGCGCCCGAGCTAAGCACACTCCACTTTGAATCTCTTTTATGAGCATGAATAGCCACTATTCAGGGTGTTTTTGGAATGTTTTCTTTGTAGGTATTCAGATATATGCCAGGGGTTATATTTAGCTCGGGTCCTCCTGGAGTCAGAAGGTTTAAAATTAGGAGGTGTCAGAATTCCAGTACAATTCTTAAGTTACTGTCAATAAACGGTAAAGGGTTGCTCTTAAAGGCGTAGTGTGTTGGCAAGGATGCATTATGGCATGATTTGTGTGTGATAAGCTGCTTGGGAGAGCGTGTGTGAATTTCTCTCCATATAGTACGAAAGTGTAAATCCTCGACGTGGTACACATGTACGTTTACACGTCCAAATATCAAGATTCCCGCGTGCGTGCCGCTTCTGTGCAGCGATGTGTGTTTTCGCGTGTGTTTGTGTGTCCATCTGCACATTAGTGTTTGTAGGATCTGTTGACAGGGAAGCATGCAGCATTTTATTTGCTCAAGGGCTGAAAAAACACATGGCGCTAGCGAGGGAGCGCTGTGATATGAGCCTGCTGAAAGCAACCTGGCCAGCCAGAATTCAACCCTGGGATCATGATTCCACTAAACATTTTAACACGCTGTATAATAACCGCGCTGTGCAACATAAAGCTTTATTAATGCATGTGCAAAAATGCATTCAAAAGTTTTTTTTTAGTTATATTAGTTTGAAGCTTTTTAAAAATATTTCTTTGTACCGGTGAGCACATAGCGTCTAACAGTGTGTAAACAGATATTTATGCGAATGGGCTGCGACATGAATCAGTGTTTTATTTACAAAATGTTTGAACTTGGACATTTTTAGCAATCCATCCGTCCATTTCCATCAGCTTATCCAGGAGTGAGTTGTTTTTCCAGACATCCCTCTGCCCAGCAACGCATTCTAGCTCCTCCTGGAGGATCCCAAGGTCTCCCCAGGACAGTTGGGGGACCGCAGTCCCTCTAGTTGGTCCGTTGAACGTGCCCAGAACACCTCCAAAGGAAGGCGCCCAGGGGGCATCCTAATCAGCTGGCTCCTTTCGACGTAAAGGAGAAGCGGCTCTACTCTGAGCTCTATCCCTCTGGATATCCCCAAGGCTGAGCCCAGCCACCCGATGGAGGAAACTTATTTCGGCTGCTTGTATCTGCGATCTCATTCTTTCAGGTGTACTCCAGTACGCCGTGACATCACTGTAGGGTGTGCAACAAGGTTAAATCTTTAAAAAATAAAGTTTTATCAGTCTGGAAGGAGGCCGCAGGTTCCCTGAAGTTAAACGTCTAGAACATTTTTAGGAGAATATCTCGAGATGATTTGCTGGCAAATTTGCAAGAAATATATATTTTTCTACCCGTCACTTTAAAGAGTGGAACCCCCCTTTCCAGGGTTTTATGTGTAGTTTCTCATGACATCTATAGTCTCTAAAAAGCCTCTCAATTGTATTGTTAGTTCAGTCATATGAATAACGTATGAATAATGTAATGCTTACAGATTAGTATTTAATGAGGGTGTGATAAACACTATTTCAGTATAAGCCTACATGTGTAGCTCTACAAATATGCGTATCTCATCTTTACAGTAGTGCATTGAGAGCGCAACGTTGACGTAATGCACATCACTGTCATTATGTCAAGTATTTTCCTAATGCTAAGCCTAAACTCTATTCAAACCTGTTCGAAAATTGACGGTAAAAACACTACCTCAACACAGGCAATAGTAGCATCATTGTTCATCCCTGGCGAGCGCTCGCTGCAGGCTTCATGTGGCCATGCCCACCACTTACACTGTGAGATTCTGTCTGCAGCTGCCCTCCATTCAGTTTTCATCAACTGGGTGGCAAACGCTGATGAGGTCATTGCACTATAGCATCTGTAGGAACAAGTGCCCTCTATTTGTCATTCACTCTCATTCATATCAGATGAATGAATAGCTTTTGGGAGTGTATCATACATGTGGATGAAACTCCAAACTAAAAGATTAAGCCCCAAAGAAAATCTGATCTGCCGACACTTGAAACACAAGCTTGTTATGTTCCTTATGGCTGATGAGATGTGCCAAAATACATCTATCATGGATACTAGTGGAATTTTCGGCTCCCAAACGAAGTCGGTGTAGTTTAGTTAATGTGTAAAGTCCTGTAATTGGTCTATCTCTTCGTACAGGAAGTATAAAAAAAGGTCAGGTTGCTCAGTGGGTTACACATGAAGGTTAGAAACGTCCTACACTCGTGCGCAGAGATCCGTTAAAAGAGAAAGAAACCCACATAAACAAGCAGGGATTTTATTTTGTAATATTCATTTATTGTTCAATAAAAATAGATTTTAAAAAAGTGACGTGATGTCTCCTTCATGACTTCGCCTGATGGATCTGCCAACAGCTCCTTGTAAACATGGGGCTTTATTTTATTTTTTATTTTTTTTGACTGGAAAGGGAATTTAAACCCCCCTCTTCCCCTTCAGTATAATCTTAAGACAAACTCCTGCCTTGAACTTCACTGACCTTTGACGTCCGCAGTGATGACAGCCCCACATTTACTCACATTCACATTTAGGGCAGATACAGTACATTCATCCCCCCGGTCTTCTTTGTCTACCGACGGTTTCTGGTTGTGTGATTTGTTTTTGCAGTTGGCCCTCGTAAAAACCGCTTTTAACAATGCGAATAAAGAAGACATCTAAGCGCTAACACAAGAGTTCAAGCCATTAGTAAAACCAATTACAACTTATAACATCAGTTTGCCTAAAGACATCTTTATACAGTAGTTATACATAAACACATCTTTGAAGGTGTAAGGAAACTAAACTCTGTAAACACTTTAGAGAGACGCCACTCTGAACTCCCCCCCGTGACAGGCTCCACAGCATCCTGTGGACCTGTGATGCTACAGTAACTGAGGCCTGGTCCACTGGCTTCACCTATCAAACTCTCCTCTTTTGGACCTTTCTGGTGCTACATTTGTAAATGCTGCAGGTTATTATATCGGTATGATGTTTGAGAGCAGGAAAACAAACAAACAAACCAAAAAAAAAAGATTCATCGTGTGCTGAAAAAACAGTTCATATAAAAAAATAAATAAAACACAACAGCCTGCAGTTTCCGTGAGAGGTGGAGTTTGATGTAAACAATGCACAGACGGTTCCGTTTCAAATGTGTTGTTGTGAGGTTTCATAGACTGTATACCGTGAACAGAGAAACCAAAACTTGGCACAGGTTCCCAAAACGTAGCTAAAAAGGATGTTTTAAATTTTTAAGAGGCCTTATTTATTAATGTGGTTCATCCCAAAAGTACAATACCTGCATCAGTGTTTTGGTAATTGAGGTAATCGACATATTAAAGACTCTCCACTCATTGCTATGACTTGCAAGCCGTGGCTCACACGACCAATTACAAAAAAAAAAAAACAGACCACATGATGTGATGCGTGTTGAGTTAATTCATGTTTTGATAACTGAAGGGGACCACAGATGTTTTTTTTAAAAATTCTGATTAAATCCAATTAAGTCTGATTAAATCCCACTCAGTACACCACGCATTATTCACCGGCTATTTATTCACCTTTCTTTTGGTGTTTTCATTTTGATGGAAGGGCATTGAAGCTGCATAATTTTATTAATTTTTATTGTCTAATTTTTTTTGGCTATTTTCTGCTTTTATTAGATAGCGACAGATGGAGAGATGGACAGGAAAGGACCCAGGCTGTAATCAGACCTGGGTCGCTGAGGTAAGGACTTTAGCCTCAGGTGAGCCACCGGGGCGCCCCTGAAGCTAGATTTTAATGTGTGTGAATTCTCAAAGTAAGAAACGGTCACATAATAGATAATAATGTCACATTTTGGAGGGAGGTTGACTTGCCACAAGTTTGTAGATTGTTTTGATTGTCACAATCTAAACAGAGCTGAGTCTTTTACTTATTTTCCAAGGATCATTATCTTCACTGTTTCGTTTCTACTACAAGGTACCTAAGTGACTGAAAACTCGCCTACTGACGCCTTCGGTATTCTCCTTCAGCCACATAACCCCTCTGTTTGCAGGTCATAGTAGTTTGTTGAGAGTCCTTTCATATAAAAATGATTTCCAAACAGTTTAGGAGACAGTCTGGAATACACATTGTTACTTTGTTAACAAATACGAAGCCTCTTAACAATTTCAGTCATCCCTTTCATGCTACAATCCCTTTGGGAGACCCTGCTCTAGACTGAAGGGCACCACTTTCTGATGCATCTGGGAATACCACTGAAGCAAACACAACAAAACACTGAACTGGTTCACTTTTAGCACAACAGTACTTCAGATGTACTCAGCACAATTCTGGAAGGTTTACATGCTTTTTTCCCATCTATTAGAAAAAGAAAAAAAAGAGTCAAGTATTGCTTGTTTTTTTTTCTCTGTTGTGAAAATCCAATTTTGCCGTTTTTTGTTTTTTTTTAAATTTTGTGTTACTTCACAAAATGAGATGATCGTATTTGTTAGCTACACTATGACTGAGTCTGCCATACAGAGGAATCGTTGCTGCAAAAAAGGAGAAAAAGTGCACCAGAGCCAGTGCCAAGTTCTGAAGGATGCAGCCTCCGCCCTCCTCCTTCTCCTCCTCCTCTCTCCCACTCTCCATCAAGCTCTCTCTCCTTTGCTTGGCTGCTTCACTACCAGACAGTACAGTGGCCAAGAGCAGTTGAGTGACAGGCTGACGGGCCAAATCGTCGGGCCGATTGCGTCCCCAAGCGGAGACGCCAGCCCCCCTCTGTACTTCTCCCTTCCTTCCTGCCTTCTGGGCCGGGTCCAGAGCCCACATCCTGGGAACATGGTGCCGGGCGGCTGCAGCCGACAGCTCTTTGGGAATGACACAATGAGAGAGTTCATAGGAAAAGCCGTGTCCGCGTGTGGCTGGGGAGGAGATGATGCTGCCCATGTCGTTTTGGCAACGTGCGCGGCCCGATGTGCCGGCGTCAATCATGCCAGAAGTCAAAGTGACGCTCCATTAATCTTGCTCTGTATCACAATCTTTCTCCCAATGATTTCTGACAGCACATGAAACTCTGTTCTCTTTGTTCCACTTTGTTATTGTTCATTTGGTGTCCATATGAGGTTCTCTGATGTTCATAAAAAAGGTCCCGCGTACGGGAGAACGCATTTCATGGAAACAGAAGCCTTTCAGATAACAAGAACACAGCAGAAAATAGGCCAATATGTTATACAGTAGTTGCAGTTGTGGACAGTAACACCACAGTGAAAGAGAAAACAGTGTAAAGTTTGTACAAATGTGACAGTTCCTTTCTTTTAAATGCTCTTTTTATTTCATCATCTCTCCTGGAAGTATCACACTGTGGTGGCTCGGCTGTGTTTGAGCGCTAGCGGTGAATACTCCTTAATGCGAACACACAGTTTGCCCCTCAGCCACGGGTTCTGGAGCTCCAGGGGACAGAAATCATCCTGAAGCCACTTTTCCCTATTATCCACAACCAGCACGAGGCCAAAGTGCTTCAACTGTTCGGGGCTGTAGTACACACACTGCTCCTGTTCGCTGCCGCCTCCGCCGCTACCGAGCATGCGCCGGGATACGACGTTCATCTCCTGCACCACCAGCTGGATCATCTCCTGCGCTGATGTTCCTGGGGTTACACAAAGCTGAAACACGGGAGAAGACATCGTGTCACAAACACAAGAGTTCAAAGGTTAATAATGTCAACGTGTCAAAATATATCTATACCTTAACGCTGATCTCCTTTGGCAGGCCTGTGTGGTATTGTGGGTACACTCTGAGTGTGGCATGGCAGCCCTTCCTGAGGGCAGCACGTGATGGTGAGGAGAGTCTCTGTGTGCCGCTGTCCTCCGATAACGTACGTGCTGGTGGAAGCTGCGGTAGGCAGCGCTCGGCAGAGCAACAGCGGTCCACCGACGAGGGCCTGTGCCATCTTCGCTGTGGCGAGGTGGAGGGCGAGGTGCAAGTGGTGTGGTAACAGTAAGGCTGGTGGTGGGCTGAGGTGGTGGAAGGGAACTCTAGGCTGCTTGTTCTCACACAGAAGGCCTGTCTCTTCTCTGTGATGTGCAACAGCTCGATTTGCCTGCTGGGCAGGATGAAGTCACTGTCAAACAGCTCCGGGGCCCCCCTTCGCCTTTCCCCGCTGCACCGGACTCCACCCCCTCCGCCGCACCGCTCACCTTCCCTCCCGTGTTGCGGCTCCGAGGCCTGGAGGACATCTGGCGTGGAATCCCTCAGCGCTCCCCCTCCGCGTCCACCCCCGCACATCCCTCCTCCCGAGCTGCTCCCGTCGCTACGCAGGAAACTGCGGGGCTCCAGCGGCGCGGAGCACGAGAGGGGCGAAGGGGGCAGCAGGTCCAGCTCGCGGGGGCTCTGGGCACGGCTGGAGTCGTAGTCACTGTCGGTGGTGAGGAAGACCTCAGAGGAGCCCTCCTCGTCTGACAGTCCAGCAAAATCTGCAGAGCGTGACAAAAAATGGGCAAATTGAGCAAAATAATATCAGAACCTTGTATGTCATTTTAATAAGTTGCATATTATTCTATGTTTCTAACAATATCACATAACCACAGGGTCACATGTTTCAGTTGTAAGGGTTGACTCTGACCTGAGTGCTTGCGGCAGGGTTCAGGTGAAGGCATCGGGGAGGGCATGAAGTCTGGCTGAGAGGAGGTGGAGGGAGGCTTTTCCGGCAGCACTTCCTTGGAGAAGTCAATTATCCAGGTTACGGAGATGCCTCCCGTTGGCTGCTTGTAACGGGCGTACTGCAAGGCGTCCATGATCCACCTCGCATCACGCCACACCTCCTCCATTTGCTGTTGTAGAGTAACATTCAAATATGTTATTGTACTTACACCAATATAAGTCTGTCTGACCCAGACATTGCAGCGGTACGGGTGTAAAAAAAAAAAAAAAAAAAAAAAAAAAGTCTTTACAGGCTGACTGAATGATCTTACCTGGATGTGTTCCTGGACCTGCTGGTGTTTCTTCTTAGCGGTGAGCAGCTCGGCCTCAGAAAAGGCTTCCCTCAGTGCCTGCTGAGACATGAGGGACTCCAGCTCCAGCAAAGCTGATACTCTGCAGTATTGGCCGATGAAACTGGGGCAATAGGCGTTAAAGTGGACTGTGGGGGAATCCAACAAAAAAAAAAAAAGAAAAAAAAGAAAAGAAATTTAAAATGGTGATCCAATAAATACAGAAACAGATTCGGAAACAGCAGTTACATACGTGATTATTAAACGTTTCAGCCGAAAATTTGATACACTCACCCAGTTCAAAGATCTGCAGAGGAAGGGTGAGGAAGCCGGAGCGTGGGGAGTACGGGTTATTCTGACCAGGAGCGGTGCACACTTCATCTGACGGAGGCAGGAGGAGCAGGAAGGACACTTTCTCCCCAAACTCCAACACTTCTTGGCTGTAGATACGGAAGTCCTGTGCCTAGACACACACACACACACAAGTGATCTCAGGGGACTTTTAGAACCACAGAAACCTATGCACATCTTTTTTTTTTTTTTTTTTTTACAATTTAAGCTTTTATTGGATAGAGGTCACAGTTACAGGGATAGATCATAGACTGCTAGGCCACCATGAAGTCAGTTTTGACTCATGTAAGTCTCTTGAAAGCAGAACCAGAGGCTCCAACTCTAATAGTGGAATGAGAAGTAAGGAATAAAGCAACTGCATGGTTTCCTGTAATTATGGGTTATTGCATATCACTAATACACTGCCATGTTTGTTGTTATAAACCTTTTTTTTTTTTTAACAACCATCCCCTCTGGAAAGCTCCCGATGACAGGCTAATCTATCAGTATTTTTATGAATATACAGTATATATATCTGTGTTCATATTCATGTAACTTTTCATAGCGTGTTGTAGCAGTCTGTAAAGTTTTTATAGCTCTAGCTGGAAGAGTGGGTGGTAAAAGGTTAAAGCCAAAAGGACAATGATTGCCATTGTGCAGGAATTCAAACCATGTTCTTTTACAGAAATCATGGAGAATTAGTGGTCTAACCAGAACTGGCTGATCACCCACTGGAATCATTTTCTTTGCTTTGAGCTATTGCTACTGCCTGCCTCTGGAACTTGGCTGGACGAGTTTCTACTGGTTCCATGATCAGTCAGAGTCATACACAAAATGCTATTTTCTTTTGCATTTGGTGAAGAAATCACTGCAAATCAAACATTTAACTCATGGACAAAGTTGCAGATGGACTCCGGCCTAACTCCTGACCTGATTGCCGGGGACGTTTATGTGTGCCATCAGGTCCTTAAGGGCGCTGCGCAGGTCCTGTAGGAGGCGATGTGGAGCGCTCTGTACTTCATGGTCCATTTCCAACGACTCCTCCAGTGAGCTGAGGGCCTGCAGCCACTGCCACTCCTCTCTGAAACAACATGTCAATCACATGGGTCAATCCACATATCTTTGTCGTTATTTTGCCAGTATATCCTTAACTCCTGCGTGTTAAGTGGCCTATGATCCCCACCTGGACACGTTGCTGTTGTCCCGAATTTTAGTGTGACAGAGCACATTGGGGAGTTTCTGGGGCACCAGTGCTCTGATCTGCTCCACTGATGTGCACAGCTTCAGGTAGCCCAGGTATAAGCCAGGAGACAACATCTTCCTGCTCCGCCTGTGATACACCAGCTTCTCCTGGGAACAGCAGGTGGACAGAAACTGAGTAAGGGGAGGGTATGGTAGTGTTGACTGGGGTTGTTTGTGTGGTGACACTGATTCTAATTTTGTTTCTATCCTCACGTTAATTTAAATGTTGTTGTTTTCATGTTTTGCTATTGTTAGTCCTTGAGAGACTTCGGTTTCAAGTTGTTCCAACATGTTTAAAGTGGAAGTAAGCACTTCAAAATAGCCCATCAGCACATTTTTATGTATTTCATCATACAATTTGTTCATAACTGGCCACAAAACAAATATTTCAGTGAAATGTGGTTTTGCCAAAGGGAGTCTCCACCATTGTTTTGGAACCACAAGGCCAAACCAGCTTACACTGGAGACAAAACAGCTTTGCAACAATGGTATCAAGTTTACCGGGCTATATAGACAAAATCAACTTGTGGTTTTGTTCCAGATTGTGGTCGCTCTGAACAAAACAGCCACACAGCATTAGTTACAAAACACAAAACAACAACAATTATGTAGATTATCATCATCACGCCCACAACGCTCAAATTCAAATGTAACAATTTCCACAGCCCGAATGAGCCACTGATTAACTTTTATGTCGGGCTGGCGCAGATCCAAGACTTGACCTGACATCTGGCATTTGAATTCATTTAACGGTAAGTCAGTTCAATGTGTGTCCTTAGAAAGAAGGTGACAAATGGAAGAGGAGAGTCATGATGATTAATGTTTATCTAAATAAAGAGTGTCTGCACATGCAGCACTCATAATTGGAAGCACATTTCAATTTACAGTCCTATTGTTCCAGCCTCGTGTTTACTGGTTTTCTGTGAATGAGAGTTTAATAACATTAAAGCGTACCAATAACAAAAAATAAATGTTTTCCAGTGATTTGGAGGCATTTTGTTGTTGACAAAGTGCCTTACACTACAGTGTTTCATCTTGCTAAATCTCCGGGTAACAAAAAAATGCAAAGAATGAGCCTGATAAAAACCACAACCACTGCTGACAAACCCTCCTACCATTCCTAAATGCTGTGGAAGCAGTCTGTCTCCAAAACAAAAGCAAAAAATAACAAATCTTCCAATCTTCCAATCACTGGCCGTCTATTCCTGCAGGACTCACATGGAGCGTGATGAGAAGCATGTCCAAGGCCGTGGGCTCTTCAGGGGACGAGATGGACTTGCGTTGGAGCTGGAGTTTGCAAAGCTGCGTCCAGCGAACCCCATCCAGGTTGGGACAGGCACTCATGTCCTTCAGGAGCACCAGCAGGGCGTTACCGTGTTTATCTTTGATTGGTTCAAAATACACCTGACCGAGGTCCTGGGTCCCCAGCATACCCTGAGGAAATACATCAGGTAGTAATGGTCAGTGATTTTCTGCCTGTTTGAGCCACAATTTTTAATTCATTTAAGTCGACTCGTACTACCTGAAGCTGGGAGACAGCCTGCAGCATCTTGAGGCGTGTCTGCAGAGTACAAGAGCAGGACGACTGGGAAGGATTAAGACACTGCTGCAGCCAGGGAATCTCCTCCCATAGATAAGATACCTGCCACATAGATCGGGTGCACACATAGAAAAGGTTATTTAAATTGATCTGATAGCAAACATCAGCTTTCTGTCTACTTTTGTTTCTTTGGATAATGTAATAATTTGTTAACCTAACCTAACCTATTAGTAGCACGAGTTTCTTAAATAAATAATTCTTGTTTTGACAATTTTAATATCAATAATCAGTTACTAAATACTGAGAAATCCATTTGTTGTTGTACGTTTCTGTCTCTTCCTTTCTGTCTACCTTTGTAAACCAGAGGAAGTCCTGCATGAGGGAGGTGGAGTAGGAATCTTCCACCTCTACGATAGGAATCTGGTCCTCTGGAGTTACCAACACGTTGTCATCTCTGTAGAATATGGATGTCAGATAGAGACCTCTGGAAAGTAACACAGGAAAGTGCACGGGTTACAGAGGAAACACTGAACGGCTACATTTCAAAATGACGCCATAAGTTTACTTTGGTGAATAAAGTATGGAGCACTGGAGAGGAGTTGTACAAGATGTTTTGATTTTGATTAGTTATATCTCTGTAAATCGCTGTGTGTAAGAAAATATGACAAATCATTAAAAATGTAATAATTATACCACAAAAAGCTGGTTGAGCATTAAATATAGCCCACATACACTGTTGCCCATAAAATTAGAATGAAATATTTTTACCTCTTCTCGTGAAATGATGGTGACAATGTGATTTATTCTTGATAGATAAAGTGTGTCTTCTCAAAACTTTATTGATCAATCTCTTCCAAACGTGAAAATGAAACCACAATTAACCTGATGTGCATGAATAGAAATAAAAAGAGGAATGTGCCTGAAAACATTTTTCCAACTTTATGGGCAACAGTGTATGAATTCAATATATGTAAACTGACAAATTACACACTACATTTGCTACACACATAATAATTACAATTCCTTTACATCACATTCAGCGATCATCTACCTTTTCAAGCTTTTAACAAATTTGCTGGTGGTTTGGAAGAGGTGGCGCAGGCTTTTGGATACTGAGTGCTTCCTCCCTTGTGGCGGAGCTTTGCACTGTTCTGTGGGGACAGGACGGAGAAGAGAAAAAAGGATTTTGTTAATTCCAAAGAAACTGAATAACTGAGTTTTTTTTTTAATTCTGATGCTCGTGAGGCTTCAGTGTCAGGGCACATGTGAGAAACTGTGACATGATTGGCTGTCTGGTTTCCTTGCTAACACCAATGAATACCTCAGACCTGACAAACTCTAGAAACATCTCTTCCAGTGACAGGTCGTTACCTAATTGACATCCAACCTGACACGTCCAACAACACGGTCGGAGTGGAATGTTTTTCGACATTTCATGCACTCCAGTGGCGCGGCACCATTTGACAGTCGTGCTGGCTGCCAACAGCAGACTATGGGCCTTGAGGGAACCACTAGCTCTCCGATCCCAAAGGGACACTAACTGTGTGTATATGTATGTGTGTGTGTGTGTGTGTGTTTACCTGCATATACTATAGCTGCTGGAGCATGGCATGTCTTGAGCTACTGCCATATGAGTGGAGCCAAGGAGCTGTAGTAATTTTTGTGTGTGTGTGTGTCTGTATGTGTCTTAACCCTTTGCCACTCACTGACAGGGAGGTCAGTTAAGTCTGTGGGGACATGTTTATTTTTAGTGGGCCTGGAGGGGGTGGGAGGCGAGAGAGGGAGGTGTGTGTGTGTATATATGTATGTGTGTGTGTTTGTGTGGGCGCCTGTTGGTGAGATAACGCACCAACCCAACTCATTAGAAACCCTGAGTCCCAAACCCTTCACAGATTCCCTCTCCTCCCCTCCCAGGTGATCTTACTCCAGCCCCAGGCCACTTAAAGTCAATAAATCCCCCCATTCAGGACCCGAAAAGAACTAATTTTCTCTTCAGGTGGACGAGTCGAGGTGGAGTAACAAGAAAAAACAGCGCCCCTCGACCCCTCTCACCTCCCCAAATTTCTCTTTACTCGCGAGTCTGTTCAGCTCCAGTCCTCCTGGCCTCAGTCCCTGTTTGACACTGAGTAAGACAGACAAGTAGGGCCGACTGCTGGGGTGCCTGTGTTAGTCAAGGCCTCTTTTCACAGTTTAATTAATAGTGTTTGGACAAGAGAGAGAATGTGGCGTGGGCCATAAGCTAGGCTGTGATGGGGGTGCGTACATGGACATGTGGGAGAGAGTCAGAGTTGAAAGAGGGAGCATGTACTTGAATATTTGTGTCTGTTCATGTACATGTGTATCTATGTGTGCGCCCGTCTATCTTTATGTGTGTGTGTATATGTATGGACAGTAGACAGAACGACTGGCGGGCTGTGGGGGGTGGTGAAGGGTGGGCTGGGGGGGGGGCAGCAGTAGTCAGTGTTAATTTATGCCCTCTCCCGACTCCAGCCCAGGACTCGTCTCTTACAGGAATAACAAACATGACCCCGGGACACGCCACCTTGGCTACCGTGCCTGAACTCTCAAGCTCAATCAGTCGCCGTCTGAAGAACCAAGAGCCACTCAATACTGACTATTATATTGCGTCTCGCACTATTGCAAATACGGTCTGGCCTACAGTGGACAATAGTAAGTGGGTGAGTGTGTTTGGGCATGTGAGTGTGCGAGAAAAAAAAAAAAAAGAGAGAGAGAGAGAGACAACTTGCTCAATGCTAAATGCAGTTTGCCGTCATGTAAAAGAGTCAGTGTGGACAGGTTTTGACACTTATGGGACCAGCTTACAGCCAGCAGTGTTTGGGGATATAAACAGCCTGAGTGTGAGAGAAGTTGATCTGCATTTTGTCACAGAGAGAGAGGTATTCAGCAGAGGAAGGGCTGAGTCATGGAAAGACGCATAAGGGGGTGGGGTGTGGGGGGGGGGGGGGGGGTTGTTGAGACAGAGGAGGGGGGTATTATTTTTGAGGTGGCATGCCGTCTTAGGGTGTTCGGCCCCCGAAGTACTTGTCGTGCCTGAGATTGTAAAGTGTCTGTCAAGGTGAGATGAAACACAGCAATTGGTGAGACGTGCTACACCTGCAAGCTGAACCGTCCATTCCTCATGTTTGTTTACACCAGGAATATTTTCTGAAACACGAACTAGACGGTGGCTAAAAATTCAGATGTATTTGTTTAAAACGTGACGGGAAAACGACAGAAGCTCGGGTTAATGTCACAGGCTCATACCAGAACTCAGGGTGCATTTCACTTCGACTTCTGCACTTTACTTCAACTGATATCCGAGCTAAAAACTGATCTTAAGATTGTGGTCAAGCATAGTTGTGGTTGTGTAGTTTCAAGTTGTTATTCTACCGAAGAATTTGCTGCATGTAATTTCGAACTCGATGGCAGAGTCTAGTATGATATAACGTGTACTCATATGTACTTCAGTGAGTACACTAAGGCACTATCACTACCAGGTTTAGGGTTTAGGGTTTCACCAGGGGTCAACCATGCAAACCGTTAAAGCTCTTGTGTTACTGTTCAGTCTTTTAGGTAAACACGCCCACCAAATCGATCAAAAAGTTGTTGATACCATGGCAGACACAGTGGCGGTGAGCTTCTTTTATCTGTCCAAGTAGCTGGTCCAGTGCCTCCTTCTGGCCTCTCTGACGTGGAGCACGGCCATCGATATCCCTCCAACCTGCAGACAGCAGAGAAGAAGAAGGAAAAAATTCAAAATGTCACCATGCAATGTTCTGTACCAAGACTCATTGTACTGATTTGGGGTATTTAGACTGATCTCTTAAGCTATACCGTGTATTAATGATGATGAAGCAAAAATAATAAAATGAAATAATATATCTCAACACCTATTGGATGGATTGTCAAACAACTTAGACATTTGTGGTCCCCGGACTTCTCTCGCACCACCATGAGGTCGACGACTATTGGACCCAATGTCATGAAATTTGGTACAGACATTGATGTTTCCCTGATGTTGAATTGTACCAGATTTCAGCTTTGCAAATGTAACATTCCCCTTAGCCTCAGCTGTACATGTTAGCATGCTAAACTAAGATGGTGAACATGATATAACTATAACTGCACCATTTTGCATAAGTAAAGCTTCACAGAGCCACGGGCAGACTTAGTTTAGACTTACTAGCTTACTTTAATGGTTTGATTTCAACTCTATAATTTACAGTAGCCAGGATTTATAACGCTGCACTAATATACAGTGTACAGAATACATGACATAACATAAATGACATACAGGATCACCTGTACATTTGGTCCTGCGAAAAAAAAGATATTTAGGTTCTACATATTTTGTCAGTGGAGTAATGTTGTCATTTATTCTTTTTCTATGAGCAAAGAGGCATCAGCTGACGTTGACTACTGTCAGTCGGGTTCATTGTTTTTGGTGTGCAAGCCTTGTAAGATTTTTATTATGGACAGGTTGCTAGTGGGAAAGCACACCGATTGTTTTCACAGTGGAAAGTTTGAATACATCAGCATTATTTGGTTTATTTGAAATTGGTGAACCCAGATCTATGGACTATGGAGCAATAACTTTGGTTAGAAGAAAATAAACTGGACTATGCGTTTGAACTTTTATGGAAAACTTGTTCTTTGAAGCGTGCCTCAGAATCACACTTCTCGGCAGCAGACTCACAAAGACTTTTAGGGTATGAAATACTCAAAACACAGGTTAATATTGTACATTTTCCTTCTTTTAGTGATTTTAATTGTAATAAAAAGTAATCTAGATCATACTTGGATGACTTGATATGAGACTTTTAATAGAGAAAGTGAGCATACAGTGCTGACACATACATCAGTGGGATTTTAGGTGAGCTTAGTTTGAGGACTGGGAGAGGGGGGTAATCAAATTCTTCTTGGGACCCCAAAAACTTGCTGGTCTGGCTCCGTTCCTTTGGCTTCCAATAGTAGGAGTGAGAGGTGTTTGAGACGGCTTACTTCTCAAACAGATCTAGTGTGTGTATGATAGGAAACAGCACCCACCCCAGTGTGAGAAAGCTGTGGTTGGCTGACAGACAGACCTACTGAGCACCGCTGCGACTGACTGCTCTGCACATATTTGGGCTCAGAACAGACGCAGACGCACAAACATATTGTGGCTGCTCCAGTGATAGAAAGTGAGGAAGGTTATGCAGATCACCCATCAGTCATAAAAACACTGATACTTTCTGTACACTTTCCAGACACACACATTTGCTTCCCTCTTCACGGATGACTAGCTCTGCAGAAAACGATCCTTCAGCAGCTTCTGCCTACTGTGTTAGTCAGCCAGCATCCTTGCTTGCTCACTGGAGGATGTGTCAGTGATAACCCACCCCTCCTCACCTCCACCATCAACCACCACCCACCCCACCCCCCCATCACCCCACCCCAACTCCCTCTCCAGGAGCCCCCCGGAGGGCGCGTGGGGCTGAAACACGGTGAGCTCTATTCCCGGAAAGGTGCCTGTCCCGACAGGACAAGCGGGCCCTTTAATGGGCGTCCACGGCCCGGTATAAGGCCCCCACTGTTGGGGCCGCGCCGCGTGCTACAGCACAGACATGCAAATATTTCCAGTGGTAGGCCCAAATGGAAAACACAAACACGCAACATCGAAATTAGCTCTGGGAGAAGGAGGGGAGGGAGGTGGACAGTAGAAAAAAAAAGAGAGGGAAAGCCCAGTCTCCTAAAATGAAGACGCACACACACACACACACACATACACACACACACACACACACACACACTTGCTGAAAAACACAGCGTGCTGATGAGGACAAACATGTTCATGTGTTCCCCAGATGTGCCCTACAGTAAGTGTGCCAACATGCACACAATCACAGTACCTATGTTCACTCTCATACAGTAGGTGTGTACAAACTGTGCAGACTTTACATGCTGCACACAAACAGCAGTCATGAAACTCATCTCATAAATCAATGCACTTACTTTTAATGAATTACTTTGCATCAGTGAATTAAGTTACATGTGCTACTTACACTACAAACGATATACAAAAACCTAAACCTAGATAGATAGATAGATAGATAGATAGATAGATAGATAGATAGATAGATAGATAGATAGATAGATAGATGAAGAAAGGGAGAAAGAGTGTCAGAGCTGCTGTGGTGAGTCAACACCTCAGCTGTTGCACATGACTTCACGGTTAACTTCTTGGCTGAACCCGGGCAGCTTCTTCTGCCAGCCAGCCCCAAACACCATCCTGAGGCTATGGTTACACACACTGACGTCCGCAGAGGGGGTCCCAAAACCCTCCCAGCCTGCTGGCTGAGGAGGGTCCAGCTGTCACCCCCCTAATGATGTCAAAGCAACGCTGGAATGACGTTGGAATAACCAAATCGATTGACTGGACGTGAAATGATGCGTTGTGTAAGTCCTTTTATGTGTGGGAAAGCTCTGAGAGATTGTATCATTCAGTCAGGACACACACACACACACACACACACACACACACACACTGTGTGAAAACTATTTCGCAGTGGTGTTAATTTAGTGAGGCCAGCCAAAACCCTTCAGGGGTCTTGTTTGGTTGTTAACTTTTTTTTTTTTTTTTTGAACACACGATGGAGACTTACTGGAAGGTGCAGCGCAGCCAGGGGTGGAGACTACTGGAGGTCCCCAGCCCTTCATGTTGTAGGCAGACACCTGGACATAGTAATAGGTCCCCTGTAAGGACAGGACACATGACAGTTAAGGACTAAAGCCATATACATATGTATGCGTGCGGTTCAGTGCATCTGTTTGTCTCTTGCTAGGTCCCTGTCTGTCTTCATTTCAATGTGTGTGTGTGTGTGTGTGTGTGTGGAGGGTGAAGGGTGAATCTAGAAGCTCTGTCTGTCTCTGTGCCCAGTGTGCAGACAGCAGCCCTCTGTCTCTCCTTTCTCAGCCAGATCAATCAAAGCAGCCGCCGACACTTCCTGACCTCGCCTTGACCCCTGTCATGTGACAGGAGTGAGCTTTGGCTGGCAGCGGGGGTCTTAAAGGGGGGTTTCTCCCACACAATAACAAACAACCAGTGGAGCGTCCATTTGTCTACAAGCATGCTTAAAAATGCCAAACATAAATCAGGTTCCAGGCTACCAAGCTGCTCTTTTTATCATTTTGGAGGCTGTTTTGCAACTGTTGCTTATGAATGGTCAAAAGCCAAGACTAACAAATAACTAATAAACTCTTTTCCCATCACTGCCCCCCATCATGTGGGATTGATAGTGACTGCAACTCGTGTGTGGAGTCTGATGTATGTAATAAAGAAGAGTCACTTGGGAAATGCCTTCAGATGTCACCTAAGCAAACGCCTCACATGTAAATAATATCAGGCGCCTTCGTGTGGGGGGAAAAGCTTCTAAATTTTTTATCGGTCAGCACCAACAGCTGGAGAAGCCAGAGCTTAGCGGCCCTTTGTGTTTCTCATACACCCATAAACTACGAGATAATGCATCCTTTTTATCTGGTGGTTCTAAGGTGGGAGCCGAGAACTGCTTCACTAGTTTTTTGTGAAAAGTGTAGGATAGCGCAGAGTCGATGTTTGATCCAGGAAACCTTCAAAATAAGTGTAAAATTTATAGTCCGTGGAGCAGCTCCTGGTGTTACCTTTTGACAGATTCCCATATGAGAGATTTAGTTCTGTTATTTTGGATACTGAAGAGGAATCTTATTGATTCCTGCTGATTGAATGATCATACTGGTTCAACGGACCATCAATAATAAGGTGCAGGCTGACAGTCTGGCAGCACTTACAGAAGTGAGTCCCGCGATGTTGCACTGTAGCAAAGTGGTGTCCTCCACCACCATCTCACCCAGCAGAGGAACGAATGAAGGAGCAGTGCTCCAGCTCACTGCAGACACACAAACAAAACCACATTTTTTAAAAGAGTTTATATCAAGACAAAGACGAAATGGTATTGAATATATAAAAATGCTCGTAACACTTTTTTTAATACTTTAAAAAGTTTTGGCATTTAGCTTCAGAACTTTACATATAGAGCGCAGTTGCTTCTAAATGAAGCAGTGGGATGTGCACGGTGGCTGACCTTTGTACTTGGTAACCACAGCAGAGTTGACACAGAGAGGTTCCTGGAAGTCCACCCTTAGACTGGTGCTGCTGCTGACAGACAGGCGAACTACAGTGGGAGCGTCTGGAGGGTCTGGTAAGTAGACAGACACACAGACAGACAGACAGACAGACAGATAGACAGACAGATGGCAAGTAAATAAGTAGACAGACAAACACAAGCAGACTAAGACCCTGCACATTATAACCATTATAACGGAGCGCGCACATGGAATTGGCAGCGTACTCTAATGACATCATCTAGTCTTCCTGGTCTGTTGCACAATGCATTGCTCAGTTTCAGAAGTGGGAAATGTTTAAAGTGTCAAGTAATGGATGCTTGTGAAATTGAAGCAATTTACAGTCAGTAATGGATGGAAAAGACAACAACGCTGCATCTACCATCTTCACAAATTAACGTCAACTCAGTCGTTACTGAGAAGACGTGATGATGTCATTGATTGCGATTGCACAAAAACATCATTTTGACATGTGGCGTATAATTTCCATCAATGTTCACACAATTTACCCATGAAACTACATGAGTAAGTGGAATTACATTAAAGAGGGGAACAATCTTTTTTTTTTTTTTTGCATCAAAGTGCAGATTGGTTTGTGTGGAAGGGAGGAGTGTATGCGTGTGAGTGTGTCTGCTTTTTGGGGGGTGGCTGTCTACTCTGCCACTAAGCGTGTCATGAAATGCCTATAAAAAATTAAAGCAGGAATACAGACGTGTTATGTTTGCGCAGACACACAGAGCCGTGTGCTATGCTTCCCAGTGTGGAAGCCATTAACTCAGCCCAGACAGAATGCCGGCAGAGAAACAGGGTGCAAGCCTTACTCGCATGCTCGAATCCCGTCTGCATGCGTTGGAAGAGCCGGAGCCTCCACTCCCAGGCCTTTAGCTGCCTCTCCCGGTCAGATACGTCACGCTCACCGGGACCCTCGCTTCCAACCTGGGTCTGAAGCTCCGACACCCGTTGCTCAGCCTCCTGCACCAAGGTGACCAAATGCACCGCTCGGCCCTCCAGACTCACGACTAAGAAACACATGAGAGAGACAGCGAGGGAAAGGAAAGTCAACGCATGCATGCTGTATTAACAGAAGAGTTTCATTATCCTTAGGCACATGTTAAAGTGACTCCATTATTTCAAAACTGCTTTGACATTCATAAAAAACACTTTTATATTCACACATAAAAAAAGGCAGTTGGTAAATACAGCTCAAAGCTGAGCAATGCTGGACCATAAATTTGTGTGAGCTGTTTTTCCAACCAAAATTCAAAGAGTGAATGCAAAGTTCTGTGATCCAACGATAATGAAAAATCTTAATTAAAAGAGAATTCTCCTGTACATGCATCACTTTTTGGATTAGTGCTGTAAAATTCAGTAGAACTATACCATTGTTCATCACCAAGTTATTTAACTCATTTAAAGGAGACAATAACGTGTTGGTTTTTCTTTTATCAAGTGCACACATCTACACTGATACTGAAAACTCTGCCTGCAATGTTGCAGATTGCTTTTGCAGGCCACTCTTTTTAATGTCTTTGTTTGCCAAAATGCTGTGGCAGATTCCTCAATAAACTTCATTTAACTAAGCAGTCCCTCTTTAAGGATGACATCATCCCGAAAATGACACAGAAAATGTGGTAATGAAAGCGAGAGGGGCAAGAGAGGGAGGAGTGTGCTTCATATGCGGTTATAAGGGAACACAAAATGGTGGGAACGTGCATAGGCATCATTTTAAACTGCCGTTGTAAAACTATTTTTCTGCAAATCTTGTGGAAAAAACTGTACAACTGATCTATTTTTATCATATACCACAGCCTCACGGAGACTCCATCGGAGGAATGTTTTTCTGGGTGTTACTAAAACAATGAGCATTGATGTTTACTTAAACAAAAGACACATCACTACAGTAGATGAGATAGAACACCCAGTCAAACTATTCAAATCATAGCAGTGCGGTTAGCGATAGCGGCTCGTGGCAGCGTAACACGAAGATTAAAGATTCAAATCCAATTACACTTGAAGTTGCCAACGTGCACAGATCAATCTCACTAAAAGCACCCAACAGGTAATGTAAAGCTGTTAAGGTCACAAAGGACAGTAGCTGTACTGTACTTCTTCTTTGGTGGCTGGTCATTCCTGGAGTGTTTGGGACTGGTGTGTGTCTGTGTTTAGTCTGTGTGGTCTGTGTTTGTTCATTGTAGATTCCACTGTTGAGCGTTAGATTCCACTGTTGACAGTAAGTTTAAAGCTCCGTGTCAAAATGTCCATCTGGGTGTTTAATTCTGCGGCTCTCTCCATGTCTCCGCAGTGGCTGTGAGCTTCTCTTTGAATCTGAGTGTCTCTTCTGGGTGTTAGCTTTGTGTGTTGTTCTCTTCAGCCACTTGTGTGAAGACTTAAAGGCCACTTGTCACGTTTTAAAACAGGTAGCGCGAGGGTCGGAGTGGAGTTTTAAGGTTAGGGCTAGAATTATTGCAGAGGATCCTTGGACTTGGACTCTCGGATAGATGAGAGTAACTGTTGAAAGTCTATTTTGATTTACATTTTATATTCCAGCCCTTCCAGGCCTAGAAACCGGTCCAGATGCTGTCACCATTGTGTACGTGTGTCTTGATTTGTCCTTATTTCACATCAAGGCTGGGCTCTTCCACAGCACATTAAAGTGGCTTTGTCCTACTGAGAGCCACCGAGGGATTTATAATGTGAATATGAAGTTGCTTTAGAGAATTTGTTTGATTGTCTTTGTCTGCCCTTTGTCTGTCTCTCTGGTAACCGCACAAAATTAAGTCAAGCATGGCAATATCAATGCGCATCGGAATCAATTCCTTTCAAAGCTCAAGAAAAAGTCTGCAGCCTCTTTGATGTCAATTCTCTTCAGATGGAGTTTGATTAGTACATGCTTATAGAAATAAAAGGCGAGCCATTACTTTCCTTATGTGCTGTTGTTCTCTGCCTTTCTTTCTCTGTTTCAGTCTTTTGTACACACACACACACACACACACACACACACCTCTCTCGTGAGTTATTTGAGCTCTGGAGTGAGAGCACAATCAAAGAGCAAACTTCAGTAAACATCACTTTCCATTCAAGTGTTTTCAATTTAATGATACCTTTATAAGACGTCTGGCTCAGCTCTGGAGAAGTGTGCGTGTGTGCATGCATGCATGTGTGTGCACAAGTACAAACACAAACAGCCTAGGAGCCTCACTGGCGAGTTCTAATCATTAACAGAGGAAGGGAGCAGAGGCTCAGCAGATCACAGACAGTGAAAAGTGCTTACGAAGATGACTAATATTGCATCATGATTACCAGCCCTTCATCGCCTTTAATATGTTTTCACTGCCAGCAGAAAACAGAGTGGGATGTGCGAGTTTGTCAATAGTGTGCGGATAAATACAGTACCGGGAAGCGTGATAAGACATTGTGTTATGAGTTATGTGTGCGTTGTTGCTTTGGGCAACACCTGCGGTTGCTTTGGTGGCAGCTGATGTTGTCGTGACAGCGGCTTTGGCTTCCACAGCGACAGTTGTTGATTTGTCAGAGAGTGACTATTGAAACCAAAACAAAACCCTGTCTGGTATCAGTTCTGATTGAAAGAAGATTTACACAGAAAAAACAATGATTACAGACCTGTCAGTAAGCTACAGATGTGGTTTTTGGCCTTCTCACATCATTAGCTTGTAAAAGATACATGTTGTGATTGGCAGAGGTCAACTAATGTTGACTTTTCCACATATCATACACGATTTGATTGGCTTAAAGGTCAGGCAAATCAACTTGCTTCCCCCTCAAAGCCAATGTAGCATTTGCTATGGTGTGATTCACCAGTAGGCAAGCCAAGTTCTACTAACAAAAGTGAAGAGCTGTTGAATTTTACAAGGAACAGTATGATTAATTACAAGTGACTGAATGTATGAGAGAAGCATTGCTCTTATTAGCGAAGAGACATTGTGGTGACCCCAGACGAGGTTTTGGATCATTTCTACAGAAAACAGGAATGGATAGAACGACTAGACTCAATTTTGTGTAATGATTATTTTGGTGTGGTTGTATGCTCTGTAACAACAGGCTTAATAGTGGCTTTTATCAACTTTGCGTGACCTCCCTTTAAAATATGTTCTGGGTTTTCATTGCATTGGGTTAAAGTAGCCACAGAAAATGAACACACTCCGGCACGTGGGTGTTAGCGCTAATGCAGTAAAATGATATTAACTAGTAGCAACTGTAAGTAAAAAGGAGTATTCTTGACGTCACTGTACAACACCTACAGTCGGTGTTGTCCAATGCACTCCAGAAGCTGCGGTTTTTGATTTGATCTATTAACATTCAAACAATCCTTAAGCGCCATGTGCTCGTCCCCCTGTGACTCAGTAGATACATGTACGTTGTGTTCCTCTACTCACAGTGTGGGCTCTCCTTGGCACCAGCACGCAGTAGCAGCTTGGCCATGGGCACGTTGTTGGTCATGATAGCGATATCGAGGGGTAGGAGGCCCTCACTGTTTGGTGTGTTGAGATCCAGCTCCTCAAGACTGTACTGGGACAGAAGCAGCTGCACCAAGTCCAACTCCTGGTGCTCCACTGCCTCAAACAATGCTTCGTTACTCTGAAACTGCGATACAGAGAAAGTTTACATAAAGTGTACACATGCATAATGTTTCTCACAATATATTTTCTGTCTTGCTTTACAATAGTTAGATGGGTGGGTGTACAAATCTACAATGTTACTACCTCAGGTTCTCTTGCTATCCAACTTTACATGTTTTCCCTGACTATTTTTAGACTACAATGTTCCTGGGCTTATTATTTTTTCCTTCTCTTTCTCTCTCTGACTTACTATGGTGGTTTTGCGCAGCCTCTCCTTGTCTCCTCCCCGTCCTGACACCACACTGTCCTCCAGGGCAGGGGGGTTTGTGCCCACACGGAACTTTCCAGACAAGTTGCGGTACAGGCGGCGAGCAGCGCTTGGCGAAGACAGGCTGGCCGACTTGCGGGCCGGGGCCGGCTGGTGGGCCTGGTCCCCCCTCATGGGCTGCGTCATCTTGGCAGAGTCAGCCCTGGAGGAGAGACACAGATGAGAGAAACGAGACGAATATGATATTTGATTCAGCACACGTACTCTGTGAAGATTGGTTTTGAATCCGTTGAAAGGGATTACATCTCCAAAGATAATCACTGCTCTCGCAGATAAATGCTAAGGTGCAGCAAGGCCAAAAGAACAGAAGAATACTCTGCGCACTCGAGCTCCAAAAAGCATTAAGAAATCTTGTACTATTCTCTTCTAGCCAGTTTATCTCCATAAAACAAACACTAAACATTAAATTCTGTGACTATCATAAACCATTTCTGCTGTATGATAGTGAAAGGACAAAGAAAAAGAACCTGAAAGGAAGGAAGGCCAGCTGTTTGGCTAACGGACACCTTTACCTATAACATGTGGTTAAAATCAGTGTTGGTCTCTACTCTGCAGGTTTTTAGCAAACAAGTTCAGATTCTGGCCCTGCAAAACAGCACCAGACATTCACAGGGCTGAATGTGGAAATACTGTGTTAAGCGCCAAGGCATCATGACTCACATTGCACTATCAATTGTTGAAATACATTTAATGCGTAGTGTTGATGTAACAGTATGTATGGCACTGCCTGTCGAGATTTTTGGATTGTGACCCCTTAAAGCAAAGAAATGTAAACCCATGACCTCCTGTCACAGGCTGCATATGTAGGAAGGCGTACAGCTGATCTACGACTTATTTTGCATTTTAGCTTTTTTAGGATAAAGAAAAAACAAACACATTCCCAAAAATTATATTCAACCCTCCGTAGTATGGTTAAATCCACCTGGTAGAGAACCACTGATATAAGGCATGGTGATAAATTACACTGATCTGCCAGATGGGCACCATGTTGGCATTATCAGTCCTCAGTCACGGGTGCCATATGAGTCATCCAGCTCTGACAAAGCCCGTCTGGTAGCCAGTTTGCCAGTGCCGCTCTGTAACGTCATCACTTTCTTATGAATTTCAAAAGATCGGCACCTCTTGCCGCCGGGGTCTTGGCATCATTGGTATGACGGTTATGCTGCCCCTCTCCATTCTGCCATGGGAACTGTGCAGATGACATTGTGTTTCTAGGGTGAGTCTGGTACAGGGTGTTCACACACTCTCAACCGCTGAAGGAAATGTCAGCAGGACTCTACAGGCGATGGTGACAGACTCCGTTGACGGGTCCCACCAAAGAGATGCAGAGAGATAAATGAATTCCTCAAGGACGCACTTTCAGCAGCGTGTTCCTCCCTCCTCTTCTAACATCTTATGAACTTGTTTCTCCTCTTATCATCTTCTGTCCTGTGGTTTTCTGGCCCTACCCCCTACATCTCCCTCTCTTCTTCCACCTCTCCCTTCTTCCTGACGCATTTCTTCTTGCCTTGAAAATCTGAATTCCCCTTTGATTTTCAGATGACTACAAGCAAAGTCTTTCTGAGATAGACTTTATTTCGATGATAACCATATTTGATTTGAATAGAAGCAGTTGCACCTTTTGGCATTTGCTGATCTAACCATTAAATTACTTTTCAGTAACCAAAGGATCATAATTTGAATCCCTGCAGCGTGTTTGTACCTTCATGTGCCTTGTTCAAGTCGTTGAGAAATGCTCATTATCAGTCACTCTGGAAAACAGCTTCAGTTAAATACCGCAAATGTAAATATTGTTCTTAAAAAGCAATGGTTTGAACAGGGGCAGGGAGAGGTTGAGGAAAGTAAATAAAGGTTGAGTTACGTTGGGCCATCACGCCATATGCCAAGAAGTATTAAACAGGCCAAGAACAGATTTGTCAAGGTGAGAACATCTGTAGGAAAAATGTTATTTATACTCCTGCTCCGCTACTGACGTGTGAGCCCACACGAACATGCATACACACACGCGCGCGCACACACATACACACAAATCGTCCCCCAACACATGCAGTTTATACAACAGCTGACAGTGGCCCACATAGTAGACTTTAAAGCAGCTCCAAGCCCCCGCAACAAGCCCTTTTTCACAGGGCCGAAACACCTAAAATACCCTCGATCCCCGTCCCTTCCCGCTCTGTCCCATCCATCTCCACTCCATCCCGTAATAGAGGCCTTATTTTAGACATCCTCGTGTTCCCGGCTGGGCCTAACCTATTCCAGGGTTCCAGATAAAGCGCGGCAGGTATTTGGAATAATTTTTCCATGGGCCTGGCCCGGAAGATAAAACAAGAGATATATTTGTAATGCGTGTGCCGGTATCCCATTTCAAAGAGAAAGCCCTTCGGAATCCAGCCCCAGGCTTATTGTTATTTGCCTGAGATGGAACAGCAACTTTTTTCTGTCGGCAGGATGGTGCCCCATCACTCTCTGACGACATTAGGGAGTGTATAGTGTGGTGTAGGGTGTGTTTGCGCGCGCGCGCGCGTGTGTGCGTGTATGTGTCGTTACTTTCAAAGAGATGCTGCATCCTACACGTGAGATTGGGATGTCATTCCCCAATGACATGCCCCCTACCCTAGAGAAAGATAAAAGACAATCACCAAAAGACGACACACAAAACACGAAAATAGAGTAAAAAAGCAACTTAGAATCAGACGTAAGTAATATTCCACACAACAGCAAGATGTTGTAATGTTGGTTTGCTTTGCTGAGGAAGTGTGCAGCCCATCACCTGCAGCTCACCGTGACCGTTTCCCTCTTCCTCCATTACTCACTGCAATGTTTAACCGTGAACTGTTGTCAATAAATGTCTTGTGTACGCATATTTGATTAACAACCACGGTTAGTGCTTACATTAGTGAAAAATAGCTTGCGTTTTATGTGACTGCTTCACAATAAAAGCCAGCCCGTGTTTGACCAATTCATTGTTTAGCAACAGTAGGAAATGTTCCGTTTGCATTCGCGGCAATACAACTCTGACACATTGTTAAGGAGACTGAACAGTCAAGAGTCAGGCTAATATCAATGAGATAAAATTACAAATGTCAACGCTAGATCACATGCATGCGTCGTTTCCTTTCCCTTGTGCTTAGGTAGGCAATTTGAAACCGAAGCGGGAATGGCGGACTCCGCCACTAATAATAAATATTACTATATGCAGAGGTAATTACAGAATGAAGACAACTTGAATGGCTATCTTTGAAAAAAGACTCACTAGTAGTATCAGAAATGGAGTACAAAGTGTTCACCATAATGTTCACCATAACAGTGACACATACCAGACATGTCTACCATATCATCAACACCTTCACCATCTTGAAGACATTCCTTTTGGACTACCACTGCTACAATAATCTGAATAATTGACCAGAGATCAAAGCTGAAAGGCATCACATACACACTGATATACACACGTACCCACACACACACACACACACAAACATGCACACAGTCTATGTCACACAATTTCCTACACTTTTACCAGGTTTGGGAAACAGGAAGCAGTTGTTCTGGGAAACCAAAGTCTCAAGCAAAAACCAGACTCCATGTTTGGCCCCCGATCAATCCCACATCAAATACATCCCAGCCGGCTATAGTGAGACTGCATCAGCCCGACAAACAATCAACACCCCCAAGCTACAAACACGCATTCACACAGCATCCGCTTTATTAGTTATATCAGCCTGTTTACACAAACAGTTTAGTCCTCCAGACAGTGAGTCACATGTAAACAAAGACTACATATAAAATCTGCAGACAGGGTCTAGACAATTACTTAGTGTTTGATTAAAAGTCAAGATGGGGAAAAAAAAAAAAACCTGTATTTGAAGAAAATGTAAAAGAAAATTGCTGGTGCCAGCGTTGCAGAATAACTGAGATTTTTGCACAAGCTAAAATGCAGCCACAAGTATGAACATAATAGCTCATAACAGTGGTGTGCAGGGGGAAATCTCAGAAACACACAAAGCAAATCTGCAAAGTGACAGCGGAGTGGAAAATGTTGCTTTTGTCTGACGACTCCCAGTTTGTTACGACGTACAAAAGACACAGTCAGAACCCTTAGAGAGCACGAACCCATCCAATCTGTTGTCAACAGTACAGGAGTAAGCACACACACTCATACACACGTCTAACTCAACTGTCAATAAGATCAGACTGCCAAATTTAAATCTGAGCTTGGTGAGCAATCAATGAAATCATCCATTGCTAACAGACACCTGTCCTCTGTTGGTGGTTCAATTTTGTCAGAATCTGGACTGGATAACTATTTTCCTCTTTCTCACCATCACCAGTTGAGTTTCTTTGACTCTGACTCATTTTCTGTCTCATTTTTGTTGTCCCTCCCGTTTTTCTTTTCTGGTCTCGCTCTCACACACACAATTTGTTTTACTTTCTACCCCCTTATGTGGCGTGACGCATTCTTGACTTTGATTTGTTGATGCAAAATGAAGGGGAAAAGAATCACTATTTTAAAACAATTAATAGCTCAGCCCCACTGAGTAATATAGAAATGGCTAAGATAAATGGGAACTTGAATGTGAGCAGAAAAAATGTTCTTGGCCAGAGGCCCCACCTTCTATAAATATAGATAACGTTAACTATAAGCAATGGAAAAAATTCTTCCACATACACACACAAAGTCTAAAACTACACATTTTGTTGCACAGTGCGGTACCTAGAGGCATGTGTTTATGTGTCTGAGTGCATATGTGCATGAGCATGTAGGTGCCAGAGAAACACATTACAGGGACTGCTTCCCAAATTAGCTCACAAGCACAAAGAAAGATATTTTGATATTGAGGAACAAAAATATAATTATATAAAAGTGACAAAAGACACAGTGCCACCTTATATGGACGCCTACATAGCCACGGTTGGCCTCAAAGAGCTTCAAGGCAAAGAAATATTTTACAACGAGGCTCTTTGTGCGGCCAAAATCTGTTACATTTGTTCTTTAACACCTTCTGCCTCCCTCTCATTTCCATTTTTTAAAATGTTTCGAATCTTTTTTGTCTCATCTGCTTTCCCAACACCTTTCTCCTTCAGCTCCACATCACGCCCCGTCTCCCATGCCATCGCAGCGGTGTCACAAGGTCTCCTGGGTCAGCTGTGTGCTGACAGGAGCCCCCCTTTTTCCAAACTCCTCACAAGGGCTACTTTACTGCCACGAGAACACATAAATCTCTGCTGCATGTTAGTGTGTGTGTCTAATCGTGTTTATTACACACGGGCACAAATGACCATTCATATTAGCTGACATGCATTGCATTGGTTGTCTGCGTAGGTCAATTCCCATAAAATAAACAAAGAACTGGAGGTTGGTAAATGGATAGAGAGAGAGAGAGAGAGAGAGAGAGAGAGAGAGAGAGAGAGAGAGAAAAGGCAAAGAGAGGCACCAGAAGGACAGTGCTCACTGAAAGCAGGGAGGTGGGGGTCAGAGACGCAGACAGTGAGAGGAGAAAGTTGCACACACACACACACACACACATATATACACACACACACACACACACACACAGAGTACGCTGGCTGCTCTAAATGTGGCTTGTAGAAGGAAATTCTGAAATCTGAGTCTTGGCACCAGACAGGCTGGAAGCAGGCTGCTGGACGCACAGAGGGAGAGAGAGGGAGAGAGAGAGAGAGAGGGGGAGAGAGGGAGAGAATTCATATATCCGTCCCCTCTGTTTGGCTCTTATCAGCTTATAGGCAACATGAGGCCACGCCAACACTGTGACCTGCAGCACCTCATGCACACTAAGTTGGCATGGCAACACAACAAATGCAGACATACACACTGGTGCTCGCATATTAAACCATATGCATGCGTACATGCACACCCGTGTAGAGATTTCGCACGATTTTATAGCCAGGAAGACAATCAGAGTGACTCTTAGGGCTCTTTTGGGGCACATTTTATGGATGAGATTTTATTGAAGGACGTATCAGGTGTGTGCATGAGCGTGTTAATGTTTTAGTTGTACACATTTGCTAAAAACATCCCCCATTCACTTTATCCCCGAGGTATCTACACAGTGAGATGCGGGTGGATTACCCTACCAGATGTGCACTGGAAAAGTGGTCGACTGGCCTGGAAGCAATGTACCTGATCAGCGAGATTATTAACACAGGCTGTGGTATTCAAATGATGTTCTTTTGATAACGAGCAGCCTCTTAAATGCTGAGAAAACATTACTGAGCCTGTTGCCCCACAGGCAGCAGACAGCACGCCTGATACGAGACAGGATAAAGCCATGGGTTCTTCTGTTTACACTAGATTTACACCATCTCAACAATATTTTTCCACTGTGGAGTCATCCAGTTTTGGTAATACACTTCCTCTTCTTGATAAGCGGCGTGTGCTGGGATGGTACTCTGCATATCACAGCTGTTCTAAAGGGATGTTTATTTGAGCGAGCCAGACTACTCTTGTGAAATCAACTGTGTGTGAAAGTCCCAGAACATTGGTTGATTGTGATATTAAGGATCAATCATCCAGTATCGGATTTAACTAACGGTGCAAGAGAAAAGCATCCGCAAACTCAAATCTGCGAGGAAATTCTTCATTTTTCTAGTCTTAATTTCGTTATGTTAAAATCTAAGATCACTGGCACCCCGGTTGATTCGCTCACATCTGCTGTTAGTCACAGTTAGTCAAAAAGTAAGTGAACTGGAAAACCCTGTAGGCATTCTGTTTTTACTTATGCTTTTAACTTATATGCGACTCACTTTGAAGTGTGAGCTGTGTGCATAATTGGGGAGTGAGAACTGTGGGCACCAGGTACATACTATACCATGCTGCATGCTCCCACATGAACGTGCGTACAATGCCCTTTATCTCCCTCTTCTATTTGCACAGTTTTTTTTCTGTCTCTCCTTTTATCTTGTCCTCTTCTTCTCACTTTCTCTCGCTCTCTCCCTTGGGAGAACGACAGAGAAAGAGTGGGCGGTCCGCTGTATGTTTAACCTTTGAAGTGGGCCTGCTGTGCCGAGCAAGGCCTGCCACCTGTTGGCTCTGTGTGTGTGCATGTGTTGTGTGTGTGCACGCAGAGGTAAATCTCTCTAATTTTGATGAGCAGAGACAACAGCGGAGTCACCATGGGGATGTGGTGGCGGGCAGCGGCCGACGTTCTCAGGAGGGGGGGGGGGGGGGGGGGGGGGGGGGGCTTCCAAGGTGGGATCACATACACACACAAACATGCACACACACACACACACATACACCCCTCCTCTGTCAGAGGCTTGGTGACACCATGTCTCCCACGGCGATCGTGGGCCCAGCCTGGGTGGCTCCAGGCCTTCTGTGTGTCTCTCAGTGTGTGTGTGTGTCACACCAAAGGGGTCCCTGCCTGGGCCGCCATATGCCACCCACCCAGCCAGGGATAGCAGAGGGGCGGGGGTGACCCCTGGCCACTGAAGCCACCAGTTGGCCCATTCTCTCAGTCACACGCCGGCCGGGCGCCATGTTTAAAGTCCCACGGCTGTTTATCTGTGATGGAGGGAGGTGGCTGGGTGGAGGGGTTAGATCCTTTGTAAAAAGGATAACGCGTATGCTCACACACAAATATATACACACCCCTGATTGGATGCATAACTGGATGGATGGATAGAGAATGGAAAGGGCAGGCAGTGACATCAATTTAAACACACAAACATATCACACACCCATAACCCATAAAATGAATCTACAATCCACTGAGCACCGACTTCAATCAGGAGCAGAATTCAAAACAAGGGAACATAGAACATAGATACTTGTAGTGAAAACATTCCTCTCCTGGAAGACAGGAGAGGAATAAAAAATAAAAACACATGGTTGAGCCACTCAAGACTTCAGAATTCATGAAGCCGATCAGGACACAGATCCAAAATCAAACGTCCATTAGTCAACAGGTCAAATGATGCTTCTCAGCCTATCGTCACGGTACGGGTGGTTACACATGAGGCCCTACGGGCAACACTCCTGGACACACTCTAGAGCCTGCTATGATTAAAACTGGAGGCGGACAGGTGGAGGTGTGTCAGCTGGACACTGAAGTGACAGCTGACAGCAACTCGGAAAGGAACCGTTTTAAATCCTGACAGCAACAAGACGATTGATGGACATAGGTTGTGGCATAATCAGACTGAGTGAGGTAAGTGGTGGAAACATGGTCCGCTGGAAAAAAAAAAAAAAAATCTAATAAATAAGAGAGAAAGTGCAAGGAATTCCTGCGGATTGACAAAAACTGTTTACTGGCTCTCACAGTGCTTCTGTTCCATTGTACGTGGGTGTGGAGGTCTGTACTACCTGAGCTTCCTATCTCAATCTGTAAACCATTTTCCAAGACTAGTTTCAAACCGCAAGCCTCTTGGGTCCCCAGCTGATTTTCTTTCTGCCTCTGACCCTGAAAACAACCCTCACATACTCACAGAAAGTAGGCAGAGGGGTGCAGTTTCCCCAGCCTTGCTTGTCTTTTATCAGCTTATAAGCAACACATGGAGCCACGCTAACCCTCTGACCCCACTGGCTGTCTGTCTCTGCGCACACAAACAGGAACAAACACACACAGACACACTACATTAACTGTTTTTTTTCCATCCCATGCTCTTTATTTTGTAAGATCTCCCTCTCCTCTCCTCTTTCCAACACTCGAGTCCAGTTTTCAGGGCTCTTTGTCACTCACTCTTGCTGTCTCTCTCCATCATCTTTTCAATCTACCTTTTCATCTACTTCAGTCTCAATCATTCTCACTCTCTCCTCCTCCGCCCCTCCTTGTCTTCTTACCTATTTCAGTCTTCTCTGACTCCCCCCCTCCACCCCTTTACTTCTCTCTTTCTGTCTCCATCCCTCTCACTACCCTCCATCCCCACCCCCTGTCTCTCTGTGTCTGTGTGCTGAGTTGAGGTTTGGAGTGGAAACCAGAGTATCAAGTCAGAGACACACAGGACAAGAGGGAGCCAGCCTCATAAATCTCCCTTAGCGCAGCCCACAGCATCCAGAGTCAAGAACAGTGTGTGTAAATATTTGAGTGCGTATATTTGTGTGCATGCGCGTGCATGTCTGGAGCTATGCATGTTCATTTATGTCTACACGTGCATGCGTGCCTAATTCACTTAATCTAGTTCATTTGTGTGAGCGCATGTATTTGTGAATGGGCATGCATGTGAGTGGGTTTATGTGTGTGTATCTGTGTGTGTAAGAAATAATAGCCCCGAGCTTGTCCAAAAGTAGAGAGGTAAGCAGAAATTCTGCTCCCTGATGTGGACTGGAGTCTATAGTCTCTCATCTCGCCAACAACCCAGTCTCAACAAATGAATACTGCTGGCCAAGAAGCAATTGAAATACAAACTGAACAGGACACCTGAAACAGCGTGAATAAATTGTTTTGTTCTGGTGAAAATGATTCCCGTACCCTCAAGAGTTTGTCAATAAAAACAAAATTGATTTCCATTAGTGCCATCAAGCAGCACATTTTTTTATTCTATTTCTGCCGGAGGCACAAAAAAATAATTCAGAAAACAATCTGATACTTTTGATCATATAACACGATGTTCATCAGTAGTTTACTCTGTTCTCATGGAGTTATGGATGCTCAGTTTGTTTTTCTGAGCACTTTTCTTCTTCTATGTTGGCTTGAAAAATAAAAAAATGAAATGAAAATGAACTGAAAATAAGACTTAAAGGTCCAGTGTGTAAGATTTAGGGGGGTCCATTTATGTTACATGGCAGATAATGAATATGATAACTATAACTATGTTTTATTGGTGTATAATAACCTAAAAATAAGAATCCTTGTTCTTGTGTTACCTTAAAATTAACCTTTTATATCTATAATCTCTGCGGGTCCTCTTCCATGGAGTACACCATGTTTCTACAGTAGCCCAGAGCAGAAAAACTTAACACTGGCTCCAAAGCGGCTTTTTGCGCCTACCTTAGTTTCTCCGTCAGACTAGGAAGAAGAGAGGAGAGATGATTCCAATCAGCTAAAACACATCAAGATGCCACTAAATCCTGCACACTGGCCCTTTAAAGTCACTGATACAAAATAATGGTCTATATTTTCCAGATGTTTTGATTCCAGTCAGATTAATATTGTTTACATTGATTCTCATTTCCAGTTTCCTTGCTCCTACATGTGGTTTATGTATACCGACGCCATCTCTAATGTATTTTCAGCGAAACCATGAAAAAAAAAATCTTTTATCATCTTGGACTTCCATCTAACTCAAATAGCATTTTAAAACATTATGTGTGTCAAAGTGTTTTACTGTTTCGTACATTCAGCAATGCAATAATATGATATTAATGCAGCCACAAAGCAGAAGTAAAATGTCAGACATTCCAGCGGGAATCAGTCCCATTCTGTAGTGATCTTTAACAGTATGTTCTGATCAGAATTTCTAAAGAGAAAAATTATAGAGATCTATAACCTCCTCATTTGTCCGTCTCGTTTGAACTGACAGCTCTCAGCCGCAGAAGAAAGGAGAAAAATCTACAGAGAGGATGAAAAAGAAAGAGCGGGGGAATATTAAATCAAATTAGAACCAAATGAGGCGAGTGGCACACTGTCCAAAACCACTTTACACCCGGGCCCCTTGAGCATTGCCCTTCTTTTTCCACTAAGACTTTGGTGATTTTCTCTATGTTCTTTTTTTATTCCCTTTGTGCACAGTTCATAAGGATTAGCACTTGCTAACCCCCACTCCCACATACACACCCGACTCAACACAATGCTAACTATTACAATGTGTGTTTGCTCATGTGTGTGTGTGTGTGAGCATGAATATCAAGGAGAAAATCAGACATGCAGACGTGAGTTTCTACTACTCTGTGTGTGTGTGTGTATGTGTGAGTTTTGGGCGTGCGTTAATATTGACTCTGAAAAAGAGGAGGCTGGTTTCCCTCGTGACACTGAAGTTAAGACGTCATCGTATGACTGTCAGCTCTGGGTTATCCCTGAAGACAGGGTGGCACCAGACAGAGTAGAGGGGCCTTCAGAGGATGGAGAGGATTAAAACCCTGAGCAGCGTGTACTGCACAACCACACACATCACAATCAGACACTTAATAGTGTGGTACCAACTGCACTCCTTCAAATTTAAACCGTATTTAAGAAGTAGATATCCTTTGAGTGTTGACTGCTACATTACTTGTTGATGTTTAAGTACTTATGTATAGAGTTTCCTCTCCAGGCGTACTGCGGGGGAACGGTGATGGGAAATAAAAACTGCTTGGCCGACACACATGGCTGCCTCTCCATTGTACTCAGGGGTTTTGGCAAAGTGCTGGATCTGCCTCTCTGTCACCATGAGAGGATATGGAAATAAAGACTTATTTACTGGCCCTATACTGGAACAGAACCAGTGTCCCTTTACAGCCCAAGTATTGACGCTCACACTCTACTGGATGTCTCCCGTGTCCACGTCATGCACAGGAAACAAGGCAGCAAATATACGTGCCAGAGGGAAACGGGCCTATGTTAGGCTGCGTGTATTAGTTTAGATATTGAAGCTATGTTCTCATAATGCAAAGAATTCCCTTAGTGACATGCAGTATGAGCAGCAGGCTGAGGTAAAATCAAACGACTTTTAGAGAACAAGAAGGAAAATTGATTTTTATTCAGAATTCTCCCAAGAGAGCCCTCCATTTTTTTACTCCAAGACGCCAAAGATGTACGTTATAATTATTAATGCTAATGGTTTCCTGGGGAAAAAAAGGGTAAATATTTTTTCAGCAACCTGAACAGGCAGCATATACCCTCTTATTTCCCCTTTAACACTCTCCGCCCCCCTCCTTCTACTCCTTTCTCCACCCATACCCTAGAGCCCATTTACTATGATTACCAATAACAATAACACTGCCATTATCTTTTATTATCGCATTTTCCCAAGGCCCTGCCAGCTCTCACAGACTTTGATAAAGCTACAAAACGGCTTCTGTTTCAGGCTTGTATAGGGGCTGCCTTGGCTCCGAATTACCTTAATAGTCACAGCTTGTTTGAGTATCTGACTTGAATCGACATTAACGGCAACGGTCCACTAAATAGATAGTAAAGTGTTAAGCCATCTGAGACTGCTTTACTTCAGAGGGCTGCTGAGAAGTTTCTAGTTTGGTATTTAATATAATCCTTGTGTCACTTTATGGTTTATGGATTTTATCTTTATGGAAAGAGTGAAAGGAGGGGGCCAGTACACAGGCACAAATACACACAAATATAATTAAACCTTAATTTAAAATCAGTGGATAACCCTACATGTCACTTTCCTTACAGGCAAACACATTATAGTGCTTTCTTTCTTTCCTGTTACACAGCATCTGTCTCAAGTCGCAGAAGATATACTAAAGCATCCAACAACTCTTCATGACATTGTGGCTGCGATGGTGTTTGGTCCGTTCTCCACATAGATTTACGCCTCACGAGGAGCATATCGGAGGTGGAGCAACTTCCTCAGATTTGGTCATTTTTTTCTTAGTTTGTATCGTACAATAGGTAAGTAGACTACGTACTTAGTTTGTTTAATTTTTGTCTGTTCTTATAATGGGGAATGTCTAACATCCGGTCAGCTTTATCTCCTCTGTGACTCAGCTCGTCTATTTCTGATGGAGACAAGCTGCATCAAGAGTGGAGATTGGGCAAACAAATTAAATTGGAAATCACTCACAGGTAATTTTCATATTTAATATAAGATAAAAAAAAAAAGCCTAGCTTTGGGAGATCTATCACGACTCAAGTGCACTACCTAGAAAAATATAGCTCTGTGGTAACCATTACTTCTGAAAAATTGTCATAGATAACAGTAACAGAGTACAGGAAGTGCTATAAATGTTGAACAATTCCAAAAATGTGACTCATGGGATGTTAATGCAATGGATGCTACTAGCACACGTGTTTTCTTCCTGACCACGTTGATGACTGTGCATTCCAGAGGAGCTGTGCTGGTCTTGTCAAAAGCTGGACCGACCTTGTTTCACCTCCCACTAGCATGACTCAGCCCTCAACCTTGAGTCTCTCCTCCTGGGGTCCCTTGTTTATTATGTCACAAAAGGCCTGTCACACTCCTGTAACAGTGGCTCGCCCCGGAGAAAGTCAGAATCCAGCTGCAGCCGAACCCCCCCCATCCTTCTCGTAAATGAGCATGTCCAATCTACCCACTGTGTTTCATTAAAACCAGACTACATCAATCAGGGCCTGAACTTTAAAGGCCAGGTCCCCTCTCCAGCAACATGAGAGAAAAACACGGAGCTGTTAAAGTAAAGGACCTCACACTGCACATACACTCCAACGCTCGTACATTTAACACCACATTTCTGCTGGCGGACCACACATCGCAACCTCAGTCCGAGACCACACAGTAGGTCTCATAAGGCTGACAAAAGACCTTGTAAGACCTCACACCGGGTCGTAGCATGATTAGATGGGACCTCAGAGAGCCCCACACCTGTAAGTCCACAAACCGCAAAGTAACTCTACTGAATAGCTACTGTAGTCCCCGCACAGCAATTAGAAACCTGGAAACTGTTTAGACCCGTGACTGTTTGGACATTTTTTACTTGACAAAATTAAGTGCAAAGGAAGTGTAAGATCCGCTTTAACCCGGGGCTATTTTCCCAATGGTGAGAGAAATATGAAAGAAGAGCCAAGAATACATAGCAGGAAGCTCAAGGGGGATGCCAGATGGACGGACGGCAGGATGGATGGGTAGATAAACGAGCGGAGGCCAGGCAACAAGAGGGGAGACTGGGAAGGAGTCCCATGGGTGGGGACGGGAAGGCAGACTCGTGATGGAAAGCTTTCAAACTCCTTTCATCGGCTGCCTGAGGACTGGAGCTTTACAAGAGCAAGATGAGCCGGCGCCACTGGAGCTGCTTGGCGCTCTTCAACGAAACCCAGACGCAGAGACAGAGCAGGACCCTATCACCACCCCGCCCACTCTCTGCCCCCACCCCTCATCAACCTCAGCCTCGACACAGACGCATCACAGCAAGATGCAGTTTTAGTTGTCACTGTCTTATTAGAAGTTACTTTTTGAACTTCATCTGTGACAATTCTCCACTTTTGATATCAGTTTATGAAGTCTTATTTCACCAGATAATCTTTACTGTCTAACCTAAAAGCCTGAAGCTGGGTCTCAGGTATTACTGAGTTATTGCTTCAGTCATTTTTCATCATTTACAAGAGGAAGTAGTGAAGGTACACTCTTACAAACTTTGATTATTTAGGGATCAAGAAAGAATGTGATTAAACAGATAAAGAGAGGATCTTTAGTCTTACCAGTCCACACTGAGAGATCGTCTCCTGTAGGATAACGGTCTGTCCGAGGAAGTCTTTTCTGCTTTGGCCACTCGCTCTTTGAGGGACAGACGATGGGTAAATTTGGAGATCCCCGACTCTGACCTTGGAGACAGAACAAGAATAAATGGATCAGAATAAGACCTGTAAAACGGATTAGACAATCTTCAAGAAACCTTTTCCACCTTGTCATACATTAAACGTTCTTAAGATAGGAATTCATGAGCAGTTAACATCCATTGGATTTAGTGGAAGTGCCTTTTTCTCCTCAGCTCTCAGTATATAAATAAATATATCAATAATCGGTAATAGGAAAAAACACGTGAGGGACTGATGTTTGGACCATGGTCTTATCACCTACAGCTCTGTAAAATCTCCCTATGCCAAAAGTTAAAATGTTATGCCAAAGTTAAATATTGCTGGAGAACATGAATGTTTTTCTCTTATGTCTAAAAACTAAACTCAGTTATGCAGAAATCACAATACTCTGTGGAAACGTAGTCCATGAAGTTGATAAACAGTGTAACAATGCTGCAGTTCCCACAGGAAACATTAGGTTTCAGGGAAAGCCGCATACTTCCTGTCTAATTTTCTCCAAATCTTTTTCACAGAATAAAAAAATGTGAAGTCACACACATTTTAATCTCCTCTACTGGGCTGCCAATGTCCCAGTTCAACTTTTTGCTCAAAATTAAAAACAGGAAATGTAATATTTCTTCCATTCCAGCCCGGGACACATTTGATGAGACTCAGCATTGCAATATTGCTGTGGTAACAGTGGGGACTAATCAAAATGTAATAATATTCTCTATCAAAGAGCCAGGCTCACAGAGGAACATTGCCGTATGTGATGTAAAAATTCTCAAGACTTATTAAGCAAAGGTTTATACAAATGTGGCCAAAGTGAATAAAAATCTGTGGATAACATTAAGGTAAGTCAGAGCACTGTACAAAAACAAAAAAATTATGCATAATTGAAGGAATTTCCTTCTAGTCTTGCCATGACCACTTTGTTGTTTTAAACGAAAGAAGATTACATGAAATGATGCCCAAGCATTGTGCGGCATTCTTCGCTCACCTAATCTCACGCACATGCTGTTCCCATTTCATTATGAAATGATAAAACATTCCTAATAATGACTCATACATAGGCGCACACATACATAGATCTCCTCTCAACATGAGCCAAAAAGCGTTTTAGTCTCCATGGTGAGCTCATTTGGAGACAAACTACAGGGATGGTTGGATTGAGGGGAGCACAGACTACCGGGGTGCACCCTGTCACTCAAACACAACCCTTTCTGTGAGATGCTGCAGAAATAACAGTTCACATAAGGCTTTGATAAAACAGGATTGATGAAATCGTACACAAGGTCATGCCGTACTGAGCAGTGACATGGATGAATGACAGTGTGGTGATTCGTCCAGTTGCACCTAATTCAATTGCCAAATTGGCATAATGTCACACGCTCATTTTTTTGGCATCCTGACGCCGAGGTCTGACAGGACCTTAAATGAGTAATTCAAACGTTCTTGTCCAAGAGACTGCTTTACTTCAGGAGGAGGACAAAAGGTCTGAGAGTGTCTTGTCAAGTCTAATGCTTCAACGAGAGGCTGATCAGATCTGAGAGAATGATTACTCAAAAAGATTAAACTGGATCAAGACCTTTATTGCATCATGGACTTGTAAACGTTCCCATAGGTGTGAACAAAAGAGTGAAACCCTGTTTTTAAATATCTTGCTTGGAACATACTCTCCTCTGTTTTAAATCTGTATAAATAAAAATGTCTGTTCATGTATCTCTCAAAACAGGCAGACTTCACATGCTTGACAGGCTTCATAAATCCACGCTGTGTGAACACCAACTTAAAAAAACAAAGAGAGGCAGGAAGAAATGATGATAGTAGACATGAATTCGGAGCATCTGGATCATGAACTACAAATAGACCTGCAATACGATTATACTTATAATACATGATTCTAAGAAAAGATTTTCATGATTATACTTATAATAAATGTTTCTAAGAAAAGATTTTCTCTCAATCCAAAATTGGGAAACAATTCTTCTGAGAGAAATGAAACTCTGAAAATATTCTCTCATGCTCTTCAACAGATTCCGCTTAAGAGCAGCTGTTTCACTATAAAGACGTTGCCATAAGCTGAGATGAAAATACACGAGTTCTCATTCAAAATGACCTCATGCTATGGCTTATCTAGTAGAACAACCCCCGGCCCTACTGCCTTTCGTTCCCACTCCTACACCCTCAACTACTGTTTCCTGACCCTACGCCAGCTTCTCCAAAGAGTTGGTTGACCTCGAAGACAAAGAGGCATATTTTCCTGTATGAATCACCCAAATGGGGTGTGGGATTTTAGTCAGATGGCAAAGCAACCCCTAATTGATGGTATTAAGTTAGGCTGGGCTTCTTTTTCTTCAAGGGCTTTTAATTAAATTAGTAGCACTGCCCTATGCTTGCCAGCTACTGCCAACCATTGATGCTGATGTCCCTTTACATAAACTGTAGATTTCTGATTTGTAAATTGACTTTGGGAGCGCTTGGTTTGGATCATCATTGGTTGTTAATAATTGCAGTGGTTTATATAGATCTAATATGCTTGGCCTGTGACCAATAGTTACATTAAGAGTTCCCTGCAAAACTTCAAACAAACTTTTGGATCAAATGCATGACATGACACAACCGAAGGATAATGACTTCAATGCCATGAAAACACATAGGATCATGACTTCAAAGACACGGGGGCCAGTGGACATAGAAGAGGACTCAGGGAATCCCTTTGAGGGGTTTAGAGGCAAAATGGACATGTGAAGCAGGTGGGTCTCGGTGGAGGGGATCTGCTGGCAACTGGTTGACTCTTGGCTCCCTGAGAGCCTCAACGCTGGCTCCGCCCCATGCAGCTGTCCCTGATAACATCATCACAGCAGGCACACTGTGATGATGCAATCCCCTTGGAGGCCCACTCAGGATATCCCGGTCGATTATCCTCTCATCAGAATTGTATTTTCTCTTTCATTTTTCCTGGTGTTGATTACTGTTTAAGAGATCTGCCATTTGATTGATTGTTTTTCCTCGTAGAACAGAGGCTGGCAGAGGATGCATCATGTAACTTTAAATAAGAAAAATGATCTGACCTTGAAGCCATGCGATCCTAAACAAACACTCACAATTACCGCCGGGAAAGTGCATACATAGGAGCCAGGCAGTGCTTAGACACCTGCCAGGCTGCCCTGTCCTCTTAGAAGAAAAATCCTTTCGACCTACAGAGGCAATGTAGACACACATGTGTCAGTCCCTTGTCATTTCCCATCTCACACCTCAGCCGTTTTGCTCCGCTCTCAATGAACACAGACAAAGGGTATTAAATCATTTCAGACCACATGCAGAACGGATTCAGATCACTCGCTGAGCGAAGCTGCACAGCATGTGTGCTCAATGGACAGCAGCTCTGCAGTGGAAGCTTTCTTTTCCATCTCTTTTCTATTTTACTAGGATCTGTTTTTATTCTGTTCCAGTTTGTGTCTTTTATTTATTTATAAGTGCTTAACAGTGTGGCTAGCGAGAGGTAGCTATGTCAGTCTCTCAGAAAAACAGTTGAGTCACCATTTCATGGATAGCCATAAAATTCTTTTTGGTCCTGAGGTGATGAAGTCTCCCGATTTTGGTGATCCGCTGACTTTTCCTCTAGCGGCACCATGAGGTTGACATTTTTGTTTCTTAATAAAATGTCTCAACAGCTATCGGATGGATTGCCATGAAATTCAGTACAGATATCCATGATGCCCAGAGGACGAATCCTGACAACTTTGGTAATCTCCACTTATCCGTGAAAATATCTAAACTTGTGATGGATTGGCATAAAGTTTTGTACAGGAATGGTTCATGGTTCCCAGACGTTGCGTAATAAAGAGTTTGGTGATTACATGACCTTTCCTGTAGTCCCACCATGAGGTTGACGTCTGTGGTTCCAAATAGTGGGTGATTACCATGAAATTTGGTACACGCTTGTGTTGCCCTCGGGATGAACTGCAAAAACTTTTCATGTGGCACCAACTCCAGGTTAAAATTTTGTTTATGACCAAAGACTTGCAAAACTTAAAATATTCCCATGTCTGCTAACATGCATTGTAAGCATTGTTAGCTGACATTAGCATTTAAATCATAACACTACCCAAGTACAGCCTGACAGAGCTCTTTTTAACTGTTTTTATTATGATGTCAACTACTTGGAAAGAAACAACAAAGAAACTGTATAGTATATTTTTACTGTGGTTTATTAGACATAAAAGTCCAATCTCCAGAATTTTCATAATTTATATTTTGTTTCATTTATCATAAAATCTCGTCCTCACTTTTATAGTCCCAGTGACTACAAGATACGATAGCTGATACATTTGTATATCCCTCCAATGCGAAAGCCCACCGCTGCCTCGCTGCAATGTGACTTAGATTATGATCTTGCCAGCATTAGTAACTTTCCCCAATCCTGCAGCACAAGAGTGCTTTTGTCAGCACTGAATGGCTTGTGTGGTGATACGGAGAAAATGTTGACCTACGCTCCCGTACACACTTGAAGACCCCGGCACACACGTTCATACTGTCACTGCGAGGGATCGCTTTCTCGCAAACAACTCACCTAATGTCACTTTCCCTCTCTGTTCTGTTGCCATGGCAGCAATTAACTGTTCAGAGGTATTCATGTGCAGAACAAATTTCTGCTTAAGAGCCGATTGTTCTTGCTCACAATACACAAAGCTATCGACCGTGCACTTTGACCCCCGTTCATAGCCTCTGTAACCCGCTGCCATTTGAGAGCAGAGTTAAGACTGCGTGGAATTCAAACCACAGAGCCACCGCAGCTCAAAGACGTTTAACAGTGAGACGCAGGGAGAAGCTTATTTACACTGTAGACGATATGCATCATTTTTTATTTTATTTTCTTTTTACTATTGCAGCTGAATTGTAATTATTTTTAAGTTAGCTCAAATTCTTGCTTGATTTCTAAGCAATATATTTACATTTTTATATTATCATCATTTGATTCTAAATTATTGATAGAGCTATGCCTTTTTTTCTAAGCAATGCACAACTATTATTGTTTAGCACTGTGTCCTGGATGATACATTTTATTTGGTGATTTGATCAATGAGAAGAAGAAGAATACGACAAAACATACTGTGCAAAACGGCTCAGATCATACAGAGGGTTTTGTGTGAGACATGTTTATAAAGGGATCCCACTGAAACCAGCAGAACGCTATGCATTACACAATCTATGTGGTCTGTCTGAGGTTGGGCTGGCCTTAACCACAGATCCTATTTCAGATTACTAAGGCACAGACACTATAGTAAATCATAAGCAGGACAGACAAATACCTGACCCTGTTTCAGCAATTATGGGCAATGGCTGCCTACCTAAAACAACTATTTTGGAAAGGAGGGAAAACAAAGCGCTAGGATTTCTTTCATCTCTCTCTCTTGCTATGGCTTCTTATCCCTGCCAATGGAAGTCTAATACGCCAAAAAGAATGTGGGCACCCGCCCATATAACAGATACATGCAAATGAAATGGATGCAAGCGCATATGCATGCTAGCGTGCACACGGACACATAAACAAACCCAGTTTAATTCAGGAACATACCCCTCAATGTGTTTCATTAGGCAAACAAAAAGGCTTTCAGTGGTCCAATCATAAAAGAACGCAGCCAAGCTATGAACATTGCTAATTAAAATCTGCTCAAAGAAAGCCTTGTTTTCCACTCACCATCTCCATCCAAACCCATGTCTGTGTGTACGTCTCTCTACATGGTGGAGGGCGCTTTTATTTCACTTGGACCGCGGTCTCACCAATAAAACGTACTGATATTTCTTCAAGCTAACAAGCTTTTCCTTCAGTTGTGATATGATTACATTATCTGAATTGCTCAAAGTGTAATATTTAATTGTCGGTAGCAGTGGGGGTCAATAAATGAGATTCAATATCACAGCAGTCTGTTGCATAATACCTGATCCATTCTGGAGTCTGATGAATTTGGCTTGCTTCTCATTACTATGAAGTTGTATGAAATGAATCGGAATATATTAAACAACGCACGGCTAAAAACGAGTCAATGCAGGGAAAATATGTTGTAGAGAAAGATGATTCTTCTGGTTCCAAAGGCGAAGAGAGACGTTTAACAGCCAGCTCATTGCCTTGATAAATAAATCTTTAACAATAACTGCTTCAACTTCAAGTGCTAATGATCTAATCATAACGCTACGTGCCAAAGAAAGGGATTCTGCTATCACCCTAAGCACATCTCCTCATATGCTGCCCGGTAAACAGAGATATTTCCAACCTGGCTCCCTTCCCTCCTTTGCTTAATTTGCACGCTTGAGTCACACTCATCGTTCTTCAGCTTCTTCTTCTCTTTTATTACTTTGCTCTCTCTCACTTCTGTTTTCCACGGAATCGGCACATACAGTGCAGAATTTGTCGGGGAGACAAAAATGAGGGAAGAATTCAACGCCTTTTTTTCACTTTGGTTGCCTCCCTGTGGTGTTGGGTTTGATACCCTTCCCTATGTGTCCCCCCTCTGCGTTTGATGTGTGGCATAAGGCTGACTCAACACAGTGAGATACACCGATGATGGATCTGCAGTCAAATTAATCTTGAATTGAGCTGACAAGCGCATGGAAGCCAGCAAATTATTAGAGACTGTAGCTGGTAAGTACCACACCGCTAAGAGGGAAGGGGCAAAGCAAGCCACAGACAGTTTTCTCTTTCCACTCGCTTTAGGTTAGGTGGGATAATAATGAATGCGATTTGGATGAAACTGATCAGGGGTAATTTAATAGCTATCACATTGGGGAGATGTGGTAACACCCAACTGAACATACAGCGGCAGACATGCTTGAGCACATAACACACCTACAGCCGGCAGACACACACTCTATAATGTTACTTCCAGAGATGAGAAGAGGCACTGACTCCAGAAAAGACATCACTAACGTAATAACCTTCAAGTGTCTGGTGAACTGGATTTATCAAACCTGAAAGCGGCCACACCAAAACACATTACCTCACATGATATTGTAGACGCTAATAATTTTGCACAGAATCTCATAATTCTCCATATAAAAGTCCAGTTGGTCTCCTCGAGGACACTGATAAAACCTTATGGAGCCTGGATGCTAACCCCCCCGTATCGGTACAGTCAGTACGACAGCGCTGCTGCCGGCCTGCCAGAGTTCATGGCTCGCTTGTGAATTAAAGAGTGAATAAAAGAGTACATCTCTTTGCAATTTGCAGTAAATATGTTATCATTTAAGTGATCCGTGTGCCAGCCTTCGTTCTAAACCGAGGTTTTAGGGGGCTTGGTCTGACGGAGGTGGACACCCCTCTGGTATTATGTTTATGGCCTTGAAACAGCTTTAAACATAGACACACACACGCACAGGGCACCCCGCTTTCCCCCATCAACCCACAATTGAGCACGGCGTCGAGATTCCAATCAGGGTTGAGCCAGCAGACTGAGGGGATTATTTATGCTGGAAGGGAGAAGGGAATCTCGAGGAGGGAGAGAGACGTGTGCGTGTTTCTTGCATTTCTATACTTGTGAGAACCAAAGGTCTATCTTAAGGATTGAAAGTTAAGCAAAATCCACCAAAGTCAACATTTTTTCCACTAACAATCTGAAGTGGTAATTCACAGTTAAATCTTGGGTTTACGGTTTAAGTTACTGGGATTAAGTTTAGGTTTGGGAAAGAGTTAAGTTTAAGCATTAAGTGGAGAAAGTTTGTGTTGGGCATAGGAGCAGGGAAACACACACACACACACACACAAACAAATACCTCTTTCAGACAGAAGACATGACGTGGTTCAAACCCGCGTTGGCGGTTGTTTTGAATGAGTCAATGTGCATCATCCACCTTGGCGGCACGGCTCGACTTTGGTGAGCAGGCGTTTATATTAGAGGAGAGAATCCAATTTAATGTTGCTGAGGTCTGAAAACTAATGAGACAAAAATGTTTCTTTGTACTGGCAGCCTTGGACCTGAACACAGACATTACGAGGAATGTCTGGAGATTCTCTACGGCCTTTCTCAGATTAAGGGCAGGAAGGAACGATGATGCTACGGTGAATCCGCGGTGAGATTGTGAGATGTGTGTGGAGAGGTAGCCTCCAGTCTTACAACTTCATAGGTCGTGTCCTACAACAGAGTGGGCGCCTGTGATGGGAATTTAAAAATGTAGAAAATGCTGAACCTTCAGCGGGCCACCAATATGCTTCTGACCGAGCAGTGCCGGTAAAAAATGTTTAAGGTTAAGTGAAGGACAATGCTGTGGAGTGGCCCGGTGAGAAAAAACAGCAAACTTGAATTCAAAATGACCCTCAAATGGTTATCGTGGTCTAAATGCTGAGTTGGCTTGTTTGTACCAAAAGGAGTTTAATCCTGAAATCATATTTGTACAATTGTAAGCCAGTGAACTGTGAGTATCCAATGTGTTGATATGTTTTTGGGAGAGCTGATCAAATTTTGATGTGTGGTTTCGAACTAGAGGGAGAGGTTTGGTAAAGGATTCAACTTGTTGTGCAACATAATAGAAAGACATTTTCCCTGAGAATTCCCTCAGCTAATGTGGTTGTGAGGATGGAGTGTTTGTATGTTATGTTGTTACTTTGTGTGTGTGTGTAGGGGTGTGTGTGTGTGTGCATGCTTTTGTATTTAAAGCCAGAATGGAAAAGGCTATGCACTGCTGCTGTTCAAGTACTCCAAATTAAGCTCTCTTTCTCCTTTTGCTTCTCTCTCTCTGTCTCTCTCTCTCTTTCTCTCTCTCTCACTCACACACACATATACACACACATTTATGGCCAAGATGCCTTACCAAAACAATGGCTGTCTCTGCCTGCTCAGTTCTTTGGCCTGGCAGCTTGCTCTTGGGAAGTTCTCAAACAACCCAACATTGCTTCAGCCAAGCCACATCAAATAAGCACCCGCACCACACACACACACACACACACACACACACACACACACAGCGAGAAATGCTGCTAACACTCACACAAGTATACACTCTTCAAATTTGTGATACACACGCTGGATCAATAGTATATGCGTACAAACACACTTTCTGCTGAGAACATGTGTGCACACATACACACTAGATCAACTGTACAAATAGTTACACACACATACACACACACACACAGATAGTCAGCCAGCGGCAGTCTCCTCCGGCCCGCTGAGTTAGCTCCCTCTCCTACCACCATTACCACTATTGTAAATACTCCTCAATATGTATTTACACTGGGATTTCAAAACCCTGGAAAAAAATGAGGTGAAAAGAAAAAAAAAAGGCTGGAAAAATGAAAGAATGTGTTTCACGTCGGTCAGACAGCGGGAACCCTCAGTCCTTATTATCTTTCTGCTAGAATTTGCTTTGGATTGTCCCAGTGGGAGATGAGATGAGAGTAATGCGGTGGGTCTTCTCTCCCTGTGTGTGTGTGTGTGTGTGTGTGTGTGTGTGTGTGTGTGTGTGTGCGCGCGCGCACTCTTCTCTCTCCATTTGTCACTTTCTGCTCTCTTCTTTCTTCTCTCCGCTTATTTCCAACTGATGCAAAGAGCAGGGCTATAAAGACACGAGGCCAAGACAACTCACTAAATTCAGTGACAGGCAGAGATATTGACAGATCATTAAACTATAATTTCTTCAGTGAATACGACTGTTTTCAATTTCTATTTTTATACTGGCCTGCAAAGGACATTTTTTCCTGTGGTAATGCTGATTTGGAATGTGTGCATCTTTGCTAGATAAGATAAGCTGCAGCTCATTGGCCTATGTGTTCTAGATATTCATACTTTTTCTCTTTCATCTCCTGCCCTCTGATCTGATGCAAAAAAAAAAAACACTGCATTTGACTAGTCCCATTCAGGATTTTGTGTACCGTATGCTGAACGAAATTCACAAAAACTTGTAATGTCACAAACGTTATGCCGTGCTTCAAATGCTGTGAGGCCTTCGCTCCTGTGTCATCTGTAACCACGGCAACAAGCAGCTACTGCCGTGAGGAAAAGTCCTATAACCGTGGGGAGCGTGGCTGTAAAACAGCCGCAGGATTCGAGGCGCAGTGTCTTCAGAGGTAAATGAGTGAAAGGAATCAAGACTGTGTGACAGTTATCTCAGCGACAGAGAGGTCATGAAATATCAGGGCGAACACCTAAACTTTGAAGAGAGAAAAAAACAGGGAGGTAATAAGGTAATAAGGTGTAAGCAATATTTTCCATATGCCTATGAGAGGATCTCTACAGTTATTTTGAAGTAGAATATGGTTTTGTTTTCTAAATGAAACGTCAGGCACACTGCTGAAAAACAAATATCCCTTCTTACTCACCTTAAGTTATACCATTTCACATACACACACACACACACACACACACACACACACACACACACACACACACACACACACACAGACACACCTACGTCAGCCCCATATGAGAACAATTACATGGCCTGCTCCCGTGAATAAATTAGTCTAATCAAGTTCTCTCTTCCCTGACATCCGCACCTAAATCCCTTACTCCATGAAAAAACCAGAGCATCCCCCAGCCTGCAAGACAACCCCTGCACCCTATCCTTGCATTAGTCCTTCCTTCCTGTACTGTCTGCACCGAGCGTAAGTGTAGGGAAGACACGTTCAGGTCAGAAAATAAAGTTTTCTCATGTAAGTGCAAGCTTTCATGAGCACAAAGTGCTTTGCAGTTATAAGAGTTAAAGTGCATAAAGTGCAGTAAGACCATAAGCGTGTGTAATACAATTTCGATAATGAAAACTGTGATGAAATAAATTCATCAACAACAGAAAAAAGGGATAAAAAGTATTTTTGAAAATAAAAACTGCATGTATGCAAAGTAAAAAAAAAAAAAAAAAAAAAAAAAAAAAAGATATTTTTTGCCATGTGTTCGTGCATTTTTCCTCTCGCTTTGTGCAGGAATTTTCTGTGCATAGTTGATGGGCATAAAGATATCAAAATAGGTGTAACGTGAGACCTTTTAGAACACCTGGTAATAAGCCTTACAGAGGCAGTCTGAACCACTTGCAAATGATCCAGTGATTACCTGCTAAGGCACGTAAAGAGAGTTACAGTGGTACAAGTGGGACAAAATAAAGGCATGAATGAGATTCATCACCATCTGGAGGAACGATGAGACAGAGTTTAGCAATATTCCGGGAACAGCTCAAATCCTCGACACAAGAGTAAAACAATGAATGAACAAAAGATATTCAAGACATTCCTTCACCTTGTGCGAAAGCCTGTCAGGACAGACATAAGCTCATTTTGTGGCTAAATGAAAGCGACATAGCAGTGATAGAATATATTCAAAACTGCTAATCATCTTTGCAATAAAAATGAGAAAAGAAGGAAGAATATTAGCCAGAGCAGAGAGGAAATAAGTGTTAATGTTTATGGTGGCGGAGGAGATAATACAGACAAGATTTCGCCTGTATGTTGTCCCTCAGGTTAATGATCATTTTGAGATGAAAAGCATGTACATGTATGCGTATGCATACATTTACCCTCTGTATATGTTCATTTATGCTCATTTCAACGTTCCCGCTGGGACTAATAAATGTATGGCACAGTAAAATGAACACTCGTCCCCTCATGTCCGGAAAAAGACTCCTGTTACTTGACATTCCTTGATGATTCTACTGGTTCATGAAAACAGCTGCTTGTCTCCTGGCAACAGATGTCTCTCACTTTGGCACACTGAGTACTCACTGTGCCAGCACACCTGGCACATAAGACACAATGGATATTACAAAAAAAAAAAAGTATACATTACGTCTATGATGCAGCACATGTCTAACTGTCAGTGACTTATTGACCAAAGAAAGATCAGCCTCATACAGTCAAAGCATACACTTCCACACAGACAATGGTCAATCAGTTTCTTTGATTCAGCCTAATTACCTCCATTTTTTTTTTTTTTTGTACAATGTAACTGGGTGTTTTTGGGACATCACACACACACCCTCATACAGTCCTTGCTGTTTAGATGACCTGTTGCTATGAAACCAAATGTGCAGCTGAAAATCGTATTTGAGACTTATACAAAGATATACAATCAGTGGTTTCAAGAGTAGCACGCCGTCTGAGCCAAACGTTTCACTCATTGAAGCTTCAAAGTAAAACTTTCAAAGAAAGACAGTAGAACGTCCTCATTTAAGTCAGTTGTTTTAAAGTAAGGCCTCCAGAAATGTCTTTGACTGGAAGAAAAATTGTATAACCACTTCTTTGGTCATTGTAAGTATGCATTCGCATGGAGAAACTTGAGGTGCACAGACCAAGCTGGCTGCACTGCTGATAGAAAAGAACAGACAGGAGAGAGATATGTTGTGGAGATAAGTATGTCCATGGCTTTGGTTGCTGAGCAACAAAAACATACAGCTAATTTTGATTTAAGTTCCCCGCCCCACTTGTCTTTCACTATGTGCTCACTGTCGTGTGACTTAATCTGCCTCACATGTTGGGTTAGTTTCTATATTTTGATCTAAGACGATTTCTATTTAAATGCTCTTGTTTGTCCTTTTATTGGCCTAATATAGTACAGTAAGAAATGCTATTGCAAATAACAGAGCCAGTAGTTACTGAGTGATATATTAACAGTAGTGGTTAGCCTGTTCATATAGAGTCAGTGTGAGTTTGCATTAATGGCAAATAGCAGTAATGGGCAAACTGAACGGTAGCAGATCAGAAACAGAGTGGCTTCTCACTGAATAATGATATGATATCAAACTGAGAAAATAAATCAGCTCCTGCTGTTATGTTGATTCAACAATATTCATCTTATCATGTTGATACTAGCTAAGACAAAAAGGCTCAGTGGTTAACAGTGCTGTCTCACAGCAGCAAGGTGCAAGGTGTGAATCACAAACCCACACACGATGTCACAGATGTCAAGATATCACTTGGCAGAGGTTATTACTCAGGCATAGGCAGTGACTGAAAAACACAGCGTAATTGTCACACACTGGATTTTAGCTTTGATCTTCTCATCTTTTAAACACAGATAAATCAGGTCAGTGTCTTTGGGAATTGGGTTACCTTGAAAAACGAGTTAAAATTGAGCTGCCTAATATTCTCTGTTAACCAGGATGAACAATTAACGCGTTCATGTCGACACGTGTGTGTCACACAACTCAAGATTAGTACTATTAGAAAGCATACAACACAGAACTACAACCAAAATGAACTGTTACAACAATGGTGGTGTTACATAAAATCTCTGGGGGCCATTGATCTTCAACCACCTCTCGAGTGTTCATGAAATAAAATTAGGAGGGGAAATCGGGGACTTACTTTTTATGTTGACTCTCCTTCCGGTCTGCCGAACCAAGGCTCTGGAAATAAGAGAAGAAAAACAGACATTAAAATGACCATTTCAGACGAGTATATTGAGGTTCTCTATCCTTTAGAGAGTATTCCAATACATGCTGTAAAACCATGGGGTGGGTGATATTTAGGCATATTTAGTATCCATGTACATTTAGTACATTGAGCTAGTCTCCTTGTTTTTTGTAGGCTTGGGTGTCCTGACTCAGATAGCATCATATAGTTGATGGCAGTAATATATATGTATATTGCAGGCAGAAAAAAACAGTAACAAAGTGATTAGTTCTGCAGAAATGTACTGTGTTCAATCAAAGCATCAAAGTCAATCCAGCTGAAAAGAAAACAATTCAATTACACAAACACAAAGTCCGAGACGCTTCGTCCCTTAATTGAGTTTGGTTTTTACAGTCGAGGTGACCTATAGTTAATGTAAGTCCCACTAATCTGGAACCTTCACCCTCAAGGCAACACCAATCAAATGATCAATCTTGCCCTGTAAGAGCTAATTACATGGGTAATGACCTTCTCTTGAGTGAAAAATAATTACCTCGTCTACGAAAACTAGATTTACTTTATTCACACGTAATAATCAAAATGCGGTGTGGAGAGAAAAGGTAAGTGTGAGAGGAGGCAAGATGAGAGAGTGTGTTTAAAAGTCATTTCCCTGATGATGAAGTCAACTCAGAAACTCCAAGTGCAATAACTATACTTCCTGCCAGCTCTACTCAACAGGGGATGTTTCAATACATCCCTCCAGCAAAGCCAATTCATTAGGCGCACGTGCACGGCACACACACTGACACCTACACGCAAAGGTGCAGACACACACATAGCATCCCCCTGCCGACTGCATCTTCTGGAGGTGTATAGCTCTCAGTGGTGACTCGTGCTGAGACAGCCAGAAGCGTGCACGCAACACACACCGACACTCATTACACACACGCACACAGAGCTGGCCCTAAGGCTGGAGACATTTTTGGAGTGAAATTCTGTCGCCGTTTTGAATTTTCATCTTTGGCAAGGAGGCCAATTCAGGCTCAAATGAACAGACAAAGTGAATTTCAAGGTCAAGAAAATACCAAACAGTCCTCGCACTGCCAAGTAAATAAGGCCTAATGTCTCCAATCAGAACACATTAATGGACACCAACTGATGTCTTTAGTGCAAGCTCCTTTTCTATGACCCTCTATTAAAATGTCTGAGTGGTATAGTACTGTGAGTGTATGCTTAAAAAAGAGGTGAAGAAAAGGCATCCACTGCCTTTCAATGTCAAACTGAACATCAGAAGAGTTTCTTCTAAATTGTTGTTCCGAGTATGTGTGCGCGGACGCTTTTATGTGTGCGCTGCATTGACATTTTGATCAGCGAGCGTCTCCTCTACTCTGGCGTTTTGAGTGGGTTTGTGTTTGTCTATGTGTGTGTGTCCTTTTATGTGCAGTTATAGGCAGTGCAGTGACATTTTGACCGGCGATTGACTTCTCTGTGCGAAGTCTGGATACGAGTTTCATCCTCCTGGTGGGGATAGGATAGGCCATACAGAGGGACTGACCTTTCCCCTCATAGCTCCCCCACAGTGCCCTCAGGTAGCGTCAGTCTGCCATGAGGATGAGGGCAGGTGGGTGTCCATCATTTGAAAGATAGGTCTGTGGGGGGTGATGAAGGACTATTTTAGAGCCACCTTTAGGGCTGAATTAATTACTGAATGAGGAGGCTGTGACTTAATTTCTTGAAAGGCGGCAATTTTGTCTACATCGTCTACTTTATAGGAATACCATTACTACAGAATTACAGGCAACTGCTGTTTTAAGGTTCATTGTGATTGCCATATTCCATTGACAAGTTTCTACATTATTCAAGGTTTCAGCAGAATTAAAATCTATAGATATTGATCCTGCTATAGCATTTTTTGGCCACTTGGGGGCAGTACAACGGGGTTGCATATTTTCACATTTGAAGTACAGTATGGCAAACTTGTTAGCATACTGTTGCTTAGTTACACGTCCATCAGTAACGGAGATGAAGCTCTACAATATTAAGTTCTGTAAAGCAGAACAGAAGTTTTTTTTTAACAATTTTATTCTAGAAATATCAATTAAGCGACTGGAGAAAGTACTTCAATGAAACTTCAATTTGAAAAGTGTTTTTCGAGTTCATAGTGCACCAATTTGTGCAAATGTTATCACTGAGTTTCAAGCAATTACAGTCTCTGTCCCACTCATCATTTAAAATGAACAACTTCATAGTTTTCAAAATCCTGATTAACAGCATTGTTGAGTAAATTTATGGGAATTATCTGGGTATTCACTGTGAAAAAAAAATCTCTTTAAATCATGCAATAAAAGCATCTTCCAGCGCAACGTCACTCTTGAGGCTGATTAGGATTTATTTTGGAGAGCCTGAAATTTGACCAGTAAAAAAAAAAAAAAAAAAAAAAAAAAGTACCAAACAAGCATATCAAAGTGAGTCATGGACAATATCCTCTGTTTCATATATTGTATGTGAAGTTATGGAATTAAGCTTCAATTAAAATGCTGTTGCCCTGTGGATGTCATCATCCACCAATCAGCCTGCCTACATGTGATCATTCATCAGACTGACATTAATCGAATGATGTCATCAAATGATATTTTACCAGCCTCTCACAAACCTGATTCACAAATGAACCCTCTCACCTCCATCCACCGGTGCCCACAGAAAGCATCACTAATGATAATCCAGAAATAAGAGCAAATCAGGAGTGACAGCTCTTGTGCAATCTCAGCAGCTCATACAAATCCTCTCCCTGTCGTTGCATCTTGTATCATTTCTGTCACTACATAAATTCCCCTGAGCCATGATTCCATAGACGATGGTAGCAGGAGACAGCATACCTGACAACTAATGGAGCTACTTTTAACACATTAGTCAATTATCTTAATGATACTGGGGAACTGGTACTGATACTGGGTCCACTACTGGGAAGACAAAGACCAAGTTGTGGACATATTTTCAACAGATGTGCAGACAAATCTTTAAAAACATGAAGAGTGACCAGATGCTTTCAGTCCTCCAATAATTTATTAGAGTCCAGTTTTACCCACAGACTTAACTTCCCATCTTTGTGTGTGTGTGTGTGTGGGAGCAGGTGTGTGAATGCATACCTTTACAGCAGTTGCTAAAAGATCTTGGCATTCCACCACAGCTGTGAAATTCCACAGACAATATATGGTGTATTCTTTCCAAATGCGTCAAAAGCATAATCTGCTTAACATGGCTTTCTTCAAACACTGACTCACAAGCAAACAAAGATACACAAGCAGTAACACACACACAAACACACCATGTTACCGGCAGAATACCTTCACTTCGCATCCATTAATTCCAGCACACACACACACATACATACCTGTCGAGTCCAACCAAGTGAACCCAGTCGGGGAAACGTTACTCCACTCACCCTGTCTTTTTTTTCTCTCTTGTTTTCAAAACCCAAAGTCCTCACTGTTCCAGTGGTGGCTGTAATTGCTGTTCACCTGTCCAACTTCAACTCTTTAGCTCCGTTTCCCTCCCTCCCTATCTAACTCTCCCTGTTTTCCTCTTTTTCTGTCTAAAGCCGTTGGTCACACGAAGGTTTGTGAAGCTTGCTCCGATGGTGGCTGCTACCTCCACTGACTTGTTGTACTTTAATTGTGGTTGCTAGGCGATAAGCTTCTCCAATTCTGCACACAGTGAGAAGGGGAGGACAGGAGAGGAGGGGGGAGAAAGTGAGAGAATAGTTGACGGAGGGTGGGGGGGGGTGAAAGGGTTTAGAGGAAATGCTCATTACCGACACAGTAGCTTGGAGAGAATGATCGACGGGGAGGAGGGGAAAGGTTTACAGGAGGGGATGAAGTTGTGCAGATGAGAGGCATGGATGGATGGATGGATGGAGATGAGCAGGTGCACTTCCTTGTTTTTACTCTGGGGCCACCTTGTGCAACCAGGAACACTTTATACAGAGCAACAGCACATTTGGAGGACTGACCATAATTCTTTAAATTAACAAACACACACTTACTCAACGCCCTGTCATTTTTTCTGCTGAAAATTGAGACTACAGCATTGTTTTCCAATTATGTTTGGAGAGACAACTTAGATCTAGAGTCAGCAGTAAATAAACAATTAGCTAATTATCTATTTGCACTTTGCCACAACTCCCTGCTGCCAATTATTGTCTTTGGTGTGCACAGGTGTCTAAAGCTGACAAACAGCTCAAATAGCATTTTTTTTTTTTTGTGTACTGTGCTGTTATCATGCATGCATCTTTACTATAAGAATTACTTTGAATGGAATCCAATGGCATTGTTGCAGATGTCAGAATGATGAAAGCTTTATATGAATTTGTGGTTTTTACTTTGGCAGGAATAGCAGCTCGTCATCAGCGTACAGTGATTGACGATAAAAGCAGAAATGGTGACCACCAAAAAAACACGAAGAGAATGGATGAGTTCAGTCACTTCAACAAATGTATCAACAGACAAATTTATATTAGACAATAAAAACAAATATATATATATATATATATATATATATATATATATATATATTATCCCCACTGAGGCATAGACAACACGTCAGCGTACAGATTTGGACTGATTCTCCGTACAGCTCACTCACATGGGACCTCCTTGACCTGTCACATCCTCCAGACAAGCCCTTTACATAAGATGTGGGCATGAGACACTAATAAGGCGCTGCAATCCATGACCTGACAGTCATCGTCTACTGTGTGTCATTGCTGTAACTTTTTCATTATTTATTTAATCAGAGTTTCAGTCAACAATTTTGACAATTTTTATTTTAATATAAAGGGGCTGTAAATAATCTGTTCTAGGTTATTCACACTGAAAGAGGAACTTATTGTACATGGTAGTCTGCGGTTAAACTATGTATTTTGTTTAGTATGCACTATTACAGTACAAATCTTTCATGGATGTGTCATGACATCAGTATAATTTAAAACAAATTTCATAGTTATGTTTTCTTGGGGACTGTAAATATGTTGTTAATTCAATAGATTTTTAAAGTTTGAATTTTGATTTTTTTTTTCTTTTTAGGTAAGCAGTAGAATATTATGACCATGAGCAGTGGCTCACAACAGATGCTGTATATTTTTTGTTGTCAGGAAATGACCTTGAGGTGCATCAACTACGCTTGCTGCTGGACATGTACCAATGAATTGTGAACGTGTAGGCAGAGCTCAGCTTAAAAAGGACTATTAGACACATGAAAATCAGCAAGCAGAAAGCACATATGAAGAGTGTGGTAATGACCAGTAGGCAAATCATGCTTCCTCTTACAGTAACAGCCCATCCGCTCCGACTTTTAGCTCTGGTGAACGTCAATATAAATCAATTTAGTCATGAAATCTATATTGTGCTTAGTGTCTGGTGACCTTTAGTGCCACTGTGGGTAACTGCTGTGGGTGAGTCCCTGTGTGTATATGTGTATGAGGGACAGTATGTGTGTGTATGGTGCTGGCATGGTGTATTATGACTCAGTGTGTGTTTTCGGTGTCTGGCTGTGGGCACATACAAATCTCTGCCACCTCATTGTCCACTGAGGGACAGAGCATAGAATAGTATAGGGAACATTAGTCATAGCCGGTGGAAAATGTCAAACACGTTGGTATTACTCTGAAAGGATATACAGGAAATGCTGCCTTTTTTGTGTCCATCCATCCATCCATCCATCCATCCTTGCTGCCACCCTTGCTTGCTTCCACCTGCTAATTTCTGGAACTGAGACTACAGGAGATGCAAGCACCCAGCATGTACCACTGAGGGGCCGCAGCAGGTTGCCCCAACACCTGTCAGTCAGGAGGAGCTTTTCTAATTATAACTCACAGACAATTACGTGCACAGCCCAGTACATCCATAAACACACACCGCTTATTGTCATACGTGCACACAATCAACACACACATTTAGGAGACTTCCTTGAAGGGCTCTCAGTGGGTTACTGGTGGCCTTTTAGTGTATCCTTCCTATACAGGCTCCTGGGAAGACGGTGTAACAGCTGACTTCAGGATACACACACACAGCAAAGCCTCCCAACAACAACAACAATGTAATAATACTGCAGCTGACAATAATAACCGCAACTTATGAAGGTGCAATTATATATACTGTAAGCGCATTAAACTATTGTAAGACTTACAGACTGTAAATTTACTGTAATAGAAAATGTTTCAATAACTTGCTCGACAAACATATTTTGGTGTTAATGGAGGTGTAAAGCAATATAAGCAATAAAAATATGCTACTCTGTCTCCATGTATAGCTAAAAGAAAAGTAACATTGAGAGACAGCTCTTCCACCACTGTGACCACCTAGCACCAGCTGGCCAGTAAATTAACCAAACTGTGATTTTTTATGACATTTCCAACCACCTGCAGACCTTCTTGCTATGTGTTACATCATTGGTGCTAGTACATTTTCACTGCTTAATCGATTGCCAGATATGTTTGGACTGAGGGCAACACTCTGCAGGCTATGGCAACAAAGCACAACCCAATTATAAAGAGCAGCTCATGGCAGTCAACTGGGGGCCTCCTACACATCTAGGATGGCAGAGAGAAAAGAGGGTGAGAAGGTGGAAAAGAGAAGGGATGAAAAGAAAAGAAAACCATTTCAATATAAAAAAGAAACTGAAGAGAAAGATGGTAAAAGAGAGACAAATAAGCTGAAATCGTGTATGCATGTACAGTCATTCTTGGTAGTTCTTGTTATTCTGTAAGATGACAAAAACTTGGAAAGAAAAGTAGTCAGTGTTGGGCAAACACTTACCACAAGGTGTTCATACAAAGTTTTCATAAGCTCAAGAGTTTAAATAATTAATACTGTGCAATGTTTTTAACAGAATACAAACAGTGCTCAGTAAAAACAGAAAACAAATGCGAGGGTGATTTGGAGGAACAGTTATTTCTTTCTTGCTTTCTTGTGCTAATCCATTTTCCACTGTGGTGTTAAAACAGAATTAATGGGGCTCTTAAAAAACTCAAACACTTCTGAGGCAAAGACAAAATAAGGAAAGAAGCTGTATGACAGATAGGAAAACAAGTGGACAAAAAGGCTGGACGGCAGGAACGAGGAAGACAGACGCAAAGGGAGACAGACAGGTACATATTTGCAGGTGCATGCACAGAGAGAAAACTACAAGATGACTGACAGAGAAAATTAGAGTTGGCATCACACATGCATGCGCCGTGCTTCCTGATTTCACTGACCAATCACAACATGTCAACAGCAGTGGGTGATGAGAGAGTGACAGGGCGGGTCTTCTCTCCCTCTGTCTCACTGTCTCCACTTTTACAATGTCATTATTTGTACAGGATTCCCCCTCCCAAGTCTTGTGGTCTGGGGACCAAAGGGACCAAAACATGGCTCATAAATCAACACAGCAGAGAGAGAGACTATGGATATTTACCCATAAATCACTGCGGCGGAGCCACCTACAATCAGACTAATAGGGCTGGAAGACGTGCTGTCATCCAAGCCATGATGTCACCAAGCCTGAGCCTGTGGGTGTTGATGTTGGTGGTGGGTCTCTGGTTCTGTGTGTGTGTGTGTATGGGGGGATGCCTGCATATGTGGCTGTGGGTCTCTCGCTACGTTTGTGTGTGCGCGCGTGTGTGTAAGAGGGTGTCTGGGTATGTGGTGGTAGGTCTACGGCTCTGCTTGTGTAAGTGTCTGTGGTAAGTGTGTGTGTGGTGTATGTGGGAGGCGGGATGTCTGTTTATATGGGTTTGTGTGTACTGGGGTGGCCGATATATGTGTGTGTGTGTGTGCGTATTTGTCTGTCAGTATGTACTTTCATCACGTCTCTGCATTTATGTACATGTTACATTGAGCTATACGCACTCACATAAACACACACACTGTTACTGAACATCTTAGACTGGACTTAACACACATGTAAAACACACACACTTACATACAGACGCACATGCACACATACACACACACACACACTTGGTCTTGTGGTTAGTGCTGGCTTACAATGGGTGTGGGATTCCATAGAGAAAATCTAAACAAGTCGAGCGGTTAGCACGGGTCTGCCACGTTTCCACACAATGGCGCTCATTGACATAAATAACTGGGGACTTTGTGAAATGGGACACCCATTAACTTCTCCTCCACAGATAATTGCCCATTAGATCTTGGAAGAGCACTGGATTGAGAAATAACTCAACTCTGACACTAAATGCAACTTGTAATAATAAAAAAGTCACATTGTGAAAGGGGCCTGGAATCCGTTAAGATGGGTTGGCTTTTCGTACTATCATCCAGCCAAGCACTTGGATTATCAACAAAGAAAACCATGGCTTGTTGTAGAAGCTCTGCAAGTCTGTGCCTTTGCCTAAGCTGCGCTTTGAACATGGAAAAGATGATGACAACAAGGGAAAAAAGAAGACAAAGAAGAAGAGAACTGCAAATTAGAAAATAAGACGAAAGGCAAGAATCAATTACTGGAGAAGAAAGTGAAAAATGAAGTCGAGAAACAGAAGCAGAATAGTAATAATAAAAAAAAAAGGTCGATTGATCGAGGAATTGAAGAAAAAGTGAGAATTGAAAATATAAGTTGATAACACGAGCTTGAGTTACAGTTTTAAAAAGTAAATGTAGGCAATTATGATGACTAAGAAACACCTACAGTGCTTCCAGTACTGATGTCACTCGTGACGTACAGTATTTACTTATAGACACCAGCAACAACAACCTTCACCTCTGGTGAATCAGAACATATGGTTTTGTTGTCAGCCCCGCAGATCCTCTGCAAATTGATCTGCCCATGTCAGCACTTCACTTCCACTTATTGTCACCCGCCTGACTCGCGTGCGCATGTTCCCGTTTGTGCGTGTGTCACAGCGGCAGGCGGAAAGGACAAATGATCCGGAGTAACATGACTCATTCATAAAAATCAAATGCCTCCTACAGTCTGTGTACCACACACAGCACTATAAACAGTCACTTACAGCGGCACAGGGTGAGTCAATTTTGATGTAAAATATGACGACAATAATTACCGGTGTGTGACTACACAGATCGATTCTCGGGTTAGGAATAGATTTACCGGCAGTGACACATCAGAGAGGATAGTCAGACTGCCATACGCACAGACAGACACATATATATGCATAGACACACACACAGATTGTATATGTGCATACACATACATACATAATCACTCCACCTACACATGCCAATGGCCATGGCTCTATTTATTTTCCCTCATTAGTTTTAAATTCCCATCCAGACGTTAGCGTGGTCCCTGCTTTTAATCATTGGAGAGCGCTCAGCTCGGCGCTGGCTTCGCCCTCTTTGATGTCCCTCAGCCCACCAACCAGCAAGCCAATGTCTCTCCTCCCTTCCCTCTCTGCTACTGCAAACAACTGCCCATTCTGCCGCACTTTGCAAAGCTCTCTTCAGATTGATTCATGCATCTATCAAAATACTGCAATAAGTGTTACAGAGCTCTGTTTAATTACTGGTGCATTGATGGAAAGCCCAGCGATATTCACACAAAAGTGTGTGTGTCTAATGACAGAGAGATACCAGAGACGAGGCTGTAGCGGTGTGTGCGATTACAATACTGCTATTTAAAAGGAAATGCTTCACTGACGTGCAGGTGGAATAAAAAAATTTACAAGACAGCGCGGCTTAAGGAGCCAAGAGTATTTTAGTAGCTTTAGTAGGTGTCTTATGTTTTATGTGTTAGCTGTTCCTGATGGACGGCCTAAGAGGAAGGATCTTCAGTATGACTTAGAGAGTAACAAGAGAAAGTTCTCATCGGCTTCTCATTTGCCAACGCCGGCCTCTCATTTGAGACGGGCTGGTTTATCAGTTGCGAGATTAGTTGCCTCTCAGCAGTCTTATTTTTAGGACTTCCGCTATGCAATAACATTATTAAATTATGGAGACTCGGTCATCAATACAGTTATCATCTAACAGCAATGGACGTTATAGAAGAGAGGTTAAAGGTCGAGATGGATTAGGATAGGTCAGACAGATTTGTTTGGTTATTCCAGAGTTACAGTTATCCCATTCCAAGGTAATCCAAAGTATTAGATTTAGATAGGAAGTCAACACTGAAGCAACACAAAAAAGACAATCACAAAGGCCGCACAGTGTCCTCATGAGTGTAGCAAAACCACCAGCGTAAGTGAGCGCGCGTGTGCTCCACATGATAGCGGGGGGTCAACTAATAAGAAAAGTTAAGAAGAAAAACAAGCCTTTGATATGAATGACATCATCAGCGCCTGACCTGTTTTGAATTTCTGACTGGAGGCCTAAACACACACTGTTAGCAAGGCTCGCACTTCATTGTGGTGGATAGCTGGACTCATGCCTCTATTCATTACAAGCGAAACGTCGCAATAAAGAGAAACAACTGGTGACTAATGGGAAATTACGCTCCAAACGCTCTGAATATAAGTAACAATTCATTTCAATTTAGCTTTATGTCATCACCAGATTTACTTTATTCCTCAAGTTCGCGGAGAAAGAGAAAATATTTTTCCTAGAGCACCTCAGTGAGGTTTGACCTGTCTTTTCGAATCAGGTGTTGAGAAATATAGAGTAGAGAGCGCTAGGGTTAAAACAGCAGGTACATTCGTTGTGATACTACTGGGTGGTACAGTGTTGTACCAGAGAGAGTGTGTTCTCCCCTGATCCCAAAGTGATTTATTTCATTTTAATACAGCGTGTTTGCTTTGGAGCATGATATGTATTTGGTCATGAGACATTAATAGAGTAGAAAACATGTTGAAAAATGAGCTTGCTGACGTGTGTTTGAGTACTGTATGTGCTTGAGTGTGTGTGTGTGTGCGCCTGTGTGTGCCTATGTGTGTGTGTGTGTGTGTGTGTACTGCAAGAGTCTTGAGGCCCATGCTGTCACTCAGCCCAGCTCACAGGGTGGTCCAAACACTGAGCCCTCTTTACTCAGTCACACACACACAAGCACATGCACACAAACAAACAAACACTCACTGGTGTACATGTAATGACATACATAACAAAGTATACATAAATATATGGCCATATATATGACCATAATGAAGCAATCAAATAACCTCAGCGCTTCCCCTCTTCCTGTCCCAAACCGTACACCTAAATATACTGCCGCAGACTTCATCGCACAGCAACAAAAATGGAGCGTCCAGAGGAAAGGAACAGCGCTACACAGCAACCCTTTCATGCTTCACATTTGGTGTAGATTCACTGGAAGGATGCTGAGTTTGACAGCGCTGCGTATTAGCCAGTAAGTGACACTGTCATTTAGTCCGTAGGGCAAATTAGCTGTGCTGACGTAGAGGTAGAGGTAGAGGTGGAGGGAGAAGTTTGCTGACTTGCCCTGCTGGAATTTCATAATGTCAATTTAGAATCTGAAAAGTGCTCCACAAAAGCAGCCCCGGCCGCTTGTCGCCTGATAAAGCTTCTTAATATGAGAGGAAACGACGACGTTTTTGTCAGTGGAAGAAATCCATCTCAAAACCTCTTGGTAACCAACTTTCCAAAAGCCACTTAACGCTTACGCTTAGGCTGTTTTTGTTTTCCAGTAAATTGGACCAGAATGACATTGACTTTGGCCTGCTTACGCAAAGCTGGGCAAGCAATAAAGCCAGTCTCTGCAGCCAGATATTTAATATTTGATTATTCAGCAATATGATTGGTGTAAAGATTTCGCAAATAAATAAAAAATAATATCTAAGATGACAGCATTTCTTGTGTAAATAGCACACAGCCAAGTCAGCTTAAAATTTAAATATTGACCTCATTTAGCCCCACCACACACCACTACAAAGACGCACAGCACCATGATTACTAACAGAATTACTGAACTGAAAAAAAAAAAAAAAAAAAAAGAATCAGAGGTGAAAGGGTCTTTCGAGCATGTGTGTATGATTGCAGCAAAGGAACATGGAATGCAAATTGTGCCAAAGGAATGTGACACAAAAGTTGATGATGTGGAGTTTGTTGACATGTTAAGAACTGAACCGTCCTGCGAGATATCTAATCAGAGTACATGCTCTGCAGCAACAAAGAGATAGTTTAAAAGAAGTTCAAACACAAGAAAATTATCCTCCTTTTATGAGTACCAGACCATGGCTTGATTTTCCATATCTGTTCCTTCAAAAGACAACAAGCCGCAAAGTGAGCTCACAAGTGATTTATTTGGGCTATTAGCACTGATGTATCTGGATTAGCTCCACTTTCGTCTTCCAGGTGAGGGGGAAATGAGTCGTTAATATTTGTGCTACGCTACAGTTCTCCTGCAGCATCACAGCTCGCACAGCAGGAAGCACAAGGCACCCTCCCCTTCCCGCTATTAGACATTCACTGAACAAATACTGCAAATGAGCCCCGCTTCCCCCACAAAATGGTAATAAGCCATAATTGCCTGTAATCTGAATACATTAGTCCTAAGAGGGTCCTGTTGCTTTTGTGTGCAATCACGGCAGAGCTCGACGACTAAAATATGACGGTAAGGAAGGTGTACGACTCTCCGCAAGCCACCGAGGGCTTTGATTTTGGCTCGGTTTATGAATTATACATCATATGTTGCAATGCACAAAACAATCACCACTGCACATACAATTTTAATCTATGTTTATGTTGCTTAATTAGATTCTCATGGCCTCCTGTCTCATATGATAAAGTGTTTAAGACCGCAGCCAAGCCAATACGACTGCAGTGCATAGTGAAGAGTCAAAATACACCGAAATCAAATTTTAAAAAATGGGCTGCAAGTAAAATAATAGGTTGCACGAAATGTGATTTCTTGGATATATTAAATTGGACTAACTTGTAATGGTATCTCTAAATAGTAAATAGTAAAAGGAGACTAGGCAATCTGAGACTGAAGGTGGTTGTTAGCTAAAAGCAGAGCTACTGATGTGATCTTGACAGACACAGCTTAGAGATAAGGGTCAGGATAATTTATAATCCTTCTCCTTTTTTTTTCAGTCAGTCAGTCAATCAGTCTTGAGGTTGGTATGCCTTCTTTCGGTCACCCTTTTCCTCTTTTCTCCTCTTTTATTTTCTCATTGCACCAATTGCTTTCTTTCTCTAGAGTTGGAGGCGCCATTGTGTGCTTGTGGCTTGTTTACGAGGAACACTGATTCACCCAGTGAGGTTTGGCTTGCGCGTACAGGGAGGGGGAGAAATATGAATGAATCTGCAACACCCCAACCCTCCGTCCCCCCCCCCCTCTCTATTCCCAAATTCTCCCATCATCTTTCTTCCTCTCTACATACTCCTCAGGCACCTCCAGTCACACTTTTCCACTGGTGTGTGCGTGTGTCAGTGAGAGTGTATTTGTGTAAAGCCAGAGGGGCGGCCAACACTGGCCAGAGGCTCATTTTTGTGGCCAGGCCAGTGTGTATCCCGACGGCTTGCAGGCGTCTCGGGGGCCAGCTCCTCCTTCCAGCTCCATTCCCTCACCCTAGGGCCTCTCCAGAGAGACTTTGCAACCAGCCATTGCTTAGTCATTTCAAGATCCTCCAGGACAAAAACCAGTGCTTAGTTTCAGGCATTTATTAAAAATGACAAGCTGTGTTTGTGAGACCTGTCGAGGAGAGGAGGATGAGGAGGAGGGGGAAAAAAGACATGTATCCAAAACTGGAAAGAACATTGAGAGTGGGTTTCATGGCTGGTTTGGCGATGGGAAATCTTGGACTAACTTGTAATGGTATCTCTCCAAAAATGTCAAGGTTAAAAATGCCTGCCTGCCTGCCTGCCTTGCTGCTGATGGCTATGTTCTCTATCTCTCGTGTGCAATGCCTGTGGTTGCCATAGAGACCGGCAATATTGCCTATTCTGGTACATTGGTTTATTACTAAAAGAGTAAACTAGCTGGAAAGCTCAAACTCAAACATGCTGAACTGAGGAGAGAAAACTATATTTATCCCCACCAGGGAAGGAAACATTAAAAACTATGGGACAGTGAAACTACTATATTAGTTATTAATAACCATGAACCATTAGGAATGGCAAGCAGGAATTGGATCTTTTTGAGTCGTTAATGAGCCCCTGACGTGAAGAGTCTTTTTGAGAGTTTCTTTGAGGCACGAGAAGCTCGGCTCCAGGTTTTGGCTCACCTCAATAGTTCACGTGGCAAATAAATAAAACGGCACATGGTTTTCAGAAAGTTCATGAGTTCAGGACATCAGTGAAGGAAGGGGGTGGTATTTGATTTCTCGCTGACACAAGAGGAAAAAGTCGGGGGTTGATGAGTGAGAGCAAGACGGAGAGAGAGACAGGGCATGGAGACAGCAGCATCCTCTGCTTCACACCTCATCTTTCCCACGGTATTTGGTTTGTTTACAAGCAGTGGAGTCAGTGACAGGTTCATTCCTTGTCCTGGCTCCAACCAGCACCAGGTAGGAGGCAGCCAGGCTGGACTCTGAGGCCTTCCTGCCGCTCAAAGCCCCACACAGGCCAGCATGACCAACAGGCTGGGATTTCCATGTCATAACATACCCCTCCCCAACCCCCGACTGACGCCAAGGCTTTCTCCTTCCTCTTTGCTGTCTCATTCTCCAGCCCCCCTTCCTTGCCCTTTTTGCCATGTCTTCATCTCTCCAGGGGGCTACAGTAGCCGTGAAACAGCGTGACCCACACAGGAGGTCTCTCCTTCTCTCCCTTTCGTCTAATCGTTTCTCCAGTTTGTGCTGTTTTGGCGTCGGTGTCCGGATGCTGATACCCAAGACAGCAAACCTGACCCCTGCTGACTCCACACTGCCTCGCACTCCCTAGAAACAACCCCCACCCCACAGTAAGCCTCAAATCCCATCAACCCTCTCCCTCCCAACCACGGTGTCCCCCCCACCTCATTTCCTTCACAACCCTTTTTGCCACTTGCAGGCCTCTAATTTACAGTGTTTGTGCGTACTGAGATATCCGTGAACGGCTGGCTATTCTGGGCATGTGGAACATGGCATCAATGCCGGATCGCATCTATGCGATTTCCCCTATCTGCACCCCACTACCATACCACGCTCACCATCCCCTGCTGAAGCATTTATGCAGGCTGGCTCAGGTGTCTTGCCCAGTAGCAGTCACAGAGTCTGGGGAACATTTTGCTTTGTCATAAAAGGCGTTTTGGGAGTATTGGCGGTCAAGAAGAGCGATTGATATGATCGACATGTTTCCGTGACACAACTCTGCAGAAAGCGCGGCATCTTGCCGCACCAAACTTTGGAACATGCTTCCACTTAAGTCTCAAAACATAAATTGTTTAGTTGTAATTGTGTGGTCGAATACAAAGCATATGAGTGTTTTTACATTATTACAAGCATGTGGTGCTGCATGAGTGACTCAGACTGTGTCACTGCGACAAGTCTTCCGACTCTGCAAAAAACAGCGCAAGGGACAGAAAGAAGCAATAGAAAGAGTCAGAGAGAGCGAGAGAGAGAGAGAGAGAGTAGAGATTCTGTGTTCCCCATAACATGCCTTTCCATCCCAGGCATTTGAAAGAAGAAATACCACAGTCTCTGCAGCGCTACAGCTCTTGTAAATAATCCGAGTCTGGGCGCCACCTCAGAATCCCCAGTCCCCGGCCTGGTGGGTGCCATGTCAGTTCAGAAGGAGGGGTTTAGTGTAGGGGGTGGGGGGTGTTGTTGAGAGAGGAAAGAGTGAGGCGAGGAAAGGGAGGGGAGAAGAGGGAAAGGGGCATCCAAAGCCTGCTCTTGCATCATCACTTGAGTACTACTTGGTGCATACTGCCTGGGAGAGTGAGTGGGGTACATGTGTAAAGGCAGAGGTAGAGAGGAACTGAATCAGTGTTTTTTTTTTCACTTTACCTGCTTCACACACCACCACAGCTGTCATTTATTGCAGAACTTCATTCAATAAACATCCCAATAGCTTGTCTTTTTCCTACGCGGCTCTCCTGACATAAATTCGTGTCTACTGTATGTTTTAATATGATACAGACACTTGTGTTTCCATGCAAATAATTACACTTCACTTTCCAGGTCCTCTCATTTTAAGGTTTGGAGCAAATGAAAGAATTGCAAGACACTGACTGTAATAGCTGGGAGTTTTTTCCCATTACATGGGATACAAGTCCGGTCCATGGCTTCCAAAACAAGGAATGTTTATGGGCGAGACAAGGGTCGAGCTGACTATGACTATGGAAAACAGCTCCTGGTTTAAAATGGTCTGGCACAATGGAAAGAGAGAGAAGACAGACACAGAGAGAGAGAGAGATACATATTATACTGTATAGTACAAAAACAAACTTTAATTTACAGTGTAGAGAAGACTTGAACTCAGTGACACAAGCTTGTGTCCTGTGATAGGGATGTCACACGCACACACACACACAGAGTTACATGTCCCCATCAAATACAGCTTCTGGAATGAGACTGCAATGACAACTGTGTATAAGTGCTCCACATTCCACAGGGCTTGCAGCAGCAATCAGAAAGGCCAGACAAATACAGTACATAATACGGGAGGGGGGCTAAATGAGCTCCAAGCTGCAAAGGCCAGGAAAGCTAAACTTGACCTGCCCCTTGGCCCCAACATGAACACAGCTGCCAGGCATCCTGATTTCCACCACATGAGCGGGGGCAAAATTGTCTCTCGCTGTGGGATACATCCCCCACAAACTCATCAAAATTGATAAACGGTGCCAAATGTACTGTACTTGTTACGGATTCTACTATTCCTTTATGGCAGCATTGCAAAGATGTCAACTCGAACGGTTTTATAATATACTGACAGTGATGACGTCCAAATATGTGGATTTCAACATGGACAGGAAAGCAAAACAGACGTGGATAAAGCCAGCAGCTTAACTACTTCTGTCCTCAAGTTAAAGTTAAAGACATGGCTTGGAAGCGAAGAAGAAGAAGAAGAAGCAGAAGAAGAAGAAGAAGATGAAGACGAAGTATACTGCCAGTCTATAAAATTTCAGGCCCATATCAAAGTCAGTTAAGCAAGCTGTTTGGGTTCACTTCTCGAGTATTACTTAATTTCCCAAAATCATTTACAGTATGATAGTGTGTGTTCCAAGACTCTATGAAGTGACTAAAAAGACATAAATAGGCAGCTTTTAAAGAAAGCCAGTTGTCCTTTATCTCTTAAGTAGCTTGCTGTGTTCCCTAATGCTTCTCTAATTAAACTAAGAAGACTGGTAGAAGTGATAACTCTGGGACTTTGTTATGTTTGTAAAAGACGTTTTGAAATCTGCACACCATCTCTACTTGGCAAAACCACATTCGCTAAGCTAGATGGAAACATTTTTAATCTTAATTGTGCATCTGTGCAAAAAAAAACAAAAAAAAACGCAATTGGTCGCACAAACATGTTTACTAAAAAGCAGGAAACAATAAATAGAGAGTTCCTCTCTGTTTAATTGACATCTAAACCACAGAGGAAATCAAAAACAGGTTTCTTGCACCTTGGTAGTTGGAAATGAGAATGGCTGAATTGTTTCAGGCAGCTGGGCCCAGTACCTCAGGCCCCTAACGTACAGATCTGCTGCTTGGCTCATGGGCAGGATGGCAGGTGAAAGCCCCAGATGGTTGGCATTGCCACTGTTCCCTGCGCTGCATCCAGCTTCTCAAATTCCATATTGGGCAAGAGGTAGACACAACAACAATTATCCATTCATACTGGCATAATGCTGGCACTTCTTTGGCAACACAGACATGAATGGAAAGAGGAAACTGAACAGAGTTGAGTTCCTTCTTCTGGCAGGTACCAAGGATAAGTAGCTTGATTTGATGAATACAATCACCTTACATCATCCCCTTTTACGTATACAGGAAATCCTGTTAATTGTGGTGAGCAGAGTACTAAAAGGAAGTAAAATGAACTCAGTTCCTGAGCCATACAACTATACACGTGTACCTGTGAATGTATCTTGTCATCCTAACAAATGAATAGAAGGACAAGGACGCTGAGAATACAAACAGACTGCCAGTCAAGCCGGAAATTGCTTCAGAGTGGAAATGAAAAATCCTCCTCATTGCATCCTGCTCGAGGTTGGTGTGGAGTTTGCTTGTACGAGAGAGGATGCTGAATATTAATATGCATATTATGTGACTCTTTGCTTTTAATTTGTGAGGCATTGCAACACAGCAGTCAGTTGCTGTGGCAAGCTGTGGCCGGTCACAGCTGTTTGTCAGCCTCTAGTGGCCACCTGGAGAACTATCAGCACTCTGCAACAGTAACAGCTGTAGCAGCGTGCATTAACTGTCATTTCTACTACTGGAAATAGCATACTAGTGCTAACACAATTGACATACAATTGCTATGCTGTGCACCAACACATTTCAAGACCTGCACCAGGAATGACTGGTCAGTGATGATGAGGCCAGCAGAGATGGTTAGACCAGTGATTGTGTATCTTTTGACTGAAGCTGTGCAGCCCGGATGGGTTTCTTTTATATTAGCTTTTTAACAGTCGTTTAAATTGAGTCATTACATATAGATGGCCAGAAAAGCCCCAATAACACTGAGGAGCGTAACGACCGGGACAGGGAACCTCTGAGTTCAGTGACATTCTTTCTTGACACCTACTTCTAAGTGAAAATGTGTTATCGATTAACACAATACTCACTGAGGTACATGAAATCTGAGTCAATGATGAAAGGCTGAAATGGTGAGATGCTGTTGCCTTTCAAATTGTTTCATACATCAACTTCCATTCATCAAGCCATTCATCTTTCACACTCATCCCTCCTTCTGTTTCATACTTCTGTGTCACTGTCCCCAGTGGGTTCGTGTCTCGAAGTTCCATCTGTCAGCGCCATCCAGGGTGGGGGGGTGGGGGGGTGGGGTGGGGGGGGTGACAGAGCGGATGAGGCCCAGGGGAGAGACATCAAACGTGGGATGCTGGCCTTGGTTCTCCCCCATCCCATCTCTATTTGAGTTGCTGGCCCCTCCATCTGTCTGCGCATGATTTGGAGCTGGCTGTCGCAGGAGAGAAAGAAAGGCCCTCCACCAATGACAAATGACAATCTCAGAATAAACACACAAGTGAGGGAGGGGAGGAGAAAAAGAGCTGAATCACTCTTTCATCATCCATCAGCCTCTGTTGGTCTTCTCATTAACCTCTGATCTCTGCCCCTCACTCTCTTCTGGTGGCTGTCACTCATTTTCTTTCTTTTCACACATTCTCCAACTTTTGTTGGATATGAGGCAATTTGTCCTTACGTGTAAGAAATGATATCTCCCTAGAAGTTCCAGTCAGGTTTTAACTTTAGATGCAAAGTAATAACATAACCGAGTGCTTGATCACACACTTGTCAAGCAGAGGGAAGAATGTGGCTCTCCTGAGCTGCAAGTTAAACTACAACATGCATGCATGTTAATGCTGGAGACATGTATACCACCAGCAGAGCAAATTATGAGTGCATACCAAAAGTACGCCGACTCATTCTCTACTCTAGCTCTCAGCACCAGCTAAAACCTGCAGCCAACATGCCGAGCCCCCCTGATCCCAGTGCCGGCTCAACCAAACACACATATGACAGATGCCTCCTCTGCTGCAGCGCAGGCATTCAGAGCATCTCCTCCGCCACCAAAGGCATATTCCTTTTATAACCAGCAGGGATTAGGGCCCATTGGAGGAAGCTAGCATGTGCGCTGGCCTTAGGCGGCTTGCAGATAAAAAAGCATCTCAAATTGAATCAATAACCACCAGCCGCCAACTAATCCTGGCTAGCCCCCATAAACACAGCTACAGCAAACCCCTGCCAATGCCCTAGTCCAGCCCCACCCGACTCAAGCTCCAGACCCCTTCATCTTTTTATAACTGCACCCCAGGGCCATGCAGGGGTGCTCAGGTGAGGGCTTTCAGGCAGGGTAGGGTGAGCTGTATATTCAGAGCAAAAGGGGATGAAGGGGTACACTCGTTCGTCCAGGTAATCCATCAGCAGACAGGCCAGCTTTGGACTGCACGGCGACTGGCAGCCGGAGAAAAGTGGACAGCTGATGTGGGTCGAGCCCAGCCGCAGCAAGCCAGACGGGATAAAGAGATATAAGCCCCCCCAATGCTCTGTGCTCCCCCTCGTCCCCCAACCATAGACCCATGTCATCCCAAAGCTCTTTCATCTTCTAACCCAGCGGGTGCTAAAGCAAACTTTCCACTTTGGCTCTCTAGGGGCTGGGCATTGTGGAATTGCAGAGAGACCTGCTCTCTTTGCTCGGTGCCTCAAAGAGGGGTGCCACACCCCTTGACTGATTGGTGGATTCAGAGACCAGTGATAGCTTAGCAGCATCAACAGAAGGTTAGAAGATCCATCCTATATGATGACTGTATAACAGACAGAATTCAAAATAGTGCTATCCAGAGTATGGAAATGTATTATTGACAAGCTTATGACACGACGGTGGAACTTTGGAAATAGTTATAACAGAGGATCGTTAACCGCCAGTCCCTCTTATGACTCCCTGGTGTGTGTTACGTACAGAAAAACATCAGAATTATTCATGTGTTTTTACAGTGAAATCAAGTTGTCAACTGGTCCCGTGGCCTCCAAGTCCTTGACGTATCTGGAGCTCACACAAATTCCTCACAGCCCTCTTCTGTCTCTCTCTAAATTAATATCATTTTCGATCTTTAAATTTTGGGTTGGGACAGAAGATGCAAACTGAGACGAGGATCAAGGCGTGGAGTGGCTGGATTTCCAAGCTGTCAGGAAAACTGAGCAAATCCTATCCCCAGGCCACTGGCTCCACACAGGAATGTGGGGCGTCCACTTTAATTGTGCTTTTCTCCCAATCCCCATCTCACAAAATCAAATTTCCCTTTTCCCACTTGTGGATTCCCCGAAGAGCTTGGAGTAACATCTTTAAATGCAACTCAAGGCCACATATAAAAGTCACAGTGAGTAAAAGAGGAGGCTTCGATGGTTAGATAACTGAAAGCTTCAAAGTCAAAAGGACTATAAGAGACAGCCGGACAGTAAATCAGGGAGACACTTCAAAGCAAGCTATGGAGACAGCCGTGCAGATAGACGAACGGCGGAGAGAGAGGCAGACATTCAAACGCAAAGAAAAGGATCGCGGAGCAATTCAAGACGGCAGACAAAACAAACAAACATCACCACGCAAGGACAAAACAGACTAACAATAAGCTACATAAACAAACTATCAAAGTAGACAAAATATGACCAACGGTCACACACACACACACACACACACACAGCTGTTGTTAGCAGCCAGCCAGGCAGGCTGACAGAAAGGCAGACAGACAAATAGAGTGAGAGATCCCCGTGTGAAAGACAAAGGAGGGTACAGTAGTGGGTAGCAGCAGCCAAGGGAGACTTCATTAGTGAGGTCAGTGCCCCGGGGTACTTAGTGTAACACTGGAGGCCTATGCAACCACCCCCCCGGCCCTATGCCGAGGTGGATATTGCATCTTTGCGATAACATCTCCCTACATAGGAGGGGGCCCCAGCATCACAGCATAAAGACCCCTGTTTTCGGCAAGTTTGAAATAAGGCTTTGTTCCCCCAAGGCCTCGGTCCCCTCCCCCCCACCACCTCCTCCTCCTACTCTTTCCTCTTGGGTGGGCCAGAGACTTTCCAAAAAACTGAGCAACTTGTGTCTGGGGATAGACCCCCCTTCTGCGCATACACTCACTCAAAAATACACTCACATGCACGTATACAGGCACGTGCACACTAGCGCACACACATGCGTAGACACACATATCTTCCACCACCCTCAACCCCTGATCCCGACAGTGGCGTCCCCTGGCTTTTGGCCACGTCTGTGTGGAGCGGTTGGTAAGAGAGAGGTGGAGATCCAGGGCTGCTGGGGGAACAGCTCCAGGAGGGGCCTTGGTGGGCTCATCTCACCCCAGGGAGAGTGAGGGGCCCACAGAGAGGTGTGTGTGTGTGTGTGTGTGTGTGTGTGTGTGTGTGTGTGCCTGTGTGTGCGTAGGCCTGAGGGGGCCTAGTCCTGGTCAAAGGTGCCTGGCTGCCTGGGCACTCCAGGGAGCTCCAGAGACAGGCAACCTTTACATGGAGCCTCCCTCGGTACAGACGCTCCACAGTCAGTTACATACGGTTTACTGTAAAAGCCCTCGCCACTCATCAATAGCCATACTCACACTCGAACACACAGACAATAATAGTAACATTCATGAATCGGCACATGAATTTTTACCGACAAACACCTCCATATCAAACTGACAAAGAAGCAAGAACTTGGAAAGTAACTGTCGCTATAAAAGTAGGAAAAAAGGCGACGGATGCTAATTTCCTTGTCCATTCCTGACATGTGAGGGGTTTGTCAAGGTCTTAGGATGGACAGTATAAATATCCCTGTTGTGATGCTGAGATGGGTTGCCAGGTAGGAAAGACATGCATGCCCCCATTTATACCCACATCAGCTGGTGGATTTATAGGACCCTTAAAACGGATCAATCATTTTCCACTCCCAGGTCTCTACACCTCTCATCCCCTCTCTCCACACTTTCCTTTTTGATTCTACAGTCGGAGCGTATATGGAAGAAGGGGGAGTGGGGTTATGTGTGCACGCGTTGCCTATGTGTGCGAGTGCACCTGTGTTACACAAGTGTGTGCCCTTAATGTATCTCCGTGCGCGCACATACATGTACGTAAAACACCGATTGCGCACGCGTGTATGCACACGGCTGCATGTGCTTAGCGGCTCAGTCAACTACCAGCGCTGGGTGCTTTTCATGTTCATTATCACTTGTTTTATAGTGGAATATTTAAGTCGGGGGGCCTTGGCACGGCTGCGGCTATAGTTAGAGAACAAAGGAGAGCGCTGGGGGTGTCAGGAGGGTGTGGCATGCCGGAGCGCAGTGCGGAGCTTTTCAGTAAGTGTTGCGCCCCACACTTCATGGAAAGCCAGGGGGGCTGGCCAGGCCAGCCGTGCAGGCAGACGGAGCTAAATTCAACTCATTCCTGTATTAATGGGAGCTTATGTGCCATTCCACCTCACTGAAGAGGGCATTAGCCAGAGCCAGACAGCCAGGATACACCTCAAAATATCTCCTCTCTCTGGCCTTCTCTGTCTCTCTTGCATTGTGTATTTTTTTTCTTAGATGAGGGTTTGGCAGTACAGCTGGTTAGGCTAAGGTTGTGTCTGTGTGGGGAGGCTATCCGATAGACTGCGCTGTCTAAAATTCAGCAGTTTCTTTCAGTTGTATGTACAGTATACCTTATACGTAAACCAAATAAGAAAAAGGTCTGCTTGCTATGTAAGACGAATTACTTTATTGTAGTGGTTTGGCATGAACATTCATGCCACTAAATACATTAAATTACATAATAAACGGAAGGGAGGTTTGGTTTCTCAAGTGGAGTGGATTTACTTCCACCTGCTGAACAGTATAATAATATCTTAAATACAAGTTACCCTGGCCTCTGAGATTTACAAACCGAGGATCATTTTTACAATCCAAGCAAGATTACAGTTTCTTCGAGCAAATGATGGGGTTCGTAAGGGCCGTATATTAGACAAGGTGTATTTGAGACAACAGGAAGGGGAGAAGAAAGACCGAGCACATCCAAAGTTGAAGAAAAGGACAAAATAATGGTTATATTTATAGCAACAGTGAGCCGTAATGGAAGCAGGGGAATAGTATTTCCTTTAACCACTGTTTAAAAAGGGCCACCCACACTCATGGTGCAAACGTTACTATGCTGCAAACCCACACAAATAAAATTAGATAAAGTAACAGCACAGTGAGTGTAAGAGAAGTTCAGGATTTGATCATTTGATCTATGGAGCTGCTAACCTCATGGGACGCGCCATAAAACATGTTATGGACAGTCAATATAAAACACTTTCTTTTGTACAAGCCCCAAGTGTAGCGCTTTTCAGTGGTGATAATTGATTATATAACGGTATAACAATCATAACTCTGTTATTGGAAGCAAATTGCACTATCCCAATGTACTGCTGTAAAATTGTTCACCGCAGTCGCTTTGTACTGAAGGGTATTGTTCTGCTGTGGATTGTTCCGATTTAAATTGGTTTGTTTTGTTGGCTGCCTTTTCGCTTGGGATTTCTGTGTGCCCTGAAGACTTGTGTGTCTGTATGCGCGTGTGTTTAAAGAGATACAAGTATGCACATGGAAAGGCATTCATTGTATAACAGGGAATTTTGTGTGTGTGTGTGTGTGTGTGTGTGTGTGTGTGCGCTCCGCAATGGAACGAGCTTAGCAGTTATTAGCTGGCAGGGATAATTGGACTCTATGTAGGTGGCATGACCCAGCTGTCTGCAGCAGGAAGGCCCAGAGCTGAGCGTGACCTCAACCGCTGACCTTACAAATGCAATACAGTGACCTTTGACCCTGCCCACATTAAAGAGACACAGTTGTCTTTCTGCAGTCAGCCAGTAAATTAGAGCACAAGGGGCCAAAGAATCTTCACCTATTCTTTTTGTTCAGATTGGTGTTGCATCCTGTTGTATTGTCATTAAATTGTTACAAGAAATATCACTGGGGCGCTTTTGACCCATGGCAGGAAGCTGTGAGGTCCATTTTAAAAATGTCCTCCCTCACAACTGTCACATAGACCCACTCATTCAGGGATTTTCATACAGTTTTTTGTCCTGGGTCAGTACAGTAAAAGTCCTTGGGGTACATACATACGGTATATAACCATATATAGGTTTGCAAAATTCTGGGAATTTTGAAAGTGTGGCAATTAATGGGAATTTATGGGAATAACCCTGAATTTACAAAATTGAAGGTTGGCCCTAAACAGGTAACTTAAATATAGTTGGGAAAAATATATTTTAACATAATTAACTTAACTAAAATAACCAGATTTCATGCAAGCACACTGTCTACTGCAGGGTTATTGAGGCTCCGCCCCCCTACATGCACAGTACATTCCTCCATCACATGCACAGATGATTTCTCCAACCCTGGACCACACTTTGGAGCCCAGAGCACAAGCCACACATTTGAGCTTGTGGACTACATAAAATGAAGTAAGTTTTGATGATATTATGGGGTAAATATATTTGATGTATGGTATTAATCTTTAACTTGCCAACAGCACATGTAAATGTACTCATACAGTAGATAGCTAGCTGATAAGTTAGATGCTAAATGCTGCTGCTAGATGCTAGCTTACCCCCAGTTACTAAATTACTCCCAATTTCTAGTTAATCCTGATAAATTCCCATTAATCCCCATAAATTTCCATAATTGCTAAAGCTAAACTCTCCTGGGAAAGTTTCTGGAAATTTACTGGAAATTTTCCACAGCTTTGCAACAAGGGGAAAAAAAGAAATCTGGAGATTTCTTTTTGGCCTTATGTGGCGTGATGTGGCGCCACTTCTCCAAAAGTTTACGTAGCCCAATATTGTGTTTAATAAAAACTCACTACTGTAAATGGGACGCTCTTCATTTCAGGTGAGGCAGGGTGCCTCCACTATAAAAACACTGGAAACCCTGACATAACCTGCTATCCTGACTCACTAACATCCTTAATGTGTACAGAGACAGTGACCTTCAGTAACTACATATTTATAAAAATGTCTATGGCTACATGTTTTGTTTCGGGGGAAAAACCCAGAGATTTCATTCCCTCTATCGTTAAATCATCACAGACAGATTATTTAGTGTTTAGTATTTCATAATGGAACAATAAACTAAACACGACTGCTTCTCAGGGATCAAACTGTGTGAGTGTGCTGTTAACCGAAGTGTGACTCAACTGCAAGTCATGGATACACACAAAGACAGAAGGATACACTTACAAAGTATATCAGCATCTTGAATTTAAGGTACAACCGCCCCCGCCTTCCTTCCCATGTCCCTCTTGTCTCCCTCTGTGCATCAGTCACCAAGGAGGCATGTAGGCCTCTCTTGGGGGACATTAGAGGAGAGATATCTGTCAAGATGGAAATGGCACTCCCTTAGGCTGCCACTGAGCGACAAGCGTGTCCCCTTGCCTGCTCTCCTGTATCACAATGCTGCTGTTGAGTGACTGCAAAGCCCTAATGGATGCAGGTATCTGCTGTTAGTCTGATCTTCTATAAAAGCCTTTGGCAAAAAATAAAAAAGGATGGGGGAAACTAAGGGGAGGGGCAGAAAGTGTGCGGCAGGTTTATGTGTTTATATGTAGGAACTCCTTTGATGGGGAACATCGTCCTGTTTGGTAGCGCGTACACTGGTGTGAAGGAAAATATAATGAGGTAATGGGGGTGTGTGTTTTCGAGAAAACAGTGAAAAGTGCGCACATGCATAAGTAAGTACAGGTGTGTGTGTGTGGTGTTGTTGTTGTTGTTAAGCGAGTGTCCAGCTTACAAGAATATGTGCGTTAGGTCGTTAGTGCAGCTTTAAAGGCTTGGCATCCCTGCTGAAATCTGTAATAAACCAGAGGAATTCAACAACGCACAAATTCATCAGGGGGAAAAGAGTTTACCAGCCAATCCATCATCTCGATGAGTGTTTCTCAACCTTTTCAGCACGCACCCCCATCCCCAGAAAAAAACCCACGTTTTGTTTCAGGCAATAACACAGAGTGGTGAACTTTCACACCGAAGGATGGATTTTATTTCCTTCACTCCAGGATATTTCACGTTCTTACCTATTGCACAATGCTGGCTAAAGATGCAGACTTACAAACAAAATGTTTTAAAATCATCTCTGAATATATTTTCTGTGACACAAATTGCCGCCATTGTCATGTCGTTGTCCTAAATCTTCTCTGTGTCCCACAAATACCACCAAAGAGATTAGTCTCTGGAACCAAATAAACCATTGAACATTTGAGCTAAATATTCTTGTTTATTTTGTCCATGGTTTACCACCAAGTCAATCATCAGGAGATGTCAGGGGCTTAGTCAATTAAACTGTTTTTGCAAGATTTTCCATTGCGTGGAGATCTTGTGAGGAGTGTACAGAGAGGTGCTGCAGCGCCAGACAAAACGAACAGAGAACATGCTGCTTTCTCTTAAAAAGAACTTCATTTATCCGACATTTAACAACACCTCAAAATTTGTCTCATGTTCTGGGTCTCACATGCTCGCTCACGTGGACCACCCTGATTCATCCCCACACCATCTTTCATTTCACAACCCAAATCCCTCTTTCCTCTTCGTTTCATCCTCTCCATATCCTCCCTCATCCCCGTGCTCTTCTCTTCTCTAGCCTGGCATTTTCTCCTAACCTCTCCATGCTCTCTTTCGCTCACCTCCTCCAGAACCTGTTGTCTTTTTCTTGTTTACTCGACTCATCCGCCTGGCTTCTTGACCCGTGTTGCTGTCTGAATGAGATATTGCCTAGCAACACTACAGAGTATTTTACATAAAATGAAGAAAAAAAAATAGAAACTGATTGACTGTTTAACGTGAACGAAGTTAAACAATGGTGTAAAAGATACACTGTTGATGTTTGAAATGTGATATACTGTAAGAGGAGTCGATAATTAAAGACAATAATGGGAAATGTTAATACATCCTCTGTAAGTCCTCCAACTTTATGGAAGTGCGACGTGAAAACACCAGACTACTCCAGTCATCTTAAAATATTGCTTGTGTATATGCACTCTTGCATAATCAATGCCAACAGGGGTGTTTGGAGGTGGAGGTGGAGATAGAGAGAAGGACAGGACACGGGGAGATGAGATTAGAAAGTATGAATAGGAAATGGAGAGAGACAGAAAGCTGGCTGAGAAAAGAAAAGCAAAGGTGCTGAAATGACAAATGGCAGACAGAGGGAGATATATAGTGGAAACAAAAAGAAGTCGAGGGACACAGAGAACTGACAGATTGCAGACAGGGACAGAGTGGATAGCTTGGCCCTATTGTTTCAGGCTAATTTCGTGGGATCAAACCAAAGCACAGCCCCAGACACAGACGGAGCTGCAGCAATCTGTTGGGAAATCTTCCCTCTAATTGGCCCCATAGAAAAGGCCACTGCCAGCGCACTGCAACTTTCCCTTGATTGCCTGCTTTACCTCCCCACATAACCGGCCGTATGAGCAGCCAGGCCTGCCAATCAATCAACAGAATGACAGTTTGCTGCGCACGGGGGTTAACCGTAAGTGATTATTTCATGGTGCTGGAACAGTGTGTGTCAGTTTTAGAATAAAAAATAAGCAATAAACAGAGTTTTCACTGTCAATCAGTCAGTCAGGAAGCCAGTCTGAAGGATGAAGACTTGAGGGATGGACTATGCACGTGTTGTGTTTGTGTGTACATGTGTGTTTGAGTGGGACGATAAGAGAGGGAGAGAGAGAGAGAGAGAGAGAGAGAGAGAGAGAGAGAGAGGGGCTTTGTTTTGAAATGCTTCATAATGAGAGAGTGCAGCAGCTGAAGGAGGAGAGAACAGACAACTCCATACAATGGGCTCACAAGCATCTTCCCTCTTTGTTCGACTCCCACCTGTCCATCTATACATCAGTGGCTGTCACTGCGGCGCACTCCACCTCTCCACACCTTAAGCTCCCAACTCCAAACACATACACACACACACACACACACACACACTGCGGGCCAATCTCTATCAGTGTCCCATGTGATGAGGTCATGGCTAGAGTAGCTCTCCTGTGGCGACGCCGGAGAACAATGCAGCTTACCCCAATGGTTAGAGAGATCAGCGTGTTTACGCTGTATACCTGCAAGTGCGCACTATTTGTCCGGCATCGCCACATTCTGCCAAACATCAGCGAGTTGGACAGCGCCAAAGCCGCGCTGTCCAAAAGGCAGCAGAGGGAGGGAAACCGGTGAAAAGTCACCCAATCACAGGGGAGAAGTCAGTGTCCAAATGAGAAGCGCCGACATAATCGTCTTGCACCGAGAGAAAGAGAGAGCCTGCTCGGGCCCGATAGTGGCGACAGTCCCATTGTGGGGTGACTCATTGTTTCCGAGGCCTCTCATATGTGTCGCATTAGGAGGAGACGACAGACAAAGCGGAGCTCTCCCCCTCGTCTCCTCCTTCACCGCTCCTCTTTTCTACTCTCCTCGTCCTCTGTTCCCTCTGCTGCTGTCATTTTGTTTTTGCTCTCTGGGTTCACACGTGTCCATCACTTCCTCTTTTATCTCCAACACTCCACTCTCCTTGATGTTTCGCATTTTCCGTTGTTTACATGTCACTGGGCTCCTTTTCCTTCCCGTCACCCCTCTGTTCTACCCTCCTAACTGCCTATACGTGAACCTAATGGCGAAACATGGTAAGAAATGTCACCTCATCCTATCTTTTCTCTCCTTTCTCACGTTCTCGTTTTCTTATCTACCATCGCAAATATTTTCTCTGCATCGTTCACTCAGGGTGTTGTTACTATTTTGGCAGCAAACAGATTTTTGCCTGGTATCTGCTTACCCCTATCTTGTTAATAATAGGGCTCAGGTAGCCCCGTTATCAGATCACTAAAACTTTCCCAGTCTGTAGGACACACATTTCGTTGTCACATCTCACTTTATCTCTTTTGGTTGATGCCAAGACATAGTGCGCCGTTTAAAACCTTATCACTGGAACCACGGGTATTCCTGATCAAATCCGTTACTTTCCCATCAACTCAAATAATTAAAATACAGGTTAAAAAAAAAAAATGGAGAAAAAAAAGGAGCAGTGAAGAGAGGAAGTGGCTGACGGGACAGGGAAAAGTCCTGCCTGAGCTTGGACAGCCAATAACAAGGAGCTTTCCAACAAGTCTGCCCCAGTGTGTGTGTGTATGTGTGTGTGTGGGTGTGTGTAATGATGCGTGTGTCCCTGGTGACAGGCACTCTTAGCGACTTACAGTATGTGTATGTGTGTGTTATGAGAGTGTACGGGAGATGGGAGGAGAAGGAGGGGTAGGTCCTTCTAAATATGCATCTTAATGGCCGCTCTGTTCCCACCATTCACATCGAGTGATGGAGAGAGAGAGCGAGGGCAGAGACGGACAGAGAGAGAGAGAGAGAGAGAGAGAGAGTGAGAGTGTGTGAGAGTGAGTGAGGGGCAGGGGACGAGGAGAAGTGGTGCTGCATGTTTTCAAGTGGCAGCCAAGACAGGGACGCAGACAGAGAGACAGCGAGTTGAAAAGACAGAATGGTGCAAGCAAACGTCAACAAGAGGAAAAGCTATGTAAGGAGCCGCCATACCTGACTCCTTCAACCGTGGCCCCATTCCACAGACACACACACACACACACAGGCCTCAGCAGCAGTAGTATTGAGGAGCAGAGTGGAGAACTAGCCTCCTCAGGCAGTAGCTGTTTGTCGCTAAATGAAGGCCGGCATTCTTTGGTTTCCCAGGGAGCTGGGTGCCTGCCAGTCCCCCGGCCACTGAGTGCCATTTTATTAAGAACAAAATGGAGCCCCTATGAAAGGAGCCCAGCACTGAGCCTGCACAGGTCTCACTGAGCTGAGCCTCGGCATAAACAAACACCACCTTAAAGAGACAGGCTGGCAGAAAATGAGGGACGGCAGGGCCCCTCAAGAGCCCTCTAAGAGATACAAACTACTTTGGGATTGGCAGTGGCTGGTACTGATGAGCAAGAATCACCTCACGGAGGTAAAGCGAGGGGCTGAGCAGAAGACTGCAATGATAAACAAGCCCGATCCGCCTTTAAAAACTAATTTATCATTTTCTTTCTCAGACGGTAGATCATGGTCAGATACTACAGACAAGATAATGACACACATGTCAGACTTTAAGTCCAACTTAAACAGGCCAGACCTGACAAATCGAAGCCCCCTTAGAAAGTGTAGCAACTATTTGCACACCAGGGTACACTGCAGTCTATAATCAACACGTCATTACAGGCCGTGGACGGACACGCTGAAAAAAGCCTGGTCTTTTTATACCGTAGCCTCATCCCTCCACTCCTGTCCCTTTTCATGATAAACACCATATTTCACACGGTAGCGGATTTGGGCTCTGGCATCTCATTAGAAGAGATATTTATTAGAGATTAGTGTAAATATACATGTGTGGTGCCAAATGTTCAATTCACCGTGCAACCAGGAGGGGTCAGTAACATAAAATATCTCCTGAGGCTCACTGTCAGTGTGTGTGTGTGTGTGTGTGTGTGTGTTTGTGTGTGTGTTAACGTGAGAGGGAGAGTGAACCTCTGGTTTGTACACATGCAGACATATGTGTGCATATGTCTGCACGTGTGTGTTTAATGCCCTACTCATAATGTATATCGTGATAAAAGTAACATCTCTACCAACCTAAAAAAATATATAAGCATAGCAGCTGACATCTAAAATAACTGTTGCTATCTGCTATTTGCATTTGTGTTAAATAAATGAAATGCTTAGCTGAAGCGGAGCAGCTGGAGTACATTTTCCACATAATCTTTGTCTTTTTTTTTGACAGAAATCACGGGAAACGACGCGACTTAAATTGTCAAAACTGATCATTTCACTTCAAAAGAAGTCGAAAATAAACTAAACAACTAATAATACGCATGCATGCATACCAAATGTATCTAATTGTTTTCACAGCATGACAAAACACGTGGGTTGAAATAATATATTGAGACACAGTTCAAGGCAGTCGTTCAATGAACTGATGTTCACTGTTTGTACAAATAGTACCATTATTTATTTATTTATTTCTAAATAATATGTATTTATCTTAATTAATTATTTTATTTTTTAGCGTATCACCCCTTTTTTTTTTTTTATCTTTTATCATCTGTGCTGACACAGAAAAAGAAAGAGTAACATAGTGTGATGAGAGAGTGTCAACCACATACGAAAAGGAACCTATTCCCACAAAATTCCTGTGTTTATGAAGAAAAACACATTTTTTTTTAGAAATATTTAATTCAATTAAATGATAAAACAGTTGACGCTCGACTTATCTGTGTTTCGCATTCATTTTTTGATGCCACAAATAAATGACAATCATCTACAGACATGTAATAATTTCCAAGGAAACATGTGTTCCCAAGATCTGCGTATCAGTACTCCTCTTTTTTTTTCCCCCCCAATCACACACACACGCACCATAAACACACACACACTTACAAAGTATGATGGGACCGGAGCCAACATCTGTCTTTGATATTATTTAACTAACCGCTTATTGTGGGAGCCCACCAGCACCACGGATGGCGTCTAGTGCTGTGTGTGTGTTAGTCTACGAGTGCGCTTCGGCGTCCATTCAGACACTTTGGCAAGCCGCCGTTGTGTTGTTACATCCTTCAGGGGTTGAGCTGTGTGTGTGTGTGTGTGTGTGTGTGTGTGGAGTATGTGCGTCTGCATTTCTGAGAATGTGACTGCATACCAGCGTGCAATGTGTGTTTCCACAGACATGTGAGAACAGTGTGAGTGTGTGCGGTGGCTATCCCCCTCCATAGTGAAAGCCACAGCCTCAAACCACATCAGAGAGCGTGTGGGAGACAGAATGACAAGGCCAGGAACCAGCCAGCGTCTGCCTGCAGCCACACACAGACACAGACACATGCTCACACACTGACACACACACACACATACAGTCATACTTACACACACATTTATCACACTTACCCATCTACAGTACTTATTGACACACGCTGTCTCTTACACTCACCGTCGCTTTCCCTCTCTCTCTCTCCCTCTCTCTCTCTCTCTCTCTCTCTCTCTCCCGCTCACACACACACACACATGTTTAACACCAACCGTCATCACACCACAAGTCCTATCCAGTGGTCACCGTTTAGGCCAAGGATGCAGTCTGCAGCAGAGGGAGATGTTTGTGTTTGCATACTTTCTCACAGACAGACATTGACTGAGCGGAGGGCAAAATAGGCTTTCTACTATGGATTTGTTTTAGCATTTTGACGTGGTGCAACTGTCACTCATTGGTGTGTGGGATGAATGAAAATGAAAATATTTGAATTATTTATTTATGTCCACCTCACTGGGCACAGAAATAAATGGCATACACGCAATAAATAGGCTAACAAAAGCTCTGAAAACAAGATAATTACAGACATGTACACATGCACGTGGCAAGCACAGGTACACACATTCATATTAACCGGCACACTCACACAGGCGGCAGAGGGACGAGCGTGATGCGTGCCTTCTTACACACACACAAACACAAATGCGCCGCTATTGCCAACGAAAGACCATTCATGCAATTTCTCACGCTCACACACACACACACACATGCGCGTGCGCGCACGCACACACGCGGACAAAGCCACAGTGCGTGTGTAGATCATCCATGGGTCAGTGAAAGCTAGAAGCAGTGTTTTTCCTTGCGGTGGACACACATCAATTTCAAGGAAATTGCTCGCCCCATTATTGGAAAGTGTTACCGGAATGTCAATTAAGGGGGAAGTTTTTAACCTCGCACCGCACAAATAAACAGTGCACCCCACTCCCCCTTATTAAAGGCGGTGTCAGCGCAGACAGAGAGTCTGGAGGGGGTAGAGGGGAAGGGAAAGGAGGGATCGAGGGAGAAGAGAGGGAGGAAGGGGAGGCCCGGGGAAAGGGAGAAGAGGAGACAGGAGATTTGGTGCTCTCAAAGAAAATGCTTTTGGCCCTCCTTTTGTGCCCGAGGCCCTAGACCCTGAGAACCACTCAAAACCCGGGATCTGGCCCCGACTCAGGCCCACTTAAGGTTAACCTCAACAGGCAGGGATCTGTTTGACAGCTGGTTGGATCCCGTAGGTGCAACTGCAGCAGACCAATTAAGGGCAGGTCAGCGGAGAGAAAGAGGGGGCCACGGAGATAGAGGTGGGAGATGGGAGCGCGAGAGAGAGGGGAGGGGAGGGAAGGGAGGACGGAGGATGGAGGATGGAAGGGCAGATGGCAAGAGAGGAGAAGGGGTGTGGTAGAGGGGAGGGTTGACAGAGATGAGGGGAAAAGATGTAAAGGAGGGAGGGAAAGACGGAAAGACAGACGTGGAGGAAGGAGAGATCGATAGTGTTTGTTTAGTGCTGGCTTACTTTAAAAACACAGTGGGTACCAAGTCAAATAAACATTGTGGGGAAAGCAGGACGAGATAGAATAAATCCAAGCAAACATGTACAGTGAAATAGCTGAACTCGTGTGAAAGCATCATGAATATACATGTTGGGACCAGGAGAATGATACGTAACAGAGCCCATCTCCTCTGTATGTAGCGTGGACCTGTGCTGGCCTTATATCCAGGAAACACTACCACACCTGACCACCAGGGAGCACATCAGCAGCTCAATAAGTCGTCCATGGTGTGACAACTGAGCAGAATGATCCGGCGGCAGATCAAAAGGGCAAGCCGAAGACCAACTTCAAACGGGCATCGTCTACTGATGCTTCACTGAACAGAACCTCCAAAGATGGGTGGAGTGTGCTCACATGGCTCCGGGGGTCTAAGTCTGTGAGCTCATAGGCATGTGAAATGCCTTCGCATAGCCAGTGTGTGAGCCTCTGTTTGGAAAAGGGCTTGCCAAGAGTCCCATCGCCATAACAGACGAACAGCTGCTTGAGTGGCTGCGTGTGCTATATAAGTTTGCTAGCGCACACATACAGTAGAACACAGGCGATTCCCTCCAATTGCTCTGGGTGGAAAAAGCTATCGAGGAAAAAGTTGAAATGACACGCTACATCAAATTTCCACTTGACATAGCAGCGATAAACACACGGCCTCTTGGATTATAATAATTCACACGATGTAAGCATTAAAGTTTTATATACAGTGTATGTATAAATCTCCTCTGTGGTTTAAAACAGGGCTGCAGAGAGAGCTCTGAGTACCGCTGAGAGGCTTGCTCGGGGAGCCTCTGCCACCTCACACACTCCATGAAGCATTTGAGGAGAGAATGATTGGTCCCGGTGGCGAGGTGAGACAGCGTCTCACTCCCTGCGTCCAGGTCACCAGCACCTGGAGCGAGAGGCATCATCAAGTTCGTCATCCAACGTCTAAGGTCACCCCGCTCCCCGTAGTCACGGAAATCGAAGCGCAATCGGAGGACGATGATCACGGAAAGACTAGGCACATCCTGGGATGGCCAAGTAGGTTCATGCAAATTTCAGTGCGTTTCTCTGCAGGGGAGAACGTGCAGTCTGTAAGAGGACGAGGCCAGGGTAAACAGAACAAGAGAATTCAAAGCTAGTAAGTACAGCGTGTAATTCGACTGCCCCAAATATGTCCTGTGGTTAAGAAGTCTGATTTCTCCGTTGAAACAGTCAACGTGGAGAGCAGAAAGTAAAGGAGAGGAGATTATTATACATCATCATTAGTGAACTACTGACTCCACAGTAATCCTCTGCAAGAGCTCCCATGTCAATATAAAAACCAAACCCCAGCCCGGGCTGCAGGGAGAAAAGACGCAAAGAGTGGGGAAAGAAAGGGGAAAGGGAGGAGGGGGGAAGAGAGAGAGAGAGAGAGAGTGATGGAGAGCTAGAAAAAGAGACAGATCAGGAGAGGAGCAATTCTGAATCTACATAGTTAATGAACGCCATTTCACCGGTTACCAGCGGCAACCAAAGTGGCTGCAGAAAACATTCCCATGCCATTCTCGGTCTGTTTTGGGGCGAGCGTGTGTGTGCGCGCACGTGTGTCAAAGAGAGGTCTCGCTGAACAAGAACATTCAAATGAGTGGTATTTTTCTCCGTGAAATAACCGAACTGCGGTTCTCCTCTTTGACCAAACTCACATCCATTAAACCAGAGCTACAGGCTTTTTAGAAACACAAGGAGAAAGAACGGGGAGAGCGAGAGGGGCCGATGGAAAAACAGCAAAGAAGAGGGAGAGGATGGCTGAAAAATGGTGATGAATTATGTGTGATGATGTGAGTTGTGTGTACGGCTATTCGAGTGCGTAGAAAAAAAAAAGCCTACCGTAACCAACTTAACCATAAATGCACTTTTCCACGCCAGACCATTAGAGTTGAGCATTTTTCTGAACCTAACTTTGAGTCTGAACTACAAAAACTTTCACCACTAACTCTGGAGCCCTAAATTAACTTTAGGCACTGATGCAGTTAATGAAAAATGATGTGTTGAAATCAGTTTACATCAGGAGACACACCAGAAAATCCCATTTTAGTGTGGTCGCCTTTGTTTGTTTATTCCCATTAATTATTTTTTACAGTGTTATTCATATAATTCATCAGTCTGAAGTCTGTATTACACAGGAAGGAGACAGAAGAGATGGACAAAAGCTTGTGAACCAGACTCAAAGCTGTGACTTCATTGCTTTATGGGTCTCGGCCTGCTGAGCCACCAGTTCACAGCTCTGATTGTCAAACCGGTGTTCGGCATTGGAATGCTGACCAAACAAAAACACCACTGTTTTATTTTCACAAAGTAGCCAAGGGTCTGGCTTCTCTCTGCTGTTTTTTCGCCTGCTGCTGTGCATTCCAATAAAAGTCTCCATAGATAATGAATGTTAGTAGGCCGTCCGCAGCCAAACCTTGGCTCCGATGGCGGTTATGACTGTCCACTGTGGTGTCTGTGTGTTAGTCATCTCAGGATGAATGAGTCACCAGAGAGAAACCTCAAGCACCACCCAGGTAACAGTTCAGCCACACACACATACACACATTCACACACACACACACACACACACACAGCACTGAGATGAGTGAGGTGAGGGATTGTGAGGCAGTATTGTGTGGCATTATGCTGCCACCTTGTGGCCGGAGTGAAGATGATAGAGGCTGGCAGAGACAGAGGAGGTACGGCAGAGAATATTATGGAGGAGTCTATGAGAAAAATGAAGTGATTGACAGATCTGTTTGCAGAACATATAATCAAAATCCAGGTGACAGACTGTAGGCTGGACTGCAACTGGTAAATGAGCAGCTATACTGGTATGAACATGCACATTATTATTAAGGCACCTACATACCCTTTTGTACCACCCATACAGGTGCTCTCACTTCTTTTGGCTAATTACATCTCTTCTCTGGACTGTGGGATTGTACACCGCCTGATTTCACTGTCTTACTGATAGAGTAGGACAACGTCTAGCTTTAACATTTGCATTGGATGTGTTTTGTTGACATAGCCACATTCAAACTGAAGCAGCTGGCTAATGAGCCAGAATGAGAGAGAACACCTGTGCGGATCTGCAAAGTCTTTAAGGGTTTGTCGGTTTGTCAACAAGGACGTGAAATCTTTTAATAACTTAATCACTCATGCAGATGTCAGACATCTACCTTAACACATACAGTATTTGCGTTACGGCTAGATGATACAAACTATTAAAGCATAATATTACTCCTGGAATGCGCTGGACACGATGACAGATATTATACGCCAGACAAAGAAAAAACCCAGGTGTTCAGATGTGACTGCATCTTCTGTCTGGCTCTTTCTTTTTCACCCGGCACATTATCAGTACTGACAGAGCACATTGTTTTCAATCCTCCGTGTAGTCCTTACAGCTGCTTCATTCTTCATACTGGCAATTTGCGATTCCAGTTAAGTTTATCTGTGTGTGTCGCGCAAACTCTAAGTTGCGGCGGGTAGGAGTAAGCCAAGCCGCAGCAAACCAGAGCGCATCTGTTGATCTCGGACAGCTGAAGCTGGATTTGCGAGCTAAAAACAAGAGAACATGTGAAGCTAATTCAACAGCGGTTATACCATAGTCTTCAGAGTACCAATATTACAAATTAGATCCTTTCAAAGAGGTGATATCCATCTAAGCTGTGATCAAATTAGCACCGTGGCAAGCCAGCAGGGATATATACATACTTTTCTACTTTGGCACTAGTTCTATAGAGTTAATCAAAGTAATTAGGAGTGATTAGCCAAGCGACCACAGGACTATTCAACACTAAAACACTTCTCATTATCTTTATGGAGAATGAGAATGATGGTGAGAGTTTCTAAATGAAAAAGAGGGGTGAAGATATAAATAAAGGCCGTAAGGATGATATCACAGTAAGGGGAAAAAAAGCTTGGAAGAGTTCCCATCGCCATGCCTTTCTTTCGACTCCACATGGGCCACATCATCAGACTAATTACCCCAGCATTAACTGTGCTAATGCCGCAAAAGGCCTTGAGGCATCCTGTTTTGATTGAGGCTACTGGAAGTAAGGCAACTCGAGGGAGCAGTGGAGCTCTCAAACCGCCTGCCAGCGAGCGCCGTTCGACATCTGTCATCTCTGGCCTTTCATGAGACGTGTCCAAGTGCGTACTTGTTGGTGTCTGAGAGGTGGATACTGTACAAAAACAATGACATTTTTCATGATAATGCTCAAGAGGACCACTCGCACCTACCCCGAGACCCTTAGGTGGTATTATACTGTGGTGTCGCTAGCAACAACCACTTCACCTTTTAATGACTGTAATCAGAGAATTAAGTGGCTGTGCACACTGAGACCCTCCACTACTATCTCCCCGCTGTTATCGAACATCATCTCGACACAAACACTAATACACGCTGCCCTCCGGAAGAATATTCATCAGAGTCGAGTGTCCAATTTCAAGTGGCAGCGGCTCACAATTAAAAATCTAACGCTCATAATGCAGACAGCATTTATTATCATTAATCATTAATTTAAGATGGACAAAAAAAAAAGACTTCATCACCTGAGAGGAAGAGAGGAATAGTCATTTCATTTCAATTAACATCCTCAGTTAAGAACAGGATCTTCACCTTTTGTTCTAGCACAACCGGAGATGCTGTTCCATTATGTAACTGTACTTATACTGAATCAAATAACTTGGGTAAAAGGGTTGCTACTATGGCCAATCCGCAGAGAATAAACATCCCCACTTTGTAGAGAATAGTTGACAGAGAAGCAGTTATTCTGTGGACAGTATGTCAGTAGGATGCCCACGTTGTTCTATATTGTTCTGATGCATTTTGACTTGTTTTGTTTCAGTCGACTTTCTGCCCTCTGGTGGATAAAGATCTCACACTACAGGAAATAATGCCATGGTTCATGCACCTATTTTGTCTGACTCTATCTTTCGAGACGCCCTCATCGCAGTTCACTGCATTTAAGCTTAAGAAAGCCATCCGTTTGGATCTCCTATGGCGTGCGTGAGGTTTAAATGCCATCTGAGGATGTATCAGATGGTGTCTTAGCCAATGGAAACAAATAGAAAGCCCCATGATTCATTGCAACACAAACAACACATTGCATCCAAAAAAAGGTTTAGTCTGTAGCACGAAACTGGTTTTAACAGATGGGAAACAAACAACTTAACTGCTGTCAAGCGCTGAGCTAATTTCAAACTGTAAAGAAAGTCCTCTTTCTTCGCATGGAGACTAAATTGTGTACGCTTGGATTTCAGAATCATTTAAGGTACTTTGCGAGCAGATGGTCAGGCTGGATATCATTTTTTAATATAAAGCAATTGCTTTGCAGAAGCATTAGTGCTGCTGATGGAAATCTTTGAATAGGTCTCTGCAGTCCCTACCTCAGGTGAATGCTTTTTGTTAGAGGCAAATGTGCTGATTTAAAAACAGATCATGTCGTCAGGTAGTCCGCGGAACTCACAGGGCTGTATTACTTCTGAGCTCCGCGTTAAAAAAACTGACCAATGCCATTTCAATATCTGATAACGCAAGATGTTCTCTGGCTACGTTTCGTGCGAGGTGTGTGTGTTTATGAATGATAATGTCTGAGCGCACACTGTGCCTGTTTCCTGAATCCAAAAAAGAAACACAGCTTAACCGCAGGGAACAGGGACATATCTCTTAAACCAATCTGGACGACCACGGGCCTTTTGACCAAAGCAACACGCTGAATATCATTCGCCTCGTTGGACAAACTGTGTACCAATGAGTTTCCTGCCAGTACTGTATAAAGAGGCCCGCATGTGTGTGAGTATGTATCTGTGTACATGATCAGTTTGAAATCTGTCTTGCGGTGTTTCCTGTGGATTTCCAGTGAATCGGGAAATTGTGACAAACAACTATTTGCATCTCCGCATTATGAATACATTGAAAGAAAATTGACTCCCCTCGTTTCATTTAAACGGGGAACTTTGTGAGTCATCATGCAAACGGAGAGCTGAGTCAGACTGAAGTGCTGCAAACAAGCACGAACAAAGCATTATGTAGCTACAGCCATTCAATCAACTGAAATGATACGGTCTGTACTTTGATTACGTGGTTACTCAGCCCCTTAGTTTGCTGCTGTTACGCTTTGAGTGCATTTGTACACTTAGACGCATTTATACAGAAATAAAACTCTCATCACACACACACACACACACACACACACACACACACACACACAGATATTTAGAGACAGAGCAAACTCATTTAAAATAAATCCAACACGATTAAACTTAATTGTGTCAAGAGATTACATTATGAATGATGAAAACAATAAACTTTGAACATATTTTGATTGTTTATATTTGGTAAATTGGTACAATCATCTCCTCCCAGACATTCAGGACTACAGTAGGTGATAAGCTATGTCTAGATTTTTACCGTACAGATATAATTTGTCAACACATCTCAAGATGCTTCCGGGAGTGTGAAGGTGACTTCACATCATTGCACAAACCAATACTGTGCAGCGGTATGAGGAATGAGGTGTGACTCGATTTGGAGCGAGCGAAACGTTATCGGGTGACGAATTCTGGCTGTTCTGCAGGCTGCATCGTTTACAGGGTCACAACGGGAGACGGCACCGGCTAGATACACCTGATAGTTAAGTCACATTCGTCAGCAAACATACTGTACACACACAACAAAAACCAGCGCTATTCAATCCTAAAGAGATATGTGACGTAGGAATTGATTCATTCTCATGTTTCCAGTTAGAAAGAGTTAGATAGAGTTTACAGGTTAAGAGTTTCTGCTTTTAGCTATGCACAGCACTGCACGGCTTTATCATGGTCAAGAAGAGCGCTGGCAAGGTGACAGACTCTGTCAGCTTGGTAAAGATTAAAGAAGGTCCTGCAAAGTCACAAGCTCCTTCCTTCCTGTGTATTTCACAGGGAATGAGTGCTATTCTAACCTAAAAGGAAAACGGCTTTGCTTTGCTGTATGCTCCACAACTAGAAGGGTGTGACCTTGAGCACGGAAGATATGCGGCCCTCCGCGTGTGATACTCAGAGGGAAAGTTGCTGGAGAGTAGATGATACTGTTACGGGAGATAATTAACTTTCACAGTAATGCACGGTTTGGCAGCCGTACAAACATGAGGTTACATTCTCTCTCTCTCCTTGTACTTTACTAGACAAATCATCACACACACACACTTTGTACCTCTAACTGCCCTTTCTTCATCAAAATTATAGTCTCTCACTCATATGTAAATACATCATACTTGTCCACACACAAACCTTGTAAACTTACAAACTGGGGCACATTTTTTTTTAGTAGAGCCCGACTTGAACTAGATTTTGGGGGTAGATGGCGATATTAGGAAGCAGAAAAATCTGATATATTGATACATCAGCCAGTTTTCTTCATATATATAAAGAGACAACTCAAACACACAAACACCACAACAATATCAGCCGATGAAATCAGCTCACTTGTATATAAGTCAGGCTTTAACTTGTACACCCTCCAAATATTACCTAGTCTTAATGCAATATATCTAAATTTGCGTCTTTGGAATATACAGCAGATGTGTATTTAACACACACCGACCCACAATTATTCATTATAACTCGTAGCATGTGCCACTGCGTCCGTGCTCTGATATTAAGGCATTGTTGCTCTGCTGTGTCACTGTCAGCCTCCAGAGTAACACGCCTCCGTGCCATAACATTGCAGCACAACTGCTGTTTGCGAAAGCCAGCGGGCTAAGCTGCAGTTTGTTTTTGTCACTGTAATTTTCATGAGGCGCGAGCATATAAGTGACGAGCAACAACGAGACCACTCTAAATGTATTCTCTTTGCATCCGCAAACCAACGTGCCAACCAACACGGCTGCTTTTGTGCAGAGACGGCAAACGGAAAAGAGACTGACTGAGACGATAGAGAAACAGAGGGAAGACAGACAGCGTAATTATCTGGAAGACAAAAAACATCCTGACTGTTGAAGAAAACATTCCTTTGTTTCCTCTAAAGTTTAAGAAATGACACTTGTCTTATAGATGGAGATAAATTGAAAGGAAAACGTGTAAGGGGAGAAACTTTCCTCAGAGAAACCTGTCGTTCTGATGAACACACTTCCTATAGAGCTGCATTAAAGCATCCACAAAATGCATTATGATGCTAAATTTTGATATTACAACTCAAGAATAACGCATTAATAAAACACTTCTAATACTGCCTCTAATGCCGTTTGCTGTTACAAGACAAGATTGCGTGATCTCACCCCGAAACACAGGCGACAGGTCATCAGGTCCATTGCTGTCCCCATTACCAACAGATAGACTCGAGCATTCGGTTCAAGAGGCTGAACCGTGATACAAGTTCATATAAGGAGCTTCTTTCCTTCTTTTCAGTTCAGTCATGGATCTCCAGATCTGACTTTGGTCTTTCTCCAACTCCAACCAGTAAGGTCTGATTCACGGTCCCGTGATGATAAATGAAAATTTACCCTTTAAAATCCAGATGATTCTTTTTAACTTAAATGTGTCTAAAGATTAGATATAAATATCATTCCCTCATCAGTGCAGTATCTAATTGTAGCTAGCACCCATCCACATCCAGCACTATACTACAAAAAGAAACTTTTCCCACCAGGCTGTCCCCCTACCACCTATGCTGGTGTCCTGTTGCACCTGTGATACTGGAGAATCAATTACAAAGCTCAGGCTGGTAATGAGGTCTCCGGTTACCTGATCCAGTGACCAAGTGACAATATAGAGGTCATCAATCTTTAATGTATATTCAAAGAGCCTGTAGTCCATGTCTGGCATCAATGCCTCCAAAAGATCCAATGAAACACACAAGAAGCCTGTAGAAATTATAACTTAATATAAGTGGAAATTAAAAAAATAGATTCAAAGTGCTCAAAAGCAGGACAATTACACTGGTACAATTAAACAGAACTTGGTCTGGCCTCAGTAGTTTTAGAAGCTGGAAACTAGCCGCTGGCTTTGCATAGTGAGCGTTGACAGGTTGATTGAAAATATTTTAATTGTTGAAACTTTATAATTAGAGTGATAATATTCTTGTGTAATTATACCCTCTGTTTCAGTGTTATTAATTATATCAACTTGACATAGAAGAAGCTCTCTCCCTGCTGCTCTCTCTCTGTCTCTGTCTCACCTGCACACGCTCACGTAGAAGTAGCTAAAATATAAAATGGGTTTTTACACAGGGCTTGGTTTCACTAATTAGGAAAAATACATTTAGAACAAAAAATGAATGCATTCAATCTGTAACTGGAATAACGTTAGCATACTGCGCTGAGACGCACACTTTTCTAGCTGCGTCCCTCTTTATCAACCATGCTTTACCTAGTGTTGTCATCTTCTATGTATCATGCTCTGCTTCAGTTCTATGTTACAGAGACGTGTGAGAGAAAAATCTAACTTTGCAAATACAGTAAAAGGTTTTGTGACTTTGTAACTTTTCTTCTGCGCTGTGTTGTGGTAAAATTGTTTGCTCCCTCAGGATGAAAAGGAAGATTTATATTGCGACGTCGCAGGATCAGATAATGGGTGCCGAGCGGCAAGTCGGGCAGATAATTTAAAATTGTAAAGATAAAGGCGAGTACGAGAGATTGGGGAAAGAAAAACAAACAAATGTGGAGAGCAGAGAGTCATGCTGTCTTCATTTGACAGCTGTCGTCAATGTCTGCATGAGCACAGTGAGTAGGGAAAACTTTGAACCTGCAGTTGTGTTATGTTTTAACTGTGTGACAGAAAAGTGTGCTGAACTTTGTAAAAAAAAAAAGCAGGAAACGACAGATCAAACTCACAAACTTCCTCTTCAGCTTGCCCTTATTACTACGGGTTGGTTTGCCCTCGACTGCAGTCCCAGAGCCGTAGTCCGAGCCCATGTCCAGGTGGTCGTCTGCGGAGACGCTCTTGCGGAGATAGGCAGCTCGCGCCCTGAAGTGGGAAAAGGGCGACTGGGAGCGAGGTCGGGCCTCGGAGCACCCGCCATGCCCTGACTCTTCTTCACCCTCCATGTCATCCTCCAAACGCCACAACTCCCCTGGAGGAAGTTAGATGGGAGGAACAGAAAGGACAAATGATGAGATTAGGGTACCGTCAGGAAGAAAACAAGAGAAGAAGAAGGGTTGGGCGCAGACGGAGATATATTAGACAAAGACAGATTAGACAGATAATGAGTGTTTGTTTCTGTAGCACAATTATTGTAAACTCACTCAACAAATTGTCAACCGTCATCCACTGGTGACATTCATAAAGTAAAATCTGAACGTAATTAAGCTTTGTTTTCAGGTGAAATATTTTACACCCAAACATTATTCTCAGCCTGCGTTCCCAACAAGTCGATTATGATTCTGTTCGCCGGATAGAAATAACATCTCATGTAAAATTCAGAGGAACAAATTTGCAGCGACAGTGGCATTTTTCTCTAGCCCTGACAGGACAGCTAAGCGTCCACAGTCGCACAACAGAGATGGATGTGTGCTGTCAGGAAAGAGTTCAGCTGCACTAACCACAGCTGACTTCCATCACTCTGCATTTCGTGTTTGTCAGACGTCAGCGCCTGACTAACAGCATTCATAAAGAAAAAAAAAACAAAAAAAAAAAACCTCACTGGTCTTTCAGTTACTTACAGCACCTGATGCATGCTGGGTAAACTACAGCAACTCTGTCCATCAAGGCGAGGGACGGTTTGCAGCGAAAAAGGCTCATAATGGTTCATGCTAACATATTATTCAAATACATCCAGTCACTACAGAGTTTGAGTTATTGATGATATATCAACATTTTCTTGTCATAAATAACAAAATTAAGCTAAGTAGAATGTGAATGCAACTTAGAAATTAATTCTGTTTGCTGATAACGTCATTACAAGCAGGTGTGGTATTTAATCTGCTGTGGAGGTATCTCATACATAAAATAAGAAAGTATTTTTTCATTCATGATGTGTTTCATATATTCTGCTGAGCTCGATCTGATGCCATCATTAAAAAAAAAAAAAACATTACTGACGTAAACAAAGTTTTAAGGACACAAAAACATGATATGCTAAGGTTTAGTTGTTGCTTTGTAAAAGTTTGATCTGTCAATCACTTTAAACCTGATATATGGCTACTTTTTGCTTTGTTCTTTTACAGTTGGATCATAGAAGTTAACATAGAGTAATCATCACAAAAAGATGCTGTCATCTCAGTTTTTAGTATTTTCATTTCATTTTATTAAGCCTTTGAATTTCCTTGTGATGACATACTTTATTAAGCGGTTTCAGCAGCAGGTCTTTAGGCAGCAGCTGCTTTTGTGTGTGCCTACAATGACTTTCAGAGTGTGAAATATTACAGTATCAGTTCCAGTGTCTGAGCAGCAGCCAAAACGCATCTGGCTTTCAAAGCTGAGCTAAATAACACGGCAAACAAAATGACTGTGGAGCAACTCCCAAAGCGACCTCTGAGCCATACCTGTCACTGTTATGGTTGTTTAAATATGTGAATGAGGCATACCTGAGTTATTTAACAACTTGGATTAAAAAAAAAAAAAAAGTTCTCTCTGTACCACCGAAGAGATAAAGTGATAGAGAGGTAGACGGAGGGGCAACATCATGGTCGATGACAGTGGTTGCTATGCAACAGGGAGCCACATGAGAGCGAAGCCTGTCTCAATTTGATTTGCAACAGAGCGGCAATAGGACGAGGGAAAACAAGCAAACAGAGTCAGATAGGTGAAGTCAGGACATAAAGCGGGATCACTTGGGCTAAATAAGATCACAGACGATGTCATGAAGTCCACCATCATTACAAGCAGTGACAATACAGATTTAGTGGATTAGAATAGTGAGGGCTGTGGTTGGCTCTGTGCTCTTTCACCAAAGTAGGACATCACAATCTCAAAGTTCAAACAAGAGAGCTGGTGGGACTGTGAAAGGTAAAGAGAGGGAGAGAGAAAAAGAAAGTATCCTGCATTCATCTTTCATGTTTCTGTCTTTAACTTTTATTCAATAACCTGAATAACTGCTCAAGGGGTGTTCAAGGAAAGGACAAACTAATCTGAAACTAAACAAAAGACAAATTTGCTCTCATACTGCACTCACTTTGGCTTTAGGGAAAAAAACAATGTCAAAATTGTTTCTATTTTTGATTTTTTAAGATCACTTATTTCCCATTTGCCCCTGTTGTGGTGGACGATTTGCTTTTGGGTCACTTCATCTGATAATTTATTGTTGTATAGATAATTTTACAGTTTGTTTCTGGTAAAATATTTAAGGGCTGCATGGTAGCTCTGATGTTAGCACGCAAAGAAGGATCTGAGTGTTGCCGTATTACACTGTGATAACTTTTTGCTTGTTTGAGTTTATTTCCGTAGTCACTGCCAGATCCGTTGCTGCCTGTCTCTCCGTGAATCCAGTGGGATTTTGGTTTACTTCAAGTAAAAGACTTTGCTATATTTTAATAAGATCCCTTTCTCTGATGTTTGCCGTTTCTTTCCTGTCTTTGTAGAGTTGCGCAATTATTCTCTCTCAAAAGCTACACAGACGACTGAGTGCGGTTTCAGGAAACGCAGGGCTGAGGGTGTGTGCGCCTCCTGTGAAAGCTTCTTTTGTATTAAACATCACAAATAACGACGATAATAACACAGCGTTTTCTCTTATCCCATGACAATTCTCATCCATCTGGCGGTGGTCGGGAGCTTTGATCAAGCTGAGTCGATGCAATGTGAATCAGCAGTTAGAGACCACTGTTGTTTATGACTTGTCAGCATGTGAATGAGGAGGAGGAGTATGTGTGAGGATGTTTAAGGCGAGGCATGTCCTGCTCTGACTCTACATCTGTGCATGACTTGCTGACATATGTGTAGGCTACCCATGTCTCAGATGTGGCGTTAAAGGGTTGGAGATTACTTCACATGACCCACTTTGGAAAATTATGAGAGCTGCGAGAAAACAGAATCCAATGTTATTATCCGCTGAGAAATTATGAATGTGTTTAAGCAAACGGTATGTAGGTCACTTTTAAAACTCTGTAAAAGCAAGCGCAAGTTTTCATATCCTTAAGAAAATGTTCAGATGAATATTCTATACCAATTTGTGGTTCTAATATTTTACTTTTATTAGTAACTTAAAGGGCCAGTGTGTAGGATTTGGTAGCACCTAGCAGCAAAGTAGCAGTTTGCAACCAAATGAATACTCTCCCATGCCTCACCCTCTCCTTCCAAGCATGTAGGAAAAACTGGCAAATGAATTAAAAGCAAAAGGGTGTATCTAGATTAGTGATTGGAATTGGAAACTTTCCTTGGGAATTAACAGGAATGTATGGGAATACACTGGGAATATTAATACTTACTAATTAATTATTAATTCGTTAATTATTAATGTTTAACTTGCAAAAAGCACATGAAATGTATTTGGACAGTAGATAGCTAGCTGATAAGTTAACTGGTAAATTAGCTAAAGCTAGAATAATTTCATTTACCATTTATGATGTTAGCTTACACCCAATTTCCAGTTAATTCCCATTAATTCCCATTAATTTCCATAATCCCCATGGAAGTTTCTGATTTGGAAAATTTCCAAAATTCCCTAGTTTAACTTCCCATGAAATTTTCCTGAAATTTGCCACCCCTTTGCAACCCCAGTGATTGGTTTGTCTTTTCTGGGTTACTGTAGATCTAAAGGACTCATTTTGAGACAATGAAAACACAGTTTTTATTTTTAGGTTTAGTATTTCAGGATTATATCTTACACACTGGACTTTTAATGCACGTTCATTCATTAATGTAATTTAATTACATTTATTAAGAGATTTCGAGGCCTTCTGCAGATTTTTACTTTCACATGAAATCTTCAACTCCTACAAATGTTTTCATCCTTAAGGGGAAAAAAAAAACACCTCAACCCTCCATTAGATGAAAGCACTCTGCCACCAGGCTACAGCTTCAGGATTCACGATGACAGTCTCCCCTTTCAGGTGAATGGTGTTTGATTTATAGCTAGCTGCTGTGTGCTATCCATCAGGTGAGACAAATATCAAAAAGGCAAAGTATTTGGTGAAGTTTGTAAGGAAAAAGAAACAGGCTGTGTTCGACATCTCTAAGAACACTTTAGTCTGAGCTTTAGTGGCATCATTCCTCTTGTATCTCCAGCCTGATGCTTTACCATAATTGTGTATTAAAGTGCATTTGGGGCAGATTCAGAGAGAATTTACTCAGGCTTTATCAAATGTGCACAAATAAACAAGCAAAGGAGATTAAAGAATCACACAATTGCAGTCAATTCTACAAAGTCAAACTCTGCTGTTTTGGTGAACGCACATTCCCAAAGCAACGATAACAGAAAAAAAAAATCAGCTTTACCTGCAGGTGGCAGTGTGCACGCCTTTAGGTGGCTGGTGGCAGCGGGCGGGTTCTTCCTGCGAGGAGGACTCCCACCAATGAGATCAGAATGATGGACCCTGGAGACTGTAGGAGACTGGGGGATGCTGGGAAGAGTGCGGGACTTAGCCAGTAGAGGTCTCTGCAGCTTCCTTTCCAGCGACCTGATTGGATAGCATAGATAGGTCATTCATTTTCCGCAAAAGAAAAACAAAAAAACATACTGTTGGTTGCGCAATGGATGATGTTGGATAAGTGTTGCCTCAGATAAACTTTGGAAGATTTTCAAGCTATGACTGTGGCAGAACATGTACACATACACACACTGATAAACACACACTGTTAATAGGCGACAAGAGAGCAGCTGTACTGATCAATAGTGAAATTACTTGCACCTCAGCATAATAAAGCTGGGGGCAATTTGGAAACCAACCAATATAACAATATAGTTGTCTTTCATAGCAGTTGATACCGCAAGCTCTCCAGTGGGACTCCAATCAATAGCCACAATCACAAGATCGGTTTAATAGCAATTTGTGACAAGCACAACACCTTCAAATAATCTGCATATATCAATAATGAGACGTGATGTAAATGTTAAACAGCTAACTAATTGTTATGAGGTGGCTTTTGTATGTAAATGTATTTTCCAAGAGGACAAAGACTACAAGTACAAGTACCCCTCGTTTTAAGCAGAAGAAAACATATCCTTAAAACCATTTAGGCAAGTAGCTGACACAAAAACAATTACTAGATTTCCAATATTACATTACAGCAGATGTGATTAGTATTACATAAGCATCCCCCCCCTTTCAATGCCAGCTGTGATTAAGCTTGATGTGATCAAATTCAGTGAAACGTGGCCAGCATTACAGACATCAGAGCTGGTAGACGATGTCTGACCTCCAGACTCTTGCGTGACAAGTTTGGGCACAGAACACATGATCCCTGGCTGAAAATCAGTCGAGGACATGCAAGCTGAGTTCCCCCGGGCTGACGTGTACTGATGGTCTCAGTGAGCTGGGTTTTAGCCTGCGATTTATTTTAGAAAATAAATGTAATGGGCCGGTGTTAAGAGACTTATTTCTCTAGGATTAGGACACTGCAAACAAAGTCAATCAAGTTAATATACTGATAGACACTGGCAGATGCAGGTGTGTCTGAATTTTCCAATATCCCTCTCTTAATGTGCTATTGTTTTTTTGTTCTATCACACACTACATGTTCCTGTTTGTTTCAGGGCCATTTGACAAAGCAGCACCTGTATTTTCTAAAACCGTTCATGTTTTGCTCTAACTTTAAAGGAATTGTTTAACATTTTGGGAAATATGCTTCTTCGCTTTTTTGGCCGAACTTCACATGAGAGGATTCATCTCTCCATTAAATACGAAGTTGGCGTTAGAAGACAATAAGCTTATCTTAGCTTAGCACAAAGACTGGAAACAACATGTTATATCTTGCGTTTAATCCGTACAAAAATCAAAATGAAAACAACAAGTTTCACAGGGAATTATGCGCTACATTACTATTTCATGGCCAGAAGCGCAGACTTCCTGGAATCTCTGCTAGTTGCCTGGCAACCTCATGACGATGACAAGACTCCAGTTTCTCCATTTTCCAATTTTTATGCTAAGCTAAACTCCTTTGTGGCAGTGAGATCATCTAACTCCCTACATGAAGGCAAATACACATATTCCCTTAAGGCCTAATGTTAAAGAATGTTGGCATATACAACTGGCAATACAAATTTACATATCAACATCATCAACATGTTGATGTAAGCTAGCTAATTATATATCCTTTGATCTAGGCACACGATCGCATCTAATCCGCTAATTGCTTGGCTTTACAATAGAAGATCATTGATCAATTAATTAATTCAAGAATCAAATGTTGCAGCATCAGTCGGTTGTATTACACATTGAACAGCGGCCAGCATGGTTTTAATCTTCAGTAAAACTCTTATGCGCCCACGTTTGAGTGAAATATTTTCAACTCTCTTGGATGTCTGGCTCAGGATGTATTTTTAGGCAGGCATGGGGCTATTTATCACCAGGGAGCTATCAGGTAAACTGACAGCCAGTTCAGTCAGCACATCCGCAGGCTAGAGAAGTATAGCACTGACATACAGTATGCCCGCTGTCAGGTAGTAAACTACTCCCCTGGTAGAGGAGGTGGGTGTTGCTGCTGTGAATATTTGACCTGGGATCAGTAAATCCCTGAATGAGGTTCAAAGCACAGGCATCGAGGAGCAGGGCCAGTCTGATGATGAATAATGCTTTTGTGTTGCTGAATATCAGAGGAAGAGCTGATAGTGACTGTAACACACACACACACACACACACACACACACACACAAACACACACTTTGATGGTAATAAAAACAGGCAGGTGTCTCGCTCCTCAGCAATCCATACTGACTTGCGCGAGCATTTGTCTGAAGCAAACATACATGCATACACACACTCACCAATCGTTGGCATAAGATGAAATAACTCAGGGTCCATCGGTAAACACACACACACACACACACACACACACACACACACACACACACACACACACAAACACAGTTGGTGGCCTCCCACCAGCACACCATGATGATAACACACTGGGATGAACAGCCGGCCCAGGCCACTCCGACAATTTGGGTCTCACTCATCCTACAAACCTGTTGCTAAGCGACTCTGTCTACAAAAAAAACAGGAGGAGAAGAGAGGAGAAGGGAGGAGAAGGGAAGAGAGGAGAGGAGAGGCTAATTTTTGCCTCCCAGCAGCAATATGCATTTTCACAAAAACAATGACTTGCCCTGAGTTGTAAGCATCAAGTGTACAACATGTTTTCTGTTGCCAAGTGTATTATCTCTGGTGCTGCAGTCAAGCGGGACGACTCACTTTCTTTGTCAGAGTCTGTGTGTGGCAAAGTGTCTAGTGTGAGAGAAAAACACTTTTATACTCAGTGTCACACAGAAGATTAAACTTGAAATATTATATTTTTTTTACAAGAATGACAGACAATCAGATACCGCAGAGTACAAAGAAGGAGAGATATGGCAAAAGAATTATGAGATGATGAAGTGATGGTGATGTGTGTAAATCCAGCGACAACCTCCGTGGCTGTGAAGTGACGACGTGGAAGTGCCAAAAACTGCAGTTCTTCAACGATCACTCGAAGCTGGCTGCAAATCAAGTCAATCTCCATAAGCCCCCATATTAAAACTTCACAGCAGGAATAAACATATTTACAGCCTGGTACAAAAAACAGTTTTGGTCTCTATCGCTAATTTCCCTGTTTGTGATGACTGTTCTTGGGATATTTTTTTATATAACTCACCTGTTTGAATTATATTATGGCTTAAAGTTCTGCATAATTGAGAGCATGGCTGTTTTGATTGACAGTTGGGTACCATGACAGGTTGAGCAACCAGGCTTTTCAGCTACGTTGCATGTCTTTGCCAATTTTTTAATTAGTGGGGAGGCGGCAAGACTGCTAAGATGGCGGCGGCCAGTGTTCCACACTTATGAACACAGTAAACCTATGAGTGATGCATACTATGTGCATATTGTATGCAGTCTATGGAGAAAATACACTTGGTACATTTCTAAAACAGGTTTATTTGAGGAAATGCACATGTGAGCAAAACAGGGTTCTGAACATGCATTTGCGCACTCATCCAGTGGCTCTTTGGTTTCTTCCCTCTATCTTGTTCTGTGCTTGATTGATAAAGAGAGCTCAGACTGCAGGCTAAAGCACTTTGCTTCTACAAGAACAGATTTATGGCAACAGATGTACAGCAATTTGTATTAGTGACCTATTTTACTGCTAAAAGTAGCGCATGAAACCCCTTGACTGTGAAACTGCAACTGCTGATGTATTTTCCCATCCCTGACACTAAAACCTATTTCTACACAGTTAAGAAGGGTGATTCATTATGAGTTCATAACCTCAACCTTAAACTCAAGCTGCTGTAGTGGTTGTTGCCATCGTCATTAAGGCTGGACCAAATGGGAATCCATTTCTAGTAGCTTCTTGTTGAACACAGCTGTAGTGAGAACTATCCATGGTGCTGAATCTACTTGCAATTCACGCACACACACACACACACACACACACAGTCGTACAGACACACACATCCTCTTCAAAGTATCTTTGGTGCAAGAGATTTCAGTTCTTCTTGTGATTAAACCATTTTAAGATTTAACACAGACTAAAACAATTCACACAAATGAGAACTATATAACTTTTTTATCTTTCTATGAATCTCTAATGAATGTTCCATTTATTAATGTAATGCTCTTCTGTAGCCGGTTAAATAATACATGGTTACCAAGCTAATAAGCCTAACATACTGCTTGCTACTCAGCCATTCATCAAAAGTCTTATTCAGTATTATTGTGTTTGACTGCAGATGTGTATTTTGGGGTTGCTGTGCTTCTTCTTCCCTCTTTATACTCCTTTCATCTTAATCCCCAGATTATTTAAGGTCACTTCAGTGCATTTCGTTCCTCTTCATTTTACTTCTAGTCATGTATTATCTTTTTTCCTACCCTTCTTGACATCAGTTTCTTCACAAAGACGGATATTCATAAAGTTGTAATCTACACCTGCGCAGGGCTTATCAATAATAAATGCCCGAATGCCCCGGGAAACTAAGAGGCCACGTTAGACTATTAAATTTTTCTAACTCACTTGGTCTGATTGGGCAATTAGTAAAAAATAGTTCATGTTTTCTCGCTTACTTCTCAACACTGGTGAGAGTTGCACATCCATGGTAAAAAGCAAAATTTATGAGCGTAAGTGCTTCCATCATCCCGGAAGTAGGAGTCGTCTACTTGGGTGGCGTTAGAGGATGCGGACAAAACATCATCTGTGTTTGCCACAAGTCTGAGAGCAAGGCGGATAAAACAGGGTTCAGTTTCCGAAAAACATCAGTGCGAAAAGTGCAAGAGCCAACATCCTCTTCATTACTTGTATAAGGACAAGTAAAAGTTGACTTTGGATAAGTAATTTTCTGTGAATGTGAAAAGAAAACACGTTGAAACCAGCACTGATAGAGGCCTTTGGATGTCTGAGTAGGGAAGAATTGGACAATTCTCAGGAGTTTGAGAGAATCAGGACTGACCCTCAGAGACAAAAGGAGATGGACAGATTAACCTCTGTCTTTATCTTTCTGTGACTCAGTAGACACTGGTCTAGAAGTCATCAGACCGAATAGATAGAATGAAGTAGCTTTGAGCAGACAAGAGCAAAGGCCAGCTACTGTCAGCTTGAAATTTATGCCTCTACATTACAGAATGATGGACATTAATGTGTTCATTACATGACTAATTTGTCATCCCTCATCATGAATCATGGGCTGACTAACTTGTCACCATTCATTACGGCTGTATCTCGGAGAGGGCAGAGTATTTGCCTACTCTCTGCAGAAAAAAAATGCTGAAACTACGGTATCTGTCGTTTGGAAGTTATGTGCATGTGATTTATAATCATGATCCTTCACAGAGAAAAGCCGTGAGACCTGAAAGGATGTTAAGACGTGAAACAATTTGCAGCTGGGCTGCTAAAAGCAAATTATGAGAGAACATCCAACAGTAATCAAACTAAAAATAATGGCCATGTTGTTCCAGCTTTTAAATAACATTTAGTTCAAATTAAAAGGTTCCAAATATCTCACTGCGATCTGACAGGTGTGGAAGCTTGGCAGCTTTAAGGCCAGCGGGGCAGGTACACTGTACGATGTGAGCTCTTGGCGAGGCTAAATTTAGAGACAAGGTCATTTGTTAGTCTCCGTAAATGGTGGCAGGTGTCATGGGTACTTGCAAGACAACGCTAGAATGTCGGAGAGAGGTGATTACAAGGCCATGGACCTGTTTTATATTCAGTCACACACTTTCTATGTACATAAGACACACATGCATCTCAGGAAAACACAAATATCTAAGCTTATTTATTATATATATATATTATAAGTGGTGACTTTTCTTTGCTTTTTTTTCCTGCTCCAATTCAGTCAGAGACAAAGAAGGCAGAGTTCAGCCGTCCTGGTCCAACATCTACAAACAGACTTACTGCAACTCTGATCCCTTAACCCCCTCTAGCTCCTTCTTGGTGGATGTCAAAGTACAGAGAGAAGAGGCATGAGTGAGGGAATAAAAACGATAAAAAACAAAACACCAAACAAGAACGACCAAAGTCTGAAGCAAGAAAAGACAAGAAAAGATGGAGGGGTGTGGGAAGAGTGTGCCTTGTGTGAGCGAGACAGTGAGTGGGAGAGGCCGAGACAAAGACACTGCGGGGATGAGAGAGATGCTGGATTTGTAATAGCAGGGAATCAGAGAGCTTTTTTGGTACCACATGTCCACCCACGTTCACACTTGTACTGTGAGTGAATGATATGAGATTTGATGGACATTATTTTCAAAGTCTAGAGTAGTGGCAGCAGTGGGAGTTCATTACACTATTGTGATTTGTACTTTTCATCCTGGTTATATAATTTAGCATCAGCTCGCGAGCGATGTAATGGAATTAGAAAACTTGAAGGTTCATTTGTCGAAGGTCACCGTTACCAATTATAAGAACAGAGAGGCAAAAAAGAGAAACGCAGGACTTCTGTGAAGGTTGTTTTTTTTTTTTTTTTTTTTTTTGCTCAAATAGCTGGCAAAGCAAATTTCCATTTTCTTTCTGAATTTAGGATGCTGACTGTGCTGTGAAGGAGCTTGCTAGAACTTAGTAAAGCCATGCAAATTAAGTTTGCAGGGTGTGAACAGCCCCTGGGTGTTGTAGTGGAAGTAAAATTTCAAAATCCATCCGAGAAAAGGTGCATGACGAGACGCCATCAGAAGATTCCAGGTCCAGGTTTCGATAAAAACCACAGAGGAAATTTACAATCACACAGCATCTCATTCAGTGACTGTGATTAAGGAATGTAGGTTCAGGTCAAGAGGAGACAGGAAATGAAACAAGTCACACACGCATACTTCAAAAGTAATTTTAAATATAACTGCTCTGGCGGTAGACTTGCCTGTGGACTCACTCAGTACGATTGCTGCTGCTTCAAATCCCCAGATTGTCTGGGAAATAGGGAGTGTAAAACCTGAAACATTTTCCCCATCTTCAACACCCACTGCTCAGTCTGCCCTTGAGCAACGCACTTACAGAAACCCTTAGATTCTCGGCTGCTCAATAATCAACAGTGGAGAGTTGTGGCTGTCGCTGGGAAGCTCCCAGTGTGAGTGAGTGGGACAGTATGAAACATGTGAGATGGAAAGGGAACGTGCACAAGGTAGACTTTCTGCCTGCCCTTCTCGTCTATATGGAGAATGTCGATCCTCTCTGTTTCTATCTATAGAAAAGCCTCCGTATTCAACGATGCATCAGTGGGACGAATCCATAGTAGCCAGCGTCATGCCTGACAGCACACATCTACTGCACCTCCACACTTATGTAACACAATGTTTGCAGACACATGCATGCAGGCGAGCTCATGTATACAAACACCTGTACGCCTGACAGTCCAGTCTGTGTGAAGACACAGGAAAACACTGACTGACTTTTTTTTTAAACAACGTCAAACCTGCATCTTTATTCAAACTGGCTTTGATTAATGTATTTAACAAGTAAACATACTTAAACATTAATAACCTTCTCAAGGCACAGCATGAAAATGTTTTGTTGCACAGAAGGAGACGTACAGGGACATGACAATGTATGTTCACGGCCACCCATGTGCCTAAGCATACCTGTGCACAGATGCAGACACACATGAACACACACAAACACAAAGGTTACCTGGCCTCTGCCACGGTGCAGCAGTAACTCCCACTGCGCTGTGAGCTCCTGCCCACTCGCAGCTCCTCTTGAGACTTACGCCGATTAAAGTAGTCTGTGAGTTTCCCAAAACTCGCCATCTTTCCTCTCTTCTCACCTCCACCTTAGTGTCCTTTTGTCTTTCTTTTTCCCTTTGACCCTCTTGAAATTAAAAAAAAAAACGTTCCTGGGTCTGTTCTCCAGAGCTCCTTGGCAGACGACCTCCTGACTCACAGTCTACCTTCTACCTGGATTCGGTAGCGTGGCTCAGAGTCAGAGTCTCCCTGTGCTCCCTCATCACTCTTGTTGCACAGCACTTAATGTGCAGAGGAACGAGCTGAACCACACTCTGCCTTTCCTTTGCCTCTCTCCCCTTTCGATCGGTCGCCGCTGAGCGTGGAACGCACACACGCACGGGCGCACACAGAGTCTCTCGAAATAGTAACGTTTGTAACTGCCTACCAATCGACACAGCAGGGGGAGAGACCCCTCACTGGAGACCAAACAAGAAGGAGGAGAGAGAGAGAGAGAGAGAAAGAGAGAGAGGTGGCGGCTGAGCGTCGGTCTTCTTGTGAGCTGGTGGGAGAATATGAGCTGCTATGATGGTTGTATCTAAGCCCACCCCCCTCTTTCTCTCTCTATGTCTCTCTCTGTTTTTTTAGTGCATATTGTCTGTTGCTCTCTCTCCCCCCTCGCCTCTTTCTCTCTCTCTCTCGTACGTGAATTCTTTCACACGAGCGTTCGAGCTCTCTGTGAGCTCGATCAAAGCTGGAGAGCAGGTGGCAATGGATGTGCTTTATGTGTGCATCACCCTGTCTCGCCCTCTCTCGCTCTCTCTCTCTCTCTCTCTCTTCACATCACACACACACACACACACAAATTCGCACACAGACTCACATTCAACCTGAAGTGCACCTGCTCCTCAAACCTTAACTTCCCGCCGCTTGTGTGTCTATGTGTTTGTCTGTGTGTTTGTGTGTGCGTGTGTGTTGTGCAGAGGGATAGCTCTCTCTCTCTTTAACTCTAATTTCATCAATAATGAAAAACAAGCAGAGAGGTTTGGCCAGAATGACCGGCTGGTGGCCCCTGTGAAGTGAATCCACTCCGCAGAATAAAAGAGGATGATGGGAGGACGGAGGCAGTGAGGGAATGAGGGAAGAACAGAAGGGAAGCGCACGAGGAAGGAGGGAAAGGAGGTATAAAGGGAGGGCTCTTTGTGAAGAGCTCATTAGTGAGTGAGTGAGTGTGTGTGTGTGTGTGTGTGTGGCTCCCTCCCACACATCCAGACACCATACATACAGGCATTCCTCTGTCTATTCACTGTCTCGACTATTTTTTTTTTTTTTTTATATTTAGAAACAGGTGACCATGTCTTCTTCTTCTTCTCTCTCTCTCCCTTCCTGCTCTCACTGTCAAAATCTCTTCCACCCTCCGTTTACCTCTCCATCCCCTCCAGCTGCCTGCTCCTCCTCCCTTTCATCTGTCTCCCTCCATATGCTTCCCCTTCTTCTATACGCTCTCACTCTCCATACAAACAGGCAGAGGGCGGCTTCTGAATCATCTACATCACGCTGATCTGAAAAGGTAAGCATCAAAGCCCAAATGTGAACTTAAGTATGCTATAGACATACATAGGCCCTCATACATGCAGCAGCTAGGACCCACATTTCAAGAAATAACTTCCCACTGCAGTTTTCACCTTACTTTGACCATTTTCATAGAAAATATAGCTTTGATGGAAGTAACCATGCCCATGCGCAGTATTCATTTGAGGACTTATCTGGGGCAGTGCCAATTCACTGGCACCTGTAATTGGCTGTAAATGGTAAATGGACTGTACTTATATGGTGTCTTATGACCACTCAGAGCGCTTTTACACTACATCTCTCATTCACCCATTCACACACTGATGGCACTGGCTGCCATGCAAGGTTCACACACCGATGGTGCAGCATCAGGAGCAATATGGGGTTCAATGTCTTTCCCGAGGACATTTTGACATGCACACTGGAAGAGACGGGGATTGAACCGCTCTACCTAGCCACAGCCACCCTGCTGTGTGTGTCAGAGTCTATGAAGGGAAGCCAAACCTGCATTCTTTCTAATGGCCTGCAGGGAGCAGCACACTTGGCTGCAAAAGTAAGGCAGATTGTATAGAGCCTTACAGAGAGAAATAAACCTATGTTTATTGGTTTATTACCCCAATAAACAGCTTCTTCATGGATTTATGGTCTTTTTCAGTTTTTGTAAGAATTAAATAGAAATAATAAATAAATAAAAACGGAAATTGAGACATCTGTCATGCATGTGTTATGCCTTTCACGTGATTACATGCTGTCTTAAGACCAGCTCTTAACTCGCGTCACTTTGTTGATTGTAAGTGACAGAAACCTGACATTTTAAACCACAGTGAATAATGCAATCAATGAATCGCTGCATCCCTGGACTACACACTGATAATATATGTCAAATGGCACAGCTATCACACTGTGATTACAGGTTTTGATAGCTGCGTGCTAAGCTACGTAATAGAGCCAGGTAGAAAAATATTCATCAAGACGCGATTACACTGGCAAGATAAAACATATTCAAGTTAAAAGTTGGGGTAATGCATGGAAAAGAGTTTATCTCAGTGAGTAATTTACAGATTATTTGTCAGTGTGTGTGCGTGCGTTTGTGTGTAATGCGTGCGTTGTGTGTGTTTGCTGTGCTGTGATCCCACGCTGCAGCTAATGTTGTGTGAAAGGTGTGGGCTGTGTGAGCTTTGCAGGTTCCCGTGCTAAAGAGTTCAGTGTATTGATCAGCCTCTCCTCTCCCGTCTCTCCCTCCTCCTCCTTCAAAATTCTCTTCACCCCCACCCCACCCCACCCCACCCCAACCCCCAGCTGCCCATTGATCTGAGATGCAGCACGGTTCGACTATATTACCCAGGAGGCATAGTAATATTTTGAATTCCTGGGTAGAAAGAGCGAGAGAGGAGAGAGAGAGAGAGCACCGAAGAACAGATAGAGACAAATTAGGTGAGCACAGTGTAATATTAATGACTCTTCAAGCCTCTGCTTTCCTTCTCCTTGCTGACGCTACAATATTATTCTTCAGTAAACCTGCAGTGTTACAGCAGTATGCATTTACAGAACAGATTCATCAGTATTATGTATGTGCTTCTGCTTTTTAATACTCTGCACTATTCCTGCGCATTTATTGCAATGCAGGTTAATTCGAAAACAAATCTGGAAACTTTATCAACAGACCCACATTTTCCCCTTTTCCTCAGCCACACAGTGAACGTAATGTGAATGCTTGAGAGGAATGTTTCCGTTTTCTTACCACTAGAAAATTTGTATGCCACACTGCTGTTCCTGCAATAGAGGCTGATAGAAAAATATTGCATTGTATAAAAAAAAAAATCTCAAACATTCTCAAGTGTTTGTACTCCATACACCTAGGACAAAAAGCCTATGGTTATGCAGAACACTGAGGTAAAAATACAGCTTGAATATTCTATGAGTCTTATTTTGAAATGCTTTCATCAATCCCGAGATCCTTGTGAGAGAGAAAAGTCTTATCTCACACCTTTTTTTAGGGAGGGGAAATAAAACTTTGACTGAGAAATGAGGCTGCCTGGAGAGATGGAAGAGAAAGAGTCAGGCAGACAGCGAGAGATGAAGTTCAGAGGATGGAGGGAGACAGTGAAAGAGTGAACAACAACAACAACAACAAAAAAAGGATATAGCAGCAATGGAGTACCCGACAAGCCTCTGAGGGGGCTATTAACTATTGACAGGCCGTGCCTCTTTTTGACTTTATTCTGCATTTGGCTCTAAACTATTTTTTTTTTTGCGTATGTTTGTATGAATAAATCATACACCACTATCTTTCTTTCTATGGCTATTTTCATTCAGACATAAAACATCCACAATACTTGGCTTGAGGAAGCTGCTGACACTGAACTGAAAATGGAGATGAGATCATCTGAGGACAGTCACCAAAAAGTAAAGAGCTGAGTAATTCAATCAAGATAAATGACGATCTATGACTTATTCATTAAATCGGCTGTCAAAACACACAGCGTGTGGCAGCGCATTCCATTCGGGAGTATTACCACAAACAAACAACAAGCTATCACACACTTTTCTGCTCTCCACAATTCAGCCACATGTGTGACAATCCCTGTCACTGCTGACCCGTGTGCTGGCCTGGGAAGGATAAAGTGTTCATCCTCTTCACGTGACACCAGCTGTTTCACAGGCGTTTCACAGAACTACAGAAGTGGAGCTGTTAGTGCATTCACCAGAACATGATGTTCTACTAGCATTCGACAAACAGATGCTGCCAAGGCACAGCTGCCAGGAACTGAAATGGGTCCCTCCAGTGGTGGGCAAGTGTTTTACGTCTAAGTATTTGGTACTGCATATATGTTTCCCATTAAGTAACAAAACATGTTTGACTTGCGGCAGACTGACAGCGGCGGGAAACATTCACTGTTTTGTGCTCGATCTGCAGACACCTTGATACGTTATTCCACTGCACAGCTCATTTGACGGGAGAGAAACAGCCAGCCATGGAGAAAGTGAGAGACAGTTTAAGAAAGCTTCTTCCTGTAATTACTGCCTCAGCACTCAGCTGCTTTCCCCTGCTGGGATTAGGCAGACAGGACACACACATACACACACACACACACACACACACAGAAACTCAGCTATTCACAGTAAAATGAACACCGTCATTTTGGAGCACACCGGAAGAAATCTTTTACATCCTCGTGAAATGATAAGCGCCCTCCAAAGAACCAGACACACACTCAGACACACCGCACGCTGAGGATGAACACTGGTCTTTATGAGTCATCATCAGCAAAGGCCTCAGGATAATCTCTCCCTCTCCCTCCGTGCAGATGTGTGTGAGGCTTTGACGTCCCTGCCTCTCCTCCTGCCTGTGACCATGTCGTCACCTCATTTTACTTTTTTTTTCTTTTATTACTCATCTTCAGTCCTTTGCTGCTTTAGCTCTAAGTCTCTTCTCTCTGATGTCTATAACTTAAGTCTTAACTTAAGTCTGCCATCAGCACCTCTTTGATCATAATCCCATAAATACCTGGTATTACTTCTGCTCTTGGAGTTGCATATAGCTGCAAACGGTACGTAAAGTAACACAGAAAGGTTAAACTGGTACAACACAGCTATTTGGCTCCACAACTAACTACACCTGTTGTAGGAATAAAATCACTTGTTACACCTGTTAGGCCGTCGGCTGACTTTTTGGATGAAAAACTAGCAGTGGTAGAACTTTAAACTAAATGTAAATCACAATATGAATTCCAATAGTACGTGTATAGTTAAAACATTTCCTGTCCTGTTCCTGTTTTGGCAGTAGATCATCCATCCTACGCGCAGTACATTTTGCATCTAGCACAAAGAGGAAAAACAACAGCTGGGTTTCACATGGTGGCGTATTTTTATCAGTAACGAGAAATTCACTTTTACGTACGCCTCACTAACTAAAAACTAACGCTAGATGTGAAATTATATGTGAAATATTTTACTGAGTGAAACAATACCGTGTTCTTAGAAAAGAAACTAAAATTGGAGGCCTATGTGTGTGTGTATGTGTGTATGCTGACTGAGATTGAGGCATGTCTACATGACTATGAGTTAAATACCCTCAATATTATAATAAATTAAAAAAAAAAAAAAACATAACAACAACCAAGACTAATAAAAACTAAACTAAAAGATAAAAGTTTTTCCCACAATAAAAAAATCAACCGTAACCCGCAAACACACTCAAAAAGGTGTGTGACTGTTTTTACAAATGTAAATGTAAAACAATGATCTGCTTCACGCAGCATAAAAATTGACACATTACAGCAGGTAGAATTCATTAACAATGTCTGTAATCCATGGTCAGAAAACTTGCATTGTTAATGTTATTAGTTACACCTGCACTTTTCCTGCAATAACGAGCTAAAACGCCCCGTATGAAAAAGGCCAGAATGTCAACACCCAGAAAATGTCAATTAAATCCACTTTGCATTTGGTGGAATAAATTTAGGTATTTATAGAGGACTGGATGTCAGCTGTAGTTCATAGTGAAGAATTACGGTCAAATGATCTTTTCAAGTGTTGCATAATTTTGCTGAAAACGGCTGTCAAGTGACACACATACTGTATGAAGCAGTGGTAGGAGATACTGATGGCTGGAGAGAGAAGGAGCTTTTTTCACAACCAAACAACACAGCCGAAGACTCACAAGTGATGATATGAGCCGACACTTCCTTTCAGCTGTGTCCTTTGTGTCTCGTTCGTGTTGCTTTATCACTTTTCACACATAATATGTAAAGATGCTCCTTTTCTTCGCTTGTCAAAGGCGTTGCATCATGTTGAATTCCATTTTCTATTAGCACTTATGTGCACCGTTCAGTGGCTTTATAAGCAACTGCATTACCACTCACAGTAGTAATATAACACTGAATAAGAGCCTACACTCATGCTGTAACCAATGGCAGCCTGGAAGATAAGAAGAAAATCACGTTAGAAAAAAGTGGCGTGTGAATCTGTATGGGTGTTTGTATGCTCTATTTTTTTAATTTTATTGTTGTCTTGTTTATTCAGATATTTATCTAACTGCTTTATATCATCATGTTTTTTAAAATGACTATTGCCATTACCATGTTCTTAAATTTGATCCTGCTTTTGTTTGGCTTTCTGTTGCTATTTTGTTGAGTTGGGTTGAGTTGAGTTCCCCGTATACCCTTGTCTGTTGTACCCTTTGAAAACTATTATTATTTTAATTTTTATTTTAATACTATATAAAGCATCATATTTTGGAAAATTGCTAACAGTAATGTTTTTTTTGTCTGTTTGTTTGTTTTTTGAGAGCCCCTAACCCTTCATTAGTATAATTTCACTAAATCTGTGCACACTTTAATACAATTTGAGCCGTTTCAATTTAACATATGAACATTTGAATGCACCTTTACAATATATGAGGCATACTAATACAGTATATAATTAGTAAGTAATAGAAATAATACTACTTACTATGCTTAAGTATACTATTGTTGCTGTTGTTTATTTGTTGGGTTTGTTTTGTTTCTTGTTTTATTTCTTTGTTTTTGGGATAAGGATATGAAGATCCTCAGTGTACTATTATGCTTGTATGTTTACCTATCGATGCTGGTTATTGCACACTCTTTGAAATAAAAACATATTTAAAAACAACAACAAAAAATAAATGAAATTGGCGTGATCTGCTAGTCCAGTCAATTGATTGACCATCTCTGACCCCGTGTCTGTATCTTACTCTGACTCACGCTTTTTAGTTAAAATGTAGGTGCCATAATCTCTGCTAATGTTATATCAATGTTCAAAATTGCTAAAGTTGTTTTTTTTTTTTAGAAAACTGAAAGAATGTGAGTTTCAAGGGAAACCATGGTCCACCTTTGCACATCAGCTGTGTGTCAACTTTCTCTACAACAGTTCAGTTCTGTAGCCTGACCCCTGCTGAAAACAGTGCATTAGAGACATTTAGACATTTAGCGTCTAAAATTACGGGCATCCCCTCAATCTCGCTCTCCAATTTATGAAATTCAGCTTCACAAAAAGGCTCTGGATATTGTTAGGGATGATTCACATCCAGCATCTTATGAAGAAATGCCCTCGGGGAGGAGATACAGAAAGCTTTGTTTTAAATGTGAGAGCTTCAAAAGAAGATCACTGCCTCGGGCTGTTCAGTACCTTTGGCACTTTAAGGTACCTGTGTGTCGAGCTTGTTGTTTGTACTTATATATGGTGTTTTGTGTATTTTCAATAACTTGTTATATCTGTATGTTGCACTGTGCGGTCATCAGTTTCTTAAAACTTTTGCTGCAATGGTAAAGTTATCTCAGCTCAACATAAGCTACATTTGTAGAACTTACGGCAGTGCTCTTGAAGAGAGTGCTGTTCTATAAATACCTTCACACTCTGACAAATACAGGTAAGCACGCACCACAATGGAATAGCCATACTTCTCTAAATTAATCATCTTCAAAGAGAAAAAATGGAAACATTCTGCATGTGGGACTTGGAACCATATGGCTTTGTTTCTCTTTCTCTCCCTCCATTAAACCCCCAACACCACCTTTCCTACCTGTGTATCCACCTCTTCCTCCCTCACTCTGTAACATCACCCTGCCATGACCCAACTGTTTAATGCCAGTCAGATATACTGCTTCTGGTCCTGAGGGCTGGACTGAATAAAAGATTAAGAGTAAGTACTGGCTACTGAATTTGAGCTCGTCTTTAACTCCCTTATCTCCAAAAACCCCGACCTCTAAAAATGCAGAGGAATCCTTCGTTCCCATATGCAAGGTAAAACTATTCGGTTAAAACTTATATATAATTAAAAACTGAAGCATATAAATATGCAATTCATACAGTACATGATAGAAGGGTTTGGTGGATGCAAATCTTCCCCCTCCTTCTCTTGAAAGTTCCTCTTCTCAGTAGTGGTTTTACAGCTTAATCCCCAGCGATCAGAGGGGCAATCAATTCCTCTTGGAGGTGGGGGTCACTCAGGTGTTAAGGTGTTGCACACACAAACTATAGCTGCAAGCTGGTTTAATTAGTGGAAAAGATCGTCCTTCACTGGGCTCAAGCCAGCGTGTCGGTGAGCCTCCGGTGTGTATAAGTGTCCTTGAGCAACAGCGACTATTTTTTACTGAACATTTACTATAATTTCATACATTAACATCACTGCTAATACATTATTACACATACATTAGTGCCTTTTTAATTATTTTTCCGCCTTCCAGGCACTTGCAGGACTTCACTCGTTTCACCATGCAAAGAAATAAACTTGCAATGATGATGAAAGTCATGTCACTCACCGAGCATATCTGGTAAAGTAATGTGCTATTGTATATACTGCCACGTGTCATTTTCTGTAACTTCTGATGGAAAATTCAATACATCTTTGAGAGATGAACCACTAGAGGGCAACTACTCCTTCCCCAGAATGCACTGTCTTTCATATTTCTGCCTCCCTCTGTCAATCAAGTGACACTGACACACTGTTTTTACTGCTCGTCTTTGTTTTTCTCTCACATGAACATCTCACAAGATCATTTGACTCACTCCAGTGTTGTCCTTACACACACACACACACACGCACACACACAAACACAGTTTAGATAAAAGCCGACCACTGTTTCTGTTTTTGCTCATGTCTGATGTCCAGCCGATGGCCCTCCGTGATTCATTATGCAGTGGTTCAGTTAGATTTGAGCTGCGCTGTGTGTCATTCCTCATTGTCATCATTGTCCGGAGAGTGGTTGTATTTGTGTGTGCGTACATTTGGAAGCGGTCTATTCGGTGTGAGATGAGTGCTCCTCCAGTGGTGGTAGCAAATTGTTGTTGTTTGATCCACACAGTGCAATGACAAGAGAGAGATAACAGGAGAACAATACGACTGACGTGTTCGTCTGCAGGCGCGAGATGACATGTGAGTGTTTGTAGGTTTGGACAAAGATCACGTCTATCTGCTGACGCAGATATGACACCTTCCAGCTATGCCCGAAGAATCAGTCGCAGTCGCACGCGCCGCACACCATTCCTCATGAGGCGGCAATAATCTGTCTTCACAACCCAGAATGCGTACAGCAGCCTTCCACTCAGCATGAATGCACAGTGATGAGCTCGACATAAACAGGCTCCTCGTGGACTGAACTGTGACATGGATCAGAAGAGTAAACGGGCCCAGGAGCGGAAAAAAAAAAAAGTCCTGAACCTGTGGCTCTGACAAGAAAGCTTCAAGTGTTCCCTCAGATATTTGCTACTTTGCAAATGATATGTTCATTTCACGTGTGTGTTTTGCAGGACTACAGGAGGATTTTTACAGTGAGAACGTGTACTGTGTTATTGTTACACTGATAGCTGAGACACCCATGGATCATCTTCCACATTAAATCCACATAAATTGCTGCAGTGAAAAGGCTACAAGAACTAATATCAACTTATTTGTGCACCCTGGCATTCTCTCAGTCTGACAGCTCAGCCCCAAATGACCAATTAGGGCCCTTCTAGTTACCTGCTCACTGCGACAGATAGTATTTACTCAGCTCATCAAAGTGAAGATTAAGAAATAAGCACTTGCACAACATGACTAATACACACACAAAGACACAAAGCATGCAAGAGACTAATGATATTATACATTCAGTGACTCCTCGTGCCCCATGTGGAAGCATCTGCGTTTGTATTAATGCTTCATTTGTCACACACCTTGACAGTATATGACTTTGTGTTTTGAAGATGCTGACTTCCAGATAACAGCTCTTTAACTTCAACTCCTCTGCATCTGGTTTCCTTGAAACGCTGATATACTGTGTAAAGTCTCCTAATAGACTGTGGCCATTACCTCTTCAAATGGCTTAGACCTCAATTTCCCTACACTGATTTCTTTGTACGCGGTGTGAATAAATCTAATGTCAGGGCCCTTGATCAGATTGCTGCCAGCTTAACCTCGGTGGAAGTAATTCAATCCGTAGAAAAAAAGGGACTGGGGAATTTGCTGTGGCCAGCTGTTCCAGACAAATGATACTGATGTGAGCAGAGACAAAGAGGGAAAGTAACAAGCTATTAAAAGCTTCCAAACAGAGCAGCACGATCCTTTATTTGTCGCCCAAGGCAGCCATATTTAAACCTTAGATTGAGCTCCACAAACAGACTTCATATCAGTTTATAGACAGTACATAAAACTCATTGACTGCTGCTACAGTATTCGGTGAATGATGACACAACAGCACCATCAGTCACATGAAATCTAGCACTGCTTATGTCCCTGACACCATGATGATGATGACGACACTTTTATTTTCCCAAAGGGGACATAAATCATCAATATAACACACTTATACTTAATCCTACTACAAAACCCAACAGCTTAAAAACTTAAAACTAAAGAAAAGTCCTCAATACTTGAATCAAATGTTTGCTAAAACTGAGGCGCATTTTTAAAATATTGTTTGATTTGAAATGAAAAGACTTTGAAATGTGTAAAAAGGAGAACTTTTGTTCCAGGCCATGTTCAGTAGGTCTTAGCGCAAACCCTATTACAAACATATATCTTTGTATTTGGCGTTCAGAGCGCACATGATGAACTTCGATGCTAAATATTGTTGCTAATCGATAGTTAGATTGACAGAAAATTAATCAGAAACCATTTTGATAGTCGATAGTCGATCGTTTAAATCATTCACTGGTTCCACTGTGTCAAATGTGAAGATTTGGTTTACTTTCAGTGTTCTGTCATTGTTATTTGAATATTATTGGGTTCTGGGTCAATAAAACATGAATATTTTATTGTTTGCCATTTTTGGCATCACGTTAGGCTCTCAGTCAGAACTTAGAGAGGTATTTATCTCTTTTTTTTCTACGTTTCTGATGAAAATAATTATTATCTACTACACTAGATGACTTGTGTTAACTTTCATCCAATTTTGTTGTCAGTTTTGTACAAATTATTCCAACTATAGTCAATGTGAATCTCCTAATATTGTGATTACATGTCACTCATTATTCCAGTTTTTGTTGATAGGAATGTTTTTTGAGTTTTTTTTTTTAACAACGTGCATTCTTGGGAAACATGCAAGGAAAGGAAAACACCCCTGAGGAATCTACGTGCTATATTTAACTGTAATTTAATGTCAACCTGTAAATCAGTTGCATGGCATCCCATAGGAATAACTGATTCACATTTCCTTTGTATTATGTGACCTTCTTGTGGTCCCCTTTACGTAATTGCTGCAACAATGCTGTCGCAACCCCTGGATTTAAATATCAAGCCGGATGCGTCATGCGATATTAAGCGGTGCAATCTAATACTGAGCCACACTTCCTTCAGCAACATCTGACTGATTTCATTATGCAAGTTCTATTTTTATGTGTGTCTGTGTCTCCGGAGTTTATGTGATGTGATGTGAAAAGATGTGATGCGGCACACGCGTTATCACTCGAGTAACATCAATCAAATAATAAACATCCATCCCTAAAAGAAATATCAGCACAACACTGAATTCACATGAAGATAATAATATCATAACATTCACTGTGAACTCAACCTTTCATGTTCAAAACTAATGCTTGTGTCTCCCTCTAGTGGTTGAATACACACCACTCTGAACTCCACTGACCACAAATATCAGAACCGTCCTCATCATTATGCTTGGCTTCGCCTTTCCGAGGCTGCGTCAACAGAACAGTAATTGGAATGCATCGAGTGTCAAACAATTACAGATTGTGCTTTTTCGCTCTTTATCTGAAAAAGACAAACTCTATTCCAATTATGTTGATCATTATAAATAATGGTGTGTGTCTACGTGTGTGAGCGTGTGTACCTGAGCACAAAAAGAGGGAGTAAGGACAGATAGACAGAGTTTGTCTAACAACAGGGTACGTGTGTGCTTGTGTGCGCATGGGTATAACTACTACTAAGCATGAGTGTGTGTGTGTGTGTGTGTGTGTGTGTGTACTTGCTTGGGGGTGCATTTATAGCCCCTTTCCTTGTTGCTATGACTCACCAGTGAGTCACAGGCCAGAGAGAAGAGTGGACTTGCGCAAGTCAGGAACCCCTCTCTGCTACTTCACTGTTCGACACGGTACGCGGCAGGTCGGCGGCGTAACCTCATCATTAAGAGAAAGCTATTCACGTTGGCATAGGAGCCAGAGGGTGTTGGATAATGAGAAGGATGATTCAAACTCACTGATGTGTCACGGCCAATATGAGACATAAGGGGCGGATGGGTGGGGGTAGTACCGATATACAGTTAATGAATGGTTTCACTTGACAGGCTGAGGTGTAGCAAGTAGGAGGGCAAGCATGTAGGCACGCATCCCTTCCTAGGCACAGTCACAGGTATGAATTATACATGTTGCGCCTACTCGTGCCGCTGAGAGATGGAATGAAGTGACAAGTGAGGAGTGTGTGATTCACACACATGCAGCAACCGCGCACACAACCCGGGAAACACAACGCCGATTCTGTTTCTGCTATCTGCAGAAGCAGGGAAGAGGAGTTGCAACAGAGCCAAGAAGATACAACTCTCTGGCTCTTATCGCACTCTGCCGAGCCACAGCAGCACCGACAAAGAGGGGAAGGGATATGTTTGCAAGGGGAGCCACTAGGTGTAGAAAGAAGAAAAGCAGGTTTTGCACGAGAACAGCAACACATAATCAAAACAAAAGATAGATGGATAGATGGACATCATATAGAATATATCAGCAGCCCAGCAATGTTGATGGGGAAAAGTCCCTTCACAAAGGAGGACTGGAGGTATGTGGGGTAAGATAAATCAGCTCCCCATCCCCCAGCAGAGTGAGGCTGTATCATACAGACAGTTTGATTATCACTCCTCTGTGGCAGTCCTGGGCTGTTTTTTTCCCCCCTCCTTTCTGCTGACGCACTGGTTTAAAAGAAGACACAGAATAGGAATGTTTGTTTTTGTGTGTGCAAAGCTTACATATAATTGTGTGCCTCCAAGGATTTGTGTGCGCAACTGCTACCAAAGTATTCTTGTTTTATTCATGTTTACATGTGGGTGTCTTTGTATTCCCTGCTTTAGTGTAAGACTGCGCATCTAAACCCTTGCATCTCAAAAAACTCTAACCATCAAACTGAAATGCAACTTTTTTTTTTGCATTGTGGATGATGAGAAGTTTTGCTGAAAATAGAAAATAACAGGCTTTTTCAAAATGCCCAGACATGTTTGGCTGTAAACGTTCAAACACCTCATCAACCTGTTTTACAAAAACAGCGAGGAGCAGGTCGGAGAAACACGAAGCATCTGTTTGGATGGCACCAGCTGCCAAAAGAGTTGTCCATAAAGAACGGTGCGACAGAGCTTGTTTTTAATTTCTGTCAAGATGTTTTATTTCAAAACAGACGGAAAGTCCCTTTTAAACGTCCTCACCTTGCCTTTAGGCCAGTGCTGTATAAAGTCCTTTAAAAGGCTCTGCTTTCATGCTTTTATAAACGAAATGGTTTTAGGTTGAGTTATATATGTATGTAAAGTTGAAACTACAGGGTAGAAAGGCCTGCAATGTTTCTGCAAGTCATATTTTTAAAATATCCAAGGGACCCAGTGGGCTGAAGTAATTTGCAATCTGCTGGTAAATATAGCTGAGATCCCTCTCCAGTGGGCAACAACAGTTCCAGGAAGCCCCGAAATAGAGACAGGAAGTTCATTTAGTAAACACAATGAGTTAACAAACCGTGTAAAGACTACCGTGGAATAAGAGAAACACGGGCACAATCTGTCTTACTCTATGAGTTGCTCCATTCCAGTACCCCGGGGCTCCAGTGGCTCCCCAGGTTTGGGTCTGTAGTCCTCGTCTTACAGTGTGACTCCTGGTTTCTGCCTGAGAACACACACACAGATACTTGTGTTAGCCCACACCTACAGCTATGTGAAAGAGAGGGAAATGATGAATAAGCAGGTGGGGTATGCTATCTTTCTCTCATTCATCAAAACCATCAGTCATTTTAAAAAGCGGAGGTTTGTGGAAACATAACAGGACGTACAATCACTCAAACCACAGCCTCATCTTTTGTCCGTCCTCTGCGTCTGTCACTCTCTGTCTGTCTCTTTAAGGGCCTCTGCAGGCCTCTCAGATCTTGAGGTGTTGAGTTTCAAAGTTGTCTCCATACTGTGTGATTTATGACAGAAACAGAGCTAGCCTTGGTTTCCCTGCTGTCTCTCACTTCCCTGTATGTATTCCAAAGGACTATCCAGGATCCCGTCCCTCTACTTAGACATGTAAAGAATTTAAAGAAGCACTGTAGCAAACAAATGTTGTTAGATTTTTCAAGTTCTTGACGCCTTTGTCAATTCCTCCAGACAAATTCCATTGGTTTATGTATACTTGAACAGCTGTGACACTGATTGATTTTTTTTTAAGATTTATTATCTTCTTCACACACACACAGATAACTTGATTCATTTTGTGCATGAAAGCTGCTTTCCGCTTAAGAACACATTCAACACATGAGAAAGATTTAATCATCGCCACAAACCTTTCGCTACACCAATGACACTGACCTATTTCTCACTCAAGGAAAACGCACCGTGAATCTAATTAATATTATTCATGTTAATGTGGAGCAATTATGCAGAGCTGCGGCACCTGGATAAACTGTGTACGGGTGGTGACACCTCTCTCGCCCCGAGCCTGCATGTTAATTAAGCAAAACATCTGCCGAGAACGGAAACATACTGTCGGGTTGAACCAACGGGACACTCCCTTGATCCAAAGTGCTGAATGTTTTGGAAGGTGAAATTCAGTTACATTTGGGATGCGCGTATCTCTTTGAGCCAAGATTTGCTGCAGTCAGAATTGATAAGCAGCCAATCCCAGCTTTCAGTGATTTGATAGAGAAACCCTGGCAAAGCAGAGACAGCGGATGTTGACAGAGTGTGCTGCACTGCGCTGCAAGGTCAATGCAAGCTAAGTGCATTTTTACTTGATGTGCTCTGTGCTGTGCAAGAACACTGACTGATTAGGCTGATGAAGCATAGACTGAAATGACAAACGCGACTTCTGTTGAAATGATTAGCTCAATAATGGATTCAAAGAAAATTAATCTGACATTTTCTCTATTTAATGTCTTTGTAAATATAATTATTTGGTGCTTTTGACTGCTTTAAGACTGAAATAGGCCATTTGCAGGACATTAGTGATCAAATATTTTGTATAAACAATCAGTGAATTAATGGTGCGGAAAACAGAATCCCCAGACTGATATGACTTGGAAAGGAGCTTAAAGATTACAAAATATAGACAAAGACACAATAAGAAACATTCATTGAGCAATTTTCAAATTTCCTTGGACTGGGCTTAATCCTTGTCTGGGAAACTGGCTGATACAGATTTTGTAACCGTGTCCCAGAATGAAAGTTTGGAGCTGCCGACTCACAACCAGACAAAAGGACTCGTACCAGCTGCTCAAAGCTGAAAAGGCCAACAATACATCAAACAGCAGAGACAAAGCACAACTGCACAAGAGAGGAAAAGAGTTATTAACTCACTGGTGTCTCAGCTTTATGATATGCTGCTGATTTAGCCCGGCTACAGTTTGGTCATCATATGATTAGAAGCGAAGTCAAAAGGTCATTGAACTGTCATTTAAAGTAGATTTATGAAAAACAGATAAGACACAAATACGCAACACATTCCTCATGTTTCATTCCCCTCTCCACATATCTGTACTGTATCTTTCTCTCACAAAAGTCCTTCACATTCACGGCTCGGCTTCCACCTAGTCATGCATACTAATCTGTGCTGTAACTTGGAGCAGTGGCCAGCCGCTGCCTGCCTGTCCCATCATCAAACATGCATAAGAAACAGATGTATCTTTGATGTAGGCTTGTTCATGTTGCCCCGTGTGCATGAGTGTGTGAATGAGAGTGTGTGTGTGTGTGTGTGTGTGTGGGTGTGTGTGTGTGTGTCTTTGTCAGTGTTCTCCCAGGCCCTGCGGGTGCAAGCCAGACTAGGGAGATGCATCTGCATGCCCAAACACACAAGGAGAGAGAGAAGGCTGACATAGATCTTTGGCAGGACAAATAATCAATGCAAAAATTTGTTGCCATAAATTATCTTTAAATGTATAATTCATATGATTGGAAGCAATCTTGAGACTGTAATTCATAGCTTTTTGTGATCAAACATTTTGGATGTGGATTTTATTTGGCTCGAGGTTCTGTAATAAGTCACTAGTTTAAGTCGTCTTCGGCTCTGACTGGAAAGATTATCACAAATACTGTATATTCTTATATTCTTACTGGAACAACTATAGCATTTGCTACTTTAAACTGATACACATAATGTATGCTACTGTTTTGCACATTGGTTTAAAAGGATTTAATGCACTTTGCTACATATTTTTGCATGTACCCAGTTTAAAACAGACAGGGAATAGACCTATTATAATTTACCATAGTATTAAGGTGCGATCTTCAGTTATACAGTGTAATGATGCCGAACATACCACATAATTTTCTGTATTATGACACCACTGTTATTGTGGACAACACACAGTAATAAGTGTGTCACGCAGCGGTTCAAAAAGCAAAAAGCTATCAAAGCTGAAAGGATGAGTCAATTAATCAGAATGATTCATCGAATTGAAATCTATTCACCATTTAGGTATTTTTTTTAAATGAAAGATGCCAAACATTCCTTCATACCACCTTTTCTTCGTGTTACGTGACAGCAAAATGAACATCTTTAGATTTTTGGACTGTTACTCAGACAAAACATGCAAACTGAAGAATTCATCCAGGTGCTACTGAATGGAACAACTAAGCTTTTACGTTTCATAGTAATTAAAGATATTTGGCCAAATTAGAGACAGCTAGATTTACAAAATGTGTGGATTACAATAATTAAATATAGGAAGCTTCCTGGCTTTGTTGTATTGTAGTCTTCCTAGTGTTTCGACGGCCCGGTGTTTTATGCATGAGCAGTAGAACCGGATGCTGATGTTAGGATATTTTGCTGGCATTGCACTAAACGACAAGCATGGCACTCGTCCACCAGACTGTCATCTTTTAGCATCTGGAGTTGTGAAAACTTCCCTTGCACAAGGCTGTAAACAGGTACAATCGTGAGTCATCGGAGTGGAGAGCTTTATCCTGCTTGTCATTCGCATTCATGCCCGGGGCTGCCTGATCTGCTCTGTGTGGTTGTGTGTGTAGCACTGTATGTGTTGGTAACATCTGTAGTGTTGTACACCACCCTTGTGCCTCTGACCCCACCTTCCTACCATCTACTCACACATACGAAACACACGGTGACACATTTTTCTGTCCCCCTGTGGAAGTGTGTGTCGCCCACACGCACACACACACACACACACACACATCTTTTTCCTTTTCCCCTAAGACAATTGTGTTATTCACTCTCTATTGTGGAAGCCAGTCATTTCCACATGTGTGTTGGCCGTAAAAAAAAAAAAAAAAAAGGCATAGAGCCGACTAAAAGCATCCCTTTCCTGGCTAGCAGGGTCACAATTTGCCTCATATAAACACAGGACACACCTTAGCCCAACAGTTTTCACATATCCTTGTGACCCCCTTACCTCCCAATGTGCTCTTCTTTCCACTGACACAGGATACCACTGGCTGAATGTTAGTCAGGCTGACTGACTGCCTTTGATATCTTCAGGCAGAAGTGTAAAAAGAGAATAACCTTACACTCTTTGTGGTGTTTTTTTTTTTTTTTTACAGTTTCGGTGAACTTTAAGGGGAGTTTTTTTTTTTTTGTGGAGAGAGAGAAAGCTCAACACTGAAAGCTGGTGTCTTTTGTCTCCCAACGTGCCTCGCGCTGGGTTTCCCTAGCATTGTCATGACAACAGTGTGTACGCACCGACACTAGCCGCAGAAAACAATACAAGTGCTGAGTGAAGTGAAGCTAGCTAGCAACTTTAAGTCGTGTGTGAAAGTTAGCTCAGTCCCCACCTAAAAAAAAAAAAACACTGGAGAAAAGCCGCGGGTGAAATTATCTTATTTGCCTCTAGCGAAGGACAAGTGCATAAGTGTCTAATGGAGGCAAAGAAAAAAGTAGTGTACAAAGATGCATTCAATCGCATACCTTCTTGACGAAGAAGAAATCTTTTCCTTTCCTTTCCGGGCCGTGTCGAGGTTAGCTACCGGCAATTCCTTAACTTCAGTCGGTCTGCTTAAAAGATTAAGTTTGTTAGGCCGGTGCTAACATTTTCTAAGCATTTGTATCCTGTAAACAGTGAAGACTCCACGAAATGTGTGGAACGACGTCCAGCGGTAACTTTCTCCGCCCAGACTCATTCTCAACTCTTCTGTCTGCCTCTATCAAAGGATGCTTTGCTCCGCCTCACTCAAGCCTGGAGATAAATCACTATAATCCAACAGAGTTATAGTTTGTGTCTCTTAACCGGTGGCAGGCTGTATTTTCCCCCCTAGTGATTTTCAAGGATATCACTTATACTTATACTTAGGCTGTTATTAATTTCTGAGCTTCCATTAGTTTAATTCGCATTGAATCACTCAGCTAACACAAAGCTTGGGTTTTATTTTCTCCAATGGTTCAAACACAGTCAAAGTTAATTTTAACATTTGATTGAACACAGGACAATTATCTTAATAATAAGACATTAATAGCTTTTTAGATCTTCTATCTCTGTATTGAAGTATAACTGACCCAATTGGTCTAATCCTTTGAACAACCCTAGTTCAAACAATCCGGGTGACACAGGATTTAACAATAATCCAGACTCACTGAAAGTTTCACATGCTGTTCTTTATCCGAATGAAATTTAAATGTCACTCATGGTTTTAGAGGAATAGCAGACAATGCGACTGGAGATGCAAAACAGTGTGGTAAAATGCACTTCTCAAATGTAGTTTAAATTAGGGAAGTTCTCTTTTATAATGTGTTATGATTTGTCTTTTAATTTTAGATTACTGAAACTTGCATGCAGCAATATATATGACGTACTGTACAACTATAGCATTTTATTAAAGGTCAAGAGTGTAAGATTTAGAGGCCACTATTTACAATTTTTATAATATGTCAGAAATGGAACATAACATGCAAAACTATGTTTTCATTAGTGTATAATCACAAAATTCTTATGTTTCTGACATCTTAGAATGGGCCTTTTATACCTAGTCTCCATGTTGCACTGCAAATCATCCTACAGTAGCTCAGAAAAGACTTTAAAAAACATTGGCTCCATAAAGGGCTTTTCAAGCTTTCCACATGTTTCACAACCACCATAGTTTCTTCTAGCAAGGAGAGGGTGAAATGAGGCAGTTGCAATCAGTAATTACACCTCTAGATGGCACTAAATCCTATACACAGCTCCTTTAAACACAACAGGTCAACATAAACTCAGAAAAACAAAAGTCCCTTCGAAAATTATAAGCATCTTTTAACGTCTGATTTCTATTATTATGATGTCAAGGTAATAACCATTCATTCAAGAAGCCTTTGATATGGCCTATATGCATAGTAGTGTAGAAGGTAATGCATGACATGCAGTTACAGTTGCTAAAGTATAGGCTATTAGAAATAATAGGGGTCCATGCAGTATGAAAAGAGCTTTATTTTTTCCTTGATGTCATTCTGCAGGAGCTTCAAAGCAGACAGATAGACAGACAGACAATGAATAGATCATCAGAGGATTGTAGGGGCTAATGAGAGCAGTGGTAAAGCCAGAGGCCATAAGTGAGTAGTCGTAGTAATAGAGCAATGATAGTATCCAGTGATTAGTGGTTTAGTGACCACAGAGGTAATATATATACAGTATGTCCAACTTAATATTTCCTCAGGGCCAAGCGTCTTACGCTGCAATTGAAATGCTTCAAAGCAGTCACATAGGATCAATACAAAAAACTAATGGTGGTTGTAGCAGCAGCAACAACAATCATTGGAGTAAATACACTGTTTCTAGTAATATGATATGCAATGTCAAATTCAACATATGAACCTATGCACAAAAGACATTCAATTTCATATGCATACAGAATGCCATATTGCACATAATTACAACATGCACCAATACCAATATTATGTACCAATGTTATATTATACAAGCAGCAACATAGTAGTAATAATAATACAAGCACTTTACAGGTAATCAAAGGGACTTCTTTATGAGTCCAGATTTGAGTTTTTGTTCGGTCCCAGTCCTACCATTTACATAAATCCTCTTTGCATATGATCCCTGTGACCAAAGTGATTTTACCTACTACAGTAAGCCAGTGAGGACTCTACCTCCATTCACTGACACCACCACTATTGGATGCTTTAAATAATTACACTTACAAACATATTTAATGAAGGTTGTAGATGACATGAACATGATCAGTTTTATTGCATTTAAACACCAATTGTTCAAATCACACGGTTCAAATTTAGAGCCACTAGATGACACCAGAGTGCCAATATCTGACAGTGGGCTGTAAGTAGGGGGGGGGCCTATTCTGAGATTTGAATATTAAGGTTTATATGAAGCCATAATAAGGATATTTGTACACTATATGCCAACAAAATAAAAGGAAAAGACGAAATCATATATTTCATTATAAATATATTTTAATTGAGCATTATACATGTATGTATTTGATTATTTATGTTGGTCAACGGTGACGATTTCGTACCCGGATATCCTAGTTGAAAATACCCGCCGTGATCATGGGAAATTGAGTCTTCTACGCTCGCATTCTTGATGGATTTTACGTACGTTTACGTGCGTACGCAAGCAGAAGATAAAGTCCCGGTACGCATTTGACGTATGTACGCTCCTCTATGTGCTCCTTGGAGATTCCCCTTCCTTCCTGGGCTGTTTGAGGTAAACCTACGCGGTCGCATCAGTCTCACTAATACCAGACCGAGTGAAAATAAACTACACATTAACGTGTTTGTCACAGATGTGAGAAACATGCAGCGACAGCGGAGCCCGCGAAGCTAACGGCTGGAAAGGTTACGGAGGCTAAAGTACAACCCGGGAACAACTTATCGTCTCGATGGCTGTGAAAAGTTAACGCACAGCCGACTGAAAAACAGGAATAATTCCCCCTTCAACCGACTTGAGGTAAGAATAACCGACGTGTGAGTGGACTTGGCGTCATATACAGCTGTCGGGCAGCGTTGGTAACGTCGACCAAACGGCTGAATAAGAGTGTCTTTGTTTACAACGTCCCCGGCGTCCTCGGCTCGCTGTCTCAATGGGATTGTTGAGAGTTTTCATCTGGCTGCTGCTGCGCTGTATAGCTAATGTTAGTGTCGGTGACAGGGCTCACAGGCTTACAGTTTGTCCACAAATAGTTTGATTATGTGACAGTGCCTCGAATTTGACCGCGGTTTCACATTGTGCAGTACGTTTTTATCACAGCTCACAACAGGAGAATACAATAACAACATTGACATTTCTGCTCTAGGTGTTATGTTTAGGGGAATTGGGCAGGTCACAGGTCAGATAGATGAAGTGCTTCTGAGCTGCTCATGGACACATTTCACCAGGGTGAGTTATATTTGACCCTGAGCCCTGAGCTTCTTTTTATCCGGCATCCAGAGGTTTTGTCTGTAGAATAAGCATGATAATAAGCTCTTAAGTGTTTACATGATCTGGTTTGGTGTGAGCGTGTAAAGTGTGATTAGACTTATTGGCCTGTCCACTGGGGAGAAGCAAAAAGAAGGTTTGTGACTTGGACATATTGGTTGGTGTGGAAATGACAACTTACAATGTACCGTGAAATCAGCTCACATCCTCCCTTTCCCTTCTTCCCCTTCAGTGTCCCTAGAGAATAAAAATGTAATCCAATCTCTCTTCCCCTCTCTCTCTCTCTCTCTCTCTCTGGCACTTCAGCTGCTGGGTCTCTGGGTGCTGACTTGCAGAGAGACAGGTGGCCCTTGGACAGGTGCACCCTTTAACAAAGGGTTGTAGTCCTTCACTTCTCATCTGATTTATGTGCAGATTTGTTGTTATTTGTTACACGTTGGTGTTGTTTTCCTCGTCCTGTGGTTACACTTTCTGCAAGCTGCTTTAGTAATTCAGTTATTTCTGCGCTGTAATTGTGAGCGTGCTGTCACTGCAACTGCACATGACACACTTGCTTATGTTTAGTTTTATAACTAATCAGGTCTGGAACTAATGTTTTTTTATTTATTTATTATTGATTCAATATGTTGATCATTTTCTCGATTAATTGATGAGATATTTGGTCCAGAAACTAGTGATTAAAGTTGCTCATTATTTCCTGAAGCCTAAAGTGGTGTCCTCAAATGTGCTGTTTTGTCCACAACCTGAAGATATTCAATTGAATGTCCTAGAGGACTAAAGAAACCAGAAAAATATTCACATTTGAAATAAAAGAATCTGGGCATATTTATTGAAAATGATGACTCAAATCAATTAAACACTTACTTGGCAATTAATTCAATAGTTGACTAATCGCTCATTGAATAATAAGTTGTTTGTGTGTCGCTCTCTGTATGACGCAGGCATTCAAGAACTCAACAATGCACCCAGGTAAGGTGGGTTGGACAAATCTATATCAGCAACTGTGTCACGTTTGAAACTGTAATGTTCTCTGGAATTTAAGTGGAAGTCGAGCTCACCAGACAAACCACTTTCAGTGTAAACAACAGCAACAGGAGTCACACTCAGAGCCGTGCATAAAGAGCACACCCTTTTGCAGCCACTGGGACTTCCAGAGAAATGACTCGCCACACAGCCACACAGGCTTGAGCTTCACTGGTAGATTTTGGGGTAATGATTAACCCGCAGCTTTCAAGGGAACAAAGAATGCACTGAAATATGTGCTGTGTGAATCTTCATTGTATGGTCAGACCTGTGCTTTCTACTGGTGAATCCAGAGAGGCAAGGAATGAGAAGCTCTGAAAAGAGGTCAGCAAAGTGATGGGGAGGAGAGGGAAAGTTTGAAGGCTTATCTCAGTAATGTGCAGAGACAGCTGAGCAATGATGAGTGTTGCAGTCACCATTGTCTTCCTGCTTAACCTTTCGCTACCTCCTCCTCCTCCTCTGGCTATTAAGGCTGAGGTAACCTTCTTTCTCGGGCAACCACTAGAGACAAACACTTGTGTAAGTGTAACGTGATGTGCAAAGTGTCTTAACAGCCAAGTGTTTTCCCAGAATGAACACGGCTCGCCCTGCCCTGACCGGATCTGACATCCGCCACTGGTCATGATTACTCTGACTGTCCTGCTCTCATTAATGTGTAAGATCTCCACAGCTCTGTTTCTATTGAGGTTTATTTAAATCTCTTGAACGCAGCCCTCCGGTTTTTCCCCCCTCTCTCTGCTCGCCCGGCCAGTGCGCCTGCGCTCTGCTGACACTCCAGTAATCCGCTGTTAGGAGGTGGATGCATCCTCGTCCACTGCGCTCGTGCCATCAGTGAGGGAGAATTGAAGCCCGTGGAAGGATATCAAACATATAACAGGACCATAAGAGCATATCATGGGACCGTTAAATGCCGGCGTGCTGGGATGGAGCAGTTTTCCACTATGAGCAGGCGACAGACGGGACTGGAGCGAGGATGTTTCCTGAAGGCTCAGCATCTACAGCCCCCCAAAAACGCTGGAAATATTAGATGAACGCAGGCTGGGATGGAGCCGGCGGAAGATAGTGAAATTTGCGATTGAGTGCTCCCTTCCTGGACGACACCTCTTCGGCTATTTGAACGCCCGTGTGTCGCCTCCTGCACGACATTCTTCCTGGCCTCTGTACCGCTGTGTGGACACCGACACAGACCACCTTTTTCCATCACAACTAACCGCTCCGCAGTGCTGTTGATAGGCAACCCACATGCGCTGTTGTTATCAGTGATTGATTATCACGTAGCGTCCACTTATTATGGAAAGTATACATTGAAACCCACGTGATCTCTGCGTTTGTTGCCTCGAGGGGTTTTTTTTATAAGCTGTCGATACTCGTCAGAATCCACGCCGTGTCTCCTCCCTGACAGCTTCACTGGAATGATACTTGTTTCCTTTCAGCTGCTTCGCCGTTAGAGACTTGCTATGACAGGCCGGCAAGTCTGCATAAATCCCAGGGCAAGTTGATGAACTGGACTGACCGGCCTCGGCGGTGGGATCAGACAGAAATTAAGCTGCCTATCTCAACACAGCGGAGACTAGGATCATCTCCCCGTCCTTGAGTTGGCACAGCACCGCAGCCTGAAACGGAACATTCCTCCCGGGTATTTTGTCGGATATTACGCTCAAAACTTGAAGCGGAGCTGTGGACGTTTTGGAGTTTTAAAGAGCAGCTCCCTTTTATAAAATCACGGTTACATTCTGAACGTCATGCTTCCCACCTCACGTGAAAAAATTCCCGAAGTGAGTGGTCTTATCTGTGAGAACGGGTTTCAGACATGTCGCTTTATCCAGTGGGAGAAATGCAGCTGGGCTGTTTCTGCTGGTAAACTTTCACAGCAGCTGTTAGTCAGGCTGGATGTCTGAAAGATGAGACTCCGATTTTAGCATACTTGTAGTTTTGCCAACACCCTTCCCGGGAAATGCAATTCATTGATTTCCTCCAGTACCCGCATTGTAAAAAACCCTGCAGATATATTTTGTATGACTTTCAATTCACTATTGATCACTATTACCCGTCCTGGATGTTTCCCCCCCCCCCACTTCTTGAACCTTTTTGGATTTTCTAGAGGCGTGCTGTTTGGCTGCTGAGATGCTGAAGGACGGTGAACACATTTGCCTTTTCCTGATTTGATTTTTCAAAGCAAAGTGAAGAGGAACCAGGCATGAGACTGCACAGACTGAGGAAATGTGCCTCAAGGAACGCAGGAGGAATTATGAGTGGCACTATGGAAGATGTGGTGCAGAGTGTTACGAGTTTAAATTCTACAAAAGAGAGAATTACAAACCTTCGCTGTGAGAAAATTGTATTTTCACCTCTCTGAGACTGACTGCTGGAATTGGAATTGGCACGCCACGCATCAAATTACTGTTTGAATTGAGAACTTCCTCCCCCGTGCACTGTGGGATATCCACCCTGATCTGCATACTTGGCCACCTGCAAGATACTCTAATTTTTTGCGTACTCTTATCCCTCATTCCCTGCTGCTGTGGTTTTTATTTGTTTTTACTCTTGCACCCTCAGAGTTCTTTTGCAGGAGTAAATTCTTCCATTTTCAAGCAGAAAGTTGTCAACAGGACGTTTGCATCAAATACAAAAACACCTGATGAGGGTTGCTGTTGTAGTCCAAATAACCTCTTTAGTTTCTTCAGTGTATCTCAGTATGTCTCGCTGAAAACAACTCTGGATCCCTTGTCAGGTTTTGCTCTCTCGAAGAGAAACAAAACAAACACTCTTGCCCAATCAGAGCGCATTCAGAGACTGATTTCCTATCGCTGTGGTGATGGGGAGCTCAGCCTCGTCTCTCACTGCAGAGACCGAGTCAGACCATGGCTTCCGCAGCACCCCGTATCCATCGTCACCCCCTGTGGGTTGGCTCAGGAACAGCCACAGCAGCCCGGTGTGGGGCACCACCTTCATCACACGGCAGCAGCAGCACCCGCTGCCTCACCGAGAGCGCAGGTAAGCGCCAACGACTGTCTGCCCAGCCGGGTGCCAACACATTTCTCAGCCGAGTGCACTTGGGGCACAGAGCAGCGGGTGTTGGCCCTGGCTTGGCTCATTGTTGGGGAAGTCGCAGGAGAGGGATGAGACGTGGGGTTGTATTACACGGGAATGCTGTCATTCAAAGCTGTGAGCGTAAGCGTACTGAGTGGCATCGTTTTAAGGTTCTCGTGCTGATTTGCACCTAAATACTTGGCTTCAGTATTTAGGTGATATGCACTTTATATCGTAAACTGACACTGTTTACCTGAGGACCTTACTATTTTCTGTTTCACTGGCTTTTAGAGATGCTTACTGAGGATTCAATAACCTCACTGCGAAGGATCAAACCCTCTGTTTCATCAAAGCTTATCTAATCAAAGCCTGCATTTTGATGTTTTTCTATCATGCACCCAAAATCTGGCTAAGCCGGATTTGTAAACAGAAATCCCACCCCACTGGTTTTTCGGCGCACAGCTGTACAGTGTGTGTCACACTTAACACGATGTTTAGTGGATTGCCTGGTCAGATAGATTGACCTGACCTCTTTGAGCCCAATGAAAACCAGCCCATGGGTAATTAGGAAATTAGTTTTGCTGTCACGCTTTTTATCAGGCTTCAAGGCGAGCTTTGATTCAGCTGTTTTAATTTAGGAAATGATTAAAAACAGAGTGCATCTAAGTAAGTGTGGCTAGACTGAGATATTGTTTCACTCATCTATTTGTCCACCCACAGAAAAAACTGAATAGAGGCTCCTTAGTTTGATTGTCTGAAATTGTTGGAACACCTATTAAGTGTTTCTCCAAGAACACAATTATTGAGCGGTGTTTACGTCTAACAGAGCCAACTCTTTGTTGGAGAGACGTGCCATTCATATAGACTGTTTTGTCCATATTGACAGCATGAAAAAGATACATCCAGTTGCTGTATCTACAAGAAAGATTGCTGCAATAATCCATTGTTTCAGTCGGTGCCTTCTGTCAACACAGTGAAAGGCCTATCAGCAGCGTGTAAGAGGCTCAGTTGGAATGTGCATCTCATCCAGCAGTTCTGAGTGACTTTCTTCCAAAAGATGAGCTTCTCATCCGCCCTCACAGAAACTTGTTTAGAAGTCTTTCCAGTTTTTCCTTCAGCTTTTTGGGTCATGTCTCCCGGAACGAGAACAGGCAGTTGATATCGACCGCCTGTAGTGTATTGAAGTTGTTGCTGAGTCACTCAGGGCATCATGGTCCGGTTGTTAGTTATTGATTTTCAGAGAGCCCGATCACATTTCCCCACAATGGATGTCATTATTTATTCAGCATCGGTCTCCTGTTGGGCTTTCATCTTTCTTGATTCCTGCCCGCCGCTGTCAATGCTTTCTTTGCAGTTGTCTACGTTTAACAGCTATGGCTGACGTGGCTTCCATTGCTTACGCTTCTAAGAGTTTTAAAATATAGACAGAGCCGGTTTTAGCCCACGCTTAAACAGGATTCCATCAGCCATAGTCCCATGCATGAATGAAGCTCCAGCATAGGTCATTCTGTCAGTGCAGTTTTGCATCATACAGTCCACTTTTTTATTCAACAGACTCTTGCACTGCATTCGTGCATCGCTGTAGCAACAAGCTTTTGCCTCCCTCATGAACAGACTCCACCCTCAGTCAGTCACATAAGCACATACATACATGCACAGATATACAGCAAGCACCTTTCGGTATGCTGTTGGTAGGCAGAGAGGGACGCACACGCACACATATCCTGACATTAAATGCTTTAGAAACACTGTGCAGTAGCACTTGGAACATGCCCTCTTATCTACCCCCACTCCCTCTCTGCCTCACATGCACTTGCTCAGTCTTATGCACACATACACACCGCTGTGTGAGCCTAACAACGTTAGGCAAGCTTTGCTGAGCTGTGACAGAGCATGAAATATAGAAACAACAGAACACTATGAGCCCAGCTTAACTTCAGCCTTCCTCATACACTATTCCCTAATATATTGTCCTATAAAACGCTTTCTTTCCCTTGTTTTTCTTGGCCTGCATGAACAGTCGCGTCCTTGGGTAATTTCAATTTGTTTTTATCCAGCAGCGTCCTATTGACTTTGGGGAAGTGTTTGTGTGCACTGAATCAGTTACCTCAACTGTGAAGATTCACTGTTGACAACGACCCACTCAGCAGACAAAGATGTGCCACAGTGTAGTAGTTATTTTCTCTATTTAGATAGCAACAGTGCCATTTTATCCCAGTGTTATTAAAGTTAATAATGTCACTACAGTTCATTTTATCTCAGCCCCGTACTGCTAGCGTGTTGGAGAGCACATGGCCTTTAGAGCCCTGAGCCCTTAAAGTGAGTGTCTGCTCTCTCCTGAGTCGATCCCAGTGTCTCTGTTGCCCCAGCATGATGGATGACGGTGTTTATCGCAGCTCCGTTCCACTGGCTCTCCTCCCTTTAATTGGATTAAAACGGGTCCACTTGGATTCGACCAGCATGGTCACTGGCTGTGTTTATGTCTGAATTATTTCAGCGCGTCCTTCCTGGCTATAGCCTGTCTGATGAAGACCGGGCTGAGTCAGGACAGTCCCCGAGCTTCCAGAATAGATTTGGCACACGGGCTTTGTCTCACAGTGTGGCTTTCTTTGGAAAACAGAGCACTGATGCAGCAAGAAGAAAAAAAAAATAGGAGCCTACTGGCACTGCAACTGACATGATTCCAGATTCCCCCACTCTTGTTGCCATGGAAATGTGTAGCATATGTTCAGTAACCTAATTCACTCAGCCCTAGATAGGACCACACATGGTAACCTGCCAGTCTCACACATAGAAAGAAACCTGTACCTGCAAATTGCATCTCTGGAGGAATGCCGTTTTCACCCGCTGATAATTCATGTCAATGTTTAGTGATGGCTGTGACCTAAGGAAACCTCATGGCAAGTGTTTTTTTGGTCTGCCTTGGTAAAAGGAAGTAAACCTCGACTTTGTGCTACTTGTCTGTGAAGTTCCCCTCTGGCTGAAGGCAGCGCTGTGTCAGCAGTGCTCCTGCCCTCCAGGTTTTGGTGCCCCCAGGAACTCCTCCAGTTAAGCACAGCGACAGCAGCGCCGTGCCCCTGCCATTTCTTCCCCATCTCCCTTTTCTGATTCTGGAGCTTCCTGCTGACTTCCTGCTTGCTCTCGCTTTGCTCTGCGCTAGTGATGTCTACTGAAACCCAGTCAGACAGTTTCCTCTGTTTAAAGATTCAAATGTCTAAAGCTGTCTCCACTGTTGACAGATTCACTCGTCAAAAATGAGCACTGGTCGTGAAATATTCACCAAGGGCACAGCTAGAGGTCAGAAGCTACTCTTATTCTTTCTCTTTTTGTT